>JAVUPR010000497.1:14725000-15993034 GCA_036785695.1 Gentiana straminea | reverse complement strand
AAAATGATCAATTAATTATGTGAAAGATAGGTTATGTGACTTGTTGAGACAACAGCACCACTCTTATCTTAGCTGCCATTATTTTTCAAAAAGCTATACAATCAAACTGGAGAAAAGCTATGCACACAAGATAAGAACTTATATATGATACAAGTATATAAATAGATCGATCTTCAGTACATAAGGGTACTTACTGGTAATCCATTGTTTAACTTGGGCTCGCTCTAGAGGAAATTAAATTCAAATTTCACAGTCCTTTCACTCAAGAGCTAGTAGCTAGCTTCAAAGCCATTAATTATCAATGCAACAAACTCTTGCAATTTAATATTGAAATGCTTCTGCAACAACAGATGTGTTTTATTGCTGTATTCCTCCAAAGATTTCTTGCAGATCTGAGGCTCCACAAAAATACCCAGAAAATCATTACTTAATTAAAAAAAATCAACTTCTGTTAATTAATAATAAGCTGTTTCTTTTTTTTATTTTTTATTTTTGAAAATTAAGAAATCAACTCACATATATAAATGTGTCTTATTTATATTACCTCCTGAGGAACATATCATGTTGTTTGAACAAAAGAGGGTATTGCAACTGTTCATCTCGAGGTTGTCGGAAGTTACTGTTGAGGGTTTCAGCTTTTTTGTAATAACAGTACCCAAATTATTTCCAAATGTTTCTTCACTTTGGGCTATACCATTTAGCAGGCAGAAACAAAAGAGTTCAGATTCACAAGTTTTGCAAGATTTAATAGGTTGTAATAACCCAAAGGGCTCTGAATAATCATGAGGAGGCTCTGCTGGCATTATTTCCCTAGCCCTTGCTCTTGCTTTAGCACTTACTTCTTTTGCAGATTCATTCTCCAACGATTTAACACAGTAATTCTTCTGTGCAAATCCTTCTTCTTTGTCCTCCACTTGACTACTTTGCGCTACCCTTTTTTTAGTACAAAAGGTACTATTGTTGTTCATGAGTGAATCTTCTTCATTCACATATGCATGCCTCGGATTGCTTAGAATTTCCGGGCTCCGTCTGCAGCTCTTTAATCGCGGTTCTTGATTTAGTGAGCAGCCAATCAAGGGTTTTGCTTGCAGTATCGAATCCGAGCGAATCTTGAAGATCAAAGAACCGTCTTGCAATATCCATGGAAAGCCTAACTCTCCGGTCTCTTAGGCCAGGCTACTTTGTTTCCTCTTCATAGGCTCATTAAGCTGGTTATTTGGCTGTTGGGTTTTAGTAGGTGTGGATTTGGGTGATAACATCAGCTTCATAGAAGAAGTAGTCCTACTAGAGGGTCGGATTAAAGGGGTGGTGAAGTAATGGTGGAACATAGGCATTGAAGTGAAGTTCATTTCATCATTTAAGCCAAAAGAGAAGGCTTGTGGGATGAAGCAATTAGGGGAGAGTTGAGGAGGAGAGATGGAAGAGTACATGTCTTTAATTGTTTTCTTGACTAAGCTAGCTTAAAACACACACACACACACACACTCTCTCCTTTAAGCACTTAAACCACTTCAATTTGTAGCCAAGTTCACCATGAATTATTGAATACGTGCCCTTGGATTTATACTAATTATCGATTTCGATCCAATCTTGTAGAAAAGGGGCAACAGTTAGGGTAAGAATATAGAGTACGGTTTTGATTTTTCATAACCTACCGCGGATAAGATATGATATAAATGATTGTTTTCTACCCGCGCGTCATAGCTTCCATCCGACATACAACATATATAATAAAGTATTTAAAACTTAGTATAAACAATTTAATATACCATTAATTAACTCACTCTCGAAATCTTGGAGAGAAATATGTTAGATATGTTTTCATGAAGTAAATATTTTATAATCGTTTGCATACGAGTTGCCGAATGAATTAATGTTATCGCAACGAAACGGGGTTCGACCTGAACGGATATATGCGTACGTTCATGAAGGTTTTATGCATTTCCGGATTGGATTCATGTATTTTCAGATTCAGGCATCATTCCGAATTGATGCACCCTTACATGAGTGCATGCATCCGGTGAACAGTGACAACCCTACCTTTTTGTGCAAGGAGTACCTCCATTCGTTTATGGGGTACTTGCAGCCTATAAAAGACACAACATATGCAAACGAAGACACACACAATACACAACATCATCAGATTTTTTTGCAGAGTGTTCTCGGGTTTGATTTAAACAAGTCACTATTTGAATAAAAAAAACCCTCCATTGTATACTGAGAGAGATTTTCGATTGATCCTTAAGTGACATACGAGTGGGACGAAACATTTTCTTAAAAGATAATACTTTGCGTGCCTTGGAGTCTTCTACAATTTCTGTCAAATTCTTATTCAACAAAATTTTTCAACAAAATAAACTATTCTTTTTCGGATGTTAAACGAATAAATTAAATGTTTTACCGAACTCATCAAAGAAATCAATCAAACGAAAGTGAAGGGGAACACTCGCCTTCATTAAATTCTCCATCACATAAAGATATGAATGGTGATCGATCATATGAAAAAATTCATCATGTTTGTTAGTTGTAAAAATATGAAGTAAACGTCTTTATAGTCAAAGTTAGACCACTGTTTGGATGATGTTGTTTTGCAATATCTTCAGATTTTTATTCATAAAAGATGGAAGATAAACGATATCAACTACTCGTCAAGACTAGTTTTTGCTAAAGATGATATTTTGGCTACACCATGACTTAAGTGACTATTGAATCAACTTTTAGCGTGAGAACTTTATGTCATGATTTAGAATGTTCTAATATCTCTTTTTAACTACTTATGATTTACGTGATTGCTAGTGATGGGATATGGATGCGGAAATTTTGATTCAAGCTGCGGATTTTTGGTCATATGAGGACCATTAAGGATTCTTGTAATAATAATTTCACGGTGTTTATCCCAACAACAACATGAGCTCAACAATGTCTGAAAACATTGAGTTAAGGTTCCGAATTGTTAAAGATAGAGTTCAAAGTTGAAGGGTGTCTATTGAAATTATCATGACAAACTTTATTATTGTGGATCCACTCACTAAGGGACAACCACCCAAGATGTTCTTGAGCATATTGCTCATATGGGTGTCATGTCTGTTAAGGATTCTTAGGTTTAGTGGGAGTTTGTAATTGATAATGTTTGTTTCGATATAGACACATTTTCCGGTTTTTCAATTTAAAGTTAAGTTAAAGTTAAAGTTAAAGTTAAAGTCCGTAATATTTATCGACAATCCGTAATAAATAATTATTTCACATATAAGCTCAACGTTGGATTAATGATCCAACAATCTCTCACTTGGGCTATATGTGTAACCTTATAATTATTTATCACCAGATAACCGAATGAGCGTTATCTCTAATATCACATTCGTTGTGGTGATAATTAACCGATTTGAACGAACAATTATTTTTTTACAGATAGTATTTAAGGAAATCGATTCGTTTATCTATGTCACTTGTTTTTTTTTTTTGTTTATGACTTGATGAATTTCCTTACTATATGAATTTGTGATATTTAGTTGTGAACGAACTCTAAACGGATCCGTGAATATCAGCATGGTAAAGGTATGTGTATAAAAATTTCTACACGTATGGGTTATAGGTATGATATGTGTAAGTAAAACTTGTAATATATAGGTTATCAATACACTCAAACTCGTACTCACCCGTACACATTGGTATCCATAATTATCTCACTTTGTTCTGCACTGTGTTTGTATAAATATTCACGGTAAGATTATACTTACCTAATGTCTGACTTGATATATATGTAACCCACTTTGGAATTTAAGAAACAGAAAGGGGACTTTTAAGTTCATCATCGCAATTCTATCGATACACTACCCTACTATCTTTGAACCATGCATACCAAAACGACTTTAAAAAAAGTCGATTTTTAAATTAAGAATCGTCTTTCCAAAAGTCGATAGAGTGAATCGACCTTGTCAAAGTTGATTCTTGACCCAACTTTCTCAAAGCCGATCCTCACGATCGATTTTCGAAAATTCAATTCTTAACTCAAAAATCGACTTTTCTGAACGTCTTTTTGGTATGGTCAAAATGTAGTGTGGTGTATCGGTAGGTTGGTTGTGGTTCAAATGAAAATTCTGACGCAGATAGTCTCTATTAAACTGAACCGTCGGATATGTGCAATGTGTATAAAAGACAAAAATTGTTTTGCCTATTTATACACGTGACTTAGATTTGACGGTTGTATCCAATAGAGACTTTGTAAGTCAGAATTACCCGGTGTAAATATAGGCAAAAACGCACAATCCAAGAGCAGGTTAATCTATGACCCTTGAGTGACCCAAGTAGCAACTACTACAAGATTTTTTTTTACCTTTATTATCATAGGAGGCCGGCTTTGGATATTATGTGCCGGCTCTGTTGGTATCATCTATTCTAAAACCCTACGACAATGACCTGTGTATTTAACCATGAGAAGTGGATCTATTATGAGTTACTACCCCCTAGGGCAGGAGTTGGTAAAAAGTATCAGTATTTTGTTTTTTCTAAGCCCCGTTATCCGGAACCAACTGGTCTGACTAATCCGAAATTCGGTCCTGGTTGTGCCTGCAGATTCTGACTCTTACTCAGACGTAAGGTCTGACCAAGAGCTATATTTCAACATGGCGCAACAGAGGAAAATCGAACCGGTGGAAGAAAAAGTAGCAGTATTTGCTAGGGCGAGTATATATACAGTACAACAACATTTTCTTCAAGGAAAGAACAAAAAACATTTTCTTCAAGGCTAATGATATAAAAATGAGTTTATTTGAAGATACATAAAATAAAATAAATACTAAATTTTACGAAACATGTAACGCTATGTCATGGGTACCGAGCCTTATCCAGAAAAGAAACGTTCGACATGTGACGTATAGAGTAAACCCTAAATACTACGTAAGCCGAATGTCATATCGGAGTAATTGGAAAACGCTCGAAATTAAATCTCTAAATGACGAGCATTTATGTAGTGAAACTTCATTAATCAATACAAACATAACAAATGTCACAATCATATTTGTCACGAAATCATTCCTGATTGCTAGTTTAAAAGTATTGATCAACCAACAAGTTATATCTTTTGAGGCATACCAGACAAGTTTTGATCAATCAGAATAAATATGCTTTTATGTTAGTTTCAATATGCACGTCTTGAAGACCATGCAGGTACATTGCCTAAAGGCACTCCCAGACTAAATTTTATCCTTAAAATAATATAAAATAATACATATCATTATTTTACATCTCAATCTAAAATCCTCCACAACAGCATCACAGCATTTTAAATAATATTAAATAATACATATTCTACCTCACAACCCAATTTATACACATTAAATATTTATTATTTCACTACAGCAGCATCCTCATCCCTATCCCTATAATTTTTAATAATTAAATATGTTTAGGGCGTGAATAGTGCATCCCCACAAGTAGGGATGCACTGTTCATATCCCTAAAAATAAATAGGGATAGAGACTCTGCTGTGGAAGCTATTTTGGGGTAAACTCTATTTTTTATCTTCATTTTAGGGATATGACACCATATAGGGCTTCTGCTGGAAGTGCCCTAATAAAATGGGGCAAATATTAATAGCAAGAATGGTCTCTTATCTTTACCGAAAAACTGCGACTAAGTCATCTTCTTTCGTTTTGCTTTGATCAGTCTTTCATCGTATCTTTCATTTTTTTTGCAAAAATATCGGAATCGCATGCGTGTATTAAAAAAAAAAAGGGTAAACCCTACTCCTGAGGGTCCCCACTCCCCCTGTCCCACGTGATGAGTAGAGATGTAAATCAAGATCCCGAGTAGCTTAGAGTCATGAACTGCGCTTTAACGGAGGGAATAATTCGTCCTTGTGGGAATCGAACCTCTTACCTCCTGCTAGGCTGCAATTACGCACCCACGCCCCTTGCCAACTGGATTATGTCCTGGGGACCGCATGCGTGTATGATCACACGCTTCGTTTACCTACAAAAAAAAAAAATTTATTTTAATCAAAGAAATTGCCAAAATTTTCCCTTATAAGATGATTCTGCATACCAAAAAGTCGTTCTTTCTTCAATAAAATTTCCAAACATACAATTTCCCCAAAACACCCGTCCACCAAAATTTCCCCATTGTCTTGCCTATCTTCAAACTCTTCATCTTCTTCAATCCAGAACTTTTCCTTGAACATACCTTCTAAAATTGAACTCTTTCTTCATATTTATCTTCTCTACTCGATTAAACTATCAACTCTGCAACTCCACGCTACTCAAATGGCTCTTCCCCTTCTCATCAAGCAAATTAGGGATTTCTTGCCCTCAATTCATCTTCACAAATTTTCGACCAAAGAACCCTAATTTCCATAATCGTTTTCTCTAATTTGCTGCCATCCAATGGTGCTTCGATTTCGTGGTTCTACGATGCCCGTATCTGGTGAGTTCTTCAAACCTTCTGATGAAAATATTGGCAATGAGGTGCTCGAATTGGTGGAATTTTCAGTGTCATGGTGTAAATCTCTGAACAAAAAAAAGTCGACTTGAATGAGAAGAATTAGGGAAATTCGAAATTGGGAAATTAGGGTTCTAAGATCGAAATTAGGAAAACGATTTTCTGAACAAATTCAAGGAAATCACCCTACAGATTTATGGCAGAACGATTTTATGAAGATGAGATTAGGAAGAAATCCCTAAAATTGACTAGTTGAGGAAGAGCCATCGAGGGTTTTTTTTTTTTTTTTTTTTTCCGCTAATGAAGACGACGGGAAGGAAAGAAAATGGTTGTGGAATGTTATGTGCTTTTGATATATATGGTATCTACATAAATTTTGTAGGAGAAATTGTATTTTGGGCGGAGGAACGACGTGTTTTGGCGATTTCTTTGATTAAAATATTATTTTTTTTACCCTCAAATTTTTTTATAGGTAAACGGAGCGTGTGATACACGTATGTGATTTCGTCATTTTTTGATTGGTAACACGTTAAATTTAATAACTTTTATGGAATAGATAGTTTTTTAGAACACTTGAGAATTTCATTAATTGATTAATCATAATAAACTATCCAGTAGTCCACTTCCTATCAAGTAGGAAACATTGAATCGTGGCTTGACAACCGAAAATAACTACCTAGTAATGAGAAACATATGCAAACTACTATAGTAGTGAGAAATAAACATGGCTTACATAGCCTTATGTGAAAATTAAAACATAATTAATTAATCATAATTAACAATATCCTCTAACATTCCTTCCCTTAATCTGAGCTGACAATTCAGATTACTTCACAAATGGCCAGCTGAGCTTCAAAAATTGATCCCTCTTGAGTCCTTTAGTCATTATATCAGCTATTTGATCTTCACTACTGCAATGCTGCAATTCAATGATCCCTTCTTTACATAGGTTTCTCAAAAAGTGATATTTCACATCTATGTGCTTGATTCTGTTGTTTAACACAGGATTCTTGAATAGATTGATAGTTGAACTGTTGTCACAGTACATAATATTCCCAGTCTCCTACACTTGACCTAGAACTTCCAGCATCCTCCTTAACCATATCAGTTGACATGAACAGTGTGCTGCTGCAACAAACTCTGCTTCAGTTGTAGATAGAGTGACTATTGGTTGCTTCTTTGAGGACCAACTGATAGCACTTCTTCCATACATAAACACAAAACCCGAAGTACTCTTCCTGTCATCAATGTCTCCTGCATAATCACTGTCAGAGTATCCAATCAGCTGAGCCTTCTCTGCTGAACCATACCTGATGCCAAGGTTAATGGTTCCATTAAAGTATCTTAGAATCCTTTTCACATAGTTTAAGTGGTCTACTGAGGCCTGAGGGTGACTTCATGTATCTGCTTGCTACATTTACAACATACATAATGTCACGTCTTGTTGCTGTAAAGTATGAAAGACACCCTATTATCTGTTTGTACAAGGTGGGATTCACCTTACTACATGTTCCTTCTTTGCTAAGTTTCACACCACTTTCACATGGTGTAAGTGCTGGATTGCTATCCTTCATCCCAAACCTGCTGAGAATTTCAGATACATACTTCTTTTGAGAAATTAGTGTGCCTGACTCAGTCTGCTGAACCTCAATGCCTAAAAAATATTGCATAAGCCCTATATCTGTTATGCTAAATTTGTTCTTCATTGCCTCATTGAACTCTGTTATCATGCTGAGTTCACTGCTGGTGATAAGATCATCCACATATAAACAAGCAATTAGTAGCCTTCCCTTGCTGTTAACTTTCACATACAAGGTAGGTTCATATGACACATTGTGAAATCTGCCTTCACAAAATAAGAATCAATACAACTGTACCAAGCCCTTGGGGCTTGCTTGAGTCCATATAAGGCTTTGTTAAGCCGGTACACTTTGCTTTTTGCTCTTTTATTCACATAACATTGTGGTTGATCCACATATACTTCTTCTTCCAGCTGACCATTCAAAAATGCTGACTTCACATCCATTTGATGTACCTTCCAATGGTTTTTTTTTTTATTTTACTGTTCATGGCCCAGCCTAAAATTTTATTTAATTTAATTTTTAATTTTTACTATTCATGGCCCAGTCCAGAATAAAATTTTTTTTTTTTGAGAAGAAGGGTTTGAGTTAAATTGTTCCATTTTGGAGGACTTAATTGTATCACCTTTTAATGTGCGAATATATGTAGCAAATGTATGACTATTTTCAAAATATAAGGCCACGACTTGTTGCCGACACGATCTTTGTATCATACCAAAAAAGTTGTGTTGACGTTTACATGAAATCTTATAAATTTCTTAAAATAAATTTATTTCATAAAAAAAAACATATCGTTACACGGCGATATGACTATTTTCAAGATATAAAGTCACGACATGTTGCCTACACGATCTTTAGATCATGCTTAAAAATATTTGGTTTGACGATTACATGAAATATTAAAATTCTTGAAATGAATTTTTTTTTGTTAAAAAACATATAGTTTATATAAAATATTAAATATCCTGAAAAGAAATTATTTCGGCAACAAATATTGTTAAACTCGCTATACTGTATTGTTGATTTAATTTTTATGGAAATTCGAATTATGTATTTTACCATGACCGTTAAAATTAGCCTAGATCTGAGAATACAAAAAAGGGTTCAGTAGTGTTGAAATGTGTCGATTTTGTGTCGTGGAGTATTGACAATGTGTTAGTTTTAATTAATTGTTAATTAATATTCATTTCATCAACCGACACTTGTTGGATATAGCGTCGGGGTGTATCGAAGCGTGTCGTGTCGTGTTTTTGATAGAACACGTGTTGTTGCAGATAATGTCGAAGATAGCTTCATTTTTTCGGTTAAAATAGATTTAAGAAGAAATTGAAAAGAAAAAAAAAATCAGTAGTGTCGAAAAGTATCCATACGATGTCAGGAGGTGTCGAAGATGTTTCGGATATTCATTTCATCAGCCGACACGTACCGGACATGCCATCGTAATGTATCAGAGTTAATTAAATACAAACCGGAGCACGATTGTTTATCTTCCTAGTATATATATATATATATATATTTTGCTCGGCCATATATGATATTGCAACAATGAAATTACACGTTAATCTTTCACCATTGATCATAACGAGTAGGTCCTATAAAATGTTCAATTAATTATGTGAAAGATACGTTATGTCACTTGTTGTGACAACAACACCACTCTTAGCTTAGTTGCCATTATTTTTCAAAAAGCTATACAATCAAACTGGAGAAAAGCTATGCACACAAGATAAGAACTTATATATGATACAAGTATATATAGATAAGAACTTATATATGATACAATCAAACTGGAGAAAAGCTATGCACACAAGATAAGAACTTATATATGATACAAGATAAGTAGATCTTCAGCATATAAGGGTACTTACTGGTCCCGATCGATCCATTGTTTAACTTAATTGGGGTAGCTCTAGAGGAAATTAAATTCAAATTTCACAGTCCTTTCACTCAAGACTCAAGAGCTATAGTATAGCTTCAAAGCCATTAATTAATTATCAAGGCGACAGACTCAATCTTGCGATATAATATTGAAATGCTTCTGCAACAGATGTTTATTGCTGCATTCCTCCAAAGATTTCTTCCAGATCTGGGGCTCCACAAAAAATTGTAAAAAATTATTAAAAAAAACCCAGAAAATCATTACTTATTTAAAAAAAATCAACTTCTGTTATTTTTATTTTTGAAAATTAAGAAATCAAGTCACATGTATAAAATTATAAATGTGTCTAATTTATATATATTACCTCCTGAGGAACATATCATGTTGTTTGAACAAAAGAGGGTATTGCAACTGTTCATCTCGAGGTTGTCGGAAGTTACTGTTGAGGGTTTCAGCTTTTTTGTAATAACAGTACCCAAATTATTTCCAAATGTTTCTTCACTTTGGGCTATACCATTTAGCAGGCAGAAACAAAAGAGTTCAGATTCACAAGTTTTGCAAGATTTAATAGGTTGTAATAACCCAAAGGGCTCTGAATAATCATGAGGAGGATCTGCTGGCATTATTTCCCTAGCCCTTTCTCTTGCTTTTGCCCTTACTTCTTTTGCAGATTTATTCTCCAACGATTTAACACAGTAATTCTTCTGTGCAAATCCTTCTTCTTTGTCCTCCACTTGACTACTTTGCGCTACCCTTTTTTCAGTACAAAAGGTACTATTGTCGTTCATGAGTGAATCTTCATTCACATATGCCTCGGATTGCTTGGCATTTCCGGGCTCCGTCTGCAGCTCTTTAATCGCGGTTCTTGATTTAGTGAGCAGCCAATCAAGGGTTTTGCTTGCAGTATCGAATCCGAGCGAATCTTGAAGATCAAAGAACCGTCTTGCAATATCCATGGAAAGCCTAACTCTCCGGTCTCTTAGGCCATGAGCCGTCACGATCTTGCAGTTTCGATCTTTCTTTTGGCTACTTTGTTTCCTCTTCATAGGCTCATTAAGCTGGTTATTTGGTTGATGGGTTTTAGTAGGTGTGGATTTGGGTGATAACATCAGCTTCATAGAAGGAGTAGTCCTACTAGAGGGTGGGATTAAAGGGGTGGTGAAGTAATGGTGGAACATAGGCATTGAAGTGAAGTTCATTTCATCATTTAAGCCAAAAGAGAAGGCTTGTGGGATGAAGCAATTAGGGGAGAGTTGAGGAGGAGAGATGGAAGAGTACATGTCTTTAATTGTTTTCTTGACTAAGCTTTAAAAAAAAACACACACACACACACTCCTTCAAGCACTTAAAACCACTTCAATTTGTAGCCAAGTGCACCATGAATATTGAATATATATGCCCTTGGATTTATACTAATAATCGATTTCGATCCGATCTGATAGATAGAGTACGGCTTTGATATTTCATAACCCACCGCGGATAGGAATGATTGTTTTCTACCCAGGTGTCCAGGGGCGGATGTACATGGGGTTTAGGGGGGGCGATCTCCCCCTACGGATCCGGAAAAAACACTATTATATATGTTGCGTATTTTTTTGCCCTTCCCTAAAAATTTACATTCGTCCATAGTATCACCCCCATCACCCGGGATTCTACGTCCGCCCCTGCTCGCGTCATAGCTTCCATCCAACATACAACATATATAGTAAAGTATTTATAACTTAGAATAAATTTTTTTTTTTTTTGAGTATAAACAATTTAATATACCATTAACTCACTCACGAAATCCTAGTAAGAAATAAAGAAATCCTTTTCGGATAATAAACGAATAAGTTAAAAGTTCTACTTTAATCAAAGAAATCAATCAAATGAAAAGGAACACCACCTACGAAAAATTCTTCATCACATCTCTATCTCCGTCTCTATATTTTATATTAAAAGTGTGTGTATTTCTCCAAAAAAAATTGTTTCTTTCTAATTAAATAATTCCATAAAATTAAATATCTCTATCTCTATTTTTATCTATAGCTCTATCTCTATTTTTATTTCTACTATATTAAAAGTGTGAGTGTGGTTTTCCAAAAAGTGTTTCTCGCCAATTAAATAAATCCATAAAATTAAAATATCTCTATTTTATTTTATTTTATATTATAAGTGTGAGTGTGTTTCCCCCAAAAGTGTTTCTCCCCAATTAAATAATTCCATAAAATTAAAAATCTCCATCTCAATCTTTATCTCTATCTCTACTATATCTCTACAATATTAAAAGTATGAATGTATTTCCCCCAAAAATGTTTCTCTCAATAAGTGTTTCTCCCCAATTAAATAAATCCATAAAATTAATATATATATATATATATATATATATATATATATATATATATATATATATATATATATGATATTTATATATATTTAAAGCGTGACTTTTTTATTTTTATTTATTTTTATATTATCATGTTAGAGGGAGCGAAGTTAATATGTGCGGGAGCTGCAACAACAGCTTTAGCTGGAGCTAATATATATATATATATATATATATATATATATATATATATAATATATATACCTACTATCTTAAAAATGTGAGAATGTTTTCCCAAAAAGTGTTTCTCCCCAATTAAATAAATTCATCTCTACTATATTAAAAGTGTGGGCGTGTTTCCACCTAAAAGTATTTCTCCTAAAAAGTGTTTCCTCCAATTAAATAAATACATAAATTAAAAAATCTCTATATTAAAAGTGTGAGTGTGTTTTCCCCACAAAGTGTTTCTCCCCAATTAAATAAATCCATAAAATAAAAAATCTCTATATCTACTTTATTAAAAGTGTGAGTGTGTTTCCCAAAAAAGTGTTTTTCTCAAAAAATGTTTCTCCCCAATTAAATAAATCCATAAAATTAAAAAAAATATAGTTTTTTGTCTAGAAGGACAAACTATTATATTTATTAGACTACAAGGACATGGATGATTAGAAAGGACAAAACTTATATAAACTTACCAAAATACCCTTTTTCTAATTAAACCTAATTAGAAAACATAAACCACATCTCTCATCAATTGCACATCTATTTTGCATCTGTAAATCCTTCTTGCCGGCAACACTATTCTGGTCGGAACTATCATCCTCCTTCTTGCCGGCAACACTATTTTGCCTCCTTCTTGCATCTGTACCTCCTTGCCGGCAACCATTGATGAGAGATGGACAGGGGACGAAGAAAGAGAGGGGTGACACGAGTGATATCCTTCCAATTTATGCTTCGATCCAGTGGATTTGCAACACGAGTTTCCAAATCCGTGAAGGCTTGCTGCGATTCTGCAACCGATTTTTCTGTGTCTTATGGAAGGCATTTAAAGCTATGGATTCGCAGCTTCTCCATTCGAATGGCATGGCATTTCTGATGTCAAAGGTTGAAGCTTTACACTTCGAATCGGCTATTTCAGGGAAGCCATTTTCTGGGTTTTATTCTCTGTTAATTTCTGATTTGATTCCCTGTTAATATCGCATTTATTAAACCGATTTGACTCTGAAATCTACCCTTCAAGGTTTCAATGGCACTGATTGAAAAGATACACAGTCATCTTGAATCTGGACGGCATGGTGTTTCTGTAGAGCTAAATCGAAGCTCTGAATTTTTGATTTTTGAATCGAAGCTCTGAATATTTGAACGATTTGGGGAGGAGAAGCAGGGGTGAGGAGGAGATGTGCCGCCGGAGCTAAACGATCGGATTTGAACGCCGGAGCTGAACGCCGGGGCCCCGGGAAGAAGACTGCATTTTTTTTAAAAAAAAAGTTTAGGGTTTAGGATTGTTTCTATTAATTTTGTAACATTACTACATTTTTTGATGTACTATATCTGTTTAATGGGCTGTTACTATTTGTTTTTTTGACTGTTACGACTTGTTTATGGGATGAACTACTTGTTTATTGCCCGTTATTATATGTTACGAGTTGTTACTACTTGTTTTTAGGCTGTTACTATTTGTTTATTGGCTGTTACTACTTTTCCATTGGATGTTACGACATTTTATGGGTCATTACTACTACTGTTTTTTGGTTTTCTTACATTTTATCTAGTGTTACTACGTGTTTAATGTGTAAAAGGGTATTTTTGTCCATGTATTATGAATTTGTCCTTTCTAATCACAAAACATGTGGTAACGTCCTTCTGGACCAATTTATGAATTTTTTTGTCCTTGTAGCCCCTTTCCCCCAAAAAATATCTCTATCTCTACTACATTAAAAGTGTGAGTGTGTTTCCCCAAAAAGTGTTTCTCTCCAATTAAATAAATCCATAAAACTAAATATAAATATATATATATATATATATATATATATATATATATATATATATATATATATATATATATATATATGAAAGCGTGACTTGTTTATTTTTATATTATCATGTTAGAGGGAGCTAAGTTAATGGGTGCGGAGCTGCAACAATCGCTTTAGCTGGAGCTACTATGAAAATGAATATATATATATATATATATATACTATATATATATATATATATATATATATATATATATATATATATATATACTAGTTAACGTGAGCCGTGCGCGCGCACGGCGGGCCCAACATAAATCGTTACCAACGATAATATCAAAGAATGGATCCCCAACGTGAAATAAATTGCGTAAGTTTAACCCGTAACAAATTCAAGGCACAAGACAAAGAGAGCAAGAGAAATATATTATATTTTCTCCAAGAGGTAGCTATTTCTTAGAGACGTGAAGATTCTGAATCACCTCTCTTCCAGCCCTATCAGTAGTTTCCATCTACAAAATAAACTTAATATGATGTATCGGAGAACAATGTCATAAAGTCGATCACTTTAGCTTTGACTTTACGCAATGAAACATTATTAAAAAAACAATAATTAAGCAGACCATAACTACACGGTCAAATCTCCCGGGATGCCTTAGCTTCCAGATCATTAATATGCTTGAAAATGTGTTTCACTTATTTTCTATACGACATTTCTCTTAACTGTCATTAATGAATACATCATTGATCTCGTGTTCATTCCTTTGGTAGAAAAAAAACACGTGTCAAACGGTCTGAAGAATATAAAAAGTGATTTGGTATTCCAACGTCAATTTTAGTGACGTTCGTACTGCAAATGGCTATCGGTTCCACCGACGTTATGTTATTCAAAATAATAAAATGAAGAGAGTTTGAGAAAGTAAATACTACTTGAGTAAACTTCAACTTAGTTTATTCATCAAATGGAAGAAGTATAAATAGTTACAATTGATGTGAGATACTAGCTAGCTTGGGCGGCCACTAAATGGGCGGCAAGCATGCATGTAAAAAGTAAAAGTATGTCTATAACATAAAGCAACTAGAGTTTGACATATTAATTGTTTTTATGTACCACAATTAATATGTCCTTTTACAACTAAAGTGTACAAATAATGTATACACGAAAATAAATAAATATTACATACTATTTGATATGTAATATTTCCACACCCCCCTCAAACTGGGTTGTATATGTTTATACAGCCAAGTTTGCTACTCAGTCTGCTGAACATAAGTGTGGAATAGCCTTGGTGAGAATATCGCATTCGTGCCGAGGAGGGAACATACTTTGGAGTTGAATAATCTTGGCATCAATCTTCTCCTTCAGGAAGTGTCTGTCAATGTCCACATGTTTGGTTTTATCATGATGGACCGGATCCTCTGCCATGCATAATGCTGAATTATTGTCACGGCGAGTGTGATAGGGTGCTGAATAGGCTGCTGAAGTTCAATCAGGACCCTTTTTATCCATAGAGCTTCACAAATACCCAAAACTAGTGCCCTGAGTTCAGCTTCAACACTGCTTCTGGAGACAGTAGGTTGTTTCTTGCTCCTCCAGGTGACAAGATTTCCCCATACATAAGAACGAGCTTTGTAGTAGACCTTCTCGTCTATGTGACGGCCCACCCAATCGCATCGGTGTAGACCTTGATAGATCTCTCAGCAGACTTGGTGAAATGTAGGCCTTGGCCAGGAGTGGATTTCAAGTACCTCAGTATCCTGTTCACAACATCCCAATGTTGCTCAGTAGGGCAATGCATGAACTGGCTAACCAGACTGACCCCATATGCAATATCAGGTCTTGTATGGGACAGATAAATGAGTTTCCCTACAAGCCTTTGATATTGATCCTTTCGACAAAGAATGTCACCATGCGACGGGGTATTACTAGGGTCTACTCGGGGATACGCGGGTTTGCATCCCAAAGATACCGGTTTCCTTTAAGAGGTCCAAGACATATTTCCTTTGAGAGATAGAGATACCCCGGTCGTTTCTTGCAATTTCCATACCAAGGAAGTATTTAAGATAGCCCAAATCTTTGACTTGAAAAACCTTTGCCGGGAGAGTCTTCAAATTCGGATCTCGGTAGAGTCATCACCGGTGAGGATGATATCATCCACATATACAATAAGGATAGATCTTTTCGGCTAGTGGTCTTGATAAACATGGTGTGGTCCGAGTTGCATTGATGATATCCAAGCGGCTTTAACCACGGTAGTGAGTTTCCCAAACCAGGCTCTTGGGGATTGCTTTAGGCCATATAGAGATTTCCTCAATTTGCGGACCTTTCCTTGAGTGTTAGGATTGGTAAAACCAGGAGGTACATTCATGTAAACTTCCTCGAAGGTCACCATTGAGGAAGGCATTTTTGATATCCAATTGGTGAAGAGGCCGACAAGTTGGACAAAGCAAGAGATATCGGTATTCGACGGTGTTCGCCTTTGCAACCGGTGCAAAAGTTTCTTTGTAGTCAATGCCATAAGTTTGAGTGAAACCCCTTGCAACTAGTCGGCCTTATACTTGTCAATTGTACCATCAACATTGTATTTGATGGTAAATAACCACTTGCAAAATGATCGTCTTTTTGCCTTTGGGGAGAGCCGTTAGATCCCAAGTATGATTATCTAGGAAGGCGATCATTTCGGTCTTGACAAACGGCCTTCCACTTATCATGTTGAAGAGCTTCCCGTATATTCTTAGGAATAGAGTGAGAATCCAAGTCCCGTGTAAACATGACAAAGGCGGTGATAACGATCATAAGACGGATAATTATGAATATAATGATCGGTAGTGCAAGATCTCTTTCCCTTCCTGATAGCAATAGGTCTATCATCAATGTCGCCAGGCCGCCGAGAGTCGCAGGCCGCCGAGAGTCGCAGGTTGCCGAGTTTCGGTTGGCACCGGTTCGCAGGCTCGGTTCGGTAGGCCCCGGTTCGCAGGTGCCGGGGGTTAGTAGGGTACTGGGGTTCAGTTTGCTGAGAATCAGTAGGTTGCTGAGGGTTAAGAGCTTGTTGTGGGAACGGATTTAGGTCAATTTCAATCAAGTTTCCATCAGTAGCTGCCTTAGTGGACTTGCTGTGGAGTAGGGGTCCTTTCAAGAATTTTACATCCATAGAATTGTAAAATCTCTTTTCAGAAGGAGAATAGCACTTGTAACCTTTCCCGTCCTTTGCATATCCTAGGAAAATGCACTTGTGAGCTTTGGGATCAAGTTTGCTTCGTGTTGGGCATGGATATAAACAAACACGGTACAACCAAAGATTTTTGGAGGTAATTGGGAAATAAGATGAGGGCGGGGAGTGAGTGGTCGAAGGGTTTGGATAGGAGTTTTGAAGCCTAACACTCTACCGGGAAGTCTCGTTGATTAAGTATGTGGCGATTAATATAGCTTCACCCCACATATACTTTGGAACATGTGTGGTGAACATGAGTGATCTAGCCATCTCCAAGCGGTGTCCGTTCTTTCTCTCGGCAACCCCATTTTGTTGAGGTGTTTCCACACAACTACCGACATGGACAATCCCCTTATCCATCAAGAAATTACCGAGGTTAGACTCATAGTATTCAAGTGCATTATCGCCTTTAAGATCTTGATCTTAGTGTCAAATTGAGTAGAGATCATGTTGTAAAATTCCCGAAAAACAGCTTCCAACTTCGATTTATCCTTCATTAAAAACAACCATGTGTTTTCGGTATGATCATCAATGAAAGTGACAAACCACCTTTTCCCCGTTATACTTTTTACTCTTGAAGGTACCCATACATCACTATGAATTAAAGTGAAAGGTTTGGAAGGCAAATAAGGTAGTTTGGTATACACGATTTGGTAAGTTTGGCAAATTGACAAATATCACATTGAAGATCATTGACATTACATCCTTTAAATAATTCAGGAATTACAGACTTTAAATAACCAAAACTTGGATGTCCTAGTCTATAATGCCATAACATGATATTGTCTAAGGTTTGAGTGCGGTGCCGAGGCGGATTCGGTCTTCGGTCTTCGTCTTCGGCGGGGTTGACCACATACAATCTGAGCGGGGTTTAGCCCTCCCAATCACTTCCCGTGAAGAAGGGTCCCGGAAAGTGCACCGATTCTTATTAAACACCACAAATTCAATTCAAATCTTTTGCAAGTTTACCGACGATATGAGATTGCGGTCTAATTTTGGAACAAATAGGACATCCTTTAGGCATATCTTATTAGTGATTTTAACATTTCCAAAACCTTTGCATGAGAGATAGATCCATCGGCGCTTAATTTTATGAATTTGTTGACATGGCATAAGGTGAGTTATGAGGTTTTTATTACCAGTCATATGCGAGGAGGCCCCATAATCAACAATCCATGTTTCATTACTAATAGAAGAGTAGAATTTACCTGCACTAGCCTGAGTGGCCATGTCAGTAGAGGGACTACCTTCTTTTTGTTGAGTGAGGAAAGCTTTGAATGCAACAAACTGAGCATTCAACTTGTTATCATTCTCCCCTTCATTGACATGCCTGCCCTGACTTTCCCTGGTAGGCTTGGAGGATTTAGGCATTCCATGTAGCTTCCAACAAGTGTCCTTGGTGTGATTTGTGCGTTTGCAGTGCTCACAGAACAACTTTCCAGTTCGATCGCAGGCTTCCCGACGGCAGGTCTCGGTAACCTCGGCGGGCTTCCCGACGGTCGGGGGGTAGCACTTTCGGCGGGGTTGTCATCGGGGAGTTCAGCAGCATCACTTTTCTCCTGCTTTCCTCATGTTTGACTTCGGCAAACATGGATTTGAGATTGGGGAGAGGTTTTGTGGCAAGGATTCTTCCCCTAACATCATCAAGAGTAGGATTCGAAATCCGGTAAGAAACTTGAATACTCTCTTTTTCTCAATAATGTCCTTATAAAGGGCGCATCCTTGACATCATTCCGGGGGTGAGTTTCCAACATGTCCAGTGTGTTGCCATGCCCTGACAGCTGGTTGAAGTATTGAGTTACGGACATATCTCCTTGTCCGCAATTTTGAATCGAGCTTCAAGTTCATACACTTCGGATGTATTGTCTTTCTTGGAGTAAAGATCCCCGGCATTATCCCGCATCTCCTTTGCGGTATCATACATCATAAAGTTCTCACTAATCTCTTTTGTCATTGATCTTGTGAGAATGGTCATGACTTGATTATTAGCGTATCCCATGCTTCAAATCATGGGTCATCTTCACGGCGGGGCAAGTTTAGAGCCGGACGGGTATCCCATCTTACCTTGTCCAGAGATGTACATTTTCATAGATCTTGACCACAACAAGTAGTTGTTGCCATCAAGTCTATGATTTGTGTAAGATGAAGAGTCAGTGACCCCGGTCCTGCCGAGGCAAACTGGGACTCAACTGAGGGTGAGGAAGCTTCAGATAATGAAGACATTCTTGATTCAGCAGGGTGCTGAGAATTTGCAGCGGATTCAGGAGTTTAAGGCTCCGATACCATGAAGAGAGTTTGAGAAAGTAAATACTACTTGAGTAAACTTCAACTTAGTTTTCAAAAATTTTCATTTACCATTTACAAAGTCTCAAAAGGAATCATTGATGCTTCGAAAGACTATTAATACAAATAGTATCCAAATACCAAATACGAATTCTATATACACCAAAAAGGGGGAAAGAGGATCTCAAGAAGGTCAAATTAATCAAATGGAAGAAGTATAAATAGTTACAATTGATGGGAGATACTAGCTAGCTTGGGCGGCCACTAGATGGGCGGCAAGCACGCATGTAAAAAGTAAAAGTATGTCTATGACATAAAGCAACTAGAGTTTGACATATTAATTGTTTTTATGTACCACAATTAATATGTCCTTTTACAACTAAAGTGTACAAATAATGTATACACGAAAATAAATAAATATTATATACTATTTGATATGTAATATTTCCACATAAAAATATTTAATGTGGTGTCCACACGGTTTTATTCAATTGTTGTGTCAAAATCGAAAATTTTCGGTTGATTGAAATTTAAAACTGAATCCACACTGTCAGTTGGAGGTACTAAAAATGAACCGTATCGAAATATACACTTTGTTGTGTATAATATTCAATTGTTGTGTCGAAATTGAATCGAGAAATCGAATATTTCCGGTTGATTGAAATTTAAAGCCTCCTTCGGTTTATATATAACGATAACCGAATTTCCGGTTTTTATCGAAAGAAAAATAAAATAAAATAAACCTGCTGTATTTAAAATAAAAAAAAAAATACAAAAAAAAAAAAAAACATGTGACAAGCGGTCTGAAGAATATAAAAGTGATTTGGTATTCCAACGTCAATTTTAGTAACGTTCGTACTGCAAATGGTCGTCGGTTCCACCGACGTTATGTTGTTCAAAATAATAAAAATATTTAATGTGGTGTCCACACGGTGTTATTCAATTGTTGTGTTGAAATAAAAAAATTTCGGTTGATTGAAATTTAAAACTGAATCCGCACTGTCAGTTGGAGGTACTAAAAATGAACCGTATCGAAATATACACTTTGTTGTGTATAATATTCAATTGTTGTGTCGAAGCCGAATCGAGAAAAGTGATTTGGTATTCCAACGTCAATTTTAGTGACGTTCGTACTGCAAATGGCCGTCGGTTGCACCGACGTTATTTTGTTCAAAATAATAAAAATATTTAATGTGGTGTCCATACGGTTTTATTCAATTGTTGTGTCGAAATCAAAAAATTTCAGTTGATTAAAATTTAAAACTGAATGTGCACTGTCAGTTGGAGGTACTAAAAATGAACCGTATCGAAATACACACTTTGTTGTGTATAATATTCAATTGTTGTGTCAAAATCGAAAATTTCTGGTTGATTGAAATTTAAAGCCTTCTTCGGTTTATATATAACGATAACAAAATTGGTATTCCAACGTCAATTTTAGTGACGTTCGTACTGCTAATGGCCGTCGGTTCCACCGACGTTATGTTGTTCAATATAATAAAATATTTAATGTGGTGTCCA
This sequence comes from Gentiana straminea, assembly GCA_036785695.1. NCBI lineage: Eukaryota > Viridiplantae > Streptophyta > Magnoliopsida > Gentianales > Gentianaceae > Gentiana > Gentiana straminea. Next base: position 15,971,846 of record JAVUPR010000497.1, on the reverse strand, counting down.
CACGGTGTTATTCAATTGTTGTGTCGAAATCAAAAAATTTCGGTTGATTGAAATTTAAAACTGAATCCGCACTGTCAGTTGGAGGTACTAAAAATGAACCGTATCGGAATATATACTTTGTAGTGTATAATATTCAATTGTCGTGTCGAATCGAATCGAGAAATCGAAATTTCCGGTTGATTGAAATTTAAAGCCTTCTTCGGTTTATATATAACGATAACCGAAATTTTGGTTTCTATCAAAAAAAATAAAAATAAAAACCCTGCAATATTAAAAAATAAAAAATTTAAAAAATATTTTTTTAGGTGCCACATGTCGCCACGTGTTCGTCACATGGCCTCTTGTGTGCAAACCTCTTCACTCTTTATATATATATATATATATATATATATATATATATATATATATATATATATATATATATATATATATATATATATATATATATAAGACCTCTTCACTCTTTATAGATATAAGATATATGTATGTATGTATGTATGTAAATATAATGGGTAATACATGTAAAAACAATAGGTAATAATACTTTAATCAATCAAATCTAATTCAAGAAAATAAAATACACGTTAAAATTGGGGAAACTCAAAAAATACACTGTTTGGGTAAATATAATTTTTCTGTACATCCTTTTTTTTCAAAATTTTATTCCTACCTTCCGCCTTAAGCGTCCACGGTACCGCTTTCATCTTGGACACGCTTTCATCTTGAAAAATGAAAAATATCACAGGTTGGCGGAATCTTCCATTGATCAGTGGTAAGGAAGGCGGTACCGTCAAAAATTAGCGCGGTACCGTCGATGATTTCAGCGGTAAGGAAGGCGGATAGAGCGGTACCGTCGAATTCTAAGGCGATGGGCATGAAAAAAAGTTTGAAAAACAGAGATGCATAGGAAAAAAATGTTTTATGCAAATAGTGTATTTTTTGAGTTTCCCCGTTAAAATTCTATTCTAAAAAATCAATCAATCAATAAACACGTTAAATGTATTTAATTTAAATTGAAAATAAAAGCGAGTATGTAAGATAAATGTAATATGTAAATATAATGGGTAATACATGTAAAGATATTAGGTAATAATACTTTAATCAATCAAATCTAATTCAAGAAAATAAAATACCCTTTTTCTCTGTTTTCTTCCTCTCAATTCTTCGTCATTTGCACAATTAAAACTCATTCAATCACCGGCGACTTGTTGTCATCGACTTCATCTTCTTTGGATTTCACTTCCACACCTTCATCTCCGGCGCAACGGACTCGAACTCTTGATATTTTGGTTTAATTATGGCGATGGAGTTCAATTCATATCCTTTCCTCTCATCTCATCCAAGTTCATTAAGTGCGTAACGGTTGGTGATGGAGCGGTTGGCAAGACTCGTCTCTTGATTTCTTACACCAACAATACTTTCCCTACGGTGATTTTTCTTTCTTTTCGGTTTGATTCATCTCTTCTCGTTTCGGCTATTTAGCGATTAGCATCATTGGTGGATGATGATTGGGAACACTTTGTTTTCTCGTTTGTGTTTAATAATTTAATTGAATTTGGTGATAATGCATTAAAGGTTTATGTTGAAATGCTTGAAAGAGGGATTTTACATGAAGTCAAATCCTCGATTGTCATGTTTTCATATTACTTTCATAACAGAAGAAATAGAATGATAATCCCTTCTTAACAACTAAGAAACAAGACATTTTAAGTGCAAAATAATTTGGTTGCCATTCATGAAGATCAATCATGATTAGGACCTTGATTAAATTTCGCTAATGCTCACCAAAGACTCGTTTTTAAAGGGCAATGTTCTTAGTCCGTAACCAATAGACAAGTAAAATTATTTTTTGTAAGCAACCGATGAGTAATATTGTAGTGTTCATTGATTAATACTTTGGACACTTGGATCATATATGTTTCAATTGAGCATCCCATATTATGATTGTGAGGATTGTCTTATTATAACAAAACAAAAGAAAGTAGAATTTCAAACAAAGCTTTTGTTTGCATTTCTCCTAAATTTTTGTAGATTATGGAACAATAGCTTTTGCAAGAGATTGTTGTGTTATGGAACAAGAGCTTTTGCAAATTTTTGTAGATTATGGAATTCAATGGCGTGAAAAAATTGTCGAGTCTAGATACCTTGTTAAAGAAACCCGAGCCTCACGACGGAGGTAATTCACCGAACGAAAACGGTAATAGACATGCCTCTTCGGTTCGGATGATGAAAGAAACATGGGAACGATTGTTTAAGGCTTATGTCTCGTGCGCAAGAGAAAGCCGATTGGCATGGTGGCCTAATGTGATTGAACCCAAGAACAAGAAGAGGCCTAAAAGAAATGATCCTAAGGAAAAAGTAGTATCGAAACATGCTCCGAAAAGAAGTAAATATGAGTGCTTGAACTGTAAGAAGACATTCAGTTCATATCAAGGACTTGGGGGACATAGACCTTGGAACAAAAAATCGAAAGGAGAGTCATTTTTAGCCCGATACGATACTACGATACGATACTTCGATGCGATACGATGATACGATACGCGATACGATACTACGATACGATACTACGATGTTGTGTGCCTTAATGCAATAGATAGGCTAGTTCATAGGCTTACTATGTGCCTTGGTGTCTTGAGGTTTTTTTTTATCTACATTGTATCATCATGTAATAGATAGGCCTAGTTCATTGGCTTACTGAACTTGTAATTCATCACCTTGTGAATTCCGGGCATGATAATTTAGTTCTTTGAACTTGAATATCCTTCTTATAATTTGGCTGATAGTTCAGACTGTTTCAGACTTGTATTGTTCTTCTATGTATTACCTTTTAGTCTGATGTACCTATTGTACTAATCTATAGTCTGTTGTATTGATCTTTTATGTATTACCTTTTAGTCTGATGTACTTTTTAGGCTTAATTCAAGTGATTAACTACTGAACCTACATGTTATAAACACCACACCTTAATCAAGTTATCTGTTAATGATTCTATCTCTTCTGAATTGTATCATATAAACCAATTTAACACGGTGTGATAGTGATACTGATACGATACGATACGATACGCTACGATACGATACGATACGATACTGTGTTAGTGTAAATGCTGCGATTAAATTCAGCTTTGAACCGATCCCTTGTGCCATTGTTGCTGGTTTTTTTGGACTGTTCTTTCTTCCATTATGGTTTGCCATTTTTTATGTTTATTTGGGCCTTAATTTCTGCCAATTATTGCTGATAATTTAAGAGAGATATGCAAAGATTGGAGCTTTACTTCACTGCAAATATGAGGAAAATATGCAAGAAGCATTTTGTTGAAGGTTTTTTTTTGCATTATATGAGTCTTATATGATATTGTGTCACTTGAATTAAGCCTTAAATGAGCCTTGTATGAGCGAGATATGTGTGCCTTGAAGTAGTCACTTGAATTAAGCCTTAAATGATACTGATACTACTGATACTGATACTGTGTTAGTGTAAATGCTGCGATTAAATTCGGCTTTCAAATACTACGTCGAAAAGGTATCAAACGCGGTCTCAAAATGAAGAGAAAAAAAAATATGAACTTTGGTGAAACAATTTTGATGATCGGTGTTCTAAATCAAAAGTTACGGTCGTTTATAAGAAATAGCGCTTTTGGGCTCAAATTAAAGAGCAAAAAAAAAATGAATTTTGGTGAAAAAATTTCGATTATCGGAGTTGTAAATCAAAAGTTACGAATGTTTGGAAAAAAAAAAAAAAAGAAAAGAAAAAGATATCAAACGATTCAAACCTGAAGGCTGAAGCGGATGAAAGTTAAACTGAAGCATTTGAAACGCGCGTAACTTGAATAAAAGGGTATTTTTGTCCGCTTTGAAATTGTTTGTCTTTTTTTTTTAAACTAAAAAAATATGTGTGTCCTATTTATTTATTTTGTGCCAAAAAGAGGACTTTTGGCTCTTTATCTCAATAAAATACACGTTAAAATTCTATTCTAAAAAATCAATCAATCAATAAACACGGTAAATATATTTAATTTTTAAATTTAAAATAAAAGCGAGTGTGTAAGATAAATGTAATAGTTTCAATAATCAAATCAAACCAATGGATAATCTAACAACAACGACATTTATTACATCCACATTATTGTCAAATTTTCTAAAGCAAAAACATACTTCAAGTTATAAACAAGTAATTTAAGCTCATAAAAGCTACCCTAAATATGTTTAGAGTAATGGCTATAAAATGGGTAACTCTATCAATGCATGTGAGTGCTCCCTGAAATGATAAACTGCTAAAACTACTATTGACACAATGCACAGCTCGCCCGGCTGTGCATCAAAACGACGCCGCATCGACCCCAAACGACGTCGTTTGGTTCCGACAAAAAAAAAAAAAAAAAAAATCAAAACGGCATCGATTCGACCCGAAACGACGTCGTTTCGGGTGTACATGCACGGTACATCTGGGGGCTGTACCGTCGGGGATCGCGAGTCAGAAGAAGAGGGGCATGGAGTAAGAAGAAAACCGACACAAAACACCTCCGCCGACAGTATAAATCAATTAATTTGCTGACCACACAGCCAGTGGCGGAGCCATGAAAATTTTCCAGTGGGGGCCAAATTAAAAAAAAAAACTTTGAAAGCCAAGATTCGAACCTATGACCTAAAGATATATAATTAAGCTTCTAAACAATTGAGCTAAATGGATATTTACACTAGATATTGTCTGAAATAATATACATACACAATTTTAATATTACAAGAGGGGTATAATAGTAACTTCGTCCGGAAATTGAGGTGGGGTCCATGCACCCCACCCCTATAAGGCTGGGTCCGCCCCTGCACACAGCTCAGGATTGAAATAAGCATAACTCACTGTGCATTAAGTCAGACCCTTTGACACGTTTGATCATACGGCCTAACTCCAAGCTATCACAACCGATTACATCAGAAACTACGACAATTGTAAGCAATTTGTGATCTCTTCTCATTACAACATAAGTACAAGCACCAACGAATACAGGAAACCATTCACCTTTACCATATTCACCATTTGTTACTCTTTCAGCCATTAATCTAACTTCTTTTGATCTCGAATCAGACAAACCTAGCTTAAAAGTTAAAGAGAGAAACGCCTATAATCAAATAAAAAGTACCCGTCCCAACTGTGCCGAGTCGAACATTTGCGTCTACAGGACCTGTAATTGCGTAAAAATTCGACTGAAAATGGTTGTAATCTTGAACTACACCACACGATATGCAACCTATATTTTTGGTTTCATCTGTAAGCTATATATCAAAAATAAAATTTTCATAATCATTGCCTAAGTAAAACTCCAGAACACTAAATTACTTGACAAGAAGCACCTCAAACTAATCCAATGCAACTCAGATGGGTATAACATATGAATTTCTTTTTTCTCTTACACGCATTATAACTCCATAATGCCCAAACTATCTTTATAGAACAGACACGATCCTGCTTTCACACAAGCCAACAGCCTTGCAGGATCTAATGCAATTTTTGAAGCAAAATCAAGAAACAAGATAAAGCGAAATAATATAAGAACAAACCAAAGTCTAGTAGTCTCCAAGTTTTCGCTCGTATTCAGCGAGCGAGAACTACTAGCACAGCCAAGGTCCTTCTTAAACTTCTAAAAATACACAAATTCCGACCTTTTGGAGCAACCGTTGCATAATATGAAGAGAATTCCAAAAATCAATTCAAATTATTGCATTAACCAGCGGTCCAGATTATCGAATTGCTCTAATAACAAATCCCTAGCTGAAATCACATTAAAGAGAACACACCGTACAAACCAACATCTTGGATTCTAAATCATTTGAGGATTTGCGATATGAAGCCTCTTCTCCTTCCTCCCTGACAGAATTATAAATTAAATGAATTTTATTCACACTTGCAATTGAATGGTATAATACAGTATATATAGTTACAAGAGTCTATAGTCAAGGGAGTATTTACGGTAACGAAATCATTTACAATCAATGCAATAAATGAGTTTATACTAAAGAATATTTACACACGTTTTGCACATGTTTATTGTGCTAATACCACCCCTCAAGTTGGACGAGAGAGGAGACCTAACTTGCTTCGTTGTTGTTGAAAAACCATGCGAGGCAAAGACTTGGTCAAAGAGTCAGCAAGTTGATCTTGAGCATTAACATGAGCAACACGCAAGAGGCCACGTTGTACATGATCACGAATAAAATGATAGTCTATCGCAACGTGCTTCATATGAGAGTGAAACACAGGATTAGCACAAAATTGCGTGGTGCCCAAGTTGTCACAGTAGATGACTGGAGTTTGCTCGGGAGGAAAACCAAGATCATGAAGAAGAAAAGTAACCTAATTAAGCTCCGCAGTAGTCGAGGCCACCGAACGATATTCAGCCTCCGTGGAGGACCTAGCAACTGTAGTCTGCTTCTTGGAGCTCCTTGAGATAGCATTGCAACCAAGATAAACAATATAAGATCCAGTAGACGAATAATCATCTCTATTACCACCCCAGCCTGCATCATAAAAAGCATGAAGAATCATAGGGGAGTCACGGTTATGCTGAAGACCAAGATCCAATGTCCCAGCCAAATACCGCAGTATACGCTTGGCATGATCCCAATGTACATCTGTAGGGGCATGCATAAACTGAGACAACTTATTGACAACAAAGGAAATATCCGGCCGAGTAAAAATCAAATACTGAAGGCTGCCAATAACCATGCGATACTGAGAAGGATCAGCCAGAGGAGTGCCAGACTTAGCAGTGAGCCGAGAAATATCAGCAAGCAGAGGAGTGGTGACCGAATTAGCACGATCCATATGCAGTTTAGCCAACAATTCAGTGGCATATCTTTTCTGAGACAAGATACACCCAACAGAATTGTAAATTACCTCAATGCCCAAAAACTAAGAGAGAGAACCCAAGTCCTTGAGAGCAAAGCGACGACCCAATAGAGCTATGAAGGTCTCAAGTGCCTTGGAATTATTCTCTGTAACAATAAGATCATCCATATATACCAAGATATAAATTATAATGCCACCAGAATTATAAATAAATAGTGATGAATCAGTATCCGCATTCCGAAACTGACTCGCCAAAAGAAAACCCTTGAGCTCATCATATCAAGCTCGAGGTGCCAGTTTCAAACCATAAATCGCCTTACGTAATTTGCAAACATGAGTAGGATGATCCGAATTAACAAACTCAGACGGCTGAGCTAAGTAAACATCTTCCTGTAAATGACCCTGGAGAAAAGCATTATTAATATCAAGCTGCCGCAGAGACCACCCCTACGAAAGAGCCAAAGTGAGCACAAGACGAACAGTGGTAGGTTTGACCACAGGGCTGAATGTCTCAAAGTAATCAACACCAGGGCGTTGAGCGAACCCCTTAGCCACAAGACAAGCCTTGTAACGATCAATAGAGCCATCCGGACTCCTTTTAATACGAAAAATCCACTTAGAACCAATGATATTATAGTGATGATGAGGGGAACGAGTTCCCAGGTGTCATTACGCATTAAAGCGTCATATTCCTCTTGCATAGCAGTTCTCCACTTGGGATTTTTTAGGGCTTGAGAGACAGTGGTAGGTTCAGTTTCAGAAGAGGAAAGCTGAGTATGAAGGTTGAGTTTCTGAATGGGTTTATGAATATTATTTTGAGCCCGAGTACGCATGGGGTGAGTGGGAGGAGGATTCAGAGGTTAATAAGGAGGGGGTGAAGCCGAGGGGGGTGGGCGGGGTTGGTGGTGGGGAAGAATCTGGAGGAGGGGGGAGGAGGAGAAGAAGATGCGGGCAGGTGAGCAGGAGGAGGAGTAGGAATCCAATCCGAGGCAGGTGGGGTGAAGGTAGGAGGAGATATAACAGGATTGGCAAAAGGAAAAATAGACTCCGCAAATTGAACATGACGAGAGACATAGATGCGAGAGGTAGTCGTGTCTAAGCATTAGTAGGCATGTTGGTCTAGAGCATAGCCTAGGAAAACACACGGTTTGGAGCGAGGTTGCAATTTATGGTCGGTGTATGGGCGGAGCCAAGGATAACAGAGGCAGCCAAAGACATGAAGTTTGGTATAGTTCGGGGACGTACGGAAGATAGACTCATAAGGAGAGTGCATTTTGAGAGTGGGAGTAGGCATGCGATTAATCAAGTAAACCGCAGTGGAAAAAGCATTGAGCCAATATGTGTTTGGAATGGATGCATGGGTAAGGAGAGAAAGACATGTTTCATCAATATGCATATGCCTGCGTTCAGAGATGCCATTATGTTCCGGAGTGTGAGGTGGGGTGGTGAAGAAGGAGATTCCATGTGTAGAAAAATAGTCACGAAGGGAAATAAATTCGCCCCCATTATCTGAATATAGCACTTTAATAGGTTGATCAAAATATTTTTCAACGATGGAGCGGAAGCGGATAAAATGTTGAGTGAACATCAGATTTACGAGTCAACGGGTAAAACCATACATAGCGAGTGAAATGATCAACAAAAATCACATAGTATTTAAAACCATTCACAGAAAACACAGGAGATGTCCAAACATCACTAAAAATGATTTCAAGGGGTCGGGAGGAACATAAGGTAGACTGGCCAAAAGATAGTTTATGGCTTTTACTTTCTAAGCACGCAGAACAATGCGAGAAGGAAGAAACTGTCGAGTCTAAATTATAGTTGTGTAAAATGGTAGATAAAATCGGGTTGGCAGGATGACCCAAACGATGATGCCATTCCTAGAGGTGGCTTTTGTGGAGGCAAAGGCAACTAAAGGTTGAGAAGGCCATTCATAGAGCCTGTTTTTAACTGGGCCACGGAGTAGTGGTTGATTATGCCCTAGGTCTTTTACAACAAATTCAGAAGGTAAGAATTTAACAAAGAGATTATTGGCTTGACATAATTGAGAGACAGAAAGTAAGTTACGAGACATGCTAGGAGCACACAAAACATTGCGTAAGGGAAGAGATTGTGCAGGGGAAACAGGGAGTAAAGTACTGCCAGTATGAAAAATAGAGAGACCCTTACCATCACCAACTATAATATCATCGGTCCCAGTGAATGGAGAGTGAGACGAGAGATTCCGAATATCCGGAGTCACATGGTGCGAAGCCCCACTGTCAAGAAGCCAGTTGGACATAGACAAATTGAGCTGAGCCGAGGTGCCAGGTGGAGCGGCTTAGTGAGTCTGTGGCCTATCCGAACGAGCCGAGCTTTTTCCAACTGAGTAGGCATGAAATAGTGTGCAAGTGCGAGCTGAGTGTCCAGGCACATAACATAATTGACATGTACCGAGATAAGGACGTCGAGGACGGGAACGTTTACAATGAGGATGGGAATTGCGGCTGCTGCTGCGTTCGAGGAGGAGCTGCCGCTGTGCTGATAAATGTGGCTGCTGTGCAGGGAGAGGCGGCTGGAGGAGCCGGGCTGCTGATAGGTGCGGCTGCTGTCGGAGGCGCTGTTGTTCATTTGAGGCGGAGATGAGAGTGGCGGCGAGGTGGCTGAGCATTGCGGCAGAAATGCCGAGTACTGCTCATATGGCCGCTGAGATGCCAAGGGGGCTGGTAAGGAGTTGATCGGAGAAGGAGACTGCCGGAAGTCGGCCATTATTGCCGGAGAGGAGAAATTTTTTTTGGGTTTTGGCCATGTAGGTGGCGGCACCGTAAAACAAAGTCAGGATCTTTTAGGGTTCTGATACCATGACAGAATTATAAATTAAATGAATTTTATTCACACTTGCAATTGAATGGTATAATACAGTATATATAGTTACAAGAGTCTATAGTCAAGGGAGTATTTACGGTAACGGAATCATTTACAATCAATGCAATTTTTGAGTTTATACTACATAATATTTACACACGTTTTGAAAATGTTTATTGTGCTAATACTCCCATCTAAATCAAAAAAAAAGTATAGCTAGTGACATGATGTTTGTTGGGGTTGCCCCTGTTGCACATCACAAAATAAAAAGTGATCCATAAAACAAGCGAAAACAGTGAAAAGACAGAACCATACCTGGTTGGGTTAATTGAGAACACAAATCGATCGGCCACCACTGAGATGAAACATAAATCTTTCATACAACCATGATCTTGATCAGCTTATTGATTTGTCCGGAGACCGGCGGAGGGTGAAACAGGGGCGGGGTGGAGCAGACGGCGGTAGGGAAATTAGAAATGAGTTAACTTGTTCAAAAGCCAGGAAGAATCTTGTAAGGATAATTATGTCTAAAATAATTGTATTTGTCCTTAATGCCTTATGAAAAAGTAAGCTGGACTATTATTTGAATCAAAATGTCAAAATGTCCTTTTTGACATTTAACTAAAAAATTAACAATCAAAATCCCTGATTATAAGTTTTCCCAAAAAACGAAAATCAATTAAAAGAATCCTTGATTGATTATTTATTAAAAACCGAATATAATTATTAATACAAAAATCAATCAATTGAAATTATTACTACGAATATCAATTAAAAACCAAAAATATTTATCATCAAACCAAATAAATACAGGCTTAACTCTAAACAAATACATTCTTAACTCTCAATAGCTATTGAAAATCCGAAACATAGCTATTGAAAATCCAGAAACATATGAACATTATGGTGAAAGCGACATCATCCACCAGAGACAAACGTAACTCATTATATCTCATTTCGACCAATATATGTGATGTGAAAAATATTTTTATAAAATTTTACAAAAAAATTAAGTACAAGATGAAATTTGCATCATACACAAGTGGAATGAAAAATATATTATTATTTTTATTAGCATCTTCACTATTATCGCTTTCATCAGTATACTTTGAAGGTAAAGAAGATGATGTGCACATACTAGAAGTTAAAAGAAGAAAATATCCTCAACTGACCAACAATGAACGATGCAATAAGAAGTGTCGTGGAAACTAAAAGAAAAAGAAAAGCTGAATCGATACTTACTCTAAATCACAATGATATGTGAAGATTTCTTGTAAATATGGTTAATCCTTTTTTGATATATAAAAATACATACATATATAACACAAAGTAGAACATATAACATTCTCATCACCCCTGTAATGGTGACTTAAACTATGCTACTGAAGTCTGGGATGAAAGCTATGGTCTGGTGCTCGTTTGGGGCAGCAGCAGAGTTTATCAGTCTGCTGAAGCTGTGTAGAGTGAAGTCTGCTGGTTCTGGTGAACGGTGGAGTAAAAGTCTGTTGATTCACAGTAGACTTAAGGAACACATATGCATCGTTTTCCTAATTTGGTGGATTTACTTCTGGGGTATTTCAGTCATTTACTGGGTTGACTATTAGTCAGTTAGGGTTGGATTTCCAAGGCTATAAATACCATCTGTGATACATGTAATTTTAACTTTCTGGTGATAATAAAATATCCTCGTTTGTCCATGGAGTAGTCGGTACATTGCCGGAATCCACGTTAAATCTGTGTTCTTCTTGTTTCTGTGTTTGTTTACTTGTTTATCTTTTATATTTACTCATAATCACCCTCACTTCTTGAACGATCCGTCATAACAAACTGGTATCAGAGCATACAGGTTCATCAAGAAATATGTTTATCTGTTTGAAGCAAGGTAGATTTGAACCAAGGTCATAATTGACGCTAGGATTTGGGATCTACGCAAACTTTTCTGGTGGGAAAGATGTCTGCTTTAAATGTTAAGATTGACAAGTTTACAAGAAGGAACAACTTTAGTCTATGGCAGATCAAGATGCGTGCTTTGTTGAAACAGCAGGGATTATGGGGTCCCTTGTCTAAATCAATAGAAAGAAGTGATACTGAGAGAGCCAGTCTGGAGGAGAAAGCACATTCAACAATTATGTTAAGCTTGTCAAATGATATTATCACAGAGGTTGCTGAAGAGGACACTGCTGAGAAGTTGTGGTCCAAACTTGAGAGTCTGTATATGACTAAGTCTCTAACCAACAAGTTGTTATTGAAACAACGTATGTTTAGTCTAAGGATGCATGAGGGCACTCAGCTGAGGGATCATCTAGACCAGCTGAACACAATATTGCTTGATTTAAGGAATAATGATGTGAAGATTGAAGAAGAGGATGCTGCATTGATTCTAGTTGTATCAATGCATGCATCATATGAGAACTTTGTGCATTCCTTTATTGTTGGGAAGGACTCATTATCATTGGAGGATGTAAGGTCATCACTCCATGCTCGAGAGTTACGCCATAAGGCATCTGGTTATGGTACAGATAGTCAGTCTACTGGATTGGTGGCCAGTGGAGTCAGCAGGGGGCCAGGAAATTCTAGAAAGAAGAAATTCAAGAAGAATTCCAAGGGTCCTAAAGATAAGGATATCTGTAATTACTGCAAGGAGCATGGACATTAGAAAAATGAATGCCCAAAAAGGAAGAAGTAGCAGGGTACTCAGCAGGGTACAGCTGCTTTGGCAGAACAAGACACCAACTCTGAAGAAGATCTGGCCTAAGCAGTTTCAGAGTCAGTAGGGCACAGAGATGTGTGGATTCTGCACACTGGGGTATTTTATCATGTGTGTCCAAACAGGGAGTGGTTTTCAACATATCAGCATGTGGATGGAGGCCATATTGCTATGGCTAACAGCAAGGTCTGCAGAATTTGGGATTGGATCAATCCATTTGAGGGCACATTATGGTAAATTCTGCACACTGAAAGAGGTTAGGCATGTTCCACAAATGACCAAGAATTTGATATCACTTAGTCTACTAGACAGCAAAGGGTTCAAGTTCAGGGGTGAAGGTGGAGTGGTGAATGTCTATAAGGGTTCAAGTGTGATTCTGAAGGGTATCAGGCAGGGGACATTGTACATACTACAAGGGTCAAGTGTATCAGGTTCTGCTACTGTTGCATCATCAGAGGTTCACCAGTCACAACTGACCAAGTTGTGGCATATTAGATTGGGTCATATGGGTGAAAGAGGGAAGAAAATTATGTCTAAGTCTAATCTACTTGGGGGGCATAAGGTCAATGAGCTGGAATTTTGTGAACATTGTGTGTTTGGGAAGCTACATAGGAGCAAGTTCCCAAAAGCAATCCACATCACAAAAGGAACACTTGATTATGTCCATTCTGATTGTTGAGGACCTTCAAGGGTGGAGTCATTGAGTGGTCACATGTATTTTGTGTCTTTTATAGATGATTATTCAAGGATGGTTTGGGTAATTATGATGAAGCACAAGAGTGAAGCATTCAAGAACTTCAAGCAGTGGAAGGCGTTGGTTGAAATCAGACAGGGAAGAAGATCAAGAGACTTAGAACTGATAATGGACTAGAATTCTGTTGGTCTGAGTTTGATGAATTTTGCAAGAATGAAGGCATTTCTAGGCTTCATACTGTCAGAGATACTCCACAGCAGAATGGTGTTGCAGAAAGAATGAATCAAACTCTTCTGGAGAGGGCAAGGTGCATGCTCTCTAATTCTGGTCTAGCAAGGAGATTTTGGGCAGTGGCTGTTAGTATAGCTTGCTACTTATCAATAGGCGGTCTCACTAGGATCAAACTTAAAACACCACTTGAAGTTTGGTCAGGAAGATCAGCAGGCTACTCTGGACTTAGGGTTTTTGGAAGCACTGTCTACTATCATATCAGTGAGAGCAAATTGGATCCTATGGCCAAGAAGGGTGTGTTTGTTGGATATGGAGATGGAGTTAAGGGGTATAGAATCTGGTCATCACCTGAAATAGGGTTATACTCAACAGGAGTGTAGTCTTTGATGAAAACTATATGCTTAACTCATCAGTGAAAGTCACATCTAAATATGAAATTGGATCTGAGACTGAGAAGGTTGACAAACAGGTGGAGCTTCAAGTAGAGCCTAATGGATTAAAAGACTCAGCAGGGGATACTCAACATTCAGCAAATCCAGAGCTAGATCCAAGCCAGTCTGCTGAACAAGGATCAGCAGACACTCAAACAACTGATGTTGGTCAGCAGGGTATAGCTCTCAGTAGATCTAAGAGGACCAATATCAGACCTCTAAGAAGATATGGGTTTGAGGAAGATATGGTTGGATATGCACTACAGGTAGCTGAAGAAGTGGATGGCTCTGAACCTAACACTTACAGGGAAGCTGTGACATGTTCTGAGGCATCCCGATGGCTTGCTACTATGGGAGAAGAAATACAGTCACTTCAGAAGAATGAGATTTGGGATTTGGTCAAACAACCACGGGATAGAAGGGTGGTCAGCTGCAAATGGATATTCAAGAAAAAGGAAGGAACGACATCTGCTGAGGATATCATATATAAGGGACGTTTGGTTGCTAGGGGGTTCAGTCAAAAAGAGGGGGTAGACTATGAAGATATATTTTCTCCAGTGGTCAGACATACTTCCATCAGGGTGCTGTTAGCAATAGTGGCACATCAGAATCTTGAACTTGAGAAATTGGATGTGAAGATAGCCTTTCTACATGGAGATGTAGATAAAGAAATTTATATGACTCAGCCATAGGGTTTCCAAGCTCCTGGCAAAGAAGGATATGTTTGCAAGTTGAAGAAGTCCTTGTATGGACTTAAGTAGGCCCCAAGACAGTGGTATAAGAAGTTTGACAGCTATATGATTCAGTAGGGTTATAGCAGGAGTCCATATGATTGCAGTGTGTATCACAACAAGTTGAAGGATGGATCAATCATCTATCTGGTGCTGAATGTAGATGATATGCTGATAGCTGCTTGATGACGGTCAAATTATACCCGTAAAAGTCATCAACATTGACCTTATATCGAGATTAATAATGTATATTTCATATTAAATCACTCGTTTATATTTATTATTTAATGTTAAGTGATTATTAATATGATATTTGGTATTTAGCTGTTTTTATTATTAAAAGACCGATTTATTGTGCGATAAATGCGATGTTGCCAGATCACGACAAATCGAGAGGATAAATGTCATTCAATCAGTAAATCTCGAGATAATAAGGAAGAAAATCGGAGCATTAATCAAGAGATAAATCAGAGGAATCAGATCATCACGGAAGGATGCAGTGGGGAACAAGATAGACGAAAATCGCGTTTAACACGAGCAGAGGGAGGCTCGGTCGACCGAGCCCTATCATTCGGTTGACCGAGTATGTCGGTTCGGTCACTCACGGGATTTTCGCGTGTATATCTTCTAGATCCTCCCTAGGTCGGTTATAACCAGCAGCTACAAAATTTGTAAGAAGACACCTTAGACATACATACAATACCTTATACCTTTTTATCAATTACATTCATAGCTTTGGTACGTTACAATGTAGCTGTCCAGTAGTTTATTATGGCTGCAAATATGTAAGCCTTTAATTTTCTGTTGTTTTTATTTTCAGTAATTAATTCCCCAATTATGCTTTATCGTTTGAGTTAGTTAATCATAGCTAGATGATGTAGATCTAGGCTATGACGTTGGGAAGGTGGCGATACCTTGTCTATGAGGATCCCATAACCTACGTCATACACTTAGTATTTATTCATGAATCTACTTGATTTAATTAATGCGTATCTATGTTAGTTTATATGAATACTGTGCGAATTACTGTTTAATTTGTTCTGTATGATGAAACGCTGAGAGATATATTCTAAGATGTATTCTGGGTTGAAATTGTTCGGGTGACCGAAAGGTGTCATTCGGTCGACCGAGGCCTTACACTCGGTCGACCGAGCCCTGTTTCATCAGTTATTTCTGCCACGTCTTTATGGTTAGGTTATCTTAATAGAATTTATTATCTCAGTAGGTATGGCTATGGCTACGTTACTCGCTTAGTTTAATTAAAACGTGTAAAAAGGAAATACCAATATAAAACTCTTAGGTAGGCTTATGAATTGCTCTTCACGGACGTTCAGCGTTATCTAGGTAGGTTTATATTCGGGAATTGCATGCACCTGCTTATACTTACGTCGTAGATTAGCATGAGACTATAACTTGGTAATTGCTAGTTGGACGAGAGCTTGAGTAATCGCTTAGGAAGTACGCCTAACCATAGGAATGTTGCCTAGACGAGGTGTACGATTAATATCGGCATCCTTAGTGTCGTAAGTGTGCAAGTTATATGAGATGGAAACCCAAAAGGTGAAGTCACGTAATGTAGCACAGTGATCTAGCAACCTAACCGGTGCTAAGTCAAGTTAAAGAGGATGACTCCCGTAGCCAATCTAAGATAGATACAAACGGATTGGCAGTTAATAAGTTCAGTTTATTATATAAATTATCTAGGTCCAAACGATAAAGACTATAATTGGGGAGGTTAATTACGTTGTGTCGAGTCGTGTCTTTACCTTTCTTGTCTTATGTTGGTCGTACACCACCTCTATGTCCTTGACATGTTTAATTAATTGTTATATGAAATGACCCACAATTGGTTCCCTGTGGGATCGACCTTGATTCACTATAGCTATACTACGATGGGCCTAGTCCTCTTGCTAGTAATGGTTTATGGTGGTCAAGTATATTATAACCTGATTGACCCCGATCACTGCTGCAAACAAGTTTGACATTCATGATCTGAAGAATCTGCTCAAGGCTGAATTTGAGATGAAGGATTTGAGGAATGCAAAGAAAATTTTGGGGATGGAGATCTATAGAGATAGGAAGCAGGGGAAGCTATTCTTATCTCAGCAGGGGTATACTGAAAAGATGTTATCCAATTTTGGCATGTCAGCAGCCAAACCTATAGATACTTCTATGCACCAAATCTACATATATCTGTTGTGTTTGAAAAACAGTCAGCTGAAGAGGAAGAATACATGTCAAGAGTTCCATATGCTAGTGCGGTAGGCAGTCTTATGTATGCCATGGTCTGTACTAGGCCTAATTTGTCTCAGGCAGTCAGTGTTGTCAGCAGGTTTATGGCTCAACCTGGAAAGGAACACTGGAAAGCAGTGAAGAGGATATTCCGGTACCTTAGGGGTACATCAGATATTGGACTCATTTATGGAGGTGGTACTCAAAGTTTTGTCACAGGGTACTGTGATTCTGATTATGCTACTGATGTGGATAGAAAGAGATCTATGACTGTGTATGTGTTTACTTTGGGTGGTTCTGTAGTAAGTTGGAAGTCAACTTTACAGGGTACATTGACATTATCTACTACTGAAGCAGAATACATGGCACTGACAGAAGCAACAAACGAGGCAATCTGGTTAAAAGGGCTAGTCAATGATCTGAGTCTGCATCAAGATAAAGCCAGGGTGTATTGTGACAGTCTTAGTGCAATATGTTTAGCTAAGGATCAGGGTCATCATGAGAGAACCAAGCACATTGATGTTAAGTATCATTTTCTAAGAAATGAGTGGAGGGTTAAAGTGGAGAAGATCATCACTGATGTCAATCCTGCTAATATGTTCACTAATCCAGTTCCAAGGGGCAAGTTTCAGTTGTGTCTGGACTTTCCGAATATCCAAAGCCGTTAATTTGACTCTGGGAATACTCAGCTGATGTTGGGGGTCTGCTGAGGTATTCAAATCTGAAGACAAAGAGGATTTCTGGCACTTGGTTGTGCATCTGGCACTTGGTTGTGCATCTAGTCAGTTTGCATGGAGTTGAAATCAAGGTGGAGATTTGTAATGGTGACTTAAACTATGCTACTGAAGTCTGGGATGAAAGCTATGGTCTGGTATTCGTTTGGGGCGGCGCAGCGAGTTGATCGGTCTCGCCGGCCGTGTCCGTCGGGTATAGGGTACCAGCAGAGTGAAGTCTGCTGGTTCTGGTGAACGGTGGAGTAAATGTCTGTTGATTAACAGCAGACTTAAGGAATACATCTGCATGGTTTTCCTAATTCGGTGGAGTTACTTCTGGGGTATTTTAGTCATTTACTAGGTTGACTGATTAGTCGGTTAGGGTTTGATTCCCAAGGCTATAAATACTATCTATGATACATGTAATTGTTACTTTCTGGTGATAATAAAATATCCTCATTTGTCCGTGGAGTTGTCGGCACATTGCCGGAAACCACGTTAAATCTGTGTTCTTCTTGTTTCTGTGGTTGCTTACTTGTTTATCTTTTATCTTTACTCACAATCACCATCTCTTGATCGATCCGTCATAACAACCCCATTTAAATGGGAGATTAACGCAAGTCATTGATGGTGTCATACACAATAGTCAAAGACTTGAGCAAAATAAAGAAACAACAAGAATAATATGAAAAACAAACATGTCAAATGCAATAACCTCGTCGCCTTTATCAACATCAATTGCATAAACATTCACATGAGTCAAGTCTATTATGTTACTCACTGGTTTTAAAGAAGCTGCAGAGAAAACGAGGTTTATTATAATCCAATCAGAGCATCTTGGAATGCTTAAATAAAGCTATTGGAATTCAAATGCCTAATGCATTAAGGAGATTGTTTGCAACTCTATTAGTCTACAATCAACCAACAAACATTCGACAACTATGAGATACATATTGAAAACTAATGTCAGAAGATTTCATGCGAGATCGTACAAAGTGAGTCAAATCAATTATGGCCACAACTTTGGAATGCATAAATTATTCTCTGGAAAGAATGGATAAAGACTTGACATCTTACGACTTGCTAAGTATACAAGAAAACTGCAACAACATTGTAGAAAATATACTAAGAGTGATTCGTGATGAATTGTCTATAAAGATACCTCAAGAAGATTACATTCTAGAAGAAACGCTTAATCCGTAACAACAAAGTATACTCCAACAATTTCACTTTTAAGTTTATAATGGCCACAATGCTATGTTTTTTATTGGTGGGCCTGGTGGCACAGAGAAAACATATTTATATAAGGTTCTGCTAAGAATGAGACAATAGATAGGTATAGAAACAACCACATCAGGAGTTGCACCTTGAATTTTGCCCACAGCCGAACTGCTAATTAACGTTTTAAAATATCAATTAGTGCGCATGAAACAAATATGTGCAATATTCTAGTGCAAAGTAGAAATGCAGAATTACTACGGAAAGCAAGTCTAATCATATGGGATAAAGTGATATTTGGGCAATTGAGGCACTTGACATAATCTTGAAGGACTTCATGAGAAATTCTAATACATTTTGAAGAAAAATGGTTGTATTTGGAAGTGATTTTAGACAAATGCTTCTTGCTCCAAATGAACAATACTACAAACAATAGAGGCAAACTTGTGATGTCATATTTGTGATCAATAATGGAAAAATTACATCTTTCCAAAATATGAGAGCAAGAGGATACCTACAATTCAATCAATATTCATTAAGGCTGGGTCGTGGAGAAGAACCAACAAACACTAAACGAGACATAGAGTTACTAAAAGAAATGATCATTGAATATAATGAAAATGGTGATGAAGTTTCTGAAAATCATTTAATCAGTTCTATCTTTCCATCTATACATGAGAATGAATTCTCAGTAGAATACATTACAAGAAGAGCAATACTAGCCACGACTAATGTGCATGTTGATAAGTTGAATGAAAATTGATATCAACCTTTCCAGGGGATGAATATTGTTTAAACAGCTTTGATAAGAATTGATAATACTTGATATACCCGAACCGGATTGGAACCCGAGCATCTAGATTGGGCCTATTTCCTAGCCCAACAACAGATCATGGGCCTCCATCCCGCCTGTCCGCAGTCCATAAGCCGGACCAATCCCCATTCCAACATCTCGGACACAATGGATGCTACCCATATCATCAAGCTGGCCAAGCCTGAGTTAGAGTTGATGACATCAAGACAAAGGAAGATATGAGTCCGACTTACTATCGAGTCCGCTGTCCACCGATCTTATCCTGACAGCTGTCCGGTCAACTTATATTATATATGATTATCTTTAATTATATGCTTTTGATGTCTTGTCATGAACAGTCTCAACCTACTTAGATATTGCCTATATATATTGGATCTCAATGTAATAGAAAGGATCCAAGAACTATAATACGCAGAGCTACTCTACCAATTTGTCGACTCACTTGTGTTTTCTTTCATAAGCATTGGTGCGACTGTCTTGTTCTCGATAAACACCGATTCTCACTTGAGAAATCATACATAAACAACCTTATATCCTCATTATATCACTGTTACCACAAACCTGATATACCACGCAATATCAATACTAATGATTATTATCAAGAAAATTTTCTCAACACTTTGACACCAAATGAATTGCCTCCTCACAGATTAGTGCTGTAAAAGTATTCACCGATAAAGTTGTTAAGGAACTTAGATATAGCAGAAGGATTATGCAATAGTACAAGGATGATATGTAAATGGTTCAAAAGAAACATGATTCATGCCGAAATCACAGCTAGGCAACATTTTGGAAAGCAAGTTTTAATCCCAAATATTCCATTCTCACCGGCAGAAAACGAAGGATACCCGTTTCATTTTACAAGAAAACAATATCATATACGTCATTGCTTTGCAATGGCGATCAATAAAACAAAAAGACAAACGAAACCATCTGAAAGAGTTTATTTGCCTCGACTGGTGTTCTCTCACTGACAACTATATGTTGCACTTTCAAGGGAACTTCAATATCAACAACTAAGGTGTTGATCAAACCCAAAGATCAACTAGAAAACACCCATAAATGTACAAAAAAATATAGCATACAAACAAGTTGTATATTCATGTACGTAAAAATTATATTCCTTTATTATCATTATTCATTTATTTTCATTAAAAAATGCATACTTACTCTTATGAGTTTTTATATATAAAAAAAAGGATGAGCCTTTAATGAAGAAAGAAAACACACAAAGTTTTTACACTTATTGACCAAATTTATGCTATCTAAAGGATGACACATGAAGAATGGGAGAAGACAATATCGACAACTACATTATTAATCATTGAGTTCCAAAGTAGAATTTTGTATTTCTATAAATCGCTATTGTTTTATTTTATATATATATTCGATTTCTTACATTTTTATGTTTATCTTGAAATCCACAATAGTATATGATGATGTCTGAAATCTTCAATGAAGAAATTGGATCATTATGCGGGTAATTAGGCTTCGTAAGGATAATCCAATTACTTGACTGATGGATTTTGTGATGAATTATAGCCGATCCAATGTGATGGACTGCTTACGTAACCAGAGGATTTAAGATCAAGTTATTAATAGAGTTCTGACCTTGTGAGGAGTGAATCCTTTTTATATGATCCTCTTAACAGAAAAAATGCCTTGGAGCACATGATTATGGACATGACTGAAATCATAGGACGGTTTACAGTTCGTGCCACCATGGAGTAGGAATCATGGAGGCATTAATGTGGCAGTTATAGTATGCTAAATGTCACGACTGGTCATCTCAGAAACCTGAAGTCAGTGATGATGATCTGCCGCGAGCTGAAAGTTCCAGACCGAGGTGATCATATCGCTAAAACCAAAGTTGGAAGACACTTCATATTAGACTAAGACATCTTTGTCAAAGTTATCCAGAGTATGAGGCCCTAAATTAGGCTGAAATTATGTGGCCCATATGGTAAGATGATCAGGTGTAGCCCATTAGGTGCCACGTGTGTGACGTCAGATCATACTCACGTCAAAAGCCCCATAGATTGGAGATGATGTGGCACTTCTTAATAAGCAGGAACCCAAAAGTCTCTGCCATGAATACGTTTTTCAATTTTCCTTTGAAATTCAAATCTCCATCAACAAAGTAATTCACTTATTCTTCTGAAACCAAGATCCTCTCCAAAATCACAACGGCTTCAATTGAAGATCAAGGTACCTCCATTTCAGAAGTTTTTGGGTCCATCTGAAAGTACTCAACCCGCTCAAAGAAAGGTACAAACTCATCTAAGGCTATGCTGGTACTTCCTGGTGTGGAGGATATTCGATCCTCCCTTACCGTCGATGTTGCCATGGAGGAGATTTGTCGGACTTATGATATCAACCTGAAAATATTCACTACTCGCCTCCCGTCACCTGAAAATAAACCTCCTGAAGGCTTTATGACCGTTTATAAAGAACAATTGGTTGGAGGTCTCTGATTGCCTTTGAATCCAGCCCTCATACATGTCCGAAGATTTGTCCGGTCCAACGGTTTTTTCAGTATCCATTCTTTTATCCTTCAGCTTGTTTATATTATGTTGTAACAATGGACTTGTTTATAAAGTTAGGTTGTTTAGATTCTGTTTGTATTGATGTCTATTCCACAATTAAATTTACAATTGAAACAATCTACTCATGCAAGTGTTATAACCCGTGTATAATTAAAATAAACAATTCGAATAAAATCAACAATTTTATTGATCCAATGAAAAGATTACACAAAGAAATACAGAAAGAAATGGTAAAGGATATTGACGATCTGAGCCGAGACGAACTCTGTCCTTAAGACAAATTTGCCCCGGTATGTACCCCGTTTTGCAGCAATTGTCTCCCAGGAATTCTCAGATTACCTTTCAGAATAGTGGTACTCCAAACTCTGAACAACGACGAACTCTACAATGCTTCAGAAACTCTTCACTTGATGCAAGAACAGTATGCAGAAGAATGTATGTATGTATGCAATTCTGGTGTTGTATTGTATTTTTCTTCCTATTCATGTAGCTCGTTTATATAGCAGAGGACATGGAAAAACTGATGGAAATGAACAGCCTCAGTTCGAATTGAATGTCATAAAAATCATCATTATGTTGGAACTTGGAAAGCTAAAAGCCTCAGCTTTAATCACGACTTAAAGTTGGATAGCTGAAAAATAAATTAGCAAAACCGAACTCTGACTGTGAACTTTCAAATCGAGTACGCAGGACACGCGGGCATGCACAAGCCCAAGGGTAAATCCGGATTGGATTTGCACCCCCCCTGCGCCCGCGTAGAGAACGGTGTATAATGTTGGTTTCTTATTCCAACTACACTAAAACAATATCATATAAATATTGCTTCTTTTTCCTTCTTCCAACCAGTGTGGGAGAAAAGTTTCTTCCCATTTTTCCTTTTCATAACACACACTTAAGCCCAATAGGCCCAATATGATATATCATCAATTTTCCAACAAACCGACTTTAAGCGTTAATTTCTCATTCACTCATTATCCGAATTGAATGATTCCAAATCCTGAATTCATCTACGACTCACGTAGTTTTCAGAATTAATAAAACATTACATATATTCTATACAAGAATATATCCGAAATACGCTTACAAAGTCACCGAATAAAATGATTATAAAATCATTTTTAATTCATTTTTAATTCAATTCCACATTTTCTCCAACAGCAAGGTTATCATTGTACAATATACTATTACTTTATGAGTTAAACATGTATTTAACAATGTATAACGATATATGTCATTGTTAAATTTCATATAAATATATCAATTTAACCAACACCAACACATGCAACGCGCGTGCATTTGCTAATAAAAATAAAATGGTGATCGTATGAAAAAAATTCATCATGTTTGTACACGTCTTTATAGTCATAATTAGACGACCGTTTGGATGATGTTGTTTTGGAATATCTCCTGATTTTTATTCATGAATGATGGAAGATAAACGAGATCAACTACTCACACTACAAGAATAACACCCTTTTGCTATATTAATTTTTATCACACACATAAAAAAGTGTAGGCTAATATATATTTAGCTAGACTCATTTTCACGTTACTGTGACTAAATGTAAGTATATAAGCAACACTTTTTATGCATGACAAAATTAGTGTAGCAAAAAGAATGACTTTCTTGTAATATCGTCGACGTCGAGGCATGTTTTTGCTAAAGGTATTTTGGCTATACACATGACCTATGTGACCAATGAATCGGCTTTCAGTGTGGAAGGTAGATAGAATGAAGAAAAAATATATATAGTATAAGTGTTAGCGTGTGGAAATTTTATGTAATGATTTAGCGTTGTTCTAATATTTTTCCTTTTTGACTGCTTATGATTTATGTGTTTGGGCTGTCATTCATTGCAGTGAAATTAAAATCGATTTCAGTAAACAATTGTTTTAGAGGTCTACTATTTAGATAATTCGAGTTGTTTATCGATCCATGCATATCAATGGGAGATTATTGTGTGGTGTCTCCACACGGTGCGGAGACACCGTGTGGCACACCACACACCTTCATTCTGTATTAAAACTGTGTGATTCTGATCGTTTCACATGTCATTTCACCTCAAATTCCATCACCGTACAATAATTTCCCCATATCAATTGTTCTGGTTTACAACTTTTGATGAATTTTCTAAGTGCATGAAATTGTGATACTTAGTTGTGAACAAACTCTATACAGATTTGTGAATAACGACATGGTGAAGGTATGTATATAAAAATTTCTACTTGCACAAGTAACAGGCTTTATATCAGGAAAACATACGATCCAAGAGTAGGTTAATATTTGACATGGATGACCCAAGTAGCAGCAAGTACTACAAGAATTTGTTTGACCTTTTTTTCTTTTTTTATCCCAAGGGATTTAGATATTATATGCCGGCTCTATGGTAGGGGCGGAAGTACACGTTGTATTAAGGTAGTGGGGTACGCGGAAAAAAATAGGGAAGAAGCAAAAACTCTCCCCGCATCGATACTTTATCCCCACCCTACATTGATGATTCGACACCGTAAATTTTTTTACATTTTTTTTTTTTTTTTTTTTTTTTTTTTTTTGAAACAATTTTTTTTTCTTTTCTTCCCTATGTTGAAATATAGCCGTTGAAATATAGCATTGGAAATAAACGATGTTAAAAAAAGTTTTGAAAAATGTGTGTGTTCTTTTTGTCGATAAAAATATAACCGTTGAAATATAGCTAAAAAATTTAAAAATTAGAAAAATGTTTTTAATGCTAGAGATAGGGATGCTTGATGATCCTAGGGATATGTATTTTTTAATTTTTTTAGGATAAAAAATATTCGGTAAATTTTTTTTAGCATTAAAACGATGTTAAAAAAATGTCTTTTTGTCGATAAAAACTAAAAAATATAGCTTTAAACTACGATGAAACCACTGAAAAAAATTCATAAATCTGCCCTGCTCTATTGTATATATCATCAATTCTAAATCTCTACTGACAATGACCTGTGTATCTAACCATTATGAGTTACAACCCCTAGGGGCAGGGAGTTGGTAAAACGTAGCAGTATTTACAACAACATGTTCTTCAAGGCTAATGATATAAAAATGAGTTTATTAGAAGATATTTATACATAAAATAAAATAAAATAAATTTTATGAAACATGTAATACTCATGTCATGGAGATGGAGTATTTATGCGTAAAAGTAACATTCGACACGTGAGGTAATTTAGAGTAAAATATAAATATTACGCAAGTTTAATGTCATATCGGAGTAGTTGAAAAAATGCTCGAAATTAAGCCTCTAATTGTGGCAAGTATTTACGTAGACATAACAAATGGCACAATCGTATTTATCACGAGATCATTCATGATTTGCTAGTTTTAAAGTACTGATCAACCAATTACAAGTTATATCTTTTGAAGCATACCATACAAATTTTGATCAATGAAAATAAATATGTTTTTATGTTAGTTTCAAAATGCACGTCGTCAAGACAATGCAAGTACATTGCCTAATTAAAAAAGGAGCTAATAGCAAGAATGGTCTCTCATGGTCAATGTCTTTAGCTGGAGAGCCTACCTTGAAAGATTGCCTACGTGAATATTGCGAAGCGCGGGGTGCCATTACTCAGTGTGAACTGCCCGTTTTGTGGCATGAGTGAGGAAGACAATGCTCACATTTTCCTACTTTGCCCTTTTGCCTCCTCTATCTGGAGAAAAGTTTTTGACTGGTGCACGATTTCTACTCGATGCCTATTGAGTGGGTAGATCTTTTATCTTTTTGTCCGTCTACGGCTAAGAGCATGGCAACCTTCTCCATGTTTGGGATCCGATTAAAAAAGTGGTGATATGGAACATTTTGATACTCTGGAATAACATTGTCTTTAATAACAAGTCAGCTTCAGTTGATCATTCATTTGGGAATTAAATATAATTAGTTTTGCATGGGTTAATGGTAGATCAAAAAGGCTTGGACTTGAGTGGGATAGATGGAGTGATAATCCTCTAAATATAGATCCTCTATAGTTTTTTTTTTTGGTTGAAATGGTTTGTTTTAGGAGTGGTTTGTAACATTTGAAATTTGTCTAGCAGTTTGCTAGATTTTTAATAAAATCTTTGTTGTTCAAAAAAAAAAAAAAAAATGGTTTGTTTTAGGAGTGGTTTGTAACATAAATTTGTCTAGTTTGCTAGATCTTTTAATAAAATCTTTGTTGTTCAAAAAAAAAAAAAAAAAAGGTCTCTCATCTTTATCAAAAAAAAACATGACTCAATTATCTTCTTTCGCTTTGGTTTAATCAGTCTCCCATCGTATCTTTTAGTTTATTTCATTTTTGCAACTTTCGTCCATTTAATGTGTTGCCAGCCAAAAAATAACGGAATCGCATGCGTGTATCAAACGCTGCGTTTACCTACGAAAGAAATATTATTTTAATCAAAGAAATTGCC
Organism: Gentiana straminea; assembly: GCA_036785695.1. Taxonomy (NCBI): domain Eukaryota; kingdom Viridiplantae; phylum Streptophyta; class Magnoliopsida; order Gentianales; family Gentianaceae; genus Gentiana; species Gentiana straminea. Next base: position 15,945,431 of record JAVUPR010000497.1, on the reverse strand, counting down.
AAAATACAATTTCCCATATAAGATTATTCTTTTTTTTTTCACGGAAACGAAAGATTTATATTAATAAACAAAATAAACAGAAAATACAACCGGACACACGTCGGGAAAACACCGGAAATAGAACCGGACTACCACCAGCAACTGCCAGAAACTGCTAATCTGAAAAAGTGAAAAGAAAAGGATCATGGGGCAAGCCCCAATCACACCAAATTATGTCTCATCATAGAGAACTTGATTTGGAGAAACAACAACATAAGAGACATATGCCATATTAGGGGCAACAAGGCCTCGTTCATCGAAACAAACTTCATAGGACTAAATTTAACAGTTTTAGACAGCCGAATACTAGCAATAGTCGCTATAACCGACAACCACCTAACAGACCCATAAACTAAGAACATAGAAAAACAGCTACAACAACTACCACCGGCCAAGGCGGAAAACACAAAGCACCAAAGCCGCCGCCATGAGAACTGGTAGAAAGCCACCAAACCTTTTCCCGTAAGCAAAACCAATACTTCTCATGACCTTCAAAGTGAACCGCCAGCCTTGAGCACCCAAGGTCAATCCACCACCGGAACTCTTTTGTCAGATCTAACAACCAAGGCATAGATCAGACTGGAGGAAAAAGCACTGGCACCGTCGCTCATGGAATAGCAAGACAGGCTGAGGAAAACCACCCGCATCATCACCAGAATCATCACAAACAGCAGCAACCAGCCATGACCGATTCTGATTGACAGCCAAAAGGACGAAATCAGCCATAAAAGCCTTCGATCTGACCTTAAACCCACCTACAAGTCGATGAAGATTTCCCCCGAAATCACCAAAAAACAGCGAAAATTGGCCCAATGTAAAAGAAAAGGAAGACTAAAAACGAAAAAAACATATAAAAAAAAAAAGACAAGAAAGAAAGAGATTATCGAGAAAGGCCGCCTCCGGCTAGTCGCCGGAGGGGCAAATGTGCTAGCCCATAGTGTAAGCAGGGGTAGTTTTTTCAATAATACAGGCAAATGTTCCCGTATAAGATTATTCTACATACCAAGAAGTCGTCATTTCTCCTATACAATTTCCAAACATACAATTTCCCCAAAACACTCGTCCACCACAATTTCCCCAATTTCTTTCCTATTCGACTTGAAGGAGAAGAATTAGGTTAGTTCGAAATTGGGAAATTAGGGTTCTCAGATAGATATTAGGAAAAAACGATTTTGTGAACAAATTCATGGAATTTACAACACCGATTTAGGGCAGAACGATTTTATGAAGATGAAATTAGTAACAAATCCCTAAATTTGACTAGATGAGGGAGAGCCATCAGAGAGAGGGGAATTTTTTTTTGCTGATGATTGATGAAGACGACGGGAAGCAAAGAAATTGGTTGTGAAATGTTATATGCTTTTGATATATATGGGTATCTACATACATTTTGTACGAGAAATTGTATTTTGGGTGGAGGAACGATGTATTTTAGCAATTTCATTGATTAAAATAATTTTTTTCGTAAGTAAACGGAACATGTGATACACGCATGCGATTCTGTTATTTTTTTGGCGGGTAACAAACTAAATAGAACCATTAAAAAAATCGAAAGATGAACTGATAAAGAGCTAAGTCAAATTTTTTTGATAAAAATGATGGATCTTTCTTGCTATTTACTCTAAAAAGGTGAAACTTAAAAAATATGACTCAAAAATTTATTATTTATGTAGTATGCCTTAAAATAATAAATTTTTTAAAAATATGTCTGAAAAACATTTCGTTACATGTTCATAATAGAATCGCTACAAAATGTTTTTTCCGACATAATTTTCAAATATGAACTTTTAAGGTATATTAAATAGGGGGAATGAGGGAGAAGGACAGAAATATTTCATCAATTGAGTAGAATGACAGTTTTTTGAAACTTTTGCATAAAGGACAAAACTATTTATTCACTGTCGAAATTCACTTGTGTTCGAAATTCACTGTTTAAATTCACCGACGAAATTCACTTGTCGAAATTCACTAATTTTCAAAATTCATCGTCGAAATTCACTAATTTTCGGGATTCACCGTCGAAATTCACCGATTTCGGGATTCACCGGGGAGATTCACCGATTTTCGGGATTCACTTTTTTGTCCTTCTCGCTATAAAAATTATGCAGTTGTCCTTCTCCCTATAAAAAATATGTAGTTGTCCTGTTACTTAAAAATATTTCAGATTGTGTCATTATCCCTAATTTTCCATATTAAATAAATAATCCGCTTAAAAAAAAAAATTTAAAGCATTTCCTTTCAAGTTTCACGTTAAAAAGCCTTGTACGAGATTTAATAACATGGAAAATTTTATAGTGGTCAATGATCATCAAACTCAATGGACATATTTCATCACATTATTGTAATCATACGTTAATTCTAAACCATTGAATTTAAGATCGAGTTTAATGTAATCATATGTTAATTCTAAAACATCATCTTCACAACTTTCCAGTGTTTCTTTCCAGGTTGAGCCATAAACTTGCAGACGACACTGATTGCCTGAGCCAAATCAGGTTTAGTACAGACCATGGCATACAATAAACTGCCCGCTGCACTAGCATATGGAACTCTTGACATTTATTCCTCTTCCTCAGCTAACTGTGGAGCAAACACAGCAGATAAATGCAGATTTGGTGCCATTGGAGCGTCTATAGGTTTGTCTACAGAAATGCAAAACTTGGATAACATCTTTTCAATATACCTTTGTTAAGACAAGTACAACTTTCCCTGCTTCCTATCTCTATAGATCTCCATCCCTAGAATTTTCTTTGCATTCCCCAAATCCTTCATCTGAAATTCAGCCTTGAGCATATTCTTCAAATCTTGAATATCTGACTTGTTCACAACAGCTATCAACATATCATCCACATACAGATTCAGATAGATTACTGAACCATCCTTTAGCTTGTTATGATAAACACAATAATCATATGGACTCCTTTTATATAATTGTCAAACTTCTTGTACCACTGCCTTGGGGCTTGTTTAAGTCCATACAAGGACTTCTTCAACTTGCAAACGAACAATTCCTTACCAGGACCTTGGAAACCCTCTGGCTGAGTCATATGTGTTTCCTTATCTACATCCCTACGTAGAAAAGTTGCCTTCATATATAATTTCTCAATCTCAAGATTCTGATGTGCCACTACTGCTAGAAACACCCTGATGGAAGTGAGTCTGAATACTGGTGAGAATATCTCTTCATAGTCCAGCCCCTTCTCTTGACTGAACTCTCTTGACCACCCTTCTATCATGTGGTTGTGTGGCTAGATTCCAAGTTTCGTTCTTTTAAAGTAACTCCATTTCTTCTCCCATGGCAACAAGCCATTGAGATGACTCAGAACATTTCACAGCTTTCATGTAAGCATTTGCTTCATAACCATCCACTTCTTCAGCTAACTGTAGTGCATATCAAACCATATCCTCAAATCCATACCTTGTGGGGGGTTGATAACGCTCTAAATAGTACCATTAATTATACCTTTATTCACCCCGAATTATGCTCGAGAGAGGATAGATAGTCTCGTTATTATATGGAATATGTGTTTAATGCTATGAACATGTTCCTAGGTTCGTAATTATGCATCTGTGTTATTTCCCCGAGGGTTTAGTATTGTTTTGCCTTGTTTTACGTATTTTTAGGATGTACCAAATCCGGAGCATTGGAGGAACGGATCTAGATCAAGGGAAGAATGTTGGGCCACGTGAATGAAGTCCAAGAAGAGATATGCCAGAGAAAAGAGGAAAAGTCAGGCTCAGTTTACCGTGGGCTAGGCCCGATACACCAAGGGTCTTGAGGAGCAAGAAATTGAGTCTGCCATATCTACTAGGTTGGTTAGGGTTTTTATGAGTCATAAGTCATCTATTGTATCCATAAAAATCCGCATAGACTGATTATTACATAAGTTCTGCATATTCTATCTATCATTATATACAATTTCAATGCAATAAAGTTTTCCTAAGCTTTTGAAGTTTATTTTTTGGGTTCCTTCCCTTCCGTACCATCTCTAGCTTGAGTGGATCAAGCTAGATCTCCATTGTTGAATGTATGAAGTTTTGAACGTTCATTTATGTCTTTAATATGGTTGATCTGTTTGTATTCATGTGTTTTAGTTAATCGGCATGTATAGCAACCCCATAATTTACTTAGATTAATCAGCATTGAGCAATGTAGATCTAGAATTAAGAAAATCCGCCCCCAGTAAACCGGCGGTCTATACCGGTTTACTGAGGCAAATTGTAGGAAACTTAATCTAGAGGCTCAGTGTCAGCTACGTTGATCGACAGAAATAATTAAAACGAGTAATAGGTCTGGACAATCTAGTATTCGTAATTCGTAAACTAACATGAAGTAATGATAGTGAAGTGTTAGTTAGGACATTGTCTTGATGGACCCTAGGACGTGCTAATGAGTGTCGATAGCTGCCTAGGCGGGTTAGCTATATGAGTTAGCGCTCAATACCGGCAATTCTAGTTCTTATGTGTATGGGCTATTACCAATTAAGGAGGGTAGCTGGCGTATGGATTATCTACTACCATGGTCGGAGTAGATAGGGTTAGGAGTTTCACACCGTAGCTTAAAACTAAATTAAAAATTCGCTCGATTAATTTACGGAAATTATGTGGGGAAGTAAACATAAGGATTAACTAATCCAAGTTAGTAGATAGGTATGAAGAGGGGGAGGAATACCACATTTCTTTTATGTCTATTGTTGGTCAAAGACCATATATGTATCTTCTTAGTTAGGTTAGAATCGTTTATGCTTGAGTTGCATTGTCTCTGTGGGATCGACCTTGATTCGCCTTTGCTATACTACGATTGACCTAGTATTCTTGCTAGTAATATCGACGTTAGTGACTTAAACGTGATCAAGATTTTTTAGCGCCGTTGTCGGGGACAATGGCCAATTTCAAGAATAAACGTTTTAAGTCTAATTGAGAAGTCATTTTTTTTAAATTTATTTTCTTTTTGAGTCTTGAGTCGTCCTGGACTAAAACCTGCACTGTTTAACTGCCAGAATAAGAAATTTTAGTTAGTAGGTCCACAACAGTTGGGTTCACCCCAAATTGAAGTGGGAGTTGTTAACCTTTTCTTTGTTTTATTTTGTCTCTTTTGTAGGAGTATCAGGACACTTCGGAAATTCATTCAAACAAGAGCAATTAAGGCTAGACGAGTCAAACACAATGCCTCGTACCGTGTTGAATATTAAGCCAATCTCTATGTATCCTGGATCAAAAGCCAAATAGAAATATGAAGCAGACAAGAAGTGAGTCGAAGAGGAGACTGAAATGCTTAAACATGAAGCCAAAGAAAGCCTAAAAGAGTACGAGATTTATCGTCCAGGTACGTTTCCTATCGAGCTAATTTATATATCGTCTGACTACGACTCCCATGATCCGGAGGAGGTTCCGGACACTATGTTCTCAGAGTTTGAGGATTACCCAGACTCTGACATGGTAGAAAAGTTAGGAGACCCTGGGACGTTTCGACTCCCGATCTCTATCAATGGTATATCTGTAGGTTTAGGCCTTTGTGATTCTGGTTCAAGTTGTAACATTCTTCCTCTTTCCCTCTGCCAGAAGATTAAGATTCCAGTTGTCATGGATCAAACCCGGTCCATGACGTTTGTCGATCGAACCAGAGATATGCCTACCGGCCTGCTAAAGGATTGCACGATTAAGGCAGGAGGATTCTTATTTCCAATAAATTTCACGGTTTTAGACGTACCTGAGGATCCGAGTGCCCCAGTTCTATTAGGTAGACCTTTCTTAGCAACCACAAGAGCAATCATGGACTTTGATAATGGGGAAATCACTCTAAGGCTGAACAATGATGTCGTATCTATGAAAATCCTAGATCCCTTATATAATAGGCCGGAATGTTGCAAGATGACTTATGGTTCAGGGAAGTGAAAATCATGGAGATAGATAGGCATAGGCAACAAGAGGTTCTATTGGAAAAGTGTGAGCAAGAATTCATGAGATTAATGCTTAGAAAACACGAAGAGAAGGACCACAGCAAGGAGCTCACGGAAGCTAGTCCTTCCGTATTTGCGTAGTGACAGGTAGAGTTTAAAGTGGAAATGTGGAATCCTTGGGCATAAAGTTTAAATCTCGAAGCAAATGATGACCTAGCACATGAGCAAAGAGAGCGAGACATGCTAGGAAGAGAGCTCAGAAAGTTTCTATGGAAAACTGGGAAAAGGCACTCTTAAAAGGTAATGACCGACAAGAAGGGAAGTGCATGACGATTGAAACCTCGAAGATGCAAGTTTGGCGAGTTAAGGCCCCAAATTTTGACTGAGTGAAGATCCGAAGGTAAGTTGAGCTGACGACTTTTGTTAAGGGTGATTTTATATGATTTATAACGTTATATTTTATAATGATTTCCCCCATATTCATATAATTTGTATAGAAATTAAGGGTTTAATCGAATTATTGAGCAAATGAGTTTTAAAAGTCTTTAAGTGTAAACTTGAGCTAATTTCGTGATTTTATTGGTGATTATCTATGGTTTTACACTTTGCGTGTTTTTATGGTTTTGAAAGTACATTTACATGTCATGGAAAGGGATTGAAGGAGCTGAAAAGATACTTGATTGAAGGTTTAATGGAAGGATGAAGAAGGAGTTGATTCAAGAATTCAATCACATTGGAGGCAAAATCAGGCTGGACTGGCGTCCAGGGTGAGCTAGAGTGAACTGGCGTCTGATATGAGTGGACTAGCGTCCATATGATGTTAAATTGGACAGGATTGGATCAAAATCAGTGGACGAGCGTTCAAAATAAAGGAGGACGGGCGTCTGATCCAGCTCGGCCCGACTCGAAGTTTTTATGCAGAGTGGACTGGCGTCCAGACCCTATGGACGGGCGTCCTCGGCACCGCCTCAGCGAAACCGACCTAAAAATCTATATAAGGACGCGTTATTTTCAACCCTAAGCACCACAATTCGATCCCTGGCCGCCCCAGGCCCTTTGGGGGCGCCCTAGCTGCGTTTTCCCACCATCATAAACATCTTTTTATCTTCCTTTTTATTTATATGATTTGTATTCCAACGATGGATAGAGGTTAAGCGTTTTGAACAAGCTTGTGAAGCCGATCGAGCATCAATTTGATTTCTTCTTTGGATTTGTTTTGTGAGTTTTATTAAAGCTTGTATCTTTATTATGCTTTTATATTGATTATGCAATTATATCGATGGATTGTTGCTTATTGATGTTTAATGTTGATGAGAATCGTTGTTAGACCTAGATCACCGTAGTAAAGATTAGATTTTTAACCTAAAAATAACGAGAGTTGCTAGGTTGAATTTCTAGGTTGCTAGATTGAAAAATCTTACACCTTTGTTATGGAAGCGTTAATCTTTAAGATCGAGAGATGAGAGATTAATAGGCGAATTATCTATGGAAGTAGGAATTCATACCTTTGATAGGTGAACCACATCTTTATTAAATCTTCACTAAACGATCTAGGGTAGAAATTAAGAGTTGCGAGATAGGTGGATCATAGCTTGCTCTTCGCTAAAAATTAATTGAAATCATCTTTGTGCCTTGTTCTTCGTTGTTATCTTAGAAGTTTATTTTCTTTTTAGTTTATAAATTAGAGTTATTTTTGTTTGCAACGATCTTTCCTGGCTTTGGACTGACAATCCTCTGTCCAGTTTATTTTCCGTTTTAGTTTAGGTTTAGAAATAATTTGTATCAATCTTAGGAAAATTAATGAACTAGATACCCCGATTCCCTGTGACCGACTCCGGTATTAATCGCTATACTACGATGCCTACACTTGGGGAATACCGGATTTATAAATTTTATTACTTGTTTGCTTTGTTAGTTAAAATCCGTGACAAGTTTTTGGCGCCGTTGCCGGGGAATCGGTGCGGTTGTCCAGTTCATTATTAATTTTTCTAAAGTTGTTCTGTTTTGTTTTTCGTAGGTAGTTTGTGTTATCTAGTGATTATTAATTTTTCATGGGTTTGTGTTTAGGTTCCAATTAGGGTTTTGTTTAGTTTTCGTGTTTTGTTTGGACCTGTTTTCGTGTTTAGCAGAGTTTACGTGCTTCAGTTTGAACGTAAACGGGCGTCTTGAGCTATTGGACGCCCGTCCGTCCAAATCTGATCGTCTCTGTTTGTGTTTTCCCCAGGCAGACGAGCGTCCAGTAACTTGGACGCCCGTCCTGTTCTTTCTCTAGGCAGACGTCCGTCCGAACTTGGACGCCCGTCGGCTTTGTCGTCACCGCTTTTTTTATTTATTTTTGTTTTAGGTAGATATCGTGGTTTAGGGTTTCTGTTTTTCGTAGGTAGGTTTCGTAGGTAGGGTTCTAAGGTTGAATCATCTGACTCCACAAAGAAAGATACAAAATAAATCAACAATCATGAAGAAAAACTGGAATTGAATTAATCAAAAAGAACTCACATAGTTTTGAACAAGGATTGATCCATGGACAAACGAAAAGCAAACATCTAAACTACTCCTAATCTAACCTCGGTTCACCCGAGCACAAGGCTCGGGTGACCGGCCTTCAAACTCTCAAGATGCGGCTGCTCCTTGTGAAATTCGTGTATGAGAAAATATGGTATGATTAGGGTTTACATAAGGGCTGTATTTATAGAGGATAGAGGCGGTTTGCCTTAAGTCGGCGTTGGACGCCCGTTTAAGATTATGAACGCCCGTTCGGTCACTTGGACGGGGGGTTGGACGCTCGTTTGGACAGCGTCTGAACTCTCTGATCCACTTCTTCAGCTCTGAACGCTGGTTTAGCTTTTTAAACGCCAGTTTAGGCCTTGGACGCTCGTCCACTGATCTTGGACGCTCGTCGGCCTCAGATGAACGCTCGTCCATCTTGATGCAGAACGGATTTCTTGATAATTATCCTTTCTTTCCTCCATCTTTATCCTCTTGTAACATCTCTATCTCTTCATCAACACTTCAAATTCGACTTTAGACTCTTCCAAATCCTTTCCAAGTTAAAGATATGTATCTACACACATCGAAAAACATACCAAACCGTAACACGATTCCAAAACAACATAAAATCATCAAATAAAGCATATAAATCGATACGTTTTCATATTTAACTATTAAAAACACCATTTACTCAATTAATCAATTATAAGCTCGATTTCTATGAAAATCATACATATATGGGAGAAAATTGATATATAAAATATATGTATAAATACTACAATTTAGCCCTTAACAACACCCCCACACTTATCTTTTGCTCGTCCCGAGCAAAACAAAACAAAGTCAAGCTCGAGACAAATAAACATCCATACAAATATAAAGTATATTCAATAACTTAGAAGTTCACCCGTGTAGTGTGTGCATAGCCATAATAAACTTCCACTAAGTTCCACAATTTGAAAGTTATTCAAACCAAAACTAGCCCGGTTTCCCATCTAAGATATAAATAATCAAAAAACTATAACAGGCACTTTACAAAACATACATATCCCAAAAAGAAACAGTAGAGAATATCTAAAACATTTCTGACAAACTCAGAGGATAATCCCTACAACATATCCTTCAGTTTACACTGGGTATAAGATTAACGATAACTAAGTCCTTACTTATTCATAATAATATATTTCAATATTTTCACTTTTTTCACACTTTTCTAACACACATCGGAATAAGCTTTTGCCCTCATAGCAGAATAGGACATTTCAAGATAATCCCCTACCTTACTCCAATCATAAGGCGGCTATAAACCGACCGTCGTGAGCTTTTGGTCATCATAGTGGAATAGGACATACGTGGTACACCCTACCTCACCCAAATCATAAACCAAACTTCCGACACACACATTACAATTATGTTTACTTAGAGATTTCGGTCGGCGAGTGGAAAAGATTATTTTCTAGTAGCACGGACCACCGAGCATAACACCTCAAGTAAACAATTTATTACTATTGCAAAGACTTAATCACGTTTCACTTATCACATTCAAACTTACAGATATTCACAGTATGTCATACTTTAATTCTAAAATACAAACTACTAAACTTTTCAAGAATTGTACATAAGCAAAGAAACATGCTATAATCATCAAAAATCTCCAACTAAAATGGGGTAGGCTTTCAACATTTAGCTCATCATTTACTATGGCATGTGAAAAAGAGTGTCGGGTGAAACAACTAAAATTACTAAATATACAGAATATAGCAAAAATGATATAAACTCAAGCAAAGATATGCCTTTGTCTACTTGGGATATAACAAAAAAAATTTGAAAATTAAGCACTTTTCATAGAAATACTAAAAATATGAGCAAACGAAAGTAGACACATAAATCATCTATCCCTTCCCCCACACTTAGATTGCAACTTGTCCTCAAGTTATACAGAAATAATAAATTAGAGAACTTAGCTAATTGGATGCGACAATTACGGAGGAACCAACAAGAACCAGGATTGCTTGCATAGCTCGAGAAGCGTGTGGAGCATCACAGACAACCGAATACATCTTTAAAGTGCACAATAGCTATAGAAAGTATCCTGCGACTTGATTAGTGCAAAAAGAGTCTACGGGGAAAAGATTAGACTTATACAAATAAAGCACATGGAAAAGAATTTATAGAGATATTCAAATTATGCTCACATAAAGATGGACACATATACATGAAAATATCACAAACTCGTAGGCTAGGTGCAACTATATGAAAATATACTACAATGCAGCCTACATGATATGCAATAATAATAATGATGGCATATGGAAAACCAATAATAACCATCATGAAAAAAAAACAAGGTAGTATTACGGAAACCGACAGTTAACTACACTAAAGAAAAATAGAAAAACAATGCAACTAGATGACATGCAACTAAATGATATGCATCTGAATGATATGCAAAAATAAAAGAAAATAAAAGAAAGAAGACTAGCCCACTCATTAGCAACACGACATATATAAAATAAACGTCTACCAAATAATGACAGGTTACGATAAACGACAGTGCTGTTCATTACATGCAGTGTAGACGCGCCTTAAGACTCGTCAAAGGTGATAGCATTATGGAAACCAACAGTTAGCTATACTAAACAGATATAACTCATATGGCCTAAGACGTAGCATACGGAAAACCGACAGTAGCTACCCAAATGAACTATAAAAAACAAAGGAAGCACATAAGTCTCAAAGCTCACAAGATTCATCATAACGGTATGTAGCATACGGAAACCGACATTAGCTACTAAACAACAATAAGACCAGTTATAGCATACGAGAACCGACAGTAACTATAACTTGCATAGATGAATCATGTATAAGGAATAAGATCATTTACTTAGCATGAATTCATAGATGGAAAGGTATAACATTCATATTCAGGACATCTATGTAAAAAATAAATAGGCCACAGATGCTCGAATGTAAGCAATCCATACTAAATAAAAGCTTAAGAAATGAGATCAAGAAAAACCTGGACTACGAAATGGCGTTCGGCACAACGGACGGGCGTTCACCTCAAAATACGGCTTTGGACGAGCGTTCAAAAAACAAACACTCGTTTGACTTGAAAACCAACCGGACGGACGTTCGAAAGCATAGACGCTCGTCCGGTCCTTTAAACCGAACGAGTCGAAAATATTTGAACGGACGAGCGTCCAATACTTTCAAACGCTCGTTTACTGCAGCTAAAGAATCGGACGGGCGTTCACTAACTTGAACGCTCGTCCATACAACGAATACACAACGAGAGAGAGCAGAAAAACGCGACAAACCCTAAAAACTTAAAACACATATTAACACAGATCACAAAGAAACCACTTTCAATTAAAGCACAAAGAGGTTAGATCAGAAAACACATAAACACATACTTCACGTTTAAACAAATCGAGTAAAAAACTTTTGCACATTCTTAACCTTATGGTCATCGAAACACGGCAAAATAAAAACTCTCGATTTGGTAAACGCTACTTTTATTAAAACGAAAAATAAACGTAACAAAATCGAGAAATAACAAGATCAAATTCAACATGACACCTATTCCCCGGCAACGGCGCCACTTACTTGTTCGGTAAAAAACTAGTTTTAAATTTATAAACCGAAACACCCCAAGTATAAGGATCTGTAGTAAAGGATGTTAACGGGTCGTCCTAAGGGAATGGAATGTTTATCGAATTCAAGTATAAACCTATATCGATTATGTCACAATTATCTATCTAAACTAAGGCTGAAACTAACTAAAACCTAAACCTAAGAATTAAAACTAAAACAGGAATAAAAACAAGCAGAAAATAAGAAAACAGAAAGACGGACGAGCGTTCACTAAAGTGAACGAGCGTCTGAAAGCTTAATCTAACGGACGGGCGTCTGCTATTGCGGACGAGCGTCTGACTATGAATTGAAGAAGAAAAGTGCAGGAAAACAGCAGGAAATTAGGGTTTATAAAACTAGAACTTAAACTAAACTTAATCTAAACGATTTGATTCAAACAATTAAAGGAAAACACAGCGAGGCAACGAATCCACCTATCAACAAACAACCCCCAACTAGATGGTGATCTAAAGACATAGTTTTTAGTAGTGATTTTTCACGAATTCGATCAAATATCTTCAATCAAATTTCTAAGGTTTCGTTTATCTTTTCAAACAAACTAAACATGCAATCAAAACGAAATCACGAGATTGTTTCCAAGCTTTTTACTCAACTAAACATGCTTAATCTCTTACAACATGATTAGATGCATTACTTTGAATGAAATCAAACTTAAATAACATACTTTCATATATTGATTCAAGCATCAATTAAACATAGATCGTTTCATCAAATCTTAATTCAATAAAGCTTAAACAATACAAAACAGATCCAAAGTAATGAAAAACTATGAAATAAACTCACTACACATCAAGTATCGAACTCCTCTAGTTGGTTTTGTTGTTGATAAGCTTCCTCCGTCGACTCACTGCAAGGTTTCTAGCCAACAATCATATTGGAGAAGATTGTTGGATTGGAGATTTGCATCTCTGTGTAAAAGTGGTTTTGGGGCGCAGCTTTTTTGTGAAAATTGCGGCTATGAAAAAGTATGAAATTAGGGTTGGGGCTGCTGCTGTATTTATAGAGTGCTAAGTCGGTTAGGGTTTAAGTCGGCACCGGACGCTCGTTTGAACAACCAGACGCCTGTCCAAAATGCCTGGACGGAGCATGAACGTGCGTTTGGCTTCTGTCTGAAGACTCTGAATGTAAAATACGATTCTAGACGCTGCATGGACGCCAGTTCACTTCTGGACGCTCGTCCAAGATCAGTGGACGCCCGTCTGGAATGGACGGGATGCAGACGCTCGTTTGCAATGCTTAGGATCGGATCTCTTCATCTTTATCCATTTTCTTCAAGCCAATTCCAACTCTATCTTGAATAATTCGACTTGAGCTTCATTTATCCTCTTTAGCACTCGAAATTCAGCCTCCTAAAGGATAAATAAACATTGCAAAATGTAATAAAACTCAAATAATAATAATTCCATTAATTTAACACATAAAATAATCAATTTTGCAAATAACCATATTAAAATCATCCTTACTAAATAATTACACTTAAACCCTTAATTCTCATGTAAATATGCAAATGTGGGGAAATAATAATGAAATATAACCCTTAATAATCATATAAATATGGCCTTAACACTATACTACGATTGACCTAGTATTCTTGCTAGTAATATCGAAGTTAGTGACTTACATGCGATCAGGGGTCTAATATTAGTCCTTCTAGCTTTGTTAAGAGCTAAACTTTGCTGGCCAACTTCAGCTTTTTGAGTATCTACTGACCACTGTTCAATAGACTGGTTTGGATCCAACTCTGGATCTGCAGAGTGCTGAATACCCTCTGCTGAGTCTTTTAATTCAGCAGAATCTACTTGAAGCTCCACATGTTTGTCAACCCTCTTCGCCCAATATTTAATTTCAGATTCAGATATGGCCTTCATAGATGAGTTAAGCATAGAATTTTTATCAAAGACTACACTCCTACTGAGTATAACCCTGTTTTTAGGTGATGACCAGATTCTATACCCCTTAACTCCATCTCCAACCCTACAAATACTCCTTTCTTGGCCCTAGGTTCTAGTTTACCTTCACTGACATGATAGTAGACTAGGCTTCTGAAAACCCTCAGCCCTGAGTAATCTTCAGGCTTTCCTGACTAAACCTCAAGTGGTGTTTTGAGTTTGATCCCAGTGTGAGGCCTCATATGATTAAGTAGTAGGCTGTCTTGACAGCCTTTGCCCAAAATCTTCTTGCCAAACCAGAATTAGAGAGAATGAACCTCGCCCTCTCCAAAAGAGTTTGATTCATCCTTTCTACATCACCATTCTACTGTGGAGTGTTTATCATAGTATGGTGCCTAGCAATTCCCTCATTCTTGCAGAATTTATCAAACTCAGACCAACAAAATCTCAATCTATTGTCAGTTCTAAGTCTCTAGATCTTCTTCCCTGTCTAATTTTCAACAAATGTCTTCCACTTCTTGAAACGCTTGAATGAATCACCATCGTGCTTCATCATAACTACCCAAACCATCATTGAATAATCATATATAAAAGACACAAAGTACATGTGTCCGCCTAGTGATTCCACCCTTGAAGGCTTCCAGCAATCAGAATAAACATAATCAAATGTCCCTTTTGTGATGTGAATTTCTTTTGGGAACTTGCTCGTGTATCTTCCCAAACTCACGGTGTTCACAAAAAAACCCCAACTTCTTGACCTTATGTCCCCTAAGTAGATCGGACCTAGACAAAATTTGCATCCATTTTTCACCCATATGACCCAATCTCATATGCCACAGCTTGGTCAACTGTGACTAGAATGGTGAACCTCTTATGATGCAACAGAAGCAGAACCTGATACAGTAGACCCTTGCAGTATTTACAATATCCCTGCCTGATACCTTTCATAATCACAACTGAATCCTTATAGACATTCACCACTCCACCTTCACCTCTGAACCTGAACCCTTTGTTGTCCAAAGACTAAGTGATATCAATTTCTTGGTCATCTATGGAACATGCCTAACATCTTTTAGTGTGCAGAATTTACCATCAGGTGTCCTCAGCTGAACTGAGCCAGTCCCAACTATTTTGCAGACCTTGCTGTAAGAAATAGCAATATGGCCTCCATTCACCTACTAATAGGTTGAGAACCACTCTCTGTTTGGACACACATGATAAGATACCCTAGCATCCAGAATCCACACATCCATGTGCCCTGCTGACTCTGAAGCTGCTAGGGCCAGATCTTCTTCAGAGTTGGTGGTATTGTTTTACCAAATCAACAGTACCCTGCTGAGTGCCCTGCTGCTTTTTTCCTCTTTGGATATTCATTCTTCCAATGTCTCTGCTCCTTGCAGTAATTACAGACATCTTTTGCGTTAGGACCCTTGGAACCCTTCTTGGATTTCTTCTTTCCAGGATTACTTAATCCTCCACTAACACCACCGGATACCAACCCAGCAGACTGACTGTCAGTACCAGAAACAAATTCCTTATGGCATAGCTCTCAAACACGGAGAGATGATCTCACGTCCTCCAATGACACTGAGTCCTTCCCAAAAATAAAGGACTTCACAAAGTTCTCATATGATGCAGGAAATGACACTAATAGGATCAATGTTGCATCCTCATCTTCAATCTTCACATCAGTATTCCTTCGGTACAACAATATTGTGTTCGGCTGATCAAGATGATCCCTCAGCTGAGTGCCCTCATGCAACCTTAAACAGAACATACGTGGCTTTAACAACAACTTGTCGATTAGAGACTTTCTCATGTACAAACACTCAAGCTTGGACCATAGCTTCTCTGTTGTGTCCTCTTCAGCAATCTCTGTGATAATATCATCTGACAAGCACAACATAATTGTTGAATGTGCTTTCTCCTCCGAACTGGCTCTCTCAGCAGCACTTCCTTCTGTTGATTTAGACAGAGGACTCCATAGTCCCTGTTGTTTCAACAAAGCAAGCATCTTGATTTGCTACAGACTAAAACTATTTCTTCCTGTAAACTTGTCAATCTTGGCATTTAAAGCAGACATCTTTATTACCAGGAAAGCTTGTGTGATCCCAAATCCTAGCGTCAATTATGACCTTGGTGCCAATCAACCTTGATTCAAACAGATAAATAGATGTCTTGATGAATCTGGAACGCTTTGATACCAATTTGTTATAACGGATCGGTCAGAAAGTGATGATAATTGTGAGTATCGAACAGAAAATAAACAAGTAAGTAATACAAAAACAATAAGAACACATATTTAACGTGGTTTCCGGCAATATGCCGACTACCCCACGGATAAACGATGATTATTTTATTATCACAGAAAAGTTACAATTTACATGTATTACCGATGATATTTATAGGTCTTGGGAACCCAATCCTAACCGTCTTAATAGTCAACCCATGTAATGACTGAAATATCCTGAAGTAACATAACCAAATCGGAAAACCATGCAAACGTGTTCTTCAAGTAATGCTGAGAACCAACTCAGCAACCTCAGCAAATTGATCAACTCTGCTGAATTCCTTCAGTTGAACACCAGACTCAGCAGCAACTTCATGCTCTGTTGGCCAGACCACAGGCTCCAAACTCAGCAGAGTATACTACTCAGACCAGACTCAGTATGCATAGTTTAAGTCACCTTACAAGGGGTGAATCAACATCACGAGCAAACCGTGTTTTTGAGGATTCTTTCAACCCGGAACGTATTTCTGGGGGGTGTGCAGATTTCGTGGTGCCCGATACTCCTTCAAGAAGGGTGATGGTTATGGATCGATGACTAGACACATGAAGAAGCATCACCCAGACAAATAGGAAAACAACCCGACTCAATCCTAGCTAAACATGTCGAGCTCCGATCCAATGGAGGTAACAGATAATAAAAACATAGAAAACAAACTATAGAACTACGTTCGCTTTGATTTTTTATATGTGTCGTGTCTTCCACACGATTGCATATAAATGATACGTAAGCAACCGATTTTCGGTACAAGCGTTTAAAAAAAAACTTAAAATTTAATTTATAAACAGCAATTATTCCATACGTGCACCACCATATTAAAATGATAAAAATTTCACGAATTGTGTACAAAACATTTACGTTATAATGCGACTTAACATGTATATCTTATTTCAATACCAATTTAACTTACATAATTGTTTTTAAACTACACTTATTCTTTTTATTTGCAGAAATGTAACATAAATTTTTCAACACTTATTTGTGTTTATGTATATATTCATTACGGTTGAATGTAATTAATA
The DNA here is from genome assembly GCA_036785695.1 of Gentiana straminea. Taxonomy (NCBI): domain Eukaryota; kingdom Viridiplantae; phylum Streptophyta; class Magnoliopsida; order Gentianales; family Gentianaceae; genus Gentiana; species Gentiana straminea. The sequence continues at coordinate 15,928,149 of JAVUPR010000497.1, read as the reverse complement.
GTAATTTATTATTATAATTATAAGAATAAGTAATTTTGAAAATGTTATTATAATTTATAATTTTTTTGAACCGTGATCTGAACCGAAGGAACCTTGTGAACCTAAGAACCGCCGGTTCCGGAACCGTGTGGAAACCGGCAGTCAAAAGGAACCGTCGGTTCGGTCCGGGGGTGCCATTTGGTCTGGTCTAGGCGCGTACATGTCCGCGTTTTTCCCGGTTTCCAACACAGATTAGTACATTCACAGTAACAAATTACACACAAAAACCTTCAAATTTCAACACAGAACTATTCCAACAATAATTTAACAACACAAATATAATTGCACCGATTTAGAACACCCCTTACCTTTGATTCGGCAAGAAAGCGATCCAAAAAAAGGGTTCTTTCGATTCCTTGACGTCTATGACAATCTACGATAAGGTTCCTAAAAAGGTTGAAACTGAAAACTTACGAAATCAAGGATTGCTAGCATGGAAACGTTGCCGGAGACGAGTCGATTAACTTTTCCTACTGTAGTCTGCACAAACGATTGAAGGATTAGCCTCGAGGTTGAAGATTATTCTTCTTTTTCTCTCAGAACCCAGAGCGTATGATTTCCCGGTTCTTTTTTCTGACGTGGCGTGTGTGTATTGTGGGGATGGGGTATATTTATGGGGAAAAAATTAATTACTTAATAATTAATTCCAATTATTCCTTTTTAATTTAATTAATTAGGATAAATAGTAATTAGGTTAAAAGTAATTACCCTTTTACCCGTATTAAAAACTTGGGGTGTTACACTTTTGAGTCAAAAACAAAACACATGTGTATCGGAAGTAGTCATCAACCATGACTAAAACGCAAGACTCTCCTCCGAGACTTTTGACTCGACTGGGACCAAATAAGCCAATGTGCAAAAGTTGGAGTGGTAGGATGAGGTGATATCATGTTTGGATTTAAAATAAGTTCCCATTTTTTCGCCTTCGATACCTGACTCACAAATTTTGAACTCGTTTAAATCAAACTTAGGTAGACCATGAATCAAATTTTGGCATAACTACATCTAAATGGTGGAGATACCTACGTGTCCTAGGCGATGATATGCCATAATTTTGGCATTATCATGCTCATACACAAGGCAAGTAATCGAACATTCAAATAGATTGTCTAGTTCGGCCGTGTAAATGTTTCTTTCACGACGACCAATTAAGACAATCTTGAACTTGGTTTTGTCAAATGCAACATGAAGGCCAAAGTTGGTTAGTTGTGAAATGCTCAGGAGATTATAACTTAAATTATTAACGAGTAAAACTTTGTTTAATTAGAACAACGTTTGAGTTACCGATAAATCCATCACCAATAATTTTTCCTTTGGTGCTTTCACCGAATGTGGTGGAGCCACCATTGGACTTTGATTTGTAAAAATGGAAGAGTGAGAAGTTTCCGGTCATATGCCTAGATAGCCATTCTAGACACCATTTAGTACTACTAGTCATTTGTTTTCATCTTTCATTTCCACATCAATATTTTTATTTACTGCTTATATTTAATTTCTACGTATTTTGATGTATGATTTTCTTTTCGTCATCTGCTCTTTTACGTACGATGATGCGACTATTATGTAAGACGTATATGTGCATTTGATCACGAGATTTATACGTGCCGAGTAGTTTGTAATCATTTTAACCTTGCTTATTGTTCAGGTCCCCAGCATTTCTGTTTCCAAATTCACTTTTCCATTAGACTTAGATATTTAAATTTAAATAGTAAAATGGTTAAACCCTCACCATAAGGATTTCTATTTTCTTGTCTCACGGATTAAGTGGAGATGTTAATCAGGTAAAAAAAAAAAAACACTCATATTATTTGACAAATTTGTGAATGGGATATATCATGTTAGCATCAGGAAGCAACAATTGAAAACAACAAATCTGGACTTCAACAACAACAACAATCAAACTTGATTTATATCTGAAGGGCAACATATATACTATAGTCCACAAAATATATATATTTGCTCGGCCAGATATATATGATATTGCAACAATGAAATTGTCGGACACAACACGTTAAATCTTTTACCATTGATCATAATTAACGAGTAGGTCATATAAAATGATCAATTAATTATGTAAAAGATACGTTATGTGACTTGTTTTGACAACAACACCACTTTTAGCTTTAGCTTAGCTGCCATTATTTTTCAAAAAGCTATACAATCAAACTGGAGAAAAGCTTTGTACACAAGATAAGAACTTATATATAATACAATTGTAGATCTTCAGCATATAAGGGTACTTACTGCAGGTACAGATCGATATTCCGGAGAATCCATTGTTTAACTTGGGCTAGCTCTAGAGGAAATTAATTTCAAATTTCACAGTCTTTTCACTCATGAGCTAGTATATAGCTTCAAAGCCATTAATTATCAAGGCAACAAACTCTTGCAATATAATATTGAAATGCTTCGGCAACAACAGATGTGTTTTATTGCTGTATTCTTCCAAAGATTTCTTGCAGATCTGAGGCTCCACAAATAAACCCAGAAAATCATTACTTAATTAAAAAAAAAAATCAACTTCTGTTAATTAATAAAAAAGCTGTTTCTTTTTTTGAAAATTATAAAGAAATCAATTCACATATATAAATGTGTCTAATTTATATTACCTCCTGAGGAATTTATGATGTTGTTTGAACAAAAGAGGGTATTGCAAGTGTTCATCTCGAGGTTGTCGGAAGTTACTGTTGAGGGTTTCAACTTTTTTGTAATAACAGTACCCAAATTATTTCCAAATGTTTCTTCACTTTGGGCTATACCATTTAGCAGGCAGAAACAAAAGAGTTCAGATTCACAAGTTTTGCAAGATTTAATAGGTTGTAATAACACAGAGGGCTCTGAATAATCATGAGGAGGATCTGCTGGCATTATTTCCCTAGCCCTTGCTCTTGCTTTAGCACTTACTTCTTTTGCAGATTTATTCTCCAACGATTTAACACAGTAATTCTTCTGTGAAAATCCTCCTTCTATGTCCTCCACTTGACTACTTTGCACTACCCTTTTTTTAGTACAAAACGTACTATTGTTGTTCATGAGTGAATCTTCATTCACATATGCCTCGGATGGCTTGGCATTTCCGGGCTCCGTCTGCAGCTCTTTAATCGCGGCTCTTGATTTAATGAGCAACCAATCAAGGGTTTTGCTTGCAGTATCGAATCCGAGCGAATCTTGAAGATCAAAGAACCGTCTTGCAATATCCATGGAAAGCCTAACTCTCCGGTCTCTTAGGCCATGAGCCGTGACGATCTTGCAGTTTCGATCTTTCTTTAGGCTACTTTGTTTCCTCCTCCTAGGCTCATTAAGCTGATCATTTGGTTGATGGGTTTTAGTAGGTGTGGATTTGGGTGATAACATCTGCTTGGTAGAAGGAGTAGCCCTACTAGAGGGTGGGATTAAAGGGGCACTGGTGAAGTAATGGTGGAACATAGGCATTGAAGTGAAGTTCATTTCATCATTTAAGCCAAAAGAGAAGGTTTGTGGGATGAAGCAATTAGGGGAGAGTTGAGGAGGAGTGATGAAAGAGTACATGTCTTTAATTGTTTTCTTCACTAAGCTTTAAACACACACACACACTCACCTTCAAGCACTTAAACCACTTCAATTTGTAGCTAGCCAAGTGCACCATGAATATTGAATATATGTGCCCTTGGATTTATACTAATAATCGATTTCGATCCGATCCGGTAGAGTACGGCTTCTTTTTTTTCATAACCCACCGCGGATAAGATATGATATAATTGCTTGTTTTCTACTTCCATCCGACATACAACATATATAATAAAGTATTTAAAACTTAGTATAAACAATTTAATATACCATTAATTAACTCACTCTCGAAATCTTGGAATATTTTACCCAAATCAATCAAACGAAAATGATGGGGAACACTCACCTTCAAGAAGTTCTCCGTCACATAAAGATAAGAATGGTGATCGATCATATGAAAAAATTCATAATGTTTGTTAGTCGGAAAAATATGAAGTAAACGTCGTTATAGTCAAAGTTAGACCACTCTTTGGATGAGATTTTTATTCATAAATGATGGAAGATAAACGATATCAACTACTCGTCAAGAATAGTTGTTGTTAAAGATGATATTTTGGCTACACCATGACTTATGTGACTACTGCATCAACTTTTAGCGTGGGAGGTATAAGTGTTAGCGTGGGAGGTACGGAAAAAAACTAGTACAAGTGTTAGCATGTGGGAACTTCATGTAATGATTTAGAGTTGTTCTAATATCTTTTTTTTTTTTTTTTTTTTTTTTTTTTTTTTTTCCTTTTCTTTTTTAGGGTATAATATCTCTTTTTAACTACTTATGATTTACGTGTTTGGGTTGCACATTTGTTGCAGTGATAATTAAACCAATTTGAGTGAAGAATTATTTTTTACAGCTACTTATGTCATTTGTTTTTTTTTACGACTTGATGAATTTCCTTACTATATGAACTGTAAATGGATCCATGGATATCAGCATGGTAAAGGTATGTGTATAAAAATTGGGTTAGTCTTCTATGGTCACTCCATTTGCACCGTGAGCTTACGTGGCTCACTTTCTGACCATGCTTTGAATCTAAATTCAAATCATTATGTGGTCAGAAAATGTATACGTAGCTCACTCCTCAAACATTCTCCTCATAGAAGACTAACCCATAAAAATTTCTACTCGCATGGGTTATAGGTATGATATGTGTAAGTAAAATTTATAATAGATAGGTTATGAATACAGTCTCACTCTTAGCTTACTCACCTGTACGCATAGGTACCCATAATTATCTCACTTTGTTCTGCACTGTATTTGTACAAATATTCACGGTAAGATTATACTTACCTAATGTCTGACTTGATATGTAACCCACTTTGGAATTTAAGAAACAGAAAGGGGACTTTCAGGTTCTTCTAATTCTATCGATACACTATCTTACTATCTTCTTTGAACAATGCATACCAAAACGGATTTTTAAAAAGTTGATTTTTGAATAAAGAATCGACTTTTTCAAAGGTCCATTGTGTGAATCGATATTTTCAAAGTTGATTCTTGACCCAACTTTCTCAAGGTCGATTCTCACGATCGATTTTCGAAAATTCAATTCTTAACTCCAAAATCGAATTTTCTTAACGTCGTTTTGATGTAGTCAAAATATAGTGTGGTGTATCGATAGGTTGGTTGTGGTTCAAATGAAAAATTTTGACGCAGATAGTATCTATTAGACTGAACCGCTGGATATGTGACATATAAAGACTGAACCGTTGGAAATATAGGCAAAAACACACCATCCAAGAGGGGAGTAGGTTAATCTTTGACTCTTGAGTGGCCCAACTGCCCAAGTAGCAACTACTACAAGATTTGTTTTTACCTTTATTATCATTAGGAGGCCGGCTTTAGATATCATGTGCCGGCTCTATGGTATATATCATCTATTCTAAAACCCTACGACAATGACCTGTGTATTTAACCATGGGAAGAAGGATGAGTTACTACCCCCTACTCCCCTAGGGCCGGGCAGGACTTGGTAAAAAAAGTAGCAGTATTTGCTGGGGCCGCACATTTTCTATATACTCGTAATAAAAGTGCGATGAGGTGTTTTTTTTTTTAAAAAAATTTCTATCCCTGTTTTTTTTTTTTTTTTTGAATAGCAACAATTATTATTATTTAGAGCTTATCTATTAAGCTAATATATAAGCCAAAAGAGAGAGTTACATAAAAGATACAAAAGTCTCAATACAGTACTCCAAACGTAGAAAGAATACTTCAAACTATCTAGCTAGAACTACTCAGAGGGCAATCTATCCAATCATTCCAAACTAAAGAAAGTTTATCGTATCTAAGGCCAATCCATGAGAAACTGAGCATTTGAATTTCCTTAAATACATCCTCATCCGAAACCGACTTGGAATTAAAAGTGAGATTATTCCTTCTTTTCCATAGGCACCAACACGTGATTTTTATGGTAGCATCCCAAACCTTTGATAGCTTGTTTTGTTTCACATTCATGGGGACATGTGAAGAAAAGTTCCCCAATCCAAAGATGTATTAACCGGAGACCGCCACCATGCTAGAAAACATGTCCCAAATCTTAGAAGTGAATGGGCAACGTAAGAACAAGTGGATCTCATACTCCAAAGCTAAGGAACAAGCTGTGCAAAAAAGGCTAGCAAGTCTTATTCCTCTTTTTGACAGATTTGTAAGAGTTAGCAGACGACATTGAGCGGCTTTCCAAATAAAGATATTCACCTTAGAAGGAACTATGTAGTTCCAGCGAGAAGCGGCATGACCAGCTATCAAGTGGGGGGGTAGTGTTTTCCATCAGTAAATTCTTTAGCCTAGCAACCGAGAAGGCTCCATGAGGGTTGAGACTCCGAAAAGGTGTGTCCACATGTCCAGGAAGAAGATGAAGATCGGGAAGAGAAGCCAAAATGTCCGTAAGCTCACCGAATTCCCTCCCCCTTATCTCCCTCCTCCAGCCCCAAACCCATCCCCAAGAACCCTCAGTCATCTTCCGTCGATCCCCCACCACACACTCTTTATCACTAGCTAGGTTGAACAACCTTGGGAAACGGAGACAGAGAGCATCATCTCCAATCCAAACATCCTTCCAGAATTTTATATGATTTTCATTCCCCATCCTCCACCTAAGAGATGACACCAGATTCACCCCATTTTTTTTTCTAACCTACCCAAGTTTGAAGTGATATTACCCCAGATCTTCCCTACTCTAACTGTCCTCGGGCCATTACTAAAACCGCCATCATCACCATGTAAAAGCTGAATGACAACCCTCCACAGACTCTCCTTCTCTGAAACAAATCTCCACCACCATTTACCTAACAAAGCAGTATTCTGGGCCCCTAGTCCTCCAATCCCTAGCCCTCCCTATTTTTTTGTGTTTAAGAATATTGGACCACAAGATCCAAGAAATTTTTCGCTCATCCCCTACACCTCCCCAAAAGGAACACGCTCTCATTTGTTCTAAGGTGTGAATAACAGCAACATGAGCATGAAACAGCGACAAGTAGTACAGAGGTAGACTGCCAAGCAAAGATTTGAGAGGTACTAGTCTTCCACCTACTGAGAGAAGTCTGCATTTCCAACCTGCCAATCTCGATCTAAATCTATCAATCACGGGTTGCCACGAACTAATGCGATTCATGTTTTTGCCGGCGGGTAGACCAAGATTGGTAAAAGGAAGAGTATCTACACTACAACCCAATGAGCAAGCCCCAACATGCGAATCGTCATCCGAAGTATTCAGGCCATAAAGCTTACTTTTGTTCATGTTTATCCTCAACCCAGAAATTAGAGTGAAAGCCTTAAGGATCCTACCAAGGTTCTTAAAATTTTCCAAGTCCCAATACCCAAAGAAAATAGCATCATCCGCGAATTGTAAATGTGTAATGTTGACACAACCCCTCTGATTCACAATGTCAATATCTTGAAATTTATTTATGGCCACGGCTCGCTTAAGAATCACATTGAGAGCTTCAACAAAGAGGAGAAATAGAAAAGGGGAGAGTGGGTCGCCTTGTCGCATTCCCCTTTCCATATTAAATTCACTCGTTGGACTCCCATTGATTAGGACGGAGATAGAAGCCGACGATAAGCAATCTTTTATCCACTTCCGCCAAGTAGTGCCAAAATTCATTTGGTGTAAGATAGAGTCCAACAAGTCCCAATTCACCGAGTCAAAGGCCTTAAAAATAAATGCCCCTTTATTAGATTTCTTAAGATAATCCACCACCTCATTCGTGATCAAAACACCATCAAGAATTTGTCTTCCTTTGATGAAGGCAGATTGGCACTAGTCGATAAGGAGAGGGATAAATTTCTTGAGTCTTTCCGCAAGCAACTTGGAAATGATTTTATAAAGACTACCAATCAGGCTAATAGGTCGGTAATCTTTGAAGGAGGCCGGGTTGCTCCTTTCGGGGACTAACACAATAAATGAACTGTTGCATCCCTTACCAAACCTTCCTTGTTGTTCAAAAGCTTTGACGCACATCATAAGATCTTCTTTCACAAGAGTTCACTAGGCCTTAAAAAAACCCAAGAGAGATGCCATCCGGTCCCGGAGCCTTGTTTCATCCACAATTCCAAACCGCATGCTTGACTTCGTCCTTAGAGAAAGGGAGCTCAATGGAGTTTCGCATATCCAAAAGGAGCTTGTTAAAGAGTTCCGACTCAAACGAAGGTCTAGCTCTTTTAGATTCACTGAATTGATATTTGAAGAAATTAACCGCTTCTTTCTTTATTTTTGGGACATCTGATAACGGAAAAATTCACCGTTATTTTTATAACTTTTCAACTTCCTAAGTACTTGAATCGTTACATATTTTCGACGGAGATTTGACCCAGCTTAGAGGCATTTTCAGGGGATGACTTCTTAATGAAAGTTGTAGATCTTTGATAGTGCTTTCCAACGCATTTTGAATCATGTTAATTGGAGGTCTACAACTCAAGTTATGACCAAGTGGCTAATCGATTCGTAATAGTAAAAACCCCGAAAACGACACGACATACGAATGGCTCATCAAAACGGCGTTTTCTGAAGAAGAATCCTTCATGAAAGTTGTAGATTATTCAACGAGCTTTCCAATGGATTTTGAATCAAGTCAATCGGACTTCTACAACTCAAATGGTGGTCAAGTGGCTAATTGATTTGTATTAAGGAAAATGTCGCAAACGACACGTAATGGGAATGGCCCATCAAAACGACGTTTTCTGAAGAAGTGTCCTTCATGAAAGTTGAAGAATTTTCCGAGAGCTTAATTTTGACGTTTGAGTCATAATTATTGGAGGCCTACAACTCAAGATATGAATTTTAGAAGTTTAATATATAATTATATATAAAATTCTCCGCTTGCATGTGCTTTGCATGTTACTGCAATGATTAGTGATGATGAGCTCGGATCGATCCGGCACTAATCCGGATCGATCCGGCTTCAACATTTTCTATATATATGGAACACGGCATGCGAGAGACCTTTTGCCCCCCTTCTTCTCCTTCTTCCTTCTTTTAATTATGTTTTGGGGGGTCTATATGTAGTAATATATGTCGTTATAATGTCGGTGTAATAACCCGACTAGTTATCGTTTTAATATAATTTCGTTTCCGTCTTTTATTGCTTTCTTTTACTTTTATGCAATTAGTATAAATATATATATATATATATACGTATACTATATATATATCTATATCTATATATATCTATATATATATCTATACGTATATCTATATATCTGTAGTTATCTTTTTCGTTTTGTTTTCTTTCGTTTTGTTATTTTCGTTGTTATTTTCGTTAATATGAGTAGTTAAACTAAACATAGCCGAATTATGTGAAAACGGGTAAAATTGACCCTCGGGAGACGAGATGGGAGTTGTGTGCGCGTAATTAAACGTTCGTATGATAAACTCATGTTTTAAAACCCGTTTTGATCATTTTCCTAACTTTGAATAAAATTGACAACTTTGTTCACGGTTACATCGAGCTTATAAATATATTTTACGGTGAGATGTGAGATATGGATATCACTAATCATAGTCCTGATTGTTAGATTGACAATCTAAGTGATAGATCTGGACTATGCCTAAGTGAGATTCTTATTTTTATGAGATGTACGAAACATGTTTTAAAATCACTAAACCATAGTCTTAATCGTTAGATTGGCAACTTAAGTGACACGTTAAAACTATGTTTTCTGTGAGGTTTTTCAACGGTTTTTTATTCGGTCAACCATGCTAGGCGAGTTAGCTCTCTAAAGGAGGGTTAATAAACCTAGTGTGGGGGTTAAGTGAGAGCCGTTCGATTTTAACGCAAGAATAAAGAGTTGACACCCTTGAATGTCATATGAACTCGAATCGGATAAAACACACTCCTTATCAAGTTTTTCCCGTGGGGAGATAACTTTGTTGGATCATGGCTCGGCTATGCTTTTTAATCACCTAGTTAAACTCGTTAGAATAATCTTTACTTTTTCGCATTAGTATAAACACTCCACTTAAAACTTTGATCGCCTAGACTAAGTTCTACGTTCGCTTTGGTACTCACAACCACATTTCTCTTGGGACGACCTCGTACTCCTGTAGCTATCCTAGCAATCGACCTGGTACTCTGCCAGTTAGAGAGTTAGTTTACCCACAGTTGCGAGTCTTTATAAATGTATTTTTGAGGGGTGAATTTTTCTCTCATCAAAAATTGGCGCCGTTGCCGGGGAAATGTGTGATATTGTTGTGATATCTTGTAAGTGAACCGAAGGCTTGGGCCTAGGTTTTATAAATAAAAAAAAAAAAACGAAAAAGAAAAAAAAAAGAATTTTATTGTTTTCCTGTTGTTTTCTGAGATCTTGCAGATTGAGTTTAAATGGATAGATTTTTCAATCAAAACTACTCACCTGAACAACAATATTCCTACCAACCACGAGCACCGGAACAATGTTATCATCAACAGTTCATGCCTCAACCTCAATATCAACAGCAGAATAACCAGGGTTCTTGGTCCTATAATTGCCCAAATGCATACCGGGACCAAAATTATGGTTATTCGAGTTATGAGCCACGATATTATGAGGGTTATTCGAACCCTGGTGCTTATCAGGATTATGGTGTTCATACTCAGCATGTTGATAGCTTCAACCAGATTCAGCCATATGATCAGTGTCTAGAATGGCAAGAGGACTACTACTCACCTCCGATGAATCAAAGTCAATATGATCAGTTTTCCCCCATGCCACAAGAAGACTTCACCGACAGTCAAATAGAGCAACTAGAACGATTGAACCAGAGCCCCCTTCTCTTCTTCCTTCTCTTCTGCATCTTCTTCCCCCTCTTCATCGTCCATCACCATCTTTCTTTTTGATTTTTTTGTGTTTTGTTGTGATATATATATATATATATATAGATATATATATATATCTCTTTCCATCATCTTCCATTTTTACCATCTTCATCTTTTTCTTCATTGATCACCATCTTCATCTTTTTCTTCATCATTGATCATCATCTTCATCATTTTTTCTTTTTGTGTTGTTTTGTTGAGATATATAGATATATATATATAGAGAGAGATCTCTTTCCATCTTCTTTCATCTTCTTTTGGGCCGCATATATATACTATATATATATATATATATATATATATATATAGTTATATATATGTCTATATATATATATATATGTATTTGTTTTTATATAAATTAATTGGAATACCGTTGTAATAGTATAATTATCAACAGCTCGTTGTTTCGATCTTTTATTTACTTTTACGCATTTTACTTACGCATTTTATTTACGCACTTATATATATATATATATATATATATATATATTTTACTTTTACGCATTTTATTTACGCACTTATATATATATATATATATATATTTACTTTTACGCATTTACTTACGTATTTACTTTTACGCACCGATATATATATAGTATATTTATTTTTATGCACTTATATATATATTATTAGCTATATAACTATATATCTATCTATATATATATATATATGTACTTATAAAAAAAATGAATTCGCTTTTACTTTTCGTCGTTAATATAATTTCCGTTAATCATTCCGTTATTATCGCCAAAATGAATAGCTAAACGTACGTGTAGTCGAATTATGTAAAAACGAGTAAAAACGCCCTAAGGGGGATTAAACGGGAGTTGTGTAGCGCGTAAAATAATGTTTTAATGAGTAATCCACGTCCTAAAACTTATTCTAAACGTCTTTGAATTAAACTGATCATTTAGTTCACTGTCACACATATCGAACCTATAAATGTATTTTGCGGTGAGATGTGGGAAAAGGGGTTTTTCCCCCTAAAACAAACGTTAGTTAATTTGTACTTTTGCACTTCCTACCCAATCTTGACCTAAACGGTGTTTACGTCCCTTATATCTTTTATTTATTAATCTATTATATATTAATATTATTAATTTATTTATAATACATAATACAATGCTTAGCGTGTGTAGAAATACCATCATTATCTTTTTGATAATCTACATGCTATTAATTATAATAAAGAATAAATACAAAAAAACATGCTATTAATTATAATAAAGAATATGTTACACTAAAAAAAATAAAATAAACAAGCGTGCATCTTTAAAAAAATAACGTGGAATGTATATCATATGGCATGATAAATTTTTATTTAATAAAGATAAACATGTTTTTTTTTTTAAAAAAGATAAATATGCTTCTAATAAAAGATAAATGTGTATTTTATCGATTAATATTAATATTTTATTATATAATAATTAAAATTAGACGGCTTCTATCGACACCTCGAACATAGTCATGGCACCACGATTACTCTCGCCACCTTATAAATCACTCTTGCACCACATTGAATATTTTTATTATTTTGAACAGCATAACGTCAGGGTTACTAACGCCCGTTTGCGGTACGGCGTCACTAGAAATGACGTTGGTTTTCAATCTCAACGTCAATGACACTGAATTTACAGTTATAAATGTGTCATTGGTGTAAAACGTCGGACCCACTAACATTTCTAGCGGAAAAAAAACGTCAGAAACTCTGGCGCACGTAACGCAGTGTCAAAAAGTGATTTGGTGGTGTGATGAATTAAATGGAAAAAAAGGTGTCAATAGAACTCGCCTAAAATTATTAATTGCTCTATGCTAATCCTTAAAAAATATACCCATGAAGTTACCTTTCGTACTATTAATATTAATATATTCAAAAAAAAATTACCTCGGGTGTGCCCATCTCACATATAGATGAATTCTAAGTGTAACTGAAAATCAACTATATAATTAATCTAAAACTTGAAACCGGAATATATAATTGATCAAATGTGCGAACATTACATTGAATAAAGTTAGAAAAAATATAATATAAATGGATAACAATTCATCGATAATATATATATATATATATATATATATATATATATATATATATATATATATATATATATATATATATATATATATATATATATATATATATATATATATATATATATATATATATATATATATATATATATATATATATATATATATATATATATAATAATTCAGTAAATTTAATCATACACCAACATGAAATGTAACCACAATTGATCAAATATGTGAAATATTACATCGATTAAAGTTTGAAAAAAAATAAAATCTTACGAGAACGGGTAACAATTCATCGATATAAATATATGTATACAAGATAATAATTTAGTAAGCATTTTTCTCAACAGAAAAATAGTAAATATAATCATACAACAACATAATGAGTCCCCGCTTATTTTTGTAAGTCATACTTCCAATGCTTAAAATTGGTTAAATAAATTCATATGCACTTAATAAATTAATGATATCTGAAGTGGTTATTAACTACTACGGTCCTTGATTTATTCAAATTAAGTGATAAGTAATGTAAACAAATTGAGTCAAATGCAAAACAGACATAATATTTTTACTGGCAAAATAGGATAACTACGCCACATAGGTATGAAGCTAACTTCAAATTAGCTAGAAATGAGAAATTTGAGGCGGAAGTTAAGGTTCCTAATGTCTATTCTCCCTTGTTGCAAGGATAATCGCCTAAGGAATGTGTACGACGTAGTTGAAGATACTTATAGATGCATGATGTTTTGGATGATCAGAGAGTAGGCTTAGCAGAAATACATTTTTGAGGAAAAGCATATGTGTGGTTTGGCAATCTGAGATCGAGTTTTCCAGCAATTAATTGGGAAATACTGATAGAAGAAGTTATGAAACGATTTTGAGGTAGGCCATTAGAACTGACAGTAGATTAATTGCATCAACTATAAAAAAACCACAATAGAGGAATATCTATCGAAGTTTGGGGAAATTAAGAAGCTTGGTGCAATTACAAAATCCTATGTTGACAGAGACTTACTTCCTCAAATGTTTTATAAGAGACTTTAAGACTGAAATTAAGTATTTGGTGAAATTGGTGAAGCTTGAGGACATATTTGTTATCATTGATATTGCCACATGCCACGAATATTTTATAATGACATTGAATGACATGCTTGGGCATAAAAATTACTCTAATCTTAGCGGTATAGGTTCTCTCCATTCACCACTAAGGTGACTGATAAATACCCAACACTGAGAATAAACCAACGATACATGAAGAAATTACTCCAAAGGAGTTGCAGGAGAAGAAGGCCAGTGGGTTATGTTTCCGGTGTGACGAAAAATACACCCGTGGCCAAGTGTACAAGCAGAAACACAAACACTTTTGGGTACTCGAGGATGATGGAGTTTAGGGAGAGATTGAAGTGGACAGTGGGATAAAGAGGATGTGGTATAAGATGCAGGACCATTTGAGCCTACTGAGTTATCCATGCACCTTATATGGACAGGTCACCTCCAACACCATCAAAAAGGCCTCTAGAAAAAAAATACAATTACCATCCCAATAGACAGTGGTTCATCTCACACTTTCCTAGACCATCAGATTGTCAACGAGGTGCAATGTGTGACAGAACCAAATCACTCTATGTTAATCACAACTGTAGATGGAAACATAATGGCGAGTGAATTTAAGTGTCCTAACAAGATGCAAGATTGATCAAATTGAGAGGCTGTGACATTGTATTAGGGGTGGATTGGATGAAAAAGTATAGTCTTTGACTTCAACAAAATGGAGGTGGTTTTCACTAACGAGGGAGAACAAATTAAGATGAGAAGTTACACAGAAGAAGCTCAACTTAAGACAATCAATTGCAAAAGCTCAGCTCAATTTAATACATGAACATGCCCTGAATCATGTGGCCAATGAACTGACTCTTGTCCTAGAAGAGTTTCATGAGGTGTATGCAAATTCCTAAGGATTCCTTTGTGGGTGTGCTTACAGTCCAAAGGATGAAATAGAGCAGATGGTGGATCAAATGCTATAACGGGGAATTATACAACACAATAATAGTCAATGTTGATCACCCTCGCTCCTTGTGATAAAGATAGATGGAACTTGGAGACATTGTGTGGATTATATAAGGTTGAAATTCTCATAATTGATGAATTGTGGATGATTTAGGGAGTACTAGGGTATTTTGTAAATTAGACTTAAGGTCTTGATTTTATCAAATTTTTGTGAACGATGATGATGTCCAAAAGAATGTCGTTGTAACTCATCATGACCAATTTGAATTCAAATTGATGCCATGAAAGTATGAATGATATGTTGAGACTTTACTTGAGGAGTTTGTGTTGGTATTTTTCGATGACATGGTAATCTTCAGCCCTTACATGGATTCCCACATTCAACATCTTAAAGTTGTTGTAGAAGTTTTAAAGAAGAAGTAATACTATGTTAAATTGTCCAAATTCTCTTTTGGACAAACCAAGGGGAAATAATTTGTTCATATCATACATGAGGGTGAAGTGCATGTTGACCTAAGTAAGACTCATGCCATGTCAGATTGTCCCCAGCCTCATAATGTGATTGAACCGAGAGGGTTTTTGGGCCCATGTTTTTACAGGAGATTTGTGCCTTATTATGGGATTATTGTTAAATACTTGAATGACCTACTCAAGAAATATGGGTTTTGCTGGTCACAAAATGCCACATAAACATTCTAGATTTTCAGGGAGGTCATGTGCAAATCATTACTACTTGTCTTACCAGGTTTTGGAATTCCATTTTGCATTGAAACATATGAATGTGGCAAAAGCTTAAGGGCTATTTTACAGTAAAACAAAAAACATGTGCTTCTCTAAGCAGGGCCTTCAACTCTAAGAAGATTGAATTGTTCATCAATGAAGGAACTCCTAGCAGTCCTCAAGGAAGTAATTATATGGAAGCCATGTGTTCAAGGAAGGCACTTTTTCATCGAACGTCATCAACAGAGTCTGAAGTTCATTCTGGATCCGAGAGCCACTACTACAACAACAAAAAGTAGTGACTAAGCTGCTTGGGTTGGATTTCACTATTGAATACAAAAAGAGAATTGAAAATACAACAGTTGATGCCTTGTTTATGTAAAGTCGTGATAAGGGACTATTGTGTGTTGTGAGAACAATATACATTCTTAGATGTAAGACGTTACTTCCAGCTACAATAGTGACCTAGTTGTTGAGGAAAAATTAGGCACTCCTGATTAGTAAACCCCATATCCCTACTACACTGTGCACCAAGGGATTCTTAAGTACAAAGAGAGAATATATGTAGGAACCCATGGAGGTCTAAAATCCAAAATGATTGCACTCAGGTCCAATAAAGGGCCATTCAAG
Organism: Gentiana straminea; assembly: GCA_036785695.1. NCBI lineage: Eukaryota > Viridiplantae > Streptophyta > Magnoliopsida > Gentianales > Gentianaceae > Gentiana > Gentiana straminea. The sequence continues at coordinate 15,911,883 of JAVUPR010000497.1, read as the reverse complement.
GGTCAAGGAATGTTATTACATGATTAAGAGACTGTTTTATTGGCCGCAACTTAAGAAGGATGTTTAGGAAATGATACAAATGTGTATTACATGTCAGCAGTACAAGAGTATACATGATAAACCTCAAGGACTACTCCATCCATTACCAATCCTCACAGGCATGATCCTAACTCAACATGGATTTTATAAATGGATTTCCCAAGTCTAAATGGAAAGAAGCCATCATGGTAGTGGCCAAATCCAGCCACTTTATTCCACTTGAGAAGAAGAGGCATATATCATCACAAAAGCATGAAATAAAGAATGAATACTATTTAAACGATCAAAATAAATATCTTCAAATTAATCCGTACATTATTTTGCTTGTACGGTGAGTTTTATCTAAGAATAAGTATAACCCATTACTATTCAAATGACACAATTAATGATTCTTTGTCTATACGATTATTAAATTTGATTGACAGTAAATTATTTAACAAAGAGTATTTTCCGTTGTAACAGAATGTTAGAATAAAAATACAGGTAATTAAAACATTACACAATTTTTTGGACACATAATATTTGATGATGTTTTTTAGGTTTGAAGGAACTTAAAGAGTATCTAAAAATATACCACGTACTTGAGACAAATTTTCATTTGATAACTAAAAAAGCTTATCATATTTAAATATAATATTAAAAATATATATTTAAAAATAATAATTTTGTACCCTCAAAAAAAAAATTGCCGAACACGTGCGAAGCACGTGCATTTGGCTAGTATATATATATATATATATATATATATATATATATATATATATATATATATATATATATATGTGTGTGTGTGTGTGTGTGTGTGTGTGTTTGTGTGTGTGTGTGTGTGTGTGTGTATATGTATATGTGTGTGTGTGTAGTACAACAACATTTTCTTCAAGGCTCATGATCACGGCCGTGCAGAGCCTTTTGTTTAAGGAGCAATGATACAACCACAACGAATTCACACAACCAATTGACACAACGTTTATGTGTACCATTGATTATTATAAGACCTAAATAAAATCAATATAGGTCAACAAATAATCAATGGTATAGATAAATGTTGTGTTAATTGGTTGTGTCAATCCGTTATGCCTGTATCATTTCCCTTGTTTAAGTCTGCCTGGCACGGTTCTAGAATTTGCATTCCGCCGGTGGAACGGCCAGCCGATACCGGATTCGACTAAGAAGCACCGTCCGCTCCATTCTTTCACTTTTTTCGGTAGTGGGTGGAAAAGTTTCATTTTTCTTATCCGGCTCCACGGAGATACTTGTCCATCTTTCAGGTTGACCACGTAAAAATACCACAAGGCATTGAGGATCAGCTCGTATCCTAGTTACCGGCTCAGGGCTATGAAAGCCGAGATGATCTGAACTGCGCCCAGCATAAGGTCGTTCGGTAGAAGAAAGCAAACAGTTAGCATTAAAACAAATTAACTCATTCCTTTTGTCAATGGGAAAAAATTCAACATGTATGGTATTGTGCCACAGAATAAATGCTTTAATGATAAAGAAGACCTAACTAGAGAGCTAAGGGCAGAAAAAAAATATTGTTGTTTCGGATGTTGATTTACTGTTACAAGAAAACTTAAACGAAAAACAGAAAAAGGCTTTGATGCTATAATTGCTAAAATATACAGTAATGATTCAGGGGCATTCTTTATAGATGACCCTGGTGGTACTGGTAAAATATTCTTATATAGAGCTTTGATAGCAGATGTTAGGTCCAAAGGGTTCATAGCTTAGGCTACAGCAACCTCTGGTATTGCAGCATCGCTACCAGGCGGTAGAACCAAGCACTCTAGGTTCAAAATTACGATTGATTTGGCTGTCAATGCAACGTGTCGAGTTAATAAACAAAGTTCACTTGCAAGATTAATAAAGGAATCTAAGTTGATAATATGGGATGAGGCTCCTATGTCCAAAAAAAGGCAATCGAGGCTTTGGATGACCTCTTTCAAGACCTTATGGATTCAAAAACAATATTTGGCGGTAAGGTTGTAGTTCTAGGAGGGGACTTCCGACAGACCTTACCGGTAGTTACTAGAGGAACAAAAATAGAAACGATAAATGCATCGCTTGTAAAATCTTATGTTTGGCCGCAGCTTCAGGTTTACAAACTTACTGAAAACATGAGAGCTATGTTGGATCCTAAGTTCACAGCTTTTCTTTTAGAAGTAGGTGATGGTACACACCAGAATGAAGATTCTGAGAATTTAGAGTTACCAAAAGAAATTCTGATTGGTACAAAAGAGGATAGCAATGGGATGGATAGACTGATAAGTATTGTTGTCCCTAACATATCTTCTCCTGCTGCTGATATAAATGTTTCTATTAATAGAGCTATTCTAACAACTAAAAATGAATTCGTAGATGAAATCAACGAACTGTTAATAAAAAAATTCCCGGGAGATGAAATTTAACATTTAAGCTATGACGAGACCTTAAATCCACCAGACCAGGCTCAGTATGAAGATATTATAAACAATTTAACACCTAATGGATTTCCCCCTCATAAACTAATATTGAAGATAAATTGTCCGAGCATTTTGTTAAGAAATTTAGATCCGCCTGAAGGTCTTTGTAATGGAACAATGTTGTTATGCAGAGAAATAACTAGAAATGTTATTAGAGCTGAAATTGCAACCGGGGATTTCAAGGGTAAACAAGTGTTTATACACATAATCCCGTTGGAACCACCTAACGAAGAATATTATCCGGTTCCTTATAGATGCATACAGTTTCCAATACGATTATGTTTCGCAATGACTATTAATAAATCCCAAGGGCAAACATTAGATTTTGTTGGAATATATTTGAAAGAACAGGTCTTCTCACACGGACAGCTATATGTTGCTTTGTCTAGAGCAAAAACAGCTGCAGCTGTGCGTGTGTTGCTTAGCCCATCATATTTCGAACGGAACTGTACCAATAAAGCAAGAAATGTAGTTTACAAAGAAGTTCTTTCCATCTAAACTTACATTCTTTTTTTTTTTTTTAAAGCAACTTTATTTATATTGAGTGAAATAAAGAGCTACAAAGGTCATTGCCATATCCCGGCCCGCCCCAAATTTACGTGATAGAGTGCATAGCATGGCCTCCTTAAACCCTATGTGTGGCAAACCCAGAGTAGGAAAATCCATCACATAGGGAAGAGTACTCGCTCTATGCACTCCCAATAAAGCCCCTGCCCCATAAATAATTACATCAGTGGAAATCAAAGTGGAAAAGATGCTGTAAATCTGTCTTCTGCCTTGTGTATACGATCTAAGGAAAAAAAGCCGAAGATCTCTTTGCACCCTCGTCTGAACTTGCTTGAGCAATAGAGAATTGTGGTCCTTCCTGATGAAAATTCGACATGACCGGTCCGTAAAGTGAGCAGCAACATCCATGTCAGAAGCTGAACCAAGAATATAAAGGGGTATATCAAGTACTAGAAAAAGTATGAGCACATCTTTTGACAACAAAAGTAACAAAAACACCTGGATTGCACCCCTAGCAATGCGGTAGGGGTGCGTCCAAAGGTAGGCACGATCCTGTAAGCCATGTCCATAACTAAACGTCAGGCAAACAGCACGGTTATAATCTGCAGCAAACTTACATTCTTTGTTGTGTTGTTTGTACGTTTAACTTACATGCTCTCTACTTTGTATTAGAAATAGTTACAAGCTGGCTATATTAACAATTAAATATATGTGCTTCTGCTTGATGATTCTGCTTCATGGCTTCGGTAAAATGTTTCAATTGTTTCTCATCTCAACATTCATAGCAAAGGGAGAGACAGATCTATCACATTAAAGACGTAACACCACGAAGCCAGAACTGGAAAGTGTTGCTTTAGGTTTTAGAGAGAAAGAAATGTGGCACCAGTAGGTCCTTAACAAATCCTACACAATACATGGGCTAATTGTTTGTGGTTACAATGGTAATTTAAAATTTTAGCTTAAAGAGTGTTTCAATACGAGTTCAACATGTTAATATTAATAAAATCCAATCTGTAGTGTCGATAATGCTTTTCTTTCAATCACTGACAGTATGTTTGTGTTCTTTTATACTTAGGGAACTTTGGTCTCGGCAGTATGTTACGGAACAGATGTTGCATACCTTGAGACGACTCTTCTACCGTATAAGCGGTATTACATATAAATGTCTTCGTCAAAGTAGTGAATTCTGGTATCAGATTGGTGATTACGGATTCTCCTGGACTGTGTATAGCACATCAATGGTACAGCCATTGGATGAAACTGTTCCGCCATACATTCTTTACGATTTCCTGTTCAAGCGATTCTCGCAAATGTTTAGTTGTGCAGACCTCGAGACCCCAATGAGTATGTGGTTAGTATGTCCTCTTTTTCCTTAACCATATAGATTCGCTAAGTAAAAAAATTTCTAATTATATTTCTATGCTTCTTTCATAGATATTAAGGGTTTAATTGTTCAAAGTTTTCCGGAGAAGAAATTAGGTCAAGATGCGTATGGTCGTGATTTGATTGCGAAGGACTTCGTTGTCGTGGATACCGAGTATGTGTAGCTAAAATCTTGTTGTTAGTATATTTAATTTTTTTCCCCTTATGTCATATTTAATTTTCATTCTCATTAGGAGCACTCCTATGATAATGAGATTGTGGAAAGAAAAAATTAACGAGTATGGGGATAGTTTATCCGAAGATCTTCCTGAAGCTATATTGTTTGTTGGTATGAACATAAAGGCCACAACCTTTAATGGTATGTTGTAGATTCTAATGGATACATGCTTAAAAAGATTCGTCTTATTTGAAAGGCTATTAGTTTACCCCTTAACTGATGTGTTATTGTTTGCAAGGTCTGTCTTTATCATCACGCTTAAACAACGTGTTCCTGAAAGGCGCTTTGATTCCAGAGGCTCCAGCTTTGAAAGAATGGTAATTTTGAAAATTAATGCTTATGCGATCATCTCTTCTGTTGTGCCACCAATACATTAGAGACTTATACTTGGTTGTTCTGTTCATAAAAAACAATACCTTAAATTTTACTCAAAAGGTATATGTGTGTGGTTTTTCTCATCTCTGAAAAAAAAATTAGGTATGCTTTGAAAAAAAAGATGTTGATCACTTGGTATCCATGCTGGCTTACTATGATACGGATCTGCTTCTTCTCAAACCAACTGCTACAGATGTCATACCCATAGCAGATGCAATGGCCAGGCTGGAAACTATAACTCTGCTTGCTTTTGTTTATGTTTTTACATTTTCTACGCTTGTGTTTTTTAGTCTACTTAACTCGTCATTGATCTTTTTGTATTTAATAAAGATCAAGACTGCCTGGATAGCTGGTAAACTAAAAATTCTCCCAGGACAAGAGAAATTTTGGTACATGGCTTGCAAAAATTGTCAGAAAGCGTTAAGGGCTGGACAGGAAGAAGAAGCCCGTTGTACCTCTTGTGATGCACCAGACCCTATTAACATAAAGTGAGGATATGTTTGCATTGCATTTGTTTTTTTTGGTATGGACAAGCATGCTAATAAGATCTGTTGCTGATTAGGTGCCACATTGGTGTAAACATTGCTGATGATTCCGGTACAGCATACGCTGAAATTTACTCGCCCGATGCAGAAAAGCCGATACCGTTCACTGCATTGCAACTGAAAGAGGCTAAAGAACAGGTATTTCTATACTAAAAAATTATGTGTTATCGTCTTAATCTATCTGTTGAATTGACTGAAAAAAAGGATCTCTGGGGGCTATTTAGCAGGGTATAGATTGCATTTTATATAGAGCTTATATAATGGTATTTAGCTTCTTTCCATTATATACAATGAAGGTTGTATTAGCCTCTGTTGGTTTTTTTTATTGCCATTTATGATAATACTATGTGCACCAACAGTCACTTTGCAGCTCAATCAGTATGTACGTGAGATTATAGCCCCAATTAATCATTTCTTGTTCACTGTCATGATCTTTCATATATTCTTAAGGTTTGTTAATGTCTTGTACTCTTTGAATTATTTAACTGGGACGTTTAGTGGTTAATGAATTGGAAGCAGCTTTGGAGAACAAACATGTTGTGTGCTACATTAAGTATTTTGACAAGGCCGATTCGAGGTGTCTTTGTGACAAGGAAGTATCCGCTTGTGAAGATTTATCGCTACGAAGACGTGTTCCCTATAGCTCCGCAGATTTCAGATGAATCAATAAGAGAAGCTACAGGAAAGATCACGATAAGTGAGAAAGGTGCTGTTGATCTGACTAAAGATGATGAAGACGGTGTTCAGTTTTTCACACCCTCAACAAAAAACTTGCTTGCAGAGAGTTCTGCTTCTTCACAAGCAACGGTTACTGACAGTGCATCTCCAGCTGGTTGTAAACGAGTTCTCTCTTTCACTGATGTTCCAAGAGCTACAGTTATTGTCAAGGTTGAGCCTATTGAGGATGACACTCTCATGAAACCTATGACTGAAAGTTCAAGCTCTGTTGAGAGCCCTGTTAAGAAGACTAAAGGAATGGTGAAGCAGAATTGATTTATGTGGTTTCTTATGATGCATTATTAACTACTATGTTTGTATTGTATTTCAATCAACTCTTTTGTCTTTAAGCTTTTGCTTTTGGGATAGTGACATGCCTTATTAGAAGCCATTTGTTGGTTCTGTTGGAAAAGAAAAACTAATGGTACTAATATCATGTTAAATGTATTTTAAACTATTTTGAATGTTTCCCTTCTTGTTACAAGAAGCATATGTATAAAATCAACATATTAGCCTTAATTTAATGTTATTATGTGTGTTGTGCTTAAGATGTATGCGATCCTAATTTAGTCACATATTATTTTGCTTTGTGTTTTATAGTATCTCATAGATACATACGGCTAACATGGGCACTCCGTGCGTTGCACGGAGTCCCATTTTACTAGTATGAAAAACATTTCATTACATAATCATCATGGAATTGCTACGGAATGCTTTTTGTCTTTCTGACACATTTAGAAAGATGTTAGGATTTTAGACTATAAGAAAAGATTTTTGTCAAAAAGAACATTTCATCAGTGAAAGTGAAAATGAAAGTCAATTATGTTGGTTTTGTGTTGAACATCATCGTAATTCATTTTCAAATTCACATTCACTTTCATTTTTTTCATTTTTGACAAAAATATTTTTTTATAGTTTTTTTTGTCTGACATCTTTCATATTATGACATTTATAACCCGTATCCCTAACTTTTAAGGCATATTAAATGTATAATATGATTCCTGCAGAAAAAAATGTATAATATGATTTTAAAAAAATGAATAGTAAAAAATTTTAACATATTTTTTCAAGTTTCCCGTTAAAAATCCTAGGATGAAATTTATTTAGGGGGTTCTATTGGTATACCCTTTTTACTATTGACACTTATTTTTTAATTATTTTTTGTGATTGAAATAATATCAGTGGAAAATCGATGGCCAGATGTTTCTAAGTTGTAACGCGTCGGTCCCACTACTGACTCTCGTTTTGAAACACCAGTGTCACTAAGAATAATATGATACAAGAAGTAAAAGAGTGTGACATAAAAGCAAAGCCGAGTGTAACATCACTGAAAAGGCGGACAGATGCGCTTGTCTGAGATCGTACGCATACGACAAATAATTCAACTTTTTTTAACTGTATATGCAAAATTGCTATGTTTCCTAGTACTATCTGTTTTGGATCGACATGTAACTTTTATTCAAAAGGATCAGTTTTAGCATCATCTGATTTAAAGTTTTGAAATCCTTCACATTCAAAAGTAGAATGATACACATCCTATTTATCAAAAGCACCACCGGATTTTTTGAATCGGTTGAATAAGTTGTATTTGATCAAAAGTACTGTTTGGTTTGTCTTTTTCACCTAATAAAAAATTCCACTGTTCTTTTGTCTTTTTAACAATAAAGTCTTATTATTATTGATTATGGTGAGATCTAAATGTATACATATCATTTCTCTATGACGAACGGCGGTGTTATATACACTACCGTAACTCCACAACAAGTTCCACTATATTATTTATAAACGTTAATTATGATGAGATTTAAATGTAATCTTGTGTCCCACACTATAATCAAGGGCAGATCTACCTCAACCAATCATGAGTGTCCAACCGTAAATTTTTCTCTTAGCTCAAACATATTCAGTATTAAGTTGTATTATTGCTTATGATATTTTATGTAGACATCATGTATCCATCACGGTCCATGGTGATTGCATATTCTACTTAGGTATGATATATGGTTTTGGCGGAATGATATGACTCAATAAAATGACTTCTTTCATTCTTGGGGTTTATGCTTTTATTTCTTGAGCCAATCATGAAAGCTACAGTCCTACGATTGGTATTATATTATGTGGTTTTTTTTTGTTGTCATTATATAACACGAATATACATTGTACCTTTGCTTATGTGTTCATTGCGAATACAGTCGATAGGGCTAGAAACCTACGTCTATCCAAATATACGGATTAAATAGGACTTCATTTTTCGTAGATTACATTTGATGTAATACTGAACATCTTTGTAGTTTTTGCTTTTTTGCCCTAAAGTAATAAAAAATTTTTCTTAAGAAGAAAAAAATTGGCTAAGGGTCTGTTTGCTTACACCACTTAACACTTATTCTTAAAAGAATAAGTGATTATTAAAATAAGTGTTGTTTGATAATACTTTTTAACACCTCTTAATTAATTAAGATCTTCTGAATTTCCTGTGAAAAATTATGAAAAATTTTAAGTGGTTGAGAACTACTTAATGCTGAATTTTTTCAATACCCACCACACCACACCCACACCCACCACCACCACCCCACACCCACCACCCACCCATACCCACCCCCACACCCTACACCCACACCCACGCCCACACAACCCACCCCCACACACCCACACCCACACCCACACCCCACCCTACACCCCCATTACCCCACACCAACACCCCCACCCACCTTACACCCACCCTCCACACACCCACACCCACACCCACACCCACACCCACACCCACGAAACAAATTCTAATTTCAGATATAATAAGTGTTACCAAACAGTCTAATCAATTTCAACACTTAAAATATTCATTACTTAATTTATTCAGAATTAAGACTTCAGATTTCAGATTTCAGATTTCAGTCTTCAGTTTTAACAAACGGCCCCTAAGACTTTGAATCTCATTAATTGATTGATGTAATACCTCACCCGTATAACATTTAGTGGTAGTTAGAACATTTAATATTACACGTTTTTTATTGTAAAGGATGTAAACGTGTAGAGGCATTTAAATACAAAATTCAATTAATGAACAATTGGAAAAATAGAGCTAATATTGAACAAATAAATGATACATTTCATGTAGAAGATGACCTCCATTAATGAAGCTTAGAGATTATATCATAGATGTATTTTCGGTTATATCTAACTCAACTTGTCTTTTTGTGTTGAATACACACATAAAGAAAGAATCTATCATAAAACCAAGTAACATAAATTTGAGCCATACATAAACGTAACAGATAGAGGGCTATGATCAAACCACACATCTTAACATTCCCTCAAACTCACGGGTAGTGAAACTACATTGAGTTTGTATTTTGATAAGTAAGGGCATTGTTAAACAATCTGCAAGTTGGTTTGAAGATGGAGCTTATTTTCCAAGACTTCATTTCTGAGAATAAGAAAATCCATATATATATATATATATATATGTGTGTGCATCATGCACGGGTGATATTAAACAAAGAAAATGTATTATGCTTATCAACAATACTAAAATTCCACAGTTATATAAAAGAATACACCAACCTACTTATCCGGAAAAGAAACGTTCGGCACGTATAATATTAAATAAATTCAATATTATACGTAAGCGCGCCTCTACTACGTCGTATCGAGTTTAGCAAACGGAAGCTAAAAAGACTTGGCAAAACAATAAATGCTACTAAGATTGGAATACAACTGACTAAGGGTAGAAGGAAAAGCTTACAACAACGATATAAAACTTACAACGTACGATGTTCCAAAGGAAAAGATGCAACACTTGTACTACAAAGATCTCAAAAGAAAGTACAACAGGTTCTTTAAAGAAACTACAACATAATCTGGTAAAAGGTTTATAAACTAAAACAACAAGAAAAGACATCATCAAGCATCTCCGTCACATAGCATCATCGAACTCCTCAACGAGCTCAAAGATAACATGTTTGTCTTCTCACTCCACAATGCATACAAAACAAAATGCAAAGGAGGTAAGTACAAAGTACTTAGCAAGAGTAAGAAGTTAATGTATAATTAGAATCTATAACGAAAGGTTTAATAATTATTATTAAGTTATCTTTACGAGACCGACTCAATTCTAGGGTTCACTTCATTCTCATCAACATGTCGTGACTAACTGTTTCTAGCTTAGCTTATCTTTGTTACAACCGCATTCAAGGGCACTACGCATCGTGTTCACTCACCATGAATTATCTGGGTGCAACATATTGGTGGTTCGCACCAATAACCATGAAAGTCCATTTTAGTAGACTCCGATAGTGCACGCGTTCGGCGAAGTCCCCCTGCCATTCAGCCATTTAGAGGCCAGCAGAGTTATTCACTTTATCTGACCACCCACACATTGCGATATAGGCAGTGCCTTACCAAGAATGACATCTTGTTTAATCTTTTAACTATACAAGTATGTTCGTTATTGATTATTAACTAGCCACCTAAGTATTTTCAAGTAAGCTCCCTCACCTCTACTACTCTCTTTCCTAGACCACTAGACACGGACAAGGCCTAGCACATACACACACATTGACGAATACTAATTCATCAAAGCACAAGCCAATCATACCCTTCCGACGGTCACGAACTTCAACTCTATGGAAGAGTACATCCGGTGCCGGAACTAAACGCATCAGAAGATTAATCAAGGTTTGTTCATGTTCATTTAATGTTATTAGATCAAGAAATAACAATTAAAACTGGATTCGGAGCTTAAAACACATTAAACACCAAAAACATGCCCAATGCCCGTGAATGCTCGTGTAATGCCCGCGCATTGAGCCAATGCTCGTGAATGCTCGCGGAATGCGCACACAAACCATCATGTATCACTCAGGATGCTTCTGTTCAACCCAATGCGCATGCATTAAGCGTGGTGCTCACACATTGACTCAGAAAACAACCCTAAACCTTACTTTTCTGCACTTAAACGGTTCCCAACCCCTTCCCAACATGATCAACATCAATTATCATAGAAAAACAGCAGAAAACACCTCTTTTATATAACCAAACATCATATACTTCTCTATCAACAAGTAGACATGATTTCTAACATTAAAACACCACAAATCATACCCAAAACACAACCTTATCATCATAAAACCTTAATTAAATATAAGGAAGAGCTTCTTACCTTTTAGCGAGCAAAATCAAAGCAAAACTCCAAGAAAGACTGCAGCACCTTCTAAGACTTCAACCGGAAACCTAGTTGATCAACCAATTGAACAAGAAACAATTGTGATCAAAGTTTCTAGACAAAAAGGACTACGAATTCAACCAAACGGAACCACAAAACTTGATCATCTCTTGATGAATCCAAAACCGAGCCAGAAATAACCTTATTCCAAACTTGACGATCTTGATGTCAAAAGGAAGCCCTCTTCACGTAGATTCCAAATCTTCAATCGATTATGAAAACGGATTCCAGACTTGTGAGAATTTTGAAAAAGTCTCCATCCTTGCTTTTCTGTTTCTTTTTCACCTCTCCTCTGCCAAGTTCGAACAAAAAAATGGGATTTTCTATTCCGTTCCGTAAAAGTTAATTTCTACAAAAAAAAAAAAAAAAAAAAAAAAAAAAAAATTCAAAACGTCCGCCTTTAATTCCATTATAAAACCCCATAAATACTACAAAACTTTTTTTTTTTTACCAAGTCGGGATATTACACCAACACCAAGCCACCCTAATCTCATTTTCACTTTTTTTTAACACCACACCACCCTAATCCCCCCCCCCCCCCCCCCCCCCCCCCCAAAAAAAAAAAATGGAAAAAAAAAACTAACCAACTAAATGCGTGTTTGATTACGGGTGGGAGTTGGGTCGATAGCAGGTTCGGGTCTAATTTACGGGTAATCAATTTTATTGTTGCTTTCAAATATATATGTTGGATCCTAACATGGTAGACTAGATTTTAAGCTAAGGTAATTCTGTATGTAATGCAGAATTACTTGATGTATTTAGTTTTGTGACATAATGTCTAGTTTGATTGATTTTCGAACGAACGGGGAGAGAGTATGATAACTATCTCATGCCATGCTTTACATATATATATATATGCTTGTTGGTATGAAGAGTCTTAAATATAGACTATCCCTTACATGTTCTATCTTTTGCATTTAGATGATATGTTATGCCTCCTTATGTCCTAAATGTAAGTAGTCTTGTGTTAAGGAGGAGTATATCTATGTGTGTGCCTGAACAATTATAGTATTTTGATAACAATCAAAAAGAAGAGATTGTTGAGAAATTATGTACGTCGCACTATTAAATCAAGGATTTACTTATGATGTAACTCGTAATTACTTCAAGTATTTATAAGTATGACAATATAATTCTATGATAACTCTTCATGTATATCACATATCATGTTCTAGAGTATAATGGTGTATCTTTAAATCCGTGATATACTACTTATACAATAATGTCAGAAGCTTATGACTTGAAAATGAGAAAGTTTTATGTTTACATTGCAGGTTATATCATTATCTAGATATTACAATATTAATAAAATAATGTGTGTTAGATACATTGCCTAACATATATACATAATATGTTACACTATCTATATCATATCATCATGGACTAGGTTATTACATCATATGACAAAATGATTGGCTCACATTTATTCAAGCTAAAGTAAGTGGAGTCACTAATCATAGCTTTATGTCTTGTCAAGTTCTTGTTTCTCATCTAAATTAAAAGAAAATAGTTGATGCTGATTATAAGCAGCTGATAATGGTTTGACCATACACCATTTTAGAAGACATATTAGAAGACAAATGCTAGCTAGCTTCCAAACGGGAAAATAATTGTGCGGAGGAGGGATATTGAGGTGAAATGACGGGTAAAACGATCAGAACCATACAATTTAAATAAAGAATAAACCACTGTATGATTTATATTAAACCACATGCGGATAAATCACACAAGTTGTAACGCTCCCATACTCCGGGTCTGGTAGCGCTAAATGAGTCATAAATGTCCGGTCAACTGCTTAGACCGCCGTCCTCGCTTGGTCTAAAAGGGCTAACCCGAGTTGACAAGATCTTTATGTCTCACACTTATATGGGGGTGAACATTCTCTTATTTTACCGATGTGAGACTTTACATTCTCCCCCCTTATAAGGGAATGGCGTCCTCGCCAGGACGGCCGAGACTGTTCCCGGATCGTCTCTACCAGAGGTAACTAGAGGTCATCCTTACACCGTCTTCTTGTATGGTGCAGCGCATAGTTCCGTCTTGACCGGACATTTATGACTCATGTAACGCCCCCAGACCCCGGGCCTGGTAGCGCTAAATGAGTCATAAATGTCCGGTCAACTGCTTAGACCGCCGTCCTCGCTTGGTCTAAAAGGGCTAACCCGAGTTGACAAGACATTTATGTCTCACACTTATATGGGGTTGAGCATTCTCTTATTTTACCGATGTGAGACTTTACACAAGTATTTCCCGACAGACGGCCAGAAAAGAAGGAATAGGCAACGGCTACATTTGGTCCTTCTTGCAACTAATATGCCTTTGAAAGCTATAAAAGGAGGCTGATTTCTTTGAATTAGATGTTGGATGATATTCAGCAAATAAGGGCTGCAACATAATTTAAATATCACACCAAAATTCAACACATCAATTAAAGATGTTGCAATACAAAAAAATAAGTTCATCTCAAATTGAAGAGGTAACCGACTGATTTCTGATAGAAGATAAATTTATTAGAGATATATTATTTGGAGATAAAATATGAAAGAATGAGCCAAAAGTCCATTTTTTAATACAAAATAAATAAACATGGCACACTTTTTTTTTAGTTGTAAAAAAGACAAAAAAAAAATTCAGACGGACAAAAATACTCTTACTATACAATAGACACGCGTCCCAGCTCCAGCAATCCTTTTTAAAAAATAAAAAAAAATTCAAACAACCGTAACTTTTAATTTAGAACTCCGATTATCAAAAAAAATTCATCAAAATTCATTTTTTTCCTCTTCATTCTGAGATCTCATACGATACCCTTCCGACGTAAATTTTGATTAACGAAAAAATATTTGCATTAATCGGAGCGTTTTTCTTATAAACGACCGTAACTTTTGATTTAGAATACCGATCATCAAAATTCTTTCACCAAAGTTCATATTCTCTTCATTTAGAGATCTCATATGATACCCTTTCGACGTAGTTTTTGAAATCCGAATAATCGCAGCGTTTACACTAACACAATAACAGTTCAATATCACAGTATCTGTATCACAGTATCAGTATCACAATATCAATATCACAGTAACATTATCACAATAACAGTATCACAGTAACACGTTTTATTAACACACACAATCACACCATTACCATTACCATTAATATTATACGATTAGCCAAAAATCATGGACTCGGCAAGCTTTACAACAACACGGACAGCCTATATTCCTTTATGGATTAAAACAGAAACAAACTGTAAACTAAAAATCATTTGGACAATAATGTAATCACATTAACACCCCAAAAACTTGTGTATTTTTTTGAAATAACACATCCAATCACAATTAACGCATTCAATTACAATGGAAAAAAAATTAAAACATATATGATAAACAACTTTAACATCAACATATATGATAATTAAGTTACATCAAAGAAAGGATTATCTAAGTACCTAAAAATCTCGACAATGTCGATTGCTACCATCATCTTCTTCTCCAACTCTACACCAAATGGCTTAACATTTTCTAAATAAAGTCAACCTCTACACCGAATAATTTAACATTTGTACCCTATCTCAATTCAAAGATCATTACCAAGGAGTATTAGCCTCTTCTTGGAACATTAGCTCGTAGATCTCTGCCTTCGGTTTCAATGCGTCAACCTCAGCACCATAACACAATAACAATATCAGTATCACAATATCAGTATCACAGTATCAGTATTACGATATGAGTATCACAATATCAGTATCACAGTATCAGTATCACAGTATTTGACATAAAAATCGTGCATCAATACCGCAAATAACTAAAATATATATATCAATATCATGATTGAGCTACTAGAGAGGGTAGCCCCAGGAAGTCCTACTTATCATCAACAATACTTTTGACAAAATTTCAACTGTAAGAAAGAGAATTACATGTAGAAGGAAAAAAGCATTAAGACCTTTCTTTTCTTTGATCAAGATGTTCGAGTGCTTGAACCAAACTGTGCTTAACAGTGCAACAAATGCATCCATTTGCGAGCTCTACCCACTCCTTCACCATTCCTCCGTCTTCTCCTTCATTTATCATTGCTCTCTCCACCCAGTTAGAAAGTATGTATCATAAAAGATAAGATTTCATTTCTTGAATATCACCCATACGCATTACGGTATTTATACATACTACAAATAGGACACCTCGGCACTAGTTTGTTACACGATTGACATAAAAATCGTGCATCAATACCGCAAATAACTAAAATATATATATCAATATCATGATTGAGCTACTAGAGAGGGTAGCCCCAGGAAGTCCTACTTATCATCAACAATACTTTTGACAAAATTTCAACTGTAAGAAAGAGAATTACATGTAGAAGGAAAAAAGCATTAAGACCTTTCTTTTCTTTGATCAAGATGTTCGAGTGCTTGAACCAAACTGTGCTTAACAGTGCAACAAATGCATCCATTTGCGAGCTCTACCCACTCCTTCACCATTCCTCCGTCTTCTCCTTCATTTATCATTGCTCTCTCCACCCTAATCTCCTCCCCGAACTCATTCAATATCACGACAATTCTCTTTCCATGTTGTGCATTCAATATTTGATTCACCAACTGCAAAACGAAAAGGTTGAATTCACCTTGATCTTAATACTCAAACCCAACTGAGAAATCAAACTGTGTTGTTCCATTCCATCAGATAAAGATGGTAGCACGCGATCTTTTTTGCTTTCATATTCAATAACAGTATCATAGTAACAGTAAAAGTATCATATTCAAACACAAGAACACACTAACAATATTCAAAGTTGTTTAAATGCGCAGTGGAAGCAAGGGAGTCTGATTCGATAACAATCACATATTCATGTTTTCTATGGAGTTCGTTTCAAAAGATTAGCTATTTTACATGTGACCTTACCAACAATATTCAGAAAAAAATAATATTTGCAATAGCTTCACGAATAAAGAATAAGCCCTGAAAATAACACTAAGAGCAACTCCAAGGTGGAGGAAATTCAACACCAAAACAGCAATTTGGTGTAAAACTCACCTCCAATGCACATGTAATTCCACCATCAAATTGATGGAGGGGGAGAATTCACCATCAAATTTGCCGGGCAAATTGTGATACCCGGCAACTACTATTCACCTTCTTTTTCTTTGTGGAGATAAGACAACCTTTTTTTTGATAATAATTTCCTAGCTAATTATAATTCCCTTCTAAAAAAATACAGTGAACACGTCACAAGGTTTCACAAATTACCGGATTAATTATAATTCCCTTTTTTTTTTTTTTTTTTAATTTCCTAATTTTAAGATGGAATATTCTAAGAATATTTTTTTTTGATGTAGAACCATTGGAATTGATGAATAAAATTTGGTGTAAAAGTTACACCAAATTAATGATTTGGTTTATTATTTGCCGGCAACGGTTGGAGTTGCTCTAAGAAGACATGTAAAAAAAAATCACAATCACAATGAAAAAATAAATTCCAAATAAGAAACAAAAATTTAGACCATTTATGGAATTTAAAAACAGGACAAGAACTAATATCTAACAATCTATAAATAATGGCAACCAAAATTTTCATTTCAGGACTGACCTTAAAATATAAAAACATATCAACTGCTAGATGTTTCTGATAAATGCATGTACTAATGTGAAAAGATTAAAGTAAAAGTCTTGCATATGGTGTTAAAATAGTGAGCAGAATGAGAAAATGGAAATTAGATGATAAATAACTCATTCATTCATTCATTCATTCATTCATTCATTCATTGAGACTTTGAAGACCAACTACAAGTCTACAAGTCTTAAAGTCCTAAGAATACCAACATAAAACAAACAGGACTTTACACAAACACCTTATATTGATTATAAAGTGATCCAATTTCATATTATGTCTCTGTTTCAAATCCATGGTGTGTATTATATTGAATGCACACCATGGATATTTTTAAATAACAGGACAGCTACATATTTTTTATAGGGAGAATAACAACTGCATAATTTTTATAGCGAGAAAAACAAACAGTGAATCCCGAAAATCAGTGAATCTCCCGAGTGAATTTTGACAGTGAATCCCGAAAATCAGTGAATTTCGATAATGAATTTTGAAAATTAGGGAATTTCGACAGTGAATTTAAACAGTGAATTTCGACAGTAAATAAATAGTTTTGTCCTTTATGCAAAAGTTTCAAAAAACTGTCCTTCTACTCAATTGATGAAATATTTATGTCCTTCTCCCTCATTCCCCCTATATTGATTGCACCAAATATTCTGATACAGCCTTGTCAATTGCAGGGGTTAACATACAACCTTAAACAATGAATTTTCTGCTATGGTGGAGCAGCTCCGTTTTTTTCATTCTATGCGATTAATGTGACAAAAGAAGAGAGCAAAATCAAGAAAGGCCATAACTTTTTTCATTCAATTTCAAAGAAGACAATTGGATGAATATACATTCAAGTTTCACAGCAACTGCAACAAAAACAACGGGGGAAAAAAAATCAGGAACAGAGACAAGAGCAGGAACGATGGGAAAAGGGGGAAATTCTACCCTAAAGACTCCAACATAGGGAGTCGCGTATGTGCGTAATACGCACGCGAGTTTCGTTGTAGAATGAAACTACGTAGTCCCGTTGTCTTGCCACACGGGTCACTCTCCATATTGGAGTCTCCGTGTTAGAACCTCCCGGGAAAAAGAATACGATGGTGATGAAGTAGAAGAAGTAGCTGCCGCCGACGCCGACATCAACAAAAATTTGAAACTATCAATTTACCGGAGAAAAAGAGTCGCGAGAAAAGGTAGGTTCAATTTTGCTTTGGGTGCGTTATATGAGGGGTATTTTAGTTCGAACAAAATTATTTTATCCTTATTGCAAATAAAAAAATGAGTATGGATTAAAACTTAATTCAGGAGAGAAAGGTAGATTTATAACTAATTTTCTCTAAAATCATTAGAGATATTGTAGATAAATATTTGCTTATGGTTAGGATTTAAATAAATTGCAATATAGCTTTAGGATTCTGTTATAATTTATTTTAAATTAAGATTTATGTTATTCATCTCCTATATAAAGGAGACGTATTATTTTCCATCAATCAAAAATTAAACACCAGTTCAGTGTTTATTATATTTCTGTGTTTTTCTTTATAGTATCGAGTCGGAGGCGGGGGTTCGGATGCGCTTAACAATGGCGAACCCTCACCCGATCCCTCTTCCGCGTTCGATATTTTTTTGAGAAACTTGAAAATATATCTTTCCAAAAGAATAACATCCCACGAAAATATCTTTAAAAGTTAACGTTGAAAAACCAAGGGCGGAGCGGGATTTTTTCATCGAGTGGGCTGAGATTTTTCTTTTCATTTATACTGTATAATTTTCTGAAAAAGAAAATTTTATTTATACACTTTATGATATATTTTTTTTTACTCTCGCACCATACTAGAAACGTTAACTCCAATGTCAATTCAGTGGACTTGACGTTACTCACCAGTAACACTTCTATTGTATAACTATAAAGTCACTGATGCTATTTTTTAAACGTCGAGTACCACTGACGTTATTTTTGTTAAAAATAATTAAGTGTTTAAAATAATTTTTTTACTCTTTAAAATGATCGTAATGCACGAAATAAAATCGTGGTGCCAATGGAATCATTTTTTTTTTTGTTGTAAACATATATTTTTATAGCTCACATTAGATGGGTTGTAAGGCTAATTATCTAGTGGACTGATGTGTTGGAGGGCTGGACATACATACTATATAGAAAAGAAAAGAAAAAAAAAGGTTGGTTGGGCTTAGCCCACCTGTGCCCTTGGGGTAGCTCCGCTCAGGAAAACTATGCTGTACATACTATATAGAAAAAAAAAAAAAAAGGTTGGTTGGGCTTAGCCCACCTGTGCCCTTGGGGTAGCTCCGCCCAGGAAAACTATGCTGTCTTCGGTTCTATGTCGCGCATGCGTCGCTCGTACGTCGCTACGTGGCTCGTACGTGGCTCATGCATCACTCATGCGCCGATGCAGATATAGTTTAATATTAACTTTTAGAGTATATTTTCAGAGATATTTTTTTGAACATATTTTTTCAAAATTCCCTTTTTTTTTTTATTTTTATTCATTTCCACACAATCCTCTTTATTCGACCGATGCTATATTATTTGAATTGCTGGCATTTTCTTCATCCAATCAAGAAATTGTCGTTTTCCCATATCTCTCTTCTCTCTATACTAATAAGAAGGGAAAAAGTGTAGGTGAGTTACACTTGTTTTTTTTTTTTTGGTGTGTTATTTTATCGTTCATCGGCCCGGCTTTAAGCTGCCCAACCTTTTTTTTTTTTATTTATAAATTACTGTTCATCGGCACAACTGTTTCTACTGTTCATGGCACAGGCAAGGACGGAGGTATGTATATATTTAGGGGGGCTAAGCCCACCCGGACAAAAAAATATTACACTACAAAATCTGTGTATTTCAGTTTGATCCATAAAATATTCTTAATCATGTCCATCCAACGAACTGGATATAGTCCATTAGCCCACCCCAAGTTCAAATCCTGGCTCCGTCCTTGGGCACAGGCATTTACTGTTCATCGTTTTTTTTTTCTTTCCTGCATATTAGCCTTAATTTAATCTTATTATGTGTGTTGTGCTTGAGATGTATCCGATTTCAATTTAATTACATATTGTTTTGCTTTGTGTTTAATAGCACCTCATATTGTTTTGCTTTGAGAAAACATTTTTTTTCGTTCATATATATCACGGATTACTAAATTTAGTAATCAATTTGCAACTTTTACTATCCGTGTTAGGTGTCTGTTTAATTAGGGTTAAAACATTTAGCATTGTTTTGATAGCTACCAATATGTTATAAAACAACTAAATTTAGATTCTTTTCTCTATCTCTATCTCTCTACTATATGTAATACGAAAGGAATGGTTGGGGAGGGAGTGACACTTGGCTTGTGTTTGTTTTGCAATATGTTTTTTTGGGAGTTTATTTCCATCACATCACCAATCATTTCTTACAATTCTCCCACCAATCAAATCTTCAACTACAAATAAAAAAATATTAAATCATCTCTCATAATTTCACTTTATCAACTTTATTATATTTTTTACCATTATTTTATTCATTATTCTACTTTATTTCACCAATCATTTCATAATCTACACCAATCATTATTCTACTTTATTTTACCACATCAACTCTCTAATCATTACTTCAATCACTTTATCTAAAAAAAACTCCCAAAAAAACTCCAAAAAAAACTCCACCCCTAAACAAATGGAGCCTTGTTTTTTTTTTATTGGTTCCCCATTTTTACTGTTCATCGGCCCAGCGGCCCGCCTTTTTTTTTTTTTAACTGTTCATCTCATTTTTACTGTTAATCGGCCCAGCAGCCCATCTTTTTTACTGTTCATCAACCATGCATTTTGACTGTTCATCGAATTTTATTTTTTTTTAAAATTTTTTCTTCAAATTTTTTTTAATCTACATATTAGCCTTAATTTAATATTATTATGTGTGTTGTGCTTAAGATGTATCCGATTCCAATTTAATTACTACATATTATTTTGCTTTGTGTTTAATAGCACCTCATATTATTTTGCTTTGAGAAAATATTTTTTTTTGTTCATATATATCACGGATTACTAAATAAGAAAGGAAAGGGTATGCCACGTGGCACCCTTCCTTTTTTATCCCGGCTCCTCACCTGTATAAAAAATCATCTCTTCTACTCTCATTTGTTGCTTTTTGTGTTTCGGCCCTTTTTGTTATTTTGGACCGTCTGGTTTGTAAGGCCTGACATTGTAGAATTAAATTTTTTTTCATAAAATGAAAATTGATCAAGATGAAATCGGATGGAATGAAATTAAAATCGATAAAACACGTGGTGGTGTGTAAGAGGAAAGTGATGTTAGGTAGGTGGTGGGTGGGGTTGGGGTGGTGGGAATGGTAGGGTATAGTAAGATGGGTGGTGGGCACGGTAGGGTAGGGAGTTGTAGGGTAGAGTAGGATGGGGTGGTGGGTAGGGTAAGGTAGGGTGGGATGAGATAAAATAGGGTGTAATAGGCTTAGCTAGGATAGTGAATTAATATGTAGGTTGGGAGGTAGGTTAAGGTTTGTAGGTAGGTAGAGAGGTAGGGTGCGGTAGGGTGTGCTAATGTAGGTGAGGTGAGGTATGAGATGTAATGCGGTGATGTATGGTAGGGTAGGATGATATGGTTGGATGATGTGGCATAAGTTAAGTAAAGTTTGGTAGGTTGAATAAAATACGTAATATAGGGTAGTGTGGTAAGATAATATGTGGTAAGATAATGTGGTGTAGGGCGTGGTGAGGTAGGATTGGATAGGTGAGTGTTAAAAAATGTTGGGATATGGTGCGGTTGGGTGATTAATAATGTGTGTAGTAGATAAGAAAGTGTGTGTTGACTAGGGTAGAGTTGTGTGGTAGGTTGTGGTATCCGAAATGAGATCGACGTAAAATGTTTTATTTTTCATTGTTGTCTTAAAAATTACGTTACGAACGGTTCGTTACATGCTACATTTTTTCGTATTTAATATCGTCAAATAAATTAAAACTTATAGCATGGGCACTCCGTGCGTTGCACGGAGTCCCGATTCACTAGTTTATCAAAACAAAAAAAAAATTGTTGTGATTATTTTTATATCCACGTCTCCCATGTTGTCCTGATCTGGACTATCATCAGTCAAAAAAAAAAAAAAAAAAAAAAAAAACATTTGCATTCATTTTTTTTTTTTTTTTAGTAAAACAATAGCCGGTTAATTTTTTTTCCCACGTATCACGACAAACACAAATCCCCAGCCCTTCACTTAGATCATCCATTCAGCCGTTTTTAGACCTCTTCCAAATAAATTTTTATTTCAATTTTTTTAGTCCATTTATATATTTACTAATGGAGGAAACGTACGCACGCGTGCGTACGTTTCGCATATTACGGGTGTATTAAGTTTATGTTTTGTTGTGATATTTAATGTGTTTTGTCACCGTTTCAAGAGTCTGTAACAACCATAAAGCATTCCGGAGATGAGAACATAAAATGAACGCTATTATAGCACGAGCACAAACCGTCGTACGTTGTGTATGGGAAAAGCAATAAACAAACACAACGAAAAAGGTAGATTGGACCTAAAAACCTTTCTACCACGAAACATCATCGTTAAAAGAATGGTGATATCAAGTGAGCAGACGGTTTAAGAGAGATAGGTAAAATCATCTAAATATCGTAAGGAAATGTACACCGGGAATCGAAAAAATTCAAAACCACGGCAATAAAAAAAAACGTAAGAAGTATAAAGGATCCCGGAGAAGAAAGCGTAATACAAACGATATTAGATTATGTAAAAAAAAACTACGAAGAAAGAAAAGAAAACACAAAAATATACAATAACGAAAAAATAACACAACACAATACAAAAAAAAAAAAAAAATACAACGTGTCAGCCCCACAATAGTCCCATATCGTAAGGAAACGTACACCGGGAATCGAAAAAATTCAAAACCACGGCAATAAAATAAAAAATAAAAAACGTAAGAAGCATAAAGGATCTCGGAGAAGAACGCGTAATACAAACGATATTAGATTACGTAAAAAAACTACGGAGAAAGAAAAGAAAACATAAAAATATGCAATAACGAAAAAACAATACAACACAATACAAAAAAAAAATAAAAAAAAAAAAAGATGCCACGTGTCAGCCCCACAATAGCCTCCCCTTGTTTTTGTAAAAAACCGACATAGACACACAATAAAAAATATATGTACGCAAAAAAGGGAAAAAAATACACACACAAACGTATCATAGAGAGGAGATAGGATAGGAATATATATGTGATATAGGAAAGGGAAGGGGAAAAAAAAAAGAAAAAAAAAACAAAAAATGTGATATAGGAAAAAAAAAAAAAAAAAAAAAAGGAAAAATCCGGACCAATTGGGAGGGCGCCACAAGAAGCGCCCCTTGTTCCTTTATTATATATAAAGATACATAACTAAATAATGTTATATCAGATATGCTTCTCTATTTTTCTTTTGGCAATTGTCAAAACTGGAGCCGATATAATAGTCATTATTCAAGCAGAATCAACCTAACAAATTCAAAACAACAAACAAGCTCTTTCGGAAGAGCCGGAAGTACGTGTACCGAGGAAGTCAAACCTACAAACTAGTGGACTCCGGAAGAACCGTCGGAGTGGAGATGCCATCCAAAATCAAACTAAGGACTCCGAAAAACTGTCGGAGTGAAGATGCCTCCAAAATCAAAATTATGGACTCCGAAAAACTGTAGGAGTGGAGATGCCCTCCAAAATATGCCAACACAAACTCGGCCTCCAAACCTAGCCTCGTTTGAAGGAGGAGGATAGAAGATAAAATTATTAGAGATATGTTTGGAGAGAAAATCATTAGAGATATTGTAGATAATTATTTGCTTATGGTTAGGATTTAAATTGATTGCAATATATCTTTAGGATTCTATTATAATTTATTTTAAATTAAGATTTATGTTATTCATTTCCTATATAAAGGAAACGTATTATTTTCCATCAATCAAAAAACACCAGTTCAGTGTTTATTATATTTCTCTGTTTTTCTTTAATTTCAAGCAGCCATTTCGAGCTGCAACTTCAGTTGAACAGAGCTTATATATGCTGAGTGTTTGAGCTGCAATCGATCTTGTAAAGCCTTGAGTGAAAAGAGGGCCTAATTGGAGCAATGTTGGGACGATTGCCCACACCGTTGAATGACGAGTTGTGCAAGTGTTGGACGGTTGCCAACACTTGAGGGGGTGTTGGGACGGTTGCCCACACTCTTAATGTATAAGAAATAAAAATTGCGCCTTTACTACCACCAATTGATTTTAGTACAACGGTAAGCGCTTGATCTTAACATGGTATCAGCGCTTGAGGTCACGGGATCAAACCCTGGTTGGAACATTATTTAAAAAAATTTGTGCAAGTGTTGAGACAGATTGCTCACACTTGAGGGGGGTGTTAGGACAGATTGCCCACACTCTTAAATGAAAATTGTATAGGACAGATTGCCAACACTTGAGGGGGTGTTGGGACAGATTGCCCACACTCTTAATGTATAAGAAATAAAAGTTGCGCCTTTACTACCAACAATTGGTTTTAGTACAACGGTAAGCGCTTGATCGTAACATGGTATCAGAGCCAGATGTCATGGGATTAAACCCTGGTTGGAACATTATTTTAAAAAAAATTGTGCAAGTGTTGAGACAGATTTCTCACACTTGAGGAGGGTGTTGGGACAGATTGCCCACATTCTTGAATGAAAATTGTGCAAGTGTTGGACAGATTTCCAACACTTGAGGGGGGTGTTCAGACAGATTGCCCACACTCTTAATGTATAAGAAATAAAAGTTGCGTCTTTACTACCACCAATTGGTTTTAACACAACGGTAAACGCTTGATCTTAACATGGTATCAAAGCCAGAGGTCACGGGATCAAACCCTGGTTGGAACATAATTTCTTATTCATTAAGAGTGTGGGCGAATGTCTCATTATTTACTTTACGTCGTGGTGGTATTCAGCTCAACGTGCTTGTGTATGTCGATGATATGATCATTGCCGGCAATGATAAGGTTTCCATGACGATTTTTAAAACATATTTGGAGTAGTGTTTTAAGATGAAGGACCCTTGGGTTCTGAAATATTTTCTTGGGATCGATGTGGTATTCAGCTCAACGTGCTTGTGTATGTCGATGATATGATCATTGCCGGCAATGATAATGCCATGACGATTTTTAAAACATATTTGGGGAAGTGTTTTAAGATAAAGGACCTTGGGTTTCTGAAATATTTTCTTAGGATCAAGGTGGCGCGGAACAAGGAGGGGGTTTCCTTGAATCAGAGAAAGTATGCCCTTGACATTATTCATGAAAACGGGTTACTTGGGAGCAAGCTGGCTGATTTCCCGATCGAGCAGAATCACAAGTTGGCTCTTGCATCTGGCGAGATGTTGCATGATCCAGGGCCTTATCGTCTGTTGATTGGACGTCTTATATATCTCGGAGTTACCCGCCCCGATCTGGCGTATTCTCTTCATGTGTTGTCTCAATTTATGCAGGCACCTCGGGTTGATCATTGGGAGGCAGCCTTGCGCATGGTTCGTTATTTGAAGAAACATTCCGGACAAGGTATCTTGTTGCGGTCTGACAGTTCTCTTAATAAACAAAATTCACTTGCAAGATTAATAAAGAATCTAAGTTGATAATATGGGATGAGGCTCTTATGTCCAAAAAAAAAAGGCAATCGAGGCTTTGGATGACCTCTTGCAAGACCTTATGGATTCTAAAACAATATTTGGCAGTAAGGTTGTAGTTCTAGGAGGGGACTTCTCACAGACCTTACCGGTAGTTACTACAGGAACAAAAATAGAAACGATAACTGCATCACTTGTAAAATATTATGTTTGGCCGCAGCTTCAGGTTTACAAACTTACTGAAAACATGAGAGCTATGTTGGATCCAAAGTTCACAGATTTTCTTTTAGAAGTTGGTGATGGTACACACCAGAATGAAGATTCCGAAAATTTAGAGTTACCAAAAGAAATTCTGATTGATACAAAAGAGGATAGCAATGGGATGGATAGACTGATAAGTATTGTTTTCCCTAACATATCTTCTCTTGCTGCTGATATAAATGTTTCTATTAATAGAGCTATTCTAACAACTAAATATGAATTCGTAGATGAAATCAATGAACTGTTAATAAAAAAAATCCCGGGAGATGAAATTGAACATTTAAGCTATGACGAGACCTTAAATCCACCAAACCAGGCTCAGTATGAAGATATTATAAACAGTTTAACACCTAATGGATTGCCCCCCATAAACTAATATTGAAGATAAATTGTCCGATCATTTTGTTAAGAAATTTAGATCCGCCTGAAGGTCTTTGTAATGGAACAAGGTTGTTATGCAGAGAAATAACTAGAAATGTTATTAGAGCTGAAATTGCAACCATGGATTTCAAGGGTAAACAAGTGTTTATACACAGAGCCCCGTTGGAACCACCTAACGAAGAATATTATCCAGATCCTTATAGATGCATACAGTTTCCAATACGATTATGTTTCGCAATGACTATTAATAAATCCCAAGGGCAAACATTAGATTTTGTTGGAATATATTTGAAAGAACAGGTCTTCTCACACAGACAGCTATATGTTGCTTTGTCTAGAGCAAAAACAACTGCAGTTGTGCGTGTATTGCTTAGCCCATCATATTTCGAACGGAATTGTACAAATAAAGCTAGAAATGTAGTTTACAAAGAAGTTCTTTCCATCTAAACTTACATTCTTTGTTAAGCTGTTTGTACGTTTAACTTACATGCTCTCTACTTTTTATTACAAATAGTTACAAGCTGGCTATATTAACAATTAAATATATGTGCTTCTGCTTGATGATTCTGCTTCTTGGCTTCGGTAAAATGTTTCAATTGTTTCTCATCTCAAAATTCATAGCAAAGGGAGAGACAGATCTGTCACATTAAAGACGTAACACCACGAAGCCAAAACTGGAAAGTGTTGCTTCAGGTTTTAGAGAGAAAGAAATGTGGCACCAGTAGGTCCTTAACAAATCCTACACAATACAGGGGCTACTTGTTTGTGGATACAATGGTAATTTAAATTTTTTAGCTTAAAGAGTGTTTCAATACGAGTTCAACATGTTAATATTAATAAAATCCAATCTGTAGTGTCGATAATGCTTTTCCTTCAATCACTGACAGTGTGTTTGTGTTCTTTTTATACTTAAGGAACTTTGGTATCGGCAGTATGTTACGGAACAGATGTTGCATACCTTGAGACGACTCTTCTACCGTATAAGCGGTATTACATATCAAATGTCTTCGTCAAAGTAGTGAATCCTGGATATCAGATTGGTGATTACGGATTCTCCTGGACTGTGTATAGCACATCAATGGTACAACCATTGGATGAAACTGTTCCGCCATACATTCCTTACGATTTCCAGTTCAAGCGATTCTTGGAAATGTTTAGTTGTGCAGATCTCGAGACCCCAATGAGTATGTGGTTATTATGTCCTCTTTTTCCTTAACCATATAGATTCGCTAAGTAAAAAATTTCTAATTATATTTCTATGCTTCTTTCATAGATATTAAGGGTTTAATTGTTCAAAGTTTTCCGGAGAAGAAAGTAGGTCAAGATGCGTATGGTCGTGATTTGATTGCGAAGGACTTCGTTGTCGTGGATACCGAGTATGTGTAGCTGAAATATTGTTGTTAGTATATTTAATGTTTTTCCCCCTTATGTCATATTTATTTTTCATTCTCATTAGGAGCACTCCTATGATAATGAGATTGTGGAAAGAAAAAATTAACGAGTATGGGGATAGTTTATCTGAAGATCTTCCTGAAGCTATAATGTTTGTTGGTATGAACATAAAGGCCACAACCTTTAATGGTATGTTGTAGAATATAATTAATGGATACATGCTTTAAAAGATTCGTCTCATTTGAAAGGCTATTAGTTTACCCCTTAACTGATGTGTTATTGTTTGCAAGGTCTGTCTTTATCAACACGCTTAAACAACGTGTTCCTAAAAGGCGCTTTGATTCCAGAGGCTCCAGCTTTGAAGAATGGTAATTTTGAAAATTAATGCTTATGCGATCATCTCTTCTATTGTGCCACCAATACATTAGAGACTTATACTTGGTTGTTCTGTTCATAAAAAACAATACCTTAAATTTTACTCAAAAGATATATGTGTGTGGTTTTTCTCATCTCTGAAAAAAAAAAAGGTATGCTTTGAAAAAAAAAAAGATGTTGATCACTTGGTATCCATGCTGGCTTACTATGATACGGATCTGCTTCTTCTCAAACCAACTGCTACAGATGTCATACCCTAGCAGATGCAATGGCCAGGCTAGAAACTGTAACTCTGCTTGCTTTTGTTTATATTTTTACATTTTCTACGCTTGTGTTTTTTAGTCTACTTAACTCATCATTGATCTTTTTGTATTTAATACAGATCAAGACTGCCTGGATAGCTGGTAAACTAAAAATTCTCCCAGGACAAGAGAAATTTTGGTACATGGCTTGCAAAAATTGTCAGAAAGCACTATTAACATAAAGTGAGGATATGTTTGCATTGCATTTGTTTTTTTGGTATGGACAAGCCTGCTAATAAGATCTATTGCTGATTAGGTGCCACATTGGTGTAAACATTGCTGATGATTCCGGTACAGCATACGCTAAAATTTACTCGCCCGATGCAGAAAAACGGATACCGATCACTGCATTGCAACTGAAAGAGGCTGAAGAACAGGTATTTCTATACAAAAAAATTATGTGATATCGTCTTAATCTATCTGTTGCATTGTCTGGAAAGAAAAAAAAAGGAACTCTAGGGGCTATTTAGCAGGGTATAGATTGTTGGGAAATTGTTGTGACCACAATATCCTAGATATATTGGTTTGATTAATTTTACATTTATCTAAATACTATGTGCCATATATATTTATTGTTGACTAACCTGCCATGAAGTCAAATGACTTACAACGGCATTTTTATATTTGGTTTTTGCAGGTACCCTGAAAAACACTTGCACACACAATCACACCATAAATGATTAAAATAATGTTATCATACACTCATTATATGATATGGTGTGACACTGATACAAGAATATGGACACTGGGCCTCATTCTTTATTTTAGAACCCAGACCCAACCCATTATATATAAATAAATTAACTGGGCCTGTCTGACAAACCCAAAACCCGGCCCAGTGAACTAAATCATCTTATGAGCGAGTCACCGATCGATCCGAGCTTCACCCGACTCATTCCTCCACATATATAAACTCCTAACCCTAATTTCTACCCTAATTTCTACACTCAGCCGCATTTTCTCCTCAGACCTCTCTTCCTCAGCCTCTCCGTCCGACCACCACCATCTTTCATCACCATGTCACTGTCTTCGTCTCCTTTCCAATACCCAGATGATATGTTCATCATCTTCCCAAACTCTTCACCCTAAAAAAAAAAATCAAATCTTTCAGCCGGTATATGAAATTGGCTACACAGTATCAAATCAAATCGGCCTAGTGATAAATCAATGACCGGATGAAGGAAATGGTGTCTACTCTTCATTTGACCGGTCCATATGGATTTAATTTCAGATCGGAAGAACAAAAAGTGTTCTTGTTCATGGCGATTTAAATACCTTTGCTTTCTCTCTCTATCTTGCAGAGTACTTCATGGTAAGGTCCGATCTTGCAAAGATCGGCTCAGGTATTGCATCTGTTTATCTTTTATGTTCTCTAAAATATCGATCTGGAAAAGACTCTGTCTTTGCATGTTTAAATCGAAGTCTTAGACTTTTAAGAAGTGCTTATGTGTTTTTGAGTGTCAGTATGAACACTATATTCCAGATCGATAAAACAAATATGAATATGTGTTTCTGATTTTGTGAATAGTTGAATATATGCAATAAATATGTTTTATGATTATCTGAACCACCTCTAAAAGGCCTGTACATGTTAACTAAAATTTTCAAGCAGATTCATATGATAGACTGTATGTAAACCTGTATGTCTCCATTTAAGTACGTATGCTGCTAAACATCTTGCTATATGTTAATTATTTGTGTTCTGTTTTACACCATGTTCACACACTCACAGTTAACCAAAGTTTATGTGTTTTTGAATGTTGTGACGGACTCTAGGATTGCGCTCCATCCTTGAGAAAACACACTCTCACACACCTCACGAAACACTGCGTGTTCCGTTATTTTATGAAATTTAAAGTGTATGAAGGATCGTCTCGTAAAATCATTTTCATGAGTGATATGTGCTATATGCTATATGGTACGAAATGAGGTCTGTTATATATCAAAAAGTGTGAACAAACTTAACTCTATATTTGTTTCACACTAATGATATATATATATATATATATATATATATATATATATATATATATATATATATATATATATATATATAAACACAAAATTCTTCATATGATATTATATGGGCTACGCATTCACTTAGGTTAGTTCATCTAAAAACTTAACCTAATAATAAAAATATAATTTGGTATTTTGTAAGTAAACCGCTGCATTTATGACTCTCATAATTAGGCTAGGCATTTTTTGAGTCATTAA
This sequence comes from Gentiana straminea, assembly GCA_036785695.1. Classification (NCBI taxonomy): domain Eukaryota; kingdom Viridiplantae; phylum Streptophyta; class Magnoliopsida; order Gentianales; family Gentianaceae; genus Gentiana; species Gentiana straminea. The sequence goes on along the minus strand of JAVUPR010000497.1, from coordinate 15,881,268 downwards.
TTATAAAGTGTCTTGTCTTGGGTATTTAACAATTTAATGCGTGCATCTAAACGATCTCTCTCTCTTTCCTCGATCACCGCACTCCACAATCACCCACACACGCCTGTTCATTTCTCCAGGCAGCACATTTACTTCTTACATTACACCACTCATATTCACAGCCTATATATATCATATACATTAAACATGATCAGTTAACTAAAACTGATCAAACATTCCTCTCTTACTAAAATCTGTGCCTTGTAACCTGAGTTTGTTTGCTGCGTATTTTCTTACTCATTTGAGTATTGAAATACTGAAGTGTAGGATTGCTTTTGGGCTGGATTAGGACTAGGATTGCTACAATCTGGGGTTGCTATTTCTGTTCTCATTTGCACCGTTCCTCTCACACCTGAGTCTGTGACTCTTTCAGTAAGTTCACGTGTTTACTCTGAGTTTTCTAAGTGCTGTGTTTTCAAACCGTTCCTTTTGAGAAATAGACTTAGTTTGCTTAAGTACCAAGGCTATGTATTTATTCTGTTGTGTTATCCTTTAGAAACAGACCTGAGTTTGAACCTAAGTGACTGTGTCACTGTTGTGTTTTGGTTTCAAACTCCAAAGTGTGATCTAAAGGCTATAAAAAGTCAAAATACCGTATTGAGTTGTACCCCCTTTCATTTGATCCCCTAAGTGTTGTAATAGTATAGTTATCTCTGTGCTTATTTACATCACTAGAACTAGATTTTATCAAACATAAAATCTGGAAAATTGTTGTACGAAATTAAAATAGAAACACACTGAATCTGCATGCTAAACTGATTAAGTTAATCAACACGTTAAAACAGATTCTAAATCTGTCCGTTCACAAGAAAATAACCTATACACGTGATATTAGCTAGATCTTCCGCCTAGTTTATTATTCACATTAGGTTAATCAATTAAACTCCAAAAAGGCTAATTAAAATTTAAAAAGCCGTTAAACATCCTATTCACCCCCCCTCTAGGATATATATTGCGCACTCTACGATCCAACAAGTGGTATCGGAGCTTGGTTTCTTGTGAATCAGCTTCAGTATCATCTGTTTGATATCTGTGTCATTGCATGCTATAAACTGTTTCTGTGCTAAGTTGCTGCATATCTATCTGTCTGTGATTTATTATAGCTACTGCCTGTACTATCACTACATCTACTGCTAAGGTGCTGTATTTACCTTTATGTGCTAAAACAAAATTAAAATATGCTTAGGATTCGTCCTGCTGAATCTTAGATTCAACATTTCGTGTTTGACTGCGATTTTTAATTCTGCAAACGTTTAAGATAAGTACTGCACACACATCACTTGCACCACATTATCATATCTGAGATCTTTGTTACATCTGATTTGAATCCGTCTAGAAACTGCATTGTAATCTTGCATTGTATCACTACATTAGTGTTAAGTGCATTGACTTGCATTGTATCTCATATCATTTACATTCAACGCCTAGAGTAATTTAACATGTCTTTCATGGGCCATAATCAGCCACCTCGTGAGGGGTTGTCTTTAGCAAGACCTCATACTTTGATGGTACGATTATATCCAATGGAAGAGGGCAATGAAATTGCATGTAGAAGCAATGGACATCCGTCTATGGTACATTATAGAGGATGGACCCTTTGTTCCTACAAAAGAAGTTAGTGATGAGGGTGTTAGAGTTCTTGTTAAGAAGGAAAGAGTGATTTAGATGATGAGGATAATCGAAAGATTACTCTCAACTCAAAGGCAAGCTTGCTATCCTTGTTAATGCTTTAAGTCCAGCTGAGGGTAAGTACGTCTTAGGGTGTAAGACCGCTAAGGAAATCTGGGATCATCTTGAAATGCGTCATGAGGGTAATAATCAAGTTAAGGATAATAAAATTAACCAACTCATGTTTGCATATGAATCATTTAGGATGGATTCGAATGAGACAATCAGTAACATGGATACCAGATTCACTGATATTATCACAACACTATCTGCACTAGGTAAAACCTTTAAATCCAAAAAGATTGTTCAGAAAATCCTAAGAAGTCTGCCCCAAGAATGGGACGTCATGGTTACGGCTATACAACAGGCTAAGGATCTGAACACTCTGAAAAAGGATGAACTGATTGGTTCATTGCTTGTGCATGAGAGTATGCTGAACTCACGTAAGCAAGTGAAGCCTGAGACCAAGGGTATAGCACCGAGAGCTAAATCCAAGCAAATCGAGGCGAGACTGCGAAAGTGACGGTGAGGATGAGAACACTGCACTTATGGTTCGAAACTTCAAGAAATTATTGAAGTATAACAAAGGCTCCAAGCCTGATTACAAAGCCCACAAAGGCAAGTCCAAAGTGGGATCCGAGATTCGATGTTTCGAATGCAACCAAAAGGGTCACATTGCTAGTGACGGCCCGAATCGTAAGTCTAAGAACGATAAGAAACCAAAACCTGTTTTTGATAAAAAGAAATCTAAACCCGTGTTGGCTGCTTGGTCCGACAGTTCTGATAGTGACGCTGCCCAATCTGACTCTGAAAAGAGTGAGAAGGCAAATGTTGCATTCGCAGCATTCTCCCAAACTACCCATGATACGGACGATGATGTGTCCACACCGCCATTACAGACGATGGCACTTTATCTAATCCGTCATTCACTAAAGATGACTTGTATGAATTAAACGAGAACTTGGCCTTCGAAAATGTTCATTTGAAAGAAAAGAATGAACGCCTTCAGAATATCGTTTCAGCTAATGAAGATCAAATTCTTCAGCTGATTAATTCTCTAAGTGCACTTGAGCTTAAGTTTCAAAACCTTGAAATTGAAAACACTTCTCTGAAAGCTGAGTCTGTTACACTTAAGCAAACCATTCAAGGGTTTGAGAAGGGGCCGATAGTCAAGGGGTTTGAGCGTTCCTACAAGGAAGCTCTTCTCCAAGACTCTAAGCTCAAAGAAAAGGTTTTGCAACCAAGGCCAATTGCCTTAAAGAATGCAAGACCTGTTTCCCACAAGCGTTTTTATAATCAACACACTAAGGCACCCACTCATGCATATAAGTATGACCAAAGGTACTCAAGGATTTCGGCTCAACGAGTACCTCTCGTCAAACAAACTATGCACCACATATGCACCATGATTATGGGATACTTCAAGCACCTAACTACAACTTTTTAAAACCTAAAGTTTCGTACTATTCTAAACAGCCCAGTTTCCAGTCCCGCTATCCATATAACTCTTATTCTTTCTTTTATGAACAGCCATCTAGTTCTTATAGATCTAGACCTATAAACCCAAGATTAAGAAGATATGGGTACCCAAAATTAAACAAGTATGGGTGAGGAAGGATTCTAACACTTAAGGACCCAAAAGACTAAAGGGGACCTCAACTAATTTCAAGTTGCAGGCCCGCCTTTGAGACCATGAAGAATCCTAACAAATGGGTGCTAGACAGTGGATGTTCTAGGCACATGACGGGAAACTTCGAATTATTCCGATCTTACGAACCGAAATCCAAAGGAGGCTCTGTCACATTTGGTGATAGCTCCAAAGGAAAGATCCTTGGTGAAGGATCCATTGGTAACCCTGAATCGCTTATCATTAATCACGTATACTATGTAAACAACCTGACGCATAATCTTTTAAGCATATCGCAACTTAGTGATTCCGATCTAGAGATTACGTTTGATAAAAAAGACTTGCGAGATAAAGGACACATTTGGAAAGCTTCTCCTATCCGGTTATCGTGAGGAAAATATCTATACAATAGAGTTGGATAAACTTCCGGATTGTCCTATATCGTGTCTAGTCTCTGAAAATGATAACGCTAATCTTTGACATCGACGTCTAGGACACATTGGCCTCTCCACAATGCAGAAATTGGTTAGCCAAAATCTGATTCGTGGGCTGCCAAAGTTTGACTTAAAAGAGTTCTCTATTTGTGAGCCATGCATCAAGGGAAAACAAACTAAGACCTCCTTCAAGTCCAAACATGATATCACCACAACACGCACACTTGAACTATTGCATATAGATCTGTTTGGCCCAAGTCGTGTTAGAAGTCTTAGAGGGAAATCGTATGTCCTTGTAGTTGTAGACGATTACTCTCGATACACATGGGTTTTGTTTTTGACTCACAAAAGTGACAGTGCTACGTCATTGAAACTTTGGTGAAGCAATTACAAAACACCTTCGATATATCGGTTGTGACCGTTCGGAGTGATAGAGGTGGGAATTCATTGACGCAACACTCATCGAGTTCTGTGAATACTCCGGTATTAGTCATGAATTTTCAGCCCTCGAACTCCACAACAAAACGGGGTTGTTGAACGTAAAAATCGTTCACTCCAAGAATCAGCCCGAACAATGCTAAACGAGTTCAATGTGCCTCGTTTCCTATGGGCTGAGGCGGTTGCTTGTGCCTGTTATAATATAAATAGGCTGTCTATTCGAAAGACACTCCACAAGACACCTAATGAGATCCTTAGGAACCGACCACCTAAAATCAACTACTTTCATGTTTTTGGGTCAAAGTGTTTCGTTCTAAACGATAAGGGAAACTTGGATAAGTTTGCATCTAAGTCCACCGAATGCATATTCGTGGGTTATTCAGAAACCTCACGGGCATATAGATGCTACGATCCGGTTTCACGACGCATTTGTGAGTCCATACATGTTTCTTTTAACGAATCAAATTCCATGACTAATGCATGTATTAATGTGGAAGGAATTAAAGAGTTATTAGAAAAAGCTAAGCTTACAGATTATTCCGAGTTTGAGTTTCTTCCTCCGGCCACAAATGAAGTAAGCCCCGAGATTCCTGAAACTCCTACTCCCGAGGCTCCTATTGCTTTGAAAACGGACCCATGGGTGATGAAACCTTAGCAAATGGTGAACCCCATGGTGAACAACATGCGAAAATAATGAGCGACTGCTCCTACCCGACAACGCACTTGGGATAGAGCTCATCCTTCGGATCTAATCATTGGAGATCCCACTGCCGGTGTATCCACTCGTCGGTCCACACTTCCCCTTCCTTTTACTGCTTTAGTGTCTTTAATTGAACCTAAAAATATAAAAGAAGCACTAGTAGACACGGATTGGGTGATAGTTATGCAAGAGGAGTTACATCAATTCGAAAGAAATGATGTATTGGAACTAGTCCCTTTACCTCCCAAGACACACACTATAGGAACCAGATGGGTCTTTAGGAATAAAATGGATGAAAACGGGGTAGTAGTTCGGAATAAGGCCCGACTGGTGGCAGAAGGGTATTGCCAAGAGGAAGGCATCGATTACGATGAAACCTTTGCTCCAGTCGCTCGGCTTGAAGCCATTCGCCTACTTATTGCGTTTGCATCCGCCTTTGACCTAAATTTATTCCAGATGGACGTTAAAAGTGCGTTTTTGAACGGTCTTATCAAGGAGGAAGTGTATGTTCGTCAACCTCTGGGTTTTGAAGATACACTTCACCAAGATTATGTCTACTGTCTCAAGAAAGCACTTTACGGCTTGAAACAAGCCCCCGAGCACAGTACGATCGGCTATCATCTATGTTCTTTGGAACATGGTTTCTCTAGGGGTAGAGTAGACAATACTCTATTCATTAAGAAATCGGTTCGGATATCTGATTGCTCGGGTATATGTAGATGATATCATTTTTGGCTCCACCAATCGACCTATGCACCGAGTTTGAGACTTTGATGAAGTCTAACTTTGAGATGTCGGCCATGGGAGAGCTCACCTTCTTCCTTGGTCTACAAATCAAACAAACTCCCTCGGGGACACATGTTAGTCAAACCAAGTACATTAAATACATGCTCACTAAATTCAAGTTTGACACACTTAAGCTTTGCAAGCACGCCTATGACCTCGTCTGTCAGGCTGACTACAGATGAAGATGGCCAACCTTTTGACCAACACCTTTATAGATCCATGATAGGCTCCTTACTTTATTTGACTGCCTCTCGACCCGATATTATGTTTGCCGTCTGTTTATGTGCACGATTCCAAGCAAACCCTAAGATGTCACACTTTGGAGCAGTCAAGCAAATTTTTCGCTATCTTAGGCACACCCCCACTTTGAGTCTATTTTATGCCACATCTCCACCATTCACACTACTCGCATATAGTGATGCCGACTATGGAGGTTGCCGTGTGGAACGCAAAAGCACCAGTGGTACATGCCAGTTCTTGGGCAATAGACTCGTCTCGTGGTTCTTCAAGAAGCAGCCTAGCGTTGCTTTGAGCACCACTGAGGCCGAGTATGTTGCTCTAAGTAATTGTTGTGCCCAGCTTTTGTGGATCAAACAGCAACTTGCTGATTTCGGCATTACTATACCTTGCGTGACAGTCTACTGTGACGGCACTAGTGCCATAGACTTGTCCCGCAATCCGGTATTGCACTATCGCGCCAAACATATAGATATCCGTTATCACTTTATACGAGACCATGTGGCAAATGGTACGATATCTATAGAGTTTGTGCCTCTTGCGCAACACAAGTCGCGACATTTTCACAAAGCCTCTACCCCAAGCGTTGTTCGAAAAGGCTGCGTAGTGACCTATGTATGGTTCCTCTTTAGACCCTTCTTTTGATTCCTTTTTCAAAATAAGGGGAGAGAAATTAATGTATATATGTAGGGGGCGGCAATTTAGGGGGAGCGTAGGTATTTTGTAAAATTAATCAAAAGGGGGAGAATTGTTGGGAAATTGTTGTGCCCACAATATACTAGATATATTGGTTTGATTAATTTTACATTTATCTAAATACTATGTGCCATATATATTTATTGTTGACTAACCTGCCATGAAGTCAAATGACTTACAACATCATTTTTATATTTAGTTTTTGCAGGTACCCTGAAAAACACTTGCACACACAATCACACCATAAATGATTAAAATAAATATTTGATAATGTTATCATACACTCATTATATGATATGGTGTGACACTGATACAAGAATTGGGACACTGGGCCTCATTCTTTATTTTAGAACCCAGACCCAACCCATTATATATAAATAAATTAATTGGGCCTGTCTGACAAACCCAAAACCCGGCCAGTGAACTAAATCATCTTATGAGCTGAGTCACAGATCGATCTGAGTTTCAGCCCGACTCATTCCTCCACATATATAAACTCCTAACCCTAATTTCTACCCTAATTTCTACACTCAGCCGCATTTTCTCCTCAGACCTCTCTTCCTCAGCCTCTCCGTCCGACCACCACCATCTTTAATCACCATGTCACTGTCTTCATCTCCTTTCCAATACCCAGATGATATGTTCATCATCTTCCCAAACTCTTCACCCTAAAATAAAAAAAAATCAAATCTTTCAACCGGTATATGAAATTGGCTACACAATATCAAATCAAATCGGCCTTGTGATAAATCAATGACCGGATGAAGGAAATGGTGTCTACTCTTCATTTGACCGGTCCATATGGATTTAATTTCAGATCGGAAGAACAAAAAGTGTTCTTGTTCATGGCGATTTAAATACCTCTGCTTTCTCTCTCTATCTTGCAGAGTACTTCATGGTAAGGTCCGATCTTGCAAAGATCGGCTCAGGTATTGCATCTGTTTATCTTTTATGTTCTCTAAAAGATCGATCTGGAAAAGACTCTGTCTTTGCATGTTTAAATCGAAGTCTTAGACTTTTAAGAAGTGCTTATGTGTTTTTGAGTGTCAGTATGAACACTATATTCCAGATCGATAAAACAAATATGGATATGTGTTTCTGATTTTGTGAATAGTTGAATATATGCAATAAATATGTTTTATGATTATCTGAACCACCTCTAAAAGGCACATGTTAACTAAAATTTTCAAGCAGATTCATATGATAGACTGTATGTAAACCTGTATGTCTCCATTTAAGTTTGTGTCTGCTAAACATCTTGCTATATGTTAATTATTTGTGTTCTGTTTTACACCATGTTCACACACTCACAGTTAACCAAAGTTTATGTGTTTTTGAATGTTGTGACGGACTCTAGGATTGCGCTCCATCCTTGAGAAAACACACTCTCACACACCTCACAGAACCTGCATGTTCTGTTATTTTATGAAATTTAAAAAGTGTATGAAGGACTGATCTGTAAAATCATTTTCATGAGTGATATGTGCTATATGCTATATGGTACAGAAATGAGGTCCTGTTATATATCTAAAAGTGTGAACAAACTTAACTCTATATTTGTTTCACACTAATGATATATATATATATATATATATATATATATATATATATATACACACACAAAAAATTCTTCATATGATATTATATGGGCTACTGCATTCACTTAGGTTAGTTCATCTAAAAACTTAACCTAATAATAAAAATATAATTTGGTATTTTGTAAGTAAACCGCCTGCATTTATGACTCTCATAATTAGGCTAGCTGTTTTGAGTCATTAATTATAAAGTGTGCTGTCTTGGGTATTTAACAATTTAATGTTGTGCATCTAAACAGTCTCTCTCTCTTTCCTCGATCATTGCACTGCACAATCACCCACACACGCCTGTTCATTTCTCCAGGCAGCACATTTACTTCTTACATTACACCACTCATATTCACAGCCTATATATATCATATACATTAAACATGATCAGTTAACTAAAACTGATCAAACATTCCTCTCTTACTAAAATCTGTGCCTTGTAACCTGAGTTTGTTTGTTGCGTATTTTCTTACTCATTTGAGTATTGAAATACAGAAGTGTGGGATTGCTTTTGGGCTGGATTAGGACTAGGATTGTTACAATCTGGGGTTGCTATTTCTGTTCTCACTTGCACCGTTCCTCTCACACCTGAGTCTGTGACCGTGACTCTTTCGGTAAGTTCACGTGTTTACTCGAGTTTTCTAAGTCTTGTGTTTTCAAACCGTTCCTTTTGAGAAATAGACTTAGTTTGCTTAAGTACCAAGGTTGTGTATTTATTCTCATTGTGTTATCCTTTAGAAACGGGCGAGTTTGAACCTAAGTGACTGTGTCACTGTTGTGTTTTGGTTTCAAACTCCAAAGTGTGATCTAAAGGCTATAACAAGTCAGAATACCGTATTGAGTTGTACCCCCTTTCATTTGATCCCCTAAGTGTTGTAATAGTATAGTTATCTCTGTGCCTATTTACATCACTAGAACTAGATTTTATCAAACATAAAATCTGGAAAATTGTTGTACGAAATTAAAATAGAAACACACTGAATCTGCATGCTAAACTGATTAAGTTAATCAACACGTTAAAACAGATTCTGAATATGTCCGTTCACAAGAAAATTAACCTATACACGTGATATTAGCTAGATCTTCCGCCTAGTTTATTATTCACATTAGGTTAATCAATTAAACTCCAAAAAGGCTAATTAAAATTTAAAAAGCCGTTAAATATCCTATTCACCCCCCTCTAGGATATATATTGCGCACTCTACGTTCCAACATAGATTGCATTTTATATAGAGCTTATATAATGGTATTTAGCTTCTTTCCATTATATACAATGAAAGCTTCTTTCCATTATATACAATGAAGGTTGTTTTAGCCTCTGTTGGTTTTTTTTTATTTCCATTTCTGATAATACTATGTGCACCAACAGTCACTTTGCAGCTCAATCAGTATGTACGTGAGATTATAGCCCCAATTAATCATTTCTTGTTCACTGTCATGATTTTTCATATATTCTCAAGGTTTGTTAATGTCTTGTACTCTTTGAATTATTTAACAGGGACGTTTAGTGGTTAATGAATTGGAAGCAGCTTTGGAGAACAAACATGTTGTGTGCTACATTAAGTATTTTGACAAGCTGATTCGAGGTGCAGTGACAAGGAAGTATCCGCTTGTGAAGATTTATCGCTACGAAGACGTGTTCCCTATAGCTCTGCAGATTTCAGATGAATCAATAAGAGAAGCTACAGGAAAGAGCACGATAAGTGAGAAAGGTGTTGTTGATCTGACTAAATATGATGAAGACGGTGTTCAGTTTTTCACACCCTCAACAAAAAAACTTGCTTGCAGAGAGTTCTGCTTCTGCACAAGCAACGGTTACTGACAGTGATTCGTTTTCAAACTTGCTTGATTCGTTTTCAAAAAAAAACATTTTATCCGCGAAAGTGAAAGTGAACGTGAATTTGAAAATGAATTACGATGATGTGTTGGTGCCACTAACTTTAGTTTTGAAACACCAGCATCACAAGGAATAATATGATGTCAGAAGTAAAAATAGTGTGACAATAGAACCCCTTTATTTAATGACATAAAAGCAAAGCCGAGTGTGACATCACTGAAAAGGCGGACAGATGCGCTTGTCTGAGATCGTAAGCATACGACAAATAATTCCACTTCTTTTTACTGTATATGCAAAATTGCTATGTTTCCTAGTACTATCTGTTTTGGATCGACATGTAACTTTTATTCAAAAGGATCAGTTTTAGCATCATCTGATTTAATGTTTTGAAATCCTTCACATTCACACATCCTATTTATCAAAAGCACCACCAGATTTTTTTTTTTTATAATTACAATTTGAATCGATTGAAGAAGTAGTATTTGATGACACTTAACCAACCTAAAGTAGTATTGCTTTTCTCTTCAGAAAAAAAAAAAAAAAAAAAAAAAAAAAAAAAAAAGAAAAAAAAAAAAGGGTTAGTACCTGAACTCCACAATAAATTTCACCACATCAATTATCATTATTGATTATGGTAAGATCTAAATGCATACATATCATTTCTCTATGACGAACGGCGGTGTTATATACACTAATAGCATCAAAATTGCGTATTTCACTCGATCATTGTACAGTACAATACTTTGAATTCCTTTACCCATTTCCAACCGATTTTCTTAATGTTTCCTTCTTTACTCAGCATTCTTGAGAGAAACAACACAAACTGGTCTTTGAACACCATTTCGGATCAACCAATTGTAACGTCCCGTTCCCGGATACCGAGTCCTTATCCGGAAAAGAAACGTTCGGCACGTATAATATTACATATTCAATATTATACGTAAGCCTCTATTACGTTGTATCGAGTTTGGCAAACGGAAGCTAAAAATACTCGGTAAAACAATAAATGCTACTAAGACTGGAATAAAAACTGACTAAGGGTAGAAGGAAAAGCTTACAACAACGATATAAAACTTACAACGTACGATGTTCCAAAGGAAAAGATACAACACTTGTATTACAAAGATCTCAAAAGAAAGTACAACAGGTCCTTTAAAGAAACTACAACATAATCGGTAAAAGGTTTATAAACTAAAACAACAAGAAAAGACATCATCAAGCATCTTCGTCACATAACATCATCGAACTCCTCAACGAGCTCAAGGATAACATGTTCGTCTTCTCACTCCACAATGCATACAAAACAAAATGCAAAGGAGGTAAGTACAAACTACTTAGCAAGAGTAAGAAGTTAATGTATAATTAGAATCTATAACGAAAGGTTTAATAATTATTATTAAGTTATCTTTATGAGACCGACTCAATTCTAGGGTTCACTTCATTCTCATCAACATGTCGTGACTAACTGTTTCTAGCTTAGCTTATCTTTGTTAGAACCGCATTCAAGGGCACTACGCATGGTGTTCACTCACCACGAATTATCTGGGTGCATCATATTGGTGGATCGCACCAATAACCATGAAAGTCTATTTTAGTAGACTCCGATAGTGCACGCGTTCGGCGAAGTCCCCCTGCCATTCAGTCATTTAGAGGCCAGCAGAGTTATTCACTTTATCTGACCACCCACACATTGCGATATAGGCAGTGCCTTACCAAGAACGACATCTTGTTTAATCTTTTAACTATACAAGTATGTTCATTATTGATTATTAACTAGCCACCTAAGTATATTCAAGTAAGCTCCCTCACCTCTACTACTCTCTTTCCTAGACCACTTAGACACGGACAAGGCCTAGCACATACACACACATTGACGAATACTAATTCATCAAAGCACAAGCCAATCATACTCTTCTGACGGTCACGAACTTCAACTCTATGGAAGAGTACATCCGGTGCCGGAACTAAACGCATCAGAAGCTTAATCAAGGATTGTTCATGTTCATTTAATGTTACTAGATCAAGAAATAACAATTAAAACTGGATTCGGAACTTAAAACACATTAAACACCAAAAACTTGCCCAATGTCCGTGAATGCTTGCGGAATGCCCGCGCATTGAGCCAATGCTCGCGGAATGCGCGCACACAAACCATCATGTATCACTCAGGATGCTTATGTTCAACCCAATGCGCATGCATTAAGCGTGGTGCCCACGCATTGACTCAGAAACAACCCTAAACCATACTTTTCTGCACTTAAACGGTTCCCAACCCCTTCCCAACATGATCAACATCAATTATCATAGAAAAACAGCAGAAAACACCGCTTTTATATAACCAAACATCATATACTTCTCTATCAACAAGTAGACATGATTTCTAACATTAAAACACCACAAATCATACCCAAAACACAACCTTAACATCATAAAACCTTAATTAAATATCAGGAAGAGCTTCTTACCTTTTAGCAAGCAAAACCAAAGCAAATTTCCAAGAAAGACTGCATCACCTTCTAAGACTTCAACTGGAAACCTATTTGATCAACCAATTGAACAAGAAACAATTGTGATCAAAGTTTCTAGACAAAAGGGACTACGAATTCAACCAAACGGAACCACAAAACTTGATCATCTCTTGATGAATCCAAAACCGAGGCAGAACTAACCTTATTCCAAACTTGACGATCTTGATGTCAAAAGGAAGCCCTCTTCACGTTGATTTCAAATCTTCAATCGATTCTGAAAACGGATTCCAGACTTGTGAGAATTTTGAAGAAGTCTCCTTCCTTGCTTTTCTGTTTCTTTTTCTCCTATCCTCTGCCAAGTTCGAACAAAAAAATGGGATTTTCTTTTCCCTCAACTTCTGAAAACTTCCAAGTAAGGGATGTTAATTTCTAAAAATAAAAAAAAAACCTCCAAGGAGTTATTGCAAGAAAGTCTTTTAATTCCCTTTCAATTCCATTAAAACCCCATAAATACTAACCTTTCCAAAACAAATATTTTTTTTACCAAGACTTTAATCCACACAAAAATTTAAATATAATATTTCGTTCCGTAAAAAGACACGTCTGTCCTTTTACAAAAAGTCGGGATATTACACCAACACCAAGCCACCCTAATCTCATTTTGCCACTTTTTTTAACACCAATCTCATTGTCATCTTGCAATAAATTAAGCAACACTTTACTGACGTGGACAAAAAACTACAGTACGTACATAATCACAAAATATTAGGCTCACGAGGATTTGAACAATGACCAGTTGTCACACACACACACATCACTTTAAAATTTGAGAAACCGCAAACATTCATTACAAATGAATATTTTTCTCAAACTAAAAGACTGCCAACGACCCAAATACGCAAATGAGAACAATAAAAGGTCGGGATATTACACCAACAAAAAGTCGGGATATTACACCAACACCAAGCCACCCTAATCTCATTTTGCCACTTTTTTTAACACCAATCTCATTGTCATCTTGCAATAAATTAAGCAACACTTTACTGACGTGGACAAAAAATTACAGTACGTACATAATCACAAAAGATTAGGCTCACGAGGATTTGAACAATGACCAGTTGTCACACACACACATCACTTTAAAATTTGAGAAACCGCAAACATTCATTACAAATGAATATTTTTCTCAAACTAAAAGACTGCCAACGACCCAAATACGCAAATGAGAACAATAAAAGGTCTTACCGTCAACCGGAAACGAAATTAAGAAAAGGTCTTACCGTCAACCGGAAACGAAATTAAGAAAGCATATAAAGCAACGGGAGAGCATTATGACATTTGCAAACTGCAAACATCAATCCAATAAGAACAAACTATAAACATACAAACAACTTAAATTAAGAAATAACTAACCTGATCAAAAGATCGATGAAATTAAGAACTTAAACATACAAACAACTTAAATTAAGAACAAACTATAAACATACAAACAACTTAAATTAAAGATCCATGTTGGTATTCCCGTCTTCGCACCACATGCAACAAACCTCTACTTAGGTGGCTTACAATATGCGCATACATATTATCCTGCCTGCCTGGATTAATTGTACGTAAAGAAATCATTAAAAATATGTGGGCGATTAAATTTTGATTAAATACATATACAATAACCATGCTCAATAGAATTTTCAATCCCCATCTTCCCTCTAAACAAAAACAAACACAAATGAGAATAGAAAAGTTACCGGAAGAAAAAAATTAGAAAAATTCATGAATCGGACACAAATTTTACCACGTTATATGATTCACTTTCTCCGTCAGAGGTGATTGGCGTGAAATTGATTTAGGGCTTGAGGGATAAAGGATTAGAAATTTGCTCAAAGGAGGAAAGTTGAGGAAATAAATGTGAAGTTTGCCGAGATTTCTGCCTACAAGTAAGTGAACTGATGGATATGATATGCCATATCAAGTAAAGTTGTTTAGGATTATGACGTAATTATATTTAGGGGATTAGGACGTAATTTTGAAATAGATGACTGGTTGTTGGGGATTGATTTCAAATAATCAGTAGTTGAGATATATGATCGGAAGCTGCTTGTTTTTGCGAATTTCAAAAGCTTTTCGTTACGTTTTTGTTGAGATTATATGGATCATCATCTCTTGCAACAAAAACACCGAAACACCCCCCCCCCCCCCCCCCCCCCCCACACACACACACACAAAAAAAAGGGAAAAAAAACTAATCAACTAAATGCGTGTTTGATTACGGGTGGGAGTTGGGTCGATAGCGGGTTTGGGTCTAATTTACGGGTAATCAAGTTTATTGTTGCTTTCAAAATATATATGTTGGGTCCTAACATGGTAGACTAGATTTTGAGCTAAGGTAACTCTGTATGTAATGCGAATTACTTCATGTATTTGGTTTTGTGACATAATGTATTATAGGGAGCATGTCTAGTTTGATTGATTTTCAAACGAACGGGGAGAGAGTATGATAACTATCTCATGCCATGCTTTACATATATATATATGCTTGCTGGTATGAAGAGTCTTAAATATAGACTATCCCTTACATGTTCTATCTTTTGCATTTAGATGATATGTTATGCCTCCTTATGTCCTAAATGTAAGTAGTCTTGTGTTAAGGAGGAGTATATCTATGTGTGTGCCTGAACAATTATAGTATTTTGATAACAATCAAAAAGAAGAGATTGTTGAGAAATTATGTACGTCGCACTATTAAATCAAGGATTTACTTACGATGTAACTCGTAATTACTTCAAGTATTTATAAGTATGACAATATAATTCTATGATAACTCTTCATGTATATCACATATCATGTTCTAGAGTATAATGTTGTATCTTTAAATCCGTGATATACTTGTTATACAATAATGTCAGAAGCTTATGACTTGAAAAATGAGAAAGTTTTATGTTTACATTGCAGGTTATATCATTATCTAGATATTACAATTAATAGATATTACAATATTAATAAAATAATGTGTGTTGATACATTGCCTAACATATATACATAATATGTTACACTATATATATCATATCATCATATGACAAAATGATTGGCTCACATTTATTCAAGCTAAAGTAAGTGGAGTCACTAATCATAGCTTTATGTCTTGTCAAGTTCTTGTTTCTCATCTAAATTAAAAGAAAATAGTTGATGCTGATTATAAGCAGATGATAATGGTTTGACCATACACCATTTTAGAAGACATATTAGAAGACAAATGCTAGCTAGCTTCCAAACGGGAAAATAATTGTGCGGAGGAGGGATATGGAGGTGAAATGACGGGTAAAACGATCAGAAGCATACAATTTAAATAAAGAATAAACCACTGTATGATTTATATTAAACCACATGCGGATAAATCACACAAGTTGTAACGCTCCCATACTCCGGGTCTGGTAGCGCTAAATGAGTCATAAATGTCCGGTCAACTGCTTAGACCGCCGTCCTCGCTTGGTCTAAAAGGGCTAACCCGAGTTGACAAGATCTTTATGTCTCACACTTATATGGGGGTGAACATTCTCTTATTTTACCGATGTGAGACTTTACATTCTCCCCCCTTATAAGGGACTGGCGTCCTCGCCAGGACGGCCGAGACTGTTCCCGGATCGTCTCTACCAGAGGTAACTAGAGGTCATCCTTACACCGTCTTCTTGTATGGTGCGGCGCATAATTCCGTCTTGACCGGACATTTATGACTCATGTAACGCCCCTGCACCCGGGCCTGCAGTAGCGCTAAATGAGTCATAAATGTCCGGTCAACTCGCTTAGACCGCCGTCCTCGCTTGGTCTAAAAGGGCTAATCCGAGTTGACAAGACATTTATGTCTCACACTTATATGGGGTTGAGCATTCTCTTATTTTACCGATGTGAGACTTTACACAAGTATTTCCCGACAGACGGCCAGAAAAGAAGGAATAGGCAACGGCTACATTTGGTCCTTCTTGCAACTAATATGCCTTTGAAAGCTATAAAAGGAGGCTGATTTCTTTGAATTAGATGTTGGATGATATTCAGCAAATAAGGGCTGCAACATAATTTAAATATCACACCAAATTTCAACACATCAATTAAAGATGTTGCAATACAAAAAAATAAGTTCATCTCAAATTGAAGATGTAACCGACTGATTTCTGATAGAAGATAAATTTATTAGAGATATATTATTTGGAGATAAAATATGAAAGAATGAGCCAAAAGTCCATTTTTTAATACAAAATAAATAAACATGGCACACTTTTTTTTTTAGTTGTAAAAAAGACAAAAAAAAATTCAGACGGACAAAAATACTCTTACTATACAATAGACACGCGTCCCAGCTCCAGCAATCCTTTTTAAAAAATAAAAATTCAAACAACCGTAACTTTTGATTTAGAACTCCGATTATCAAAAAAAATTCATCAAAATTCATTTTTTTCCTCTTCATTCTGAGATCTCATACGATACCCTTCCGACGTAAATTTTGAAAGACGAAAAAATATTTGCATTAATCGGAGCGTTTTTCTTATAAACGACCGTAACTTTTGATTTAGAATACCGATCATCAAAATTCTTTCACCAAAGTTCATATTCTCTTCATTTAGAGATCTCATATGATACCCTTTCGACGTAGTTTTTGAAATCCGAATAATCGCAGCGTTTACACTAACACAATAACAGTTCAATATCACAGTAACACGTTTTATTAACACACACAATCACACCATTACCATTACCATTAATATTATACGATTAGCCAAAAATCATGGACTCGGCAAGCTTTACAACAACACGGACAGCCTATATTCCTTTATGGATTAAAACAGAAACAAACTGTAAACTAAAAATCATTTGGACAATAATGTAATCACATTAACACCCCAAAAACTTGTGTATTTTTTTGAAATAACACATCCAATCACAATTAACGCATTCAATTACAATGGAAAAAAAATTAAAACATATATGATAAACAACTTTAACATCAACATATATGATAATTAAGTTACATCAAAGAAAGTATTATCTAAGTACCTAAAAATCTCGACAATGTCGATTGCTACCATCATCTTCTTCTCCAACTCTACACCAAATGGCTTAACATTTTCTAAATAAAGTCAACCTCTACACCGAATAATTTAACATTTGTACCCTATCTCAATTCAAAGATCATTACCAAGGAGTATTAGCCTCTTCTTGGAACATTAGCTCGTAGATCTCTGCCTTCGGTTTCAATGCGTCAACCTCAAGACCATAACACAACAACAATATCGGTATCACAATATCGCATCACAAGATCGGTATTACGATATGAGTATCACAATATCGCATATCACAAGATCGCATCATCACAAGTATTTGACATAAAAATCGTGCATCAATACCGCAAATAACTAAAATATATATATCAATATCATGATTGAGCTACTAGAGAGGGTAGCCCCAGGAAGTCCTACTTATCATCAACAATACTTTTGACAAAATTTCAACTGTAAGAAAGAGAATTACATGTAGAAGGAAAAAAGCATTAAGACCTTTCTTTTCTTTGATCAAGATGTTCGAGTGCTTGAACCAAACTGTGCTTAACAGTGCAACAAATGCATCCATTTGCGAGCTCTACCCACTCCTTCACCATTCCTCCGTCTTCTCCTTCATTTATCATTGCTCTCTCCACCCTAATCTCCTCCCCGAACTCATTCAATATCACGACAATTCTCTTTCCATGTTGTGCATTCAATATTTGATTCACCAACTGCAAAACGAAAAGGTTGAATTCACCTTGATCTTAATACTCAAACCCAACTGAGAAATCAAACTGTGTTGTTCCATTCCATCAGATAAAGATGGTAGCACGCGATCTTTTTTGCTTTCATATTCAATAACAGTATCATAGTAACAGTAAAAGTATCATATTCAAACACAAGAACACACTAACAATATTCAAAGTTGTTTAAATGCGCAGTGGAAGCAAGGGAGTCTGATTCGATAACAATCACATATTCATGTTTTCTATGGAGTTCGTTTCAAAAGATTAGCTATTTTACATGTGACCTTACCAACAATATTCAGAAAAAAATAATATTTGCAATAGCTTCACGAATAAAGAATAAGCCCTGAAAATAACACTAAGAGCAACTCCAAGGTGGAGGAAATTCAACACCAAAACAGCAATTTGGTGTAAAACTCACCTCCAATGCACATGTAATTCCACCATCAAATTGATGGAGGGGGAGAATTCACCATCAAATTTGCCGGGCAAATTGTGATACCCGGCAACTACTATTCACCTTCTTTTTCTTTGTGGAGATAAGACAACCTTTTTTTTGATAATAATTTACTAGCTAATTATAATTCCCTTCTAAAAAAATACAGTGAACACGTCACAAGGTTTCACAAATTACCGGATTAATTATAATTCCCTTTTTTTTTTTTTTTTTTTTAATTTCCTAATTTTAAGATGGAATATTCTAAGAATATTTTTTTTGATGTAGAACCATTGAATTGATGGATAAAATTTGGTGTAAAAGTTACACCAAATTAATGATTTGGTTTATTATTTGCCGGCAACGGTTGGAGTTGCTCTAAGAAGACATGTAAAAAAAAATCACAATCACAATGAAAAAATAAATTCCAAATAAGAAACAAAAATTTAGACCATTTATGGAATTTAAAAACAGGACAAGAACTAATATCTAACAATCTATAAATAATGGCAACCAAAATTTTCATTTCAGGACTGACCTTAAAATATAAAAACATATCAACTGCTAGATGTTTCTGATAAATGCATGTACTAATGTGAAAAGATTAAAGTAAAAGTCTTGCATATGGTGTTAAAATAGTGAGCAGAATGAGAAAATGGAAATTAGATGATAAATAACTCATTCATTCATTCATTCATTCATTCATTCATTCATTGAGACTTTGAAGACCAACTACAAGTCTACAAGTCTTAAAGTCCTAAGAATACCAACATAAAACAAACAGGACTTTACACAAACACCTTATATTGATTATAAAGTGATCCAATTTCATATTATGTCTCTGTTTCAAATCCATGGTGTGTATTATATTGAATGCACACCATGGATATTTTTAAATAACAGGACAGCTACATATTTTTTATAGGGAGAATAACAACTGCATAATTTTTATAGCGAGAAAAACAAACAGTGAATCCCGAAAATCAGTGAATCTCCCGAGTGAATTTTGACAGTGAATCCCGAAAATCAGTGAATTTCGATAATGAATTTTGAAAATTAGGGAATTTCGACAGTGAATTTAAACAGTGAATTTCGACAGGAATAAATAGTTTTGTCCTTTATGCAAAAGTTTCAAAAAACTGTCCTTCTACTCAATTGATGAAATATTTATGTCCTTCTCCCTCATTCCCCCTATATTGATTGCACCAAATATTCTGATACAGCCTTGTCAATTGCAGGGGTTAACATACAACCTTAAACAAAGAATTTTCTGCTATGCATTGTTATAAATAAGAACATGATAGCACAACTGAGAAGGCAGTGGTGGAGCAGCTCCGTTTTTTTCATTCTATGCGATTAATGTGACAAAAGAAGAGAGCAAAATCAAGAAAGGCCATAACTTTTTTCATTCAATTTCAAAGAAGACAATTGGATGAATATACATTCAAGTTTCACAGCAACTGCAACAAAAACAACGGGAAAAAAAAAATCAGGAACAGAGACAAGAGCAGGAACGATGGGAAAAGGGGGAAATTCTACCCTAAAGTCTCCAACATAGGGAGTTACCCATGTGGCATAATCTGACTACGTAGTTTCATTGTGAACGAAACTCTACGTAGTCCGATCAAGGCCACACGGTCACTCTCCATATTGGAGTCTCCGTGTTAGAACCTCCCGGGAAAAAGAATACGATGGTGATGAAGTAGAAGAAGTAGCTGCTGCCGACGCCGACATCAACAAAAATTTGAAACTATCAATTTACCGGAGAAAAAGAGTCGCGAGAAAAGGTAGGTTCAATTTTGCTTTGGGTGCGTTATATGAGGGGTATTTTAGTTCGAACAAAATTATTTTATCCTTATTGCAAATAAAAAAATGAGTATGGATTAAAACTTAATTCAGGAGAGAAAGGTAGATTTATAACTAATTTTCTCTAAAATCATTAGAGATATTGTAGATAAATATTTGCTTATGGTTAGGATTTAAATAAATTGCAATATAGCTTTAGGATTCTGTTATAATTTATTTTAAATTAAGATTTATGTTATTCATCTCCTATATAAAGGAGACGTATTATTTTCCATCAATCAAAAATTAAACACCAGTTCAGTGTTTATTATATTTCTGTGTTTTTCTTTATAGTATCAGAGTCAGAGGCGGGGGTTCGGATGCCTTAACAATGGCGAACCCTCACCCGATCCCTCTTCCGCGTTCGATATTTTTTTGAGAAACTTGAAAATATATGCTCCAAAAGAATAACATCCCTGAAAATATGCTTTAAAAGTTAACATTGAAAAACCAAGGGCGGAGCCAGGATTTTTTCATCGAGTGGGCTGAGATTTTTCTTTTCATTTATACTGTATAATTTTCTGAAAAAGAAAATTTTATTTATACACTTTATGATATTTTTTTTTTACTCTCGCACCATACTAGAAACGTTAACTTCAATGTCAATTCAGTGGACTTGACGTTACTCACCAGTAACACTTCTATTGTATAACTATAAAGTCACTGATGCTATTTTTTAAACGTCGAGTACCACTGACGTTATTTTTGTTAAAAATAATTAAGTGTTTAAAATAATTTTTTTACTCTTTAAAATTATCATAATGCACGAAATAAAATCGTGGTGCCAATGGAATCATTTTTTTTTGTTGTAAACATATATTTTTATAGGTTTTTGTCCAGAAGGACAAACTAATTCATTTATCGGGGTCCAAGGAAACTAGTTATTAGAAAGGACAAAACCGACGTACACTTACCAAAATACCCTTTTTTTCTTTTACTGATTTATAAATATAATAAAAACCATCTAGTGCGGCTTCTTCTTCTCTGCACCTTCTTCTTCTTCTCTGCATTTTTTTTTACCCATTAGACACACTATAATCCAGCCGCATCTTCTTCGTGGTGATTGGGGCCATGGAACCTCCGGCAACCATGCTTGCATCTGCGGAGCCTTGTTCAGCAACCCGTCGTTCAACTCCGCTAAAAAAACAAAATTGATGGCTGCATCTGCAATTTCCGTCCGGTGGTTGCTCCTCGAACCCAGCAGGTACTGATGCGAATTTGATGGCTGCATCTGCAATTTCCCTCCGGCAGAACCTTCCCGATTTAATCATCGCCTTCTTTTGGATCTTAGAACCCATATGAAATTCACCCCACTGAGTTACAATCCGAATGCTATCTCCTCCAATTCTGTCTCATTCAAGAAGAACACGAGAAGGTTGGACCAGATTGAACGATTTGGGGATTAGGGTTTGGGGATTTTCGGCTGCAACCACTGCTCCGCCCAATCCCAATTTCCGGCCAAGAATGCAGGCTGTTTTCTGGTTTTTTTTTTTTTTTTTTAGGGTTGTTACTATTAATTTTGTAACGTTACTACATTTTTTGATGTACTTTATCTATTTTATAGGCTGTTACTACTTGTTTATTGCCCTATACTATATTTTACGCGGCTGTTACTATTTTGTTTTTAGTCCGTTACTACTTGTTTTTAGGATGTTACGACATTTTACGGGTCTGTTACGACTTGTTTATTGGCAGTTATTATATTTTACGGGCTGTTATTACTTATTTTAAGACTGTTACTACTTGTTTCTAGGCTGTTACTTCTTTTTCATTGGGTGGTACGATTTTTTCGAGGTCGTTACTACTTTTTTTTAGGTCATTACTTTTTTCATTGTACATTTATATTTTATGGGTTGTTACTACTTCTTCCTTGGTTGTTACTATTAAAATTATAAAGGGGCATTTTTGTCACTATATTAGCAATTTGTCCTTACTAATCTCTGATTTTGAAATTTGTCCTTCTGGACCCATTTATCATTTTTTTTGTCCTTCTAGCCCCTTCCCCCATATTTTTATAGCTCACATTAGGTGGGTTGTAACACTAATTATCTAGTGGGCTGATGTGTTGCAGGGTTGGACATACATACTATATAGAAAAAAAAAAAAAGGTTGGTTGGGCTTAGCCCACCTGTGCCCTTGGGGTAGCTCCGCCCAGGAAAACTATGCTGTCTTCGGTTCTATGTCGCGCATGCGTCGCTCGTACGTCGCTACGTGGCTCGTGCGTGGCTCATGCATCACTCATGCGCCGATGCAGATATAGTTTAATATTAACTTTTAGAGTATATTTTCAGAGATATTTTTTTGAACATACTTTTTCAAAATTCCCTTTTTATTTTTTATTCATTTCCACACAATCCTCTTTATTCGACCGATGCTATATTATTTGAATTGCTGGCATTTTCTTCATCCAATCAAGAAATTGTCGTTTTCCCATATCTCTCTTCTCTCTATACTAATAAGAAGGGAAAAAGTGTAGGTGAGTGACACTTTTTTTTTTTTATTGGTGTGTTATTTTACTGTTCATCGGCCCAGAAGCCTAGCCCAACCTTTTTTTTTTTTATTTATAAATTACTGTTCATCGGCACAACTGTTTCTACTGTTCATGGCACAGGCATTTACTGTTCATCGTTTTTTTTTTCCTTTCCTGCATATTAGCCTTAATTTAATCTTATTATATGTGTTGTGCTTGAGATGTATCCGGTTTCAATTTAATTACATATTGTTTTGCTTTGTGTTTAATAGCACCTCATATTGTTTTGCTTTGAGAAAACATTTTTTTTTCGTTCATATATATCACGGATTACTAAATTTAGTAATCAATTTGGAACTTTTACTATCCGTGTTAGGTGCTTGTTTAATTAGGGTTAAAACATTTAGCATTGTTTTGATAGTTACCAATATGTTATAAAACAACTAAATTTAGATTCTTTTCTCTATCTCTATCTCTCTACTATATGTAATGCGAAAGGAATGGTTGGGGAGGGAGTGACACTTGTTTTTTTTTTATTGGTTCCCCATTTTTACTGTTCATCGGCCCAGCGGCCCGCCTTTTTTATTTTTTATTTTTAACTGTTCATCTCATTTTTACTGTTAATCGGCCTAGCAGCCCATCTTTTTTACTGTTCATCGACCATGCATTTTGACTGTTCATCGATTTTTTTTTTTTTTAATTTTTTTTTCAAAATTTTTTTAATCTACATATTAGCCTTAATTTAATATTATTATGTGTGTTGTGCTAAAGATGTATCCGATTCCAATTTAATTACTATATATTATTTTGCTTTGTGTTTAATAGCACCTCATATTATTTTGCTTTGAGAAAATATTTTTTTTTGTTCATATATATCACGGATTACTAAATAAGAAAGGAAAGGGTATGCCACGTGGCACCCTCCCTTTTTTATCCTGGCTCCTCACCTGTATAAAAAAATCATCTCTTCTACTCTCATTTGTTGCTTTTTGTGTTTCGGCCCTTTTTGTTATTTTGGACCGTCTGGTTTGTAAGGCCTGACATTGTAGAATTAAATTTTTTTTCATAAAATGAAAATTGACAAGGATGAAATCGGATGGAATGAAATGAAAATCGATAAAACACGTGGTGGTGTGTAAGAGGAAAGTGATGTTAGGTAGGTGGTGGGTGGGGTTGGGGTGGTGGGAATGGTAGGGTATAGTAAGATGGGTGGTGGGCACGGTAGGGTAGGGAGTTGTAGGGTAGAGTAGGATGGGGTGGTGGGTAGGGTAAGGTAGGGTGGGATGAGATAAAATAGGGTGTAATAGGCTTAGCTAGGATAGTGAATTAATATGTAGGTTGGGAGGTAGGTTAAGGTTTGTAGGTAGGTAGAGAGGTAGGGTGCGGTAATGTAGGTGAGGTGAGGTATGAGATGTAATGCGGTGATGTATGGTAGGGTAGGATGATATGGTTGGATGATGTGGCATAAGTTAAGTAAAGTTTGGTAGGTTGAATAAAGTACGTAATATAGGGTAGTGTGGTAAGATAATATGTGGTAAGATAATGTGGTGTAGGGCGTGGTGAGGTAGGATTGGATAGGTGAGTGTTATAAAATGTTGGGATATGGTGCGGTTGGGTGATTAATAATGTGTGTAGTAGATAAGAAAGTGTGTGTTGACTAGGGTAGAGTTGTGTGGTAGGTTGTGGTATCCGAAAGGAGATCGACGTAAAATGTTTTATTTTTCATTGTTGTGCTTAAAAATTACGTTCTGAACGGTTCGTTACATGCTACATTTTTTCGTATTTAATATCGTCAAATAAATTAAAACTTATAGCATTGGCACTCCGTGCGTTGCACGGAGTCTCGATTCACTAGTTTATCAAAACAAAAAAAATTTGTTGTGATTGTTTTTATATCCACGTCTCCCATGTTGTCCTGATCTGGACTATCATCAGTCAAAAAAAAAAAAAAAAAAACATTTGCATTCATTTTTTTTTTTTTTAGTAAAACAATAGCCGGTTAATTTTTTTTCCCACGTATCACGACAAACACAAATCCCCAGCCCTTCACTTAGATCATCCATTCAGCCGTTTTTAGACCTCTTCCAAATAAATTTTTATTTCAATTTTTTTAGTCCATTTATATATTTACTAATGGAGGAAACTGTGCAATGCACCGTGCATGCCCATTTCAGTATTACGGGTGTATTAAGTTTGTGTTTTGTCGTGATATTTAATGTATTTTGTCACCGTTTCAAGAGTCTGTAACAACCATAAAGCATTCCGGAGATGAGAACATAAAATGAACGCTATTATAGCACGAGCACAAACCGTCGTACGTTGTGTATGGGAAAAGCAATAAACAAACACAACGAAAAAGGTAGATTGGACCTAAAAACCTTTCTACCACGAAACATCATCGTTAAAAGAATGGGGATATCAAGTGAGCAGACGGTTTAAGAGAGATAGGTAAAATCATCTAAATATCGTAAGGAAACGTACACCGGGAATCGAAAAAATTCAAAACCACGGCAATAAAAAAAAACGTAAGAAGTATAAAGGATCCCGGAGAAGAAAGCGTAATACAAACGATATTAGATTATGTAAAAAAAAACTGCGAAGAAAGAAAATAAAACACAAAAATACACAATAATGAAAAAATAACACAACACAATACAAAAAAAAAAAAAAAAAGTGCAACGTGTCAGCCCCACAATAGTCCCATATCGTAAGGAAACGTACACCGGGAATCGAAAAAATTCAAAACCACGGCAATAAAATAAAAAATAAAAAACGTAAGAAGCATAAAGGATCTCGGAGAAGAACGCGTAATACAAACGATATTAGATTACGTAAAAAAAACTACGGAGAAAGAAAAGAAAACATAAAAATATGCAATAACGAAAAAACAATACAACACAATACAAAAAAAAAATAAAAAATAAAAAAGATGCCACGTGTCAGCCCCACAATAGCCTCCCCTTGTTTTTGTAAAAAACCGACATAGACACACAATAAAAAATATATGTACGCAAAAAAAGGGAAAAAATACACACACAAACGTATCATAGAGAGGAGATAGGATAGGAATATATATGTGATATAGGAAAGGGAAGGGAAAAAAAAAAGAAAAAAAAAAACAAAAAATGTGATATAGGAAAAAAAAAAAAAAAAAAAAGGAAAAATCCGGACCAATAGGGTGGGCGCCACGTGGCAGCGCCACAAGAAGCGCCCCTTGTTCCTTTATTATATATACAGATACATAACTAAATAATGTTATATCAGATATGCTTCTCTATTTTTCTTTTGGCAATTGTCAAAACCGGAGCCGATATAATAAATTCATTATTATAACAGATACATAACTAAATAATGTTAAATAATGTCATTATTCAAGCAGAATCAACCTAACAAATTCAAAACAACAAACAAGCTCTTTCGGAAGAGCCGGAAATACGTGTATCGAGGAAGTCAAACCTACAAACTAGTGGACTCCGGAAGAACCGTCGGAGTGGAGATGCCCTCCAAAATCAAACTAAGGACTCCGAAAAACTGTCGGAGTGAAGATGCCTCCAAAATCAAAATTATGGACTCCGAAAAACTGTAGGAGTGGAGATGCCCTCCAAAATATGCCAACACAAACTCGGCATCCAAACCTAGCCTCGTTTGAAGGAGGAGGATAGAAGATAAAATTATTAGAGATATATTTGGAGAGAAAATCATTAGAGATATTGTAAATAATTATTTGCTTATGGTTAGGATTTAAATTGATTGCAATATATCTTTAGGATTCTATTATAATTTATTTTAAATTAAGATTTATGTTATTCATCTCCTATATAAAGGAAACGTATTATTTTCCATCAATCAAAAAACACCAGTTCAGTGTTTATTATATTTCTCTGTTTTTCTTTAATTTCAAGCAGCCATTTCGAGCTGCAACTTCAGTTGAACAGAGCTTATATATGCTGAGTGTTTGAGCTGCAATCGATCTTGTAAAGCCTTGAGCTGAAAAGAGGGCCTAATTGGAGCAATGTTGGGACAGATTGCCCACACTGTTGAATGACAGTTGTGCAAGTGTTGGACAGATTGCCAACACTTGAGGGGGGGTGTTGGGACAGATTGCCCACACTCTTAATGTATAAGAAATAAAAATTGCGCCTTTACTACCACCAATTGATTTTAGTACAACGGTAAGCGCTTGATCTTAACATGGTATCAGCGCTTGAGGTCACGGGATCAAACCCTGGTTGGAACATTATTTAAAAAAATTTGTGCAAGTGTTGAGACAGATTGCTCACACTTGAGGGGGGTGTTAGGACAGATTGCCCACACTCTTAAATGAAAATTGTATAGGACAGATTGCCAACACTTGAGGGGGTGTTGGGACAGATTGCCCACACTCTTAATGTATAAGAAATAAAAGTTGCGCCTTTACTACCAACAATTGGTTTTAGTACAACGGTAAGCGCTTGATCGTAACATGGTATCAGAGCCAGATGTCATGGGATTAAACCCTGGTTGGAACATTATTTTAAAAAAAATTGTGCAAGTGTTGAGACAGATTTCTCACACTTGAGGAGGGTGTTGGGACAGATTGCCCACACTCTTGAATGAAAATTGTGCAAGTGTTGGACAGATTGCCAACACTTGAGGGGGGTGTTCAGACAGATTGCCCACACTCTTAATGTATAAGATGTTGGAGAAAATAGTGGAATTGAATTAAAGTGAATAAAAATGATTTTATAATCATTTTATTCAGACGACTTTGCAAGCTTAATTTGATTATATTCTTGTATAGAATATATACAATGTTTTGATAATTCGAAAACTACGTAAGTCGTAGATGAATTCAGATTTAGAATCATTCAATTCGGAGTACGAGTGAATGAGAAATTAACGCTTGAAGTCGGGTGTTTGGAAGAACTTTTGTTGGAAGTGGAAGTTGAAGAGTATTCAACTAAATCCGTGTACCACATTGGAAAAAGAGAGAAATGTTTTCCAAGATATATGTGGGAAGAATGTTATATGTGGTATAAGCTCCTGAAGAAGGAGAGATAGCGGGTTGGTTTTAGCGGTCAGACGTTCTGCTAAAATGGCCACACGCGCGCGCGCCGCCGCCGCCCGCCCGTGCCCGTGCCCGTGCCCGTGCCCGTGACCGTTGACCGTTGACCGTTGACCGTTGACCGTTGACCTTGACCTTGGGCTTTGGGCTTTGGGCTTTGGGCCTTCTGGGCCTGAGGGCCCTAGGCCCAGGCCTGTGTTAAAATTTGAAACGGCTGTAATTAAGATGAGTTATGGTAATTCATTGCTGTAACTGATGAAACGGCTGTAATTAATTCATTCCAGCCCAGCCCTCTCCTATATATAGCCTCCATATGGATTGAAGCTAAATACACACATTCGAAATACAACACCAGAAAGCTTCATACATTCATATAGTTCTGACGTAGTTGCATACGAGTTTGAAGAAGAGATTCTGAGCACTAGAAGAGTTCGTTGAAGGTTCGTGTAAGAAGTACCTCTATACGAATCGAAATCCGAGTTATCCCGGGAGACAATTGGTTTTAACCGGGGTACACACCGGACCAAATTTGTCTTAAGGACGAGTGTCCTACTCGTCTCGGAGTTATTGTATCCACCTTTATTTTAGTATATTTCATTTTTTTTTCATTTGTAATTCGTTTTATTTTCAATAAAATTGTTGTTTAATTCGTGTTAATTATTTTAATTGCGTTCGGGCTCCTACAGCTTAAGACAAATTTGAGAACCGATGTTCTGATTTTAACCCGTGCGTAATCGAAATTTTTTATACGAATTTCTACTCAATTTTTCTGAGTTTAGACGAATTAAATAAACTTGTTTTAATCAGAATTCGATTCTGATCGGCTCGGTTCGATCGCCGGCTCGTTTACTCGATTAATTCGGCTTATTTCGAATTTTCACTCGTTTACCGAACATGTCGCTCTTATTCGAACGGTTCGCCTACTTCGAAACTTCAAATTTCGTTTTATAATTAGTTAAATCTTCCTTTTTGGTATCGGTTTCTGGTAAAATCGGTCCACTTCCTTTTTGGTATCGATTTCTGGTAAAATCGGTCCACTTCCTTTTTGGTATCGATTTCTGGTAAAATCGGTCCACTTCCTTTTTGGTATCGATTTCTGGTAAAATCGATCCACTTCCTTTTTGGTATCGATTTCTGGCAAAATCGGTCCACCTCCTTTTGGTGTTTTCTGGTAAAAACTACCACGTTAAAACAAGATTGAAATACAAACATTGTTGGAGAATCGAGTTGAAACAAACTTGAGCTTGTTCTGACGAGTCAAAACAATCTTCACATTGTTTTCTTTGGGTGAAAAACCTACGTGTTGTATTATCAGTTATCCTTTTCTGATAAAAGTTTATCTTCTCGTTTGTGAACGAAATGGAATTTTATAATCGATGACTCCTATTGGTGCGCCAATTCAAGGAGAAAGCTCCCAGGTTGCGGGAAGTGAAGTGGTTTTAAAACAGGTCAAAATTGAGCCTGACAGAGACCTCGATGAAGAGACATATGATTGGTGTGTAGACACTGGAGCTACTCAACATATGTGTGCGAACAAATCTTTGTTCTGGGGATACCAGGAAATTCAAGAAAATGTTTTCATGGCAAATTTAACAACGTCCGAAATTGTCGGATATGGGAATATCACGTTAAATTTAAAGAATGGAAACTATCTGGTTATCCGAAATGTTTTGCATGTGCCGGACCTCGGTAGAAATTATATTTCTGGTCCTCAGCTAACCTGTCTGGGTTACAAGTTAGAATTTGTTGCAAACAAATTCACACTTTCTCGAAATGGATTGGTAGTTGGCGAAGGCACTCGGTCGATAGATTATTTTTTATGGACCTTCGTATTGTAAAATAAAATTAGAATAATTTTATGTTTACATAAAAGTGATGGTTGGGTATGCAAGAGAAATCTTTTGACTATTGTACCTAAATTAAATGTGCCCGCTGAGGCTAATAAAAAGTGCTTCTACTTTTGTTTACTTGATTGAGTCTTGTACTTTATGGCATAATCGTTTAGGACACGTTAATAATAAATCAATTCAAAGAATGATGAATTTGGATTTATTACCTAAACTTAAAGTTAATGAAACCGCAAAATGCCAAGTCCGTGTTGAAGCTAAAATGACTAAAGCGCCGTTTCCATCCGTGGAAAGAAACACGAACCGTTAGAATTAATTCACACCGATTTGTGTGACTTAAAGTTTGTGCAATCGAGAGGCGGTAAAAAGTATTTTGTAACTTTTATCGATGATTGTACAAGGTATCGTTATGTATATTTGCTAAGTAGCAAAGATGAGGCTATCGAGGCATTCAAAAATTATAAGAATGAAGTTGAGAATCAACTTAGCGACGAATCAAGAAGGTTCGTAGTGATAAAGGTGGAGAGTATGAATCGCCATTTGAAAGAATATGTCTAGATTCGGGCATTATTCATCAAACTACGCTCCATATGCACCTCAATCTAACGGAATTGCCGAACGCAAAAACCGTACTCGAAAGAGATGATGAATGCTATGTTGATTAGTTCGGGTTACCTCGTAACTTGTGGGGGAGGCCCTTCTCTCCGCCAATAAAATTCTCAACAGATTCCGTCTAAAAAGATGGATAAAACTCCATATGAGATGTGGAAAGGCCACAAACCAAGTTATAAATACTTGAAAGTGTGGGGGTGTTTAGCAAAGGTGGAAGTGCCTAAGCCTAAACAGATTAAGATTGGGCCAAAAACGATAGATTGCATATTTATTGGGTATGCTCATAACGTAGTGCATATAGATTTCTTGTGCACAAATCGACAATCCCGATGTGCATGTAAACACAAATCATGGAGTCAAGAAATGCGGTGTTTTTTGAGGATGTCTTTCCACATAAAGAAAGACACAATGAAGACTCAAATAAGAGAGTACACGAAAATGTGGGGGATAGTACTCCGTAAAACGAGGAAGTGGAACCTCGAAGGAGTAAGAGGGCTAGGACTTCAACGTCTTTTGGGCCGCATTTTCTAACCTACATGGTAGAAAATACTCCAAGGACATATGCCGAGGCTATGTCTAATCCAGAAGCACCTTTCTGGAAAGAAGCTATTAATAGTGAAATAGATTCTATTATGCAAAATCACACTTGGGAATTGGTTGACATTCCACCGGGAAGTAAAGCACTCGGGTGTAAGTGGATTTTCAAAAAGAAGCTTAAGGGCCGATGGATCTATTGATAAGTATAAGGCCAGGTTGGTAGCCAAGGGTTATCGACAAAAGGAAGGTCTTGACTTCTTTGATACTTATTCACCAAGAATTCAGAATCACTTCTATAAGGGTTCTTATTGCTCTTGCTTCTTGCAGCCTATAACTTGGAGACCCATCAAATGGATGTTAAAACCGCATTTCTAAATGGTGAATTAGAAGAAGAGATATACATGGAACAACCCGAGGGGTTTGTGGTTCCAGGGCAAGAGCACAAGGTGTGTAGACTCGTTAAGTCTTTGTATGGATCGAAACAGCACCCAAACAATGGCATCTAAAGTTTGATCAAACTATGCTATCTAATGGGTTTAAAATTAACGAGTGTGACAAATGCGTCTACATCAAACAAACACCTAATGCTTATGTGTTAGTGTGTTTATATGTTGATGATATGTCGATTATGGGAAGTACTCATGATATCATCATGAATACCAAAAGGTTGTTTGTCACGCAATTTTGATATGAAGGATATGGGACAAGCGTATGTAATTTTGGGGATTAAAATCTCCGAATATCCGAGGGACTAGTATTATCACGGTCTCACTACATTGAATCCGTTCGAGAGAGATTCAATGTTTTTGATGAAAGTCCTATGAAAACACCCATTGACTTAAGTCTTCACTTGGTCAAAAATAAGGGTGAGCCCGTGTCTCGCTTGAAATATTCACAGATTATAGGGTGTCTAATGTACATAACCAACTCGTACTAGACACGATGTTGCGTGTGCTTGAACAAACCGAGCGAGTTTACAAGTAATCCCGGTGAGGATCATTGGAAAGCGGCGATGAGAGTACTCGGTACTTGAAATATACAATGAACCCGGGATTACGTTACACAAGATATCCAAGCAGTATTAGAAGGATACCGTGATGCAAACTGGATTTCGATTCTAAAGAGTCAAAATCCACAACCGGATATATCTTTATGATTGGTGGTGCTTTGCGGTGTCCCGGAAGTCCACAAAGCGGACATGCATATCTCGTTCCACAATGGAAGCCGAGTTTATTGCACCGGACAAAGCCGGGGAAGAAGCGAGTGTGGCTTCGAAATTTCCTAGAGGACATTCCTTGTTGGACAAAACCGATTGCTCCTATTAGCATACACAAGGATAGTCAATCGGCTATACACCGAGCACAAAATAGTATGTATAATGGTAAGTCTAGACATATACGTCGACGACATAATACCGTTAAACACTTGATCTCTAGTGGTGTGATTTCCATCGATTATGTAAAATCGAAGGAGAATCTTGCGGATCCGCTTACTAAAGGTTTACCTAGAGATCGATGTCAATTTTGACACTCGGAATGGGACTTAAGCCTATTGAAAGTTAAGTTTTGTAATGGTAACCCTACCATGTTGACCGGAGATCCCAAGATCTTGGTTCAAGGGGACAACTAAGTTATGAAGTTGTCGATGAACACTTTCCCATTCTCGTGAATAAAAGTGTTGTCTCCAGAGTGTGAAGGTTAAGTGAAAACTTTTAATGATTCCTATAACTTGATTAAATTCGAGTGGGGTATGGCGAATACTCTTGATAGGAGGTCACCTATGTAAGTGCGAAGTGGGGCCGCTTCTATGAAAATTCGAGGCTAGAATTCTCTAAAGCACTTTCTCGAAACCAGGTGTGATTCGGGGCCAAAATGAATCCAAATATGAGAACCAAGTACGAAGCTAAGGGAAATATTGTGTGAGTGCTATTGTCCGGTTCTACACTAAAGGCCGAACAGTTCAAGACTTAAGTTCACCGATTAGCCGAGTAGATCCGATAGTACTTCACTAGGGCGGGTTCAAAGCCGAAGCTACCTCTCCCGATGCAATGTTTTTCTCGTCGAATCTCTTCGTGTCCGCATTTGCATTAATTTCCATTCATGTGGGGGATTGTTGGAGAAAATAGTGGAATTGAATTAAAGTGAATAAAAATGATTTTATAATCATTTTATTCGAGACGACTTTGCAAGCTTAATTTGATTATATTCTTGTATAGAATATATACAATGTTTTGATAATTCGAAAACTACGTAAGTCGTAGATGAATTCAGATTTAGAATCATTCAATTCGGAGTACGAGTGAATGAGAAATTAACGCTTGAAGTCGGGTGTTTGGAAGAACTTTTGTTGGAAGTGGAAGTTGAAGAGTATTCAACTAAACCGTGTACCACATTGGAAAAAGAGAGAAATGTTTTCCAAGATATATGTGGGAAGAATGTTATATGTGGTATAAGCTCCTGAAGAAGGAGAGATAGCGGGTTGGTTTTAGCAGTCAGACGTTCTGCTAAAATGGCCACACGCGCGCGCGCCGCCGCCGCCCGCCCGTACCCGTGCCCGTGCCCGTGCCCGTGACCGTTGACCGTTGACCTTGGGCTTTGGGCTTTGGGCTTTGGGCTTTGGGGAATGGGCCTGAGGGCCCTAGGCCCAGGCCTGTGTTAAACTTTTTATACAAAAGTTAATTGGGCTTGGTCCAGTTCATATACATTCTGATTGAGCTGAAGATTGAGTTCAGCTAGGTTCGGTTATCCAACATAGTTCGGTTCAGCAATAATTAATGGTTAATTCATTGTCAGAATCGATGAAACGGCCGTAATTAAGATGAGTTATGGTAATTCATTGTCAGAATCGATGAAACGGCCGTAATTAATTCATTCCAAATTTCAAACCCTCTCCTATATATAGCCTCCATATGGATTGAAGCTAAATACACACATTCGAAATACAACACCGAAAAGCTTCATACATTCATATAGTTCGACGTAGTTGCATACGAGTTTGAAGAAGAGATTCTGAGCACTAGAAGAGTTCGTTGAAGGTTCGTGTAAGAAGTACCTCTATACGAATCAGTAATCCGAGTTATCCTGGGAGACAATTGGTTTTAACCGGGGTACACACCGGACCAAATTTGTCTTAAGGACAGAGTGTCCTACTCGTCTCGGAGTTATTGTATCCACCTTTATTTTAGTATATTTCATTTTTTTTTCATTTGTAATTCGTTTTATTTTCAATAAAATTGTTGTTTAATTCGTGTTAATTATTTTAATTGCGTTCGGGCTCCTACATAAGAAATAAAAGTTGTGTCTTTACTACCACCAATTGGTTTTAACACAACGGTAAGCGCTTGATCTTAACATGGTATCAAAGCCAGAGGTCACGGGATCAAACCCTGGTTGGAACATAATTTCTTATTCATTAAGAGTGTGGGCGAATGTCTCATTATTTACTTTACGTCGTGGTGGTATTCACTCAACGTGCTTGTGTATGTCGATGATATGATCATTGCCGGCAATGATAAGGTTTCCATGACGATTTTTAAAACATATTTGGAGTAGTGTTTTAAGATGAAGGACCCTTGGGTTCTGAAATATTTTCTTGGGATCGATGTGGTATTCACTCAACGTGCTTGTGTATGTCGATGATATGATCATTGCCGGCAATGATAATGCCATGACGATTTTTAAAACATATTTGGGGAAGTGTTTTAAGATAAAGGACCTTGGGTTTCTGAAATATTTTCTTAGGATCAAGGTGGCGCGGAACAAGGAGGGGGTTTCCTTGAATCAGAGAAAGTATGCCCTTGACATTATTCATGAAAACGGGTTACTTGGGAGCAAGCTGGCTGATTTCCCGATCGAGCAGAATCACAAGTTGGCTCTTGCATCTGGCGAGATGTTGCACGATCCAGGGCCTTATCGTCTGTTGATTGGACGTCTTATATATCTCGGAGTTACCCGCCCCGATCTGGAGTATTCTCTTCATGTGTAGTCTCAATTTATGCAGGCACCTCGGGTTGATCATTGGGAGGCAGCCTTGCGCATGGTTCGTTATTTGAAGAAACATCCCGGACAAGGTATCTTGTTGCGGTCTGACAGTTCTCTTAATAAACAAAATTCACTTGCAAGATTAATAAAGAATCTAAGTTGATAATATGGGATGAGGCTCTTATGTCCAAAAAAAAAGGCAATCGAGGCTTTGGATGACCTCTTGCAAGACCTTATGGATTCAAAAACAATATTTGGCAGTAAGGTTGTAGTTCTAGGAGGGGACTTCTCACAGACCTTACCGGTAGTTACTACAGGAACAAAAATAGAAACGATAACTGCATCGCTTGTAAAATCTTATGTTTGGCCGCAGCTTCAGGATTACAAACTTACTGAAAACATGAGAGCTATGTTGGATCCTAAGTTCACAGATTTTCTTTTAGAAGTAGGTGATGGTACACACCAGAATGAAGATTCCGAAAATTTAGAGTTACCAAAAGAAATTCTGATTGATACAAAAGAGGATAGCAATGGGATGGATAGACTGATAAGTATTGTTTTCCCTAACATATCTTCTCCTGCTGCTGATATAAATGTTTCTATTAATAGAGCTATTCTAACAACTAAATATGAATTCGTAGATGAAATCAATGAACTGTTAATAAAAAAATCCCGGGAGATGAAATTGAACATTTAAGCTATGACGAGACCTTAAATCCACCAAACCAGGCTCATATGAAGATATTATAAACAGCTTAACACCTAATGGATTGCCCCCCATAAACTAATATTGAAGATAAATTGTCCGATCATTTTGTTAAGAAATTTAGATCCGCCTGAAGGTCTTTGTAATGGAACAAGGTTGTTATGCAGAGAAATAACTAGAAATGTTATTAGAGCTGAAATTGCAACCATGGATTTCAAGGGTAAACAAGTGTTTATACACAGAGCCCCGTTGGAACCACCTAACGAAGAATATTATCCAGATCCTTATAGATGCATACAGTTTCCAATACGATTATGTTTCGCAATGACTATTAATAAATCCCAAGGGCAAACATTAGATTTTGTTGGAATATATTTGAAAGAACAGGTCTTCTCACACAGACAGCTATATGTTGCTTTGTCTAGAGCAAAAACAACTGCAGTTGTGCGTGTATTGCTTAGCCCATCATATTTCGAACGGAATTGTACAAATAAAGCTAGAAATGTAGTTTACAAAGAAGTTCTTTCCATCTAAACTTACATTCTTTGTTAAGCTGTTTGTACGTTTAACTTACATGCTCTCTACTTTTTATTACAAATAGTTACAAGCTGGCTATATTAACAATTAAATATATGTGCTTCTCCTTGATGATTCTGCTTCTTGGCTTCGGTAAAATGTTTCAATTGTTTCTCATCTCAAAATTCATAGCAAAGGGAGAGACAGATCTGTCACATTAAAGACGTAACACCACGAAGCCAAAACTCGGAAAGTGTTGCTTCGTGTTTTAGAGAGAAAGAAATGTGGCACCGTAGGTCCTTAACAAATCCTACACAATACGGGGGCTACTTGTTTGTGGATACAATGGTAATTTAAATTTTTTAGCTTAAAGAGTGTTTCAATACGAGTTCAACATGTTAATATTAATAAAATCCAATCTGTAGTGTCGATAATGCTTTTCCTTCAATCACTGACAGTGTGTTTGTGTTCTTTTTATACTTAAGTAACTTTGGTCTCGGCAGTATGTTACGGAACAGATGTTGCATACCTTGAGACGACTCTTCTACCGTATAAGCGGTATTACATATCAAATGTCTTCGTCAAAGTAGTGAATCCTGGATATCAGATTGGTGATTACGGATTCTCCTGGACTGTGTATAGCACATCAATGGTACAACCATTGGATGAAACTGTTCCGCCATACATTCCTTACGATTTCCAGTTCAAGCGATTCTTGGAAATGTTTAGTTGTGCAGATCTCGAGACCCCAATGAGTATGTGGTTATTATGTCCTCTTTTTCCTTAACCATATAGATTCGCTAAGTAAAAAATTTCTAATTATATTTCTATGCTTCTTTCATAGATATTAAGGGTTTAATTGTTCAAAGTTTTCCGGAGAAGAAAGTAGGTCAAGATGCGTATGGTCGTGATTTGATTGCGAAGGACTTCGTTGTCGTGGATACCGAGTATGTGTAGCTGAAATCTTGTTGTTAGTATATTTAATGTTTTTCCCCCTTATGTCATATTTATTTTTCATTCTCATTAGGAGCACTCCTATGATAATGAGATTGTGGAAAGAAAAAATTAACGAGTATGGGGATAGTTTATCCGAAGATCTTCCTGAAGCTATATTGTTTGTTGGTATGAACATAAAGGCCACAACCTTTAATGGTATGTTGTAGAATGTAATTAATGGATACATGCTTTAAAAGATTCGTCTCATTTGAAAGGCTATTAGTTTACCCCTTAACTGATGTGTTATTGTTTGCAAGGTCTGTCTTTATCAACACGCTTAAACAACGTGTTCCTAAAAGGCGCTTTGATTCCAGAGGCTCCAGCTTTGAAGAATGGTAATTTTGAAAATTAATGCTTATGCGATCATCTCTTCTATTGTGCCACCAATACATTAGAGACTTATACTTGGTTGTTTAGTTCATAAAAAACAATACCTTAAATTTTACTCAAAAGATATATGTGTGTGGTTTTTCTCATCTCTGGAAAAAAAAAAGGTATGC
Source organism: Gentiana straminea (assembly GCA_036785695.1). Lineage (NCBI taxonomy): Eukaryota > Viridiplantae > Streptophyta > Magnoliopsida > Gentianales > Gentianaceae > Gentiana > Gentiana straminea. Next base: position 15,843,490 of record JAVUPR010000497.1, on the reverse strand, counting down.
TTTGAAAAAAAAAAGATGTTGATCACTTGGTATCCATGCTGGCTTACTATGATACGGATCTGCTTCTTCTCAAACCAACTGCTACAGATGTCATACCCTAGCAGATGCAATGGCCAGGCTAGAAACTGTAACTCTGCTTGCTTTTGTTTATATTTTGACATTTTCTACGCTTGTGTTTTTTAGTCTACTTAACTCATCATTGATCTTTTTGTATTTAATACAGATCAAGACTGCCTGGATAGCTGGTAAACTAAAAATTCTCCGAGGACAAGAGAAATTTTGGTACATGGCTTGCAAAAATTGTCAGAAAGCACTATTAACATAAAGTGAGGATATGTTTGCATTGCATTTGTTTTTTTGGTATGGACAAGCCTGCTAATAAGATCTATTGCTGATTAGGTGCCACATTGGTGTAAACATTGCTGATGATTCCGGTACAGCATACGCTAAAATTTACTCGCCCGATGCAGAAAAGCGGATACCGTTCACTGCATTGCAACTGAAAGAGGCTGAAGAACAGGTATTTCTATACAAAAAAATTATGTGATATCGTCTTAATCTATCTGTTGCATTGTCTGGAAAGAAAAAAAAAAGGAACTCTGGGGGCTATTTAGCAGGGTATAGATTGTTGGGAAATTGTTGTGACCACAATATCCTAGATATATTGGTTTGATTAATTTTACATTTATCTAAATACTATGTGCCATATATATTTATTGTTGACTAACCTGCCATGAAGTCAAATGACTTACAACGGCATTTTTATATTTGGTTTTTGCAGGTACCCTGAAAAACACTTGCACACACAATCACACCATAAATGATTAAAATAAATATTTGATAATGTTATCATACACTCATTATATGATATGGTGTGACACTGATACAAGAATATGGACACTGGGCCTCATTCTTTATTTTAGAACCCAGACCCAACCCATTATATATAAATAAATTAACTGGGCCTGTCTGACAAACCCAAAACCCGGCCCAGTGAACTAAATCATCTTATGATCTGAGTCACTGATCGATCTGAGCTTCAGCCCGACTCATTCCTCCACATATATAAACTCCTAACCCTAATTTCTACACTCAACCGCATTTTCTCCTCAGACCTCTCTTCCTCAGCCTCTCCGTCCGACCACCACCATCTTTCATCACCATGTCACTGTCTTCATCTCCTTTCCAATACCCAGATGATATGTTCATCATCTTCCCAAACTCTTCACCCTAAAAAAAAAAATCAAATCTTTCAGCCGGTATATGAAATTGGCTACACAGTATCAAATCAAATCGGCCTAGTGATAAATCAATGACCGGATGAAGGAAATGGTGTCTACTCTTCATTTGACCGGTCCATATGGATTTAATTTCAGATCGGAAGAACAAAAAGTGTTCTTGTTCATGGCGATTTAAATACCTTTGCTTACTCTCTCTATCTTGCAGAGTACTTCATGGTAAGGTCCGATCTTGCAAAGATCGGCTCAGGTATTGCATCTATTTATCTTTTATGTTCTCTAAAAGATCGATCTGGAAAAGACTCTGTCTTTGCATGTTTAAATCGAAGTCTTAGACTTTTAAGAAGTGCTTATGTGTTTTTGAGTGTCAGTATGAACACTATATTCTAGATCGATAAAACAAATATGGATATGTGTTTCTGATTTTCTGAATAGTTGAATATATGCAATAAATATGTTTTATGATTATCTGAACCACCTCTAAAAGGCCTGTACATGTTAACTAAAATTTTGAAGCAGATTCATATGATAGACTGTATGTAAACCTGTATGTCTCCATTTAAGACTGTGTCTGCTAAACATCTTGCTATATGTTAATTATTTGTGTTCTGTTTTACACCATGTTCACACACTCACAGTTAACCAAAGTTTATGTGTTTTTGAATGTTGTGACGGACTCTAGGATTGCGCTCCATCCTTGAGAAAACACACTCTCACACACCTCACAGAACCTGCATGTTCCGTTATTTTATGAAATTTAAAGTGTATGAAGGACTGATCTGTAAAATCATTTTCATGAGTGATATGTGCTATATGCTATATGGTACAGAAATGAGGTCCTGTTATATATCTAAAAGTGTGAACAAACTTAACTCTATATTTGTTTCACACTAATGATATATATATATATATATATATATATATATATATATAAACACAAAATTCTTCATATGATATTATATGGGCTATCGCATTCACTTAGGTTAGTTCATCTAAAAACTTAACCTAATAATAAAAATATAATTTGGTATTTTGTAAGTAAACCGCCCGCATTTATGACTCTCATAATTAGGCTAGTCATTTTGAGTCATTAATTATAAAGTGTGCTGTCTTGGGTATTTAACAATTTAATGCCGTGCATCTAAACAAGCTCTCTCTCTTTCCTCGATCACCGCACCGCACAATCACCCACACACGCTTTATTTCTCCAGGCAAAGACATTTACTTCTTACATTACACCACTCATATTCACAAACTTATATATATCATATACATTAAACATGATCAGTTAACTAAAACTGATCAAACATTCCTCTCTTACTAAAATCTGTGCCTTGTAACCTGAGTTTGTTTGCTGCGTATTTTCTTACTCATTTGAGTATTGAAATACTGAAGTGTAGGATTGCTTTTGGGCTGGATTAGGACTAGGATTGCTACAATCTGGGGTTGCTATTTCTGTTCTCACTTGCACCGTTCCTCTCACACCTGAGTCTGTGACTCTTTCAGTAAGTTCACGGGTTTACTCTGAGTTTTCTAAGTGCTGTGTTTTCAAACCGTTCCTTTTGAGAAATAGACTTAGTTTGCTTTAGTACCAAGGCTATGTATTTATTCTGTTGTGTTATCCTTTAGAAACAGAACTGAGTTTGAACCTAAGTGACTGTGTCACTGTTGTGTTTTGGTTTCAAACTCCAAAGTGTGATCTAAAGGCTATAAAAAGTCAGAATACCGTATTGAGTTGTACCCCCTTTCATTTGATCCCCTAAGTGTTGTAATAGTATAGTTATCTCTGTGCTTATTTACAGCACTAGAACTAGATTTTATCAAACATAAAATCTGGAAAATTGTTGTATGAAATTAAAATAGAAACACACTGAATCTGCATGCTAAACTGATTAAGTTAATCAACACGTTAAAACAGATTCTAAATCTGTCCGTTCACAAGAAAATAACCTATACACGTGATATTAGCTAGATCTTCCGCCTAGTTTATTATTCACATTAGGTTAATCAATTAAACTCCAAAAAGGCTAATTAAAATTTAAAAAGCCGTTAAACATCCTATTCGCCCCCCCTCTAGGATATATATTGCGCACTCTACGATCCAACAAGTGGTATCGGAGCTTGGTTTCTTGTGAATCAGCTTCAGTATCATCTGTTTGATATCTGTGTCATTGCTTGCTATAAACTGTTTCTGTGCTAAGTTGCTGCATATCTATCTGTCTGTGATTTATTATAGCTACTGCCTGTACTATCACTACATCTACTGCTAAGGTGCTGTATTTACCTTTATGTGCTAAAACAAAATTAAAATCTGCTTAGGATTCGTCCTGCTGAATCTTAGATTCAGCATTTCGTGTTTGACTGCGATTTTTAATTCTGCAAATGTTTAAGATAAGTACTGCACACACATCACTTGCATCACATTATCATATCTGAGATCTTTGTTACATCTGATTTGAATCCGTCTAGAAACTGCATTGTAATCTTGCATTGTATCACTACATTAGTGTTAAGTGCATTGACTTGCATTGTATCTCATATCATTTACATTCAACGCCTAGAGTAATTTAACATGTCTTTCATGGGCCATAATCAGCCACCTCGTGAGGGACTGTCTTTAGCAAGACCTCCATACTTTGATGGTACTGATTATATCCAATGGAAGAGGGCAATGAAATTGCATGTAGAAGCAATGGACATCCGTCTATGGTACATTATAGAGGATGGACCCTTTGTTCCTACAAAAGAAGTTAGTGATGAGGGTGTTAGAGTTCTTGTTAAGAAGGAAAGAGCTGATTTAGATGATGAGGATAATCGAAAGATTACTCTCAACTCAAAGGCAACTGCTATCCTTGTTAATGCTTTAAGTCCAGCTGAGGGTAAGTACGTCTTAGGGTGTAAGACCGCTAAGGAAATCTGGGATCATCTTGAAATGCGTCATGAGGGTAATAATCAAGTTAAGGATAATAAAATTAACCAACTCATGTTTGCATATGAATCCTTTAGATGGATTCGAATGAGACAATCGAACATGGATACCGCATTCACCGATATTATCACAACACTATCCGCACTAGGTAAAACCTTTAAATCCAAAAAGATTGTTCGTAAAATCCTAAGAAGTCCGCCCCAAGAACGGGACGTCATGGTTACGGCTATACAACAGGCTAAGGATCTGAACACTCTGAAAAAGGATGAACTGATTGGTTCATTGCTTGTGCATGAGAGTATGCTGAACTCACGTAAGCAAGTGAAGCCTGAGACCAAGGGTATAGCACTGAGAGCTAAATCCAAGCAAATCGAGACTGAGACTACTGAAAGTGACAGTGAGGATGAGAACACTGCACTTATGGTTCGAAACTTCAAGAAATTATTGAAGTATAACAAAGGCTCCAAGCCTGATTACAAAGCCCACAAAGGCAAGTCCAAAGTGGGATCCGAGATTCGATGTTTCGAATGCAACCAAAAGGGTCACATTGCTAGTGACTGCCCGAATCGTAAGTCTAAGAACGATAAGAAACCAAAACCTGTTTTTGATAAAAAGAAATCTAAACCCGTGTTGGCTGCTTGGTCCGACAGTTCTGATAGTGACGCCGCCCAATCTGACTCTGAAAAGAGTGAGAAGGCAAATGTTGCACTCGCAGCATTCTCCCAAACTACCCATGATACGGACGATGATGTGTCCACACCGCCTATTACAGACGATGGCACTTTATCTAATCCGTCATTCACTAAAGATGACTTGTATGAATTAAGCGAGAACTTGGCCTTCGAAAATGTTCATTTGAAAGAAAAGAATGAACGCCTTCAGAATATCGTTTCAGCTAATGAAGATCAAATTCTTCAGCTGATTAATTCTCTAAGTGCACTTGAGCTTAAGTTTCAAAACCTTGAAATTGAAAACACTTCTCTGAAAGCTGAGTCTGTTACACTTAAGCAAACCATTCAAGGGTTTGATAAGGGGCCGATAGTCAAGGGGTTTGAGCGTTCCTACAAGGAAGCTCTTCTCCAAGACTCTATGCTCAAAGAAAAGGTTTTGCAACCAAGGCCAATTGCCTTAAAGAATGCAAGACCTGTTTCCCCCAAGCGTTTTTATAATCAACACACTAAGGCACCCACTCATGCATATAAGTATGACCAAAGGTACTCAAGGATTTCGGCTCAACAGAGTACCTCTCGTCAAACAAACTATGCACCACATATGCACCATGATTATGGGATACTTCAAGCACCTAACTACAACTTTTTAAAACCTAAAGTTTCGTACTATTCTAAACAGCCCAGTTTCCAGTCCCGCTATCCATATAACTCTTATTCTTTCTTTTATGAACAGCCATCTAGTTCTTATAGATCTAGACCTATAAACCCAAGATTAAGAAGATATGGGTACCCAAAATTAAACAAGTATGGGTGAGGAAGGATTCTAACACTTAAGGACCCAAAAGACTAAAGGGGACCTCAACTAATTTCAAGTTGCAGTGCCCGCCTTTGAGACCATGAAGAATCCTAACAAATGGGTGCTAGACAAAGGGATGTTCTAGGCACATGACGGGAAACTTCGAATTATTCCGATCTTACGAACCGAAATCCAAAGGAGGCTCAGTCACATTTGGTGATAGCTCCAAAGGAAAGATCCTTGGTGAAGGATCCATTGGTAACCCTGAATCGCTTATCATTAATCACGTATACTATGTAAACAACCTGACGCATAATCTTTTAAGCATATCGCAACTTAGTGATTCCGATCTAGAGATTACGTTTGATAAAAAAGACTTGCGAGATAAAGGACACATTTGGAAAGCTTCTCCTATCCGGTTATCGTGAGGAAAATATCTATACAATAGAGTTGGATAAACTTCCGGATTGTCCTATATCGTGTCTAGTATCTGAAAATGATAACGCTAATCTTTGACATCGACGTCTAGACACATTGGCCTCTCCACAATGCGTAAATTGGTTAGCCAAAATCGATTCGTGGGCGCCAAATTTTGACTTAAAAGAGTTCTCTATTTGTGAGCCATGCATCAAGGGAAAACAAACTAAGACCTCCTTCAAGTCCAAACATGATATCACCACAACACGCACACTTGAACTATTGCATATAGATCCGTTTGGCCCAAGTCGTGTTAGAAGTCTTAGAGGGAAATCGTATGTCCTTGTAGTTGTAGACGATTACTCTCGATACACATGGGTTTTGTTTTTGACTCACAAAAGTGACAGTGCTACGTCATTGAAACTTTGGTGAAGCAATTACAAAACACCTTCGATATATCGGTTGTGACCGTTCGGAGTGATAGAGGTGGGAATTCATTGACGCAACACTCATCGAGTTCTGTGAATACTCCGGTATTAGTCATGAATTTTCAGCCCTCGAACTCCACAACAAAACGGGGTTGTTGAACGTAAAAATCGTTCACTCCAAGAATCAGCCCGAACAATGCTAAACGAGTTCAATGTGCCTCGTTTCCTATGGGCTGAGGCGGTTGCTTGTGCCTGTTATAATATAAATAGGCTGTCTATTCGAAAGACACTCCACAAGACACCTAATGAGATCCTTAGAACCGACCACCTAAAATCAACTACTTTCATGTTTTTGGGTCAAAGTGTTTCGTTCTAAACGATAAGGGAAACTTGGATAAGTTTGCATCTAAGTCCACCGAATGCATATTCGTGGGTTATTCAGAAACCTCACGGGCATATAGATGCTACGATCCGGTTTCACGACACATTTGTGAGACCATACATGTTTCTTTTAACGAATCAAATTCCATGACTAATGCATGTATTAATGTGGAAGGAATTAAAGAGTTATTAGAAAAAGCTAAGCTTACAGATTATTCCGAGTTTGAGTTTCTTCCTCCGGCCACAAATGAAGTAAGCCCCGAGATTCCTGAAACTCCTACTCCTGAGGCTCCTATTGCTGAAAACAGACCCATGGGTGATGAAACCTTAGCAAATGGTGAACCCCATGGTGAACAACATACTGAAAATAATGAGCAGCCTGCTCCTACCCGACAACGCACTTGGGATAGAGCTCATCCTTCGGATCTAATCATTGGAGATCCCACTGCCGGTGTATCCACTCGTCGGTCCACACTTCCCCTTCCTTTTACTGCTTTAGTGTCTTTAATTGAACCTAAAAATATAAAAGAAGCGCTAGTAGACACGGATTGGGTGATAGTTATGCAAGAGGAGTTACATCAATTCGAAAGAAATGATGTATTGGAACTAGTCCCTTTACCTCCCAAGACACACACTATAGGAACCGATGGGTCTTTAGAATAAAATGGATGAAAACGGGGTAGTAGTTCGGAATAAGGCCCGACCGGTGCACGAAGGGTATTGCCAAGAGGAAGGCATCGATTACGATGAAACCTTTGCTCCGCCGCTCGGCTTGAAGCCATTCGCCTACTTATTGCGTTTGCATCCGCCTTTGACCTAAATTTATTCCGTATGGACGTTAAAAGTGCGTTTTTGAACGGTCTTATCAAGGAGGAAGTGTATGTTCGTCAACCTCCGGGTTTTGAAGATACACTTCACCAAGATTATGTCTACCGTCTCAAGAAAGCACTTTACGGCTTGAAACAAGCCCCCGAGCCCGGTACGATCGGCTATCATCTATGTTGTTGGAACATGGTTTCTCTAGGGGTAGAGTAGACAATACTCTATTCATTAAGAAATCTGGTTTCGATATCCTGATTGCTCAGGTATATGTAGATGATATCATTTTTGGCTCCACCAATCCTGACCTATGCACCGAGTTTGAGACTTTGATGAAGTCTAACTTTGAGATGTCGGCCATGGGAGAGCTCACCTTCTTCCTTGGTCTACAAATCAAACAAACTCCCTCAAGGACACATGTTAGTCAAACCAAGTACATTAAATACATGCTCACTAAATTCAAGTTTGACACACTTAAGCCTGCAAGCACGCCTATGACCTCGTCTGTCAGGCTGACTACAGATGAAGATGGCCAACCTTTTGACCAACACCTTTATAGATCCATGATAGGCTCCTTACTTTATTTGACTGCCTCTCGACCCGATATTATGTTTGCCGTCTGTTTATGTGCACGATTCCAAGCAAACCCTAAGATGTCACACTTTGGAGCAGTCAAGCAAATTTTTTGCTATCTTAGGCACACCCCCACTTTGAGTCTATTTTATGCCACATCTCCACCATTCACACTACTCGCATATAGTGATGCCGACTATGGAGGTTTCCGTGTGGAACGCAAAAGCACCAGTGGTACATGCCCGTTCTTGGGCAATAGACTCGTCTCGTGGTTCTTCAAGAAGCAGCCTAGCGTTGCTTTGAGCACCACTGAGGCCGAGTATGTTGCTCTAAGTAATTGTTGTGCCCAGCTTTTGTGGATCAAACAGCAACTTGCTGATTTCGGCATTACTATACCTTGCGTGACAGTCTACTGTGACGGCACTAGTGCCATAGACTTGTCCCGCAATCCGGTATTGCACTATCGCGCCAAACATATAGATATCCGTTATCACTTTATACGAGACCATGTGGCAAATGGTACGATATCTATAGAGTTTGTGCCTACTGCGCAGCAAGTCGCTGACATTTTCACAAAGCCTCTACCCCAAGCGTTGTTCGAAAAGCTGCGTAGTGACCTATGTATGGTTCCTCTTTAGACCCTTCTTTTGATTCCTTTTTCAAAATAAGGGGGAGAGAAATTAATGTATATATGTAGGGGGAGCTGTAATTTAGGGGGAGCGTAGGTATTTTGTAAAATTAATCAAAAGGGGGAGAATTGTTGGGAAATTGTTGTGCCCACAATATACTAGATATATTGGTTTGATTAATTTTACATTTATCTAAATACTATGTGCCATATATATTTATTGTTGATTAACCTGCCATGAAGTCAAATGACTTACAACATCATTTTTATATTTAGTTTTTGCAGGTACCCTGAAAAACACTTGCACACACAATCACACCATAAATGATTAAAATAAATATTTGATAATGTTATCATACACTCATTATATGATATGGTGTGACACTGATACAAGAATTGGGACACTGGGCCTCATTCTTTATTTTAGAACCCAGACCCAACCCATTATATATAAATAAATTAATTGGGCCTGTCTGACAAACCCAAAACCCGGCCAGTGAACTAAATCATCTTATGAGCCGAGTCACGCATCGATCCGAGTTTCACCCGACTCATTCCTCCACATATATAAACTCCTAACCCTAATTTCTACCCTAATTTCTACACTCGGCCGCATTTTCTCCTCGTACCTCTCTTCCTCACCTCTCCGTCCGACCACCACCATCTTTAATCACCATGTCACCGTCTTCATCTCCTTTCCAATACCCGGATGATATGTTCATCATCTTCCCAAACTCTTCACCCTAAAATAAAAAAAAATCAAATCTTTCAACCGGTATATGAAATTGGCTACACAAATCAAATCAAATCGGCCTTGTGATAAATCAATGACCGGATGAAGGAAATGGTGTCTACTCTTCATTTGACCGGTCCATATGGATTTAATTTCGCATCGGAAGAACAAAAAGTGTTCTTGTTCATGGCGATTTAAATACCTCTCGCTTTCTCTCTCTATCTTGCGTAGTACTTCATGGTAAGGTCCGATCTTGCAAAGATCGGCTCGTGTATTGCATCCGTTTATCTTTTATGTTCTCTAAAAGATCGATCCGGAAAAGACTCGTCTTTGCATGTTTAAATCGAAGTCTTAGACTTTTAAGAAGTGCTTATGTGTTTTTGAGTGTCGCATGAACACTATATTCCGTATCGATAAAACAAATATGGATATGTGTTTCGATTTTGTGAATAGTTGAATATATGCAATAAATATGTTTTATGATTATCTGAACCACCTCTAAAAGGCCTGTACATGTTAACTAAAATTTTCAAGCAGATTCATATGATAGACTGTATGTAAACCTGTATGTCTCCATTTAAGTCTGTGTCTGCTAAACATCTTGCTATATGTTAATTATTTGTGTTCTGTTTTACACCATGTTCACACACTCACAGTTAACCAAAGTTTATGTGTTTTTGAATGTTGTGACGGACTCTAGGATTGCGCTCCATCCTTGAGAAAACACACTCTCACACACCTCAAAGAACCTGCATGTTCTGTTATTTTATGAAATTTAAAAAGTGTATGAAGGACTGATCTGTAAAATCATTTTCATGAGTGATATGTGCTATATGCTATATGGTACAGAAATGAGGTCCTGTTATATATCTAAAAGTGTGAACAAACTTAACTCTATATTTGTTTCACACTAATGATATATATATATATACACAAAATTCTTCATATGATATTATATGGGCTACTGCATTCACTTAGGTTAGTTCATCTAAAAATTTAACCTAATAATAAAAATATAATTTGGTATTTTGTAAGTAAACCGCCTGCATTTATGACTCTCATAATTAGGCTAGCTGTTTTGAGTCATTAATTATAAAGTGTGATGTCTTGGGTATTTAACAATTTAATGATGTGCATCTAAACAGTCTCTCTCTCTTTCCTCGATCACTGCACTGCACAATCACCCACACACGCCTGTTCATTTCTCCAGGCAGCACATTTACTTCTTACATTACACCACTCATATTCACAGCCTATATATATCATATACATTAAACATGATCAAGAACTAAAACCGATCAAACATTCCTCTCTTACTAAAATCTGTGCCTTGTAACCCGAGTTTGTTTGTTGCGTATTTTCTTACTCATTTGAGTATTGAAATACGAAGTGTGGGATTGCTTTTGGGCCGGATTAGGACTAGGATTGCTACAATCTGGGGTTGCTATTTCTGTTCTCACTTGCACCGTTCCTCTCACACCTGAGTCTGTGACTCTTTCAGTAAGTTCACGTGTTTACTCTGAGTTTTCTAAGTGCTGTGTTTTCAAACCGGTCCTTTTGAGAAATAGACTTAGTTTGCTTAAGTACCAAGGTTGTGTATTTATTCTGTTGTGTTATCCTTTAGAAACAGAACTGAGTTTGAACCTAAGTGACTGTGTCACTGTTGTGTTTTGGTTTCAAACTCCAAAGTGTGATCTAAAGGCTATAACAAGTCAGAATACCGTATTGAGTTGTACCCCCTTTCATTTGATCCCCTAAGTGTTGTAATAGTATAGTTATCTCTGTGCCTATTTACATCACTAGAACTAGATTTTATCAAACATAAAATCTGGAAAATTGTTGTACGAAATTAAAATAGAAACACACTGAATCCGCATGCTAAACTGATTAAGTTAATCAACACGTTAAAACAGATTCTGAATCTATCCGTTCACAAGAAAATTAACCTATACACGTGATATTAGCTAGATCTTCCGCCTAGTTTATTATTCACATTAGGTTAATCAATTAAACTCCAAAAAGGCTAATTAAAATTTAAAAAGCCGTTAAATATCCTATTCACCCCCCTCTAGGATATATATTGCGCACTCTACGTTCCAACATAGATTGCATTTTATATAGAGCTTATATAATGGTATTTAGCTTCTTTCCATTATATACAATGAAAGCTTCTTTCCATTATATACAATGAAGGTTGTTTTAGCCTCTGTTGGTTTTTTTTTATTTCCATTTCTGATAATACTATGTGCACCAACAAATCACTTTGCAGCTCAATCAGTATGTACGTGAGATTATAGTCCCAATTAATCATTTCTTGTTCACTGTCATGATTTTTCATATATTCTCAAGGTTTATTAATGTCTTGTACTCTTTGAATTATTTAACAGGGACGTTTAGTGGTTAATGAATTGGAAGCAGCTTTGGAGAACAAACATGTTGTGTGCTACATTAAGTATTTTGACAAGCTGATTCGAGGTGCAGTGACAAGGAAGTATCCGCTTGTGAAGATTTATCGCTACGAAGACGTGTTCCCTATAGCTCTGCAGATTTCAGATGAATCAATAAGAGAAGCTACAGGAAAGAGCACGATAAGTGAGAAGGGTGTTGTTGATCTGACTAAATATGATGAAGACGGTGTTCAGTTTTTCACACCCTCAACAAAAAAACTTGCTTGCAGAGAGTTCTGCTTCTGCACAAGCAACGGTTACTGACAGTGATTCGTTTTCAAACTTGCTTGATTCGTTTTCAAAAAAAAACATTTTATCCACGAAAGTGAAAGTGAACGTGAATTTGAAAATGAATTACGATGATGTGTTGGTGCCACTAACTTTCGTTTTGAAACACCAGCATCACAAGGAATAATATGATGTCAGAAGTAAAAAGAGTGTGACAATAGAACCCCTTTATTTAATGACATAAAAGCAAAGCCGAGTGTGACATCACTGAAAAGGCGGACAGATGCGCTTGTCTGAGATCGTAAGCATACGACAAATAATTCCACTTCTTTTTACTGTATATGCAAAATTGCTATGTTTCCTAGTACTATCTGTTTTGGATCGACATGTAACTTTTATTCAAAAGGATCAGTTTTAGCATCATCTGATTTAATGTTTTGAAATCCTTCACATTCACACATCCTATTTATCAAAAGCACCACCAGATTTTTTTTTTATAATTACAATTTGAATCGATTGAAGAAGTAGTATTTGATGACACTTAACCAACCTAAAGTAGTATTGCTTTTCTCTTCAGAAAAAAAAAAAGAAAAAAAAAAAAAAAAAGGAGGCGAGAAATCCAAAAGCACATACGCAAAAAAAGGTTAGACTAACTCCACAATAAATTTCACCACATCAATTATCATTATTGATTATGGTAAGATCTAAATGCATACATATCATTTCTCTATGACGAACGGCGGTGTTATATACACTAATAGTACGCATCAAACTTGCGTATTTCACTCGATCATTGTACACAGTACAATACTTTGAATTCCTTTACCCATTTCCAACCGATTTTCTTAATGTTTCCTTCTTTACTCAGCATTCTTGAGAGAAACAACACAAACTGGTCTTTGAACACCATTTCGGATCAACCAATTGTAACGTCCCGTTCCCGGATACCGAGTCCTTATCCGGAAAAGAAACGTTCGGCACGTATAATATTACATATTCAATATTATACGTAAGCCTCTATTACGTTGTATCGAGTTTGGCGAACGGAAGCTAAAAATACTCGGTAAAACAATAAATGCTACTAAGACTGGAATAAAAACTGACTAAGGGTAGAAGGAAAAGCTTACAACAACGATATAAAACTTACAACGTACGATGTTCCAAAGGAAAAGATACAACACTTGTATTACAAAGATCTCAAAAGAAAGTACAACAGGTCCTTTAAAGAAACTACAACATAATCTGGTAAAAGGTTTATAAACTAAAACAACAAGAAAAGACATCATCAAGCATCTTCGTCACATAACATCATCGAACTCCTCAACGAGCTCAAGGATAACATGTTCGTCTTCTCACTCCACAATGCATACAAAACAAAATGCAAAGGAGGTAAGTACAAAGTACTTAGCAAGAGTAAGAAGTTAATGTATAATTAGAATCTATAACGAAAGGTTTAATAATTATTATTAAGTTATCTTTATGAGACCGACTCAATTCTAGGGTTCACTTCATTCTCATCAACATGTCGTGACTAACTGTTTCTAGCTTAGCTTATCTTTGTTAGAACCGCATTCAAGGGCACTACGCATGGTGTTCACTCACCACGAATTATCTGGGTGCATTATATTGGTGGATCGCACCAATAACCATGAAAGTCTATTTTAGTAGACTCCGATAGTGCACGCGTTCGGCGAAGTCCCCCTGCCATTCAGTCATTTAGAGGCCAGCAGAGTTATTCACTTTATCTGACCACCCACACATTGCGATATAGGCAGTGCCTTACCAAGAACGACATCTTGTTTAATCTTTTAACTATACAAGTATGTTCATTATTGATTATTAACTAGCCACCTAAGTATATTCAAGTAAGCTCCCTCACCTCTACTACTCTCTTTCCTAGACCACTAGACACGGACAAGGCCTAGCACATACACACACATTGACGAATACTAATTCATCAAAGCACAAGCCAATCATACTCTTCTGACGGTCACGAACTTCAACTCTATGGAAGAGTACATCCGGTGCCGGAACTAAACGCATCAGAAGCTTAATCAAGGATTGTTCATGTTCATTTAATGTTACTAGATCAAGAAATAACAATTAAAACTGGATTCGGAACTTAAAACACATTAAACACCAAAAACTTGCCCAATGCCCGTGAATGCTTGCGAAATGCCCGCGCATTGAGCCAATGCTCGCGAATGCTCGCGGAATGCGCGCACACAAACCATCATGTATCACTCAGGATGCTTATGTTCAACCCAATGCGCATGCATTAAGCGTGGTGCCCACGCATTGACTCAGAAACAACCCTAAACCATACTTTTCTGCACTTAAACGGTTCCCAACCCCTTCCCAACATGATCAACATCAATTATCATAGAAAAACAGCAGAAAACACCGCTTTTATATAACCAAACATCATATACTTCTCTATCAACAAGTAGACATGATTTCTAACATTAAAACACCACAAATCATACCCAAAACACAACCTTAACATCATAAAACCTTAATTAAATATCAGGAAGAGCTTCTTACCTTTTAGCAAGCAAAACCAAAGCAAATTTCCAAGAAAGACGCATCACCTTCTAAGACTTCAACTGGAAACCTATTTGATCAACCAATTGAACAAGAAACAATTGTGATCAAAGTTTCTAGACAAAAGGGACTACGAATTCAACCAAACGGAACCACAAAACTTGATCATCTCTTGATGAATCCAAAACCGAGGCAGAACTAACCTTATTCCAAACTTGACGATCTTGATGTCAAAAGGAAGCCCTCTTCACGTTGATTTCAAATCTTCAATCGATTCGAAAACGGATTCCGACTTGTGAGAATTTTGAAGAAGTCTCTTCCTTGCTTTTCTGTTTCTTTTTCTCCTATCCTCTGCCAAGTTCGAACAAAAAAATGGGATTTTCTTTTCCCTCAACTTCTGAAAACTTCCAAGTAAGGGATGTTAATTTCTAAAAATAAAAAAAAAACCTCCAAGGAGTTATTGCAAGAAAGTCTTTTAATTCCCTTTCAATTCCATTAAAACCCCATAAATACTAACCTTTCCAAAACAAATATTTTTTTTACCAAGACTTTAATCCACACAAAAATTTAAATATAATATTTCGTTCCGTAAAAAGACACGTCTGTCCTTTTACAAAAAGTCGGGATATTACACCAACACCAAGCCACCCTAATCTCATTTTGCCACTTTTTTTAACACCAATCTCATTGTCATCTTGCAATAAATTAAGCAACACTTTACTGACGTGGACAAAAAACTACAGTACGTACATAATCACAAAATATTAGGCTCACGAGGATTTGAACAATGACCAGTTGTCACACACACACACATCACTTTAAAATTTGAGAAACCGCAAACATTCATTACAAATGAATATTTTTCTCAAACTAAAAGACTGCCAACGACCCAAATACGCAAATGAGAACAATAAAAGGTTGGGATATTACACCAACAAAAAGTCGGGATATTACACCAACACCAAGCCACCGTAATCTCATTTTGCCACTTTTTTTAACACCAATCTCATTGTCATCTTGCAATAAATTAAGCAACACTTTACTGACGTGGACAAAAAATTACAGTACGTACATAATCACAAAAGATTAGGCTCACGAGGATTTGAACAATGACCAGTTGTCACACACACACATCACTTTAAAATTTGAGAAACCGCAAACATTCATTACAAATGAATATTTTTCTCAAACTAAAAGACTGCCAACGACCCAAATACGCAAATGAGAACAATAAAAGGTCTTACCGTCAACCGGAAACGAAATTAAGAAAAGGTCTTACCGTCAACCGGAAACGAAATTAAGAAAGCATATAAAGCAACGGGAGAGCATTATGACATTTGCAAACTGCAAACATCAATCCAATAAGAACAAACTATAAACATACAAACAACTTAAATTAAGAAATAACTAACCTGATCAAAAGATCGATGAAATTAAGAACTTAAACATACAAACAACTTAAATTAAGAACAAACTATAAACATACAAACAACTTAAATTAAAGATCCATGTTGGTATTCCCGTCTTCGCACCACATGCAACAAACCTCTACTTAGGTGGCTTACAATATGCGCATACATATTATCCTGCCTGCCTGGATTAATTGTACGTAAAGAAATCATTAAAAGTATGTGGGCGATTAAATTTTGATTAAATACATATACAATAACCATGCTCAATAGAACTTTCAATCCCCATCTTCCCTCTAAACAAAAACAAACACAAATGAGAATAGAAAAGTTACCGGAAGAAAAAAATTAGAAAAATTCATGAATCGGACACAAATTTTACCACGTTATATGATTCACTTTCTCCGTCAGAGGTGATTGGCGTGAAATTGATTTAGGGTTTGAGGGATAAAGGATTAGAAATTTGCTCAAAGGAGGAAAGTTGAGGAAATAAATGTGAAGTTTGCCGAGATTTCTGCCTACAAGTAAGTGAACTGATGGATATGATATGCCATATCAAGTAAAGTTGTTTAGGATTATGACGTAATTATATTTAGGGGATTAGGACGTAATTTTGAAATAGATGACTGGTTGTTGGGGATTGATTTCAAATAATCAGTAGTTGAGATATATGATCGGAAGCTGCTTGTTTTTGCGAATTTCAAAAGCTTTTCGTTACGTTTTTGTTGAGATTATATGGATCATCATCTCTTGCAACAAAAACACCGAAACACCCCCCCCCCCCCCCCCCCCCCCCCGCACACACACACACACACAAAAAAGGGAAAAAAAAAACTAATCAACTAAATGCGTGTTTGATTACGGGTGGGAGTTGGGTCGATAGCGGGTTCGGGTCTAATTTACAGGTAATCAAGTTTATTGTTGCTTTCAAAATATATATGTTGGGTCCTAACATGGTAGACTAGATTTTGAGCTAAGGTAACTCTGTATGTAATGCAGAATTACTTCATGTATTTGGTTTTGTGACATAATGTATTATAGGGAGCATGTCTAGTTTGATTGATTTTCAAACGAACGGGGAGAGAGTATGATAACTATCTCATGCCATGCTTTACATATATATATATGCTTGCTGGTATGAAGAGTCTTAAATATAGACTATCCCTTACATGTTCTATCTTTTGCATTTAGATGATATGTTATGCCTCCTTATGTCCTAAATGTAAGTAGTCTTGTGTTAAGGAGGAGTATATCTATGTGTGTGCCTGAACAATTATAGTATTTTGATAACAATAAAAAAGAAGAGATTGTTGATAAATTATGTACGTCACACTATTAAATCAAGGATTTACTTATGATGTAACTCGTAATTACTTCAAGTATTTATAAGTATGACAATATAATTCTATGATAACTCTTTATGTATATCACATATCATGTTCTAGAGTATAATGTTGTATCTTTAAATCCGTGATATACTTGTTATACAATAATGTCAGAAGCTTATGACTTGAAAAATGAGAAAGTTTTATGTTTACATTGCAGGTTATATCATTATCTAGATATTACAATTAATAGATATTACAATATTAATAAAATAATGTGTGTTGATACATTGCCTAACATATATACATAATATGTTACACTATATATATCATATCATCATATGACAAAATGATTGGCTCACATTTATTCAAGCTAAAGTAAGTGGAGTCACTAATCATAGCTTTATGTCTTGTCAAGTTCTTGTTTCTCATCTAAATTAAAAGAAAATAGTTGATGCTGATTATAAGCAGCTGATAATGGTTTGACCATACACCATTTTAGAAGACATATTAGAAGACAAATGCTAGCTAGCTTCCAAACGGGAAAATAATTGTGTGGAGGAGGGATATTGAGGTGAAATTACGGGTAAAACAATCAAAACCATACAATTTAAATAAAGAATAAACCACTGTATGATTTATATTAAACCACATGCGGATAAATTACACAAGTTGTAACGCCCCCATACTCCGGGTTTGGTAGCGCTAAATGAGTCATAAATGTCCGGTCAACTGCTTAGACCGCCGTCTTCGCTTGGTCTAAAAGGGCTAACCCGAGTTGACAAGATCTTTATATCTCACACTTATATGGGGGTGAACATTCTCTTATTTTACCGATGTGAGACTTTACATTCTTCTCCCTTATAAGGGACTGGCGTCCTCGCCAGGACGGCCGAGACTGTTCCCGGATCGTCTCTACCAGAGGTAATTAGAGGTCATCCTTACACCGTCTTCTTGTATGGTGCAGCGCATATTCCGTCTTGACCGGACATTTATGACTCATGTAACGCCCCCAGACCCCGGGCCTGGTAGCGCTAAATGAGTCATAAATGTTCGGTCAACTGCTTAGACCGCCGTCCTCGTTTGAGTTGAAAGACCGGTCAACCCGCTAACCCGAGTTGACAAGACATTTATGTCTCAGACTTATATGGGGTTGAGCATTCTCTTATTTTACCGATGTGAGACTTTACACAAATATTTCCCGACAGACGGCCAGAAAAGAAGGAATAGGCAACGGCTACATTTGGTCCTTATGCCTTTGAAAGCTATAAAAGGAGGCTGATTTCTTTGAATTAGATGTTGGATGATATTCAGCAATTAAGGGCTGCAACATAATTTAAATATCACACCAAATTTGAACACATCAATTAAAGATGTTGCAATACAAAAAAATAAGTTCATCTCAAATTGAACATGTAACCGACTGATTTCTGATAGAAGATAAATTTATTAAAGATATATTTGGAGATAAAATATGAAGGAATGAGCCAAAAGTCCATTTTTTAATACAAAATAAATAAGGGGGAAGGGACCAGAATGACAAAAAAATCATAAATGTGTCCAGAAGAACGTTACTACATTTTATGTGATTAAAAAGGACAAATTCATAATAAATTGATAAAAATTCCCTTTTACATATTAAACACGTAGTAACGCTAGATAAGGTGTAGTAACAGCCAGAAAAACAAAAAGTAACAGCCAAAAACTAGTGGTAACATCCCATAAAATGTAGTAACATTCAATGAAAAAGTAGTAACAGCCAATAAATAAGTCGTAACAGCCAAAAAAACAAGTAGTAACAACCTTTAAAATGTAGTAACGGCCAACAAACAAGTAGTAACAGCCCGTAAAATAGATAAAGTTACATCAAAAAATGTGAAAACGTTAAAAATTAATAGTAACAACCCTAAACCTAAAATTTTCAAAAAAATAAAAAATAAAAAATACAGCGTCCATGATCTTCAATCTCCGTTGGGTAAAGCCACTTTCGCTAACCTAAAAGCGGTACCCGCCGGTGACTCGTCTTCTCTCCGGCACTTATCAACCAAATCTTCAATCTCCAATGGGTAAACATTATCAAACAAAAAGCTTCGAATCAGCCGAATCATCTGCAAACTGGTGCGCCGTCACCCCTCATTCTCCGCCGGAATCATCTGCAACTTTCGGCAGCACAGTCGCCACCCCTTATTCTCCTCCCCAAAATCATCCCCAAATCCTAATGCCCATCATAAGCAGAACCGAATCAAGACAATAAAGCTTCGAATCAGCCGAGTATGGGAAGATATCACCGAGATGGTGAGCCATTGCAGACGGCCGGAAAACATGGCATCAGAAAATCCAGCTGCTGCTACCTCATAAAATCTCATTCTCCACATTAGCGTTCAATTGAAGCCGAGAATGTCGAATTAAAGAGCCGGATTCTTGAACTCATCGAACCTTCACCCAAGACTCGATCTTTTACTGATTTTGTGCGATTTGGACATTATTGGCTTCAAAAACGCGTCATCGGTCTCTACAAATAACTCTGTCCAAATCTCGCCGGATTCTTCGCCTTAATTAGGTTGCTTCCGTCCGAAAATCAAGAGATTTGGTTGCTTGCTGTGAATGGACGGAAGAAGAAAGAATAAAAAAGGGGAAATTCAGATTTTGGTGTATCATGATCTGTTTATAAAAATAAATAAATAAAAGGTAGTGTTAGAAGTTTATATTGTTTTTGTCCTGATTAATTTTCAGTTTCCTTCAAGCTTGATTAATCGGTAAATATGTCCTTCCTGCCAAAAACCTAAATAAATAAACATGACACACTCTTTTTTTTAATTGCAAAAAGGACAAAAAAAAAATTCAGACGGACAAAAATACCCTTACTATACAATAGACACGCGTCCTAGCTCCAGCAGTCCTTTTAAAAAATAAAAAAAAGGTTTCAAACAACCGTAACTTTTGATTTATAACTCCTATCATCAAAAAAATTTCATCAAAATTCATTTTTTTTCCTCTTCATTTTGAGATCTCATACGACACCCTTCCGACGTAAATTTTGAAAGATGAAAAAATATTTGCATTAATTGGAGCGTTTTTCTTATATACGACCGTAACTTTTGATTTAGAATACCGATCATCAAAATTCTTTCACCAAAGTTCATATTTTTTTTCTCTTCATTTTGAGATCTCATATGATACCCTTTCAACGTAGTTTTTGAAATCCGAATAAACGCAGCGTTTACACTAACACAATAACAGTTCAATATCACAGTAACAGTATCACAATAACAATATCACAGTAACACATTTTATTAACACACACAATCACACCATTACCATTAATATTATACGATTAGCCAAAAATCATGGACTCGGCAAGCTTTACAACAACACCGACAACCTATATTCCTTTATGGATTAAAACAGAAACAAACTGTAAACTAAAATCATTTGGACAATAATGTAATCACATTAACACCCCAAAAACTTGTGTATTTTGAAATAACACATTCAATCACAATTAACGCATTCAATCACAATGGGAAAAAAATTAGAACATATATGATAAACAACTTTAACATCAACATATATGATAATTAAGTTACATCAAGGAAAGGATTATCTAAGTACCTAAAAATCTCGACAATGTCGATTGCTACCATCATCTTCTTCTCCAACTCTACACCAAATGGTTTAACATTTTCTAAATAAAGTCAACCTCTACACCGAATGATATAACATTTGTACCCTATCTCAATTCACAGATCATTACCAAGGAGTATTAGCCTCTTCTTGGAACATTAGCTCGTAGATCTCTGCCTTCGGTTTCAATGCGTCGACCTCAGCACCATAACACAATAATAATATCAGTATCACAGTATCAGTATCACAGTATCAGTATCACGATATTAGTATCACAATATCAGTATCACAGTATTTGACATAAAAATCGTGCATCAATACCGCAAATAACTAATATATATATATATATATCAATATCATGATTGAGCTACTAGAAAGGGTAGCCCCAGGAAGTCCTACTTATCATCAACAATACTTTTGACAAAATTTCAACTGTAAGAAAGAGAATTACATGTAGAAAGAAAAAAGCATTATGACCTTTCTTTTCTTTGAACAAGATGTTCGAGTGCTTGAAGCAAACTGTGCTTAACAGTGCAACAAATGCATCCATTTGCGAGCTCTACCCACTCCTTCACCATTCCTCCGTCTTCTCTTTCATTTATCATTGCTCTCTCCACCCTAATCTCCTCCCCGAACTCATTCAATATCACGACAATTCTCTTTCCATGTTGTGCATTCAATATTTGATTCACCAACTGCAAAACGAAAAGGTTGAATTCACCTTCTTAATACTCTAACCCAACTGAGAAATCAAACTGTGTTGTTCCATTCCATCAGATAAAGATGGTAGCACGCGATCTTTTTTGCTTTCATATTCAATAACAGTATCATAGTAACAATAAAAGTATCATATTCAAACACAAGAATACACTAACAATATTCAAAGTTGTTGAAATGCGCAGTGGAAGCAATGGAGTCTGATTCGATAACAATCACATATTCATGTTTTCTATGGAGTTCGTTTCAACAGATTAGCTATTTTACATGTGACCCTACCAACAATATTAAGAAAAAAATAATCTTTGCAATAGCTTCACGAATAAAGAATAAGCCCTGAAAATCCTGAAAATAACACTAAGAGCAACTCCAAGGTGGAGGAAATTCAACACCAAAACAGCAATTTGGTGTGAAACTCACCTCCAATGCACATGTAATTCCACCATCAAATTGAGGGAGGGGGAGAATTCACCATTAAATTTGCCGGGCAAATTGTGATACCCGGCAACTACTATTCACCTTCTTTTTCTTTTCGGAGATAAGACAGCCTTTTTTTTTTTTTTTTAATTTCCTAATCTAATTATAATTCCCTTCTAAAAAAATACAGAGAACACGTCACAAGGTTTCACAAATTACCGGTTTAATTATAATTCCTTTTTTTTTTTTTAAATTTCCTAATCTAATTACCGGTTTTACTAAAAACAATTTGTCATGAAAATAAAATGCACAACTAAATAATAATACATTTATTTTTAATATATAATTGAATTTTAAGATGGAATATTCTAAGAATATATATTTTTTTTTTATGTAGAACCATTAGAGTTGATGGATAAAATTTGGTGTAAAAATTACACAAAATTAATGATTTGGTGTATTATTTGCCGGCAACAGTTGGAGCTAGTTGCTCTAAGAAGACATATAAAAAAAAATCACAATTAACACCTTCAATCACAATGGAAAAAAAATTCCAACTAAGAAACAAAAATATAGACCATTTATGGAATTTAAAAACAGGACAAGAACTAATATCTAACAATCTATAAATAATGGCAACCAAAATTTTCATTTCAGGACTGGCCTTAAAATATAAAAACATATCGACTGCAAGATGTTTCTGATAAATGCATGTACTAATGTGAAAAGATTGTTGGACAATCTTGTTCATAAACGAAATAAAAATTACAAAGAAACGAATAACAACAAATTCGAATTACAATTGCAAAGGAAACAGAAAAGGATATATGATCCGAGCCCTGTGTTGCACACAGTTTCCTTAAGACTAATTCGCCCCCTCACCTTCGTGTGCCGTGAGCTTCAGCAGGACGTTAATCTCCCAGGATAGAACGGATAGCAATGACAGGAAGCACAACGCCTTCAATTGCTTAAGAACCTTGTAGTTTGAACTCTCAGTTTTCATGTAGAAAAGAGGTAAGAAGAAGCATATTGCTGGTTTTTTCTGGTGTGAAGAACTGATCAAGAAGTCTGTTTATATATAGGCTATATTCTGTAGAGGATGTTAAAACAGATGGAATTCGAAGTGGAACAGCCTCAGCTTCATTATTTCGAAATGAATGTCATTAAAGCTCAGAATTGGAACAGTCACAGTATCAGCATATGCCATAAGTGTTGTCAGTTGGAAGGTCACAATATATGCATTCGTGTCCGCAGGACGCGCGCTCGCACACAAGTTCAAGCTGAAATCCGGATGGATTTGCACCCCCCGCGCCCGCGTAAAGAACGGTGTATAAAGTTGGTAAATTCTTACCACTACACTAAAGCAACATCATATATATATTGGCTTTTTTCCTTCCTTCCTTCCAATGTGGGAGAAATTGGTTTCCCCAATTTTCCCTTTATTACTAACACTTTCCATTCACCACTTAGGCCCAATAGGCCCAATATAACATATCATTTAAAATATCCATTTTAACCATATTTTCCAACAAAGATTAAAGTAAAAGTCTTGCATATGGTGTTAAAATAGTGAGCAGAATGAGAAAATGGAAATTAGATGATAAATAACTCATTCATTCATTCATTGAGATTTTGAAGACCAACTACGAGTCTACAAGTCTTAAAGTCCTAAGAATACCAACATAAAACAAACAGGACTTTACACAAACACCTTATATTGATTATAAAGTGATCCAATTTCATATCATGTCTCTGTTTCAAATCCATGGTGTGTATTATATTGAATGTACCGAATATTCTGATACAGCCTTTTTTATAGTAACAATTTTTTATAGCAGGGGTCCCGAAAATACAACCTTTTTGAAAATCAAAATCGAATTTTCTTTCGACAGTGCTATTTCGCATAAATAGTTATAAATAAGAACATGATAGCACAATTGATTGCACCAAATATTCTGATACAGCCTTGTCAATTGCAGGGGTTAACATACAACCTTAAACAATGAATTGGTGGTGGAGCAGCTCCGTTTTTTTCATTCTATGCGATTAATGTGACAAAAGAAGAGAGCAAAATCAAGAAAGGCCATAACTTTTCATTCAATTTCAAAGGAAGACAAAGGATGAGTATACATTCAAGTTTCACAGCAACTGCAACAAAAACAACGGGAAAAAAAACATCAGGAACAGAGACAAGAGCAGGAATGATGGGAGAAGGATTGAGAGATTTTATGGTGCAATAGTTGTAGGAAGGTTATACCAAGTGGCATATTTTGGAACCTCTTATTTTTACTTTCTTTCACATAATACACTTTTATCGTGTGTGAGATGTTAGAAATGAATGGTTGTAATGTATGCCACTTGGTATAACCTTCCTACAACCGTTGTATTATAAAATTTTCCGAGAAGAAATACGATTAAGAGTGTGGGCGAATGTCTCATTATTTACTTTACGTCGTGGTGGTATTCCGCTCAACGTGCTTGTGTATATCGATGATATGATCATTGCCGGCAATGATAAGGTTGCCATGACGATTTTTAAAACATATTTGGGGAAGTGTTTTAAGATGAAGGACCTTCGGGTTCTGAAATATTTTCTTGGGATCGAGGTGGTATTCAGCTCAACGTGCTTGTGTATGTCGATGATATGATCATTGCCGGCAATGATAAGGTTGCCATGACGATTTTTAAAACATATTTGGGGAAGTGTGTTAAGATAAAGGACCTTGGGTTTCTGAAATATTTTCTTGGGATCGAGGTGGCGCGGAACAAGGAGGGGATTTTCTTGAATCAGAGAAAAAATGCCCTTGACAGTATTCATGAACCGGGTTACTTGGGAGAAAGTTGGCTGATTTCCCGATCGAGCAGAATCACAAGTTGGCTCTTGCATCTGGCGAGTTGTTGCATGATCCAGGGCCTTATCGTCGGTTGATTGGACGTCTTATATATCTCGGAGTTACCCGCCTCGATCTGGCGTATTCTCTTCATGTGTTGTCTCAATTTATGCAGGCACCTCGGGTTGATCATTGGGAGGCAGCCTTGCGCATGGTTCGTTATTTGAAGAAACATCCCGGACAAGGTATCTTGTTGCAGTCTGACAGTTCTTTTACTCTTAAGGGTTGGTGCGATTCTGATTGGGTGAGTTGTGTTAGACCCCGTGCGCAATTAAAATAAATAAACGAAAATTAAATCAACAATTTTATTTAATAAATTTAAATGACTATATTACAATAGTAATTGAAATAAAATACGATGCAATACAAAACCGAGACGAGTCGAAACTCTGTCCTTAAGACAATTTTGGCCCTGTATGTACCCCGGTTGTTACCAATTGTCTCCCAGGATAACTCGGTCATACCTGTTAAAGTAGAGGTACTTCAGACTTGAACCACGGCGAACTCTGACAATGCCCAGAATCTCTTCGACTCGTGAATAGACTTGAACTAAGTCCGTATGTGTATGATACAATTTCTGAACTCTCTTTTCTCCATTCATTTGAGGATGTTTATATAGTGGACCATATTGTGAAACTGATGCCTTTCCATTTCCTGAATTAATGCTCAAGCATTCATGGCATTAAATTAGGCATTCATGGTTGAATATAAACTGAAAATGATTCAGCTTCTCAGCATTGAAGATGCTTTCTAGAATTCGAGCTACCGAGCTGAGCTTGTGTTGGACAACCGATCTGACTGAGCTTATTCGAATATAGCTCATTCTGAATGTGTATTGATATAGGCCAAGTCCAATAGACTTTTGTATAAAAAGTTTAATACTGTCCTGGGCCCCCAGGCCCAAGAAGGCCCATTCCCCAAAGCCAAAGCCAAAGCCACAGGTCACGGTCAACGGTCTCGGGCTCGGGCACGGGCACGGGCGGCGGCGGCGCGCACGCGCGTGTGGCCATTTTAGCAGAACACTTGACCGCTAAAACCAACCCGCTATCTCTCCTTCTTCTAGGAGCTTATACTACATACAACATTCTTCCCACATATATACTAGGAATTGATCCTCTCAACTCCCAATGTGGTACACAGTTTAGTTGAATACTCTTCAACTTTCACTTCCAACATTAGCTCTTTCAACCACCCGACTTTAAGCGTTAATTTCTCATTCACTCGTTATCCGAATTGAATGATTCCAAATCCTGAATTCATCTACGACTCACGTAGTTTTCAGAATTATCAAAACATTATATATCCGAAATACGCTTACAAAGTCACAGAATAAAATGATTATAAAATCATTTTTAATTCATTTTTAATTCAATTCCTCTATATCTCCAACAATCCCCCACATGAATGGAAATTAATGCAAATGCAGACTCTGAAGAGATTCTGACAGAAAAATATTGCATCAGGAGAGGTAGCTTCTGGCTTTGAACCTGCCTTAGTGAAGTACTATCGGATCTACTCGGCCATTCAGTGAACTTACGTCTTGAACTTTTCAGCCTTTAGTGTAAAACCAGACAATAATACTCACACAATATTTTCCTTAACACTGTACTTGGTTCTCATGACTGGATTCGTTTTGGCCCTGAATCACACATGGTTTCAGAAAGTGCGTTAGAGAATTCTAGCCTCTGAATTCTCATAGAAGCGGCCCCACTTCACACTTACATAGGTGACTTCCTATCAAGAGTATTCTGCCATACCCCACTCGAATTTAATCAAACTATAGGAATCATTAAAAGTTTTCACTTAACCTCAACACTTCTAGCAGACAACACTTTTATTCACAGAATGGGAAAGTGTTCATCGATAACTCCATAACTTAATTGTCCCTTTGAACCAAGATCTTGGGATCTCCAGTCAACATGGTAGGGTTACCATTACAAAGCTTATCTTTCAATAGGCTTAAGTCCCATTTTGAGTGTCAAAACTGACAATCGATCTCTAGTAAACATTTTTGAAAGCAGATCTGCAAGATTTTCCTTCGATCCAATATAATCGATGAAAATCATACCACTAGAGATCAATTATTTAACGGTACGTATCATGTCATTGACGTATATGTCTAGACTTACCATTATACAAACTATTTTGTGCTCGGTGTAAAGCCGATTGGCTATCACTGTGGAAGCAATCGGTTTAGTCCAGCAAGAAATCTCCTCTAGGAAATTTAGAAGCCACTTAGCTTCTTCACCAGCTTTGTCAAGTGCAATGCACGTTTGCTTTGTGGACTTCCATAACACCGCAACATCACCAATCATGTGAATTGTAATTCTTTAGAATCAGAAATCCACTTGTCATCACAGTATCTTTCTAATCCCAGATTCATTTCAAGTACTCGTGTCTGTAATATCGCTTTCCAATGATCCTCACTAGGATTACTTGTAAACCTGCATAGTTTATTCACAACATGTACATTAGATAATATGTGAATATTTTAACTGAGACACAGGCTCACCCTTGGTTTTGACTAAGTGGATACTTAAGTCAATGTGTGCTTAAGGACTTTCATTAAACATATTGAATTCCTCAGGACGAATTCAATATAATGAGACTGTGATAACACTAGTCCCTTAGATATTCTATAATTTTTATTTTATTTTATTTTAATTCCCAGAATTACATCTATAAGTCCCATATCATGAGTACTCCTCATTATTAGCATATATTCTTCTAATTCACTATTTAAGACAACAGTCTTAATATCCATTTTCAAGCTTACATACCACAACATCTGCGGTAAGTACTCATATCGACGAAAATCGAGTTTCTAGTGAATTTGTATGAAGAAATCAAGACCCTCTTTTGGTGATAACCTCTGGCTACCATCCTGGCTTTACATTGTTTAGTTTTAGGTATTCCCACCTTTGCTAAACACCCCCACATTTCCAAGTATTCGTAGATAAGCTCTCAGCTTTCCCTCAACTCATATGGGATCTTTATCCATCTGTTCGATGTAAACCTATAAAGAATGTAATCGGTGGAAACTATCGCTTCCCCCCACAAGTTCGGAGATTAACTCGAACTATTCACCATGCTTTAACCAACTCTTTAAGAGTTCGGTTGAAATTCAGCATTTCTCAAATAACATCTGAAAACAATCAACACCGGCTGTAAATCTAGCAGAAATAGCATTTTTCTGAAAATCAGCAGCTTTTGTTTAAAGACAGCAGCCTTTGTTGAAACCAGCGGCTTTTGTTAAAAACAGCAGCTTTTGCCGAAAATCAGTGAACAAAAGAAAGAGTGTGGCCAGCACTATTTCCACTACGATTCTGCTAGGTTTATTCGCTTAGTTGTTTTTCCAACTTCATTCTTATAGGTGTATAACTCCTTTGTTGTCTTATCTTTGCTATTTTAGCAAAATTAGACACAACTTTATTTTATACAATGATCGATAAATAATCTTTACCGACTCTCGATTAGCATAAATATTTAAATCACACAACTCGTATAATTTAACTTTTACATTTCTATGTTTCTTTCCACAGAAGGAAACCGTGCCTAAGTCATATTTGCTTTGACACATCTATGGCATGTTTAACACTACATACAATAAATCATTCGACATAATGATTTATATTCATCCATTTTTGGATTTAGGAAATAAATAATTTCCACTCCTAATTGTTATGCCATAGGCTTGTGACACCATATTGTATCACCAACCATTTCAATTTTAGTCATATTTCAACTCACGGTATAAAAAAGACTATTTATTGATTCAACAACTTGTACCACCACTGGTACGCATTTCAAATCAAAACACCTCGGTGTTTCATTTCATTTTTATTCAACGAATAAAAGTTCTACGAGTCGTCACCAAAATGAGAATTTTATCATGAAGATAATTTCTCCAACTTACACGGCACGACAAACTAATGTTTTCACTAAACATTTTGGCATATTTTCCTTATGATTAATCGCCAATTAAATAATTTTTAGGTACATTCGTCATACGAAATTATTTCTCGTTTGCAACGTATTAATCATATATGCCTCAACTGGCAACAACGGTTCAAAACACAACAAGAAATTATTTGAACCAATACACATTAAGAATATTTATTATTCCATACATTAAAATAGAAATTACATTTTCTACTTTACGTAACAACACGGAGATCCATCATCCATAGACCTCCATCTATCGTTCCTTCAGCAATTACATTGCCTTCATCTATTAGTCTGAATTTGTATGTATCAAATACCAACACAGACCCTAGGTAGGTAAGCTGGCTTGCAGAAACCACATTCATCAGTAAGTCCGGCACATGCAGGACATCTTGAAGAATCAATGCTCTTCCAGACGTCAAATTCAACTGAACATGACCGCATCCAATGATATCGGAAGTAGTTGAATTTGACATTACTATTTTCTCATCTTTGAGATGGTGGTAATTAAAAAACAATGATCTGTTCGCACACATATGTCGGGTAGCCCCAGTGTCTACAACCCAAGCATATTCCTCTTCCTCGAGGTCTCTGTCAGGCTCACTTCACTTCCCGCAACCTGGGAGCTTTCTCCTCGAATTGGCGCACCAATAGGAGTCATCTGATTATAAAATTCCATTTCTATTCACAAACAGAAGATAAACAATTTTAAGGCTCGTTTTTAAACGACCATTTAAATACCAAAAAATTGATATATAACACATTTTATATCGACTCGATATCAAACCAAGTAAAGTTTGTTTTCAACTCGTCAAAAACAAACTCAAACTTGTTTCAGCTTGATAAAACAGACTGGGGCCTATTTTCAACTCGTAAAACATACTTAAGATTGTTTTTTAAATTCGTAAAACAAGTTGAAGATTGTTTTGACTCGTCAAAACAAGCTCGAGTTTATTTCAACTCGATTCTCCAACCGTTTATCAAATCGTAACAATATCAACATTTGAAAACGAGTTTGAAACTGAACAATATTAATGATGACAACTGAACAGTTTCAGCATTTAGTGACTTATTTCACTCGGCTGAATTTCAGCTTTACTCAGCCGCCGGCACTTTGCCGAATTTCAGCTTTACTCAGCCGCCAGCACTTAGCCGAATTTCTGCTTCACTCAGCCGCTGGCACTTGGCCGAATTTTTAGCTTCACTCAGCCGTTGGCACTTGGCCGAATTTTTAGCTTCACTCAGCCGTTGTCACTTGGCCGAATTTTAGCTTCACTCAGCCGCTAGCACTTGATCGAATTTCAGCTTCACTCAGCCGAAATTTCTGGAGCGGCCCTTAGCCGAATTTCAGCTTCACTCAGCCGAAATTTCTAGAGTTCAAAAGGATAATACTTGCCCAGCTTGATTCGTTTTTTATACTTTTGTTTTTTTTTTTTTTTTTTTCCATATACCTTTCAAACGAGTTGAACTTGTTCAACATAAAATTCAACTTGAATCAACCTCGTCCAAATAAAATTGAAGAAATTTTCGTCAAATATTTTGATTACTCACGGGTTCGAATCAGAACAACGGTTCTTCGAAAAATTGTCTTAAGCTGTTAGACCCCGTGCGCAATTAAAATAAATAAACGAAAATTAAATCAACAATTTTATTTAATAAATTTAAATGACTATATTACAATAGTAATTGAAATAAAATACGATGCAATACAAAACCGAGACGAGTCGAAACTCTGTCCTTAAGACAATTTTGGCCCGGTATGTACCCCGGTTGTTACCAATTGTCTCCCAGGATAACTCGGTTATACCTGTTCAAGTAGAGGTACTTCAGACTTGAACCACGGCGAACTCTGACAATGCCCAGAATCTCTTCGACTCGTGAATAGACTTGAACTAAGTTGTATGTGTATGATACAATTTCTGAACTCTCTTTTCTCCATTCATTTGAGGATGTTTATATAGTGGACCATATTGTGAAACTGATGCCTTTCCATTTCCTGAATTAATGCTCAAGCATTCATGGCATTAAATTAGGCATTCATGGTTGAATATAAACTGAAAATGATTCAGCTTCTCAGCATTGAAGATGCTTTCTAGAATTCGAGCTACCGAGCTGAGCTTGTGTTGGACAACCGATCTGACTGAGCTTATTCGAATATAGCTCATTCTGAATGTGTATTGATATAGGCCAAGTCCAATAGACTTTTGTATAAAAAGTTTAATACTGTCCTGGGCCCCCAGGCCCAAGAAGGCCCATTCCCCAAAGCCAAAGCCAAAGCCACGGTCACGGTCAACGGTCAACGGTCTCGGGCTCGGGCACGGGCACGGGCGGCGGCGGCGCGCACGCGCGTGTGGCCATTTTAGCAGAACACTTGACCGCTAAAACCAACCCGCTATCTCTCCTTCTTCTAGGAGCTTATACTACATACAACATTCTTCCCACATATATACTAGGAATTGATCCTCTCAACTCCCAATGTGGTACACAGTTTAGTTGAATACTCTTCAATTTTCACTTCCAACATTAGCTCTTTCAACCACCCGACTTTAAGCGTTAATTTCTCATTCACTCGTTATCTGAATTGAATGATTCCAAATCCTGAATTCATCTACGACTCACGTAGTTTTCAGAATTATCAAAACATTATATATCCGAAATACGCTTACAAAGTCACAGAATAAAATGATTATAAAATCATTTTTAATTCATTTTTAATTCAATTCCTCTATATCTCCAACAAGTTGCCCTCTCACCCGACGTTAATTAAGTGGTTGGTTCGTTTTTCTTGGTCTTTCGCCTATATCCTGGAAATCCAAGAAACAAACAACGGTTTCTCGGTCCTCGGCCAAAGCGGAATATCGATCTATGGCGGAGATTACGTGTGAATTGAAGTGGTTGAAACAGTTACTGGCTGAGCTCGGGGTCCACCACTCCCCTGGGATACGACTCTTTTATGATAGCCAATCGGCACTTTATATTGCGCAGAATCTGGTGTTTCACGAACGCACGAAGCATATTGAGGTAGATTGCGCTTTGTGCGTGATGCTATCACGGATGGATTGATTCTTCCTTCGTATGTCCCTACGAAGCATCAGTTGGCAGATATCTTTACGAAGGCGCTGGGTCGGCAACAGTTCGAGTTTTTGTTACACAAGTTGGGCGTTTGAGATCTTCACGCTCCCACTTGAGGGGGGGGGTATTACGATATGGAAACTATTATGTGTTATGGAAAATATATTGATATTATTGTATTAAATTAGTAAGGGTAGTTTGGGTATATTTTATAGATGTAGAAGCCCTGACAGTGGCTATAAATATTGTACTATGTGATTGAAATTGGAGGGGAAATAGATTGACTGAAATAGATTGTACTAAGATCAAGAGCTTACAATTATTTATTAAAACCAATTGGTGGTAGTAAATGCGCAACTTTTATTTCTTATACATTAAGAGTGTGGGCAATCTGTCCCAAACCCCCCCCCCCCTCAAGTGTTGGCAATCTGTCCAACACTTGCACAATTTTCATTCAAGAGTGTGGGCAATCTATCCCAACAAGCAACAAATGATTAGAAAAATGAGCTTTAAACGGAGCAGAAATCTGTGACAAAACCGAGCTGCCAACAAGCTTTAAATGGAGCAGTTTTTCATCGTTTTAATGGCTGAAACAGAGCTGATTTGATGCAGAATTCGTGCAGACAATCAAGCAACATTTGAAGGGTTTTGTTAGAATTTTTGTAGTAAGTTGAATGAAGAAGGCTAGGATGATGAGTGTGAGATGGAAAAGAATTGATAAGTTGGAGAGATTGGAGAAATGAATTTGATTGTATTGATTGCTTGATTGCTTGGTTCAAGTACATGGGGTAGTGCTATATATATAGTCTCCATATGATGGCTCAAGACCCTTATGGAGTTTTCTAGATATTTCTTAATTTTTAACAATCACTACTAGAACCTACATGTATCTAGTAGCTTCCATTCTAGTGTAGCAATATTTATCTAGACTCTTACATACAACTAGAAGCTTCTATTCTAGAAATGTGTAGCACCATTCAACACTCCTCCTTGGTACGCATTTCAGTGACACCAATCTTTTCTCGCAATAGCTCGAACTTGTCTCTTGGTAGTGCTTTTGTGAATATGTCGGCTAACTGTTCTTCACTCCTGCAATGCAAGACCTCTATTTCTTTATTGGCCACAGCTTCTCTGATGAAGTGGTACTTGATTCTTATGTGCTTAGTCTTGTTGTGAAATACTGGGTTTTTCGCCATTGAAATTGCCGAATTGCTGTCACAGTAGATCAATGTTGCTTCATATTGAGCCTCCCCCATGTCTTCAAGTATGCGTTTGAGCCATATAGCTTGTCATGTTGTCAGTGCTGCTGCTACATATTCTGCTTCTGTTGTTGATAGTGCTATTGTGTCTTGCTTTTTTGTTGTCCAAGAGAATATTCCTGAGCCCAAAGTGAATGCATAGCCAGATGTGCTTTTATCATCTGATGATCCTGCCCAATCGCTATCAGTGTACTTAATCAATTTTGAGTCAGGACTGGATCCATACCAAAAGCCATAATCCTTTGTGCCTTGCAGATACCTAAGCACTCTTTTAGCTGCTCCGAAGTGAACTTGACTTGGACATTGCATGAACCTTGAAAGATAACTTGTTGCAAACATAATGTCAGGCCGTGTAGTTGTTAGATAGAGTAAACTTCCAATGAGACGCCGATAGACCGTACAATCTGCCATTGGCGTGCCATCTTCACTCTTGAGTGCTTTGCTTTCAAGTGGAGTTGAAACACTCTTGCACCCTTTCATCTTGAACTTTTCAAGAAGACTATATGTATATTTCTTTTGGGAAATGAAAATCCCATTTTCTTTCTGGTTTACCTCGATTCCAAGGAAGTAGTGCATTAATCCCAAGTCTATCATTTCAAACATCTTCATCATGTCTTGTCTGAAACTCTTTATCATGTCCTCATTGTTTCCTGTAAAGATGAGATCATCAACGTATAAGGAAACCATAAGTCTGTCATTTGTATCTCGTGTCTTAATGTAAAGTGTAGGCTCGCTTTTGCTCCTCCTGAAACCTTGCGTGATGAAGTAGTTATCAATTCTGCTATACCAAGCCCGTGGGGCTTGCTTGAGCCCGTATAAATCTTTCTTTAACTTTAGCACTTTGTCTTCTTCTCCTTTCATGATAAATCCTTGAGGCTGCTCCATGTAAATTTCTTCCTCAAGGTATCCATTGAGAAATGCTGATTTAACATATAGCTAATGGATTTTCCATCCTTTTTGTGCAGACAGGGCAATTAATGCACGTATCGTATTTAATCGTGCAACAGGAGCAAATGTCTAATCCACTCGAAACTGTTGAGAGTAGCCTTTGGCTACATGCCTTGCCTTGTGTTTTTGGATGGAGCCATTAGGATTAAGCTTTGTTTTATAGACCCACTTAACACCGATGACCTCTTTGTCTGGAGATGGACTTACTAGCTCCCACGTTTCATTCTTGTTTATCATCTTAATTTTTTCTTCCATTGCTTTTCTCCAAACTTCTTCTTTGGAAGCTTCTTCATAACTTCCTGGTTCTATCAAGGTGAGATTGCATCTCTCGTATATCTCACTCACAGATTTTGTTTTCCTTGGTGGCGTCTCTGGAGAAGAACTTTCATCTTGTGATGTTTCTTCAATGATAACGTGAGCTGGTGATTCTGGTTGACGGTTGTCTTCTTCGTTGGTTCGTAGAAGTGGTGCCATATTAATAGTTATCCTTTCAAATTCCTCGGTTTCCCAATTGAAGCTTTCATCCTCGTCAAATTCAACATCTCGACTGACAATAAGCTTTCTTGTTCTTAAGCTATAGACACGGTAACCTTTTGATTGTGTACTATAGCCTAAGAAAATACCTTTCTCTGTCTTTTCATCCAGTTTACTCATTTTCTCTTTTGGAATGTGAACATAACAGATGGAGCCGAAGACTCTAAGATGTTTTGCTGATGGCTTTCGCCCACTCTAGGCTTCGAATGGTGTTTTGTCTTCAACGGCTTTGGTTGGACATCTGTTTAGCAAGTAGACTGCGGTATGCACTGCCTCTGCCCAAAATGTTTTCGGAAGGCCTTTCTCTATTAGCATAGCTCTTGTTGTCTCCATAACGGTTCTATTTTTGCGTTCCGATACACCATTTTCTTCTGGAGCGTATCCAACTGTCAATTGATGCTCCACGCCTTCATCTTCATAGAACTTGTTGAATTTCTTTAGATGTGTATTCTTTGCCTCGATCACTTCTTATGGTCTTCATGTAGTGACCACTTTGTTTCTCGACATAGGCCTTATATTTTTTCACGCATGAAATAAACCCATGTCATTTTGGTAAAATCATCAATAAGAGAATGCAGTACCTATTTTGTTCATGTGAAGGAGTGCGCATTGGGCCACAAACGTCCGTGTGCACCAATTCTAATGGCTCCTTCGCTCTCCAAGCTTTTCCGACAAGAAATGGTTGTCGATGTTGTTTCCCAAGTGACGGGTCCGTTTCCGTCAAG
Organism: Gentiana straminea; assembly: GCA_036785695.1. Lineage (NCBI taxonomy): Eukaryota > Viridiplantae > Streptophyta > Magnoliopsida > Gentianales > Gentianaceae > Gentiana > Gentiana straminea. Next base: position 15,807,792 of record JAVUPR010000497.1, on the reverse strand, counting down.
TAGTTAGGATGGCAAGCCTGGATGTGGGATATCCGGCCTCTTCGTGGTGTTCCGATCAATGAGGTTATCGCCGTCGGACGGTGGAGTTTATCGAGGTAGGTGGCGGACTCACGGTGGTGATATGAAAGCAATAAACGAGAGAGAGAGAGATGCCGGTGCTCATGGAAACAAATGCGCAAAAGTTGTTCTATATCTTCATTAATGTCATAGTGGGGGTATTTATAGGGAAAGGATAAAGGCGTAAAAGACTACTCGTGCTAGCGGTGTCGCCGCCCGACGGATGGCGCTTGACCCCGCATTCTATCTAAGCTTCGAGCTTTCCATTAACTCGGTGGAGTTTCTCATATAAATGGGCCCGCCGTGCCGCGGGCGGCCCCCTTACGCCGAAGATGCTTGGTGGGATGGCCAAGTAGTTGGCGACGTAGCGCGGTCATGTACGGGGAAAGAGTTTGACTTATGTCTTCCGACGAGTTGACCGGGGATAATGGGACCGTGTCAGGTTCCGTATCATCAATGGCCCCCTACTCTGCGGCGGAAAATCGTTGCGGCGTGGAGTAGTATTCTGGTCGAGGAGTCTTCGTTGACGGACACTCTTGGAAGACAAAAGTTGAGCGGACTCATGATTAGTGAAGAGAGTTTGAGAAAGTAATAATACTTGAGTAAACTCCAACTTATTTATTCATGTTGAAAGAATGAGTATAAATAGGTACAAGAGAGGATCCTTACAAGAGAGAATCCTAGCTAGTAAAGTAAAAGTAACTAGAGCCGGCTACAATAAATGCTAGAGTCGGCTATGTCTATGCTATTACATAATAGGACAAAGGATAGTTACTTTATGACTATTAGGACATATTAATTGTTTATTCAATGCAATTAATATGTCTCATGATACAAAGTAACACGTTATAATGTAACATGTTATGAGTATAATAATAATGTAATATTAACCATAGTATTTCCACACCCCCTCAAACCGGGTTGTATATGTTTATACGACCAAGTTTGCTACTCAATCTGTCTTGAACATAAGTGGTGGTATGGCCTTGGTGAGAATATCGCATTCGATCCGCCGAGGGAACATACTTGGAGTTGAATAATCTTGGCATCAATCTTCTCCTTTAGGAAGTGTCCGTCAATGTCCACATGTTTGGTTTTATCATGATGGACTGGATCCTCTCGCCATGCATAAGGTGAATTATTGTCACGAAAGCAGAGTGTGATAGGTTGCTAAAGAGGTTGCTTTGAAGTTCGGTGAGTACCCTTTTTAGCCACGAGCTTCACAAATGCCAAGTACAAGTGCCCCGAGTTCGGCTTTCAAAGATCGCTTCTTGACACGAGGTCGTTTCTTGCTCCTCCAAGTAACTAGGTTTCCCCATACATATGAGCAATAGCCTGTGGTAGATCTTCTCGTCAATGTGACATCCACCAATCGGCATCGGTGTAGACCTTGATTGATCTATCGGGAGACTTGGTGAAATGTAAGCCCCGGCCGAGTGGACTTCGGTACCTCGGTATCCCGTTCACGGCATCCCAATGTTGCTCGGTAGGGCAATGCATGAACTCGGCTAACCAAGCGACGCCCATATGCAATATCGGGTCTTGTATGGGACGGATAAATGAGTTTCCCTACAAGTCTTTGATATTGATCCTTTCGACAAAGAATGTCACCATGCACAGGGTATTACGGGGTCTACTCGGGGATACAAAGACAGGTTTGCATCCCAAAGATGCCGCTTTCCTTCGGCGGGTCCAAGACATACTTCCTCTCGTGAAACGATATACCCCGGCGTTCCTAGCTATTTCCATACCAAGAAAGTACTTTAGGTAGCCCAAATCTTTAACTTGAAATACTTTTGCCAGCGGGGTCTTCAAGTGTTGGATCTCGACGGGGTCATCACCAAGTAAGGATGATATCATCCACATAGACAATAAGAATGGACCTTTTCTCGGTTTGTTGTTTTGATAAACATTGTGTGATCCGAGTTGCATTGATGGTATCCAAGCGCTTTAACCACAAGAGTGAGTTTGCCAAACCAGGCTCTGGGGACTCGCTTTAGGCCATATAGAGATTTCCTCAATTTGCAAACTTTCCCTTGAGTGTGAGTATTGGAAAAACCGGAGGCACATTCATGTAGACTTCCTCGCAAGGGTCACCATTTAGGAAAGCATTCTTGATATCCAATTGGTGTAGAGGCTACCAAGTTGGACAAAGAATTGAGATCGCACTCGACAAAGGTGTTTAGTTTTGCCACAGGTGCAAAGGTTTCCTTGTAGTCAAGGCCATATGTTTGAGTGAATCCCCTTGCAACCAGTCTAGCTTTGTATTTGTCAATAGTACCATCAGCATTGTACTTGATAGTGAACAGCCATTTGCAGGCCTGATGTCTTCTTTCCATGTGGGAGAGAGGTGAGATCCCAAGTATGGTTGTCAAGGAGAGCAGTCATTTCGGTTTGACACCGCCTTCCACTTATCATGTTGGAGAGCTTCCCGTATATTCTTAGGAATAGAGTGAGAATCCAAGTCCCGTGTAAACATGGCAAAAACAGTGATAACCGATCATAGGATAGATAATTATGAATAGAGTGGTCGGTAGTGCAAGATCTCTTTCCCTTCCCGATAGCAATAGGTCTCGTCATCAACGTCGCCAGCCGCCGAGAGTCGGTGGGGTGCCGAGGTTCGGTCCCGCCGTGACTCGCAGGTTGCCGAGTGTCGGTAGGCTCGGTTCGACGAGCTCGGGTCGGTAGACTCGGTTCGGGAGGTTGCCGAGGATCGCAGGATGCCGAGAGTCGGTGGGGTGCCGAGGTTCAAGAGTTTGCCGAGGGAAAGGATTTAGTTCAAGTTCAATCGGGTTTCCATCGGTGGATCGCCTCGGTGGACTTGCTTGTAGTAAGGAGTCCTTTCAAAGAATTTTACATCCATAGAATTGTAAAATCTCTTTTCGAAGGAGAGTAACACTTGTAACCTTTCTTGTCCTTTGCATATCCTAGGAAAATGCACTTGTGAGCTTTGGGATCAAGTTTGCTTCGTGTTGGGCATGGATATAAACAAATGCGACAACCAAAGATTTTTGGTGGTAATTGGGAGATAAGATGAGGGCATGAGTGTGTGGTCGGGAGGGTTTGGATAGGAGTTTTGAAGCCTAACACTCGCCGGGAAGTCTCGTTGATTAAGTAAGTGGCGCTTAATATAGCTTCACCCCACATATACTTTGGGACATGGGTAGTGAACATGATTGATCTAGCCATCTCCAAGAGGTGCCTCGTTCTTTCTCTCAAAGAACCCCATTTTGTTGAGGTGTTTCCACACAACCGCCGATATGGACAATCCCCTTATTCATCAAGAAATTACCGAGGTTAGACTCATAGTATTCAAGAGCATTATCGCCTTTAAGATCTTGATCTTAGTGTCAAATTGAGTAGAGATCATGTTGTAGAATTTCTGAAATACTGGTCCAACTTCAGATTTATCCTTCATTAAAAACAGCCATGTGTTCCTGGTATGATCATCAATGAAAGTGACAAACCACCTTTTTCCTGTTATACTTTTTACCCTTGAAGGTCCCCATACATCACTATGAATTAAAGTGAAAGGTGTGGAAGGCAAATGAGGTAGTTTGGCATACACAGATTTGGTAAGTTTGGCAAATTGACAAATATCACATTGAAGATCATTGACATTACATCCTTTAAATAATTCAGAATTACGGACTTCAAATAACCAAAACTTGGATGTCCTAGTCTATAATGCCATAACATGATATTATCTAAGGTTTGAGTGCGAGCCGCCGAGGCAGATCATCGCCTTCGCCTTCTCGTCTTCAAAGGGGTCGACCACATACAATCCTAAGCAGGGTTTAGCCCTCCCAATCACTTCCCGTGAAGAAGGGTCCCGGAAAGTGCACCGATTCTTATTAAAAACAACAAATCAATTTAAATCTTTTGCAAGTCTACCGACGTATATGAGATTGCGCCTCTAATTTTGGAACAAATAGGACATCCTTTAGACATATCTTATTAGTGAGTTTAACATTTCCAAAACCTTTTGCACGAGAAATGGATCCATCGCTAGCCTTAACATTGTGAATTTGTTGACATGGCATAAGGTGAGTTATGAGATTTTTATTACCAAATCATATGGGAGGAGGCCCCGAATCAACAATCCATGTTTCATTACTAATAGAAGAGTAGAATTTACCCGCACTAGCTTTGAGTAGCCGTGTCGGTAGAGGTACTACCTTCTTTTTGTTGAGTGAGGAAAGCTTTGAAAGCAAGAAAAAGCGAGCATTCAACTTGTTGTCATTCTCCTCTTCATGGACATGCCCGCCCCGACTTTCCCCGGTAGGTTTGAGAGATTTAGGCATGCCATGTAGCTTCCAAAGCAAGTGTCCTTGGTGTGATTTGTGCGTTTGCGGTGCTCACGAACAACTTTCCGGCTTCTATCGCAGGCTTCCCGACGCCTCCCGCAACCTCGGCGGGCTTCCCGATGGTCGGCAGGTAGCACTCTCGGCAGGGGTTGTCGGTAGGGGAGTTCAAGCGGCATCACTTTCCTCCTCGCTTTCCTCATGTTTGACTTCAAGAAACATGGATTTGAGATTGGGGAGAGGTTTTGTGGCAAGGATTCTTCCTCTAACATCATCAAGGGCGGGATTCACCCGGTAAGAAACTTGAATACTCTCTTTTTCTCAATAATGTCCTTATAAAGGGCGCATCCTTGACATCATTCCAGGGGTGAGTTTCCAAGCATATCTAGGTGTTGCCATGCCCTAGACAGCTGATTGAAGTATTGAGTTACGTACATATCTCCTTGCCTGCAGCTTTTGGATCCGAGCTTCAAGTTCATACACTTCGATGTATTGTCTTTCTTGGAGTAAAGATCCCCGGCATTATCCCGATTTCCTTTGCGGTATCATACATCATAAAGTTCTCACTAATCTCTTTTGTCATTGATCTTGTGAGAATGGTCATGACTTGATTATTAGCGTATCCCATGATTCAAATCCTGGGTCATCTTCAAGCAGGGGCAGGGTTTAGAGCCGGACGGTATCCCATCTTACCTTGTCCAGAGATGTACATTTTCATAGATCTTGACCATAGCAAATAGTTGTTGCCATCAAGTCTATGATTAGTATAAGATGAAGATTCGGTGACCCTGGGCCCGTCTGGCGAGGCAAAATGGGACTCAATCGAAGGCGAGGAAGCTTCGGATAGTGAAGACATTCTTGATTCAAACAGGTTGCCGAGAGTTTGCAATGGGATTTCGGGAGTTTAAGGCTCCGATACCATGAAGAGAGTTTGAGAAAGTAATAATACTTGAGTAAACTCCAACTTATTTATTCATGTTGAAAGAATGAGTATAAATAGGTACAAGAGAGGATCCTTACAAGAGAGAATCCTAGCTAGTAAAGTAAAAGTAACTAGAGCCGGCTACAATAAATGCTAGAGTCGGCTATGTCTATGCTATTACATAATAGGACAAAGGATAGTTACTTTATGACTATTAGGACATATTAATTGTTTATTCAATGCAATTAATATGTCTCATGATACAAAGTAACACGTTATAATGTAACATGTTATGAGTATAATAATAATGTAATATTAACCATAGTATTTCCACAATTAGGGACACAAACTAGTAGAGCCTCATCAAAACCTCTCTTAAGAAAAACCCAGTGGGAAAAAATCTTAAGCAAGGGAAAAGAGTACTCTCTGTTTGTATCAGAAATCTCAAGACCGCTCCTTTAGAGGCGAGGCGGGGTTGCGACATGAAGTTGACGCAACATTACCCGCGAGCGCATCGTGAAATTGACGCTATACGAAAGGCCTGCCAATCACTACCAGCGGGTTTCCTCCTCCTAGTACACGTTAGTGGTGATCTGGAGTCGACATCGCGCTTGATAGTCCGCAGTCAGTCGCAAGCGACAAGGGAACTGACCTACCCGGCCGCCCCTTTTCAGATATAGGAAGCGATCTTCTCTCATCCGGCGGCCTACCAGGTCGTCCTCCCCTCGTATAGGAAGCGATCTTCTCTCATCTTGGATCTCAGCTTGCGGACTCGGTGATTGTAAGGGGCCCAATTCAGGTGAAAGACGCTTTGCCATTCTTCCCAGATAGCGTCGACCATGGCCCCCGGCAGTTTCCACTCCGAATTAGACGCACGAATTTTTTAAATAGTCGCTCCGGGGCGGTCCGCGGATCCGATCGCCGATGAATACCTCGATCCTCCTATGAGCTCGCAAGATTCGGATTCACGTATCTCGGCTTCCTCTTCACGCTCTAACTCCGCAATCTCGGGCGGCGGGAAGGCGGCGGCGGTATCGAGATTCTCGTTCCGTTTCTACCCGTGGTATTGAGATTGGGGGTTGTTCTCCCACCGATGGGTTGTGGAGAAAATGCAAGCCGGATTCCAGGTGCTCGTTGCCTTCGTACTCCTCCATAAACTCGTATTCATCATTATCTGACTGAGACATTCTTGTTTTTCTGGGATTTTGTAAAGAAGAAACGAGTGACTCAAATGGGAGAGTGAGCATTTGTGGAGAAGGTAGTAACATGGCGGCTTTTATAGAGGGAGGTGGCGTGTTTGGCATGGATTACCATAATGGTAGGCGGACGAGAGCGACGGCTATCGAAGAGACAACATAATGACCGGCGTAATGATGGTTATCGAGAGGTTTACCGTCATTATGAGCATTCGAGGGGACGGTTATTTATGATGGGTAATCATGGGCTATTTTTCGTCCGGAATAGTCCCTAGTCAAAGCAGCCCTATCAAACGCGGCTAAAACTCGGGAAGACCACCAACGATGGCTTTTGAACCGTTCCATCCGTTTGGGATACCCGACGGTTGTGGACGCGGCGGGGAGATGTGATGACACCGCGGACGGCGATTTGAGGTGCACGAGCGCAGAGCGATCCGGATATGCCGCGAGGAGCGTTCGGTCGGCGCGATCGCGGCTTGAGAGCTTGCGATGTAAATCGTCCGTGCTCGTAGGTCCGACCGAGGTCGACATGTTGAGGGGCACGACAGAGAGTGATCCGATATGCCGCGAGGAGCGTTCGGTCGCCGCGATCGCGGCTTGAGAGCTTGCGATGTAAATCGTCCGTGCTCGTTGGTCCGACCGAGGTCGACATGTTGAGGGGCACGAAGCATAGAGTGATCCGGATATGCCGCGAGGGAGCGTTCGGTCGCCGCGATCGCGGCTTGAGAGCTTGCGATGTAAATCGTCCGTGCTCGTAGGTCCGACCGAGGTCGACATGTTGAGGTGCACGGCATAGAGCGATCCGGATATGCCGCGAGGAGTCGTTCGGTCGCCGCGATCGCGGCTTGAGAGCTTGCGATGTAAATCGTCCGTGCTCGTAGGTCGACCGAGGTCGACATGTTGAGGGGCACGAAGATGAGCGATCCGGATATGCCGCGAGGAGCGTTCGGTCGCCGCGATCGCGGCTTGAGAGCTTGCGATGTAAATCGTCCGTGCTCGTAGGTCCGACCGAGGTCGACATGTTGAGGTGCACGGCATGAGCGATCCGGATATGCCGCGAGGAGTTGTTCTGGTCGCTGCGACTGCGGCTTGAGAGCTTGCGATGTAAATCGTCCGTGCTCGTTGGTCTGACCGAGGTCGACAATTTGAGTTTCTGGGATTTAATCATTTTCTGCGATCCCAGGCGAGATGGCGAAGTCATTTGTGTTGGCGAAAGCGCAAACTGTACGTGCGAGCTATTACCGGTGGCGTGCAACGTGGAGCAATATAAACGGGCTGCGCGAACGCCGCGTATCATTAAATGTGGCGTCCTTTCACTTCTGACAAGGTGACGTTTCGCCGTAGGTCGTGATGGCTGGTGATGATGGCGTTTCGTTTTTTACGCAAACTTCAAATTTCAAAGCGTCGTGTCCAATTCCGAAACTTTTTGCTTTCCCGCGCAAACCCGAACCGTCGGATGAAGACAATCACGGCCGTTGGTTGGTTGAGTGCTTGTCTATTTAAGGGGGCGTTGCCCCTCTTTTTTCCACCTTTACGAAAACCTTTTCCAAAATTTTCAGGCTGATCGAAATCCTTTCTACCAAGCCAAAAATCAAGAGCATCTTATGGTGATTTGGAACCGAGTTTCCAGAATTCTGAGGCTGAGGCTGTGTTTGAACTTCATCGGAGTGAGCCCTTTACAGCGATCGGAGTGATCATCTTTGTCCTCCCAATTTTCTGCCATCCAGATCATAAAGGTACCATCTTTATCCGATCTAACACTGGGTTTTTCTTTGTTGATCGTTATTTTGTGGTTGATTCCCGGCTCCGTATAGACCATAAGTACGCTTTTTGTCCCGTAGATATTCGGATTTTTGAGGTTTTTTAACCGGTGACGAGATCCGTATGCCTAAACCCTTCTTTTGTGAATTTGAAGCCTTCAGGGATTAGGGAGCAATTTTTAATTTTTCCGTGTAGTCTTTCTTTATGACCCCGTTGCCCCCTGTGCTGTTGGCGTGCGCGGAAATGGGGGGGGGGGGGCGGTGTCGACCTGAACGAAGCGTTGATCCACCTCTCTTCATTTTGCAGCATGTCGCACAGCGGGGACGACAGCGATCAAGAAGAATTTGATTATGGTGATGGCGGGGCCGAGGAAAGGGCCGGCGGCGAGGTTTCTCCTTCCCGTTCTGACGAAGAGGACTCACGCCTCGAGACTGGCGAGGCCCAAAGGCTCCTTATAACGACGGGCACTCAGCTGCTTTCTGAATCCTTGCAGCATCTAGCTCCCAGGGAGCGAATTTCTAAGACTGCCGGTGAAAGGATTCAGGCGGCGTCAGCCCCGAGGCCGCAAAAACGAAGGGGGACGGCGTAGGGGCACCCAGACCTGCTAGCTCCGCCCCGCAGAGGGGGAAAATCCAGATCAGCTTGAAGACTGCAGAGTCTTTGGAAGAGGGTGGCAAGCTGAAGGCCATGCATCGCGCTGTCGATGCAGAATGGAGATCTTTGTTGGCCGAGGCGCCTGATTTTAACACCGCTATCCGCGCCCGATACCAGCTCTCCGATGACTATCATTTTTGCCCGTGCATGGACGGTCGACGGTATGAGTATACTTGCGGGCGCTCTACCGAGGGACCGCTTGTACGTTCCTTTTGACAATTTCCCCGGCGGGGTTCGGGCCCCCTTTCGATCCTTTTTTGGTGGAGGTGATGTATTTGCTTTGGAAGCCTTGCCGGCGGACTTTCACCCTAATGTCTGTTAGGACCCGGCGGCGTTTATTGCGACGTGCCGCCTTAATGGAATTGAGCCCTCCTTGGGTCCGTTTAGGGAGTTCCATGATTTCGTCGGCACCCAAACTCCGGGGCGAGTGAGCGTGAGGGCGCGTGAGGGGAGGCCTCGCCCTTTTTACCCCGCTGACAACAAAATCTATAACTGGAGTCAAAGAGTACTGCGGGTGCAATCCAGGGTCGGATGGCCATTCCCGCATTTTGGGAGCCGGGCCGCACGCGGACTAGACTCCAAGTGGCTTAAAGACAGAGTGGTTCCTTTCGCAAGCCCTAAAGAAGTAGAGGCGATTGTGGCCTTGATTAGCTCGCGGACGGATGCGCACAGTCCGCATGATCGGTGTCCGGATGTTGACGAACGTAAAGCTGGGTAGCGCGAGGATGGCAGGGATCCCGGGCTGTTTGGTGCCGGGGATTCTGCCCGTCGTGAACATTCCCCCGCCATGTGTGGAGCTTAGTGATCCTGACTGGGTCGGCGAATGCCACTTGGGTAGGACCTTTCCGACGCAGTGCGAAGAGTGTGGCGGTGATTGGTCGAGCCGCCAGGGTAAAGCCATTTCTTCTCTATTTTTGTTTTTGCTAACCCAAAAATACGCAAGCCTGTACGCGGGGTCGGGGCGGCGTTGGGCACAGTCCCCCTACTCCCTTTTTTTTTTTACTTCCAAAAAATGAGAGGACTACATGTAATATCTCTTGAGGTTGTCGGCGTGCCAAGTATTCTCATACTCACGGCCATTCCCGTCTTTGAGATAATATGTCCCCTTCTTTAGCTCGCGAGAGACCCGAAGGGGTCCTTCCCGATTCTTTGTCTAACTTTCGGGTTTGTGGCCGGCGGCTTCACATTTAATTAATACGAAATCTCCTGGCTTGAAAAAATGATGGCGTACCTTCTTATCGTGATGTCGCTTGGCGGCCATCTTGAAGTTAGCCAATCGAGTTGCGGCTTGCAATCTTTTTTCTTCGAGCATGTCGAGCTCAAATTCGCGTGATCGAGCGTTGGTGTCCTCGCTGAAATGCGATACTCTGATGCTAGGTAGAGTCATTTCCACTGGTGTCATCGCCTCCGAACCATAAGTCAGGGAGAATGGGGTTTCTCCTGTGGTAGACTTTTTGGCTGTCCGGAGCGACCATAAGATCGCGGGCAGCTCATCTACCCATCTGCCTTTTTTCCCGCATAAAGTGCGTTTCAGACCTCTGAGAAGTTGTTTGTTTGCGTTCTCTGCCTGACCATTACTTTGAGGGTAGCTGACCGAAGACGTCGCATGAATGACGCCATGCTCTTTACAAAACTCGTCGAATTCCGTTCTGAACTGCGGTCCATGGTCGGATATGATGATGCGAGGTATCCCGAAACGAGTCCATACTTGATCCATAAGAAAATAGATAACCTGAGTTGTGGCGATCTCTTTGAGGGCCTTGGCCTCTGTCCATTTCGTGTAATAATCCGCCGCTACTACTATGTACTCGCATCCGCCACGCCCCTTAGGCATTGGACCGACGAGGTCGATGCCCCACATCTCGAAGGGCCATGAGGCGGTGACGATGCTCTGCTCTACGGAGGGTAACCTGGGTATATCCGCGTACCTTTGGCAAGGGTCGCATTCCCTAACAAATATATCCGCATCCCTCAACAAGGTAGGCCAGAAGTATCCTGCGGTGATCGCCCTTTGTGCGAGGGTTCGACAGGCGGGATGCCCGCCGCATACTCCTTGATGAAGCTCACGGAGGATACCCTCTACCTGCTCCGGCCGGACACAGCGGAGTAAAGGTTTGGAGAAAGAGCGCCTGTAAAGTATCCCATTTTGAACGACATATCTCGCTGCTCGTCGAGCCAAGGTTCTCGCCTCTATTTTGTCTGAAGGCGAAACCCCATGCTCGATATAATCCTTGACCTCATCGATCCAGTCGCGCGAGGAGTGTTGAATATCCATGATCTCACATCTGTTGATAGATGGTTCCTCGAGGTATTCCAGAGGGATGTCAGGAGCGAGTGCCGCGTCAGCGTCGGATAACCTGGATAAATAGTCGCCCTCAAATTCTGAGTGCGTGGTATATAAGAGAGCTCGCAATATCCGAACTGACGACGTAACTTTTGGACCAGGTCGATGTACTCCTGTAGTTTTGAGCAATAAATCTTATAACCTCCATTCACTTGATTGACAACCAGCTGTGAGTCGCAAAAGACGTGTATGTTTTCAACTCTCATTGCAAGGGCGAGTTCAAGGCCTGCGATGACTGCCTCATACTCGCCTTGGTTGTTTGATGCCGTGAAATCGAAGCGAAGCGCTTTCTCAATTTCTTCGGACGTTCCAGGCTCGAGCAAGACGACTCCGGCTCCGCAAGCTCCACCCCGCTTGCGCCGTCAACGAACAACCGCCAACGGTGGTTGGGCCTCGTGGGGCCGCTAGGGACGGTTTGTCGGGCGAGTTGGTCGAAGGGGAAGCGGGTTGTGTTGCCGAGGACTCTCGAAAGCTTGCTTCAAGAATGAACTCGGCCGGGGCCTCGCGCCTTGATTGCCCTTCGAGGCTCATACTTGATGTCGAATTCCGTGAGCTCAATTGCCCATTTCAGGAGACGACCGGCGAGGTCTGGCTTATGTAAAACCTGACGCAGCGGACTATCCGATAGTATAACGATCGTGTGTGATGAAAAATATGCACGGAGCTTTCTAGCTGCTATAACAAGAGAGTAAGCCAATTTTTCTGCATTAAAATATCGACCTTCTACAGGACTGAGAGCCTTCGAGACATAGTAAATGGGCTTTTGAACGGGCTTCTCAGGAGTCCCCTCTTCTTTTATAAGAACTGCAGCGACAGCCCTATCTGAGGCCGCCAAATATAAATAAAGCTGATCGCCTATAATAGGACTTGTTAAAAGAGGCGGGCTGACCAGGTATCGCTTGAGCTCTTCGAAGGCTTCAGTGCATTCTTCAGTCCATTCAAACCTCTTGCCGCCTTTCAAGATTTTATAAAAAGGGAGACACTTGTCCGCAGATTTCGAGATGAATCGTCCCAGAGCGGTTATCCTTCCATTCAACCTCTGAACCTCCTTCACCGTCGTTGGAGGTGCCATGTCCAGAATGGCTCTGATCTTCTCAGGATTTGCTTCGATACCCCGCTGTGTGACCATGAAGCCTAAGAATTTTCCAGCTTTGACCCCAAACGTGCATTTGATTGGATTTAACTTCATGTTGTTTGCTCGCACGTTCGCGAAAGTTTCTCTCAAATCCGCTATGAGGTCGCATTTGCTGGATTTGATAACCATGTCATCTATGTAAGCTTCCATATTGCGGCCGATTTGAGTGTGGAAAACCCTGTTGATCATCCTCTGAAATGTTGAACCCGCATTCTTCAGGCCGAAGGGCATCATTTTGTAGTAATACATTTCTACCCCCGGCTCTGAAAGCAGTAAGTTGTCTTTCGTCCCCGGCCATACGGACCTGATGGTATCCAGAGTAGGCGTCGACAAACCTGAGGATTTCAAAACCCGCTATCCGATCTACCATTCTGTCTATGCGGGGTAGCTCATAGGGATCCTTGGGGCAGGCTTTGTTCAAGTCGGTGAAATCTACGCACATTCGCCACTTGCCGTTGTGCTTCGAAACCATAACGACGTTGGCCGGCCAAGTGGGATATTGTATTTCTTCAATGATATCTCGCCGCAAGTAGCTTTGCGATCTCAATTTTCACGACCTCTTCCTTTGCGGTTGAAAATTGGCGAGCCCGCCGCCGAATTGGCTTGAAGTGGGGATTCACGTTAAGACGGTGGAGTGCGACCTCGGGGTCGACGCCTCGCATGTCGGTGACCTCCCAAGCAAAGGCCTCCGGGTTCTCTTTCGGACGTTGATCGGCGCGGACATTTCGGCATCGCCAGGTGCGCCCCGACTTTGATTTTTTGTTCGGGGTATCTCTCATTGATGATTACCTCGACGAGATCCCTTTCGCTTCGATGCTCGGGTCATCTCGTATCCGCAAGTGTGTCGCATACAATTTTCTTTTGCTTTTTTCTTTGGCGGCGGAGGGCGTTCGTGCCTTGTCCCCGCCCGAGATGGGCTTCCGGCGCTCTTTTATTAACGCTCGCCTCTAACTCGGCCACGGACTCGCTTATCGAGGGTTGACTTGCTCAGCCGTTTTTGGGATCTCAGCCGTACCGACTGTCACTAGAGCTTCCAACAGATTTATTGAATTCGTGATGGGATTAGTCCCTGCTGGTGTGATGGGAGGTGTAACATTAGCTTGTCCCGGACACACTCGGAGTTCGGGCTCTCGTGCCCTTTTCAATCCCGCCTTTGATTTCGCCAAGTGGTCAAGATAAGTCCGTGGTCGACTAATCGCCCGCCCTATCCCGCCATTTTCTCGTATAAAATTTGACCCTCGATGCGGAATGGAAGACACCATTTGAAACTTGCGCATCGCGGTATGCCCGAGGATCATGTGGTAGCGAGTCGCGGATCGACCACCGGGAATTCTATTTTTTCTGTTCGGAAGGGCTCGAAGTCTCCGATGCGGACCTCCGGAGTCGATCATTCCTTTAACCTTTACCTCATGGTTGGTAAAACCCTCAAGCGAGCCCAGGTATGGTTTCGATTGGCCTCGGTGAAGTTCAAACCCTTGAGGCAGTCAAGATAGATAATGTCTCTGGCGGCACCTGTGTCCACCAGGACTCTGTTAACTCCGCACTTGCCGATCCCAATTTTGATTATGAGGGGCATCTCCATCGCTCCCGTAACAAAGCTAAGCTCGCTTTTTGTAAAAGCTAGGGCCTCTTCATCGAGTCGCAGGGTTCTAGGCCGCTCCCGCCCAAATTCTTTGATCGAGTTGATCTGCTCTTTTATCTGTCTGTTGCTAGGCGGGCTTTCGTGGATGACATTAAGCTCGCGCTCATACTGGGCCGCGACGAGCCTCTGGTTGGCACCGCCCGCCAATTTGAACCGATCTAGTTTTCCCTCCCGGGCCATGTTGTCTATGATCCTTATCGGGGAAAAACAATCATCGTGTTATGGCCGTGATAATTATGAAACTCACGAATTTGCTCCCCGTCCGCTTTACGAACCCCCGTCTTCGCTACGATTGTCGCGGGGTTTCCGGATGTGTTCGAGATTTCGTTCAGGATTGCCGACGGTCGCGCATTCAGCGGAATGTAATCTTTTGCGTCGAACTTTTGTGGCCTTTTGAAATCACGGTTGTCCGTTCTCTCGCCGGATTGATGACCTCCCCCTTTCTTTGGGGATCGACCTCGAGTACTGTTGGACGGGGCCGTGGGATCAGATTGAAGGCCCCGGTTTCTGGTGGGGACGACCTCGACGGTAGTAAACTTCCGGGCCTGCTCCAACATATCCCTCAAGTTGGTCGGCGGATGCATCGTCAAATGTGTCTTAAGCTCGCCGCCCACAAGTCCGGTTAAAAATGCCATCATGACCGTGGGTTCGGGCTCGTCCCGTGTTTGATCGTAAACTTGGACGAATTTCTCGTAATACGACCGGGCGGATTCCCCAGTGTCCTGTTTTATCAAAAACAAATCAGTTGTGGTTTTGCGAGGCCTATGCGCCGTCTTGAATTCAGCCGGGAACTTTGTCCGCATGTCCTCCCGCCGTAAACCGATCCGGGCCGGCGCTTGCGAAGCCATGTAGAGGCTCTATCTTTCATGCAACCCACCATAGCCACGCACCGGCCGCGCTATGGCGAGTAGCGAGCATCATTTTACTCTCGAACGAAGCTATCCACTCGTACGGGTCCGACTTACCCCGATAATCTGTTATGTTGACGTTAGATATTCGGCGTCGCGGTAGGCTTGCTATGAGCGAGTCCGAAAGCGCATCCATAGCGCGCTAGGTTCCTTATCCTCTTCTCGTTTACTCTTTTTCATCTCCGAACCATCATCCTCGGTCTTCGAATCGTTGGTTGGTCTGGGTCCGAGGTGCGCCCTGAGAGTGGGCGTCGTCCTCGTCACTATCGAGCCTTTCTGTTTCGGCCCGTGCTCTTCTTCTTAGGATAATATCCCGGGGGTTTTCATTGAGGGGGCCCGCCTTCGTCGACGTTGCCTCGCGTTCCTTTATCTTCATCTCTCGGTGGTGATGGTAAAGCTCTACGTTTTCCCCGGGCGGTCATGCGCCGATACTCTAGTTTGGCTGTCTTCACCATGCCGAGAGGAGGACACACTTTCCCCTCGATGCTCGTGACGCTGAGCTCGCGTTGTTTGCCCCATGTTTGGCCCTTTCCACGGAGGGGCGATGACGTTACGCCCGGCGTTCATGCCCTCTATGGTTGGGGGAGGATTAATTGCTAGTGCGGGCTGACCGACGGAGATTAAAATCTCGTTGGCTGCCTTCATTTTCGCCGCGTACTCACCATAACTCTTTATTCTTGCCGGATCGGCCTCGCTAGGAACCGGCGGGCGGGAGCCTCTTTATCTGGGCCCTCTGTGTTAATCTGTCTTCGGGCGAGCTCTGCCTCTAATTGAGCGTTTTTCTTTCTTAATTCTAAGAACTCGCGGAAATCGACGGCTCCTTGGGCGGGGTCGCTCTCATGCGACCTCGCTGGGGCGACCTGCTTTTCTGCCGGGTTGGGTGTGACAGGGTTAGGCGAAGGATTAGCCATGATGGGAGGTCTGCTACAAGTCTGACAACAAGGTTTCCAAGGTAGGAAGTGGGATTATTGCCTCTGACACAAGCCAACTCTGATATCCTTTTCAAAGAGTAGTTAAGGTGACGTGGCTGGACGTGATCTGCTGTCAGATTTTATGTACGCAACATCCGATGAACCTTTTATCCTCCCACAAGCAATCGATCCCGATACCGATACGCCGCAAGCCTTTTATGGGGTTCACACCGTCCCGATCGGCATTCAAATCGGAAAAACGCTAACCACACCGTTTCTTAGCGCTTCATATAAGATTATCCCAATAGTGGTGAATCTTCAAACGCAAGATTGGGATAGTCTACACAAACACATGAGCTATTTTTCCACGGACTCGTGAAGACAAAGGTAACCGATTTGATGATGATAAACCGGAATAAAAACTGTTATACAAGGGAGACGGAGATCGGAACGAGCTAAGCAACTATAGGGGGCACGAAGGTGTTGAATCCTTTGAAGAAATCGTTCCCGGTAACGGAGCCAATTGGCGGGTCCGTTTCCGTCAAGTAGTTAGGATGGCAAGCCTGGATGTGGGATATCCGGCCTCTTCGTGGTGTTCCGATCAATGAGGTTATCGCCGTCGGACGGTGGAGTTTATCGAGGTAGGTGGCGGACTCACGGTGGTGATATGAAAGCAATAAACGAGAGAGAGAGAGATGCAACAGTGCTCATGGAAACAAATGCGCAAAAGTTGTTCTATATCTTCATTAATGTCATAGTGGGGGTATTTATAGGGAAAGGATAAAGCCGTAAAAGACTACTCGTGCTAGCGGTGTCGATGCCCGACGGATGGCGCTTGACCCCGCATTCTATCTAAGCTTCGAGCTTTCCATTAACTCGGTGGAGTTTCTCATATAAATGGGCCCGCCGTGCTTTGGGCGGCCCCCTTACGCCGAAGATGCTTGGCGGGATGGCCAAGTAGTTGGCGACGTAGCGCGGTCATGTACAGGGAAAGAGTTTGACTTATGTCTTCCGACGAGTTGACCGGGGATAATGGGACCGTGTCAGGTCCCGTATCATCACCAAGCATGCATCCTTCGCAAACACGATCGGGTGCCTTTATAGCGGGAGATCTTTCATCATGTTCTTCTGATGTAGTATTTTTAATCCATTGAAATTGAAGTGACCAAGCCTTCTGTGCCATAACCACGAGTCGTCAACTTGTGCCTTCATTGCTACATCTCTTGCATAACTCCATTGGATCGGAAAACATCGTTTTTCCTTCATTTTTATTTTTGCAATTTGAAGGAATTTATCTTTCTTATCATATATTGTACAAGAATCTCCTTCAAAATGCAACGAGTATCCTTTCTCCATCATTTGCCCGACACTCAATAGATTTTGATCTATACTCGGGACCAAGAGCACCTCATTTATGTATCTCTTGCCTTTCTTTGTGTTGATGACAATAGTGTCTTTTCCAATAGCCTCCATAAAGTCGTTGTTTCCTATCTTAATATTTGTCTTGAATTTTTCAAGACGGAAAAATATGAATTCATCTTTTGTCATGTGATTGCTGCAACCACTGTCAAGATACCATATATCTTTCTTTTCCTCTGTTGCTACTTGACAGGCATAGGAGAGATTGTCTTCGAAGTTCTTTTCTTCAGAAAATTTAGCTTGATGATTCCTTTTCGATCGACATACCTTCTCGACGTGACCAAATTTCTTGCAATTTTTGCATTGTGGTTTTCCTTTAAACCAACAGTCTTTCTCCAAATGGATTTTCCTCTTGCATATACCACAAGGGGAAAATGTTTTGTTTGGAGGCTCTGTATTTTTAGAACCTTCATTTGATCTCCGATCATTTTGTTTAGATTTCTGTGAGGCGTTTTCAACTTAGATTGAAAGGCATTTTCAGTTGTGCGTTAGTGACGCCTTTCCAATCTATGTTCATGAGCTTCTAACGACCCCATCAATTCTGAAGCAGTCAATTTTTCCAAATCTTTTGACTGCTCAGTAGCTGTGATGATTGGATCATATTTTCCTGTACATGTAATTAATATTTTTTCCATAATTTTCTTTTCTGGGATGTCTTCTCCATTCGCCCACAATTGATTTGCTAATGAATCTACTGTTGTGTAGTAGTCTTTAGCATTCTCCGAATCTTTCATTTTTAAATTCTCAAAATTTCTCCTCAGTGAATGGAGTTTTGAGACTCGTACCTTTTCATTGCCTTGAAACTCCTCTTGCAACTTATCCATCGCTTCTTTAGCCGTCTTGGCACTCATGATTCTTGGAAACAATTCTTCAGTCAAGCTTAACTGAAGGGCTAATAATGCTTGAGCATCTTTCTGTTGATTCTCCTTGAGTTCTTTCTTTTGTGCGGTAGATAAATTTGAGATGTCGTCGGGGATGCTAAATCCCTTACTTACGATATCCCATAAATGTTGAGCACAAAAGTAGGTTCTCATTTTAATGAACCAATAGTCGAAATTTTCACCCCGGAAAATTGGAACCGGAATGGATGAGCGGAGTGTGTAATCTGCCATTATGTTGATTTCGCCCAGTTGTAGTTGTGTCGAAACCGAGCTCTAATACCACTTGTTAGAATTTTTGTAGTATGTTTCATGGAGAAGGCTAGGATGATGAGTGTGAGATGGAAAAGAATTGATAAGTTGGAGAGATTGGAGAAAGGAATTTGATTGTATTGATTGCTTGATTGCTTGGTTCAAGTACATGGGATAGTGCTATATATATAATCTCCATATGATGGCTCAAGACCCTTATGGAGTTTTCTAGATATTTCTTAATTTTTAACAATCACTACTAGAACCTACATGTATCTAGTAGCTTCCATTCTAGTGTAGCAATATTTATCTAGACTCTTACATACAACTAGAAGCTTCCATTCTAGAAATGTGTAGCACCATTCAACAGGTTTGAAGCTGCACATATATATGGGTGTGTTTATTGAGTGAAAATGGAGCAGCAAACAGAGCCATGTATTGAGCTGAAATCGAAGATGGAAACATGATGAAATTGGAACAAATTTTCAGGTTGTTCTTGAGCTGCTCGCTTTTGGGAAGTCTATGATTTAAAGTGTATGATACAATTGTGAAGCTACTATATTATGGTGTTAATGAAGATGTTAAAGAGCTTCAATTTTGCTTGAAGAAAAACACATAAGCTGGGGGTTGCAAAGTAGCTTCAACGTTCACTACAACAAAAATAAGATATGGCGACGTCAAAACACGCCTCAAAAAGTGAGATATGAAGGCGTTTGCTTCTAGTTGTGGCGTTTTTAAGTGTCCCCTGTATCGATGTCTCTATAGCTAAAGGGTCCGAACAAGACACTTCAAAACGATCTAATATGTGCACATTGCATACTTTTAAAAGCGCCTTAACATATACCCAGTGGATGCATTAAAAAGCGTCCTAAAAGATGAACAGTGGATGCATTAGAAAGCGCCTCAATAGGTTACAGTAAATACATTTTGAACACGCCTTGTTATGTTTACAGTTGAGACATTTTGAACACGTCTTATTTTGTTTACAGTTGAGACATCCAGAAGTGCCTTATCAGGTTACATTGGATACATTCAAAAGTGCCTTATCTGGGTTACATTGGATACATTCAGGGCGCCTCAACAGGTTTTGGGTTGTCACATTTCAAAGCGCCCCAACAGTCTCTTCATCCCACACTGTGAAGTGACCTTACAGCCTCATGATGCCATACTGAAAATCACCCCATCAAGCCCTGAAATCCAAAACAACCCCTAATTGTTAATTTGCAACTAAAAACATACATACAGACCAATCCAAAACAACCCCTAATTGTTTAATTGCACCTAAATACATACATACAGACCAAGATAATGATTTGATCAAATCTTTATATGGTCAACCAACATGAATCAAACTGATTTATTCTATACAATCCAAACCACTGATGAGAAATTAATTGACTCCCAAAAACAAATAAACTCACAACAGAACATATAAGATTTCAAGTGAACCAGAATATTATCAACCAATCAATAGACTCAAAGGCACAATCGACTTGAATCAAAACAATCGAGCATCCTGTACTATTGGACTACTAAGTCGCACAAGAATCAGAAAACAAAAACAAAATTCAAAACTTGATAGATATGACAGAGACCGCAACAAGTATCAGCAATAAATATGACAGGCCCTTTAAAAGATACCACAACCAACTTACAGTCAACATTTATCCGGCATTACGCTGAAAATCGACTTGCAATATTTATCCAGCATTACCGTAGTTCAAAATTCTCGTATGGCGTATCATTAGGAAGTGCAGAAAGAGTTGTATTAGCTGTTATTAAGGCTGACTTCCATTTTGATGTTGTGTTAATTGTCTCATTCATCACAAGTTTCTGAAACAACAAAACTGCGTATTAAAAAAAACAACTTGTAAAGCATTTTCGTTATTCGCCCTAACATGTCTTTCTGCAAACATGAGTTTTTCTAATCCCACACCATAATATCTCATTGATCCAGCTGAAATGCGAGCAGTTTGGAACAACTCTTGAGAATATAAGAGCAGCATACTTAAGAATATCTTGAAAAATATAGCCTACTTCTTACTTTAAAGAAAGGGTAGACCATGTTGCAAAACACTATACAACACAACATTAAAAAATGCAATAAACAGTTAATCTTTTGGATCATTTACGATTCTAGATGTCCAAAACTACTCAAAACGATTGAACAAAACATAGAATTCTGAATTATGCAAAATTTTCGATAACTAGTGATGATGTGAAAGTTTTAACGGAAGCACAATGAAATAAGAAAAACTCTACATAACTAAAAGCAGTTGTGACTAGTGAATGACTAAAGCATACATAGTGACTGGAAATAATCAACGTACTTGAAAGACACTAATCAGTTTGGCTTCCTAATATAATTTGAGTGCCATGCTTCATCTCCTTCATAAAAGGCAGAACCAACAATTGATAAAAAGAAATGTGACCTAACATGGACCACAAACTCTAAAAGGCTAGGAATGGAAATGAAATGCAGTTGGTTCTGTGTAAAACAAGATGAATTCTTCATACTAGGGCTGCACCCAAGTCCTATGCGATCTGCATAACAGTGTCATAGGAGAAGAACAGGGTTCCACACAATCAGAGGAATGTTGGGACTGATGTTAGGTTAAAGCAGCAAAAGGGACTATCGGGTTACCTGAAAAAACTAAAAGTATCCCAGTCCATAATCTGTCCAGTAAAGCCATGCATCACCAAAGTGTCCAGGTCTCTCCTCCTATGGTCCAACATAAGAAGATTTCTAGACAAGTATCATATTGGATATAATATAGCTACAGAAAAGAAAAGAAGAGAAGTAACTGGAAATTGATGAACAAATCTGACTTCACTAATTCAATGATAACTAGCAATTATGCACTTCCGAAGTTCCATCCAGATTAGCCATATGCAAACCATCTTGAGCATCTTGCAGCATTAGACTACGGTCATATTCATATGAATAAACACGGAAAATTAAAAAGACTCAGTACCCATGACTCACCAAAATATTCAAGCCAAGATCTTCATATGAATGATCGTATGGAATAGGTTTCTGCAACTGTACAATATCAATACCATAAGTTATATATCCATGTATTTATTTAAGCAAATGATTACTTCAAGCTTACTTCCAACTTACTAGACTTAAGCAGATGCAACTGCCAACTTCAAGCTCTGTGTGAAGAATATGAGTGAAGATGTGCCTCCATCGCACTAATTATCTGTGTTGATTGTTTAGTTAGAAACCCCTATCCACAAATGAACCTTTTCTTTTAGAAAGGCAATGTTGACTTAGCTCCAACCTGCGAATACGTATACAACTTTGGTATATCATAGTGCAACTCTACATGTAAACGGTAATCACTTATACGTTCAAAGAAAAAGAAAAAAAGAAAGAGGAAAAAAAAGATTGGAACATTGTGAATCGAAATAAGAACATGAGGTGTCAAGTTTACCGTTTCACTAGTGAACTTTCTTGATGATGTCGCAAATTTACCACCAAACGACATATCCAACTCAATGCTTCCACCGGACTGATAATCTGCCAATAGTTTCCACACAAAATTACAAGCATCAAGGAAGTCCCTCCTCTTATAAAATGCAAATTCAAGCAAAAAGAACTGAAAATTCATGATTGAAAATGAAGCAGGTACCTTATGCTTTGGTAACACTTGTAATGAGCTCCCCTCTTCTTGGATCAAATGTCTCAAATGTCCAAGAACCTAACAATTGTTTGAAAACAATGAATTCAAATCTAGATTACCAAAACAAAGGCCTTCATTAATATATTCCAAATTAACGACCGAAAGATTACCTCGGAGGATAAAATGGAGGCTGTTGTCGGTCGTTAATTAGCACACAGCTCAAAAGTAATGGCCGGGTTACTCTATTGAGATATCACAAACCCCTGAGAGGCTTTCCATAACCATAAACATTTGGTATCCCAATACGAAAAAGAGGGCACCTCATTCAAATAACAAAAAACAGCAAATGAAATCAATAATGAAAAGGAGAAATCCCTATGAAAGCTTCCTTCTACCTTTAACCCACCAACATTTCATAAATTAATAATAGTTCTTATTATTCCAAGGAACAAAAGTTTGAATCATAGCAATTGTGTACACAGCATCTATATATGCGATTCAAATTGGAGAAGAAAAAAGCACTTGGTTTACCGGCTAAAAACATTTGCAGGTATATGATGATAATGCAAATGATGGAGTTTTCCTTCTTCAGCATCATACTTCAGCACATACAAAAATTCGTATTCATCTGCTACATACCTGGACAACCCATATAGACAATTATATCCTGCAACTATTCACCTCAACATGCATCTATGAAGAAATTAATTAAAGCTCAAACACGTAGTTTCTCACCCATATGGAGCTGAATTCAATCTTATGAATGGTGAAGACTGTTGGCTGCAATGATCTTGATTAATTCTCAACCATGGAAATGAGCGTTTTGATTGTTTTAGGTTCGGGTACAATGTTGTGATCTACCGCTTCTGGGCATAGTCTTGCAAATATGTTGGTGGTCTCCTTTCTCTTACTGGTCTAGTCTGTGCCTGTGGTTCCTCTTGAGCAGGTTGTTCAGGTGGAACTTCCACTTCTGGATCAACTGTTTCTTCTAGAACTGGATCTGTTCCATTTTCGATATGTCTGAGTCTTCTTCCACATTGATCTGCTCTCTCGGTGTTATACCTTTGGATCTATTGTGGTGCGCGATCGAAGGTTGTGGATGGGGTGTTAATTCATTTGTAGGTTCGATTTGTAGGTGTATTTTCCCGTGGTGTCTGCTTGCCATTCATCCACTGTGGGATAATTAATAAGTTCTGATGTAACTTTTGTTCCCTGTACTGGTAAAGGCTTAAAAGGAAATACACTTTCATTAAACACAACATGTCTGGAGAGATACACCCTCTTTGTTTGAGGGTCTAGGCACCTGTAACCCTTGTGAATGGGACTATAACCCAAAAATACACAAGGTACACTCCTTTTGGCAAACTTTGACTGATTATAGTGTCTTAAAGTAGGGAAACACTGACATCCAAAAACTCTTAGCCCTGTATAATCTGGAATTCTGTTAAATAACTTGAAATATGGTGTTTCAAAGTTTAAGACAGATGAAGGCAGTCTATTGATAAGATAAACAGAGGTCAAAAAGGCTTCTACCCATAAATGCCGAGGGACATTTGCATGAAACATTAAGGTTAAGCCTCGTTTCTACCACATGTCCGTGCTTACGTTCGACAACCCCATTTTGTTCGGTGTGTGAGGGCATGACACACCGCAAAGTGATTCCACAATTTGAAAGATGCTCTTGAAAGGCGGTTAGGTTGAACTCACCTCCACCATCACACTTTGAAAAGTTTTAATCTTGTGATTTAATTGGTTTTCGATCAATCTTTGAAACTTTAAGAAGCAATCATAAAAGTCTGATTTTCTCTTAAGTGGATATAGCCATGAAAAACGAGTAAAGTCATCAATAAATATAGCATAATAACGATACCCTTGATTTGATGCTATGGGTGCAGGTCCCCATAGATCACAGTGAACCTTTTCTAAAGGAGAAACAGTCTTTTTATTACTTCTGTTGAATGGAAGTTTACAACTTTTGCCCATTTGGCAGCTTGCACAAACCCTAGATTGCTGAAACCAACTACTAACATTAATAGAAGAGTTTTTATTCAAAACAGAAATTAACTTTGCATGAGGGTGTCCAAGTCTCTCATGCCGGACGACAACGAGTGCATGTCCCGATTTTACAAAGACTTAAAGCTTGTTCCGGTCCTTCATCTACTCGCATATAATCTCCCTTTTTATGTCCCCGAGCAATGATCTGCGATTTTGATCCTTAATTACAAAGCCGTAGTCGGTAAATTCAAAGACACAATTATTATTAGATGCAAATTTTCCAACGGACACTAGATTCTTGGTTAGTGAAGGGACAACTAAAACATCCAAATATATACATCAACAAGAAAGGCTACACACAATGCATTGTAAGCTTGAGTAAAACTCAATCTTTACTTTATGATAATGGGAGTATATATCCTAGTTGCTCAATTCAATTCTGAGAGAATTGAATGTGATATTTAGATTCAGATACATTTGTCCGAAGTGTGATGTGTTTGACCTTGTTGCTAAGTAGGAGCTTAATGTAAGAGAACAGAAGTGTTAATCTTGTGTCTCATTAAAAGTGTGTGCAACAAGTGAGTTAGTTGTTTGTGCTTGATTTGATTATACTAGATTGTGAGTCTCATATCCACCTTAGAACGTACAACAGACAGATCGGTATGTCATGTGAAAGCTATGATATGTTGGTGAAGGATTCAATAATGTTCACACCAGAGTTCTTTTAAATAAGTTCACACCAGGGTTTTTGAAATAATGTTCACGCAGGATTCGATCTCGTGACATCTGGTTCCGATACCATGTTAAAATCAAACGCTTACCATTCTACTAAAATCAATTGGTGTTAGTAAACGTGTTACTATATTTCTTTATATATTTAAGCGTGTGGGAATCTCTCCCAACTTACGGCATATTATTAGGTGGGTTCTATTGGCACGACGAAAATGTCACGGCACCGCGATCACTTTTGGCACCCTATAAATCATTCTTGGCATCATATTGAATATTTTTATTATTTGCACAACACAAACGTCTGTGGAACTAACGTCCGTTTTCGGTACGAGCGTCACTAGAACTGACGTTTGTGTTCCATTTCAATGTCACTAACACTGATTTTACAGTTATAAATGTATCACAGGTGAAAACGTCAGACCCACTAACGTTTTGAGCGAACAAAAACGTCAGTTCTCTGACGCCCGTAACGTATTGCCAAAAAGTGATATGATGTGCCAAAAAGTAAATGAAAAATAATAAGAAAAATGATGTCAAGAGTAATTTGGTGGTGCCAATAGAACCCACCTAATATTATTATTTAATATTGTTATGTAAAGTAATGGGCAGATATGGTATTTTGATATTTAGTAGGGTATCTAAATTTGATGTATAGATATGGGGATCTGGTGATAGAAAAATACATTTTGAAAATATTCTTGTTTATCAAAATTTATATGGTATCAGAGCAATGTTTTGAAAACCAATATGCTATGAAAGTTCAGCGAAAAATATTTATATGTCGGCATCTTACAACGTCTAGGTAATTAATCTAAATTGTCTAGGACTAGATGTCCTTATGAAGCCATAAGCCTTTTTAAGTGGAATGAACTTAGGTGGTTAGATTAACTACGTAATAAACATATGCGATGATGAGTCTAAAAACTAAAACGTTGTAATTCTTGGTGAGGCACATTTAAGATTTGCAACAAGAAATCATTTCTCATACGTAACGGACAATATTCGAGTTTTGGGGAATGTTACATATCAAGAAGGAACTGCCGAGAATCAAAACAATAATCACCAGGGAGAAGCCCAACAATAATTCCTTGAATCTTAACCGCGCGTTCCGACTCTTATCCAGCGGACATTATAAAAATTCATCTCATTGAATCCAATTCTAGTTAAAAAGGAGACCAAGAGATTCAACCGTCGACCATGAAAAGCTATCCCAACAGCATCATATGCTTGCAATGATTCTAAAAAACGAGAAATTCCAAGCGCAAAAGACAATTAAGAAGATTGAGATTCAATCAGAGCAAGGAAGATGAATCGAATACGAATTTAGACCAGCTATTTCTAAATCAGTCTTCAATCAACACAGGGAAACAATACTCATAGGAAACACGCAGAAACGACGAACGATTGAAAAAAAAAATGAAAAAAAAAAAAAGAAAAGAAACAGCCACCATGGCCTCGACTTCGACACAGTTCGGTGAACAAAAATAGCCCTCTAAAGCAGCGCAAGCAGGGCTAAATAATTTGACCCCGAGACAGTGGCAAAGTATACTTGATATATTGAATCTAACCGGCGAGTTCTCATGGATAATTGACACCGGTGCTACCCATCATGTAACAGGAATGTTGAATAATTTGGTAATGTCCAGGAGATTGAGAGGTGCCTGGTGGGACTTCCGGATGGTAGAACGTCTCATGCTACTCATGAAGGCAATGTCACGTTGTCGGTGGGATTGAAGCTCAAAAATGTTTTATATGTGCCAACACTAAGTTATTGGATGAACAAAATTGTAACGTTCAACTCACTTACACATTGTGTGTGGGATTGAAGCTCAAAAATGTTTTATATGTGCCAACACTAAGTTATTGGATGAACAAAATTGTAACGTTCAACTCACTTACACATTGTGTGTTATGCAGGACCGAGCGACGAGAAGGCTGATTGGAGTGGATGGACGCGTTGATGGACTTTTCTTTTTCCTGGGGTTCCACACGTCAAGGTTATGGCAATTGGTGGGAGTAATTCCATGGAACTATGGCACAAGCGGTTGGGACATCCATTGGAAAGAGTTTTTAAAAGTTATTAAATGGATTATTTTTATGTGGTGCCTTGAGTGATTAGGTGGTGTGGAAAAGTAAATGAAAAATAATAAATTAAAGGGTGCCGATAGTATTTTCGTGGTGCTGATAGAAGCTGCATATTTTTATTTATTTTTTAGTATTCTAAAAGTGAGAAAAATACATATTATAGTAATTATAAATCTTAATATTATCTTATATATGCAATATATATTTATTAACTATTACAACTAAATATAAAAATGACAGTAAGCAAAAATGAACATATATTTGCACTTTTGTTTGACTTTTGATGTCAAACTTATGAAAAGATTGTTGTTTCATGTTTTGTTACTCGACATGTTCACAATTGGGTTATTTTGTATTGGATAACCTAGTTTTGATACTTTATGGGTTGGTTTGTGATGCATTATAATAACAAAAACTTACATATGTAAGTGGAAGGTTAACTGTCTAAAATACCCATTAACTATTATTTTTGCAATATTTATTAGATAATTAAAAAGGATTTGATTGATAATAAATTAGGGGTACAATACAGGAAAGAGTAATAAACGTTGCATTGGTAATGTAGAATGATTTATACTGTGAGACAAATATAAAGATGTAAGATGACTTATATTTTGGGACGGAGGGAGTGAATTTTTTTTATAATAATAATGTTACTTTTTAATATTTATATTAATTGCAATAAACGTTGTATTGGTAATGTAGAATGATTTATACCGTAAGACAAATAAAAAGATGCAAGATGATTTATATTTTGGGACGGAAAGTGAATTTTTTTTATAATAAAAATGTTACTTTTTAATATTCATATTAATTTTAGTATTCCGTACGGGAATATTATCAAAATAAACCTAACAGTGGCCGAATAGGTTATAATTTGAACAAGATATTATATATTTTTTTTTTTTTTGAAGAGAAACTTTTTTTATTAATCAAGATCCGCCAAACAAGCGTTCAAAATGTCATCCGGGGGCAAGGAGCCCCAAGATGTACGAGCAGATACAAATAAGTTATGTCTAGCTAAAAAATGCGCAGGGACATTTCCAATGCGTCGAATAAACGAAAAAGAAACAGCGTCAAAATTAGGTAAAAGAGCCAAACAGTCTTGAACTAAATAACCCTGAGCTGTAATGTCCACGCCTGGCAGCCGAAGCATTGAAACGCACGCCAGACAATCGCTTTCAACCACAATTCACCGAATCCCTAGCTGCACCGCCTCTTCTAAGGCTAGGGAGATAGCCTTAAGCTCCATGTACTCCACCGGATCACCTGGGTCAAAATGCTATGCAAATGAGTGGAGTATAGTGCCATTTGAGTCCCTGAAAATCACTCCAATACCCGCTGGAGCCTCTGTTACTGATGCATCAACATTGCCCTTGACAACACCCGTCGGAGGCCTCACCCATTTTTCAGGTAGATGGGGCATCGACGCTTGGGTCCGATAGCTTATCATGGCCGCTACATACTCATCTGAGGCTGCCAGAGACCGCGTACATACCGCCGAGACATACACTGCCTGATTATCAAAGACTGCTGAGCAGCGCGCCTTCCAGATTCCCCACATGAGCCACATGAACTTTGCCGCGCCCTCAGCCCCCTGCTCCTCCAGCAACCTACTAAAAAACTCTGCAAAGGTAGCGGAGTGGAGGCGCTGTAAAATCCCGCTAAATGGCGACACCCTCCAAATTCGAGTTACCATCTCACATTCAAAAAACCCGTAGTGTTTCCAGTGTCTCCCCGCATGCCAAGCAAACACCATCCCCCACAATCCGCCACTGCAAGCCCTGGCCAATAGCAAGACAATCATGCAAATATCGCCATAAGAAGTGCTGAATACGTGGTTGGACCGCAAGCCTCCAACAGTCTCTCCAGATCTTACTCTGCCCTGCTAAAGTGGACGGCCTTGCCACTGTCGATGGCTGATAGAGCGATAAGGCCAGATAATACCCTGACCGCACAGTGTATACGCCTCGATGATCATAATGCCAGATACGTCGATCGGATTCCCCAGGAGCCACTGTAGTCTCTAATATAGCATCCGCTTCCCAAGGCATAAATAATTGTCGAACCCGATGTGCATCCCACGCTCTAGTGCCGGGAATAAAGAGAGCTGAAACAGTGGAATCCGCCGGAAGTTCATGCTCTGCGAAAGGTATACGGAACGAAGGTTTCCTAATAGTCCATGCATCAAGGAAAACATATACCGACTCCCCATCGCCCACTCTCCACCTTAGCCCATTGTATAAGAGATCCCGACCTTCCAGAATGCTACGCCACAAGTAAGATGGCCGAGCCCCTAGAGCAGCTGCCAGAATTGTGTTGTCCTCAAAGTACTTCGCATGTATGACTTGTGCGGCAAGAGAGCCCGGACTGGTCATAATTTTCCACGATTGCTTCGCCAATAATGCCAGATTAAAACATTCCAAGTCACGGAATCCCAGGCCTCTCAGGTTTTTCGGTAGACAACAGGTCTCCCAATTCTTCCAATGAATTTTGTGCTTATTATCTGTATCTCCCAAAAGAAACCCCGAACCAGTTGCTCAAGCTCCCGGATGAGGGTGGTGGGTAGCTTAAAGCACTGCATAATGTAAGTGGGGATGGCTTGAAGAGCTGACTTGATAAAAACCTCATTCCCTGCCGGCGAAAGCAGCTTATCCTTCCATCCTGCTACCTTTTTATGAATTTTATCTCACAGAAAAGCAAATACCTGGCGCTTATTCCGCCCAATCATGAATGGTAGCCTCAAATATTTACCCATGCCATCTCCTAAGGGGATCTATAGCTGGTCTGAAACCATATCGCGCACCTCCTCAGAGACCTCCTTCGAGAAATATAGGCTTGATTTGTGAAAATTTATCACTTGCCCCGAGAGGGCCCTATACCTGTCAAACAGCTCGGCCAACACGCCCACCACTCCATCTAGTAACTCAAAGAAAACCATGCAGTCATCAGCAAAAAGTAGGTGAGATATAGTGATCGGTGCCACTCTGCCAAATTGAATCCCCCGCAATGCCCCGCGGTGTACATAGTATTAAGCAATGCCGTGAAACCCTCCGCACAGATGATAAAGAGAAACGGCGACAAAGGATCCCCTTGGCGGATCCCCCGGGTTGGCCGTATTCTGCTGATGGGCTTCCCATTAATCAAGACACGATAGGAGACTATCGTCACACACAGCATCACCACATCAATGAACTGTAAAGGAAATCCCATACGCTTCATGACCCTCTAAAGATATTGCCACTCCACCTGTCAAAGGCCTTAGCCATATCCAGATATTGAAAGAAACCTTACAATAGCCATTAGATAGATTATTTATTTCTTATTGTTCTTGTCTAATGATAAAATGAGATAATGATTAGTATTGTTGTTTTATTTTTACGACAATTATAAAATTAGCACTGTAATCAATTATAGTCAATTGATGGCGGTCAAAAAGGGAAAATTAATATGGTCAATTGATGGTTAGCTTTTTATTCTCGCCTAATTATTAGTGTTGTTTTATTTTTACATTTGATGGTAAAAAATAAAATTAATTCGTGGAGAAACATTTTTTTTTAAAAACACTTGAGGGACAAACATGTTTTAAGGAAAACATATTGGCATTTTTAATATAGTTAATGATTTTGAAAAAAAATAGTATTTATGACAATTATTCAATCCCTTCTAGTTGTGAGAATCATCCTTGTATAGATGCTAACAAAGAGATGGTTGTTTAGACTAACCACAATGGTATTCCCCATTACACTTTCCATTTATCTCATTTTTCGTTTTAAATTTACTTTTTCAACATCTTACAAAACAATCAACTTCAATAACACTCCCTACTCCCTACTCCCTATTCCCTCCGTTCCAATTTATCTAAGGCAGTTGCCAAAATAATTTGTTCCATATTATTTGAGGCAGTTACATTTCTCATGCAACATTAATGATACTTTTATTTGTTTTACCCTTATTTATTGTAATAGGATAGATAAAAAGCAATGCCACATTAATTATATCCAATAACTTTTTAATCATTTCATTTTAAAGTCAATGCATTAACCCACTTTCTTAATGTGTGATTTTGCCAACTGCCTCAGATAATTCGAAACGGAATGAGTATTACAATTCCTCAAAAATACTTTTATTTCACATCACAACTAATTAATTTAACTATCAACACATTTTTCATCTTTTTTTATACAAAAATCGAAACGAAATATTTATACTAGCAAAATGAGATTTTAATGCCTTATCCTTGTCAAAAAAAAATGTCATATACGTTTAAACAACCAAATAGAGGATTATTAAATGTCCTCTAATAAATGTCGTATCGTTTTTATTAGAGAAGGTCATTACCGAAGTTGTCAAGATTGAGTTTTGTATAGTTAGAAAAGATGATGATAAATATATGGAAAGAGAAAAATAGATTGTGTGGCTAAAAATGATTACTATTCACCCCCAACATTCTCGCAGGAATGTCTTAACTAAAATTGGAGATTGGAGGTAAGAAAGAAAGTCCACTTTAGAGAGTTCATCTTATATCAATTTAGAGGCCCTAGTCTTAATATTGATTTCATTAAATTATCTCTACCAGTCAAAGTAGAGTAGTAGACCATAGAACTTGAAAGATAACCATAAACATAATGTTTAATTATAGTATAATTGATGACTAACAACTTACAAATATGACTTAACAAAAGATAGTAAATTTCAAGGTTCTCACCTGGCAATTTCTTTAGGAGTTTGCTCGCCCACCTTCTTCCTCCCAAAGTCAAATCTTTGGACTAGTCTTCTACATGACTACATCACACTCACTACTAAATCCCCCCACATGTCTACAATTTTGTTAATTAACTCAGTTGTTGGAAGAATGGGCAGCCAATTTAGCAAGAAAAATGGGCTGAACAGTCATCGGCCTGTGCTGGAGGACAACACTAATCACAAGACCCACAATTTACAAGCTGATTTGAGCTCCTATGAAGCTGCATGTCAGTCGGATCCACAGCTCCGGTCTTTCGATGCCCACCTTCAAAAACGAGCTAGCAAAGCTATAAATTCCGTCGCTTTAGGACTCGATGTCGGAGCCCTCTCCGTTGACTCCCTCCGGGATGTCACCGAGTGCTTACTTGAGATGAACCAGGAAGTGGTTAACATCATCTTTCAATCCAAGAAAGACATCTGGAAGAACCCAGAATTGTTCGATCTAGTTAATGATTACTTCGATATTAGCCTCAAAAGCTTGGATTTTTGTGCTTCTCTTGAAGCTTGTCTCAGGCGTGCACTTTACAGACAGTCCGTTATCCTTCTTACTCTTCAGCAATTCGATAAAGAAAATGCTGCTAATTCAGAGGGATCGAGTAATTTCTCGGAAACATTGAAGGGATTAAAGAATTTTAAAGATGCAGGTGACCCTTTTACCGCTGAGTTTTTCTCTTTGTTTCAAGCTGTTTATAAGCAGCAGGTAACAATGCTAGAGAAACTGCAATCAAAAAGGAAGAAGCTTGATAACAAATTGAAAACGGTTAAATCTTGGAAGAAAGTGACCAATGTAATATTCGTGGTGGCTTTTGTTTCAGTACTGATTTGCACGGTGGTGGCTGCAGCCGTCACAGCACCGCCTATCGTAACCGCCTTGGCAGCGGCGGCATCAGTACCACTAGGAACAGTGGGTAAATGGGTGAATTCTATTTGGTCAAAATGTGAAAATGATTTGAATGGCCAAAGGGATGTTATGTTTACAATGGAGCTTGGGAGTTATGTAGTGATAAAGGACTTGGAGAGTATTAGAGTGCTTGTGGAAAAGCTCCAGATTGAGATGGAAGCATTAGTGCAGAATTCTGAATTTGCTTTGAGAAATGATGATGCAGTGACGATTGCAGTTGAGGAGATAAGAAAGAAAGTTAACGGCTTCGTGAAAACGATTCAGGATTTGAGTGAACGTGCTGATAAGTGCAGTAGGGATATAAACAGGACAAGAACTATGATCTTGAGGAAGATTATTGATTATCCTAGCAGCAGTAGTAGCAGCAGTGGCAGAGGCTCAAACAATGGTAACATGCTGTTTTCTTGACCCTGTGTTAATGCTATGTTCTTTCAGCTTCTTTGTGCCAACACAAAAACTGATATTATTTTCTTGCACGTTTTTCGTGTAATGGGGAGGAGGGTGAGGGTGAGCAATACAATTTCCTTCAAACTTATATGTAACAGAACATCACAAATGGTTGTACATTACCTTTCAACAATAAATTGAGCTTCAAAAACAGCGGGCTGCTGCTGCGAGAAAAGTTTATTTCAAACATGAGCTGTGGAAAATGGAACTGAAATCTGCATGCATCAGGACCTTCACAAGAGGATTTGGTAAGCCCAAATTAAATCAAAGTTGTTGCCATTATTAAGAGATCCTCAATCCTGTGCAAATACATATGCTCTGTTTTTTTTTTTCATTTCGACAACTGTAAAAGTAAAACGATTGTATTCTCTTCAATCATCAATATTTATAAGGCCTAGCTATTGAGGCAAAATCTGGGTAGTATGGGGCTTTTGGAATGTCCACTTTGAACACAAAGCTCTAATTTCTCCAAACTTTTGGGAGACTACATTTATGGGATCATGTGCATCTCTGAGGCGTCACCATACGATCCATACCGTGTGCCAAAACATCTTTTTTTTGCAAGCATACGAATTTGATAAATACATATATCGTTTCATTCTTTATCAACTGCTTGAAACTAATAACGGAATCCTCCGATAAATCTTACCAATTTTTTTTGTGCTATAACAAGAATTTGAACAAGGGATTGTAACATAGGAAGTACATAACAAAGATTTTGTCTCCTTTTTCTTCCTTAAAAAATGAGGAAGCTACATATAACTATGTATACTTGGGAGAAGGGATCCGAGCATTTAGCCATTTACCATTATGGGTGAGAAAAATATAGGGTAATGTATTGGCATCAGATTGAATCTATCATATTTCGGGTTAGGTTTGATTGGTATCATATTTCGGGTTAGGTTTGATTTTACACAAGTCGAAAATGGAAATTCGACCAATACAATTCTTGGATATTTCATCAATAAGATGTCCAACTTTTCACCAGCAATAAAATGTAAACATGTTTGGAATTTACGTCTCTCAACCATGTGTACAACATAATATACAAAGTAAAAAACTAGATCATTAAAAGAATTACTATAAGAGCTTGAAAATATAAACCGATCTTCAAAATAATGGACGAATTTAAGTTCCCTCAATTGTTATAGTTGTGTACTACTGGATGTCTCAAATTCAGCCCTTTCAACTTCATTAGTTTCAACAAATTCTGAATTTTGTTTCTCATTTTTAGGTAACTCAAATTCATAAATGTGATTGGTAGCTTTCATATTTAGCAAATTTAGTTGCAACATGCATGATGGTATTAATAATAATTTATAGTATGCACATTTCTTGTGGAAAACATAGACCCAAGCCCCGTATAAGAGGAGGGTCCTCATCCCCAAAACATAGGTTGTGGGGTGAGGGAAGTCCATCTCTTAATATGGTGGGTTGCGTTCAAATGTGGGAGGGCACAAACTGCAGGTGGCTCCGATACCATGTCATAAACCCAAGCCCATCTCTTCCCCAATACCTAGGTTGTGGGTGATATCTCTTAATATGGTGGGTGATACAATAGCAAGTGCCCAATGTGGGACAACTTTAACATTTCTATGGTTTGATTGTTCCAAAATACATCATACATTATTCATACAAGCAATCATACATGTCTAAATTGTGTTCTTACAAGCTACATTCCTCATGTAAGACATGAATGTGATCTTATCATCATCTAATCTTAAAATGTTATAAGTCTTAGTGGTATTAAATTATATATTATATATGTGATGTACTAATGCCATTGAAGTCTTTTAGACATGCGATTTTTGGCAGAAATTTCATGTTTAATTTACAAATGGACACTGTTAATGGCACCACGGTCAATTTACTCGGACGCCACACCTCGTATAAATTTCGACTTTGTATAGGTCGAAATATGTTTTCAATCCTCCCGAGTCGAATTTTGTGCATAACTTCGACTTTGGAGGTGTTGAAAACAGATTTCGACCTCTACAAAGTCGAAATTTGCACGAGGTGTGATGCCCGAGCAAATCGCGTGTGGTGCCATACAAGACTTCTACATTGATGATGAAGACATATATGAACGATGTACTTAAGTTATACAAAGATACAATACACATACAACATCTACTATGTTTTATAAAGGGAAGTACATCAAGATCATTATTTTAATCAAGTTAGAATGGCCTCTAAACGGCTATATCCTCCACTCACAACTCCATATACATGAGGAATGGAGTGAGGTTTGGAATAACCATTGCTACGGAACAAATTTTCTGTTTTTACTTCAAAAAGAGCCGTTGCATTCAAATTTGAAGAACCAAACCAAGTGCCAAAGCTGATAATCTACTTAAGGAAAGGAATGGGAGTGTAATGGGCAATTACCAACTGATCAAGAATGGAATGGAGCTGCATTTGCAAGCTAAACAAGCTGTTAGAAAAAACAATAGGTCTTTTCTTCTCTACAACAGCTAGTAGATCAAAATGAAAATTGAAAACTATAAAAGGAGCATCTACAACATTGAGAATATGTTAGTCAAGCTTTTGCAAATTATCAAGCTCAATCCAACTCAAATCAAAGCTAAACTCATGCTTCAATTTCAAAGACTCGATCTCAGCTCTTCACTGTTTATAATGATCTGTTCTTGACTCAAACTGAACAAGAAAATATTTATTTCTTGATTGACTTTTCAATACAATAACACTATTTTGTTAGTGAGTTTACATTGTAGGATCCTAATCTATAAGAGATCAAACACTGACATAACACGGAGTCATCAGGCTGAGGGCCTTAGACAGTTTACATGTCATATTTACAAGTGCTGATTGACTTGGAAGCAGTTGTCAAGTATTCAAGGAGAGACAGCATCAAAGAAGAGTCTCTGGTTGAAGGTCTTGGAGCAGTAGAGTGGTCAGCAGGTTGCAAGTGATTCAAGAAGGCGGTTGGTTATGTGCTTCTTACTATAAATGTGAGATGAGTTGTTCTATGTTGTTTCCCATGAAATCAATAGTGTATGTGTATGTGCTGCACATATCAAATTTCAGCACACCTCAATTTTTCAGTGAATTTCTCAAATCCAAGGGATATCACCCCTTGGTAGTGGAGGTATCTCAAGTAGAGTGAACCATCATATATAGTTGTATTCACTACTTTCAGTACCTTACTTTGTGCATCTTGTTTGCTGCTCTTAATTGGTTATCTTGCTTGCATTGTTCTTAAAACCTAAAGTTTAACTATCTGAGAATAATTTAGCATTGTTGAATCAACTTGTATGCCTTCGTAACCTAATATGAACACTTGATCACATTGAATGTCACTGCATAATTTGTCTTGTTTATTTCAATGTGATCACAGCTAAAAACTTGCTCCAACTTTCTACTCTTTCTAGGACAACTAGTTAACAACCTTAACTGCAAGATAGGATTGTGACGATGCCTGAAATCGTCCAAGATGTTTTTGAGCATCGAAACTGCAAGGTAAGCCCTGAGAAGATGATCAACGGCTGAATCTGTAGAGAGTATGCCTGTAAAACGAAGAAATCGTTAGGGGTCCTGGAGTTCTATCTCTGGGAAAAAAAAACCCTCTAACGCTTAATTCAGTATTTTACAATAAGATGGAATTTTCAGAAAGTAAGACTGTAAGTATAAATCATGTACCATGCAGAGAGGGAGATGATCTCTTTATATAGTGTACCTTGGTGAATTAGAGGGTCCAACCAGTGGTGATTGATAACGAAGCCAATTCAGACAACATTCAAATGCATTCAGACAGCAAAACAGTTGCAGTTCAGACAGAAAAAAAAATAAATTCAAAAACAGATATGTTCAAGATAAAGTCTGGATTCAAATATTCAAATACAAACAAATACATTTGAATTTCAAAGGAGCCTAGGTGATTGACTGGAGAGATAAGGCCGATTCAGGAGTAATAAGGATGCATCACTGACGTGATCCGTTTCCGTCAGGTAGTTTGAAAGGAAGACTTGGACGTGGGATATCTGGCCTCTTCGTGGTGCTCCGGTCAGTGAGGTTATCGCCGTCGGACGGTGGCGTTTATCGACGTCGGTGATGAGCCCGCGGTGGTAATATGAAATAAATATGAGAGAGAGAACAGTGCTGATAGAAATAAATGTGCAAAAGTTGTTCTATATTTCTCCCTCTTCATTGATGTCACAGTGGGGGTATTTATAGGGAAAGGATAAAGTTGTAAAAGACTACTCGTGCTAGCGGCGCCGATGCCCGACAGATGGCAGTTGGCCTCGCATTCTATCTAAGCTTATGAACTTTCCATTAACTGATATTCTCATAGGAATGGGCCCGCGCGCCGCGGGGCGGCCCCCTTATGCTTATGAGGATGGCGGGATGGCCATCAAGTTGGCGACGTCGCGCGCTTATGCTCGGGGAAAGAGTTTGACTTATGTCCTCGGACGAGTTGACCGGGGATAATGGGACCGTGTCGGGTTCCGTATCATCAATGGCCCCCTACTCGCGGCGGAAATTTGTTGCGGCGTAGAGTAGTATACGGTCGAGGAGTCTCCGTTGTCGAACACTCTTGGAAGACAAAAGTTGAGCGGACCCGGGATTAGGGATACAAACTCGTAGAGCCTCATCAAAACCTTTCTTAAGAAAAACCCGGTGGGAAAAAATCTTAAGCAAGGGAAAAGAGTACTCTCTGTTTGTATCGAAATCTCAAGATCGCTCCTTCGGAGGCGAGGCGGGGTTGCGACATGAAGTTGATGCAACATATCCCGCGAGCGCTTCGTGAAGTTGAAGCTATACGAAAGGCTTGCCAATCACTACAAGCGGGTTTCCTCCTCCTAGTACACGTTAGTGGTGATCCGAGTCGTCGTCGCGCTCGGTAGTTCGCGGTCGGTCGCAAGCAACAAGGGATCGACCTATCGGGCCGCCCTTTTCGGATATAGGAAGCGATCTTCTCTCGTCCGGCGGCCTACCGGGTCGTCTTCCCCTCATATAGGAAGCGATCCTCTCTCGTCTTGGATCTCGGCTTGCGGACTCGGTGATTGTAAGGGGCCCAATTACGGTGAAAGACGCTTTGCCATTCTTCCCGGACGGCGTCGACCATGGCCCCCGGCGGTTTCCATTCCGGACTAGACGCACAAACTTTTTGAACGGCTTGCTTTGTGCGGTCCGTGGATCCGATCGCCGATGAATACCTCGATCCTCCCGTGAGCCCGCGGGACTCGGATTCACTTATCTCGGCTTCCTCCTCACGCTCTAACTCCGCAATCTGGGCGGCAAGAAGGCGGCGGCGGTATCAAGATTCTGTTCCATTTCCACTCGTGGTATTGAAATTGGGGTTGTCCTTCCCCGAAGGGTTATGGAGGAAGTGCAAGCCGGATTCCGGATGCTCGTTGCCTTTGTAATCCTCCATAAATTCGTATTCAACATTATCCGACGAGACATTCTTGTTTTTCTCGGGATTTTATAAGAAGAAAAGAAAAACGAGTGATTCGAATGGGAGAAGAAGCATCGTGGAAGAGCGGTGAAATGGGCGCTTTTATAGAGGAGGTGGCGTGTTTGGCATGGACTACCATAATGGTGGACGGACGAACGACGGCTATCGAAGAGACATCATAATGACCGGCGTAATGATGGTTATCGAGAGGTTTACCGTCATTATGAGCATTCGAAGGGACGGTTATTTATGGTGGGTAATCATGGGCTATTTTTCGTCCGGCATAGTCTCTAGTCAAAGTAGCCCTATTAAACACGGCTAAAACTCGGGAAGACCACCAATGATGGCTTTTGAACCGTTCCATCCGTTGGGATACCTCGACGGTTGTGGACGCGGCGGGGAGATGCGACGACACTGCGGACTGCGATTTGAGGTGCACGGCATGAGCGATCCGGATATGCCGCGAGGAGCGTTCGGTCGCCGCGGCTCGCGGCTTGAGAGCTTGCGATGGAAATCGTCCGTGCTCGTTGGTTTGACCGAGGTCGACATGTTGAGGTGCACAGCATAGAGCGATCCAGATATGCCGCGAGGAGTCGTTCGGTCGCCGCGACGCGGCTTGAGAGCTTGCGATGGAAATCGTCCGTGCTCGTTGGTCGACCGAGGTCGACATGTTGAGGTGCACAGCATAGAGCGATCCATATATGCCGCGAGGAGCTGTTCTGGTCGCCGCGACTGCGGCTTGAG
Organism: Gentiana straminea; assembly: GCA_036785695.1. Classification (NCBI taxonomy): domain Eukaryota; kingdom Viridiplantae; phylum Streptophyta; class Magnoliopsida; order Gentianales; family Gentianaceae; genus Gentiana; species Gentiana straminea. The sequence continues at coordinate 15,768,711 of JAVUPR010000497.1, read as the reverse complement.
AGCTTGCGATGGAAATCGTCCGTGCTCTTTGGTCTGACCGAGGTCGACATGTTGAGTTTCTGGGAGTTATCATTTTCTTGCGATCCCAGGCGAGATGGCGAAGTCATTTGTGTTGGCGAGAGCGAAAACTGTACAAGCGAGCTATTACGGGTGGCGTGCCACGTGGAGCAATATAAATGGGCTGCGAGAACGAACGCGCGTATCATTAAATGTGGCGTCCTTTCGGTTCGACAAGGTGACGTTTCGCCGCGGGACGTGACGGCCGGTGATGATGGCTTTTCGTTTTTTACGCAAACTTCAAATTTCAAAGCGTCGTGTCGGATTACGAAACTTTTCGCTTTCCCGCGTAAACCCGAACCGTTGGATGTAGATAATCACGGCCGCCGGTTGGTTGAATACTGTCTATTTAAGGGGGTGTTGCCCTCTTTTTGCCACTTTTTCGAAAACCTCCTCCAAAATTCCCGAGTGATCAAGCCGAAAATCAAGAGCATCCTGTGGTGATTCGAGAACCAAGTTTCCGAATTCGAGGCCGAGGTTGTGTTTGAACTTCATCGGAGTGAGCCTTTTTCGAGCGATCGGAGCGATCATCCTTGTCTTCCCAATTTTACGCCATCCGGATCATAAAGGTACTATCTTTATCCGATCTAACACCGGGTTTTTCTTTGTTGATCGTCTTTTTGTGGTTGATTCTTGGCTTTGTATAGATCATAAGTATGCTTTTTGTCCCGTAGATATTCGGATTTTTGAGGTTTTCTAACCGGTGATAGAATCCGTATGTCTAAACCCTTCTTTTGTGAATTTGAAGCCCTCAGGGATTAGGGTGCAATTTTCAATTTTTCCGTGTAGTATTTCTTTATGACCCCGTTGCCCCCTGTGCTGTTTGGCTTGCGCGGAAATGGGGGGGGGGGGGGCGGTGTCGACCTGAACGAAGCGTTGATCCACCTCTCTTCATTTTGCAGCATGTCGCACAGCGGGGACGACCAGCGATAAAGAGGAATTTAGTTATGGGGACGGCGGGGCCGAGGAAATGGCGGGCGGCGAGGTTTCATCTTCCCATTCTGACGAAGAGGACTCGCGTCCTGCGACTGGCGAGGCCCAAAGGCTACTTATAGCGAGGGGCACTCAGTTGCTTTCTGAATCCTTGCAGCACTTAGCTCCCAGAGAGCGAATTCCTAAGACCGCCGGTGAAAGGATTCAGACGGCGTCCGCCCCAAAGCCGCAAGGCGAAGGGGGGACAGCCGTGGGGGCACCCAAACCTGCTAGCTCCGCCCCGCGGAGGGGAAAATCCGGATCGGCTTGGAGACTCGCTGCGAGTCTTTGGAAGAGGGTGGCAAGGCGAAGGCCATGCATCGCGCCGTCGATGTAGAATGGAAATCTTTGTTGACCGCGGCGCTGATTTTAACACCGCTATCCGCGCCCGATACCGGCTTTCCGACAACTATCATTTTTGTCCGTGCATGGACGGCCGACGATATGATTATACTTGTGGACGCTCTACCGGGGACCGGTTGTATGTTCCTTTCGACAATTTTACGGCGGGGTTCGGGCCCCTTTCGATCCTTTTTTGGTGGAGGTGATGTATTTGCTTTGGAAGCCTTGCCGGCGGACTTTCACCCTAATCTTTTGGGGCCCCGACGGCGTTTATTGCGACGTGCCGCCTTAATGGAATTGAGCCCTCCTTGGGCTGTTTAGGGAGTTCCATGATTTCGTCGGCACCCAAACTCCGGGTCGAGGTGAGCGTGAGGGCGCGTGAGGGGAGGCCTCGCCCTTTTTACCCCGCCGACAACAAAATCTACAAGCGGAGCCAAAGAGTGATGCGCGTGCAATCCGGGGTCGGATGGCCGTTCCCGCATTTTGGGAGTCGGGCTGCACGGGGACTAGACTCCAAGTGGCTCAAAGGCGAGTGGTTCCTCTCGCAAGTCTGAAGAAGTAGAGGCGATTGTGGCCTTGATAAGCTCGCGGACGGATCGCACGGGTCCGCATGATCGGCGTTCGGATGTTGACGAACGTAAAGCTTGGTAGCGCGAGGATGGCGGGGATCCCGGGCTGTTTGGAGTCGGGGATTTTGCACTGTCGTGAACATTCCCCCGCCATCCGTGGAGTTTAGTGATCTGGCCGGGTCGGCGAGTGCCACTTGGGTAGGAACTTTCCGACGCAATGCGAAGAGTGTGGCGGCGATTGGTCGAGCCGCCGGGGTAAAACCATTTCTTCTCTATTTTTGTTTTTGCTAACCCAAAAATACGCGGCTCTGTGCGCGGGGTCGGGGCGGAGGCGGGCACGGACCCCTATTCCCCCCCTTTTTTTTTTTTTTGACTTGTACATTTCGATTGCTTCCTCTCTTTTTCTTTTTTTCGAGATGCCGGCATCCGGTCTTCGCGGGAGCGCTAATGCGCATTTGCTAATGCCGCGAGGAAGACGCGGGAGGAAGCGTTGGCGAGGGTAGATCCCGTGATCATACCGACTGTTCATGTGGGGATCAATCGGGGAGTGACCGTTCTTTGCGGCGGGTACGGCGTACGAGGCGGGGACTTCCTCGGTATTGCGATCGCCGGAGCGATTACGAAAAATGTCCGCCCCCGCCGGTGAAGGCTCGAGCGCCGCCCGGTAGCGACCGGTAGAGTTTGAAGATGTTCTTGAAGACGTCCCCCTTTCCCGGAAAAGACCAAGAGTGGATGCGCCATCGAGGTTGTCGACCTGAGGGTCTTGACTCTTCCCCTCTCAACCTTGCACCTCTTTATGAATTCGTGCCGCGAGGAACGCGCACGGCAAGAAGCTTCGGCGAGCGCTGACATTCCTTTATATTTTGACGAGGCTTTCTGCGCCGATCAATCATCGCCTGACGGGGTGTGATGATGGAGTCAGCTCTGTCAGCGGTTCCCCCTCTTCCTGTACTTACCAGAAAATGGAGCGCTGAGGCTCGCCTATCCGTGGGGACCGGACTGATAAAGAGGATTGCTCCTGCCAACATCGGCAACAGCTCTATTGATCCCCGCGAGGCTATGAGGGCTGCCGTCGCCGAGTACGGGATGTCGGCGCATAAGGTAAATATGTTTCCTCGCACGAATTTCCTTTTATTTTCCAAGTGCTTACTGTGTCTTTTTTAGGTCTCGCGTTGCATGCTTGCCGCTTTAGATCTTGTTGAGAAGTTGGTGGAGAGCGAACGACGAACGAGCGACGGGCGGCGAAGAAGGCGCGGGAGAACCGGGAGTTGGTGCGGACGATGAAGGACACGGAGGCCAAAGTTGGCGACGCCAAGGCTCTATATACCGCTAAAGAAAAGACACGGGCGGACAAGATAGCGGAGTTGGAGCGCCGGGTTACTCGTGAGAAGAATCATCGCAAGAAGGTCGAAGCCGCCCAGGGTGCACGTGAGCAAAAGTTGAAAACTGCCGAGGATGCTATCGCCGGTGCTTTAAGCTAAGAAGCGAGGATGCCCGTCGGAAAGGCGAGGAAGCTATCAAAAGGGCCGAGGACCTTGCCTCGGATGTCCGGGCCAAAATCGAGGCCGCCCTTGCTGAATATAAGGACGGCGCCGAATATTGGAAGGATCGGGTGACAATTATGACCAAGGCGCTATCATATGGCGAGGTGTGTACGTAGGTCGATGCACCGGCGAGAGGGTCCCCGACTTACATGATATGGCGGCGTGGACTCGGGAGAATTCCTTCGATCTTGAGCTCATTCAATATCATCCCGTGGTTCCATATTCCGAGGAGGAGATCGCGGAATACCGCGAGCGATGTAGGGTTGATGGTTTACAGGCGGCGGTATTTCCAGCGGCAGCAAAAGAGAACATGCGATCACTCGTGCGGGCGATCTTGGATGGGGCCCATACGAGAGGAGATCGGGCGGCTCCGGGTGGTGAGGAGGGGGTGCGGCCGGGAGATTCGCAAGGCGGCCTTGATTCCGGAAGCGTTTGATTCTCCTTTTGTTATTGACGAAACTTTGTTATTGGTTTGTAATATTAACTTTTGTTTCCGGGCGATGTGGGGCTCGCCACCCCGTTAACTTTGATCCTTTTCCTTCGTGCACATTGGGGCATTTGCATGGCCATTTCGTTTTATGCCTTTGCTCTCTGCTTTGGTATTTTGAGTTGTTTTTGTTTTTGCTAACCCAAAAATACACAAGCTGTGCGCGGGGTCGGGGCGGCGGCCGGGCACGATCCCCTACTCCCTTTTTTTTTTTTTTTTTTTTTTTTTTTTTTTTTTTGCGCAAAAAGGAAGAAAAATATATACACAAGGAACAAAAACTTCCAAAAAACGAGAGGACTACATGTAATATCTCTTGAGGTTGTCGGCGTGCCAAGTATTCTCATATTCACGGCCATTCTGTCTTTGAGATAATATGTCCCCTTCTTTAGCTCGCGAGAGATCCGAAGGGGTCCCTCCCAATTCTTTGTCTAACTTTTTGGGTTTGCGGCCGGCGGCTTCACATTTAATTAATACGAAATCTCCCGCCTTGAAAAAATGGTGGCGTACCTTCTTATCGTGTTGTCGCTTAGCGGCCATCTTGAAGTTAGCCAAACGGGTCGCCGCTTGCGGTCTTTTTCTTCGAGCATGTCGAGCTCAAACTCACGCGATCGTTCGTTGGTGTCCTCGTTGAAATGTGACACTCTGATGCTAGGTAGAGACATCTCCACCGGTGTCATCGCCTCCGAACCATAAGTCAGGGAGAATGGGGTTTCTCCTGTGGTGGACTTTTTGGCGGTCCGGAGCGACCATAAGATCGCGGGCAGCTCATCTACCCACCTGCCTTTCTTTCCGCATAGAGTGCGTTTCAGGCCTCTGAGCACTTGTTTGTTTGCGTTCTGCGCGACCATTACTTTGAGGATAGGCGACCGAAGACGTCGCATGAATGACGCCATGCTCTTTACAAAACTCGTCGAATTCCGTTCTGAACTACGGTCCATGGTCAGATATGATGATGCGAGGTACCCCGAAACGAGTCCACACTTGATCCATTAAAAAATAGATGACCTGGGTGGTGGCAATCTCTACGAGGGCTTCGCCTCTGTCCATTTGGTGTAATAATCGATCGCTTACTACTATGTATTCACATCCTCCGCGCCACTTTAGGCATTGGACCGACGAGGTCGATGCCCCACATTTCGAAAGGCCATGAAGCGGTGACGATGCTCTTTTCTACGGAGGGTAACACAGGGTATATCTGCGTACCTTTGACGGGGGTCGCATTCCCTAACGAATATATCCGCATCCCTCGAACAAGGTAGGCCGGTAGTATCCCGCGGTGATCGCCACTTTGTGCGAGGGTTCGACGAGTGGATGCCCGCCGCACACTCGCTTGATGAAGCTCATGGAGGATACCTCTACTTGCTCCGGCCGACGCGGCGGAGCGAGAGGTTTGGAGAAAGAGCGCTGTAAAGTATCCCATTTTGTACGACATATCTTGCGCTCGGCGAGCCAAGGTTCTCGCCTCTATCTTGTCGAAGGCAAAACTCCATGCTCAATATAATCTTTGACCTCATCGATCCGGCGGCGCGAGGAGGGTTGAATATCCATGACCTCGCATCGGTTGATAGAAGGTTCCCGAGGTATTCCAAAGGGATGTCGGGAGCGAGCGCCGCGTCGGCGTCGGATAACTTGGATAAATAGTCGCCTCAAATTACGAGTGCGTGGTATATAAGAGAGCTCGCAATATCCGAACGACGACGTAACTTCCGGACCGGTCGATGTGCTGCTGCGGTTTCGAACAATAAATCTTATAACCTCCATTCACTTGATTGACAACCGGTTGTGAGTCGCAAAAGACGTGTATGTTCTCAACTCTCATTGCGAGGGCGAGCTCAAGGCTGCGATGACGCCTCATATTCGGCTTGGTTGTTTGACGCCGTGAAATCGAAGCGAAGCGCTTTCTCAATTTCTTCGGACGTTCCCGGCTCGAGCAAGACGATGCCGGCCCCGCAAGCTCCAATTCCACTAGCGCCGTCAACGAACAGCGCCAACGGTGGGGGCTTCGTGGGGCCGCCGGGAGCCGGTTTGTCGGGCGAGTTGGTCGAAGGGGAAGTGGGTTGTGTTGTCGAGGGATCTCGGAAGCTTGCTTCAAGAATGAACTCGGCCGGGGCACTGTGCCTTGATTGCCCTTCGAGGCTCGTACTTGATGTCGAATTCGGTGAGCTCAATTGCCCATTTCGGAGACGACCGGCGAGGTCGGCTTATGTAAAACCCGACGCGACGGACTATCCGATAGTACAATGATCGTATGTGATGAAAAATATGCACGGAGCTTTCTAGCTGCTATAACAAGAGAGTAAGTCAATTTCTCTGTATTAAAATATCGACCTTCCACAGGACTGAGAGCCTTCGAAACATAGTAAATGGGCTTTTGAACGGGCTTCTCAGGAGTCCCCTCTTCCTTTACAAGAAGCTGCGGCGACGACCTATCGAGGCCGCCAAATATAAATAAAGGCCGGTCGCCTATGATAGGACTTACTAAAAGAGGCGGGGCTGACCGAGTATTGCTTGAGCTCTTCAAAGGCTTCGGTGCATTCTTCGATCCATTCAAACCCCTTGCCGCCGCCTTTCAAAATTTTATAAAAAGGAAGGCACTGTCTGCCGATTTCGAAATGAAACGCCCCAGAGCGGTTATCCTTCCATTCAACCTCTGAACCTCTTTCACAGTCGTGGGAGGTGCCATGTCCCGAAATGGCTCGATTTTCTCGGGATTTGCTTCGATGCCGCGCCGTGTGACCATGAAGCCTAAGAATTTTCCGGCTTTAACCCCAAACGTGCATTTGACGGGTTTAGCTTCATGTTGTTTTTTCGTACGTTCGCGAAAGTTTCCCTCAAATCGCTGTGAAGTCGCATCTGCTGGATTTGATGACCATGTCATCTATGTAAGCTTCCATGTTGCGGCCGATTTGAGTGTGGAAGACCCGGTTGATCATCCTACGGAATGTTGAACCCGCATTCTTCGAGCCGAAGGGCATCATTTTGTAATAATACATGCCGCCTCCGGCTACGAAAGCGGTAAGTTGTCCTTCGTCCCCGGCCATACGGACTGATGGTATCCGAGAATAGGCGTCGACGAAACGAGGATTTCAAAACCCGCTATCCGATCTACCATTCATGTCATGCGGGGTAGCTCGTAGGGATCCTTGGGGCGGGCTTTGTTCAAGTCGGTGAAATCTACGCACATTCGCCACTTGCCGTTGTGCTTCAAAACCATAACGACGTTGGCTAGCCAAGTAGGATACTTGTAGTTCTTCAATGATATCCGCCGCAAGTAGTTTGGCGATCTCAATTTTTACGACCTCTTCCTTTGCGGTTGAAAATTGACGAGCCCGGCTGCCGAATTGGCTTGAAGTGGGGATTCACGTTGAGACGGTGGAGTGCGACCTCGGGGTCGACGCCTCGCATGTCGGTGACCTCCCAAGCAAAGGCCTCCGGGTTCTCTTTCGGTACGTTGATCGGCGCGGACATATCGGCCTTGGCGAGGTGCGCCCCGACTTTGATCTTTTGGTCGGGGTATCTCTCATTGATGATTACCTCGACGAGCTCCCCTCTGCTTCAATGCTTGGATCATCTCGTATCTGCAATGTGTCGCATACAATTTCCTTTTGTTGTTTCTTAAGCGGCGGAGGGCTGTTCGTGTCTTGTCCCCGCTCGATATGGGCTTCCAGCGCTCTTTTCTTAGCGCTCGCCTCAACTCGGCCATGGACTCACCTATCCGGGGGTTGAGTCGTCCGGCCGTACTTGGGATCTCGGTTTGTATCGATTATCACTAGAGCTTCTCCCAACAGATTTATTGAATTAGTGATGGGGTTAGTCCCTGCTGGTGCGACGGGAGGTGTAGCATGAGCTTGTCCTAGCACACCTTGGACTTCGGGCTCCCGTGCCCTTTTCAACCACTGCCTTTGATTTTGCCAAGTGGTCAAGATAAGTACGTGGTCGGCTAATCGCACGGCCTATCCCGCCATTTTACGTATAAAATTTGACCCTCGATGCGGAATGGAAGACACCATCGAAATTTGCGCATCGCGGTATGCCCGGGATCATATGGTAGCGAGCGCGCGGATCGACCACCGAAATTCTATTTTTTCGATCCGGAAGGGCTCGAAGTCTCCGATGCGGACCTCCAGGTCAATCATTCCTTTAACTTTTACCTCATGGTTGGTAAAACCCTCTAGCGAGCCCAGGTACGGTTTCAGATTGGCCTCGGTGAAATTCAAACCTTTGAGGCAGTCAAGATAGATGATGTCTCTGGCGGCACCTGTATCCACCAGGACTCTGTTAACCCCGCACTTGCCGATCCCGATTTTGATTATGAGGGGCATCTCCATTGCTCCCGTAACAAAGCTAAGCTCGCTCTTTGTGAAAGTCAAGGCCTCTTCATCGGCCGCGAGTTCTAGGCCGCTCTCGTCCAAATTCTTTGATCGAGTTGATCATTCTTTTATCTTTTTTGTTGCTAGGCGGGCTTTCGTGGATGACATTAAGCTCGCGCTCATACTGGGCCGCGACGAGTCTCTGGTTGGCACCGCCTGCCAATTTGAATCGATCTAACTTTCCCTCCCGGGCCATTTTGTCTAGGATCCTTATCAGGGAAAAACAATCATCCGTGTTATGGCCGTGATAATTATGAAACTCACAGAATTTGCTTGTGTCCGCTTTACGAACGGTGTCTTCGCTACGATTGTCGCGGGGCTTCCGGATGTGTTCCGAAATTTCGTTCAGGATCGCCGACGGTCGGGCATTCAGCGGAATGTAATCTTTTACGTCGAACTTTTGCGGCCTTTTGAAATCACGGTCGTCCGTTCTTTCGCCGGATTGACGGCCTCCTCCTTTCTTTGGGGATCGGCCTCGAGTACTATTGGACGGGGCCGTGGGATCGAATTGAAGGCCCCGGTTTACGGCGGGGATGACCTCGACGGTAGTAAACTTCCGGGCTGCTCCAACATGTCCCTCAAGTTGGTCGGAGCGTGCATCGTTAAGTGTGTCTTAAGTTCGCCGCCCACCGGTCCGATTAAGAATGCCATCATGACCGTGGGTTCGGGCTCGTCCCGTGTTTGATCGTAAACTTGGACGAATTTCTCGTAATACGACCGGGCGGACTCCCAGGTGTCTGCTTTATCAAAAACGGATCGGTTGTGGTCTTGCGAGGTCTATGCGCTTGTCTTGAATTACGTTAGGAACTTTGTCCGCATATCCTCCCGGTGTTAACCGATCGGTGGCAATTTGCGAAGCCATGTAGAGGCTCTATCTTTCATGCAACCCACCATAGCCACGCACCGGGCCGCGCTATGGCGCGTAGCGAGCATCATTTTGCTCTCGAACGAGGCTATCCATTCGTATGGGTCGACTTACCACGATAATCTGTTATGTTGATGTTGGAGACTCGGCGTCGAGGAGGCTCGCTATGAGCGAGTCCGAAAGTGCGTCCATAGCGGCGCTAGGTTCCTTATCCTCTTCTCGTTTGTTCTTTTTCATTTCCAGAACCATCAGCCTCAGATCTTTAAATCGCTGGTTGGTCTGGGCTCGAGGTGCGCCCTGAGAGTGGGCGTCGTCCTCGTCACTGCTGTGCCTTTCTGTTTCGGCCCGTGCTCTTCTTCTCAGGATAATGTTCCGGGGATTTTCACTGAGGGGACCCAATCTCCGTCTGACGTTGCCTCGCGTTCCTTTATCTTCATCCCTCGGTGGTGATGGTAAAGCTCTACGTTTTCCCAGGCGGTCGTGCGCCGATATTCTAGTTTGGCTGTTCACCGTGCCGAGAGGAGGATACGCTTTCCCTCGATGCTCGTGACGGCGAGCTCGCGTTGTTTCCCCCATGTTTGGCCCTTTCCACGGAGGGGCGATGACGTTAGGTCCGGCGTTCATGCCCTGCGGTTGGGGAGGATCAATTGCTAGCGCGGGCCGGCCGGCGGAGATTAAGATCTCGTTGGGCGCCTTCATTTTCGCCGCGTATTCACCATAACTCTTCATTCTTGCCAGATCAACCTCGCTAGGAACCAGCGGGGCGGGGGCCTCTTTGTCTGGGCCCTCGGTGTTAATCTGTCTTCGGGCGAGCTCGCCTCTGGCGAGTGTTTTTCTTTCTTAACTCCAAGAACTCGCGGTAATCGACGGTTGTACGGGCGGGGTCACTCTCCTGAGACCTCGTTGGGGCGATCTGCTTTTCTGCCGGGTTGGGTGTGACGGGGTTAGGCGAAGGGTTAGCCATGATGGGAGGTCCGATGCCAGTCTGACAACAAGCTTTCCAAGGTAGCAAGTGGGATTATTGCCTCTGACACAAGCCGACTCTAGTATCCTTTTCAAAAGGTAGTTGATGTGACGTGATGTGATGTGATCTGCTTGTCGATTTTATGTGCACGCAACATCCGATGAACCTTTTACCCTCCTACAAGCAATCGATCCCAACACGGAGATGCTACAAGTCGAATTTTATGGCGTTCACACCGTCCCGATCAACATACAAATCGGAAAAACGCTAACCACGGCCGTTTCTTAGCGGTTCATATAAGATTATCCCAATAGTGGTGAATCTTCAAACGCAAGATTGGGATAGTCTACATAAACACATGAGCTATCTTTCAACGGACTTTGTGAAGACAAAGATAACCGATTTGATGATGATAAAGCTGGAATAACAAACCTTTTATACAAGGGAGACGGAGATCGGTACAAGGCCGAGCAACTATGGAGTCCACGAAGGTGTTGAATCCTTTGAAGAAAACGTTCCCGGTAACGGAGCCAATTGACGTGATCCGTTTCCGTCGGGTAGTTTGAAAGGAAGACTTGGACGTGGGATATCTGGCCTCTTCGTGGTGCTCCGGTCAGTGAGGTTATCGCCGTCGGACGGTGGCGTTTATCGACGTCGGTGATGAGCCCGCGGTGGTAATATGAAATAAATATGAGAGAGAGAACAGTGCTGATAGAAATAAATGTGCAAAAGTTGTTCTATATTTCTCCCTCTTCATTGATGTCACAGTGGGGGTATTTATAGGGAAAGGATAAAGCTGTAAAAGACTACTCGTGCTAGCGGCGCCGATGCCCGACAGATGGCAGTTGGCCTCGCATTCTATCTAAGCTTATGAACTTTCCATTAACTGATATTCTCATAGGAATGGGCCCGCGATCTTTGCGGGGCGGCCCCCTTATGCTTATGAGGATGGCGGGATGGCCATCAAGTTGGCGACGTCGCGCGCTTATGCTCAGGGAAAGAGTTTGACTTATGTCCTCAGACGAGTTGACCGGGGATAATGGGACCGCGTCAGGTTCCGTATCATCAATCACCTGTTTGAATTCGAAATGCAGAGTCTGGAGCACATTTACCACCTCAGATAATGGCCATCTGTTTCAAAACGTGGAGATAATCTTAGTTTTTTGAATGTTTATCTCATCTCTTTGTATTTTTTATCCTCAGTTTAAAATTATCAGAAGTTATAGAGCTTGTACTATAAATAAGGTTGAATACCATCGATGTAATGCAAGGAGAAACAATTAAGCACAATGAATAAAAGTCTTTACCTTTCCTCTTGAATGTCTTCGTTCTAGAAACCCTAATTTCATAGCTTTCTACATGGTATCAGAGCTATTGGTGGCTTAACACCATGTCAACCCTATCAATCAATGTAGCAAATTTCATCAGTTTAAAACTAAATTCAAGAAACTATCCTTTATGGCGTGAACAAGTTCTCGCCCTAGCAGAAAGTCAGGATTTAGCAGATCACCTCATCAATGCTAAATCTGCACCAGCAGAATATTCTACAGCAAGCACAACAACAACAACAGAGACAGATAGCAGTCAAGCCCCAGCCCAGATCAAAAACCCAGATTACACAGCATGGAAAAAATCAGACAGGATGTTAAGAGGCTGGCTCATAGGATCTCTATCAGAGGAATCCTTAGGCCTGGTTATTGGACTGGATACTGCATATGATGTTTGGCAGGCACTGAAGGACTCATATGCACAAGATTCACAAGAAAGGGAGTTTAATCTAAGGCAACAAGTCACTTATTTGAGAAAAACAGATGACAAATCCATCTCTGAACATGTTAGAGCATTCAAAGGCCTCTGTGACAGTCTTGCTGCAATAGGCAAACCAATAACAGATCCAGAGAAAGTCTACTACCTACTCACTAGTTTGGGACCTGAATATGAGACATTCACCACCACCATGCTAAAACCCCCAAGACCTACATATTTCGAACTAGTATCCCAGCTACAAAGTTTAGATCAAAGAAGAACATGGTTCACCATGAGCAAGGACTCAGAAAGTCTAACTCATATGGCATTCTATGGCCAAAGAACAGCACAACAGGGGCATCAACCTAACGGTAATCCTAGATTTAATTCTCACGGGGAGGGGATTCCGGGCACAACAAAACACCCCTAAGTACAACAAGCAACGATCAAGGACAAAATGGAGGACAAGTGTTCGAAGGATGTCCAAATCAGAAAGGGAACAATACAAGGACCAGATATGCCAGAGCTGTGGTGTTCAAGGACATGTGGCAAAGATCTGCTGGTGGAACTCCAAGCAGAAAACACAAAATGAAGGGCTTCCACAGGCACTAGCTGCACTCACCCTGGACAACACAATTGCAGAAACAGAGTGGATCATGGACACAGGTGCATCAGCTCATATGACAGGTAACAAACACATTTTGCATAATCTATCCCCTTACTTAGAATCTGATTTTGTTATTATTGGAGATGGGACACAACTACCTATTCAGGGTATAGGGGAACTGCACTTGTGCACACAAACATCCCCTATATCTGTTATAAATGTGTTGTATGTCCCAGATCTCCAAAAGAATCTTCTTTCAGTCAGGCAATTAGCACATCAACATTCTGCATAATGTATTTTCACTAACACTGGTTTCATATTGAAGGACAAGCTAACAAACCAGGTTCTACTGAAAGGGGCTCTTAGGAAGGAATTATATGTGCTATCCAGTACACCTCAAGTCTATTTTGCTCACAGATTTAAATCAGGATCAGCTGATCTTTGGCACCAACGGTTAGGACATATCCAGTTCCCCATTGTTCAAGTCCTCAAGAATAAAGGCCTCATTGAGGTCCTAGGAAATAATAAACAGGAGCACTTGTGTGAGAGTTGTCAACTTGGCAAACTCTCAAAGCTCCCTTTTAGTCATTCCAGACTTTCTAGTTCTTGCTTATTTGAGTTAGTACATTGTGACCTATGGGGGCCTGCCCCTATATAGTCTATTGGCAAATTTCGATACTATGTTATATTTGTGGATGATTTTTCTAAATATATGTGGTTGATTCCTCTCAAGCAAAAATCAGAATTTACTAATGTGTTCCATAACTTTGAAAGCTACATTCTAAGACAGTTTAATACTCACATTAAAAAATTTCACTCTGATGGTGGGGGTGAGTTCATAAACACTACACTTGCTCAACACTTCCTTAAAACTGGAATCACACACCTGATATCTTGTCCACACACACCACAACAGACTGGAATGGTGGAAAGAAGGCACATAACTATTAGAGAACTAGGTCTTACTATGTTATTCCATAGCAGATTACCTTTATTCTTGTGGGTGGAGGCTTTTTCTACTGCTGTTTTTCTTATAAACAGGTTACCTACTACTACTCTGAGCATGCAGTCACCTTATTTCATGATACATAATGTCCATCCTGATTATACCAGTCTCAGAGTCTTTGGTAGTAGATGTTATCCCTATGTTTGGGACACAAAGAGACATAAATTTGATCCCAAGACTGTCCCTTGTGTTTTTGTTGGTTATAGTACACAGTATAAAGGTTATAAGTGCTTCCATCCTATTACAAGAAAGTTCTTTATGACCAGGCATGTCACCTTTGATGAAACCCTCCTTCCTTACAAGACCGAACCTTCCATCAACACCAGAAATGTGCACACTATTTTTGACTCTTGGTCTGATCCTATGGAGTCCATGGATCAGCAAAATAGGCCTATCACACCAGATCCTGTTACAGATATCCCCTTACCAGAGTTTGCCACAGCATCCATCCCAACCTCTAGTCAGGACACTCAATCATCCACTGCTCCCTCTGATTCCACTCAGGTTACAGAGCCTGAAGTACCAGAACCCTCCACTCCTACTTCAGCAGCATCCATCACCATACCCCCTTCTCCAGATAACATGCACACCTCACCACAGTCCTCAGACAGTGCTGACCCCCCATCTTCATCACCGGCTGCATCTCCAACACCAGAATATATCACATCACCCCAAATAACTACCAGAAGCCAACATGGCATTTTCAAGACTAATCCTAAATATGCTTTGACCACCATCCTTCCCTCTATCCCTAAAGAACCTAAATCTGTAAAAACTGCTCTCCAACATACAGGCTGGAGGTCTGCCATGAAAGAGGAACTAGATGCCCTGGCCCTCAATCACACTTGGCACTTGGTACCTAAGACACCTTCTATGCATGTCATTGGCTCCAAATGGGTGTTTAAGACCAAACTTAAACCTGATGGTACCCTAGACAGACTAAAGGCTAGACTTGTAGCAAAAGGTTATAGCCAGATAGATGGGGTGGACTACATAGAGACTTTCTCACCTGTGGTCAAACCTAGCACTATTAGACTGGTCCTCACCATAGCCCTCAACAAGTCTTGGCATTTTCAACAATTGGATGTCAAGAATGCATTTCTCCATGGCTTTATCACAGAGGACATCTACATGACACAACCCGCGGGTATGGCAGATCCTCAATTTCCTGATCATGTTTGCAAGTTAGACAGGGCCCTTTATGGACTTAAACAAGCCCCTAGGGCTTGGTTCAACAGATTTAGTACTTTCCTTCTAAATTATGGGTTCCATTGTAGTTTATCTGATCCATCTTTATTCTACTACCATTCTAATCAAGGGACCCTAGTCCTCCTATTGTATGTGGATGATATTTTGCTTACAGGATCATATACCAGTCTATTACAGTCATTCATTGGATTATTAAGCAAGGAATTTTCCATGAAGGACTTGGGTCCTATTCACCACTTCCTTGGAGTACAGGTGCATCATACAGATACTGGCTATCATCTCAATCAAACACACTATGCCTCTACCATTCTGGACAAGGCAAATATGCTGGATTGCAAGCCTATGAGGACTCCTCTTGCCACTAAACATGCAGACATCCCAGATTCAGATATCCTCCAGGACCCTGCATACTACAGAAGCCTTGTGGGGGCACTCCAATACCTCACATTTACCAGGCCAGACCTCTCATTCGGTGTTAACTATGTCTCTCAATTTATGCGAACCTACACGGTACCATCTCTCCCTGGTACATAGGATCCTCCGATATGTCAAAGGCATCATGGACTTAGGATTGGCACTGCATAGAGCCCCCACCAACAACCTCTTCGCCTTCTGTCATACAGATGCTGATTGGTCCAATCTCACAGCTTTCTCAGATGCTGATTGGGCAGGCTGTCCATATACTAGAATATCAACTACAGGCTACTGCACATTCCTTGGTTCCAACCTCATTTCTTGGTGTGCAAAAAAACAACCTATGGTTTCCAGGTCCAGTTCTGAAGCGGAGTACCGAGCTATGGCCCACACAGCAGCTGAGCTTACTTGGCTTACATATCTCCTGGGGAACTACAGGTTGAACTAACCTCCACTCCTATTTTGCTATCAGATAACCTAAGTGCATTACATATGACAATAAACCGTGTTTTTCATGCTAGAAGTAAACACATAGAACTAGATTATCACTATGTTCGGGAGCAGGTGGCCAGACATCTGTTGGTGACTAAACATGTTCCAGCATCTGCACAATTGGCAGATATATTCACAAAAGCTCTGCCTAAGGTTCCATTTCAACTTCTTCGACACAAACTTGGCCTTCAACCCCGGCCTCGTTTGAGGGGGGGTGATAATGAAGCCAATTCAGACAACATTCAAATGCATTCAGACAGCATTCAAATGCATTCAGACAGCAAAACAGTTGCAGTTCAGACAGAAAAAAAATAAATTCAAAAACAGATATGTTCAAGATAAAGTCTGGATTCAAATATTCAAATACAAACAAATACATTTGAATTTCAAAGGAGACTCGGTGATTGACTGGAGAGATAAGGCCGATTCAGGAGTAATAAGGATGCATCACCTGTTTGAATTCGAAATGCAGAGTCTGGAGCACATTTACCACCTCAGATAATGGCCATCTGTTTCAAAACGTGGAGATAATTGTCACGGATTTATCTAGCACAGCAAACAAGTAATAAATATTTATAAATCCGGTTTCCCTCAAGTATAAGGATCGTAGTAAAGAGGTTGATACCGGGTCGATCTTACGGGGAACTAAACGATTGTGATTCTAGCTTTTGTCTAACCTAAACTATGTCACGAAACTAATGAATAAAAGCCGAACAAAACGAAAAATAAAACTAGACAGAGGATATAATCCAAAGCTAGGAAGGATACGGGCTGCGAACCAATTCAATACTAAACTAAACTAAGATGCAAATAAGAGTAAACTAACTAAACAAATTCAAGTTTTAAGGATTAATTCAAGTGTGTAATGAACAAACGAGGATTGATCCACCTATCCAACAAGCATTGATTTCATATCTCGATTATGTTGTGGTTTTTATCTAGGTTGTGATTCACCTTATCTAAACATGAACCCTAATTCCTTAGAAAGTTCATCTATTAATCTATTATCTTCCAATGCAAGATTAACGCGTTTCCTAACCAAAGGTGTAAACTTTATGTTTATAATCTAGCAATTAAACCTATTAACTTCCGTTATGATAGATTCAAATTACTACTCTTATTCATGATGATCTAGGGTTTATTAAGATTTCCATCAACAATAAACAATCACACATGCGATCTTCCGATATAAAAGCAATTAAACGTAATAAACATGAATAAGAAACAACCTTTAAATAAAAACTCACAGTATAACCGAAGAAAACGAAATCAACAATCGTTGGATGGCTTCACAATACTCGTTTGATGAAGCTTTTAGCCTCTGGACATCCTCGGCAACTCAAATTTATATAAACGATGCATAAATAAAAAGTAACTAGTTTAATCTAGATCTAAAGTGCATAAAAGCGGAATAAAAGGAAGAAAAACGCACCCTAAAGCCGCCCCTAGGTTTAGGGTTTTGAATAATGAGTGTATTCTCTCCTTTGTGTGGAGAAACGACCGACTATATATAGATTTTAAAGTCGGTTTCGAAGCAAGTCGGCTACCGGACGCCCGTCCGGATCCTTGAACGCCCGTCCATTCTTCATATGAACTTCAAATCGGGCCGAGTCATGATCGGACGCTCGTCCAACCGCGTCCACCTCGGCGTCCAAACTTCCCGAATCAACTTTCCATCCCCGGACGCTCGTTCGGTTTCGGAAACGCCCGTCCACTGGACGGGACTCGGACGCCACCCAATATGACCGAATTTTGATTTCTTGATCTCTATCTCTTTTTCTCTTGTCAATTCCTTCATTATCTCTTTTAATCATCATATATTTCGACTCTTATCTCTTTTGATCATCATTTGAGCCTTGAAAGATGCATCTACATCATATAAAGACACCACAAAATGTAATATCGCTCAAATAATCGTAAAAACATAATTAAAGCACATAAATCAACCTATTTTGCAATTAACTCTTTTGAAATATCATTTACTCAATATATTCATTAATCATATGCTTCTTATGCAATTTAGTACGAATACGGGGAAAAATACCATAGAATATAACATTATAAATCGTATAAAATCACCCTTAACAACTCCCCCACACTTAAGCTTTTGCTCGTCCCGAGCAAAACAAAACAAAAATTAGGCTCGAGAAAAGAACGGACATCTAAACATACATAACACATATCCAATAAATCGAAGTTCACCATTGTGTGTGTGCATAGCCATAGAAAACTTCCACTATATCCAAACTCGAGAAACTCAAAGCAAAACTAGCTAATACCCCTCGTAGACTAGTAATAAATGACACTCATAAGATGCACCCTACAAACGTGATATATCCCGAAAGAGATGATAGAATATATCTAGGGCCTTTACGAAATACTCGAGAGGATAATCCCTACAACATATCTGTCAGTTTCTACTTGGGATAAGGTAGACGATAACTTAGTCTTATATACATTTCATAACACTTCATTAGTTGATTTAACTTTTTCACTTTTAAACACACATCGAATGAGCTATTGCCATGTCATAGCGAGAATAGGACATTTCAAGATAATCCCTACCTTACTCAAATCATAAGGCGGCTTCTTCGACATTGTCGTGAGCTTTTAGTCATCATAGTGGTATAGGACATACGTGGTATACCCTATCGCACTCAAATCATCGACTAGCTTTCGACACACCCAATTAATTCACATTTTTTCAACTTTTTCATTTGACATTAAGTTACGTGTTACTTATCACATTCAAACCTTCAGATATTCACAGTATATCATACTCCAGATCTAAATACAAACTATCATAATTCGCGAGATATATACGTAGCACTAAGCACATGACTTATAAGACAATCAGAAATCACTCGTCCAAAAGGGGTATAACTTTATAAATAGCTCATCATTTACTATGGCTCGTGAAAAAGTGATCTCAGGTGAAACAACTAACTCATCAAACATATGATATACAGCTTAAATGACTATAAAAATAGCGAACATTGAATCGAATTGCCTACTCGGGACAAAACAGAAACAAAAGTGTCGAAAAATTTCGAAAATTTTAGCTCATTTGCATAGAAACATTACGAATTAAGCAAATGTGTAGATACATATCGAAACATTCCCCTCCCCCACACTTAAAAATCAACATGTCCTCATGTTGTGCAGATCGAAAGAAAAAGGAAAAGACTTAGCTGATTGAAACCGAAACGCGAATCGTCGGTCAGGCCGGAGCCTACATAATGACACTTTAGAATGCGTAACCAGACAATGTAGCTTGACGAAACCGCTAAAAATATACCTGCACGTCTTGACAAACATGGAACCATCTCGGGGAAAACGGGGAGTTATACCAAAATGAAAAGAGATATCAAAAATGAAGATAAAGCAAAAGTGAAAGCAGTCAATACATCCAGAAAGTATAAACACAGTAGAAGTGAAAGTACGGGTGCCTTATGGCTTACATGATCCATCGGAAAAAGTAACAGTAGCAATATCAAAATTACAACGAATCATATAAGAAAAAGTATCAATAACATACATCCATCGAATCAAAGAAAAAAAAGAAAAACTAGAATCAGAAAAATAAAATCAAGGCTGGCTCGGTGTCCCAGAATCATCGGCCGGAGGATCAGAGGAGGGTCCAGAAGGTGGTGCCGTAGCCCTAGCTGCCGAGTCAGGCTGCTCCTCATCTGAAGATGTCTCAGAGTCGTGCAGAACATCCGCAATGACCTGCTCGATCTCATCGGCAAAGAGATAATCAACGGAGCTTGGATTGAAGGTTCTCTCGTCCCTCGGCTGCCGGCCCTCACAGATACATTGAAGAATCGACAAAATATTGTTCTGCGTATCCCGGATATCACTCAGCCATTCCCGGAAACTATTGGCCATGCTCAACCGCATCCTAACTGCGGGAGATAAAGTAGGAAGGGAGGATGCACGAGGCGGTGCCGAAGAACCAGGCTCCCGAGGTGTCTCTGTCTCGGTCGTCCCGAAGGCTTACCTTTTCTCGCCGTATCGGCCTTGGATTCTTCGGTTTGTGATCGGCTCCATACTCGGGCACACCGGCATCGATACGAGAGGCGTGGATTAGGTGAGGGATAATCAAGCATCGGGTATAGATCTTCTGATTAATAGCCACCTCATCATATAACGCCTGCCCCACATTCACGTTCAAGCCAAATGTCAATGCGTATAACATGCCTAGGTCACCAATGTGAAAGTGCGTCAAGTTGTTCTTAGGCAACAACCGACTCTGAATAAATCGACACTGGACCTTCCAGTCCTCCGTCCAGGTCGTGGTAACCAACTCCTTCCGGTCGCCTCCCGGCCTTAACGTCCAAGCCACATCCGGACACACTCTTAACCTCAACTCCTCCAAAGGATCCTGTCCCAAACTCTGCCTATGCACAATCTCTTCCTTGTAATCCCTTCCCTCAAAGGCCGCTAAGTTGTATTTCTGATTGATCACTTACGGTGTAAAAGGAACTTCTACCCCTCAAACCACAACTACCTTTGTCCCCAAGTCGGTTTCCGAACAGTTTGCATAAAATTCCCGAACTAGGGAGCTATTTACTGGGGTAGTCGGGATTGTCATCAAGGCTTCCCATTTCCGATCCTTGAGCAACTTAACGAACCCCGGATCGACTTTTGCCTCCAAAGTGGCCGGCTCAATCAACATCGTCCTCGAGAAATAATGCTTAGAATAGACGTCATGAGCTCTAGGGTTTATGAATCTACGAGGCAATGGCATCGGGGCAACGGTTTTAGATTTCTTTCTAGGTGGGGCAGCCCTAGGTACAACCGGTTCATCCTCACGGGTAGCTTCTACGGTGTCCTCAGCCCTAGACGAGGCTCCGCCTTTCTGAGCTCTAGGCATCCGTACCAAAGGCACATCTTCATCAGTCTCAGAGTCAGAGGTCGGCTCATCCCTTAAGGTTGCCCTAGTCTGGGTGGCTCTAGGGGGTTGCTCACGAATACTCACACCCCGTTTAGGATCAACTAGGGTGGGATCAAACTCCTTGCGCTTTTTCCCCGCCTCCCGGGCCACTTCCTTACCATGCCTCTTCACGATTGCTTTCTTATGAACCATTTTCAAGCCTAGACTAAACAAAAACAATCCCAAGTCACCACAATTTACCCGTTTAACATCCAAAGCGGGATTTCAAGGCAACCAAACCACACCCACAACCATAATCAACACCAAACAATCCATTCACCATCCATCACAACACCACATCACCATATCAGAGCAGAAAGAAACACAAAACCAGAAAAAAAAAAAAAAAACGAATTAAGATGACATTCAAGGGAACGAGCCGACCCAAAGATCGAACTCGCAAAAACGTGAATAAAAACTAGAAAAGTTGTTACTAACTTACCAAGTAGGATGAGTAGATGTTGATCGAGGTGAAAATCAGTCCAAACAACACCAAATGGCCTCCAAAAATCGGATTTTTCCTCTTAAAAGTCGGACTACAATGGGTGCTGATTCTCCATAAATATAGCGTGTTGGGAGTTTTGGTTATGAAAATTGAAGAGAGGGTATCAATAGCGGTCTATAGCACTTGGAATCGCTCAAAATGGTTTAGAAATGAAGATTTTAGGCCAAAAAGAGGGAGAGAAAACGGTTTTTCGATTTGAAAAACTGAAAAGTGAGGGTTCATCGAAGCAGGGGGTATATATAGGTAGATGTTGGACGCTCGTCCAACTCAGTGGACGGGCGTCCACTGGGAAATCAGATGAACTGGACGGGCGTCCAGTTCAGTAGACGCTCGTCCAAGAATTTAAATCACATACAGGATTGGAGGGAAAATATCGGACGGGCGTCCAGGCGTAGTGGACGTCCGTCTAAGGATTTGTCATAGCGGACGGGCGTCCAGTTGTCTGGACGGGTGTCCCAGAAGGCAAAAGTGCAAAAATCATAAAATTCCATACAACCCAAATTCAAAAGTACATCTCTTATTAAACTTAATTAAAACTTCAAAAATACAACTTGAAATCAAACAAAGTACATAAAGTGACTAGAAAATAAATAAAAACAAATAGAAAACGAGTGGGTTGCCTCCCACAAAGCGCTTTTGTTTTACGTCGTTTGCTCGACGAAACAAACCTAACTAACGCTAGTACGCATAAATCTCGTCCCAATCCACCAAACGGATGAGACGACGAAGCATATCAATAGCGGGAGGGAAATCATAGTCGTCTTGTACGCCCCGGTCATCTCCAACTACCTCTAAACCTCTAAAATGTGAATCCCGGAGTACCGGCGCTAGATCTGTCATCGCATAGGGTCATTTAGGATCGTATATGGACGTCCTATAGCTTCCTATAGCTCTCTCGATAGTGAAGTCACTACCTCCCGAACAATGGGGGGTACAATGAGAACATAGGTGATGGTCTTCGTACGGGTACTAAGCTCAAAATCTACGTGCAAGACTATAGTGCCTCCTGGTCCATCGGCTACGTAATCGGTGGGATCCGACTAATGATGGGGAACTCCTCGGAAGAACTCCGTAATCCGTATCTAAAAAGCACACTAACGACGGATATAAATAGAAAAACTTAGTCGGCTAAAACTTAATTAAACTAAAACTTAAATAAATAAAACACTAACAACAAGTGAACGAACCTAACTAATATAATAAGGGATATCTAGGATGCCTCCTAGTAGCGCTTTTGGTTAATGTCGTTAGCTCGACACCGTTGAAAACTCAGCCTGGGTCAGGCCATTTGACTTTTCTGCCAGCCACTACCTCGTGTAAGCTCTGATCAGTAGTGTGGCTGCAGAAACAACATTTCACACATGGGGTGAAATCTTTAATAGCTTTCCAAATACGCTTGAACTTCTCCATGGGTGACCTCTTCATTCTCTGAGCCCTCTGATGACGCTTCAACTGACGCTCCCTCTCCAATTCTTCCATATCCCAACTACCAGCTAGAACTTCTTCGAAGGACCACTACAACCATTCTCTGAAAACAGGTTGAGTGAAGACTCGTCGAATTCTTCGACTTCCGTAGCACCACACCCGAGGATGTCGAGGCAACGGACATTCGAAGGTCTCTCTTTAGGTTCACCAATATAGTGCTTGCACCTTTGGCCATTCACTCGAAACGGGTCACCACTATAACCACGAAGTTCTAGAACGCCTCCAGGAATGATTTGGAGAATCTCGAAAGGGCCGGACCAACGTGTCCTTAACTTTCCAGGAAACAGATGTAACCTAAAATTGTATAGAAGAACTTGTTCGCCGACTAGAAATTCTCTCTTCTTAATCTTAGCATCGTGGAGTAGCTTCATCTTATCTTTACTAATCCTGGCACTTTCATAAGCCTGGAGTCTGAATTCGTCTAGCTCATGCAACTGCTGTAGTCGATGTTGTCCACAAGATTGGGAATCAAAGTTCAGAAACTTTGTAGCCCAATAAGCTCTATGCTCTAACTCGACAGGCAGATGACATGGTTTCCCGTAGACCATTTGATATGGAGATGTCCCCATAGGGGTTTTATAGGCGATTCCGTAAGCCCAGAGTACATCATCCAATTTCAAACTCCAGTCCTTTCTATGACTGTTTACCGTTTTCTCCAGGATTTTCTTAATGCTCTGGTTGCTCCTTTCAACCTGACCACTAGTCATCGGATGATATGGTGTGCCAGCTTTATGACGAACACCATACTTTTCAAGGACTTTCTCTAGGGGTCGGTTGCAGAAATGCGTCCCTTCATCACTGATCAAGGCACGTGGACATCCAAACCTCACGAAGATATTCTTCTTTAGAAATTTCATCACCGTCTTATGATCATTGTGAGGAGTGGCTTGGGCCTCCACCCATTTAGACACGTAGTCTACGCAGACTAAGATGTATTTATTACCGCAAGATGATGGGAATGGTCCCATAAAATCGATACCCCATACAGCAAAGACTTCGCATTCGAGGATGGGTTTTAAAGGCATGTCAAAACGCCTTGTCAAAGTACCGGTTCTTTGGCACCTATCACAAACTTTACAAAAAGCTTCTGTATCTTTAAAGATCGTAGGCCAATAGAAACCGGATTGAAAGATCTTAGCAACGGTTTTCCATGGACCAAAGTGACCTCCTGTGGGTCCACTGTGGCACTGCTCAATAATATCGCGTTGCTCGGATTCTGGAACACATCTCCTAAGCAACCCATCTTTACAGATTTTGAAAAGATAAGGTTCATCCCAAACGAAATATTTCAAATCAGAGAAGAACTTTTTCTTCTCCTGATAAGACATTTCGGGATCGAGATAACGGGCATGAAGGTAGTTCACAATGGAAGAATACCATGGAACATCAGGAGGACAACCGTCTATCAACATAATGTTTTCTAGAGGAAAGTAAAGATCTATATCATCTGGTTCATCCTTTTCCTCATTTAACATTCTAGAAACGTGATCCGCCACTACATTTTCACTGCCCTTTTTGTCCTTAATTTGAACGTCAAACTCTTGTAGGGTCAGTGAAGAGAGTTTGAGAATGTGTTAACACAAGAGTAAACTTCAACTTAGTTTTATTCATTGAGTAAAGAGATGTATAAATAGATACAATTGAGATAGAGAGACTAGCTAGCTAGCTTGGGCGGCCACTTGAGTATGTAGATGTGGGCGGCAAGCATGCAAAAGTAAAAAGTAAAAGTTATGTCTATGACATAAAGTAAACTAGAGTTTGACATATTAATTGTTTATATGAATCACAATTAATATCACAATTAATATGTCTTTTACAATTAAATAAGGTGTACAAAATATTATGTACGAAATCTGAGGCTCGGCGAGTCGCCGAGCACCTGCGAAACCTCGGCGGACTCAACTCGGTATTTTGAGTAATATTTCTACACCCCCTCAAAGGCGGGCCGTATATGTTGATGCGACAAGTTTGCTACTTAGTCTGCCGAACATAAGAGGTGGAATAGCCTTGGTAAGAATATCAGCATTCTGATCTGCTGAGGGAACATACTGGAGTTGAATAATCTTGGCATCAATCTTCTCCTTCAGAAAGTGTCTGTCAATGTCCACATGCTTGGTTTTATCATGATGGACTGGATCTTCTCGCCATGCATAAGGCTGAATTATTATCACAACAACGATTGTGATAGGTTGCGATACGGTTCTTGAAGTTCGGTCGGTACCTTTTTTAGCCATAGAGCTTCACAAATGCCAAGTACAAGTGCCCTTAGTTCGGCTTCGACCTCGCTTCTTAACACGATAGGTTGTTTCTTGCTCCTCCAAGTAACCGAGGTTCCCCCATATATATGAGCAATAGCCTGTGGTAGACCTCCACAATGTGACATCCACCCCAATCGGCATCGGTGTAGACCTTGATTGATCTATCGGTAGACTTTGTGAAGTGCGGGCCTTGGCCGGTGTGGATTTTAAATACCTCGGTATCCTATTCACTTTGCATCCCAATGTTGCTCGGTAGGGCAATGCATGAATTGACCGACCGGCCCGACCCCATATGCAATATCGGGTCTTGTATGGGAGAGGTAGATGAGTTTCCCTACAAGCCTTTGATATTGTTCTTTCCCCGACAAAGAATGTCACCATGTAGCGAGGGTATGACCGGGGTCTACGGGGGATATAGCGGGTTTGCACCCCGGCATGCCGGTTTCCTTCGACGGATCCAAGTACATATTTCCTTTGGGAGACGAAATGCCTTTGCTTTGTTTCTTGCTACTTCCATGCCAAGAAAATATTTGAGAAAACCCAAGTCTTTCACCCGAAACACCTTTGCCGGCGAGTCTTCAAATGTTGGATCTCGGTAGAGTCATCTCCGGTGAGGATGATATCATCCACATAGACAATAATAATAGACCTCTTCTCGGTTGGTTGTCTTGATGAACATAGTGTGATCGAATTGCATTGGTGATATCCAAGCAGGCTTTGACCACGGTTGTTAACTTTCCAAACCATGCCCTTGGTGATTGCTTCGGAGCCATATAGAGATTTCCTCGGTTGCACACCTTGCCTTGAGTATGAGGATTGACAAAACCAGGAGGTACATTCATATAAACCTCCTCAGTAAGGTCCCCATTTAGAAAAGCATTTTTTATGTCCAATTGGTGAAGAGGCCGAGTCAAGTTGGACAACTAGAGAGATCGAACCACGACGGTGTTGAGTTTTGCCACTGGTGCAAAAGTTTCCTTATAGTCAATGCCATAAGTTTGAGTGAATCCCCTGGCTACCAATCTAGCTTTGTACTTGTCAATAGTGCCATCAGCATTGTATTTGATAGTGAATAACCATCTGCAACTGACTGTCTTCTTGCCCTGTGGGAGAGGTGTCAAATCCCAAGTATGATTATCCAGAAGTGCTGTCATCTCTGTTTTAACAGCAGCCTTCCATTTATCATTTTGAAGGGCCTCCCGAATATTTTTAGGAATAGAGTGAGAGTCCGGTCCCGAAAACATGGCAAAGGCGGGAGATAACTTATCATAAGATAAATAAGAATGAATAGAGTGATCGGTGCATGATCTCTTTCCCTTCCTAAGAGCAATAGGCCTATCATCAATGTCGGCGGCCGCCGAGGATCCGTAGATTGCCGAGTGTCGGTAGGCTCGGGATCGGCGGGCTCGGGGTCGGTAGACTCTTGTTCGGGAGGTTGCTTTGAGGAGTATTAGGGGCCGTAGAGAGTCGGTAGGGTGCCGAAGTTCGATCCGCGAGGATCGAGGTTCTTTGAGGGTTAAGAGTTTGCTTTGAGGGAAGGGGTTTAGGTCAATTTCAATCGGGTTTCCATCGGTGAATGGCTCGGTAGGTTTGCTTTGTAATAAGGGGTCCTTTCAAAGAATTTTACATCCATAGAATTGTAAAATTTCTTTTCGATAGGGGAATAACATTTGTAACCTTTTACGTCCTTTGCATAACCTAGGAAAATGCACTTGTGAGCTTTAGGATCAAGTTTACTTCGTGTTGAGCATGGATATACACAAACACGGTACAACCAAAGATCTTTGGAGGCAAGCGGGAAACAAGATGATGGCGGGAGTGTGTGGTCGGTAGGGTTTGGAGTGGAGTTTTGAAACCTAACACTCTGCCGGGAAGTCTCGTTGAGTAAATAAGTTGCGATCGGTATAGCTTCACCCCACATATATTTAGGAACATGTGTGGTGAACATGATTGATACGGCCATTTCCGGCGGGTGCTGTTCTTTCTCTCGGCAACCCCATTCTGCCGAGGTGTTTCCACACAACTACGATATGAACAATTCCTCTATCCGTCAAGAAGGTGCGAGATTAGACTCATAGTATTCTAGAGCATTATCGCCTTTAAGATCTTGACCTTAGTATCAAATTGAGTGGAGACCATATGATAAAATTCTTGAAAGATAGGGCCAACTTCGATTTGTCTTTCATTAAAAAAACCCAAGTGTTCCCGGTATGATCATCAATAAAGGTGACGAACCACCTTTTCCCCGTTATACTTTTCACCCTGTAGGGTCCCCACACATCACCGTGTATTAAGGTGAAGGGTGAGGAATGCAAATGAGGTAACTTAGCATACACGATTTTGTAAGTTTAGCAAATTGACAAATATCACATTGAAGGTCATTCGAGATTACATCCTTTAAACAATTCGGGAGTTAAAGATTTTAAGTAACCAAAACTTGGATGTCCTAATCTATAATGCCATAACATGATATTGTCTAAAGTCCGGGAGCAAGTGCCGAGGCGGCGCATTCGGTCTTCGGTCTTGTCTTCGGCGGGGTTGACCGAAACAATCCGGCGCAAGGTTTAGCCTTCCCAATCACTTCTGTGAAGTAGGATCCCGGAATGTGCACTTGATTTTCCTTAAAAACAACGGTCCAATTCAAATCTTTAGTGAGTCTACCGACGGATATAAGATTGCGGTCTAAGTTTGGAACAAATAGGACATCCTGTAGGCATATCTTATTAGTGAGTTTAACATTTCCAACACCTTTTGCACGAGAGATAGATCCATCGGCGGTTTATTGTTATGAATTTGGTGACAAGGCATATAGTTGGTTATAAGGTTTTTATTACCGATCATATGGGAGGATGCCCCGAATCAACAATCCATGTTTCATTGCTAAGGGAAGAGTAGAATTTACCCGTATGAGTATGAGTAGCAACATCGGTAGAGTGACTACCTTCCTTTTGTTGATTCGGGAAGGCTTTGAATGCGAAAGGCCGAGCATTCATCCGGTTGTCATTCTCCTCCTCACTGATGTGTCTGCCTTGACTTTCCCTGATAGGTTTTGAGGTTTTTGAGGAGTTAGGCTTGCCATGGAGCTTCCAGCAGTTGTCCTTGGTGTGATTTGTGCGTTTGCAGTGATCACGAAACGCTTTTCCGCTTTTCTCGGTAGGCTTCTTGTATGTCTCAGCAACCTCAGCAGCCTTCCTGACAGTCAGCAGGGCAGCACCTTCAGTAGGGTTGTCAGTAGGGGATTTCAGAAGCATGACTTTTCTCCTACTTTCTTCATGTTTGACCTCAGCAAACATGGATTTGAGATTTGGAAGAGGTTTGGTGGCAAGAATTCTTCCTCTAACATCATCAAGAGTAGGATTCGGTCCGGTGAGGAACCCGAATACTCTCTTCTTTTCTATGATGTCTTTATAAAGAGCAACATCCTTGACATCATTCCAAGAGTGAGTTTCTAACATATCTAAGTGTTGCCAAGCCTTAGATAGTTGATTGAAATATTGAGTTACAGACATATCCCCTTGCCTGCAAGTTTGAATCTGAGCTTCTAGTTCATATACCTCAGATGTATTATCCTTCTTGGAGTAAAGATCTCTGGCATTATCCCACATTTCTTTGGCAGTATCATACATCATAAAGTTTTCACTTATCTCTTTTGTCATTGACCTCGTGAGGATGGTCATGAGTTGATTATTTGTTGTGTCCCATGCTTCAAAACTGGGGTCAGTTTCAGCAGGTGCAGGTTTTGTTCCAGACAAGTATCCCATCTTACTTTGTCCAGAAATGTACATTTTCATAGACCTTGACCATAACAGATAGTTGTTACCATCAAGTCTATGGTTTGTATAAGAAGAAGAGTTGTCGGTACTCCCACCACCGAGGCCGCCGAGAGTCTGCGAGGTTGAAGTAATGTCGGATGTGGAAGACATTCTTCGAAATATGAGTTTTGCGGCGGAAAAAGTTAGAACACAAATGGCTCGATACCATGAAGAGAGTTTGAGAATGTGTTAACACAAGAGTAAACTTCAACTTAGTTTTATTCATTGAGTAAAGAGATGTATAAATAGATACAATTGAGATAGAGAGACTAGCTAGCTAGCTTGGGCGGCCACTTGAGTATGTAGATGTGGGCGGCAAGCATGCAAAAGTAAAAAGTAAAAGTTATGTCTATGACATAAAGTAAACTAGAGTTTGACATATTAATTGTTTATATGAATCACAATTAATATCACAATTAATATGTCTTTTACAATTAAATAAGGTGTACAAAATATTATGTACGAAATCCTGAGGCTCAGCAGAGTCTGCTGAGCACCCTGCTGAAACCTCAGCAGACTCAACTCAGTATGCTGAGTAATATTTCTACAGTCAGTATCCAACGCAGTAGGCGCAGTTTAGCCTCTTTCTTAGTCATCAGATAACGCAAAGCAGCGTGATCAGTCCACACGATCACTTGAGCTCCTAACAAGTAACTTCGAAACTTGTCCATAGCAAAGACTACGGCCAGTAGTTCCTTTTCAGTAGTAGTATAGTTAACTTGAGAGGGGTTCAATGTGTGACTGGCGTAATAGATAGGCTGGAACTTCCCCTTGATCTTTTGCCCTAGAACAGCACCAACAACATAGTTTGATGCGTCGCACATAAGCTCAAATGGTAGGTTCCAGTCAGGCGATATAAGAATTGGAGCAGATACTAAACGATCCTTGAGCTCCTCAAACGCTTGCTTGCAGCTCTCATCAAAATTAAATTCAACATCTTCCTTTAGTAAAGTGGACAGGGGCTTGGCTATCTTGGAGAAGTTTTGAATGAACCGTCTGTAAAAACCGACATGTCCAAGAAAGCCTCTAACTTCCCGCACATTCTTAGGGTAGCCCATCTTCTCGATAGCTTCTACTTTTGCCCTGTCAACTTCTATACCTTTGGCGGAGATCTTGTGGCCAAGAACTATTCCCTCATCTACCATGAAATGGCATTTTTCCCAGTTCAGTACTAAGTTCTTTTCCACACATCTGGATAACACTTGATCAAGATTGTCGAGGCAATCATCGAAGGACCGACCAAAAACCGAAAAATCGTCCATAAAGATCTCCATACACTTCTCTACAAGCCCGTCAAAGATAGCCGCATACATCGCCGAAATGTAGGCCGGGGCATTGCACGAAGGCCGAATGGCATCCGTCCGTAAGCGAATGTACCATAAGGGCGGTGAAGGTGGTCTTTTCTTGGTCGACCGGATCAATGGGTATCCGGAAGTATCCCGAATATCCATCTAGGAAGCGAAGAGAATGCGTGTCCCGCCGGACGCTCGAGCATCCGATCAATGAACGGAAGGGGAAAGTGATCTTTCATTGTGACCTCATTGAGCTTTCGATAATCGATGCGTACTACGTAACCGGTGACAAGTCTCAATGCTATCTCCTCTCCCTTCTCATTCTTCTCAATCGTAATTCCACCTTTCTTGGGAACTACTTGAGTTGGGGAAACCCATTCACTATCCGCGATGGCATAAATGATTCCCATGTCCAGAAGTTTAATGATTTCTTTCTTAACCACCTCTTGCATATGAGGGTTGAGCCTTCTCTGGGGCTGTCTAACACATTTAGCACCCTCATTCGTCTTGATCTTGTGCATACAGATGTCCGGAGATATCCCTCTGATATCTCCTACTTGCCAACCAAAGGCTTTTTCATTCTTTTTCAAGACGTTGATAAGTTTCATTTCCTCTAACCGAGAAAGCTTGCGGATATAATCGGTGGAAGCTTGTCACCTTCTCTTAAAAACACATACTTGAGATGTTTAGGCAACGGCTTTAGCACTAAATGCGGGGGGGGTCTTCTAAACTAGACTTGAGATCTCCACTTTTCAACTCAACATCGCCGAGTTTACTCGTGGTCCCAATTTGCCAAAGCTTCTCCTTCCAACAATTCTTCCTCCAAATCACCAAGCTAATTGATCTAGATTGACCACACCATGAGTATTTAGATTATCCACCAATCGCTCATATTCCGCTTCTACGGCCATGACTTGCTTATCCATATAATCGGTAAAATCATCCGTCATATAATCAATGGAAAAGCCGGTTGGGGGTCCAGAGGGTACTTGAATGGACTTTAAGACATTGTAACTCACCTCTTGATCACCAACTCGGATAGTCACTTGCCCACCATCGCAATCGATGAGGGCTCTAGCTGTAGATAAGAAAGGTCTTCCAAGAATCAGGGGGACGTTTTCATCTTTCTCCATATCTAAAACACACCAAT
The DNA here is from genome assembly GCA_036785695.1 of Gentiana straminea. Taxonomy (NCBI): domain Eukaryota; kingdom Viridiplantae; phylum Streptophyta; class Magnoliopsida; order Gentianales; family Gentianaceae; genus Gentiana; species Gentiana straminea. The sequence continues at coordinate 15,737,629 of JAVUPR010000497.1, read as the reverse complement.
CGACTGGAAAGGTAAATCTATCAATCTGAACCAAAATGTCTTTTAGGATCCCTGAAGCTTTCTTAGAAGATCTATCAGCGAATTGTAAACTCATAGTAGTGGGTTCTAGAAGGCTTTGTAAACCGAATTGTTTGCATACAGACATTGGCATAAGGCTTATAGAGGCACCTAGATCGCACAAAGAATTTGGGAAAACTAGACCTCCCATTACTACTGTAAGTACGAACTTCCCAGGGTCACCTCTTTTAATTGGTAAGTTTTCATAATTAATCATGGAACAATCCTCGCCAATTTGCCTTTCCATGCCTGCTAGTTTCTTTTTCGAAGACACAACATCCTTGATAAATTTTGTATACTTAGGCATCTCGACCAAGACATCTGATAATGGAAGATTCACCTAAGTATTTTTTAAAAGGTTTAGCACCTTTTCATACTTTTTGTCCCCACTCAAGGGAATGCTGCTCTTTCTCGGTGGAAATGGAAGTTTCTTAAGGTCATTCTCAGAAAAAACTTTCTTTGAGGATGCACTTACGGCTCGTCTTCCGCATCCTTCCATCGAACAACTTTTCTCGTATTTCTTAGTAGTCGGAGGATCGGCCTCCCGACTTTCGATTGCTTTTTCGGTCCTCGAGATCGGCCACTTGAGGATCACCAACTTCTTCACCTCTCGGGGCATCGGCCACCCGAGTTTTCTCTTGCGCTTGAGGGGAGTGTAGGTGCTCGGCTTCCCTCCCCGCCTTATTAATGGCGGAGGGGCTAGTGGTTTCCCCGGTGGGAAGGACCACTAACTTGAGTACTTGCTTCTCAGATTCATTGCACTGGCCTCCTCTTTACCATATTGAATTGATGGCACGAGGTCAGTACATGGGCCTTTGTTCAAGTCAGCCTGAGCAACTTGACCACCCTTTGGATTCTTCTCAGTGAAACTGGGCAGCTGCCCTGGGGGTCTAGAAGCTAACTGTTCAGCTAGTTGCCCAATTTGTCTCTCAAGATTCTTCATCGATCTACTTTGCTCCTCCAATTTGGCTTCAAGATTGGTAGATTGGGAGGGGCCTTGAGAGTTTTGGAGATTTGGAGCATAGGGCTGGCTGGGCCGACTTTGAAATTGAGAGTTTGAATTGGAAGGCCAATTTTGATTGAATTTTTGCGTAGGATTGGAAAAATTCGAGTTTTGGTTCTGATTAAACCCAGGGTTTCTGTTGAAATTCTGATTCGAATTAAAATTCGAATTAGGATTGAAATTTGAAGAAGGATTAAACCCTTGGTTTTGAAAATTGCCCTGGCCAGGAAACTGATTGAACCTTTGATTGTTCTGGACATAGAACGCATTCACTTCCGCATTCTGTCCGTTCATAGGGCAGAATTTAGAAGTGTGCCCCACCTCGTCACAATTCTGACATGTGACTTGATTGTACTGTCCATAATCATGAACAACGTTTACTTGATAAGGTGCAGGGGGATTAAATTGGCACTGGCCATTCATATGGCCCATCTGACAGCAATTTTCACAGTACAGAACCTGAGGGTTCTGCGGAAAAGAAGACGTTTGATTTATTGGATTTGAAACTTGAGGTGGTACCATCTGCTTCTGTAGCATGACGATCAAACTTTGTAATTTGAAGGCGGAAAGTATTGACTTAGAAATTCTCTTTCAAGTTCAGCCCAGGTGGTGATAGATTCAGAGGGGAGAGAGGTGTACCACTCTTTAGCCTCTCCCTTCAAAGAAAATGGGAAAAGTTTCAGCTTGATTGCATCCTCACTTACTCCTTGGATGCGTGTAGTCCCGCATATCTCTAGGAATGTATGTAAGTGGGTATGCGGATTCTCCGATTGATAACCATGAAAAATAGATGCATGCCGCATCATCCGAATAAGTCCCGGTTTTAACTCAAAGGTTTGTGCGGAATGGCCGGAATAACAATAGCCGGGTTGACTTTGACTTCGCCTGGCATGGCGTAGTCCGCCAACGTACGTCTATTATTAGCGGCCATTATCACAAAATCGGTGATTTCTCTAGCTAGTTGTTCTTCAAGATCTCGCTCGGCTCGTCCGCGTAACCGCGAACGAAAATTCCGCCTGTTTGGCCGGACTACGGTTCGCTCGGGGTCAGGGGTGTATAATAACGGTCCCTTTTGACTCCGAGTTTGCATAAACCGGACCAAAAACAAGTGGAACGAAACCTAAAAGCTAAGAAAGTAAAAGCCTAAACTAAAATTAAAAGCCTAAAGAAAAGAATGGGAAAGAAGAAGAGGAAACAAGAGTATTGAAGAAAACAGGACCAGACGGACGTCCAAAAGTTTGGACGGGCGTCCAGATGGAATTGAGATCGGACGGGCGTTTAGTGGTCCAAACGCTCGTCTGAAAGACGGAATACCTGAACGGGCGTCCAAATCTTATGGACGCTCGTCAATAAAAACAAAACACAATTGATAATTTTCCGGCGGACGGGCGTCCAATATCCCGTACGTCCGTTTGGTAGCGGGAAAACTAGAACGGAAGCAGAAATTTGCAGAAAAGTCTAGAAGGTAAGAAAGAACGACGAAAAAAAACGGAAAGACAGACGATCTAATCTCCAAGGAAACTACTAAGGGAAAGTCTTAAACCCTAATTATCTACTTAACAACTACCTAAAACAATTATCAACTAAAAACAGGAATTTAAAACGAAATAAAACAGAAAAAACAAACAGAAAAACAGAAAACAAAAACTAGACAACCGTCCGGTTCCCCGGCAACGACGCCAAAAACTTGTCACGGATTTATCTAGCACAGCAAACAAGTAATAAATATTTATAAATCCGGTTTCCCTCAAGTATAAGGATCGTAGTAAAGAGGTTGATACCGGGTCGATCTTACGGGGAACTAAACGATTGTGATTCTAGCTTTTGTCTAACCTAAACTATGTCACGAAACTAATGAATAAAAGCCGAACAAAACAGAAAATAAAACTAGACAGAGGATATAATCCAAAGCTAGGAAGGATACGGGCTGCGAACCAATTCAATACTAAACTAAACTAAGATGCAAATAAGAGTAAACTAACTAAACAAATTCAAGTTTTAAGGATTAATTCAAGTGTGTAATGAACAAACGAGGATTGATCCACCTATCCAACAAGCATTGATTTCCTATCTCGATTATGTTGTGGTTTTTATCTAGGTTGTGATTCACCTTATCTAAACATGAACCCTAATTCCTTAGAAAGTTCATCTATTAATCTATTATCTTCCAATGCAAGATTAACGCGTTTCCTAACCAAAGGTGTAAACTTTATGTTTATAATCTAGCAATTAAACCTATTAACTTCCGTTATGATAGATTCAAATTACTACTCTTATTCATGATGATCTAGGGTTTATTAAGATTTCCATCAACAATAAACAATCACACATGCAGATCTTCCGATATAAAAGCAATTAAACGTAATAAACATGAATAAGAAACAACCTTTAAATAAAAACTCACAAAAGATAACCGAAGAAAACGAAATCAACAATCGTTGGATGGCTTCACAATACTCGTTTGATGAAGCTTTTAGCCTCTGGACATCCTCGAACTCAAATTTATATAAACAGTGCATAAAAAGTAACTAGTTTAATCTAGATCTAAAGTGCATAAAAACTGGAATAAAAGGAAGAAAAACGCACCCTAAAGCCGCCCCTAGGTTTAGGGTTTTGAATAATGAGTGTATTCTCTCCTTTGTGTGGAGAAACAGCCGACTATATATAGATTTTAAAGTCGGTTTCAGCAAGTCGGCTACCGGACGCCCGTCTGGATCCTTGAACGCCCGTCCATTCTTCATATGAACTTCAAATCGGGCCGAGTCATGATCAGACGCTCGTCCAACCAGCGTCCACCTCAGCGTCCAAAATTCCTGAATCAACTTTCCATCCCTGGACGCTCGTTCAGTTTCAGCAAACGCCCGTCCACTGGACGGGACCTGGACGCTAGTCCAATATGACTGAATTTTGATTTCTTGATCTCTATCTCTTTTTCTCTTGTCAATTCCTTCATTATCTCTTTTAATCATCATATATTTCGACTCTTATCTCTTTTGATCATCATTTGAGCCTTGAAAGATGCATCTACATCATATAAAAACACCACAAAATGTAATATAGCTCAAATAATCGTAAAAACATAATTAAAACACATAAATCAACCTATTTTGCAATTAACTCTTTTGAAATATCATTTACTCAATATATTCATTAATCATATGCTTCTTATGCAATTTAGTACGAATACGGGGAAAAATACCATAGAATATAGCATTATAAATCGTATAAAATCACCCTTAACAATAATCTTAGTTTTTTGAATGTTTATCTCATCTCTTTGTATTTTTTATCCTCAGTTTAAAATTATCAAAAGTTATAGAGCTTGTACTATAAATAAGGTTGAATACCATCGATGTAATGCAAGGAGAAACAATTAAGCACAATGAATAAAAGTCTTTACCTTTCCTCTTGAATGTCTTCGTTGCAGAAACCCTAATTTCATAGCTTTCTACAGTGATGGCGTGAATGAGTAGTTTGTCTGGTTGATGGTCGGCTGATGTGCAATGCATGTAGAGCAAGAAGTTGATTGTGGCAAATGATCTTCGAGATCCTTGAAACATCTTTAGATTTTAAACCCAAAGGGCTTGTGGGTAATGCTCTATCTTTGTCATAAATGGAGATGTGATGTAAACATCTCTCTTATTCCTCCCCAGGAGTCGATCTACCTCGTCTTGGGCAGCCTTTCGTAATCCTTGGTGAGAAGAGCTTTCATCTCCTTTTTCTAGCATGCTATGTTTTATGCTAGAGACCTTTATTTCATCTCTTTCTAGTAGCTTCACTGCATCCGACCTTTTTTAATGTTTTTGGGACCTCGTGTCTCTTCCTTTTTGCCTCGCTTCATCAATGAAGCAAACATCTCCGGCTTATCGCCCATCAACTGTTTGGCGATTACGAGCATTTGCTCTGCAGTTAGTTTGGCGGGACATCTGTGTTGCGTCCTGCAAAGTTGGTGCAGTCCCTACTCGTGGTGCGTTATCCCCTTCTGTTGCATGAACAGAGTGTGCTTGGCTAACTCATATATTCTTACCACCTTTGTTCTGTTTTGGAGGCATGTTTGGTTGTTGTTTTTCACAAACTTTTAAAACGACTGGTGTGTTTTCAAGCAATCCTTTTTGCGCCAAATGACGATACCGGATACCGACACCAAATAGTGTGGAAAATAACAGGCAATTGAACCTCTAGAGGATGATCCAACTAGCGATTCGGTGGATTTGTTGAGGAAAAATGGATGTGCTAGTACTGACTGTCTACGTACCCAAAAATGATGGGATAAAGCAGAACATAATTCTATGATAATGAGGATCAGGGCCGGCCCTATAGTGAGGCCGGTGAGACCCGGGTCTTAAGCCCAACGGTGTCGGAGGGCCCAGCGGTACATGTTTCGCTAAAAGAAAAAAAAAATCATGTAGATTTAATTCGATTCAACCTAATATAATATGTTAATTTTTCTTTTGATAAAGACCCAATTTTTTTTTTTACTTCAATCGATAAATGTCCCAATAAAAAATTTTACTTGGCCCAAAAAAAAATTAGACATACAAACAAGTTTTATTAATTTTTTTCATTTACGGATGTTAAAAACGCGAAAAGTGTTGGAAAAAATGTAATACTTAGGATTTGACAAAGAATTAGAAACTCCAAGGCGCGTTAATAACGTTGTCTTTTAAGAGATGTTTCATCTCACACGATTTGTCACTAAGGGATCAAATGAAAATCTCTTTCAGGATACAATGGGGATGTTTGATTCAAACAGTGACTTGTTTGAATCATTGAATCAAACCCGAGGACACTCAAAGTTTTTCTAATGATGTTGTCAAACTTATGAATTTTCGTTTGCATACTTATGTCTTTTATAGGTTGCAAGTACCCCATAAACGAATGGAGGTACTCCTTGCACGAAAGGGTAGGGTTGTCACTGTTCACCGGGTGAAAGCATGCAACCCTTACACGAAAGGGTAAGTACATATCAATTCGAAAATGCATATATCTGAAAATGCATATCTCGTTTTGTTGCGATAACATTAATTCGTACGGCAACTCGTATGCAAACGATAACCAAAATATTTATTTATGAAAAAATATCTAACAATAAGTATGTTTTAAAATTTAAAAAAAAACTTCAACTAAGAGGCCAATTCAAGGATTTGGTCTTAAGCCTAAAAAAAACGAGGGTCGGCCCTGATAAGGATGATAATCCTTATATAGGTCTCCTACGCAGGGATGTGAACATTCTATCATTGAAGTCGTGGTTAATGATAGAGAGTTGTTAAAAAGGCAGTCATGAAGCAATTAAGACCTTGGTGGCAATAATCATGAAGGAGTTATTGTGATTTAATGCCCGGTTAATGGAAAGTTATCGTGTGGTGAGAGAATTTGAGGTGAAATGACGGGTGAAACGATCAGAACCACACAGTTTAAATACAGAATAAAAGTGTGTGGTATGACACACGGTGTCTCCACACCGTATAAAGACACCACACAATAACCTCCCGGTTAATGGGGTGCAAGTAACCAAACATTCAATATTGATTGCCTTAAAAAAATTAGATATTTTGTGTCTTCATCATAAGGTAAAAAAGAATCAAATTGGTGAAACAATGAATGGATTTGGCAAGTAAAGTCGGTTTATTGGTTGAAGCTTCAGCAGTCAGAAGTCCCGCCAAGCCATGAATCCAGCAACTACTGATGGCTGCTCATCTCCACCCAACCCAACGCTTTCTTCTTCCACCAAGACATCCATTCACCACTCTTCTCTTCAAATTGACGATTGGAGTCTCTACATTTACCACCGTCTCGGCGTCGCCACCATTCGCAAAGACATTTTCTCGTATTTTTCAAGAATGTTCTCATCAAAGGGCTTTAGAACCAGGAAAACAAGCCCACGCCCGCATGCTTGTTACAGGATTCCGACCTACGATTTTTGTGTCCAATTGTTTGATTCAATTGTATGTAAAGTGTTCAGACATAATGTGTGCTACTAAGGTGTTTGATAAAATGTCTCAGCATGACACCATTTCCTGGAATGCCATGATATTTGCGTATTCAAATAGCGGGGATACTGAAAAGGCCTATTCTTTTTTTAAAAGGGTGCCAGAAAAGGATGTGATTTCATGGAATTCCTTGATTTCTGGGTACTTGCAAAATGGAGATTTTTCAAAATCAATTCATGTTTTTAATGATATGAGAAAGGAGGGAGTGCCTTATGATAACACTACATTTGCTGTTGTTTTGAAGGCTTGCTCTGTCTTGGAAGATTATGATTTGGGCATTCAGGTTCACGGAGCTGTAGTCAAGGCAGGATTTGATTTTCATGTGATGACAGGTAGTGCACTAGTGGATATGTATGCAAAATGTAAGAAACTAAATCTTTGTCTGCAACTTTTCACCAACCTTCCTGAAAAGAATTGGGTTTCTTGGAGCGCTGTGATTGCTGGTTGCATTCAGAATGGTGAGCTTGTTACTGGACTGGAGTTGTTCAAGAAAATGCAGGAGGAGGGAGTCCAGGTAAACCAGTCTACTTACGCTAGCGTTTTTCGGTCTTGTGCAGGGTTGTGTGAGCTAAGATTGGGATCTCAGCTACATGCCCATGCATTGAAGAATAATTTTGGGTACGACATAATCGTTGGAACTGCCTGTATGGATATGTATGGAAAATGTGGCATTCTATCCCATGCTAGGAAGCTTTTTGACTTGTTGCCACTCCGTAGTTTGCAGTCTCATAATGCTATCATTGTTGGCTATGCTCGATCTGAACGTGGATGTGAAGCTTTAGAAGTATTTATGCTTTTGTTGAAGTCTGGTCTTGGTTTTAATGAGATAAGCTTGTCAGGTGCTTTTAGTGCTTGTGCAGCGATCAAAGGGTTAATCGAGGGCACTCAAATACATGGGCTCGCTGTTAAAAGTCTATTTACTTCTGATGTTTGTGTAGCGAATGCCATTCTAGACATGTATGGAAAATGTGGATCTTTGGGGGACGCTTTTTGTGCATTTGATGAAATGGAAATAAGAGATGCGGTCTCTTGGAATGCAATTATTGCAGCTTGTGAGCAGAACAACAGCCAGGAAGAAACCATATCTTTATTCATATCAATGCTTCAATTCGGTATGGAACCTGATGAATTTACTTATGGTAGTATACTGAAAGCTTGTGCTAGTCAACAAGCTCTGAAACGTGGCATGGAAATTCATGGCTTGATCATTAAATCAGGGATGGGGCTCAAATCATTTATTGGTAGTGCTGTCGTTGATATGTATTGCAAGTGTGAGAAGGTGGAAGAGGCAAAGAAGCTTCACGACAGAATGGAAGAACAAACAATTATTTCATGGAATGCAATCATTTATGGGTTTTCATTGCTTGAACAAAGCGAGGAAGCTCAAGAGTTCTTCTCAAAGATGTTAGCAATGGGAGTATCTCCTGATAATTTTACCTATGCAACCGTTCTTGATGCTTGTGCTAACCTGGCAACCGTTGCTCTTGGAAAGCAAATCCATGCGCAAATGATTAAGCAAGAGTTAATGGGAGACGCGTTCATAACTAGCACTCTTGTTGACATGTACTCCAAATGTGGAAGCTTGCAGGATGGTATATTGGTGTTTGAAAAATCACTAGGCCGGGACTTTGTGACATGGAATGCTATGCTGTGTGGCTATTCCCAGCATGGTCTTTGGGCGGAGGCTTTACAGGTTTTTGAACAAATGCAAGCGAAGGACGTAAAGCCTAATCATGCAACTTTTGTTGCTGTTCTTAGAGCTTGTGCACATATGGGGTTACCTGAGAAAGGGCTACACTATTTCACATCCATGCAGGTCGACTACGGTTTAATTCCTGGAATGGATCACTACTCATGTATGGTGGATATACTAGGTAGGTCCGGTAAAGTCATGGAAGCTTTTAATCTTATTCAAGAAATGCCGTTTGAGGCTGATGATGTGATTTGGAGAACCCTTTTAAATATCTGCAAAATACAAGGAAATGTAGAAATGGCAGAAAAAGCTGCGGAATATTTGATGCAGCTGGACCCTCAGGACTCCAGTTCCTGTGTCTTACTTGCAAACATCTATGCTGATGCTGGAATGTGGGATGAGGCTTCTAGACTAAGAAAAGAGATGAAGCAAAAGAAGCTTAGAAAGGAGCCAGGTTGCAGCTGGATAGAGATCAAGTCTGAGATACATATGTTTCTTGTTGGTGACAAAGCTCATCCAAGATGCCAAGAGATATACGAAAAGCTACATGTCCTACTGGAAGAAATGAAGATGGATGATGATGCAGCATCCAACTGCATTAGCTAACAACCAGAAGCCGCGATCTTTTAGGATTCTGTCCCGCTATTACAGTATAACTGCTTTAAGTCTGGTCAACGGATATATAGGGGGTGGTGTAGTATATGAAAGCCATTTCACCCTTAAAAGACCTTCAAGTAATTGAAGCAGTCCTTCTGCTCTCCGTCATAAGGGCCTTCATATGCGTGCCATAAATCGATGGGGTTTGATTCAAGAAACCAGACACCTTAACAATAGGAATAGGAGCTCTTCTTCATACACGGAGTCATGGTGATATCCATCGCAAGGACTTTATATATGATTGCTATAACTGAATTAATGAAAGATCTGATTCCATCAGTATGACTTGGTATACTGCTAAAAGGGATGCTTGAAGAAACAACTCTATACACAGCAACGCCAATTTTTTTTTTCTCGATATTAGGTATTAAATATTTGAATTTTATCTAGGGAAGTCCTCCTTGAAGGATTTCACCCTGAAAGATACGCAAGGATTTTTCGTATTTGCAGGATTTGAAAATGAAGTGCATTTATTTGTGGAACATATATTATAGATCAGGTTGCTGTATCTACATGAAACAGTGTCATTGTAACTGGTGCAATAAGGCAATTAGCCTTTTGGAAATTATTTATCATTTCAGCCATGAGACTGCACTTTGTTGTTCTGTAGTAAAGAAGGGCAGACAAGACAACAAAGGACAACTTTTGCTGCTTCATTCAGCACTTTTGTAGTTCATGATCAGTATAAAGGAGTATGACGACCTATTGAAGAACATGCAATTATAATAATGATTGTAATAAGCTAAATTTCCTGTTTCGTGGCCTTTTGATGTTAAGATACATGAAACTAAATAAAAGACAACAGCAGCAAGTTATGTGTTGTGTTGGAGGATACAAGATGGATAAAAGAGCTTCTAAACACTAAGCATTTGCGAAAAGCGATTAATATTATGGACTTATTTGCGATATTTGAATTAAAACTAGACCTGCTGGCAATGTTATAACATTTTCTTAGAAGACAACGATTCCCAACGTCCCTTCGATCCCACGTAATACCATACTATTGTCAAACATTACACACCTTACAAATATGCTTGTTATCACTGGCACATATAAAACAAGAAAAAACTAAAAAAAAAGGAAATATGGGGGGGCAACCAATTGTAGATGCTAGCCAGGTAATTCCTAAATACTACAACTGGAAATTACAAGCCTTACATTTTTTTCGGGACAATCACTACTACTGACTAAGAGGCCCGTGTGGCGTTCATCTTCAAAATCAATGGTGGCAAAATTTATATACAAATTCTTCATGTGTTACCAGTGTTGGTTACAAAAGGAACCAGCCTTCTGTAGTCTCTCCTCCTCCCAAGGGCACAGCTATCGAGCACCCGCCCGAGCATTAACCGTGTGTTTTGCAGTGCCAACTCCCTTGGTGGCGTGCTAGACCCACCACCAGCATTATTTGATTGCAGGGTCCCCCCTACACCAAGCCCTAATCCCATTGATAAAGGTAATGGACCGCTCCGGGCTTTAAATGATGTTTGTGAGGCAAGAATCTTCTCTTCTGTCCCGGAAACTCCATTCTCAAACAATGCTTGATCGTGAGAATGCGAACCCGGCATTGAGCTACAGCTCTGTAAGAGGGCTTCCAACACACTTAGTGCCTCCCAGCACAAAGTGCTCTCCACCAGTTGAGAAACAATTGCATACATGTGTGGACTTTGGGCTGCATCCATTGGAGTATGTTGAAGCAATGCTTTTAGAATAAGCAAAATAACTCGTTGATATTCGACTGGTCCTTTCTCCAGGAGCCGTAGAAGATGGCCAAAAGCCAAAGCTGAGTACTTGGGGAACCATTCATTACTCAATAAAGGAGATACACAAGCAAGAAGGTTGTCTATGCTCTTGATTTCACCACGGGAGTAAGCCATAAAAACAGTCCCTAGATCATCCAATGACTTCGCTCTACACCAGATCGCGATGTTAAGTGCAACTGAAGAAGCTTTTTGGGACTGTTGCTGAAACAGAGTAACCGGGCTCACTGTATCCTGATTGAGATGTAAGCACAGCCAAGGAAGTAAACCAGTGATAAGCATCAAAAGCCGTGTCTCTCCGTTTCCAAATATTGAATCACATGAAGGTACAGTGATCCGTGATAAAACCTCTATAGATACATCATGGCTAACTGTAGACAATAATCCTTTCAGAACAAGAGGCTGCACGCCTTCGAATGTTGGGACCTTACCGTTAGATGAGGGTGTTTCAGATGCAATCCTTGACTCCAGCCGCTGAAAACTGGTACTTTCCAAGGCACTTGCATCCAGTTCATCACGTGGCATGCTAGAGAGAAGCACGTTTTCAGTAGTCCTATCCATGAAGGATAAACGGTCAATCACCCTAGAGAAGAGCTCCAGAACCTGGCAATAGACGTGCACAAAATCTGTGTGCATCATGGCTACACACCCCCAGAATAGCTGGGGATAGAGTATTAGCTTTTCGGGTTCCATATTCTCTACCATCACCTGCAAAGTCAACAAGATTTCCATGATAAAGCCCAATACTACGGGTACTGGATTTATCAAACATCTGTGGAGGCAACGAAGCAGAGATACACAAGCATCATTTGTGACTCGAGGGCGCAAGGCACGGTATATCTGATGTGAACGACAGGCAAGGTGTCTTGATGTGCATTCCATAGCCCATTTTAGAGCCTCCGCTCCCCAGGTTTCACGAAGATCACCTTGAAAGAAGATGGCGTCCACCATGCTCTGAACAAGAGCAGACAAAAGAGCCGCACTTGGAAGCTCGGTCCTAGTAACAGTGGGGTCTTCATTTTCCCACATCATGCTACTTCTTTTTGACTGGACATATTTGATAAGGCTCACAACCTGCTGTTTATTTTCTCCATCGTTGTTTTCTACCTCATACAACTCCAAGTGGCGCCCGGCAAGGGAATACAGTAAATTAACAAGCAAGTGTTGACAATGCTCAAGTACAATATCCTCTGAACTATCCATTGAGACAAATGTGACATGAAAGAGCAAAGGCAAGTGCTCTCGAAAATCTTCGTCATTCTCATAAGCAATCTCAGCGAGTAATATTAGAGCTATATCAGCAGGAGTTAGTGAGTGCTGTTGATGTCCTTGCAAGGCAGATTGCAGCTCTTTTGGATTTACGCCATGCATTCCAACACCGGAATGTAAAACGTCTTCGATTCCAGAGTTCGGTGTATCGATCAGGTAGTCTCCACTGTCCCGAGATACATGTCGGCTCCGTAAGCTTCCTGTTGAACTACGAACCCCCATCAGTGGCCCTGACATATTTACAACTGCTGGAAGAAGTTGGCCTGACCGACCAGTAGATACGGGAACGATATTCAACTCAGGTGGCATAGAACTGAGTGGTCCTGAAGCACTTCTGCCTCCAGCAGCTGCTGTTCTCCAGCTCAAGCTTCCACTGGTGTTTCTTAGCGGACCATCAACTGAACCCCTGACCAACAACGGCGACATGTGTGGTTGGCTATCAACAACAGAAGCAATTTGAGTCACAGTGGGACCCTGTGAGAACTCCAACACACCGTTCCCATTGGCATCACCTTTACTAGCAGTGGGCCTAATGGGCTCCACAACATCTTCAAGCATTCGCTGGGACAACTGATAAACTAAATGATCAATAGTGCGTTGTGGGCAAATTCGAGCTAAATATAAGCTAACCCTCTTGGCAACTGAAAAATACGTTGCAAATGCTCCGCTTATTTCAGCTGAAGCATTCGAATCACAATCTTCGATCCCCTTTGTAATCAAGAAATCTAATACCGGACTTATGTTCCTAGGCTTACACGCTATTGTGCTCCACAGCTTTTCAATTTCATCAGGAAATTGATCGCCATGACGCCAAGTCACATAATATAGGCTTTTCAATAATCTTTCACTCCAACCTGAATCTTTAAGTTTCCAGAAGTTAAGATTTTCTATCCATGGAGCCATGCACGTAAGAACTTGATGCTGGGCAATAATATCAACTGCATCAAGTTGCCTTTGCATTATCTCTTCACAAAGAAGCTGGCTCAGTTCGGGATGATCTTTAGCAAGTTTGCATGACAGTTTGTATTGGAACTGTTGATATGAGTCAGGAAGGTTGCCAACCACAGCAGCTCTGTAGCTCCCTGAGCCTTCAGTGCCATCATCAGCCCATTCACGTAAAGAAAGAGTCTCAAGCATTTGAAGAGCATCATCACGGATTTGCCTCGATGGATCGACCACTTTATACAGTATTAGGCTCAACAATCTCTGTATTTCACATTTTGGTATCTCTTGGCGCATGTAGACCTCAGCCAGCACACTGAAGTAGCCATCAGCTATAGCAGCATCAGAATAATAGCACTGCACAGAAGATGGAAAAAGAATTAAATTAACTTTTTTTGGGGAAGAGGGGGAAGGGGATTTTTTATTTTATTATTTTAAATTCCTTGTACTGTCACGAGAAAAAAAAAAGGCTCAAAGATAAAATAATAAAAGTTCAAACAATCAACTTTTTTTGCAAGAAAGTTGGCCGACAATTACCAACTATAATGCATTTCTGAAATTGGACAAACTACAAAGGAAAGTTTCCATGCTCATTCCAGGTAATAAATAAGGCTTGTTGGTCAGATTAACATCACATACAGTAGATGTTACTTGCTAAAAAGGAATGACTCATGTGAATGGCAGAGTAAGAGATAATATCTTACCTGATCGATGCAGGCAGGAAACAAGTCCAAATTTGTGAGAAGAAGATTTTTTAATGCCAGTTTCGCAAGGGAAATGCGAAGGTGCCCACCTCTATGCCTATCTCTACCTGTTGTTCCACGACCGCCTTCCGCATACCTTGAGTACGATGGAGTTCTGGGGTCAGCAGGTGAATATCCGAATGGGGCCCTCGGAGCAGGCTCAATAAACAGGCTATTAATCCAAGATATAACTCTCCCACTCATTTTTCTAGCATTATCATCAAAACAAGGGCCATACAGTAGTGAAGCCATTGCATTCATGGAGGCCCACTGGATCGCCTCAACCTGTTCATGCAACTCCTTATCAAATGAAAGTTTGTCGAAGGAGTCTTTCGACCGACTGTGCTGGTTAGTTTTGTACCGCTCAACTTCACGCCTGTAATCACTAATACCATCCTGATTCCATGTAGTACCAGTCTCGTCACTCCAAGAGAGCAGAATATCAAACAGTCGCTTTCTTGTTCTAACATCAAATTTTTCAGATTTAGAATCCACAAACTCTGGGGCCAGAGACCTTACCACAGAGGCAAGAGCAAAACGGAGGGGTTGCATCTCTTGAAAACTCTCAGGATTTGCAGCAAAAACCTGTTTTGTGGTTTCGTCGAGAAACTTCAAATAATGAAGGCGGAAAATCGGTTTACGGTTGAGCATACCAGGCCAGATATTCTCCGCAACAGTACGATATATATTTGCAATATGGATGCGAAGTTCTTCACGACGACTCTTTTGACTCTGCATCCATAGAAGTACAAAATTAATGGAATCTAAGGAGAGATCAGGAAACATTTCTCCAGATAGTCATGCAACATCAATATTCAATACAAGTGCAATAATAAAGCCATGTAAAAGCATCATTGTTGGCTTATAGACTGCTGCATTGAAAAGCGGAGCAGTCTAGCAGGTGTTTTGTGTAAGGAAGATGAAACCCATGGCCACCTTTTCTTCCAATGTTCCTTCTCTCAGAGGGCTTGGCTAGCCTTGCTGAGCAATCTGTTGGCTCAGCAGAAGTTACTGGTGTGGGAGGATACGGTGAGATGGCTGGGTGGACAGTTTCCAGAACAAATTTCAGAAGCAGGGCTTGTGGCAGGGTTTACTATTGTTATCTTATCTTACTTGGCAAAAAACCAGAGGGTGTTCCTGAATTATCATTGACCAAGTTACACTGTAACGAAAGAGGTGATGAAGATATTGGGGTTATGCACGTCAAAGTGATGGGGCGTTTGTAGAGAAAGTGGTGATAAGGATCTTGAAGTTATTCGTCGAAGTGGTGGGGAGTTGTTACGAGCAAGCCAAGTGAGAACATGGCAGTCCAGTGTAGTTATGATATGAACATTTTTTTTCTTGTTGTTAGCTTATGAATTCTGAGTTTGCGTACTCTTGGATCATGTAAACTTTGATCATATTTCAATAAAATTCTGGTTTAAAAAAAATTTGAATTAAAAAAAAAACAGAAATATTAGCTTAACCTCAAATGAAAATCTGTGGCTCACATTGCAGTAAATTACTACTTTCGCCCCTAAATATTAGTTGTTTTAACCAAAAATTGTCCTTAATATTAGTCATTTTGCATTACCAAATTACCCCCGATTATTTATTCATTCAACTTTTTCAAACTTCACATTCATTGCATTAATGATAGTCAAGGGGCATTTTAGACTTTATTATCTCAAACTTACGACATTCAGCAATTTCCTTAACTTGTGTGAAAACCTCCAAAGAGAACAGAGGTAGTACAACATATCATAACCTTGGAAGTTGGAATAAGCACACAAAAAGCATAATAAAAAAGTTCTATTATAACTTCAACGATTAGCTTTTCAAAAAAAAAAAAAAAACTTCAACGATTAGAATCTTTTAAACAAATCGATCCAGCAAACAGGCAGGCAAACCCTAAAGAGTCCATACCTTCCATTTTGGTTTCCCCTCCGTTTCAAGAGATACTTCGTCAATGAAGGAGGCAAGCTCACTAAACATAACTTCACAGATTTCCAGATGGGAATGGCCAAGAGCCATAGTTGCTGCATGCTGCAGACAAAAAATTAATAATAAAAACAAACCGATAAACAGGAAATTCAAATGCAGACGGATACATTTAGCCTTCTAATGAAACTTTCCTACGCCTGAACCAAGAAGAGATGCAGCACAACTACCCAAGACCATTCCATGTATACACTAGAGCATCTCAATCTCAATCCACCAGAATTGTCTGGTGCACATAACCATGGCAAAGAAATAATACCCCCTCAAAAAACGAAAAAAGAATCACCAAAGTTATTGCGGAAACAGGAATGTTAGGCACTTATAGCTATTTAATACATCAGAAAATTTTCAAAGGATCTGCACATGCATGCATGTACAGAAAATAAAAGGGAAAGTGGTTAGTTTCCCTCCGCCCAGATAAATAGGATATGGTTTCAGATCCTACTACAAGTGATGTAGAATAACAAATCATAAGACATGAAGCAACGCAGCCCTGATAATTGGTATTACTGACATAAATAACTTGGTAATAAATTAATTGTAATATAGGTTTCCATTAACATGGTATTCATAATATGAAGAAACTACTCCAAATTAGAGGATGCTACTAGTAACAACCCCATCCATTCTTATCAAGTGAACGAAGATCAGAAAGCTCACAGCCAAAAATAAAGCCAACTACAAGAAATAGAAAGGAAAAAAATTACAAGCAGGTACATGCATATCAGTACACCCATAGAATAGTGTCACCAGCTCAAAACTCACGTATTTAAAGATCGGTAACACACTTTCGCCCACCTTTTCAGAAAATTTCCAGTGCCAAAACCCCGGCAACCACTCTCAAACCTCTATCTCCTGCCTACCACTGAATAAGACACATACTTTACTCAACTAAAACTTTATCTCACAAACGTGTAACCCTCTTTATCTAGTAATGTTGAATGCAACATGAAAGTCTTGACGACAGAAGCATACATCGGTTAATCACTAGAATTTCTTATTTAAGACGCCGTTTCTAGAACCAACACTATACCTGAATGCAGCAATAAGAGAAAAAAATCAATTGGCAAGTACTTACTACGTGCAATTCGGAACCAGATTTTAATGAGGGGAAAATGAGGTGGAATAGTTCTTTTGTAGAAGCTGAACCACCACCTTCCCTGCTATCCGGTGGACATGAGCAACCAAACATTGCATACATTAACCACTGGTCAAGCTTGTTATCAGTATCCTGTGATGGATGGGCCTTTCCACCCAATTCTGCTGATGTAATGTGAGCAAGGCGCTGAATAACTTCTAACCTACAAAATAATGTTCAATCAAAAAAGAAATTTTGTATTAAGTGGAAACTCAGCAAATTGAAGATCAGCAAATCTCTTTAATGAAAAACAATTGGAATTTTTTTCAAATGCTAGTCCACCCTCAACAAAGACTCTGTCCTTGTAAACAAGCTTTCCTTCCCTACAATTTATCCTTACAGGCATAGAAAAGGCTACCGTTGGTCACATACAGCTTAGACAGACAGGCAACACCAAATGATGTACGACAAATAAAATCAACCAGATTACATGTGACCAAACATTTGAAACTATCAGGCGGAAGCATTTGAGGAAACTATTGCGCCTTTGCCCTTTGTGGAGAAAAAAGAATTTCAAAAAAAGGTTAGACATCTACCAAATAACCCAAGCATAGCCAAAAAAAATGCTTTTCCAACTTGACTTTCTTGAAATGTACAATATTACATCCACTCTCCATTTCAGCCCCATCAGTTACACGCCCGAGCACGGAAAAAAAAAGGGACAGGAAGAAGAGGAGTAGAGGGGGGAAGGGGGGGAAGAGGCACAGAAGGAGGAGAAAGAGTAGTGCCCCACGACTATATGGAATCTCCCAACATCCACTTATTACGAAGTTGATTTTTTTCTCAAAATTTTCCCCCATCCATTTGGTTTATTGATCGTCTCAGAAAACAGGGAAAATATTTTAGACACAAAGAGAAAGTGTGTGCATAACCACGCCAGATCCAGATGCCCAGTGATATCTACTAACATACATGTGATTATGTTATCAATCAAGACCAAAAAGACTCAAGGATTCATATCTTAAAATACTGCAGAACATGATACAACATATGAAAAGACGACCTCTGCAAAAGGAGGCATCTGAATGAAGTGAGATGAATTAGGAATTTACTTTGCTTCCTGAACAGAACTTGGACAAAGTGCTGCGGCATACTTTACAAGTTCACTAAGGCAACGAGCCCATCTGTTTTTATCAGGGCTCTCAAATAGAATAGATTGGATAGTAGCGTCTGGAGGCACAGCCTCAGATTCCCGCTTCAAATCAAAGGGACGCCCAGAATCCCAATAGCAGCTCTGAACAATATCATCCTGTAACACATAATGAAATGATGGATTCAGAATATAGAACAAGAAATGAACCAAAATATATTCTTTTCAGTGAGAAATAACAACAAAGAGGAGAAGTTTGTCACCCCATTTTCTTCCAAAACATCAATGATAAATATTGGTTCAACTTCAATTTTCAATAAATAGTCAGGTCGATCATGTACTGAAGATTCTCGTACATCGTTCCATAACGCACGGACACATCGGAGTAACTCCAAGGCCGTGTGTCTTATCTGGCTATCCACAGAACTAAGAAATATAAGACCAACTGCATCTATCTCCGAAGCACGAAATTCAATAGATTCCTGAGGTTGATGAAAAGAAGACTTCTTCAGCCCAGCATTCCTTTGAAGACGCTTCACATCCACGGCATCATGCTCAATCTGATCGTCAGAGAGGCATGCTCTCCAAAAACGCATGAGTTCCAAAAGGCGTCCAAGTGATGTTTGAATGAGAAGAGGAAACTCATCTGGAAGACGCAGTATAAAATTAGCCATTCCTCTCATAACGGCAAAGCGGCGATGCGGAAGATATTTTACGATCCGATTGAGCACCTGTACAGCTTCCTCTCGGACACCAGGATCAATGCTGATGCCATGCTGAGGAATTATTTCAGTGATCTTATCACTTCGACCAACTTCTTCGATAAGATAAGGTATGCACTTCAGCACTGATCGGAAGAGATATCCCTGTGACTTTTCCTTCGTGGCGGCATCTGTGAAATCGAATTACAAGCTTTTTAAACAAAAAATCCATAACTCCGACTTACACAACAACACATTCTTTATCTTGTACTATTGTCGCAGTAAATTAACCTAATATAGTGTCTGCCAATTTTTCGTTTCATCATGGCATCCATTTGGCCAATTATGAATACAAGATCTGATGAGGTAAAACTGAGACTTGTAATTGATTCTACAGTAAAGGCCTCTAATTTTGTTAGGGGTAATTGCCAGTGCTGGCCAGAGGGTAGGAGATTTTCCTGAATTGTAGAGGTCCCTCCAGTCTACTCAGGATTTGCCGCTTAGAACTCAAAAGTTCAGTAGAGCAAGGTAAGTAGGTAAGTACGGCAAGAATGTTTGGAAGACAGGTTAGAGACAATAAAAAAAAATGCAAAGTAGGAGAGCAACAAGTCAGAGCTCTTCAGTAAAAAAAGAAATCTGGCATAAGATTACTGAGAGCAAAACTTGATTACCAATTGTAGTCTTTGATGAAGTAAGTAGAGCCTGACTGTAGTTTCTATGGCAAGATCTTAGGACAGATTCAATAGCGGCCTTCACCTTTGGAACATAGTGTCCAACACCATGAACTGCCCAAGCATAAGAACATAATAGAACAATCAAACTTCACAGAACCATATTAAGACCCAATGCAACCAAAATAATACTACCTCCGCCCCAAAATATAAGGTCTTTTGGCATTTTGGTCTTGTCCCATAAAATAAGGCCTTCACAAATATCAATGGAGCATTTATTACATTATTTTTTCTCTTACCCCTAATTTATTATCAATTCAACAACTTTTCATTAATTTGCAAACATTGCTTTAATGATAGTCAAAGGCTATTTTAGACTTTTGTCATTAAAATATGGTATTCTTCCACTTTCTTATACTGTGTGAAAACATTAAAAGGTCGTATTATTGAGACGGAGGTAGTAATAATAATAAATCATTTGCCATGCAACTCATCATTTTACCATGTAGAATTTCCAGGCCAACATGTAGACTTGCAGGAGACATGACAATGGCAAGCAAAGCACGAAGACCGATAACTTTTGCTTCACTACTTTCTTGCTTCAGCAATTCTAATATCATATGGTTCATAGCAAAATCAAGGTTATGTTCTGCAATTGTTACACAAAATTCCACAAGTTTATCATGTTGGATATCCTGTGTGAGCAAATTCTTCCTGACGATTGTCAGAAGTTGTGTGGTTACACTGTCCAGATAATCCCAGACACGATTAGTAGGCTGAGATTCACCATGAACACTCAAATAGAACCGCAAAACCCGGTGCAGACAATCTAAAGCCATGAACCTGTGGTTTTTGTCCTTCACGAGAAGGAAAATAACATCATTTGGAAGCAAGAAATATAAGCCTTGAATATTCTACAAAAACCACTGGAAAATGATATCTATCAGGAAACTAAAGGAAAAAACGTCAAGCAAGAGATGACCATAAAGGCAAACCTACCCTAAGATGTTTGTACAGTTGCTCCATGTGAGGACCGAAATTGCTAAGGAAAACTTTTGGATCACCGAGGCAAAGAAGAAGAGTCACCAAAGGGTAACCAACCTGAAAAGGAAAATAGTGAAATGAGAAAGGCTTCCACATCTACATAACAAGCATTAGCAGCCAGATGGTAAAAACAAGCAAATCAAACAAATGCACTGGGATAGACAGGGAGAAAATGATCAAACAAGATGCTAGCTAAACTAGTAAATGGCTCATCTGTTCTGACACTACACTGAACTTTCCCAGTCCTCGCAACCCTATGATTCACACAAATGCACAACCTTTTGATGGCAACATGTAGTAAAACTCCAACAGCTTTAAGTTTTAACTACTTACAGATATATGTTTGCTCTGTTTATCCATCCAATGCATGAGTTGGACCCTTATCCGTGCAACGGCTTCATACCAAAGGGTAAGTGCTGGGTCTACCCCTGAGGGAGGCCAGTTACCTTTACCGCCATCTGCAAGAGGTGCTAAAATATTTGAGAGCAGATTGCACAAAGCATGGTGGAGCTCGCTTTTCCGCCTATGAGGAGCACGATTAAGTGGATTAGCCTTTGCAACAAAGGAAGCGGATGCATTCAACCCACCCTCTGTCTTAACCTGAGAATAAAGATACCGTAAGTTTTGTGATTTCAGAGACTGATAGGATCACAGCTTGTACACTTACCCCAAGCTTCAGGTAACGCATGCCATTAATGATACTAAGTGTTTCACTTCGAGCAACATTCGTGTCAATGCGTCGGGTATTGAGTTCCATGAAAAAACGCTCAGTGATGGAACTAAATCTGTTCAGAGAAAAAGGATGTTATCAAAACTAGAATAGTTTTAGTATTTACCCCGTATGTCTTGAACCAGAGCAAATTTGACAAGTCAAGCACTAACATTAGTGCCTAAACGTTAGAGGCACTGTCAGGTTCAAGCATCATAAAGATTTTGCAGCTGTACTTTCAGTTCAAGTAGTTCAGAGAGTGATAGACAAATGCCTGCTATATGCATGTAAACCTTCGCTACCTACATGCATGTGGAGTTAAATCTGGCAAGAGGAACAAAGCAAGTCGACTCAAGCAAATACAGAACAAAGGGGCACCCAGAGCATTAAAACATTCTGCAGGAACTGGAGAGGGATCGAGCATTAAACCTTCGCCGCCTATATAAGAGGGTATTTTGTGACACAAAGACATGACCTCCAGTAAAATGGCAACAGCTTTTACACTTGCACCAAGGAACTCCTCCAACTCGAAGGACAAATTATTAAGAAAACGTAAACCAGGAACAAGATAAAAAATAAGCAGCTCAAGTTACTCAACTTCAGAATAGTCATCTAAAACATCATTATGTACCCCAATGAACGCCAGATAAACTACATGGTGCCTTTTTAATGGAGGGCCATAACTTTAAACTTTTGTTTCTTTTTGGGTCCTAAACTCCATGATCAATCAAGTTTCAGGCAGAGCTTTAGGCAGATGTCAATGCTACATCTGACACATTATTCCCTAAAAAACATCAGAACTGAGACAAATTTCTTGCAGCTAAGAATATTCTAAGCAGATGGTGATTGTGACTTACAATGAACGAATATTTGAATTGTAAACAAAAAACAAAAGGGAAAAGAGCAATTGTTTCCACTTGTTAGACTAACATCCAATAGTTTTTTTTTTAAATATTTTTATTTTTTAAGGAGTAAGTTCGTTTGGCCAACTAATATGCAGATACTTGTAAGCAATTTGTGTATAAATAGTTGCTAGTGATGCTTACAGAAAGCTCTAGATCGGAACATATTTCCTGTAATTTAAAGAAATAAGTTCTCCCTCCATTCCTTCTTAATCGATGCAGTTGCCAAAAATATTTGTTCCTGATGCAGTTTCATTTTCACAGCAACTTTAATATCTTTTTTCCCACTCTTCCCTTATTTATCACAAGGTGAGAGATTAAAAAGAAAACTGCATTAATTATATTCAAGGATTTTTTGGCCATGTCATTGTTAAAGTCGAAAGATTAACTCGCTTCCTTTATATGTGTGATTTTGGAAACTACATCAGTTAAATACAAGCAGAGGGAGTAATTATTTTAGTACAAATAGATGATATTTAAGGTTAGAACAGTCAGATTTATTCTGCATGGAGGGGGGGGGGGGGGAGGCTGAAAATAAGAATGCGATGAAGATAAAGCATGAAGGATTATGACAGTGGGGGAAAGCCCGTATCACATACCCAAAAATATCGATAAAATAAGCATGAAGACTCCTACCAAGGAAAAAAGCAAACACAAACATACTGAAAGCATATAAATCTTTTATGCACCTGATAAAAGTGTTTATCAAACTTGAAAGCGACAAATGAGAACACATATGCATGAATTGGTTAACTAGGAAACACAGGTATAGGCTAACCAAATTAGCAAAACAGTAACTTAGACAAGTTAAATTCTGAAGCATTAGCAAACTTGCAAACTCTAACAGGAACAGACAGTGCTTTCCTACGATGACATGAGGAGGGTTTGACTTGACATATCAAGTCCATCAGTCACTGTTCAATCTACAGTATGCAAATATCAAGACAAATTTGACAAACAACTGAAGCTGAGACTATAATTGGCACAATAGCTTCAAGTGTACAACTTCCAGCTTAAAGCTCAAATTTTTGGAACCCCAGATAAAGCGAAAATAATAAATGAAAATCAATCGATAATCTAGAACAACAATAAAAAATGTAGCATGGTCCATCATTAACAAAAATTCTAAATGCGATACTGACATAAGGGTACCCCCATCTTACTTGATTACCTGATTCGAGACAAAGCACCAAGGAGCTGTGCTACTAAGTCCAAAAGAAGGCCCCTCAGATCAACTAATGAGGGATATTCAATCTGGCTCACAACCCTGCAATTGTAACTCTAGTTAACTATGCACAAACAAAGTAGTTTATACTTGACTACGAATTTAAAATGCCCATTATTATCATCATATGATGAATACAGGCGACTAATGAGAGCATTTTTCTTAGATCTAGCCGTAACAATGCCATTCAACATCCAAACAGAATCATAAGAAGCAATTACCTTTACCATCTCATTTCCCGGAAACAGTTTAAGTTTGACTTTGCAGACTGCATATTAGTTAACCAGACAATTATTTTGTAATTGTTTAACTTTGCCATTCAGCCTACACTCCCTTAAAGCTCAATTCCACGTCAAAAAGTACGAGCTTGAATTCGATTTTGGAGAAAAAAATTGGCTCGTGAAATCAAAAGAGCTGAGCTCAAACATTTGTAAGTTTCACGTGTGATCTTGCGAGCCAGCTCGTTTACTTACATACTATGTGTAATGTTTTGGTACTCTAACATGCTCTAGAAGGGTTTTTATAAAAAGAGAGAACAAAATATTAAGGACAACTGATGCATTCATTAAATTAAAATTTAATTAATGATGATGGAAAACTTTAATCGAATTAGAACCATGATTGAATCATGATGAACTCTCAAGCCTTATTTTTAAGCTCAAGCCTGTACAAAGAATGCTCAAGCTTGAATTTAAACCAAGAAAAAATTGCTTGATTCAGACTTGTATATACTCCTAATGAAGATTTTAACTGCGGTTATCAAACGGCAAGGGGAGCTCCTTCTACGCAAGAGAGAAAAGGGACTACATGACAAAGGAATCAAAGAGACATGAATTGGCCCCTTCCATTCTCAAGTACACGTGAAGATAGAGAAATCCTGTTTGAAAAACCATTGGCATTGTTTAATCTCTGTTGATCTATATGCAAGTATAAGTTTCACTAGCTTAAGCTTCCTATCCTACCACCTATTCCTTTGTTGACTCAGGCTCTTTGTATAAGGCCTACACATGAGGAAGCAAGTTAATGTGTGTTGCCTTTAAATACTCCCTCCGTCCGTAATTTAAGTCATTTCGACACAATTTCTTTCCTCCTTAATCTAAGTCGTTTTACAATACCAAGAGAGCATTTACAAATCTTCTTCCTCATCTTACCCCTAATTTAAATCCATCCAACCACTTCTCTATACTTTACAACTATTGCATTAATGATAGTCAAAGGGTGTGTTAGGCTTTATAGTGAAAAACAAATGACATTTGACCACTTTATTAATCCATGTGAAAACTCTAAAATGGCTTACATTTAGGGACGGAGGGAGTATCAAAATTGCTCACCTCCAATGACTTCAACTTGCAGAAAATATGGTAAACAAAGAATGTCTATATTTCTCACCTGTAACATCTCCCCACTTGTAAATCTAGGTTTACTTTTGCAGCTGTGTGCTAGGATAAGTAGAGCAAGACCAATTTTATACTGAAATTTTAGCAGAATCGCACAAAAGGTTTTCATCGTGTATTTCCCAGGCACATAAAAGTTCTCCCAGAAACCCTCCACGCCCGTAACAAAGAACTTAAGAAAATTTAATTATTTACTCAAACAGGAGTATGAACATATTGCATGATAAACTTTATATAGCAAATTCAGCATTGAATGTGCTTGTCATTAGCTTCACCTGTCTGCATTTATCAGCCAGTCGAATACAAAATTTTCAAGCCCAATCCATAACATTTCTGCAACAAGGACAAATGCATTAGAATCATACAGGAGATAAATCAACTCAACCGCAATCCACCACCAAAATATAAAAATACGGTCAATGACCAGATAGAAGTACCTGTAAGTCCCTCCTGTGGGCAACACTCCACAAAACGAATACATGCTGAGCAGAAAATGCATTCCACAGCTAGCTGAAAAATCAAGCTCGAGGTTAGAGAATACAAAGGTGGATACATGCAAGCATACACTATCAAATATTGTCTTTCTGCATGCAAGTGTTGAATTGATTTCAAATTTTAACCATCCCTTCAGCAGTTCCCACCAAGGGTTACCAAGAACTGTTTTGCGTTTTTCCTTTCCCCCTATTTCCCATACGTATACCCAGGGTGCAGGGAGAAACATAAATCTGCCAGGAGATTTCCTACTCACATGCTCAACCCAGTGTACCATAGCAAACAAAAAATTGCAAAGAGCTTCACTCAACTATCACAAAATTGACATTAGCTACAGGTAGGTATCAGAAAGGTAGCCCAATCCACAGAAGCATCCTCCTCATGTGGGATATGAGGAAAGTTTAGGTCAGTCTAGACTTATATAAGCAACCTTGCAAGAGTGCCTATAAGAGGTCAAATTATATACCTTAGGCCATACGGCAACGACTCTGGCAACTATGCCAAGGCTACATTTTCTCCAACAAGTACCAAAATGAAAACCTCCGAAGTGGTGTATTTTGGGTTAGCAAGAGTTGAAAGAAGATAAGGATCAGCACAAAATCATTGGCGTAAAACAAGGATTATAACCTTGCATGCAAACATAAAACCAGGTTATGCAACAGCATATTCACATTTTTTTTCATGCACGTCTAGACCGTACATAAGAAGAAACGAACCTTTCTCTGAAATGTTGAAGCATCATTTGCACCTTTGGGTGATTCACTGCTGAAGCAATCAGAATATTAAATAATGAAAGTAATAATCTAGGGATATTTCTGCAGAATGAGTTTGAACTGTTAAAGAAAAAACATATAAGGATGTAAATACTCCAAATATCACGAAATTGTGTGGGCCTAGCTAACATATCAAGAGAAATCCATATGACTAACTTAGGCATGCTTTGACAAAAAAAAGAACAAAAAAAAAAAAAAAAAAAATGTAGAAGATACCTCTCTCTCCACCGCAAAAGAGCTTCCAAGAGAGGCACAGGTGTATGTCGTGCGACCATAGCCAAAGAATCCAACACTTGCTCATAAGCAGGGTCTGATGGCCTAAGGTATTGACCATCCTGCAACTCCCCAACCATAACAAATAAGAGACCGGAGAAAATAATGAAGACCACACTCTTCAAGAAATGTTGGCCTATCTTCCAAGGCACGGGAAATGAAAAAGTGAAAAGGTTGAATGTTATCAGAGATGCATTGGCCATATCTCTGATTGACAAGTGTAGATGCAATACTGCTTAGCTAAGAAAAGTTCAGTGCAAAGCTTGGTAGTAAAATGAAGGGGAAAAAAGTTCTTAGTTCGTGGGTATTCCCTCAAATCTTCCACTCTTAAAAAACAAGTAAAGACAGATGCCCACACTCGACTGGTTATCCCATCAATATCTATGACCATTTGCTACCCTACCGAATAATTGCTCCAGATAAACCTGAATAGTTTGGTTTGTTGTAAATCATACCCTCCTAGTGAAGCAAATTAGTTTAGAAAAATAATTCAAACCAAATCCGGATCAACAACAAATACTAAATATATGAAATTGGATAACTTTCTTGGCAACATGGACTGGTTATGTCCACGCTAATTCAGAGGCAGTATGCATAAATAAGTGAAACTAATAGTAATTAATAACTTGAATCCATTAATTCATCGCGTACAACTATGACTAATTAATAACTTGAATCCATTAATTCATCGCGTACAACTATGACTAATGCTATTACAAGGACAGGAAATCATACTTGTGCTTGAGCAGTTTCAATGCGACGCCTAGCAAGCGGAAGGAATCTCTGCAGCAGGGCATCAACAATCAGCTTCGCAGCACTCCCCGCCTTCATATCCAACGCTTTAATTAAACACTCCAATTTCCGTAACCTCAGAGCATCATGTGCAGCTCCAAATCTAAGTAATAATTTAATGCACCAACTGCACTAAGATTTCTCCACGCAAGTGAATTCAGGAAGTATAACAATCTCACATAATGTACACGAAATTAGGTTTGAAGAAATCGGGAACGCTTCATGACGAGAAGCGTTTGTGGCGACAAAACCTAGCTCTGTTCTGATTCTTCCTCTTCTTCCATTTACGAATTGCCAAAAATTCTTCGGGGAAAAATATAGTGCAAATTTGCTTAATACATTGTCTCTCTGTTGAATGGAGATATTATTCGTCCCTCTCTTCTGACTGTGTATTCGCTGTCAGGAGTCCTGGGCAAGAGGGGAACGGTTCGACCAAATTAAAACCGGCTGGTTAGTTTAACAAGACAGACATTTAATAGCAACTAACTAAAATGTATATTTATAGTGGGTTAGAACCGCATATGTCTTTTTGAAAAAAAAATTCAAGTAGTAAAAGACATATACGGTTTCTTTTACTTGAGTTACCTATGTTATGATATTGAATTATACATATTCTATAATGACAGCCGGACTCTAAACTGGAGGTCAGTGGTTCGATTCTCGTAAAAAGGGTTGATTTCTGATTGATAACACCCTTCGTGCTTCATCTTGGAGGAACCGTGAACCAAAGGCCCCCGACTCTAAGGCTTTCAGGTTACCTGATTAACCTCTCCCCACATTCCTGTGGGATTGGGGGTGGGAGGCCCTCATGGTTAGGGTATAAACATTTTTAATTATACATATTCTATAAATCACACTTTCATTAGAGCACATCAAATCTTTTAAAAACTTTATTTTAGAGTTCAACAGGAAAAATAATACTGTAGTTGATACTTTTTTTTTTCTATATACTACAAATTCTGTAAAATTTCCTTTACATCTATCGATTTCTTACAGATTCTTAATTTTTACATTATGTCTATTGCATTATGTAAAATAAAGAATCTGATTCATTTCATATTGGATAGAGATTCTGTAAATTAGAAAATTGTGTGTTTAAAACTGTAAAATAGATAATTTGTTAAGAGTATCTGATGTGAGTGCTCTTACAACATTGTCATCTTCACGTGTGTCATTGTCATCATATCTGACGACTGTTTTCACTTATACAGGGTCGACTTTTCAAAGGTCGCTCTTATAATTTGCCTTTTCGAGGTCGATTCCAAGATTGACGTTTGAATTGTATATTACAGGTGTGGTAAAAAAAAATGCAATATGGATTAAGTCATGTATTATATTGTTAGTATGGTGTATATGTAAATTCATGATCTGCAAAAAGACATTTATTTGCACCACACTTACTATATTGGTGCACGACTATAGAATCGACCTTATGAAACTCGAATCTGGAGTCAAAACCAATCTCTCGTAGGTGCATTGTAAGAATCAACATTGGAAAAGTCGGTTTTTGACTCCATAACCGACTTTAAAACGGTTATGCAACTGTTATATAAAAACGGTGTAGGGCCCATGCAACTGTAGAACGGTTGGGATGCAAATAATAGTCTATTTTGCAAGTGTGTGGTGTTCAAGTATATTTTCAGCGTGTCATTAAAAGCCCCGAAATTTTAAAGCATTGAAGTTGGTTTCCCTTTCGGATAAGACAGCAATTACTTCTTTTTTCCTAGCAAACGTAAATACATTCCATTAACGAAAAGGATTACCCCAAACACAAAAATACAACATGACACGCGACAAACAACACAACCGCCGACCACCGGTGGACTAACATCGGACAACACTAGACTAAAACGCGCCACAACCAGGCACACTTACAAACAGAGCAAAGACCAGACTAAAACAAAACATTATTGTCAATATCATATATCTCGAAGGGAAAGTCTTGACAAACTTCGAATGAAGAGCCAATAGCATCCTCCAAGTCAGGGAACCAAAGTGTTGGTGATAAAGCCACAGTCCAATAGATGCACAAGTTAGAAGCAACACTTCTGAGATGACATAGGTCGAACACTTATGACAGGAAGCGGTTGTAGTTAGTTTTACAGTTATAACTGATTTAGCAAGTTAGTTAGATTCATGTAGTTAGTTAGTGTATATATAAAGTGTAATCAAAAGTTGTATTCATTCATTGAAACAGATCAATAAACTTTTCTTCCATTCTTCTTCTCTAGTTTTCTGGTTTACTTCAGTTTTCTGTTCTACTACGTTTTCTTTCATTCTTGAACTTGGATTCAAGTTCTTCTTCATGGTATCAGACTAGTTGTGTGGATACCCCACAATAAAATGGCATTGTGGAGAGAAAACACCAACACATACTCAATGTGGCAAGAGCTTTAAGGTTCCAAGCACACTTACCTCTTAATTTTTGGGGATACTGTGTTCTTCATGCTGTATATCTCATCAATATGCTTGCTACTCCTGTTTTGAAAGAGAAATCTCCTTATCAAATTTTATATCAGAAGGTACCTGACTACTCTAGTCTAAAATTGTTTGGTTGTCTTACCTTTGCATATACTTTGCCACAGAGGCAAGTCTAAATTTGATGCTAGGGCCAGAACATGTGTTTACTTAGGACAACCACCACACACAAAATGGTATACACTTTTTGATACACAGACACAAGAGATTTTTGTTTCCAGAAATGTAGTGTTTCATGAGCTCATATTTCCTTATGCTCAAAAACATCGGCATTTCAACAATGTGTCTTTACCTATCCCATCCATCACAAATGTGATTGAAGATTTTCTTAATATCACTCCCATTGTCACTCTAGAAATGAATATCACTCATCATTCTGTTCACCTTGACACTCATCCATATGATGTTCATATATCTGATGCTACTAATTCATCTACTGCTGTTCAACAGCCTTTACACACACGTACAACAAGAAGGTCCAACAGGCACATAAAGCAACATGCTAGATTGCAATATTTTGTTTGCAATCAAGTGACTCAAGGGACTCATTATCCTATAGAATCTGTTGTTGATTATACTAACATGTCTGATTCTTATAGGTCTTATATTAATGAACATTGATGCAGTCAAGGAACCAAAAACATACAACCAGGCTGTTATTCCCAAAGTGTGGCATGAGGCAATGCAGAAATACATAGATGCTCTAATCAAGACAAAAACATATGAAGTGGTAGATCTTCCACGAGGCAAGAAGACTATAGGCTGCAAGTGGGTTTACAAGATCAAAAACAATTCATATGGGACTATAGAATGATATAAAGCCAGGCTAGTGGCAAAGGGATACACCCAGACCTTTGGCATTGACTATGAAGAGACATTCTCACTTGTTGAAAAAATGAATACTATCAGGATGCTCCTAGTTGTTGCTGCTGCTAAAGGATTGTTCTTACATCAACTTGATGTGAACAATGCTTTTCCACATGGTGATTTGATAGAAGAGGTCTACATGACACCTCCACCAAGAGTTCATACTAAGAAAGTGTTAGGCAATCAACTAGTCTACGAAGCGGAATTTAAAAAAAATTGATTTCCGATCCCAAGATCGACTTCATTTAATACAATAAACACGTTAAGTAGTTGACGGTGATTACCTTGGTAGATCTAAATAGATCGACGATTTGACCGCCAACGGAGAGTAGTAGTGCGCGCGAGCCGTCTACGTGTCCGACCTCTATTGATATCCTCACGAACTCCTCGCCGGAATCCCCTTTGGATTGCTACTAGAAAAATCTGGTTGCTAGACCCGCATTTTCTCTCTCTAAATCTCACTAGAATAAAGCTTTTTATTTTACACAAGAACTATTAGCTCTTGAAATTGTGAATTGCAAAAGAGCTAGCCAAGCCTCCGTTAAATAGGGTGACATGCTCCCCAATGCCTCCTAATCTGATTAGGAGAAGCTTCATAGTAGATTGATGAGACATAAAACTTTTTCCTAATAAATAAGGAAAATATCTTCGATTGAT
The DNA here is from genome assembly GCA_036785695.1 of Gentiana straminea. NCBI lineage: Eukaryota > Viridiplantae > Streptophyta > Magnoliopsida > Gentianales > Gentianaceae > Gentiana > Gentiana straminea. Next base: position 15,706,332 of record JAVUPR010000497.1, on the reverse strand, counting down.
TTATCTCTTTTAATTTAATATATTATATTAAATAAATCTAAGATATTGCCAATATCTTATATTGAATATATTTATCTTATTACCATAATTCTATTTTTCCAAAATCAATTAATATGCAATATTAATATTATGGTAATCTCATTAATTAAATTGCACAATCCAAGTGTATCACATACACTAGTCATCTGCGCCCCATATGTCAATATTGGCATCTGGAATATTCTTTAATCAATCAATATAATTAATATCTTGTATTTAATTTATTCATAATAAATAAATAACGTCATATTAATTTAATCACTACAACATTTTATAGTCGAGATAAAGTTTCCTTATTTGATTATCATTATAACCGCATTTTAATCCGGCTAGATGTTCTTATGTGTGTGACCCAATAGGCTTTCCGAATATGTTGGCCGTGGACACAAAGTGCAAATTACGAAAATGCCCTTCATACCGAACGATCACGGGATAGCGTCTAGCAACACACCGTGACCCCCAATCATCGGAAGAGTAAAAAACAATGACTACTACTTTTCACGTGAAACAGTTACCGTGTAAATAGAATCCTATCACTATAATAATATCCATACGATCGTATCTCGAGTGTCAGTACATTAACGATTGTATCTTATAATATGGATATCATGCTCTCTCGGAATAACTCATTCACTCCCACTTTGCAAAGATTCATGAGAGCTAGACATTCCTTATAAGAAGGTCATTTCGGATATTCACTCATAATCATAGGATACGCGATTCCCGGACGAGCAAACATGTATCCTACGCATGCTTCACTATCATACCCAATCGCTACCGCATGATCGTCCCATGGCTAGGGGAAACCTCAATAGTGTCAAAGTATAACAATCCACACCGTGATGCCATGAAGACTCCGTCTCAGGATAATTACACAACTACCACATACTGCGACACTTAATATAAGTGGGTCAGTCTAACATACGCAATCTCTCATACACGTCCACGTACAGTCCAAGTGTCTCTACACTTCGATAGACGAGATCTATCCCTATCTTCAATAAGATAGAAGACATCCAATACGTGCTAGTCAAATCATACCATCAATCATAGTTATCAGACCCGGCCCGGCCCGGCGGTCGAACCGGTCGAACCGGTCGACCCGGTGACCCGGTCCTAAACATGATTATAGTCTTTTTACAAAGTCAATAGGCCAGTCTTATATTGTTGCATTGGTATATGAAGATGAAATTGTCTTATCATGTAATGACATGTCACTCATTTCATAACTCAAAACATACCTTCATGGCCTATTCCATATTGAAGATCTTGGACCTCTCAAGTATTTCATAGGCTTATAAGTGGCCGGATCTGCAAAAGGCATTTCAGTCTGTCAGAGAAAATATGAATTGAATCGAAGAGTTTGGATTTAGTGGTTGTAAACCTGTTCACACACCTATGCAGTCTAAGACACATCTAGAACATGGTAATTCTGAGTGGCTACCTGATAAGACACAGTACAGAAGCCTTATAGGAAAACTGCTATATCTCACTATTTCAAGGCCAGACTTGTCCTATGCTGTGCATCAGCTAAGTCAACTCGGAGATGCTCCAAATGTCAATTATTTACAAGCTGCCAACAGGGTTCTCATGTATATCAAGTTGGCACCAGCTCAAGGTCTTTTCTTTCCAGCAAATAACTTATTGGTTCTCACTGCTTTTACTGATTCAGACTGGGAGGTCGCCATGAGACTAGAAAGTCCATCACAGGCTACTGCATGTTTTTAGGTACAGCTCTAGTTTCTTGGAAGTCCAAAAAGCAAGCCACATTGTCTAGAAGTTCAACAGAAGCTGAATATAGAGCAATGGCACTAGGGGTTTGTGAGCTTCAATGGATGATCTACATTTTACAAGATTTAGGAGTCCAAATACCATTGCCTATTTATATGTTCTGTGACTGTCAAAGTGCTATCTACATTGCTCAAAATCCTGTTTTTCATGAACGCACAAAACACATAGAAATAGACTGCCATATCACAAGAGAAAAGATGCAATCTGGTCTAGTGAAGCTTCTTTCAGTCGGAACATCCAACCAGTTAGCTGATCTCCTTACAAAGCCCTTGGATGCACCACTTTTTCACTACTTCCTACATAAGTACACACCTTCTCATATCCACAGTCCAACAGATGCACAAGTTAGAAGATCCCCTAGTCCATCTTGAGGGGGTGTTGGTGATAAAGCCACGGTCCAACAGATGCACAAGTTAGAAGCAACACTTCTGAGATGACATAGGTCGAACACTTATGACATGAAGCGGTTGTAGTTCGTTTTTCAGATAGTTTTACAGTTATAATTGAATTAGCAAGTTAGTTAGCTTAATGTAGTTAGTTAGTGTATATATAAAGTGTAATCAGAAGTTGTATTCATTCATTGAAACAAATCAATAAACTTTTCTTCCATTCTTCTTCTCTAGTTTTCTGGTTTACTTCAGTTTTCTGTTCTACAACGTTTTCTTTCATTCTTGAACTTGAATTCAAGTTCTTCTCACAAAGAGTCAAAAGAAACATATTTTTTTATCCATAAGAAAGAAAACTACTAGTGACCACCAAGTTCCAATGCCGGAATAGACCCCGGAAAATGACTACTACCCCAAACACCACGGGAACCAAGCCACCGCCACCACTAGGACCACGCTACCGCCAGATCTTGTAACGTCCCGTTCCCGGATACCGAGTCCTTATCCGGAAGAGAACGTTCGATGAATTCTCCTTTTCTTTCTTTTTCTGATTTTTTCTTCACTCAAAACAAAGAGTTCGAACCTTGCTTGAAGAATCCTTTCCTGGCAACCTCTTTAGTAAGTGGGGGGTTATTCCCAAATAAAACCTCCCACTTAAAAGCCATGAACTCCTAACAAATTTCCAAATTAATTCCCTTTTATATGTATATTTCGAATATATATATTTATAATACCTTAATTCTATAATAAATAAAGATAATATTACGTATTTCACGAAAAGACACGTCTGCCCTTTTTCGAAAAGTCGGGATATTACAGATCTGCAAGCACCGATGGGCATCACCTTGAAACACCACGGAAAACAACACTACCTAACCGAAACGAAGCGCCATAAGGGCTAGGAAACGCCGAAAGGCAAGAAGCGGGAACACCACAAGAGGATCCAAAGCGGACACCCACAGTAGCAGATTGACCAAATAGGCCATATAAGAACCGAAAAATAAAAGAAAAGGGAAGATAATAAACGGTTGTCCGGTTGTACTTGAATGGGTTTTTAATGTTTAATATATTTCATTCGTTTCGAATAATAATAATAAAATAATCCGTTACGTGCTATGTATTGAATGCTTATTAATATATGTCATTGAGAGCTCTAACAAATATATATCATCAATGAAGATACATATCATAAAATACTCGTATCAGATACTCCAAGGGCGCCCCTGGGGTGCAACGGGGCCATGGCATACAGCCTCCCCAAAATCGATAAATTTAACCCGTCAATTTTTTACCTAATATCATATATATATTTTGTATTTTCACACTGGGCTTCAATAACCTATCAATCAACAAGGTATTCCCCTAGCGGTGATCACTAGAGTATAACCTGGCGATCAAGGTTCGAATCCTGTTAGGTGCAAAATGGGCGTGTGTAAAAACTTTTTACTGTAAAAATTGAATGCATTGTATATAAATGGACATGACATAGAATCTAGATGAATACGGTAGATGCAGAGAAAATTTTACATAATCTTGATTCTACACTAAAAAAACTGAGTATTTGTTTCATTATTTTTCTTCGTGAATTTGAATACTGAAATCTCTAAAATACAATTTTTAAAACATTCACGGTATCTACTGCAATTGCTCTACAATTGTATGACAAAAACTAAGATTTTAAGGATACTAAACACAAACGATCAAGCCACTACAACGTTCATCAATTTATTGTCATAATTGATTCGATTGGGAGGGATGAGATACCCATATGGATGAGATTGATTCGGTGGGGTGGGATGAGTTACATGCATGGGTGAGAGTACGAGACTTATTTGGTAGGTTGGGGTGGGATGAGATACTTACATGAATAACAAGATTCAAACCCATACAACTTATAACAAGTTCACGAGTTTTCTTTGAGTGAATTCAAAGACGCCACTATTACAAATCATCCGTCCGTCATTTGGAGAAGTATTCTAATGGGTAGAGACCTCCTCTTACATGGTATCCGATGGAGAGTTGGGAAGGGTGACACAATCATAATTGGAAAAGATCATTGGCTACCATGCATCCCATCTTTCCATGCACACCCTGTCACGAACGTTCTCTCGCAAGAAAAAGTTAGCACTCTTATAAATCAAGGCACCAGAAGATGGCGTTTAGAGCTGGTAAGGGAGCATTTTAATCCATATGAAGCAGAAATTTTTTTAAGTATCCTTTTGTCCACCAGTAGATCACAGGATACCCTAATGTGGCATTTTTCGAGCAACGGCATTTACTCCGTAAAGACTGGATATCACTTCACTAAGGAGATAAAATCTAACTTTGCTGGCAGTAATGTGGCATCTTCCTCTTCTGGATATAACATTTGGAAACGTATATGGAATATAAAAGTAAAGCCTCGAATCAAGTTTTTTATGTGGAAAATTTTGCAGGACGCTTTACCAGTGGCTTGTGCCCTCCGCAGCAGGAATCTTGGAAATGGTATATGTCAAATCTGTAACAGGTATGAAGAAACTACTTGGCGTTGCTTATTTGATTGTCTTATCCCTCACGATGTATGGAAGGAATACCACTCAGATTTCTCATTAAGAGACGGGCGAGTGCGGTCATTTTTTGATCTTTTGGCCATGTTGCTTGAGACAAATTGATAAGACAAAAATAACAAGATTCGTTTGTGTAATGTGGAACATTTGGAAAGCGCGATGTGCTTTTATTCAATCGAAATGGTCCCTTCCTGACCAAGGATGCATGAAATTCAATGTGGATGCGGCTTTCGAGAATGGAGTTGCGGTAGTTGGGGGTGTCGTGCGAAACTCTGAAGGAAAGATTATTAATAGCTTTTCCTTAAAATTAGATGGTGCCTGTGAAGTGCTAGTCGGGGAAGCTCTTGCTATGTACCACGCCATATTTTATACCATCACATGGGGTTTTTTGCAGTGACTTTCGAAGGAGACTCTTACAGCATTTATCAGAGATTTCTTTCGCAAGCTGAAGATATTTCGCCGCTTGGGAGCATTCTTGAGGATTGTCGCAATTTACTCTCGTGTTTCAGTCACTTTTCTTTTTCCTTTGTCAAAAGAGAGAGTAATGTCCCCATTCATTTTTGGCTGAGGAAGGTCTTAAGTTAGCTAGGTGTATCGTTTGGGGTTACAACTACCCTTTAATCGCTAAAATATGCACTATTTTAATCGGTAAACAAGAAGCGATTAATTTTGTGAAATTTAATAATTAGGGGGAATGAGGGAGAAGGACAAAAATATTTCATCAATTGAGTAGAAGGACAGTTTTTTGAAACTTTTGCATAAAGGACAAAACTATTTATTCACTGTCGAAATTCACTTGTGTTCGAAATTCACTGTTTAAATTCACTGACGAAATTCACTGTCGAAATTCACTAATTTTCAAAATTCATCGTCAAAATTTACTAATTTTCGGGATTCACCGTGTCGAAATTCATTGTCGAAATTCACCGATTTCGGGATTCACCTTAGAGATTCACCGATTTTCGGGATTCACTGTTTTCCTTCTCGCTATAAAAATTATGCGCAATGTCCTTCTCCCTATAAAAAATATGTAGCTGTCCTGTTACTTAAAAATATTTCAGATTGTGTCCTTATCCCTAATTTTCCATAATAATTATCAATACGTGATTGGTATTTACATTGCTTAAGAAAGGGAGTCTTGCTCACTATATTACTCAATCATTAAAATATTATTCAATCATTAACATTAATAAACATTCATAATAAAGTTCAAATGAAAACAACAAATGCGTTTCATTACACCAGACAAAGATAACAAATAACATGTGTATAATAAAACAAAACATAGTTTGTTTTTCTATACACAGTGTTAGTGTCTTATTGGTAGGTTCTCAACCCTTATGATAGCCTAAAAGAGTGCAGGAGGACCAGGACAACTAACAAACAGACCAGGACAAAATGCCCATCATCAACCAACCATTTAGTCTGGATGATAATTTAACATCAGAAGCAGAAACTAACATTTGCCTTAATTTTATAATAAGAATCAACATGATCTTCCTTGATTGGATCATATGGTAACAAGATTCACATCTATTTGATTGAACAACCATACAGCTGATTTCCAAGTCCAATAGTTCAATCTGCAACCGTCGCTGGCTGTGGCCAAAAAACGATACAAAAGGTGACAGAACAGCAAATATTAGGATATGCAAATTCCATTTCAAACAGTAGAAGCAATTTAAAACTTAAAAGTAGCAAACTTTAGCTATAAACTCATTTCAAGCAGGCATGAGTGTGACCCAGAACAACAATCAAGGACAGAGGGAAAGGTGCTTTGCCCATTTTCAAGAAAGTATCGGTTCTTACAAGAATCGCTTTCCTACCATTCAAATGAACAAGGTAATAAGAGAGATTTTACAAAAAGAAACAGACCTTCTTTCGTGCTTTTGCTCGTGAAGGTCTGCAGCAGTCAAAATCGCAAATGACAGTTGATTTCAACTTAGCTCCAATCCTGCCACAAGTGGATTCTATTAGTCATCAGACAAAATAAGTACAAAACTGAAGAAATATAAGAGACAAAAGAAAACACAATGCTAGATGTTTTTTCTTAGTCCAACCGGTCAACGCTCTTCCTAGGCTTCTCCAGCTGTCCTGAAGTATTTGGACTTTTGGATTGTTCCTTTCTCCCAATACCAGCTCTTGACGTTTCCCTACTAGCTGAGCTTCTTCTGGGCTTGTCTCTAAGATCAGTGCTTAACCTAGACTTAAACCTCGGGTCAGTGTTTGGTCCAAGTCTAGAATCAGTGCTGCTTCGGCAACTACTAGTGTTATCACTACTTGAACCAGAGATCTCCTCCAAATGAACTGATTTCTCAACAGCTGATAGGAACCTTTTCAGATGCATTATGTACTCAGGATACAGCTCCAAGTTGCAATGGTTGCCGCCTTTAACCCATAAAGGCTCATACTTATCCTGACACAGCTCCCAAAGCTGCATCCCATGGGAGCAATCTACAACATCGTCGTCAGTTCCCTATCGATGATAGAAAACATTAATTCACTTAAGCTTACAAACAGGAAAAAAGGCAAAAATATTTCTGACATGTAAAACCTTTTCACTCAATCATTCCTATGTTTTTCTGTTTATATATAGCCATCTGACGAGAAGGTGTTAACAAGAGTACTTACATGAATTACCAAGACAGGACAAGTAACAAACGGAACTTTCTCAACATTCTGCATTCCCAGAAGTAAAGGAGGTTAAGAACACGGCAAATTGGTTAGAAATGAAAAATATGTACATTTAGCAGGTAAAATGACCTTGTATATGTCAAACCAACATGTTTGCTTTATAGGATACATGACACGCAGGCCAGATAAGATTGAACTGTGAAGAATCACTGCCCTTAAACGTCTCAGTTTGACCGCCAAATCCAACGTCGGTCCACTCCCAACAGATTGCCCATATAATATTATATCTTCCTCTCTCACATTAAATCTCTCTATTAGACATATATATGCAGCTTCAATGTCAGCATAAGTGTTCTGCTCACTCGGCTGGTAACGAGATAAACAAGATAATCAAGATATTTCTTAAATTATGAATCAATAAGAACACTAGATACAGATCATTTTGCATCAAAGACACATCAATTATATAAGGTGGAACCAATGTTTTTAGAATGGCACCACATAAAAAACAATTGACTGCCATAAAGTCGATTCTAAAGCTGAGATTGTCACTATGATGCAGCACTGGTACATTTGCCACTACAATTATATATCCACTAATTCATGTGCAGCCAACTGATTGATGTGCAAAAACAAAACGATTGATGTGTCCGTATCATATATACAAAGACATGTGTTCCTATCACAATTGAAAAGCAATAAGGTGTAATAAAGTTAAGAACTTTGCAAACCTCTCCAGTAGACTGCCCATATCCAGAATAATCATATCTGTTAAATCAACAAGGAAAAATAAAAAGCAAATACATTAACAAAAAATCTCCAATTTATTCAACCTATAGCACTGATAATATGATGAACACAGAAAATAAGAGAGATTTATAGAGTACCCCATCAAGTTGACACGGAGATGAAGGCTGAGTTCAACGAACAGTTTGTACATATTACCCAAATCAGAGGCATTGCCGTGAGAATACAGCACCGTGAAGGAGGCGGCAGGGTTTCTGATGTAGACAGCCACAATATTTGAATCTCTCCTGGTCGTAATCCTTAAAACCTCCACATTCTCACTATCCACCGTACCAGTCATCGTTAACTTCTTCGTCTCTGCATTCTCCGTCAGTTCGTACGAAGGCGGATCTGGGGGGAAGAACGCCAACTTGGCTGCCATAGACGAAGTCACAGCACCCATTTCCACCAAACTGTATGTGAGAATGATCACCAATTACACCATGCATGTTTGCTATTTTCTTTATATAGAACAACAAGCGCGATTTATGCAGAGGAGATTGCGATCAATTTGTACCGTGGGAGCAATTTTTGTGCGAATTAGAATCGCGTGGAATATATTCAGGCAATGATTAGTGGATAAATGAGGATCGATGCAAATTGGAATGAAGAACTATATGGAAAGTATTTCAAATGAGAAAAAGAAAAATATAGGAAGGAGGGGGAAGAGGAATTCCCGCCGTTATGCGGGAGAGGAAATTATAGGAGTGATCTCGGGCGTTAATTTCGGGGGAGGAGTGGCTGGGTTTCTTTTCCGTCCTAAAATATAAATTAATTTAATTTTTTTTATACTGATTAAAAAATTAGTTAAATTTATAAATTTTAATGTTAAATATCTAAATTACCTATTACTATCGTTAATTAAAACAATATTTATTAAATAATAAACAATTATTGAATTAATAATAAATTAGGATAAGATAGAGAAACTAATATTAAATATTGTATTAATATATTGTAGGACAAATTAAAAAAAACATACTTGAAAGTTTTTTATTTTTATTTTGGACTTATAGTTACATCACATAATATAATGTGTGATGAATAATAATACTAATTCAATATGTATTATATCACATTTACATTATATACAGGGGCGGATTTAAGAGGAGGGGTGGGGGGTCAGCGAGCGCACCCATTGTCCTGAGACATCCGTTTTTTCATGATGTAACAAACTTGAGCTAGGATAGATACCGAAAAACATAATATGATAGATAGTTAGGGTTAATAACGGAAAATGAATTAATAAAAGACGGTATTGCTTTTATTATGTATGTTGTGTATTTTTTTTACGTTGTCCTTTTCCTCCTAAAAATTTGAGTTGGAGTACACTCGCTTTCTTTTGGTTTAGTTATCTTTGAGATAATTCCCGTATCGCCGTATGTTTCGATCGTTTGGTTACCTTCCGCGTCGTTTGGATTCGATGTATGATCCATGTATTATTGAGTTTTATTCGATAATATATGTGCCGCATCCGCGTAGAGAAAGGTTTTCCTTGATTATATACAACACCCGGACGAGTAACGCGAGACGGATTTTAATACTAATGTAATACACTCCCAAGTAATTCACGTTTCGAGTGGAACAAGAATTGTGACAAAACTTTCTAATCCACCGCAAGTGAAAACTTTTTCATCATCCATTTACTTCTCTCAAGAGGCCAAAAATATATGGGTGGGAGATGGGAGTCTTATGAGCAAGCTAATCCTAGAATCACGACCGGGCGGTATTCAAGGATTTGTTCTATCGTGGAATACTTCCACGAGACGGCACAAAATGCAAAGGCCAACGAGTTTCGAGTTTAAAACAGGGAAGAAATACTACGGTGACACGGACTCGCGAAATTTCACGAGTCAAGCGGGTTCTACCCCGAGATTATGAAGAGTGAAGAAAAGAAGATAGACAAGTTTATGGAAGGGTTATCACAATGATGTGGCAAAAGGTATGCTTGGAGATAGACCGACGAGTATGGCAAGCGTCATGGATAGAGCATTGACGGCGGAAAGGTTTGCCAACGGGCCGACGAGCTTGTAGTTGGGGACAAGAGGCCGTTCTCAAATTTTCAAGGAGGTAGTAGAGGGCGCCACAACGAATGTAAAGAAGACGGGGGTTTAGCAATGAAGAGTTCGACAAGTGGGACGCCACCGGTTTGTGCTAAAGTGTAACAAGGCACGTACAGGAGATTGCATGGCGGGTAGCTTGAATTGTTTCCACCGCGGGGGAAGCGGGACACTACTCGAGGGCGTGTCCTAAGAAGCTATCATGGCACGGCAATCGGGCGGGCGAAGTAACCGGCGGGGAAGTCGTCCTACGGGCGTAGCGGACCGCCCGTGTTTTTGCAACGGATGCGGAGCCGGAGGAGTTAGATGACTTTGTGGTGACAGTACTTTTTCGGTGTTTGTGTTTCTTATAAATATTTAATATGATATAGCGCGCATATGATATTACATATTTATACGTAAATTGATTCACTTTTAGGTACCATAATCATAAATAATCTAGCGCGGTTTCGAGCCATTTTTTGATACCGGAGCTTCGGGAACTTTTGTTTCTTCAAACATAGTCAAGAAGTTAAACCTACCGCTTAAGGAGTTGGAGACCCTTGAGTATATCCACCCCTTTGGGCCGAGTCACCGATGTGCTCAAGTCACACCCTCGGTCGACATTAGTAGTTGGGACTTACAAGTGCCGACGTAACACGACGGTGTTGGATTTCTCGGACTTTGATGTTATCCTAGGTATGGATGGTTGTCTAAGAACCATGTCTATTTGGATTGCAAAGGCAAGAGAGTAATCTTTAAAGTTCCGGGAAAATCGACTAGGACGTTTCGGGGTACCGTATACAAGCCTAGCAAGAAACAACATCCGATCATCTCGGCGAGTTAAAGCCTTAAAAGCCTTGAGGCGGGGTTGCCAAGGTTTTGTTGTTTATGCATTAGACAAGGAAAAGCTCAAACCCGAGTTAGGAGAGACTCGTGTAGTTAAGGACTTTCCCGGAGTTTTCCCGGAAGATTTGCCGGGACATATGCCGATGACAGGCCGTAGAGTTTGAGATTGAGTTGATCGCAGGGAGCTTCACCGGTAGCTAAAGCACCATACGGGATGGCACCCGGAGTTGAAAGAGTTGAAGACTCGGCAAGGAGATGTTAGAGAAAAATATCATCCAAATTAAGTACATCACCGTGGGAGCACCGGTTTTGTTTGTAAAGAAGAAAGATGGGAGTATGCGTTTGTGCATCGACTACAGAGAGTTGAATAAACTGACGATCAAGAATAAGTACCCTTTACCAAGGATTGATGATCTGTTCAGCCAGTTGCAGGGTAAGAAGGTGTTCTCTAAGATTGATCTTAGGTCCGGTTATCATCCAGTTGAAGATCAAGGTGTCGATGTACCTAAGACGGCCTTCGGTACGAGGTATGGACATTATGAGTTTTTGGTCATGCCATTTGGACTCACTAATGCTCCATCAAAGTTCATGGACCTAATGCAAAGAGTTTTCATGCCTTATCTCGACAAGTTTGTGATTGTCTTCATAGACGATATTTTGGTATACTCTAAGGATGAGGAAGAGCACAGAAGAACATCTAAGGATAGTTCTACGTGACCACTAAAAGAGAACAAGGCGTATGCTAAGTTTTCCAAGTGTGAGTTTTGGTTGGATCAAGTCATTTTCTTGGACATATAGTTTCGGAGAAGGTATTAAAGTGGATCCAAGAAAGATAGAAGTTTGTTGCTAAGTGGCCTGAGACTACGTCGATAACGAGAGATAAGAAGTTTCTTGGGTCTGGCAGGGTATTACCGGAAGTTTGTAAAGGATTTCTCGAAGATAGCTACACCTCTTACGAGACTTACTCAGAAGAACGTCAAGTATGAGTGGACTGATGAATGTGAGGAAGCCTTTCAGACTTTGAAAGAAAAGTTGACCACGGCCTTCGTGTTGGCGTTACCGGAGGTTTTTGATAATTATGACGTTTATACGTATGCATCGGGTCAAGGTTTGGGTTGTGTTTTGATGCAATCAGAAAGGTGATTGCTTATGCATCTAGAGCGACTAAAGGTGCATGAGAGGAATTACCCTACACACGACTTGGAGTTGGCGGTGGGTGTTTGCTCGAAGCTTTGGAGACATTATTTGTATGGTGTCAAGACAAGGATCTTCACGGATCATAAGAGCCTTAAGTTCTTCTTTACTCGGGGAGAATCGAACATGAGACAAAGAAGATGGTTAGAGTTTGTGAAAGACTACGACTTGGACATTCAATACCACCCGGGTAAGGCGAATGTCGTAGGCCGATGCACTTAGCCGGAGAAGCGGTTAATGCTATCACCACCTTACAAGAAGTTGTGGATCGCTTGGATAGAATGCGAGATTGAAGTGGTTGAGCGAAGGATGAAGACCTGGTTATGGCGCCATTGATGGCGAGGTCGAATCTTGCTAGATGAAATACGGTTTAAACAAGATAAGGACCCGGTGATGGTTAATTTGAAGCGTGTGGCCCGAGAAAAACCTACAAAGTGGGTTATCGCCTTGGACAAGAGTGGTTATCAAATAATTTGATCAAATACGTCAAAAGATGATAAAGATACAAAGAAGGAAATGTGCTGGATTATACAAAAATACATCACATAATATAATGTGTGATGAATAATAATACTAATTCAATATGTATTATATCACATTTACATTATATACATTTAAGAGGGCCGGACAAAGGTTTGGTGGCCGGTCATCGCCCCGGATCCCCGAAAACACACTTTTGTATTTTTTTTGCCTTTACTCCATTTTGTACTTACCCCGTTACGTTGTCTTTGTCTTTTCCTTTCCCAAAGAAGATGAACGTTACCGGTTGATGAGTTCTTTGATGACGAGGACGTTTGACACTCGCCCGTAAACAGTTGTTTCCGAGCGAACAATGTTTACTATATACAACACAACCAATACTAATGTAATACACTCCTTTTTGGATCTCAATTGCAAAATGCAAGTGAAAACTTTTTCATCATCCATTTACTTCTCTCAAGAGGCCAAAAATATATGGGTGGGAAGTGATAGCCTAATTACTTCTTGTTAAGATAAAACGTATTTACTTTTTTTTTATTGTAGTATATTGTAGTAATTTTACAAAAATATATGGGTGGGAGTATATTGTAGTAAATTTACAACTAATTAAATTTCAAGTTTAAATTTGATGAGACAACTTGTAGAGTGTTGAGGCTAAGCTGATGGAGGTCAATCAAGGCATTTGTTCAGCTCAATTCAGCTCAAAGAGTGAAAGAGATAGAGATATAGTTGTTCATGTGCAACAACTTTTCTTCCGTCCAATGGCCAATTTTGAATTTTTTATTTTTATTTTTTAAAAGATCTTTTATTAATCAAACAGGTCAAAGAGACCAAAGTCGACAATCAGAAAATAATCGATCATAATAAAACTAAATTGAGTCCTGGCCCTGATGCCAATCTCAAGTCCCTATAATGTGTAATCGTTGTAGAAAGAAAACACGTACGGGAGGCGAATACGATTGAGAGATGCGCAACTCTATTGCGTCATAACCATATCCCATAAATTATCTCGCGGAAGAGATAATTAAGGCCAGCGTTTACCCAACGTACTTTTGAAATGTTTTGAAGACATGGAAAAGATCTTTGTAATGTCTATAATAGGAGGAAGACTCTCATTTGAAAGAATTAAGACACTGGAATTATGGCTTATGTTGAAGATTTGAACGACTACATAGTTGCAAGGTTCTGAATAGACAGTCTTAAGGTGCATGCAAAGAACCATAAGATTAATATGAGTTGATTATGGTGTAAAGAATCAATCTTGTAAAGATGTGAGTGTGTTCTTGGTCAAGAACACATCCATGTGACAATTCTATTAAAGTTGTATTCTTCATGTTCTTCATAAGACTGTTTGTTTTTGCTCTTAACTATTGCGAAAACCATTTCAGCCTTACATGTTCAATTGATTTTCCATCAGGGCTCATTTGCTGGCATAAGTCAAGTGCACATTTTATGAAGATGTAAGGTTTTTTCCTATATTTTTAAGTGCAAGGTTTTTTCCTAAATGAAATTTGTAGCATATAATACATAGCTTAAGCTCCTTAGTTGGTAGGGATGAGGCAATCCGTCGTCTTATTGATGAGTGAAATATTGAATAAAACCAATGTTCGAAAACCAGTGTTCGAACCCGTGTTGGTGAGCTTGACTATAATCTGGTATGAAAACCAGTGTTCGAATTCCGTTATGAAAAAAAAAAGTTGAATAAAAAATATTTTATCACTTACAACACTAACCTTCCGTTTCAATTATAGTTTTAGCGATTAACTTACAAACTAATTGTCAAGCTTGTCTGTGTATACTTACTCGAAATCCTCCTCACACCAAAGAACCAGTCACATCACTCTCTTCAAAATCAGTTTCTAAATAATGCAACCCCTTCGGTTTCGGAGAATAACACAACTATTGTGTATTATGTATTTTCCGCTCCCCATAAAATTTATATTCGCCCCTAATAATCGGATAATTTGATATAAAACTTTTATCATATCAATAAAAATACATAATTATTACCAAAGTCATGATACATTATAAACAAAATAATAATAAGATTTGAAATGTTGGTTCCATAAAAAATATTGTTTGTAGTGTTTTAATAGTAGCAAATGTTATTCTCTTCGGATGCTGTGATATATACTACTTTCGTCCCACAAAAAAGTTGTCCACTTTTTTAAAAGAATTGTCCCACAAAAATCTATTTAAAATATCAATGCATCATTTAATGCATTTTTTTTTTCCAAATATACTCCTATCACAATTTAATGTTCGTATACACTTTTCATATTCCAAAACAATCATTTATTATAAAGTAGGGGTATATGTGTCCATTAGTATTTAAAATATAACATATTAATTGTTTTCTTAATCTGTATAAAAAAAAAGTGGACACTCTTTGTAGGACGAGATAGTAGTATTGTTTTCTCCCATTAAATAGTTTTTATGCATTGCAGATCTAAGGGGAAAAAAAACACTACTATACATTTTTCAGATCATAAAAAATATTTAAAATTATCGCATCTTCTTATCCAGGATCCTGCGTCCGCTCCCGACCCTAGAAGAAGAGACCTCTAACTCAATTCCGCACCCTGTCATGTAGCGCGGTCCACAAAGGTGCTGGATTTCTTCCATCTTTAACTGCCACCTAATTTCAAATTGATATGTTGTTGTCTTTAACCACACCACCTAGATTCATTATCATGCTTATGTCTTTAACTTCACCTTGATTTAATTGTTGTGTTTGCTAAGCAAATTAGACTTAAAAGGATTCCATCCATCCGAATTTTTCTTTGTTGGGTGATAATTTCTACCTTCCTTAGTGGTGTAGTTTGTCTCATTTAGAGGGTTTCGATGTACCTATAACTTGATGGTTTTCATCAGGATGTCCGAATATGTTGGGTTATTATTTAATACTTTTGAGAAAAGACTAATCTCTTCTCATGTGACTCCGGATCCTTTGCACTGCACAACATAGTGTCGTGATTGTGGTAGATAAGGGTGTTCAGAGGAATTGAAAAACCGGACTAACTGATTGAACGGAAATCGACGAATCACAGTTTTACAATCGGTTTTTTTACTGTGAAAAAACCGAATCTTATAATCAGTTCGATTTCCACTTTCAATGAAAAAACTGGCATTTAACCGAATCGAACCGGAATATCTTAAATCATAACCCCAAATCATTTTTTTTTACCCGTTGCATAAGTAATTCAACTAAAAAAAAGAAATAATAAACAATTTTCCTTATAAAATTTGGTAGGTTTTCTTTGTTGTTTTATGTTTTTTAAAAACCTTTTGGTTAGTTAAATGTAATTTTATTAAGTTTGATGATGGGCCGGACTGTTTGACCATTTAAGAATAAAATACAAAGTTTAAAAACTGAAGCCGAACCAAACTGGGCCGGACTGTTGGGTCGGTTCCATTGGTGATTGCAATCCAATTTTTTTTTTAAACCGTTGAAATAGATTGATTCGAAAAATTATAAAAAAAACTGACCGAATTGAACTATGCACGATCCTAGCAGTGGATCAAAACAACGTTGTTTTGACTTGTTTTTATTTCATTTTTTTTTTAATCGGGTTACAAAACGATGTTGTGTTCAAATTGAATCGAGTTTTTTTTTTTTGAAGATGAAATCGAATCGAGTATAATCAGTAACAGAGGCGAATCAAACGTGGCTCGTTAACATCCTGTTGTTGGGACTGGAATATCAGATTTGTCCCGTTTTCCAAAACCTACCATACAGCTTGCTCGTTTGTTTGTTTGTTTTAACTTTCTTTTCTTTTCATTTGAGAATGGATTTTCTTCAATGAATTTGTCTTTATTTCCGTTTGTTTTCTCACTCGCTTCTTCTTCTTCGTAGTAAAGACAAAAGCAATCAATCGCATATCTACACACGCAGGCCAATTTTTGAGTGATTGAAGAAGCAACAAAGGATACTGCAATTCGATTAATTCGCCGTGGCTGAAATGAATTTGATAATTTCGAGCTGACATATTCAGCTAGTCTGTAAACCTGAGATTTAAAGGTAACCCATCTCGATTTTCTCTGCAAAGACTTGTTCTTTATTTTCTTCTGTCCTAGTGTGCTTCTTCCAGCTGCAAAATTGTGTCTTGTTTGTTTTCAGATCGGATCCATGAAAACCTGTTATTCTGAAGCTCTAACGACTGCGGTGTTTGAGTTCTTATCTGATGATATAATTCTTCCATTGATTTGAAATATTGGTTTTTTTGGTTCCGAGACTGAAATTGGGGGTAAGCTTTCCCTTAGTTGTTGTATTATTTATCGAGCCATTGAAAGTGAAAACTGGGCGCCTAACTTAATTGGGATTGCATGTCGTGTATGTTGGAATAGTAAGGTCTTCTGAGCACTTACACCATGTCAGCAGAAATGGGAGAAACTTCTGAATCTGGATCTGTTGCAGTAAATTCTGGGTTAGGAAGGCGTCCTGAAGAGGATGGTTCCCTTAGGCAAGTTACTGACATAGGTGGGTGCGCATCAAGAAATTCTAGTCCACTAAGCCGAATTGGATCAAGAAATACGAGCCCTCTAGGCCGAATGGGGTCGAGAAATACAAGTCCATCTAAGCAAAAGGTGATTAAGACCAAGCCAAGGGGTTTAGATGAAGAGACCGTTGCCACATTTGTTAAAGTTAATCCACCAGATGTACTGATGGAAGATAACATATGGGCAATGCTACCAGAAGATCTGCTGAATGAAATCTTAGCTAGGGTTCCGCCATTTATGATTTTTCGACTTAGACCTGTGTGTAAGAGATGGAACTCTATATTGCAAGATAACAGCTTTATTAAGTTTCATTCACAATTGCCATCTCATGGGCCTTGTCTTCTGACATTTTGGAAGAATTCACAGAGTCCTCAATGCTTAGTGTTTAGTTTACCGTTGAATCAATGGTACAGAATTCCGTTTACATTTTTGCCACCTTGGGCACATTGGTTGGTTGGTTCTTCTGGTGGCCTTATCTGTATTACTGGCATGGATGGATCGACATTCAAGATTTTAGTTTGTAATCCTCTTACACAAACTTGGAGGACGTTACCTAGCATGCATCATAATCAGCAAAGACAGTTAATCATGGTCGTTGATCGTATTGAAAGATCTTTTACAGTTATAGCAACTAGTGATATTTTCGGTGACCAGTCCTTGCCCACAGAAGTATACGATTCTAAGCTTCACAAGTGGTCGCTTCACCAGACAATGCCAGCTGCAAATCTTCGCTCTTCAAAGATGGCGTTTTGTGAGTCACGCTTGTTTCTAGAAACTCTATCTCCACTTGGTTTAATGATGTATCAAATCGATACCAGGCACTGGGAGCACATCCCCGCCAAGTTTCCGCGTTCTTTACTGGACGGGTACCTGGTTCCCGGTACTCAGAAGCGTTTATTTCTTGTTGGCAGGATAGGACTTTATAGTACTCTTCAGAGTATGCGAATATGGGAGTTAGACCATACAAGATATGTTTGGGTTGAGATAAGTAGGATGCCACCGAGGTACTTTCGAGCACTCTTGAGACTGTCTGCAGATAGGTTTGAATGTTTTGGACAGGACAATCTGATCTGTTTTACATCTTGGACTCAAGGTAAAGGTCTTCTTTATGATGTGGAGAAGAAGCTCTGGTCATGGGTTGCTGGGTGTCCTCTTCAATCTTATAACAGCCAGGTCTGCTTCTACGAGCCACGTTTTGATGCCTTAACGTGTTGATCAGACAATGGTCATGGGTTGCTGGGTGGGTGCCCTCTTCAATCTTACAACAGCCAGGTCTGCTTCTATGAGCCATGTTTTGATGCCTTAATGTGTTGATCAGACAATGTATCTGAATAAACTTTTGGAGATTTCGTATCAATTCTTACGCGCCCCAGCTTCATGTTGGTGTTCCTATGTGGGCTTCAAGTTGAAAATAACATATAATCCTCTTGGTGTCTGTCTTCTGTAAACAGCTCCAAAAAGTCTGATCTTCAAACAGTTATGTCTCTGTTGTATATTTTCATGCTTCAAGTAGCCATTGATCATGATTGGTCTTGAGCTTTGAGTCAATGTTACTCCATACTTTAACATTTGGATACAAAAGATAAAACCATCATAGATGTTTGTATCATCAAATTAAATCAATGAAAAAATCAATGTTCAATTCTTGCGAAAAATGCTTGCGCGATGCATTTGTAGCCACCTTATTCCAAAATTTTTATTTATTTTGCGACATCTTTTGTCTATGCTGTACTGCTGCTATGCATCCCATTTATGCGAAATCCTGGAGTGCAGTTATTTAGTAGAAATGCTACTAAAAGTTGCATTGTTTCTATACTCTACTACAGTTTAGCTGTTCAAATGTATGTAGCAGCAGAAAGGCATCTTCTAGCCATTTAACTTCCATTGGAGTCTGTAACAGAAAACTAATGGTTACAGATTCTTATCATTGGTTTCCTCTGTCAAAATGTAAGCTTGTGAAAGCTTTGGGTATTATTATTTGCACCACACTCAATCTACTCGTGCACCACTTTATGTGTAACAAAGTAGAACCGATTTTGTGTGAAAGTCGGTTCTGGAGCCTAGAACAGACTTTATGTATAAAATCGGTTCTTGTTCCTTCACCTACAAAAAAATCAGTTCTAGGCTTCAGAACTACTTTTCACAAAATTATTTCTTAAATCAAATAACTAAAATATATCACATATATGTGACAATAAAGAGTTCTAGCATATAAGTTGTAGTATGTGTACTATCCAAAGTCGCGAAATTTAGTATGTGCACCGTACCGAATCAATTATGAGGATTGATTATTTTCAAAGTCGACCTTATGACATCATAAATGAGTTTTATTACGACGGATCCTTAGTATGTATAATATGTTAAAAGTTGTTGTTCTAAAGTTAACGTGTTAAAGATACCTTTACGTAGTTGATATCATGCGTATAGGACCTTGAAAAGATGAATGATGCCTAATTGCTATATCTCTCGATGCATCTTGATATGTTTGATTGTTTCAAAAATAGATCAAGGAAAGACAATGTATGATCATATACACACATGTACACATTCATCTTAATCTTATCATACTTGTTTATATGCTTGATCACCTATGCTTCCCTATGTGTTATATATTTATATGTTATTACACTAATGCCTTGAAAACTTTGTAGACTTGCGTTGCACATATGGTAAAGTTTTGAGCGCATTTTTACAAGTATAAACATTACAATATGATCAATGCATCAATGATAAACGTGACAAACATACATTATTATCATATATGATGTATTATATCATACTACTATAATGTATGGTACACAATGTAATACTTCATGTATCACATTTTCAGTACTTGATCAGGCTGAAATACACTCAAATATTCATCAAAGTACAATCGATACATGCCTTGCACAAATGATAACTTTAAGGGTGGGGCGGTGGGTGCCCTTTGGGTTGAGGCTCAACCTTTTTTTTTTTTTTTTGGTAATACAGAAGAATGAAATGAAAAGTGATTATAGGCATGCAAGAAAGAAATAAAGAAAAGTAAAAGTACATAAAACAATGTTTCATGATTAATTACAAGTACATGTTAAAAGACAATGAACTCTCGAGGATTTTTAGCATCATGCCCTACTCCTGGGAAATTATAGGGAGAAAACTATGGTGTAGGCCAGACCCTGTCCACGGGATAAAATAGTGGACATTCCGGTCTATCAAAGAAAGTTATGTTAAAGCCCTTTACATCGGGATAATATAAATGTAGCGTAGTACTAATGAACCACATCAAGATGAGTCTTAGAAATGATGTAACATGGAAATGATAACTTAAAGTGAATGGTAAAAGAATGACTACTACATGAATGTTATTGACTTATGTGATCATGTATTGTTTTATACTTGATAGTTATTAGCTTTCATGTTATTTGATTGTAATTATGCATTTCATTCTGTGAAAGATAACTTTGAACTTCACCATGACCCTGAGAAGTGATTTAGTTTCCTTTGATACTTGGATTCCTTATTGAGCTTCGTAGCTCACTCCATAAATTGAACACTCAGCAAATTAACAACTTCAACCTGAACCGTTCCCTGAGGCTTTGCAGGAGGGTGCATGTCACCCCTGCTCATCCTTCTACCTTTATTGAGCCAAATCCTCCTACTTATGTGAATGAAGTCCTTGCATTTCCTATCTCTCCATATCTCAGTGGACTTCTCTTAATACCAGGGAATCTACATCTACCGCGTGACCTTCCCCGAACTTCATGTGATGTTTGTGGTTCGTCATGATCAGTGGCGGATATATCTGTTAACGAGCCGAGCCGAGCCGAGTATTGGTGGTTCGAACTCGAGCTCGTTTAGCTCACGAGCTCGTTCGTTTGTTAAACGAACAAAAAAATATGTTCGAGCTCGGCTCGTTTAAAAGATGAAATGTTCGAGCTCGTGTTCGAGCTCGGCTCGTTATACATATTTTTTGTCTTTCGGCTCGAGTTTGGCTCGAATTCGACTCGATCTGGTCTCGAGTTCGGTTCGTTAAAATATAAAACATGCAGCAGGAAATGCTATTCGTACAGTAGTCGATCAAGGTATGCAATGAGCAGAAGTCATGATAAAGGGTCCTGGTCTCGGAAGAGACGCAGCACTCCGAGCTATTCGCAGAATTGGTATATTATTAACTTTTATACGGGATGTAACCCCTATGCCACATAATGGATGTAGACCCCCCAAAAAAAGGATTTCCTGGGATTATTTTTAGTATGGAATGAGTCGATCATACACTTTGGTATCTTATTGAACAAAAAGGGTGTTATTCTTCCTCCATTGATCAAGAATTTCGATTTTTAGGAAGTATCATGATCATCCAATAGGAAGGGTTTCCATTTTTTCAAATGAACAATTTGAAGGCCTATTCTAACAACTGATTGCATAGCTGATCATTTGGACCTTTCAATTCATAGATGTAGATCTCGGACCTCTGAATATATTCCCGAAACTCAAAAGTGCAAATGTAAAAATAACAAGTTAGACATTAAAATTACATATATTACACAACTAAAATTACTATAAAAATATCTAAATAATATATAAATTCAATCTATAATATCTATTAGATGAATAAATGAATTATCCTCTTTTGAGTCAGGGTTACTGTAAATTGATGTATTTACATAAGCACGTTCGCGAACATAATCGAACGTTCGTGAACCAAGCTCGTGTTCGTTCATTAAGCAAACGAGCCTACAATCATGATCGAGCTCGGCTCGTTAAGCTAAACGAACAAACGATCATAAACACTAACGAGCTGAACACGAGCTTGTTCACGAGCGGCTCTGTTCGTTTAATAGCACTAGCGGATCAAGGGGAGAAGTTCAGTGGGGTCACCCGTCAAAAAAATGTAGTAACCCTAAAAAAATTTTTGGGTTGGGAGGGTAATTAGGTCAACATTTCCGGGTCGGAACCGGGTTGGACGGGTGATTAGGTCAAAAATTCATTTTTTTATTACCAAAACGACGTCGTTTTGCATTTTTTTTCAGTGGGGTCACGTGACCCCCCGGGTCACATGGAACCGCCCCTGGTCACGATGAAGTTATGGATATCTTGAAACTATTATTAGTTAGTATGGGTGTGAGAGATGTAGTAAGGAATGATGTATATTTCGAAGTCATTTTATTCGTATTTTCATAATTTACTTCTGTTGTAACCCTTTAGCACATTGATGCTACCGCTATGTTTATCTAGTTATGTTAAGCCGAGTCTTTTCATGTCCGGCTTACTTATTTATATCTTTAGTGTTGATTAGAGAATTTGTATGATCGGATTTGTGGTTTATGTTGATTAATAAAGCTCATCTTTTTATTGAGAAAAAAATGTGTAACTACAATAATATATGTATAAAGACATTTTTTTAAAGACCGCTATTGCAATAATCACATTTATTTGTTTGAGTAATGATACGGGCACAACGGTTGTGGCACAACGAGAGAAACAACGAAGATTCGCACCGTTGATTATGTTAGATATACATCATTATCAATCTAGTCTAACATGATCAACGGTACGGATATCCGTTGTGGCACAACAGTTGTGTCTGTATCATCACTCTGTTCGTTAAACTGTGAAATGTTGTCTCTTAATTCTCATACGCTACCTGTAATCTTATTGGTCAAATTATTGTTCATCGTCTTTTGCATTATATTTCAAGCAATCAAAACTAACCAACTCCTCCCATGGAGTCTTTTAGAGAGGCACAATGTACATTAGATTATATTGAATTAAAGAAAAAAACGTCTCCTACGCAATGAGATTGTGGAAAAAACGAATGATAATCTGGATATATACATACAAATTACAACTCAAAATTTACCAATCAAACAGCAAGAACATGAAAAATCCTTAAATCAATCATCAGCTTTTTCCAGCATTATTAATGGCGAATGCACAAAATCCTCGCAAGTATGACCACCTGAAAGTACATCTGCCAACACCCCGATTATATCAAACGCTTCCTGCAAATCCGTAGCTGAAATCATGTCATCAAGCCACGACAGCAAATCTTTGGAGAAGTTCAACATTTCCTTTGCGTTTAACAACCTCTTTTTCATTAACACTTCCCAAGGTTCCAAGTCTTTGTTGTTCTCGTTTTCCACTCCTCCTCCTCCTCCTACAGCATCAACTACTCTTGATGGTTTACTTGCTTTGAAAAAGCATTGCAGTTGCTCTATCAAGCCGGTGTAAACAAGCATCGGTTTAATGGTTGATAACAACTCGTCACTGTTACGGCCTTCCCCACCACCACCTGATGAACGGGTTGTTGATTTGCTATGGTTCTGCTGCATATATGCGTGGTATATTCCTCGTAGCAAAAAGGAACGACGATGTTGCAACCATGATTCATAAGATTCTGAAAGAAGTGAGCTCACCATCATGAATTGAACAGTTTCCTCTGTTCCAGGAGAAGAAGCATGTGTTCCAAAAGCACTTGAGGATTTTGATTCTAAGGGAGAAGAATCCAGGTAATTTGATACCGACTTTGATATGGCATGGCGTTGTGAGGGATCATGATCAAGGAAATGGCGAGCCATCTGTATCATGAAGGGCAAAAACCGCGAGTTGCTTTCTTTACCCCCACCTCTACAATCAGCATTAAACGAGGCACCGGTGGCAAATCGAGCGAGCATCTGGTTTAAAAAATTGATCACAACATGAAACATCAGTACAATTTTCACTTAAACACACCAGAATATGATTACATCAGAATGAGAGAGGGGGGGCGGGGGGGGAGAGAGAGAGAGAAAAACAGGAAATTTGGTGAGAAAAATGTCTCACCAGAACTATGTCATAAGTCAACAAACGCAAGCGACTTCCATCGGCACGTCCAAGAGAGTTGAGATAATCCCAGTATTGGTCAACGTAACGAATGTATTGCGCTACGGGAACTGAAGGACCTCTCAGAGGAAATAAATTATTACATAATGTCTCGTTATTTCTAAGAGCTGCTCCATCCCACTCTTTCTTTGGATTCTTAAGAGCAGCATCAGCTCTTTTGGCTTCCTGATGACATTGGAAATGAATTATGTTGAAATGGCTGACAGTCGTGTAGACACAGTCGCCACGAGCATTTCCAGAAGTTCCGACAACCAGGTTTACACGCTTGCTGTATGTGTAGACGCCCAGCAAGTCGCTCGGTCTCAAACTGTAGCCCTCTCGGCAAACCATGCAAGCTAGCCCATCTTCCTCTTCTTTCACATCTTCTAAACCTTCAAGAAGAGGCTGCGAGATGATAATACGCTCACCACCATCTAAAGAGAGTTCTTGACGCATCCCCAATCCCTATTTCCATCCAAATTGCAGATCATTTATTAGCATTATACTGAATGAAAATTGATTTCTTTAACAGCACAAAATCAGGAAAAAAAAAAATGTACTTCACGAAGGAGAAACACAACTAACAAGTGTATCTGCCTAGACACTAGGTATGTTTTTGCAATATTTTATAATGGTAACAGTAGTAGTAGTAGTAGTAACATCAACAACCCTAAATGCAACAATCTAAGAAAATAAAATAAAAAAACCCAGCAGCAGAACAGCTATAAAACAGATTGAAAGTAACCAGACCATTTGTTTTTTCACATTTCTGAGTAACGGGGGTATGTACGTACCTGAAGTAACTGCTCTCTTTTCTGTAGAGCCCGGCGCCTCATCTCATCCCGTGTAGCCAGACGTAGTTGCCGGACTTCATTAGCCAGAAAACCATCACCTTTTCCCTCTTTATCAGAGAGGGTGTCCAACAAATTTTCAGCTTTTGCCCCAATCTCATTTTCTCCCGATACACCTTCTAAAGCATGAAGCAATGGCAGGATTCCCCCCTCAGCAATGCACACTTGGGTGGCCAAATGGCCCTTCGACAATCCCCTCAGCATGGAAAGTATGAGTGGGACAGAGGGTAATTTGAGACACGAAACCCATTGTGCACTAGATTTGAAGCCAATATCCCCAGAGAATGCAAATTTATCCTTCAAATGCCTCACAGCAGCTCCAGTAATCCCTTTCTCCAATATAATATCCTTCAATTTCTCCCCACAGGAACTCGTGCTAAGAGACTCTGACACTCTAACAAAATTTTCCAAAGCAAACTTGTGATTCGTTGCTGGCTGACCAATGTTATCATCGCTTGGGTTGTCCTCGTACTGTTTTTGCATCCAGTCATACTGTTCCCAGTTCTTTAAGTAAGGATCAAAATGCTGGATCAATGCTTCCATTGCAGCAGGTTCCCCATATGTTAAAGATGGTAATATTCTTGCCACCATTTCGGTGTTCCTCTGCTGTTTGTTCGACTTCTTTGCTGCTGATGGATGGGACAATCTTTCCAAGAACATGAGAACTATCTTTTTAGCCTGTTCGCTAGCACCAATTTCTCCAGTGGAAACAGTGGAAACACCAGGTGAGATACTGATACCATCACTTTCATTGGCTTCCAACGTCAGGCTCTCAACGATAGACAAAATGCCCTCAGCTGGCTCTATTGCATCGAGAAAGAAAGCTCGTCTTGCTGTTTCAAGAAGTAGACTCAATGCTCCTAACTTCAACAGTGCCCTTCTGTTGTCTCTAATCTTGCAGCACAACATAAGCAAGTTAAGCACCATGCCAAGCTGCTCTTGGTTGGACTTCAGATCTTCACTTAGACGCTGCAGATCAAAATGCTACATTCAGCAGGATAAACATTTGCAACCACTTAATGTAGAAAACATTGAAAAGACAGATTGATTGAACAATAACAATTCTGATTTATCTAAAGAAAAACATCTGCAAGCACTCAACCAGCAAAAAGGCAATACAGGAAAAAATGGAGCAGCCAAATGATCAGGTATTTTGACAAACCACTAAGGACTCTGTTTGTAGTCAGAAAAACTCACCAAATATTCCGGGATTACAACTGAATTTCTATTTTTTGCAGAACATTTCCATAGGTATAAGATTCACAGGGCTGACCAACTTGAACAGACCTTTTTTTTATAAAATAAATGTATAAATAAATAACATTTCGCCTAATTTTAGGAGTTCAACAAACCTGAACCATGCCCAAAAGAATTTCCAAGCCACCACATTCACGTATAGAACCAGCTATGGCGAATTCAACCTCAGGATCTTGATATTCCTCTCTATCTTCGTCTAGTTCTTTGATCATTGGCTCAGTAGCTTCGCCATCTAACCCCTGAAGAGCAATAAAACAATCTAACTTACAGGTTCTCAGACCAGGAAAAGACAAAAGAAAGCTATCTAAGATCCCAACCCCACTACTCTCCTGCATTTTTTCTCCAGGATAAAAAAACAGAAGACCCACTAAAGACGTGCACTAACGATTTATTGCAAAATTTATGACAAAATCTACAACAAAAGTTGGTTCACATTATCAAAATGCATTCCACGAATTTGCGGATGTTTGGATATGAGAAGGCAAAGACATGTACTTGGGAAAGCCTGCAGAAGCCCAACAGTGTTCAGGGTCAATGACACATTATGTGCTGTCTTTTTTACTTTTTAACCAATGCACATCCCCCACCCACCCATCCACCTGCCCTTGTTTCATTCGTTCGCTTTCTACCATTTTTTTTAAATATTTATATCACTTTAAGTTCTTTTTTTATGGTGCTTTCTTATTCTTCTTTCGGTTTTCAAACATACATTTCATCTTACCGATTACCATTATTACATAAGAAAGTAAACAAGAAAAAGATGAAACCACACAATTAAAAAAATGGAAAATATTTATATTACAAATTTACAATATCAATGAACTGGAGAAGCTAGAAAATACAGATTTTTTGAATTTCAGGTAACGGGCCACATCTGCCGCTGCAGACAAACTCGATTTACATGATTTAGGAAGGTAGGGGGTAGGGCAGGGAAGATATAGTTTTACCTGAAGACGGTAGGTAACTATCATTGGAGGACTATCCTTGCTGGACGTGGAACCACTGGAGGTAAGCAATGGCCCAGCTAATGTATTTGAAGACTGACTACCGGACTTCCGCCAAACTTGCTCATATACACGAGAAATACTCAAATCGAGGGAGATAATATTTCCAGCTACTAATAGCTCCATGCCGTAGTCATCTTCAAGAAGCCCCAAAAGATCCAACTGATGACAGATTTTGTTTTTGACATCACGCATCAAAGGACCAATTTCAGCACTTGAGTAAGGGTTCTTGGTCATTGACCCCCTGATAAATTCCTCCTGAGTATGTGCTTTGTTTAAAATAAGAAAGTATGCAGCCTCTGGTTTTGATGGGGAAATGAGATTGTAAAGCTGTTCCAATATAAACTAGAAAGACAACCAGCCAAAAGTCAATACAAGGGAAAAGAGAGAAGGTGAAATAATGTCAAGAAGGCGTATCTTGAATAAAAAATTAGCAAAGTTAGACCACAATAAAGAAGACAATTAGATTTTAAACTAAGCTAATCCAAACAAATCAACAACTATTTTTAATTCTTTAAGTAACACATTCACAGGACGGATTTAGACGTACACATACGCACACACACAAAAAGAAAGGAAAACACACACACACACACACACATTCATAGGATTATCAAAAAACATCAAAAGGAATCAAAAGAACCCACTCCATACCAAGGAAGTCCGTCCTCTTCTCTCTTCTGCATGAGTTTGTAGGCCACAGATGCATGCTTGAATAAATTGCCGTTTATTTTCATCACTCTCAAGCAGGAGACTATCCAAAAGATCCTTAATAAGACGATTGCAATCACTGATTAACTTTGTCTTCTGAACAATCAATCCCCTTATCACAATAAGGGCCTCAAGAATTTCATACAACAATTTATCTCTTATAAAGCTGCAAAAATGTAAAAAATCAGGTAGCATCAAGCACATATAAAGACAGGTCCAAACAATCAACAGGATTAAATGGAGGGAGAATGGCTACCGCGATCTGATATTTGGAACCTCCAAAAATTTTCCAAGCAGCTCAATAAGCTTATGAAGAATGAAACCTTGAGATATGTCGATGTGAAGGCTCCTCTCAAAAGACTCGATGTTACCAACTTCGCGTGTTATCAGTTTACACATTGCAGTCAGAAATCCTCGCACAGTTAAGAAAAGTCGAGCCTCTTCTGAATCAATCATCTTGAAGAGCAATTCAAAAAACTCGGCAGCATTTTCACCAGCAGCAAGGGTTTCAGGTAACAAAGATGAAAGTAAGTCCAATAACTGATACCGTCTTGACGAACTTTGACCACAAAGCAAACCAATCATCATACACATCTCTGACCGAATAGACTGAGAGCAGGCACTCAATATAAGCTCCGTGACCCAAGATCCCAGCTCAAATGGAGCAGTTGCCTTACTTTGGTTCTTATGCACACGCTGTTTCCATCTCAGACCATATTTCAGCATCAAATAATCAGATCTATGAGGCCTAGACCTGGGGCCATTTTTAACTGCTTGAGACACTTTGTATTGTCGCCTCACAAAATCCAGATATGATGCTCCCTTCTCCCACTCAGAGTAACTCAATAACTGAAAATCTTTACTCTTTTGAGAACCACTCCAGCTTTTCTCCAAGGGCTCAGAAACTGACTTGTTTCCACTAACAAGGCCATTACTTGCAGAGACGCCTAAGTTGCTATCATCTTTTACTTGTGAAGCAGGACTTGATTTTCCACCTAATTGTTCTTTGTCTACAGTGTCGGGTTTTGGAGGAGAGCATGCCAAAGAGATAATCCTCAGGCAAGGAAGGATAATGAACTCGGATATACCAGGATGTCTTGCCCCGAATTTGATGGAAGAAAATAGCAAGGAAAATACAACCCTCAGCCTGGATTCCCAATAGTCATCAGCCAAAGAACACACATCAGAGAGCAACAGCAACTCTTCCCGGGTACCAAGGGCAATATCAATGGAGCGATGATGTTCAAGACAGTACATAACTTTCTTCTGTATTAAACTATTCAATTCAGCCACTGCATTCATCTCATCCTCAGAAAAGGCACAAAGGACTGCCCTGGACTGGATACGTGCAGTCTTTGGTCCCTGATGTATGTTGTTTTCAAACAACTCAGACAAAATGCCAGCAGTTACGAGCTGTTTCTTGACCCTTGAATGCTTGGACAGCACTTGCAATATATCAAGACAATGTGTAACAAAGTTCGTTGCACAACCATAACAACTGTTTGCAGACCTTGAGACAACAAACCTTGAGGCCGCCACTGCATCATCAGAATGTTTCTGATGCAAATAATTCATCAAAACCCGTCTAAGACCTTGAAGTGTCTGCACACTTTTGCTGACAGAGTCAAAAGCTGCTTTACATTTTTCACCATAAAGGACACCAAGAAGGGCAATTTTCCGGTTTACTTTGCACGAAGGTCCAGGCAAGGAGACCATCATTTGCTGAACAGAGTCCTTCTGTTGAGAATCCATTTCACTTTCACCAATACTCGATACAAGCTTCAGCAATGGTTTTTTGAAGCCCAAAAGCTGCTGATATCTCCTGTGAGCATTTTCAGATTCAGATTCAATGGCTGCAAGTCCCCTCTTCATGTCTTCGTCATTTTCCATGTCATCAAAACAAAAACTAGGTTTTGCCATGAAGTTAAATTCAAACCGGCCATATTTGCTATAACCACACTCATTGCACAGAAACGAATCAAGATTTTCATAGTTAATATTTCGACATTGTCGACACTGATAAGCATTCTCATGACAATTGTTGCAAATTCCATGCTTATCAGTGACAGGCCGACTGCAACGTGGACACTGCAATGGCTCAAGGGACAAGGCTTGCAGATTTTCATAAAGAGAATCTAGTTCAATCATAAAATTACAAGCAGTGATTGGAATTGGAAAATCAACTTTTAGCTCAGCCTGATTAAATGTAAGATGACATGTTTTTGCACGCTTCCACAGGGACCAGTTGTTCTTTAACTCAGACAAGTCAGACACAGGCCTATTGTTGTAGTAGAGGTTGAGAACTTTTACCGACTTGGACTTGCGAGCGTCGTGAACATTCATTGTAACACTCTGAATTGTGAAGCTGCCGGTACATTTCACAATAATCCGAGTGTCTGTAAATTTTGTCTCCGACTTTAAACTCTCCAGCTTCATTCTGGTGTACGGAACTTCTGGAGAGCTGCACGCAACACAAGGCTCACTTTCCAGATAGTAACCATCAAATTCTACCAGACCACTCAATGTATTGTATATGCGAGAATTAGGGTGATTAGCCAAAAGCTCATTCTGTGAGCGAAGCGTCTGAAAGATGCACCTGATCACTTCAGCTGTCAAACACTTATCAATTACATCGTCAATCTGCTGTTTAGTAGAACCCTCAGGCATCTTCCCCAGCAATGATGTAACTAGCTCTGCATATTCACCGATGCTCTGGCCGTACATTGGCAAGTCTTTCACTTTCTGTAGAAGGATTGTAAGCATGACCTCCTTAAATGAGACATTTGCATGATGCCAGATTCCATAAAGGAGGCTCTTTGTTTCTCCTCGCACAGAGCTTGAATTCCATTCCAATAGAAATACGTCAATAAACTGTCTCAGGGTGTCACCATCTTTAGCAGCAAACACGTCTAGTAATGGTCCCATCTCCAAAGAAGATTTCTCCATACCAATATCATTCCCATCTTCTGCTTTCTTCTTCTTCCTAGCATCAAGGATTATTTGTGAGCCTGGCTTACTTGAGCTTCCTCCTGCTTCTCCTCCTTCTGATTTCTGAGATATATGGTGACTGTCCTTTCCAGTATAAAAGGCTAAACTCAATAGTTTCAGTGTTTGGATAACACATTCTTCCCCAAATAGAAAAACTCCATCGACAAGGAAAGGCAAAACATCAACATGCCTCAAACAATACTTCTGCCAGTTTCGTGGGCGCGCGGCAGCAACATCCGCCATTGTGGACAGGCATTTGACTATCTTCACACTTCTTTCATATGAAATGGTACTTTGAAAACCACCGGATTTGTTTGTGTGCTTGTATAGCTTCTTAACTTCACAGGAGAATTGCCAAGAGTCACGAACAATATAATATTGTGTCTTGCTGCCACATAGATTAAGAAAAAGCCTCCTAGCATATCTTCTAACAAAGGATGTATGTGGATTGTTGATGTAACTACAGAGAGTGTCCTGATACCCATCCAGCTTCAAATCCTTACCAGAAGAGGCCTTGAAAATATTTTCTTTCTCCTTTCCCTTATCCTGCCTTTCTGGTCTAATCAAACTGTAAACAAGCCGGAAGGTATTCTCCAACAGCAGCTTGTGATAATCTGCAAACATGTCTGCACGATGCGATTTGGCATAGGTATCCGGGAAAAATGGTGAGAAGTTACCTGCCGGTAACTCTCTACGAAGAGTCAATAGTGAACCGCAGCCGGCACTATGCATCAAGCCACTAGTGTTGTCTGCATGGACTGATGATGGCTTAAAGACATGAACTAACTGCTGCAAAATTTCCATCAAGTAATTGACAAAAACTTGTTGTCTAAGTAAAGCACAAGCCCCAGATAGATGGGACGGGAAGTCGATCTTCTCTTGGCCATCAGAGGCAGGCGAACCAGATACAGAGCTAGGTACAGTGTGGAAGGTGCTTTTGTCTTGCACCTCAACAATACCAGTAGACTTTGAAGCAGAATTTTCATTGCCAGGTTGGTTCCAATTTCGTAGCATTAAGGTAAAAAACATGAAGACAAGAATTAAGACTTCCCCAAACGAGGAGCGAGTTTTGGCTCCAAAATGCTTATTCAGATTTATCTCATCCAAAAACCAGTTTATCAACTTCTCCATATCTAGATGTCCAGGCACAGAGCTATCAGCAAAAGGTCCACCAGCAGCTGATGACAGTCTATAGAAAAGCTGCATAATTGGGATAGCACAAATTCCTGAGGTCGTTCCCATCCATCCTTTAAGTTGTTCGAGAAGCTCCGAAAGAAGTAAAGAATTGACAATCCTTTTGGAAGCAGAAATGGTGACAGGATCAACTACTGAAGCAGAAACATCAGCAGAAACTGCTGGTTCCAGTCCAAGCATTGGTGAAGCTGCATTTCGCATGCTAAAATCAGCAGAACCAGGCAACAAATTTGAATCACCCAAATCATCAGTAGTGAATTGGATTTCATTGCCCTCTCCACCCAAAGATTCAACCTCAATTGGAATAGCAGTCATCGGATGGTCTCTTGAATGTGGAGGAAGAAGCCGATCTGCATCCAATACTTCATAACACGCCTCACATAAATCGAAGTCAGGGCAAACTGTACAGTGCCACCTGCGCCTCAGGATTGGAACAGCTGAGCATCCATCACAACAGTATTGAACAGACGATGTAATGTTGTCTTCTTCAATCATAACATGAGTGTTTCCACCCGATGCACTTGTAACATCAGCATTAACAGTAACAGATGCAGAATTATCTGGAACATCATCTGCACCTAGCATGGTTTGCTTTGGAAAAGGCACCTGCAGTAGTCTTGACGAAATTGCCAAGCTGAAGCCCCCAAACCAAAAAAAAGATTATATTAACAAAGTGAAAGTAAACATCCAAAAGCTCAACTAAAGAAAAATGTTAACCTGCTTGAGGTTTGAACTGCCTCGTTCGTGGAGAAGAGAAGTTCCTTGAACAATGAAACAGCAGGAGCAACACAATGCCTGTCAAAATCCTTTGTTTGCAGTGCCAGGCATTCAGCATAACAGTATATTATTTCCACAGAAGAGACGACGATGTTGTTCATAGTCTGTGTATCCGGGTGCTCTATGTTCAAAATGCCCCACAGTACTTTCATAAGTCCGTCAACCACTTCTGGACCTGCATCAGGAAACAAACTTCAAAACTTGGACCAGAGTTTTCAAATTTGATAACGACATTGGAAGAATATAAAGAAAAAGACGACCAAAAGTTTCCCCGTTTGCTTCTTAAGAATATTCAAGAATAGGGGCTCATAACTCCATACAATTAATAGTTCTTTTCCTAAAAAAACGAAATCTTAGCTTTGGCAAATGGGTAGTATAACAAGCTAATGGGATCTGACTGAATAATTTGTTGCACCATGATCTTAATAGAGGCAGGAAGGTAGGAGCAATCGGATCTAAGCCATGAAATACAGACCATATTTCTCTGATGGATTTTGTGCCCTAAACACCTCAAGAAAGATAGCAGCAGAGAAAAATTTAGGTAAGTAGTCAGACTCTTCTCCATGTTTTGCACATCAAAGTAACAATATCTATCGCTGAGTTTCTTAGGTATGACTGGAAAGATTCAACTTTTTTGATCAAACTAGGTTCTTCCCATGAATGATTGTTAGCTTTGAGCTACAGGTGGGAATAATAACAAGATATTTTCAAAATTTTGCATCTTTTGCAATAAAATTGCAACTCCGCTAAATGTTGCCGCAACAAAAACGGGATCACGGGACAATCATAGGGGCTGAGGGGCAACGAAAGGGAATGTTTGAACATATGGTTTCCTAAACAATGGTGGTATTTCTTGGTACAATCCAACTGAGTGTGTCATATCGCACCAAGAGAAGCATTTTCAAACTCAAGCATTCGCCTCTAGATATTCAGGGCAGAATTCAATTGCAGAACATGAAAAAACCATTTCAATATTATTTCAGAAGCATCGTGATAATGAATATGAGTGTTTTTTGGCTTGATCAAACAGACACAATTTGAATCAAACAACTCCAAAATCTTGAACGAGATTTTCATATATTCCCGAATGTGACGTTGTTGGACGACAAAGAAACATCTCTTTAAAGAAATCAATTTTGTGCCTTCGAGTGTATTCGAAATTCAAGATCCCCTATATTTATTCCTCTACACAAAGTGGTCACAAGAAACGGATGCATCAGACCATCAAATCTGTTTCCAGTTTTTCTTTTCTTCCGGGGAAGGATGCCCAATATTCAAATATTACAAAATTTCCCCAGCTAGATGATATACTACAAAGAGCTATGCCATGGAACGAAGTTGTAAGCAGACGAATGTTTTACAGATGCAAAAAGTTCACTGAAAGTCCAACAATTTTTTCTCACTGAAACAGGAAACATCCCATAGCAAAGGGAAGGATGACAGGAGAAACAATTTGCATACCACATAAAGGACCATTTGGGGAGGAGGGAGGTGGGGTGGGGTGGGGTGGGGTGGGGGGGGGGTAACAGTCTCTATAAGAATATAGTTAGCTGTTATTCATAGCTTCCATTCAGAGAAGAAGAAACCAAAGGTGCACTTTACGTAATCCACTTAAGACCAGTTTCTCCTAAGAACAACACTAAATTTCCTGTCAATACAAAGCATTGCAAATTCTCGAACCCGCAAAATGATATCCAGGAAAACTCTAGGCATTAATGCAACTTCAGAAAAAAATAACATCCCAGAAAAATGTGCAAGTAAAAATAGAGAAACTCAAGGCAAAAACAGAGAACAAAAAACAAGGGACTACCATTTGAGTCTAGGAAAGCAGCAAAGTTGGAGCGGCGTTGCAGCGCAATCTTAGAAACTGCACGCATCTGAGACATGAAAGACTCAATTATCCACCCCGAGGAACTCCCACCTGTCCCCAACTTTGATGAGAGCATTGAAGTTGACTTCACCACCCCCACAAGGAGCAAAGTGTCTTTGATCTACACAGCAAGATTCACCAACTAAGAAAACTTGAAAGATGACGGCAATATAAAATAGATTTGGGGGGGGGGGGGGGGGCCAGAGATAGGAGGTGGTGACGTAATATGGCAGCTTACTTGGTAATACTTCTCCTGGTTAGGGAATAAAGCTTGCAGGACACGGCCTGCAGCAAGTAACAACAAAGGTTCCTTATCACTTTCAAATATTGTTTCCAACAGACTCCGGCACTTGACTGTACTCAGCTCCACCTTGTAGTCTTCAACTTGTGAGCATTCTTCCGACTTGCAAGAATATATCCTTGATAGAAGCCTGAGCCCATCAGCAATTACCTGCTCCTGCAAAGGAGCTGTTTGTGAATACCGACATTTTCGCCTTGATCTTGACATCCATGAGTCAGAGCCAAGAACACGCGCTTCCATGTCCAAAACCGCATCCATCTTCTCTTTCCAGCCAAATTCATCCTTTGATCGTCCATAGACTTCTAAAGAATCTATTCTCGGTAGTGCAGATCCACTGAATGTCGGACCAACAGTAATAGTGAACTCTTCATCAGCAAGAAGTGATTCAGCCACTGTTAATGGAATATCATACCAAGCCCTCATTCCTTCATCTAATTTAATAACTCTATGAAAAAGAGTAACTTCAGAAGGGATGTGATTTGCTGATGTACTGCCAACGTGAATACGAAAACCAACCATGACAATGTCAGGGTTTGAATTGTAAACTGTTATCTGATGGGAGGAAAAAAATAGATAAGTTCAAGGGCCAAGATAAGAAATTCAGTAGCAACAAATTAACTTCCGGAAAATAGAACTTACAGAACTGAAATTCAGGATTGCAAATATTATCCTCGAAAAAATAATACTATCCATGAAAACAAGAATTGTGAAGCTAGCAATAACACAAAACAGCATATCACTGATTAAACAGGACCGAGAAACAAAATATGGAAAATTTTGCACAACACATTCATTTTCCCCCTTATATCGTGCAGTCTTTTAAGGTAAAATCAAATCACCATGTAACAGCAACGTCACTCAAGTAAAACCTATTCCATGTTCTGCAAACTGGCAAGAAGATAAGAGTTGTGATAATTGTTTGTGTTTGTGTTTTTTTTCCTGGGTATACTAGTTAAGTTTCATTCATGAGGGAGTACAAAACAGTAACATAAATGAGATGCATCGATCAAGCCCGTGATGCACAGAGTAACCATAAGTCGTTTGGGGCACATTACCCGTTTTTGTTTAGTAACAACCCCAAGGTTATTCTTAAGCGAATACATGCCAACTTCCCTTCATGCTACATCTCCAAGTTCTCTTTATAGATGAAAGTTTTAGGTTTCTCCTCCAAGCATATGTAAGCAATTCATGGACATTAGAATTCAGAACTCAAGCGCGAGTAACACAATCTAGGCCAACTTGAACAGCTCTATCTTGGTTACATAGCTTCATCTTTATATTTCTCCACTAGAGATATTTTTGTAAGGACAAGGTTCATATTTGTTGTGTAACGCACCGAGCTGGCCATGATATGCTTATTTATGAAATTTTGAGATGAAAGAGTTGCAATACTTTGTTGGGATAACGTGCCATTCATTATTATTATCTCAGCATGAAGTTTTACCCCATCCATAAAAAAAACATACGTGCTACTGGTACTCTGCTTGAGAGAAGAACTTTTAGTACTAGTGCTATTCTCCCCATCCATTAAAAAAATATTTGTGCAGCTGGTACTGGCTTTAGAAAATTAAAAGTTAAATATATTATTACTACTGCTGCATGTGTACACCTGCACATATGATGACAAAGTCATATGTGGGAAGACACATTAAATAAAGGTGGCTTTATTTGCACCACCACGACTCTACCGGTGTACCGGACCACAACAGAATCGACCCTGTGATAGTCGAATGTATAGCAAACATTCGAACTTCCCAGTGTCGATCCTGGTTCGACAGTGCAGGAAGTCAGATGTCGGCTATACATTCGACTTTCACAGGGTCGATTCTATGAAAATGGTGTGGTGCTGGTGCACTAGTAGGTGGGGAACAGCGAGTAGATCATCTGTGGTGCGAATGATAACCCCCTAAATAAATATATGTATAAATCACACCTATTATTAATAGCTTAAACTTTTATATTACCATATTAGATGACGACTTCAAATTTATATTGTACTGTTTATATCAAGAAATCAACACAGGAGATAAGAGTAGTAAATACAATCAAATGTATTGTTCGGAAAAATTGTCATTCTCATGTACATCAAGAAAACCAGGGAATAGATACAAAAACAAGCCTTAATGCAAATAGGTAGGGTCTACCATATGGATAGCTAGTTTCTAGTACGCCTCATTACTCTGCACGATGCGTAAACGAAGGAATAGATCCTAAAGAATAATTCAATGCTGAGAAGCATTTATTTAAGTGCCCAAAAAGAGAGTTTCAGTGGCCTAGCATAAGAACATCAACAAGTGTTTTACATTCTTTTGTATCAACGTAATAAGTCTGATTAGTAACCAAGTGCTCTAGCATAAAAAATATTTAAAAGGGAAAATATTGACGGTTAAAAATGAAAACTGCCCTTCCATAGGAAAATACGGGTAAAGTGATGACACTTGACACTTTACTGTTGTAGATTAATAGCATTGCATTTGCAAAATAATTCCGTTTATTGGATAAGCATGCAACAGGCCAAGTAATATGTGGCTCACGCATTGTATTACCAAAAAAGTTGTGAAAGAGCACACACACAAAATTACCTTGAAACCAGAAGGGCTGGGACTCTCTAAAAACCCATCTTCCGATGCCAATGTTTGTTTGGCTCCTTCTGAATCTCCATTTCGGGAGGCATCACTGCTTATTTTTACATCTGGTGTAATGCATATTGTTTTCTCAAAAAAGTCGAGGGGAAATTCGGGTTTCACACCACCATATGCTTCGTTATTCAGAATATTATACCCCAACTTTTTGACCTTATCAGATTTAGCAGCATCATCATTATCAACACCGGTAGAAACATGAGAGCAAATCTGCAGGCTTCCATCATCATGCAAAAAAAGACAGTGGACCTTTTCTTTGGATAATGGCTTGTAAGCAGTAATCCCAACCAATGGAGAGGTTGAACTGACAATATGTCGCAAGTTCTGTGCACGTACTTCATGCACATCAATAGAAATTGCAAATGCAGCATTTGATTTTATGCTTGAAAAGCAAACAAATAAACCATTGCCACCAAGCAACTCTTTCCATCGATGCAATCCAGCAGGACGAGTCTTATCTGATTCATTATCCAGTAAAGCAGAGGTATCATAGAAAAGTGATGCATCGGAATTCAGCCGACCAATCAAGGTGGTTCCATCTTGATACGAAACAAAGAGAACCCTATGAGATGATGAGAAATACAAAGACAAACCCTTAGCACGCAGGTCTCTGCCCTCAACTTTAACCATTTCTTTCAATGTTGTTGCGCCAACATTTCCCTTTATTGACAACTCTGACCTATACAAGTAACCAGTTTCTGAAAGGACAATAAGGAATATCCTCCCATGAGAAGCCATGAATAGAGTAGCATCTACAACAGTATCATCAGGCAATACAAAGTAATGCATAGGACTGATGTTGTCTTGGGATAGATCAAATATTTTGACAAATTTGTTTGTCACTACCATCAGATGAACCTGTGAGCCTGGTACCCAGTCTATACATCTGATATATGCACCCTGCAGGGCAAGTTCAATGGCTAACCGGTCAGTGACCTCACCTCGATGATTGAGTGTGAGGACTTGGCAATCTTCATAACCTGCTACAGCAAGATAATTATCTACCACCAAATTGAATACCAGATGCACAATCTCAAAGCGAACGACGTTCTTGGAAAGAGGCTTCACATTAGCCTTGTCAGCTGTCACAGGTGCAACAGTAGCATGTCCAATTAGCTGTCCGGCATCAAAGATAGATACCTTGTCACCTTCTCCCACTGCAAGGCGGCCTCGGTTACTAACACTGAGTAATGACTTAACAAGGGAACCAATGGCTAAATGGGATTTTAGCTCCTTGGTATTCGAGTAATCTGTTTTAATCTTCAAGTCAAATGATCCACTTTTGTAAGCCTTCTTCAATTGCATGACATCAGTAGTGTGAGAAAGAACTTTTTCTTCACCCAAGTAAATCTTTCTCTCTTTTGAAAAGTTTGAGTTCCTTCTATCCATTATAGTAGGCAACAAGGATGAGCAAAGTTCTACAACACGATCTTCAACATTTAATTCCCCAATTAACTTTGGAATTCGATCTCGAATTTCCTTGGGAACGTATAACTTAATGGAGCAATCCATTTCAGCTGAAAGATCGTCATCAGCATCAGACTCACTATCTGGCAGCTGATTCCCATTCTCAGGAAAAGGCAGGAAGGACTGGATGCTGCTACCTGAACCACGAGTCGGAGCATTATTGCTTTTACTAATTTTTCGGGGCTTTAAGCATTGACAACTGGAACCACGAACGCCCCCTGCCCCACAGTCACAGAAAAAACGACTTGATCGAGAATAAACCACACGATGACCACGATGACAGACTTTTGCACAAACAGAACAGCAACCTTTGGAAACTGTCAGATCACATGTGTAACAAAAGTACCAATGTTGTTCCATAAAATTGCTTCCGCTTGATGTAAATGTACAAACTTTAGATGCAAGAGCCCTCTCACTGTTGCTATCCTCTTCTTCATCCTTGTCCACACTACCAACTTCACCATCAGAAGTTCCGTCATCCTCGTCTTCATCAACAGAAGTGGCATCAATATCAACGGCTGCAACAGCCCCTTGATTAGCTGGTAAGAGCAATGCATCAGAATTTTTCTTTGAAGCAAGAAGTTGAGAAGGTGGAGTTCCAAGCCCAGTACTGCATATAGACAAACTTCTTCCAGGAGATCTCTCACTGTTGTTCTTCAAATATCCGCATTCGCTTAAAACAGTTGCAAGAAACAAAAATATGTATTTGAGTCCAGGGAGCAAGAAGTCGTCACCCCCCAACTTCCCCATCAGCATAACACAACTGCGCACAAGTCTAGTTAGCATGTCCTCTCTAGATATCTGAAGAATAAAATTGAAATATGATTTTGCAATACTGAAATCAAATAGCACAAAAGCATTATCAAGTGGGATTAACAGTGCTTCAAACAAATGCTCGAGCAGTTCTTGGGGCTCGGATTGATAGCTTGGAGTCAGTAGACACATGATGAAATTCATGGTCGTCTCTCGTAAGGACACAGATGCTCCTCTCACTGAGGTAAGCCCATTCGCTGATACTGTCATGCTTCCCAAAAGTCTTTTTTCTAACCATTTAGATATGAAAGGCAAATCCATGTCAAGAAATTTACGCTGCAACTTTTCCTTCATGTAAATCTGCATATCGCCTGATAAAAGATGCGTAAAGAAACTCAGCACTTTCTCATTTACAGCATCAGAACCGCACTTATCCAGTGAATCAATGACAACCATTAGATCACCCCTTTGTTTCCTATAGATATCCATAAACTGAGCTGGAACATCCTCAGCAGCCAGGAAACACTTCAATACATTAACTTTGGAAGGGTCTTTCTCAACACTGTGAATGTTGTCGATAAAAGTGGTAATCAAACAATCATAGATGGTGCTTTCGACCCCAACTGTGTTGTTAGCACTGAATATAAATTCTTCCATGTTCTTTATTACAAATAAACTGTAAAAATCAGGCCCTTCAATGCCAGCACTCAAGCTTCTGTAAATTGCTTCACATTTCACATGAATGCTTTCAAAAACTCGGTCATACTTCACCGTCAATATGGAATTCAAAATTTGACCAAGCACCTCACTTCCAATTTTTCTGGTCCCTTTGACACCCCAGATCTTCAGAAACCCATCCACGACATGGATGATTCCCTTAATGCTAAGAATGCAGGAAAAGAGAAATCCGCCATTAACTTTTGAATGACAAGGTAGCCCATGCAATAAAAATTTCCAGAAAACTTTCGTTCGTGATCCCATAATTGTATTCTCAACAAATTCATCCCACTTTGTCAGAAGTTCATAAAGGGAGTCAAGTTGGCTTTGGTAGGATCCCAAATTCTCAAGAAGTTCGGTCTGCTTGCCTCTGCCGAAACTAGAATGTTTTAGCAGGACCAGAGGAGAGAACCTGTCCACGGGAAATTGCTCGTTTTCAAAGGACAAAATGAAAGCCTTCTGATAAGCTTCCAGATACTTATTGAGAAATGATGTTAGCAGTCCCAGTAAGATAGCACTTTGCCCATCATCAAACGAGTGGGAAACAAGGTTTTCAGCCAAAGCAAGAAATTCAACATCCGTGGATGAATGTTCTTTCCAGCTAGGCCATGTAAAACCAGTAGAAGTTTTACTCAAATGTTTGCAGATGCCAGCACCATACAAGGATAAAATAAGTGATAACCATGACCCAGCCAGGAAAAAATCCCAACCTTGTTCCCCCTGATCACCTGATATACATACAAGCAAATGCTGAAGCAATGCAATGACCAATTGTGGAAAATCGGTCTGCTCAGAAAAACCAGTAGGTTGTCCTAATAATGAGTGGCTGAATAACAAAAACTGATCTATCCTTATGACATCAGGAACTCCTACAGCACTTAAGAAAAGCTGCAGATCCTCGGACTTT
This sequence comes from Gentiana straminea, assembly GCA_036785695.1. Classification (NCBI taxonomy): domain Eukaryota; kingdom Viridiplantae; phylum Streptophyta; class Magnoliopsida; order Gentianales; family Gentianaceae; genus Gentiana; species Gentiana straminea. The sequence continues at coordinate 15,664,806 of JAVUPR010000497.1, read as the reverse complement.
GCCTTGGTACGGAAATCCCAACAAAGAGCAAACATATATCTTTCAAGAAGCAGATCATGCACATTTTCAGGCTTTTTACCTTTCCAAAATTCTAGAATCCCAAAGAGAGATGCACATATCTCATCCCAAGTCAAATCAAAAGAAACCGGAGGTTGACAATCCCCAGATATCGATGCAGGGAGTGGTGCATAGTCGATCAATTGATCAAGCAACCGTTCCCCCCCAGGTAGTCCTTTAGTGCACATAGCCGTAACATTTCCAAACATGGTAGACGTCCAGGACAGTGAAGCAGTCAAACTAGTAGGCCGATGTAGTGAACTATGAGGGTCCTCCGACTTGGACTTGAATTCCACAAGTAACCATGAAGGTATACCGCAAGTCCTATATAGCATGTGCCGGAGTAATAACACCAAGCGTGAAACCAACAAAGCCCAGCAGGATAATTGCGAACTGGTAAAAGAAGATGGATTTTCAATGGTTTTCAACGAAGAAAACATGAGACTCACTTGTGTAGTCTTCTCTTCATCTGAGGATAAATGGTATGCCACCAAAAGTATCTCGATGTGAAACACAGAGGGAAGTGTACCGAGAAGCTCTTCAAGACTCGGACAGTTTGAACAGATCCTTTTTGCCTTTTCATGAAGAAAATTGGCAAAATTCTCATACACCTTTATCCTTAGGAAATTACCAACAGAACCTAGCCGTGAGATGAGAGCATGAGCAAGCAGGGAAAGTGTCTCGTTACTGTAAACAAAAGAACCGTTATCAACCAACAAGATTCTATCAAAGAGAAACTCTTCAAGTTTAGCCGACAAAGCATGCTGAGACACCAAGCATTTCAACACTTCAAAACATAGCTGAAGCAAATGACTATGCTCCTTGCGTTCATCACAGGATACGCATGAATCGAAAGCCCCATCGGCAGGATAACAGCCACGGTAATCAATTATGGAGAGTAAAGTATTGATGTGGTCACAAGAAAGTTTGCTACATGCATCCTCGTATAAGCTGGGATTCCAATCAGGAGAAAAAACACAGTTTTTAAGAAAGATGAGCAACTCTACAGCAGCTTGGATTGGTGTATTGCAAAAGTTAGAAACAGAACTTGTCACAACTGTTAATTGCTCAAATCCCTCCAAATAACCAGAGCGACCACTCTCAGAGAAAAGATCCCCAAAAAGAGCATCATCTTCATTAGAAGTTGGATTTTCTGATTCAGATGATGGTCTAGTTCCAGAAGAGAATCCTTCAACTTTAGGTCTTAGTTTGACACCTTCAGAGTGAAGAAAAAAAATGAGGCGAACCAGACTATCCAGCCATTGCCTTGATGAAGGAAATATAATCCCCAATTGCTCCTCAGCTACATAATTTTTAAACAAAAATACTTTCTGATGGTGAACTAGGCACAGAGTAGAATCAGCATCACATCCTTCGTAAGGCATCTCAAGGTCTTGCGGATACACTTGATGCATAGTGTTCTTTGATTCCATAATAAGTTTCACCAAGTAGATCACCACGCGCGGGAAGTAGACCAAAGGAGGCCTCGGGTTAACAATAGATTTGGTGTATCTCCATGCACATGATTCCAAGTTATCCAATACTAAAGCAGCAATGCATACCTTGACGTTCTGAAAGACGTTACTATTGTGGAAAATTGCATGAACAAGTCTCAGAAATTCCTCCATCAACAAAATTGCACGACTGTCGAAACTACTTTCAGATGCGCCGCTGCTGCTTGCGAATTCAAAACATAATCCAAACAATCCAGGCAGAACACTCACAAAAGAAGCAATAGATCGAAACAATGCAGCTTCAACCCTAACAACTGGATAGTCCTTGGCAAGAAACCCAAGTAGCTTCAATATCCTCAAACTGAAAGGCAATCTCTTCCGGAAATTCACATGCACTGCTTTCTCATCTGCTAAGTCCGGAAATTCTAAAAGTTCCTTTGCAACAAAAAGCAAGCGCTGGAAACATTCTATATGAGCTGTTGCTTGGTGACGAGATAGAGTAATCAACTTCATGATACCATGATGAAATGAAGCATCAGTGGCATGTGGGGTCACATGATCTTGTTGTGCCCATCCAGAAGCCAATGCTATTAAAAGGTTATTGGCTTCTTTTCCTTCAAATGAGCATCTTCCCCCTTTACAAACAAACAAGCAAAGAATGAAGTATCAGAGCTCAATACCACCACAACAAATACAATAATCACTGCCCATCAAGACATACCTAGAAGCATACATTTGACCTGATCCTGCAGCTCAATACTATCTTCAAGGACAGCATTTGGCAGCAAATCCAAAACTTTCTTTGCAGAAAGTGAGCTTGATAGGTCCAAATCTTTATCCAGTCTCTCGATAAGACCTATTTCCAACAGCTGCACTACATAAGTCTGATAGAAAAGAAAGAGAGACATTAGCACGAGACTGATCATCATGTTGAAACCAAGAAAATACAAGCCAATTAAGTATATGGCATCGGGGCCATGCATAATAACCAGACAACAGACACTACTCGAATATCAGTTCCAAAAGAATTCCTGCACATCGGCCATTTTATACTAAATTACAAATGCAATATTACCTAGGTCTCTGTAACAATGACGATTCCCACCCCACCCCCCCGGTCCCTTCCTCTCATATGCGTATAATGCTTCTTAAATGTATGATTTCACTCATTCAATAGGGAACTACTCGATTTGATTTCCTCAATAAGAAAGCCTAGAAACTCATCACATACTTGCTAAAGATACAGAATGAGAGTGAATACGAGACAAAAACGATAAGGTAAGAGTTTCAAATAACTTTTTCACATAATAAGTTTCCTCTCTTTCTCCTCTTCCCTCCCTCCTTTCTTGCATCCAGCAGCAAAGGTCTAACTTACCACTTACTGCAGCAGCAACTTCTCTATTCAGAATCTGATTTCTCAGCTCAATAACCAGATATCCGAACAATTTTTCCCTGATACAATTTATTGATAGAACCAAACAGCACGCCCTCCGCATGCACTTAATTGTAAATTTCAAAAATGTATCCCTAGGTCCCCTACAACTACGTAACGTTGGTCCAAAATCCATATCTTCTCTGATCTTGTTCTGGGGTCAAAAACATGGCCCAACCGGGAAACATAAAAGATTTTATCAGTCCTAGGTGTCTTGGGTTTCGCAAATGAAGGGTCCTTTTGCAGAAACCATCCACACTTTCACAATAAGCCGCGCGTTATTCCACTGCCCACTGATCAACTTCAACTCTGTAGCTACATAAAGCTAGCTTTGTATGATTGGTGACCTGCTACTATGAAGTGCCCAACTGGGTACAAATCCACATGAATGAGCACTTACATGCTCTTTTCATGTATACATTCGAAAGTAAACTAGAATAATGCCCATGAAAAGGGTGGAGGACGACCAATAACAAATCACTTTACAACTATATGGATCAAGATCCCTACACCCAACAATTAGAAAGCTATATCCCACTCCAGGGCAAGCTCACAAGCCCAAACCCATTAACCGAGATCTCCACTGGTCTGCATTTGTTTTCCACTTAATTTTTGTTCCAAACTTAATTAAACATCTTATATAATGTAGAAAATAGCACTGCAGAGACCATTCAATTTTGAAGCCAAAACAGCCATATCCCTCACTATAAGATACCAAACTCAACCTTGACGACCAATGAGTTAAGCTAGAAGTTCACAAATGTACCGTCAGCCAAATCGACACCAATTCTGAAGGAAGTTTCGTCTATGAATTGAACTATCTATTGATGCAAATGAATGATAAGAAGAAAAAAAAAACAGCTTTTCACATAGCAGCGAAACCAATAGATAACAACAAATTATGGTGAAAAATTTTAATGTTCGATCTCAACCTAAAATGGAGACGAAAATATCACACCTGGAGATTTAGATCCTCGCTCTTTGCCACTAATTTCTCCAGGCAACATACAGCGAACTCCAAAGCCTTCTGCACCACGGCCACAATCACCGGTTCTAATTGTTCCACTGCCACATCACAAACACAATCACACACTTCCGAAAAACACAAGCTCCTAGAAGCATCACACACACACACACACACACACACACACACACACTCACGAACACATCAAAGTAAAATATAAAAAAATTGAAGCAAAAAAAGCACCTGAAAGAGATCGAGAGGCGTGGACAACAGCGGTGGCCAAAGAAGCAAGGGCCTGAACTTGAGACGGCTCCCAAACTTCAAGCCCTAATTTACTGGAACCATCATCACTAGCGATCGGCTTTACAGCGTACTTGAGAATTGAATAGAGCTTATAGAACCCTGGAAGAAGCGAAGGATCAGAAAAAAATTTATCATCGGCCGACGACGATGACGATGGTGAAGATGAGAAGGCATCGACGAGCTTGGCGATATCATCGGCCATAACTCCGACACGTAGAGGAAGCAATCAGTGCATCAAGATGAAGTTGAAACGATCGGAGAACGAAAAGCTCTCACGGAGTGTGATTTTGGGAAGGGAAGAAAGAAAATGAATGAAACGGAAGAAAAACAAATGATAAATTGGGTAAGAAAGAAGAGTTCAGTGACGAGGGTTTAGAGCTGATGGGGAAATATTTGTAGAATTTTATTTCTATTTTTTAGGCCTTGCTTAATTGCCAAGCATAAGTTTTACTATGATCGTTGATCAGATTTTATTTTGTATTCCAAACGACTAATTATATAGACACAACGTTTGGGTCATAACAAGTGAGACATAACGGTGATATGTACTGTTAATCGTGTTAGATTTATATCATGATCAATTTAGACACATTATGATTAACGGTTCATATCATCTCTGTGTCATTCGTTGTGACTCAAACGTTGTGTCGTATCATTACTCATGTCAAACCAATAAAATTTAGGGGCAAATGTCCAAAAGGACACACATTAGACTTAATTAAACAAATAGAAAATTAAGATATTATATTTGGTCATAAGCACAAATAATTAGTACATTGACCAAACTACCCTCATTTTGTTTTGCTTTTGTTTTTTTAATATTTTTTTCCCTTTTTTTCTGGGCATTTTTTTTCTTGGCGTTTTTTTTTTCCCACGGTGACCACCGCGATGCAGAAACGCCTCGATGAAGTGACACCGTGATGCATTGACAACCCCAGACCATTGAGCAACTTGATGCAGTGGTCTCCTCCGATGCAGAGACACCGCGGTGCAGTGACCACCCCAGATGCAGAGACACCGTGATGCAGTGACCACCCCCGATGCAGCGACACCGCGATAAAGTGACACCGCGATGCAGAGACATAGCGATGTTATAACATTTGACGATGCAGAGACACCGCGATGAAGTGACACCGCGATGTTATTGTTTCTTCTATATTGTTCTCTCTCTTTCTTTCATTTTTGGTATTTCTACCCCTTCAGTTATTGTTGCTTCATCTTGGAAAATTCCGAATTTTCAAAAAAGGCAATTTTATCTTTTAAGAATGATTTGGAATTAAATATTTTTAATCCCTGTTTTTGAAGAAAAAAATCATGGTGAAATCCCAATCACCTGCCAGGCGAGAGGTCCTTATTAAATTCATTATTCATATCGACTTCTATACGTACACGTCATGCAATGTTTCCAATTGCCTGCCCAAATAATTTCAGAAATCGAGAGTTGGATACGGAATTTCTTTTGAAGTGGAAGCGAAAATAAGAAAGAAAAAAAATACACTGGAAAAATTGGACCATATGATGTCTTTCAAAGGAAAAAGAGGCAATGGTTTTTCGAGATTTACAACTATTTAATTTGGCCGTGTTAGCAAAATGGGTAATTCTTTGGCGGGGACTCCCTACGATGAGTACCCCGCTAGATGTGCGCCACATGGAAAATTAGTGTCCCATCAAAGATTCACCGTTTGTTAAGGATAATGTATGCACAATTGCATGGATATTGGAACTAATCTAGCAAAGCGTGGACTAGGTAACGATTACTGCAAAATCTGTGGCATTTATGCGCAAAAACCACTAGACACCATCTTTTGAACTGATATGCCCCTACGAATGTTTGGAGTAAAATTTGGCATGATTTGCCACACATACGTATCTGGCTCGTTTTCAATCTTTAAGAAGTCGTTGTCTTTCTTTACTGATTGACACGGATGCGGTTGAATCATTGCAATCTATTTTAATTATTTTTAGGTACATTTGGAAAACAAGGGCATAGCTGGATATATATATGTGATGAGCGACTGCTTTACGTTACTTCACTCATTAATCACGCATTGATGTGTGCTTTGGAACATCACCCAAACCACAATTAACTTAGCTAGTCACGATTAACACAATAACTAAGCAAGTTATACCATCTAAAGCCATTAATTAAAACCGGAAATTAAGCTAAAAACGAAAGTATACCTTAATTAAGTGTCATAAGAGCTCAAATCCTATCAAGTTCACCAAGGAGATGGTGAATTATCCATAGTATATTAAAACTCATGCATTAATTTCTCTCGATAACTAATGAAAATGACTAAGATTTGAGTTTGAAGTACTCATTTCCCTCCCCAAAAAGAGAGCCCAGGCGCATGCGTGTATATGTATGTATTGAAATGATGATAAATATTTTATTGAGACCTATACGTGTTAATTAAAAAAATCATATAAGGCAATACTTGTTAAAGACACATGCATATTTGTTGCTCCAAGACACACACACACACACTCAAGAAAAATGTTTGAAAAGTGTAAAAATTTGGATCTGTAAATTCATTCAGAATGCGATTAGGGTATAATGTACATAATTTGTTGAATGCAGATCATATTAACAGATTCTTATGCAGTTGTATTTTAGCTGGATTTACTATTTTTTTATACAGATTTTACCGTAAGTTCTTTTAGTTAAAGTCGGTTTGCATATTATAGAGCGTTGTAACTAGGTCTTTTGACTCTTGATTGATGTACATGCAGCTTGTACTACATATATATATATGATCTAATAAAATTCCCAGTTTTGCTATAAAAAAATGTAGGAATAAATATTGTTTGGGTGGTTCTATTGACACCCCAATTTCTACGTTTTTGTGGTGCCGGAATAATAGAATGACATTAGTAAATCTGGGATGCAAATAAAATCCCTATTATCTCCAATGTCGTATATTTATCATTCTATCGTTCAATCATATAATTTTGTTTAATCGGTTGTTCAAAAAAAATGTTTAATCGGTAAGCTAATAAATAAATCTTATGCATATCATTTTTTTTTTCTTTAATTTAATAGGTAAGTGTGTTTATTTTTTGAATAAATATTGATTGTCATGCGTCTATCTTTATTATTCTTTAATTATGTTATCTAATATAGTAATAAATATAATTTCTATCGTTCAATCATATAATTTTGTTTAATCGGAATTTCAAAAGAAAAAGTTTTATCGGTAAGCTAATAAATAAATCTTATGCATATCATTCTTTTTATTTTCTTTAATTTAATAGGTAAGTGTGTTTCTTTTTTGAATAAATATTGATTGTCATGCGTCCATCTTATTATTCTTTAATTATGTTATCTAATATAGTAATAAATTCTATCGTTCAATCATATAATTTTGTTTAATCGGTTGTTCAAAAGAAAAATTTTTATCGGTAAGCTAATAAATAAATCTTATGCATATCATTCTTTTTATTTTCTTTAATTTAATAGGTAAGTGTGTTTCTTTTTTGAATAAATATTGATTGTCATGCGTCCATCTTTATTATTCTTTAATTATGTTATCTAATATAGTAATAAATTCTATCGTTCAATCATATAATTTTGTTTAATTAATAATTCTTATGCATATCATTCTTTTTATTTTCTTTAATTTAATAGGTAAGTGTGTTTCTTTTTTTTTCTTTTTTTCTTTTTTTTTTGTTTTTGAGAAACGATCTAATTTTATTTCATGAAGAAAGTTGGGAAAACCCCAAAACAATTACAAGATAAATGGTCCAGATATCACGTCTACCTATACATCATCATCCCACGCAAGCTTAAGATTGCGGACTCTACTAATAATTTTGGAAACTAAAATATGCAGTGGGGGCCGAATTGCTTGAATATCATGCTGCAATTGGTTTCTCCAATACCATACAATGTAAATCGTTTCTCGAAATATGTAGGGCCAATCCTTATTGTCATGGATCTTCTTCATATTCCCTGCTATCCACTCTTGAATGTTGTGAGTGGAAAAAAAGGTGCTAATAGCACCTCGGGGTAGTAAGGCTTGCCACAGATTTTGAGCTGGGCCACAATCCCTCAAAGCATGCATATTTGTTTCATCAATCACCTGGCAAAGGGGGCAGATCGGAGAGGATCTCACCCGTCTCTTGGAGAGAAATTCCATAGTAGGTAGGGCATTTTGTGTGGCCTGCCATAGGAGGAAGTTAAGGCGATTTGGACCTGGAAGTTTCCAGATGTGTTGCCAGACGTCAGCAGAGTTGGAAGTAGTGTTTTGGTTCAGTGCATCATAGGCTGATGCAACTGAGTATCGTTGATCTGAGGCCTCAGTCCAAACAATGTTATCATCAACTGTATCAAACTTGTCTTTGAGCAGAGCAGATGGTTTTCCACGTAAGCGAGGTAGTAACTTTGGGAGGTTGAAAGGGGCTGCCATACTTTTGTATTAGGACCTTGACCCACAAAGATTGGTCATCCATAAGTAACTGCCATATCAATTTACCTAGAAGGGCCACATTCATAGTATGTAAGTTCTTGAATCCCAGTCCTCCCACCCCTTTGGGTTGACAGAGGGTGTTCCAAGCTAAGTGGTGCATTTTTCTACTCCCTTCTTCATCACCCCAGAAAAAATCTCTGCATATCCTTTCCATCGCCTGTATTACCCCTGAAGGGATCTTCATAGTTTGCATAACATAGAAAGGCTGTGTAGCAAGGGAGCTATTGATCAGGATCATCCTACCACCCTTAGACAGCGTTTTCATTTTCCAGTTGGACAACTTCTTCTTCATTTTATCAAGGATAGGGTTAAGTCTGGTTTTGGTCAGTCTGGAGTGAAGCAGAGGAACTCCAAGGTATTTTCCAAGATCCTCAGTATGTTGCATTTCCAATTTTTGGTTGAGGAGAGTCTTTAAGTGTCTAGCTGTGTTCTTGGAGGTGTGGAATTTAGACTTATGGGTGCTAATTCTCTGCCCTGATATTCTGCAAAAGGTGTTAAGGACTTCCTTAATGACATCTGCCTGAGATTCAGTGGCTTCCACGAATAAAATCAGGCCATCTACGAAAAATAGATGGGAAAAACTTGTCTCGGATTTTATCTAATGAAAAACAAACAAGTAATAAAAATAATCCGGTTTACCCCAAGTGCAGGGATCGTAGTATAGAGGTTAATACCGGAGTCGAGTCCACAGGGAATCGGAGTTGTTTACCTAGTTTTTATCTAACTAACCTAAAGATGTCACAACTACTATTACTGGAATTATAAGAAAACAAAAACGATTAACACGTGATAAACTAAAAACGAAAATAACAAAAGTAAACTGGACAGAAGATTAGAAATCTAAAGCCAGGAAATAGATTTGCGAACAAAATTAACTAAAGTGTCTATTCTAAAACCTAAACATGGAATTAAATTTATAACTTTGCTAAGCAATTCAAGTACAAACGATGTGTCAATAATTTAACGAACGAACAAGCAATTGATCCACCAATTTTATAACATTCAATTCCTCCTTTAGATTATCTAGTGATGATTTAACAAAAGTTGTGATTCACCTATCGTAGGTATGAATTTCTAATCTCTTAGATAATTCGTTTATTAATCTTTTATCTTTCGATCCTAAAGATTAACGCTTTCATAACAAAGGTATAGGATTTCTCAATCTAGCAACCTAGAAATTAACCTAACAACTCTTGTTATTTTTAGGTCAAAAATCTAATCTTGACTATGGTGATCTAGGTTTAACAATAAACTTTCATCAACTATTAAACATCAAACATGCAAAACATCCATCGATAAAATTGCATAATAACAATGAATTAAACATAGAAAATATACAACTTTTAATAAAAACTCACAAGATAATCCAAAGAGAAATCAAAGTGTTGCTAGAACGGCTTCACAACGCTTGTTCCAATGAGCTCTAGCCTCTATTCATCGTTTGATTACTCGAAATAGCTACTAGAAAGTACATATAATTGGAGAAATTTATCTAGGAAATAAAAAGCATAAAAGTTGTGTATGAAGGGTGGAGAACACAAAAAAATCGCCCTTTAGGGTTCTTGTCCGCCTTGTGTAATTAGGGTATATTTTGGATGGAAAAACGTGGCTATTTATAAGAATCTAAGTCGGATTTTGCTAAGTCGGCGGCTGGACGCTCGTTCAAGGGGTTCGAACGCCCGTCCAGTATGCATAAAATCTTCGAGTCGGGCCGAGTCATGTCAGACGCCCGTCCCATGTAAATTTGGACGCTCGTTCAGCAAAAATCTTAAAACTCTGAATCCAATGTTCCTTCCTGGACGCTCGTTCAGTTCCTCAAACGCCCGTCCAGCTGGACGGAACTTCAGACGTGCGTTCACTTCACTTCACATCCGGTTTTTCATCTCTATCTTTATCCGACTTCATCTTTATCATTTTTCTTCCATGTAGATCCTCACTTGAACATCTTTTAAACCTCTTTTAAGCCAAATTCGTGTATCTACAAGACATCAAAACATTGCAAAGTGTAAAATCATTCAAAGTGATAGAAAATCAACAATAAAATCTCATAATTCAACCAACTTTGCGATTAAACCATTCCAAACATCACTTGCTTAATAAATCAAATAAACGTTCACTTTCTATGCAAAACATTGGAGTATAGAGGAAAATTGTCACGAAATAGAACGATATAAATCGTAGAAAATCAACCTAAACAACAGCGGTGGTCCTTGCCTGCCAATTCTGATAGCTTTCCATCTGTCGAGCTGAATTTGGTGATCAATGAGGAGGCTCAGAATCTCCATACAAAGATCAAAGAGATAAGGTGCTAGAGGATTCCCCTGTCTGAGACCTCTATGGGGTCTAATTGGAGATAGTTTGTTGCCGTTCCAAATAAGGGATAAAGTATTTGAAGTAAGACTATGCATAATCAGTTGGATAATTTTGTCAGAAAGACCCAGATGTCCAAGAATTTTCTCAAGGGCAGGTTTCATTTCTATGACCAAACTTTCCACAGTCAAAACATATCATTTGTAGCCTTTCGTATACCACTTTAAAATTTCTCCCATTTAATATCACAGTTGCATCAAGTGGTTGTCTCAAATCAACCTCAACACAAACTCTAGCAAACCTCGCCCTAATGTTCTCTTGGGTGAATGTATCAATTTTCACAGTTTTCCCTATCAAATTGCCTAACTCGGACAAGATATCATTTTTGAAGCACCAGATTGGAAGTTTAGGAAAACGAATCCAAGCCGGCGTAGTCTTAATGGCGTCATTCGACGGTTCAAAGTAGGGTGTCCATATTGAGACATGTAAATAGTAGCCTTGGATGACCCAGGGTCCATTCATCAATGCAATATCGTAGTCTAATTCTCTGGTAAATCGAACTATATAAAATCCATCTTCCAAGTCTGTGACTTCTATACGACCTTGGTGCTTCCACAAGTCAGACAATCTTTTGCAAAGGAAAGAATAGGAAATCGTCTTACCTAGAAGTTTGATGATGAGAGCCCTGCGCCATGGTCGCCATAGATCCAGGCATCGGTCCAGGGGTATGGTCACCGATTTCTCTGATTGCTCCGGCCCCATAAAGTTATCAATGGCATCTTTCCACTCAGTGAATTCCTGGTCATCGTCTTCCCCAATATAAATGCTTGGATCTGCATAACGTCCAGATACCACTTCTACTCCAGATTTAGTGGCCCAAGCCGACGGCGGTGGCATTGGCCTCGGACTCTTAGGTTTCTCGATACTGCGATGTACGTAACAGGTCTTCTTCTTCGGCTATTCGATCAAGGGCCATGTTATCCATGGCTTTGGATTCGCGGGAGCGGCGGGAGGTGGGCAAGGGTGGTGCAGGGAGGAACCCTAATCGCCAGAGCAATATAATGGTACTTAAAGTTTTTATAAATACAAAAATTTAGTAGCTTCGGTACAAGGCTATCATGAGGATCTGTGTGTTTCTTTTTTGAATAAATATTGTTTGTCATGCGTCCATCTTTATTATTCTTTAATTTTGTTTTCTAATATAGGAGTAATAAATTGTATGTTTATGATGTAGTTTCGTTGCTTTTTTAAGTCTATATCAACAAATCGTGGGAACACTCAGGAAAATACACCCATCGAGATAAATATAAATATAAATAGATACGTATACATATATCAACAAATATATATATATATATATATATAATTTTTATGCACGCACGCACACTACTTTTTGTCCCCACCGAAACTCAAACCTCGAAACATCAGGGTTAACAACCACAGCGCATAGCGCTGGGCCAATGCCTTATTGGCCAACAAACAAATATATAAGTTTGTAACAAAACATATTGTATGTTGATAAGTAGTTATAACCGAATAACAAGATAATAAAAGAAGGGGTTCTATTGGCACATCCTAATTTACTACTTGCATCCTATTATTCCTGGCATTATAAAAAATTACTTCGGCATCCGGTGATTTTTTATAAAGGAAACGTCAGTCACACTAGTGTTCTTTGTTGAACACCAACGTCAGTGACCCTGGTGTTGATGTTCAACAAGGAACACCAGTGTGACCAACGTTCCCTTTATAAAAAGTGTTAAAACTTAGAAACGTCAGTCCACGACTTTCCACTGGTGTTCCTTATTGCACACTAACGTCAGTGTCACTGACATTGGTGTTCAACAAGGAACATCAGTGTGACTGACGTTTTTTTCATCCGAAAAAATAATCAAAAAATGGGTGCCACACTGATTAACAGTGAACACCTGTATGACTGACTTTTTTAATCCGAAAAAATAATTAAAAAATGTTTGTCAATAGTAAATTGGGGTGTGCCGATAGAACCCACCTAAAAGAAATTAATAAATAAATGTGGGTTCTATTAGCACACACCAAATTACTTTTGACACCCATTATTTGAATATTTTTTCTGCTGAACAAAACGTCATCCCTACTTGTAACGCCCCCCCTTCTGCGTCCCTCTCTCTCTTTTTTTGTCAAAAACAACTAGGTTAAAATTAGGATTAGTTTTCCTTTTATAATCTCAATTACCTAATTATTTAATTATTTTCCTTAAAAAGAAAATCCTTGTTTATCCCTTTTTCTTTTCTTTTTTTTTTCGAAAATCCTTTAATTAAAAATAACATAATATTCTGATTTTTGTTAAAAGACCGAATTGCCCTTTTTCAAAAATCGGGATATTACATTCCTCCCCCCTTAAGAGGAGTTTCGTCCTCGAAACTAGATCGTACCTGGTATATGAGGGAATTCTGGGAACTCGTCGAACATGTCCGCTTCCACTTCCCAAGTGGCTTCCGTCGGTGCATGACTGCTCCATTGCACTAATACTAACGGGATCACTCGTCTCTTTATCATCTTCTCTTTCCTATCCAGAATCCTTATCGGCTTCTCCACGTAGGAGAGATTATCTTGCAACACTTCCGGGTCAATCCCAGATTCCACGTCCACTTTAGATAGACACTTCCTAAGCATCGATACATGAAAAACATTGTGGACTCTAGACATCGACTCTGGTAATCGAAGTCTATAAGCCAACTTCCCAACTCTTTCAATGACATCAAAAGGTCCTACATACCTTGGACTTAGCTTTCCTTTCTGTCCGAACCTCTTGATACCCTTCATCGGAGACGCTCGAAGGTAAACTCTATCCCCGACCTCAAACTCTAGCGGTCTTCTTCTAACATCGGCCCAACTCTTCGACGATCTTGAGCAAATTTCGATTTTTCCTTATCGACTCAATTTTCTCCTTGGCTTGCCGAACCATCTCCGGCCCCGTGATATGTTTCTCTCCCACTTCATCCCGAAAGTGGAGTTCTACACTTCCTACCGTACAAGGCCTCAAAAGGTGGCATTCCCAAACTTGCATGATAACTATTGTTGTAAGCAAACTCGGCCAAGTTGAGGTAATCTATCCATGATCCTCCGGCGTCCAAAACACAAGCTCTAAGCATGTCCTCGAGAGTCCGAATTGTTCTCTCTCGACCGCCCATCCGTCTCGCGGATGAAACGCCGTACTCAAATCGCCTTCGTCCCAAAAGCTTTCGTAAGCCCTTCCGAAGCGACCGATAAATCTACTATCCCCGTCGGATACAATAGATAGAGGCACACCATGAAGCTTCACTATATTGTCGATATACATAGTAGCGAACTTCTTTATAGGCATGTCCACTTTACACGGCAAGAAATGGGCTGATTTTGTGAGTCTATCCACAATCACCCAAATCATGTCATGACCGCCCTTAGTCTTTGGCAAACCGGTGATGAAATCCATCGTGATATTCTCCCATTTCCATTTCGGTACCTCCAAGGGTTTCAACAAACCTCCTGGTCTTCTGTGTTCTCGCTTTCACTCTCTCGGCATGTATCACATCTTGCCACAAACTCGCGATCCCTAACTTCATACCAGGCCACCAATACCTTTCCTTGAGATCTCTATACATCTTAGTGGCTCCTGGATGTACCGCAAAAAGCAATCTTATGAGCTTCATCCATAACCTTCTCTCTTAGGCCATCCACATCGGGCACACACAAACGGTCTCCGTACCAAAGATGACCACTCTTGTCCAACCGATAACCCACTTGTAGGCTTCTCTCGAGCTACTCGCTTCAAATTAATCAACACGGGGTCTTTATCCCGCTTAGCCCGAATCTCATCTAGCAAATCGACCTTGCCATCAATGGCGCCAAATTCCGAGCTTCACCCTTCCTTTCAATCACTTGAATCTGCATCCTATCCAACTGATCTACGACTTCTTGCAAGGTAGTGATAGCATTAACCACTCTCCGGCTAAGTGCATCTGCTACAACATTCGCTTTACCCGGGTGGTATTGAATGTCCAAGTCGTAATCTTTCACGAACTCCAACCATCTTCTTTGTCTCATGTTCAGATTCTCCTGAGTAAAGAAGAACTTAAGACTCTTATGATCCGTGAAAATCCTTGCCTTGACACCATACAGATAGTGTCTCCAAAGCTTCAGAGCAAATACCACTGCTGCTAACTCCAAGTCGTGTGTAGGGTAATTCTTCTCATGCACCTTTAACTGCCTAGATGCATAAGCAATCACCTTTCCCGATTGCATCAAAACACAACCCAAACCTTGACCCGATGCGTCTGTATATAAATCATAGTTATCAAAAACTTCCGGTAATGCTAACACGGGTGCTGTGGTCAACTTTTCTTTCAAAGTCTGAAAAGCTTCCTTACATTCACTGGTCCACTCATACTTAACGTTCTTTTGAGTAAACCTCGTGAGAGGTGTAGCTATCTTAGAGAAATCCTTTACAAACTTCCGGTAGTACCCAGCTAAACCCAAGAAACTTCTTATCTCTGTTACCGATGTCGGTCTAGGCCACTTAGAAACGGCTTCTATCTTCGCTGGATCCACCTTAATGCCTTCTCCAGAAATTATATGCCCAAGAAAACTCACCTGGTCCAACCAAAACTCGCACTTAGAAAACTTGGCATATAATTTGTTCTCCTTTAAGGTCTCGTAAAACTATCCTTAGGTGTTCTTCATGCTCTTCCTCGTCCTTAGAGTACACCAAGATATCGTCTATGAAAACTATCACAAACTTATCGAGATAAGGCATGAAAACTCTTTGCATCAAGTCCATGAATTTCGATGGAGCATTAGTGAGTCCAAACGGCATGACCAAAAACTCATAATGTCCATATCTCGTACCGAAGGTCCGTCTTAGGTATATCGACACCTTGATCTTCAACGATGATAACCGGACCTAAGATCAATCTTAGAGAACACCTTCTTACCTTGCAACCGATCGAACAGATCATCAATCCTTGGTAAAGGATACTTATTCTTGATTGTCGGTTTATTCAACTCTCGTAGTCGATGCACAAGCGCATACTCCCATCTTTCTTCTTCACAAACAAGACCGGTGCTCCCCACGGTGATGTACTTGGTCGGATGATGTTTTTCTCTAGCATCTCCTTAAGCCGAGTTTTCAACTCTTTCAACTCCGCTGGTGCCATCCTATAAGGTGCTTTAGCCACTGGTGATGCTCCGGCAATCAATTCGATCTCGAACTCTATGGCCCTATCAGGCATATGTCCTGGCAAATCTTCCGGGAAAACTTCGGGAAAGTCCTTAACTACACGAGTCTCTCCTAACTCGGGCCTATGATTTTCCTTATCTAATGCATAAACAACGAAACCCTGGCAACTCCTCTTCAAAGCTTTTAGGGCTTTAACTGCTGAGATAATCGGATAACGACCCTTGCTAGGCTTGCATACGTTACCCCGAAACGTCTTAGCCGATTTTCCTGGGGCCTTAAAGATCACCCTCTTTCCCCTACAATCCAAGTAGACATAATTCTTGGACAACCAGTCCATACCCAGGATAACATCGAAATCCGAGAAATCCAACACCGTCAAAGCATACTGGCACTTGTAAGTCCTAACTCTAATATCGACTTGGGGTGTGACTTGAGCACATCTAGTGACTCTGCCCAAAGGTGTGGTTATACTCAAAGGTCTCTCCAATTCCTTAAGAGGTAGGTTCAACTTCTTAGCTATCTTAGAGGAAACAAAAGTCCCTGATGCTCCAGTTGCTAGATTATCTATGATTATGGTACCTAACAAGTGAATCTATTTAAGTACAAATATGTAATATCATATGCGCGCTATATCATATTAAATATCTATAATAAACACAAACACCGAAAAGTACCCGTCACCACAAGGTCATCTAACTCTTCCGGTTCTCGCATCCGCTTTGTGAAGACACGAACGGTTCGCTACCCGTAGTACGATTACCCCGCCGGTTACCTCGTCCTCCTACTCGATTACCTTGAGAGAGCTTCTTAGGACACGCTCTCGAGTAATGTCCCACTTCCCCACAAAGGGAAACAACTCACGCTACCTGCCATGCACTCTCCTGTGTGTGTCTTGTTACACTTAGCACAAACCGCTGGCGTTCCACTTGCTGAACTCTTCGTAGCCGGATTTCCTGCCCTCTTAACATTCTGTTGCGGCACTCCTCTATTACTTCCTTGAAATTTTGAGAACGACCTCTTATCTCCAACTACAACCGTCTGTCTACTGGCAAATCTCTCCGCAGTCAAAGCTCTATCCATGACGCTTGCCATGCTCGTAGGTCTATCTCCTAGCATGCCCTTCGCCACCTCGTGTGACAATCCTTCCATGAATTTATCAATCTTTTTCTCTTCACTTTTCATGATCTCGGGGTAGAATCGCCCAACTCATGGAACTTCGGGAGTACCGAGTCACCGTAGTATATCTCCTTGTTTCAAACTCGAAATTCATTAGCCTTTGCATTCGAGTCGTTCTAGAAAAGTATTCCTTGTAGAACGGATCTTTGAACACCGCCCAATCCGTGATCCTCGGATTAACCCGCTCATAAGCTTCCATCCAACTCTCTCGCATTTCCCCGCCAACAAGGATATTGCTAAATGAGCCCACTCGGATTCGGAGCTTTCATATTTCGCACGCCTTCTCGAACCCACGAATCCATAAATCCGCCGCCGCTCGCGGCTCAACATTGCCAAAAAATTCGGCACCCTATGTTTCTTCATCTTCTCATACCAATCCACCGGTCCGTCATAACCCCCAAACCGACGATGATCTTTGTACTTGGCCGCTTTGCACCGGTGGGCATTCGATACCGATAGTTCTGTTGGGGATGAGTGTAGCCGAGTGCTACAAAAGAATCCGACCTAGGTGGCGGTGGAGGTAAACCGTCGGTTGCGGTGTAAAACTCGGCGGTGCGAAGGAAACGTCGATACCGTGGATAACCGAAAAAGCGACTAGCCGGTGGATGAGAAAGTCCCAACCCGGTCCAACTCGTGGTCCTTGGAGCCGAAGTAGTAACCGGTATGCGGGTGTTAAACCGTGAAGGACCCCTTGTTCCACTCTACCTCGGTGACAATGTACGGTCCCCGATTCACCCCATGCACGATGTCGCTCACGGACGGGGTGTTCCCTTGAGAAACCGTAGGGCTCTGGGTAGCTGGTCCACTTCTTCTCCTTCTCGGAATCACAACCTCGGTAAATCCTGCCTCAGCGTTACCCGTCTGGGTGTTAGTTGCCTCGGTGTTACTCGTATTAGCTCCACCTCTAAGTAAGCACCATTCTCGTAACTAAGAAAAGAGAAGGGGTTACTAAAGCTCTAAAACTTATCTTAAGGAAGAAGTCAAGTCCTACACAGCAAGGAAAACCTTTCTCTCTGATACCAACCGTAACGCCCCCCCCCCCCCCCCTTCTCGCGTCCCTCTTTTTTTTTTTTTTTTTTTTCAAAAACAACTAGGTTAAAATTAGGATTAGTTTTCCTTTTATAATCCCAATTACCTAATTATTTAATTATTTTCCTTAAAAAGAAAATCCTTGTTTATCCCTTTTTCTTTTCTTTTTTTTCGAAAATCCTTTAATTAAAAATAACATAATATTCTGATTTTCTTAAAAGACCGAATTGCTCTTTTTCAAAAATCGGGATATTACACTACTGGTGTTCCTCCTTGAACACCAGTAACGTTCGTCTTTTTGAAAACAGTGTGATGCCGAAGTAATTTTTTGTGGTGTCGAAAGTAAATGAGTGTCAGAAATAATTTGGCGTGTGCCAATAGAACCAACCTAAATAAAAGGAGAAAAATGGTTTGAATCGAGAAAGGTAAATGGGGTTCACGTTGAGTTGAAGCAGTCCCTAACCATAAATTATTTGACTTTACACACCACTACTTCAGCCCCCTACACGTTCCATATCCGGCGCTCACGCTATTTCCACCACCTATTACTATCTTCCTTCCCTATAAATCCTCTCCTTCATACTTTCTTCTTCTTCCTAACCTCACTCTCTTTCTCTTCTGAAGAAAATTAAAATAAGAATCCGATCTGAGAGAGATCATGGCTTCTGCAACCCCTGCTTTGAAAGATGAGCTTGACATTGTGATACCAACGATTAGAAACCTAGATTTCTTGGAGATGTGGAGGCCTTTTTTTCAGCCTTATCATCTCATCATTGTTCAAGATGGTGATCCAAGCAGGACTATTAAAGTTCCTGAGGGATTCGATTACGAGCTTTACAATCGTAATGACATTAACAAAATTCTGGGACCAAAAGCATCTTGTATCTCCTTTAAGGACTCTGCTTGTCGCTGTTTTGGTTACATGGTTTCCAAGAAGAAGTATATCTTCACTATCGATGATGATTGCTTTGTGAGTTTCTCTTTTACTTTCCTCCTACCCCCCCTTTTTTTTTCAATTGAATAGGATTCAAATTTCGAATCTTCGTTTTCTACGTCACATTAAATCAGATCACTAAGTTGCATGCAATTTTCTTTATTTTATTTTAAGAAAAATCACATCTTTAGAGATGCAGGATCCAGATCCCCGTGGCTAATTGTTGGGATTTGAGTGATTTCTGTTTTAGTGCCAGCACATGCACATCCGGTCCGGATGCATCGATTTATTTATTTTCTGAAATAACGCAATAAAATTTTGTCATAATAAAGTATCATACTTTTATACTATTTATACCGATATGAAAAAAATTGATCACGATGGTAGTCATATAAATCAATCGTACTTGTGGAAAAGAGTATTGTGTAATTTGGTTGTGCACTGCTGTCAAGGGCGGATCCCCATTCCCCATACCCACATCGGATGTGTGGCTGGCCATCAGTAGTTGCTTTCGGTGCACTTTATGTGTAGTTTTTCGGTGCACTACTAAATTTTTATTGAATCATGAGTTGTTTGACATCATATGTAAAGATCCCATGATGTACTTTATGTCCTAAAGAATGACATCATATGTAAAGATCCTATGACTATGATGTGCACTTTATGTGTAGAAGACATATTCTGAAAATAAATGTTTTCCAATGGTTTGAATGCTCAATCTGATTTAGTAAGAGACTATGCAACAAATCTACATCTAGACTGTTGTTAAAACACTATAATTTTCTCTAACATCCCTCTTTATTTTATAGGTTGCAAAAGATCCATCTGGCCAAGATATCAATGCACTTGGACAGCACATCAAGAATCTTCTCTCCCCATCAACTCCATACTTTTTCAATACACTGTATGATCCTTTCATGGAGGGCACGGATTTCGTCCGCGGTTATCCCTTCAGCTTAAGGGAGGGTGTCCCCACAGCTGTTTCTCATGGCCTCTGGCTTAACATTCCTGATTATGATGCACCAACACAGCTCGTGAAACCTCGCGAGAGAAACACTAGGTCCTTTAATTTATCATTCAATCACTAGCAGAATATAATCAAAAGATTGCATCTTCAAATGCTGATTATTTTTTTTCTGCATTAGGTATGTTAATGCAGTTATGACAATACCAAAGGGAACCCTGTTTCCTATGTGTGGTATGAACCTGGCGTTTGATCGTGATCTCATCGGTCCAGCTATGTACTTTGGACTTATGGGAGATGGCCAGCCTATTGGACGCTACGATGACATGTGGGCTGGCTGGTGCATTAAGGTCTGTTCCTTTTGTCTGTATAACGATACCGTCACTACATTATGTCACTACGTAAATCATTGATCAATAGGTACCGTTGAATTTGTATAGGTGATATGTGATCATCTGGGATTAGGAGTTAAGACAGGGCTGCCCTACATCTGGCACAGCAAAGCAAGCAACCCTTTTGTGAACTTGAAGAAAGAATACAAAGGAATTTACTGGCAAGAAGAGATCATACCGTTTTTTCAATCCGCAACACTTTCAAAGGACTCGAATACTGTTCAAGAATGCTACATTGAACTCTCGAAACAGGTTAAGGAGAAGCTAGGAAAGCTGGATGATTACTTCATTAAGCTTGCGGATGCCATGGTTACGTGGATTGAAGCTTGGGATCAGCTCAACCCGCCGTCTCAAGCCTCTGGAAAACTACCTAATGGCACTGCTAAATGAGAATTCTGATCAAACTTTGTTACTGTTTTTTTTTTTTTTTTTTTAATTTATAAAATTTGGAATTTGCTTTTAACTAAATAATATTATGATGTTGCTTAAAATTATATGGATATGCTATGTATGATCTAATTCAGAGACTTGAAAAGTAGAAGAATGAATGAGACTTATGAATACTGATTTTATAGAAGACACTTAAACATCAATTCTAGCTGCAGAAAAATGATTGGAAGTAGGGTTTTTCAAACCTTTGTTTGCATGAAACTGATGGAAATACAGTCTGAAACAAAAAGGTTTGTTATGGATATCCTTCTGCTCCAATCAAACTATGTATGAACAAAGTTCAGCAACCATATTCAATGTCAATAAAAAAAAAAAAAAAAATCAAAATTCAAAATTCAATCTCAATCAATAATAGTAATTATTTATTTTGGCCTGTAAAAATGGTTACAACATCATGAAATTTCATCTCTAATTCTGCTTGCCATACAGGAAGAACCTATTACTTTCAATATTAAAGCAATGCAAGAAAAGAGTTGCTCGAATCACGCATATTTTCATTAAAAAGAAGAAGGGAAAGGTAACACCTTTAATGCATACACACACAGACCCAAAAAAAATCCAACCCCCTCGCCATTTTAAGTTGAGATTCACTACCAGAGCAAAGAACTTGTCTTTATGAATTGCCGGGAACAGAAACTCCGCAAATAACAAGCAGTAACTTCTACAAATTCAAAACTTTCTCTAACAATCACTTTACTTCATCAATCGCAAAAGTAACCCATGGAGAAAGATAGCTCACAAAATTTGGGATAGGGAGAAGTTTATTTTTATATCAAATCAAAAATAGACGAACAACTAACATCAAATCAGAGTGGCGCAGCGGAAGCGTGGTGGGCCCATAACCCACAGGTCCCAGGATCGAAACCTGGCTCTGATATGTTGTATGTGAGAGCAAGCTTTCTCTTTCCACTCGTTTTTGCTATTTTTTCCCACTGTTTTGCTGTGAATCTTTTTGCTCTTTTTTACCCCTGTTAGCTGTGAACCTTTTGCTCTTTTTGGTCATTTCTTTCCCCCCTGTTTGCTGTGTGAATCTTTTGAGCAAATCCGATTTCTATTTTTCAATGCTTCTACTGACACTATGTTCTTAGAATCCTATTGCATTTTTACTTAACTTTTTTTTAAAAAAAAACCATACTTGTAAATGCAAAGCGTTTCTGACCCTTGCACATGGGATTTTCAGTGACAAGTGAAGAGAAACTTAATGTATCAATCAATGTGAAATCCGATATGATCGTGTGTTTATTTAACTATCTAAAAAGTAATAGAAGCTAATAAACTTGCTTGTATAGCTAATAAGATTAACAAAACAAAAAAACAACAACTTCTAAACTACATGTGATTCTAATAGTTGTTCCACACATGTGTTTGATATGTATGTCAACAAGGGCCTTTTTCACCATGCAATTTTGAAGAATTCCAATTTGCTTGTAGTAGTGTTCTTCAGTAGAACATGATGATGTTTTTTGATGCTTAAAACATCTTTTCATGTGGTCGGAGACGGATTAGAAGTCCCTTCTCGAGACGTGGAACATTATGGAAAAAAAAAAAAAAAAAAACCTTCTCGTGTGGAAGAGCTTTTTCTAGCTCGAATTTCCTCACAATGTTATGGATGAAGGTTAAAATCTCTAGCCGAGCACACTCTTTCCCAGGACACGTATGGATGACTCCTCCAAAAGGTGTAACTGTGTAAGGTGCAGAGCCGCTTCCTTGAAATCTTGATGGATCGAACTTTTCTGGGTTAGGGAAACATTCAGGATTCATATGCGTTGAATACACCGTCCAAAATACCTGTAACATTTTTGATCTTCCATACTCATGAAATAACGACATCCTAATTCGAACGTGTATTTTTTTTCAAAAGAGGAAGGACAGGCACTACACTATGAGGTGTCCCATTCTATTTCTTCTACATGTTTCTGAGCTATGTCCATTCCATTGCTTCAAAGCTTCAGGTTTGAGAAAATGATCATGTAATAAAGTATGTGAATACACGGATATTTTTCCTAGAGGGGTTCGTCGGCGAATTCAGGGAAAAACAATGATCTTTCGGCTGTGCTTTAAGGACACCAAGAAATGAAAAGATTGGTGTCATTTGTAAAGAAGAATTTGTTACCTTTTTGGTCCACAAATGGCTGCCATGTTTTCTCCTACAAGTGATGTCTTGAACACATCCTGTGAGTGCTCCTAATAAAAGAAATGGCCATCCAGTAGAACCCGGAAGGTATGAGTCTAGGGAAGATGTTAAATATTGAACTAGTTTTGTAGGGGTGCACTGAACCTGGTTGTAGTGCAACACCATGACAACACTCGAGGGACAACACTCGAGGACCTAGGCAGCAAGCTACCCGATCGGCCCTCCCCCTTAAAAAATTAAGTTAATATCGTGTGAGTCAATGACTCACATATCAGATATTAAACTGATAAGAACAGATACTACACTTGATCTTAGCCAAAAGGCCGAGAAAGGTATGCTTTAAAATCAAGGAAGAAGTAATCTTTTATATGTAGCATCATGGCTTTCAGTGTTTCGCTCTATCAATGTGGGATATTGGCCGTACTCAAATATTAAGCAGAATGCCACAATATATCATCATTCATACAAAAAAAGGTCCGATAATTGACGAAGAATGATATAATGCTTCATTGAAAAGTATAATAGAGACACAATATCGAGTCAAATAATCTCGTTTCATTTCTCTATCTCAATGGTTATACAAAAATGAATCTATTTATAGAATTTTACCTATTAGTTTCCGGCTACTTGCAGGGGCGGACCCAAATGGAGTGGTGTGGGGTGTTAGAAAATTGTGGTTTGAATAACAACAACAATGTCGAAAAACACAGGAAAACTAAAATTCAGAAATTCGGTTTGCTTGATATGAACGTAGAATCATGTAAACACTTTCCTACAAAAGTTATTTGCCCCTTACAGAATGCCTAGGGTGACACAAATACTTTTGTGAGATAAGACTACGTTTTCCCTTCCAATTTAGGCACAAAAGATGAAGATTACTCTTGGAGATAGTTTAAGGTGTTTTTACTTTCAAAGATGAATGTGTTTTTTTTTTCTTCTATATGTTTAAAGCACTCAAAAAGATCTTATATATTGATGGAAAAACCGACCTTTTATGTATGCAACCTTTGAAATAAGTTATATACATAAACATTTGAAAAGGACTGAAAAGACACACCATTTCAGAATTTCGGACCGCATCCGTACGGATGAAGTTATCATCCGGACGGATATATCACAGTATCAAAGTTTTCACCGTTTCAGCCTTTCATCCGTACGGATAGATTCTTATCCGTTCGGATAGCTATCATCCGTACGGATAGATTCTTATCCGTACGGATAACTATCTCGTTTCTCCAAATTCGAATTTTGGTCCTTTAAGTGGATTTTCGATCCTTTAAGTGATTTTCCCGAACTATACTTGATCATTTAAATCCGTAAACTCGTAGATACTTATATGAGTGTACACTCCGTACCTACAAACTCATATTATAGCATTCCGAGTTCACCCATCTTTGTACCAAACCCCGATTACATAAATGAACATGGTAACACTTAAATTACCAACAATCCTCCCCCATTTAAGTGTAATCCTTGGTTTAGCTGAATAACAGTCAAAACATAGCAACTCATGCATCAATGATAATGTCACGAAGATTGAATTATCACTTAGTAAAATTACACATTTCAAATATTCGAGTATTAGGGTGTGTCTAAGCATTGAACCCTTTTACACGTTTTGAATACATGAAGATAACATACACATGAGTTAATATAACTCCAAAAGCTTATTCTTGACACTAATTATTCGGGCCTTGTGTCCATATCCATTCATGAGCATATAGAAAGCCAACTCTCGAACTTTCTTGAAGCGGCCAAACTTCATACTCATATAGGTGAGCCTTTATATAATCGTGCACCCGCAATAGCACTTTGTCAAAGACTCATTATGAAGAATCCCTTCATCCTTAACTTACGGGTAATAGCACATACCTCGGGATAATATCATGTGCTCAAATCTAGATAATAGGCCTTCACACATTGAATTACGCCTCTAACATTGTATTAGAAGGGAATTGGGTATCCTATCACCAAGATTCAAATGAGTTGTAAACCCATCCCGATAACGACTTTTGTACCAAGTCTCTAGCCAATCCTTTTGTTAAGTGATCGGCTAAGTTATGTTGAGATTTCACAAACACAACCGAAATCACCCCGTGAGTGATCAACTCACGAACCGCGCTATGTCTAACGCCCAGGTGTCGCGACTTACCATTATACACTTGACTATAAGCTTTAGACAAGGTAGAAGCACTATCACAATGGATAGAAATGGGTGATATTGGTTTTGGCCACAACGGAATTTCACAAATCAAATTCCTAAGCCACTCAACCTCTTTTCCGGCTGCAGCTAAGGCAACAAACTCGGACTCCATAGTCGAGCTAGTAATACACGTTTGCTTTTTGGAAGCCCATGAAACGGCACCTCCTCCAAGTAAAAACACCCAACCGCTCGTAGAAGAAAAATCTTCCACATTGGATATCCAACTAGCATCCGAGTATCATTCTATTACAGAAGGGTGTCCAACATAAGTCAAGCCAAAATCCTTGGTAGACTTAAGGTATCTTAGCACACGATTTACAGCAAGCCAATGATGGCTGCTTGGATTAATCGTAAACCTGATTAGCTTTCCAACCGCATAAGCAATATCTGGACGTGTGCTAGTCATATCATACATCAAACATCCTATCACCCGAGAATATTCAAGTTGTAATATCGGATTTCCCGTATTAGGCATGAGTTTCTCATTAGGATCCATGGGAGTATTAGCCGGAGTGGAGTTTTCACAATTGAACTTCTTCAACACTTTCTCAATGTAATGAGATTGTGTCAAAGAGAACCCTTTGTCACTATGTTTTATCTTGATTCCTAGAATCACATCCGCCTCCCCTATATCTTTCATAGAAAAGACAAAAATTCTTTGCAAGGGTCAACTTGATCTTGGTTAGTTCCATAGATCAACATGTCATCAACATATAAGCAAATTATCACACCATTACCAGTATTGTCAAATTTGCTATATATACACTTGTCTGATTGATTAATCATAAAACCATGAGACAAGATAACTTCATCAAATTTATGATGCCATTGTTTAGGTGCTTGTTTAAGACCATACAATGATTTAACAAGCTTACAAACCTTATGCTCATTTCCAGGCAATACAAAACCTTCCGGTTGTTTCATATAAATTTCTTCTTCCAAATCTCCATTTAAGAACGCCGTCTTAACATCCATTTGATGGATTACCAGATTGTTAATTGCTGCCAATGCTATCAACAATCTTATTGTGGATATTCTTGCAACCGGTGCATAGGTATCAAAATAATCAATACCTTCTTTTTGCCTAAAGCCTTGGATTACCAATCTGGCTTTGTGTCTGTCAACTGTATCGTCAATCTTCATTTTCCTTTTAAAAATCCACTTGCAACCCAAAGGTTTGCAACCACGTAGAGGATCGGTAAGTATCCACGTATTGTTTCCCACAATGGAATCCATCTCATCATTGATGGCTTCTTTCCAAAACGAAACATCTTGAGACTCCATGGCCTCCTTAAATGTCTTAGGATCCTCATCAATATTATAACAATATGAATATTGGAATCCTACTTCGTCTCTTGTTCCTTCTACCAAATAAGTTTGATAGTCGGATCCAAAAGACTTTGCTTTCCTAGCCCTTTTGCTTCTACGAAGCTCCAAAGGTTCATCTTGAGAATTAATATCATTATTGTTCTCCACTCCAACATTAATCGGAGTTATATCTTTCGGTCTTTGTATAGACGAAAACCGATTTTCATCAAAGATAGCATCTCTTGATTCAATCACATAATGAATAGCAACTGAATCATTAGGCTCTATGACATAGAACCTATAAGCCTTGGAATGCATAGCATATCCAATGAATATACAATCAATGCCTCTTTCACCCAAGGTTTTAATCTTAGGCATGGTAAGCCTTACAACAAATTACATCCCCAAACTCGTAGATAACTCAAGTTTGGCTTCTTTTTGAACCAAAGTTCATATGGGGTAATAGGATTCCTTTTATTAAGAACTCTATTTAGCAAATAACAAGCCGTTAACATGGCTTCTCCCAAAATCCCTCACTCAAACCTGAGTAAGATAGCATGGAATTAACCATCTCTTTAAGAGTACGGTTTTTCCTTTCCGCTATACCGTTTAGCTGTGGCGTGTAAGGCGCCGTAATCTCATGTATAATCCCACATGACCCGAAAAAGGTTGGATCAAAGTATTCACCACCTCGATCGGTACGCAACTTTTTAATTTTAGAGGTTAATTGCAACTCAACTTCACTTTTATAGATTTTGAATTTTTTCGATTGACTCATCTTTAGAATGAAGTAAAAACACATAATAGAACCGAGTGCAATCATCTATAAAAGTCACTACATATCTTTTGTTGCCAAAAGAAGGTGTAGCACAAAAGTCACATTGAATCACTATGGACAAGATCCAAAACTGAAATGACCTTTCAATACTCTGAAAAGGTTGTCTAACAATTTTGTTCAACATACATGTATCACATTTATTTACATTAATATCAAAAGACGGAATCAAATCATGTTTAGACATTAATAACATGCGTTTGTAATGAACATGTCCTAACCGAGCATGCCATAAAACAGAAACATTAACATCATGATTCATACAAACATTATTCACAACATCATGCTGAATGTTAAGCATAAACATACCATTACAAAGATAACCAAATCCTATGAATACACCAAACTTACTTAAAATGTATTTGTCAGACTCAAAGACTTGTTTAAAACCATCTTTACATAACAAACTTCCTGAAACCAAGTTTTTCCGGATCCCCGGAACAAATAGTACATGTTTTAAAGTTACAAATTTGCCAGAACTAAAAGGTAAAACAACAGTTCCTCTTCCACGAATGGCGGCCTTTGACTCGTTTCCCATAAATAGCATGGATCCATCGTTAACAGGTTCATAATCTTTAAACCAACGTTGATCCTTCCAACGTTGATCCTTGCAGATATATTTCGAAACCACTCACTTAGTTGATACAATTCATCGCCATGGCAAGCCCATGACTTTATCTGAGTTGATCAATGAGCTTCCAATCAATCCGACAAAATCGTCATGTGTTTATCGACTCATGCGCATTCTGATTCATTCGGGTTTCTTTAAATCAGAAAAAATTAATGAAAAAGAGGGTTATCTGCTGACCCCTGCTTGTAATTTGTAAACTCCTCTTGAAAGATGAACCCATGAGTGTTTCTCCTTTTCTATTCTCCATGCTTGATCCAATCTTGACAAATCCATGGAACCAGCTAAGTGAGTGGTTTCGAAATGATGATCATCAAACACCTTTCGCTACGACTCACGGGGCGACGTTTTGGGAATTAACCGCTCAAAACCCGAATTTGAACAGTTCTTTTAATGAAGCCATGGCTAGTGATGCCCGTTTGGTTATCAGGGTGCTAATTGAAGATTTTAAGCATGTTTTTGAAGGGATTACTACATTGGTTGATGTCGGTGGCGGCACGGGAACTATGGCTAAGGCTTTTACAAATGCATTCCCTCACTTGAAGTGCATTGTGCTTGATCTTCCCCATGTGGTTGATGGTTTGGACAGCCATAAAAATTTGGACATTGTTGCAGGAGACATGTTCAAATTTATCCCTTCTGCGGATGCTGTTCTCTTGAAGGTATTAACTTAACTTAACTTTTTTTTTTCTTTTTCTTGGAAGGATACTAAAGATTTTAATTAAACTACGGGGGGAATCGAATCCAAGTCCTTCCACTGGAGGCCAGGGTAAACCCCCACCGGTGACCACTGGGGTATGAGCCTTGCCCTAACTTAACTACTACTTTTTTTTTCTTTCTCTTCTTGATATATTAATTAAGAGGATTAATTAGCTGAAATTCCCCATTGATGAGATCCCGATTCAAAGTAAATGGATTAGCTCTTAAATAACTGTAGCTGTATGTATTAACAAATGAGATATTATTAATAATTTAATACGGTTGTACTAGCACATATCGGATGTATTTAATCTTATGAAGATGGTAATGAATCTCTTCCATTAAATTGTGCCGACATCTAGACAATTGTACGTGAAGAATATATATCTCTTTGCCTTTCCAGTGGATATTGCATGTGTGGAGTGACGAGGAATGTGTGGAGATTCTCAAAAAGTGTAAAGAAGCAATTCATAGCAAAGAAAAAGGAGGAAAGGTGATGATCATGAACATGGTGTTGGATGAGCAGAAGAAAGGTAATGTCGTGACTACTGAAACTCAATTGTTTTTGATATGCTGATGATGGTGGCAGCACAAGGTAAAGAAAGAACCGAAGATGAGTGGGCTCTAATGTTCTCCAAAGCTGGATTCATTAGCTACCAGATAAATCATATATCTAAACTGACATCTTTGATTGAGGTGTTTTATTGATGTGTGGATCAAGACGTATGTCTTATGAATCATATAAGCAATCCATGTTTATGTTGGAATAAAATATGTTATAGGGTGATGGTTTTATGTTGAAACATATGAGGCTTCAATAAGATAGTATAGAGTATAGTTTGTATACTCTACTGAACTAACATTTTGTATATTTCAACAAGCCACATTTTGTATATTTCAACAAGCCTCCTCAAATGTGTTAATGTTTTTGTTTGTTTAGGAAAGACTGTATTCACAGCGGGGTTTGAAACTTTTACCTCATGCTCTGATACCATGTTGAACTACTGTATCTCCTAAAATCTTAGGTTGATGGGGATATAGATAATTAAATTTCATATATTTCAACATACTCGTACCACATGGCACAATGGCGTCGAGACAATGAGTGTGCCTTATCAGTTTGATGGTGACATCTCCTAAAATTTTAAGTTAACGGGGCTATAGATAAATTAAATTTCATATATTTCAACATACTCGTACCACATGGTGTTGGAATAGTGTCCTAAACCCAATCGGGTTGGATCGGATCCGACCGGGTCGGATCATTTATACTATTTCTTTATGTTTATACATATATTAAATGGCTTTTCTGTTGTCATATATATGTTATTTTAAAGAACCAATTATGAATTGTTATATGATAACGTCCTTAGTATTAAACTGTGATAGAGAACCATGATAGGCGATTATGGTTGATGAGATCTCTAATCACTTTAATAAGTTTGATACTTAAATGTCTCTAGCCGATGTACTATTAAACAGGGCATTGATAGTATAAACGGACTAACACGTATTAGATGTCTTCTCTCGTCTTTAGGGCGGGGATAGATCTCGTCTATCGAAGTGTAGAGACACTTGGACCGTACGTGGACGTGTATTAGAGAATGCGTACGTTAGACTGACCCACTTACACAGATAAGTGTCACACTATGTGGCGGTTGTGTAATTATCCTTAAGACCGGAGTCTTCATGGCATCACGGTGTGTATTGTCATGCTTTGACACTATTGAGGTTTCCCCTAGCCACGGGGCGATCATGCGGTAGTGATTGGGTGTGATAATGAAGCATGCGGAGTATACATGTTTGGTCGTCCGGGAATCGCGTATCCTATGATTGGGATCGAATATCCGAAATGGCCTTCTTATAAGGAATGTCTTACTCTCGTGAATCTTTGCAAAGTGGGAGTAAATGAGTTACTTCGAGAGAGCTTGATATCCAGATTATAAGATACGGTCGTTGATGTTTTGACACTCGACTAACGACCGTATGGATATTATTACAGCGATAGGATTGTAAGTTACACGGTAAGCGTTTCACATGAAAGGTAGTAGTCATTGCATTTGACTCTTCCGATGATTGGGGGTCACGGTGTGTTGCTAGACGCTAT
Source organism: Gentiana straminea (assembly GCA_036785695.1). NCBI lineage: Eukaryota > Viridiplantae > Streptophyta > Magnoliopsida > Gentianales > Gentianaceae > Gentiana > Gentiana straminea. Next base: position 15,633,761 of record JAVUPR010000497.1, on the reverse strand, counting down.
CCCGTGATCGTTAGGCATGAAGGGCATTTTCGTAATTTGCACTTTGTGTCTTCGGCCAACATATTCGGAAGCCTATCGGGTCACACACATAAGTACATCTAGCCGGATTAAAATGTGGTTATAGATGATAACCAAATAAGGAAAGTTTATCTCGTGCTATAAAGGTTATAGTGGTAAATTAATATGGTGGTATTTATTTATTATGAATAAATAAAATACAAGATATTAATTATATTAATTAAAGAATATTCCGGAAGCCAATTTGTTGGTCAAAGGGGCGCCACATTGAAGTGTATAAGATACACTTGGATTGTGCAATTTAATTAATAGTGTTACCAAATATTAATATTAGATATTAATATATATATAAACAATACTTAAGTGTGCGTGTGTGCAATAGTGCAGTGCATGCGCATGTGAGTATATATATAATATATAGATTTATATGTGTTATATATATGTGATATATACACATGTGTAAATTGATTTATGGTAATACAATAAAGATAATCAATATTAGATATTGACAATATCTTGGGAATATTCAATATAAGATATTGACAATATCCTAGATTTATTTGATATAAGATATTATAATAAATGAGATAAATCAATCAATTATATTTTCCTTATTTTATTGGGAAAATGTTTTCTTCTCCTCCACACCTCTTGGGGCGCCACATCCATTATAAAAGGGAGGTGGGTGTCAAGCTCTTTTGTACATCACAATTCCAAGAACTAATAGTTCTTGTGTAAAATAGAGAGCATCCTATAGAGAGTTGGAGAGTGGGGGAAAGGGCCGGTCTAGCAATCGGAGTTTTCCAATAGCAATCCATGATGGGATTCCGGCAGGCTGTTCGTGTGGACTAGCGGTAGAGGCCGAACACTTGGGCGGCTCTATGCAGAACTACTCTCCTTAGACGGTCAAAGCGTCGAGCTTTTAGATCAACCAAGGTAACCACCGTCTACTAACTCGTTTGTTTATTGCTTAAACGAAGTCGATCCTGGTTAAAAGGAAATAAAATTTTAAATTCCGCTGCGTTCCCGCGTAGATTTCCTAACACATGGCACAATGGCGTCGATACAATGTGTGTGCCTTATCCGTTTGATGGTGACATCTATTGTGGATAATAAGAGCATCTCCAAAAGTGCTCGTTACTCATACCCCAAGCATTTTTTTTATCCTTTTAAGTTTACAATGAAAACCCGGTAAAGCCCGATAAGTCGAAAAGAAACTGTAGGTAATACAATTCACACATCCGAGATAGACATATTTATGATGCGTAGGATGTATGTTTATAGAGATAGACATATTTATGATGAGACCATAATTAAAATTAATTAAGTGAATTAATTTACATAAATACTTCAACCTCAAAAGAATCAAGTTGAAATTGCCTCCCTATATTATAATGACGGTGAAGAGCCCTTGTTCGGATCCAACTCATCAGCCAAAGCAGGGGGTTGACCTACCTCGGGTATATCGTTATTATCGAGATATAATCGTATGAGATCTCACGAATATTGGGGTTATGACTTGACTAAGAATTCTCTCGGCCACCAGCCAAAGCGGGTCGTTTGGATTTTAGAGGCAAGGGTTTGACTACTTCATAAGATGAAAATTGTCAAAGAGTTGACTAGTCAAACAACAAGAATCGTATAAGATACGATTGACAAAGAGTTGTCTACCTATTATGCTATTTTCGGCCAACCAGCCAAAGCGGGGGTCGGGGTAGTTTAGTGGGATCTTGTCCACTAAAGAAATTAATAATTTTTGAAAGTCAATTGGAAGTAGTTGACTAGTGGGAGCAAAATCATAAACCAAAAGACCATTTTTGATTTTGCGTGTATAAACAACAACACTCATTTATTTTCATTTTTATGTTGTAGTTTTAGCAAACTTTATATTTATGTTTAATTCTCGATTAGTAAAACCAAATTATGACTGTTAATTTTGAGAAACGTTCTCAAATATGGTTAAGTAATTTTAATCCTTTTAAAATGAGCAATGACACGAGAGATCCCGTTGTTGTAGTTAGAGACAAGTAGGCTACATATTTGATGGAGTACTCCAAAGCTTTAATTATTAATGAAAGCGGAATCTCATGATATGATTAAATCATTTGAAATAAGTTTCAACGAATTAGTCTTATATTGGATACGATCCAAGATGATCATTCAGTCATATGATGACAATTAATTCAAACGTTGAATAAGAATGACCACATCTAATTTTGGAAAGGTTGGTTTCAAAATTGTAAGATTTAAGTATCGACTTAATTCTATCATTGCTTAAAGGTTAATTAAATAGTCAATGTTTTGAATACGATTCAAAAGGTTAAATAAACTATTTAATATACTTTAGATTTTCTTTATGAAAGGAAATTAAAGACATAGCTCTTGTGATCCTTCTTAAGTCTTATGAAGACTACACTAAGAAATATTGTACAAGTGCTTAAAGGATTGAAAGGAAAGTTAGGGCATGTGCTTAAATAGAGAACTTATTGAAGTTTCTATTCTAGGCAAGTGAGTTGAGATAAATCTATCTAAGTTCAAGTCAACTCTCAGATTTATGATATCTTACGAGTGTGATTAAATTAGAAAGATTAAATACAGATATGGAAGGTTAAACAAATGTTGTAACACTTACCATATTCTGGATCTAGTAAACTGATAAGGGAACTAAATAAATATTATTATGTTCTGGTTCTTATGAAGAACACGCTTTCAGTTATTTGTTAGGATTTAGTAGACATATTCAATTGTAAAAAATAAATGTTATTCCGATAAAGTTGGAAGGTCAATGAATCTAACATACTAGATTGATGTCACTATATAGTAGATATATGTGATCTCAACTAAATATTTGTGGGGCTGTTATCCTTAATATTTGTGGTTGTTCTAGACATAGTCTCTCTGGGAGGGAAGCGTGTAATTAAACGTCATTCTGATGATGTTGAACCATATGATTATGAATCATGTGGGTAATACGTATCTTACCTAAAGATGACTAAAATACCCTTTTATGAAAAGGTTGTAAAAATCTAGAAAAATTGTGTGAAGCCTAAACATACCGATGTTTGTTGGCTTGTGACAATTAATGCCACAAATAATTGTTTATTAATCTCTATGACTATTTTAAAAATAGTTGAATATACTTATTGAAGTACGACAATTCGGAAGGCCCGAAAAGTTCGAGCTAGTACGAATATGAGATTGATGAGCTATTTAGGAATTAATCTCCAATTGGATTGAAGTAATTAATACCTGAAGGGTGTTTCAGAAGTCGTCTAAAAGGAATAAGATTCTCCCTTGAAGGATACCATCTTTGGGATAAGCAATTAGATTGCGTTCCCAAAATGGAAACAACGCTTTATATGATAAAGGTGTGACGCAAGCCATGCGAAGTATCCCTTACCCGTTTCGGGATAGTGCCCTTATACTTAACCGAGTTCCAAAGATAAAGGTTGAATAAATTCCATATTAGATATGGAAGAGGATAATGTCGAATCTATCTTAACCGATGATTTGAAGTTGTTATAGGCAGAGTCAGAAAGGCTTGGAGCCTAATACGACATATGCGACTTTGTGGAATGTCTTAGCTAGCACGCTGGACATTATTTACCTGTCCGTGGAGCAAAATGTTTGTCTCCAAACATGCTGTCTTCTAGAGGAAGTGTTTCTTCCAAAAGAAACAGTGGGAGTAGATTTAGATCTCAAAGGTAGTTTGAGAACCACAGGGAGTTATTCAACCATAGGAACGTGAGCGTACGCCACATAGCGATGAGGTGTAGATCACTGCTCAGTGCACACAAAAGTTCTGTAAGTCTGTGGATAACCGCAAGCCTGAAAAGGCTGTTGGTATGTTCATCTTGAAGAATGAATATCTCACGACTTATGAAATAATGTTTGAAAGGCAAGATTGAGAGATATGGCCAGGAGCCATAATATCTGAATTAGATTCCATCAGTGACAACCAGGTTGTGAACCTAATCTGTCTTACCTACAGGGAATGTCCCTGTAAGACTGAGCCCGGTTCTATTCAGATGATGCTTGTTATAACTTCGTATTATGGCTATATGATAGTGTTGAAGACATTGGGCAGAAAGCTCAATGTTCAGACAATAACATGATATGTAAGCCCACGAGATCCATTTATGGACTTAAACAAGTTTCTCTAGACGATTTCTTTGTTTGATAATCAAAGGAGTTTGATTTAGTCAAAAGAAGGATATGCCCAATGTGCAAGATGGATAGTGGGAGTGTGTTATGATTTTTGAGCAAGGTATTAGATATCTATTTCGAGAATTATCACCCCATGTCACAAATCAATTAATGTTTGGTAGTTCAAGGTCTTTGTTAAAGCACTTGGATTAGCAGCTTCTTATTTTAGAAATAAGAATCTATAGCGATAGATTTAACTCTTTGTTAGATTATAGTTTACCTATATAGATGTGATGCTAAAAGAAGTTTAGCATAGATCGCGAGATTCGTCTATGTTAGGACATTGGTCCTAAAGATAAGGTGAAAGATGATGCTTATGGAAGGTTTCCTTCGCTACGCGATAGAACCATCTTATAGGTGATGCCGGATGTTCATAGTCCATGAATAGTCATGAGCAAGTATGAAAGTAGATCTGGTGAAGGTTGAGAATACCCTTAAACAAGTTAAGGAAATTTTTTCTAGTTTATTGAAGCTTGGAATTAAATAAACGTAGATATACAGACGTATATCCTGAGTCTTACGAAGGCGAGTGGGAGGTACAGTCTGGGTTTGCAGTCACTTTGATTAAGTGATACAGTGAGCTGGAAATGTTCTAGCATATGGGTCACTGTAAATTCTACAACTAGGCCAAAACACAAGTAGTGCCTTAGAGGCGCAATGCGGGAGCAAGACATGGATCTGAAGGTTCATTCTTGAACCTTGTACGGTTCTTCCACCTTTTCTATATAGCCGATATAGTAAGTGGATTCATTGCTTGAAGCAAGGACCGGGTCTCGTCGAGATTCATGTGTGTGTTGAGGCGGTTCCTTTGACTTGGTCGTTTGGAACATGATATGAAGATAGTTCGAGTCCCCACGGATAGCGATCCGTTTATGGCTGTGGGTCGGTTGCGAGTATTGCATGAGATTCTTGTGTTTCAACTTGGTCTTGTGTGTGCGAGTGATTGGTTTTAGGCCAAGTGGGAGATTGTTGGAATAGTGTCCTAAACCCAATCGGGTTGGATCGGATCCGACCGGGTCGGATCATTTCTACTATTTCTTTATGTTTATACATATATTAAATGGCTTTTCTCGTTGTCATATATATGTTCTTTTAAAGAACCAATTATGAATTGTTATATGATAACGTCCTTAGTATTAAACTCGTGATAGAGAAACCATGATAGGCGATTATGGTTGATGAGATCTCTAATCACTTTAATAAGTTTGATACTTAAATGTCTCTAGGCCGATGTACTATTAAACAGGGCATTGATAGTATAAACGACTAACACGTATTAGATGTCTTCTCGTCTTTAGGGCGGGGATAGATCTCGTCTATCGAAGTGTGTAGACACTTGGACCGTACGTGGACGTGTATTAGAGAATGCGTACGTTAGATCGACCCACTTACACGGATAAGTGTCACACTATGTGGCGGTTGTGTAATTATCCTTAAGACCGGAGTCTTCATGGCATCACGGTGTGGATTGTCATGCTTTGACACTATTGAGGTTTCCCCTAGCCACGGGGCGATCATGCGGTAGTGATTGGGTGTGATAATGAAGCATGCGGAGTATACATGTTTGGTCGTCCGGGAATCGCGTATCCTATGATTGGGATCGAATATCCGAAATGGCCTTCTTATAAGGAATGTCTTACTCTCGTGAATCTTTGCAAAGTGGGAGTAAATGAGTTACTTCGAGAGAGCTTGATATCCAGATTATAAGATACGGTCGTTGATGTTTTGACACTCGACTAACGACCGTATGGATATTATTACGGCGATAGGATTGTAAGTTACACGGTAATCGTTTCACATGAAAGGTAGTAGTCATTGCATTTGACTCTTCCGATGATTGGGGGTCACGGTGTGTTGCTAGACGCTATCCCGTGATCGTTAGGCATGAAGGGCATTTTCGTAATTTGCACTTTGTGTCTACGGCCAACATATTCGGAAGCCTATCGGGTCACACACATAAGAACATCTAGCCGGATTAAAATGTGGTTATAGATGATAACCAAATAAGGAAAGTTTATCTCGTGCTATAAAGGTTATAGTGGTAAATTAATATGGTGGTATTTATTTATTATGAATAAATAAAATACAAGATATTAATTATATTAATTAAAGAATATTCCGGAAGCCAATTTGTTGGTCAAAGGGGCGCCACATTGAAGTGTATAAGATACACTTGGATTGTGTAATTTAATTAATAGTGTTACCAAATATTAATATTAGATATTAATATATATATAAACAATACTTAAGTGTGCGTGTGTGCAATAGTGCAGTGCATGCGCATGTGAGTATATATATAATATATAGATTTATATGTGTTATATATACGTGATATATACACATGTGTAAATTGATTTATGGTAATACAATAAAGATAGTCAATATTAGATATTGACAATATCTTGGGAATATTCAATATAAGATATTGACAATATCCTAGATTTATTTGATATAAGATATTATAATAAATGAGATAAATCAATCAATTATATTTTCCTTATTTTATTGGGAAAATGTTTTCTTCTCCTCCACACCTCTTGGGGCGCCACATCCATTATAAAAGGGAGGTGGGTGTCAAACTCTTTTGTACATCACAATTCCAAGAACTAATAGTTCTTGTGTAAAATAGAGAGCATCCCATAGAGAGTTGGAGAGAGGGGAAAAGGGCCGGTCTTAGCAACCGGAGTTTTCCAATAGCAATCCATGATGGGATTCCGGCGGGTCGTTCGTGTGGACTAGCGGTAGAGGCCGAACACTTGGGCGGCTCTATGCGAACTACTCTCCTTAGACGGTCAAAGCGTCGATCTTTTAGATCAACCAAGGTAACCACCGTCTACTAACTCGTTTGTTTATTGCTTAAACGAAGTCGATCCCGGTTAAAAGGAAATAAAATTTTAAATTCCGTTGCGTTCCCGCGTAGATTTCCTAACAAAGGGTATCGAGAGAGGGCTTCGAGCTTAAGCAATAAGCATGTTATTGTGCGTAGTTAATTTTATCGTTAAAATCACGTGATTAAAAGATGAAAGATTTTTAATTTGCAAAATTGATACACGAAAAGAAAAAAAGAGGGCGGCAATGGTGGTGCTCGGACGATCGGCGGCGGCACCACCACCGTGTGATCGCCGGCGGCGGCGGCGGCCTCCGCCCGGCGGCCGCCGGCGTGACGCGGTGGCCCCGCTTTTGTTTTGTGTATTTTGTGATTTAATATGGTTCATAGTTGTGATTATTAATTTCTCTTTGTTTAGTTGTGTCATGTATGGCTAACCAATAGTTCAAATAGTTTGGGCGTATTGGGATGCCACATGGCGCATTAAAATAATAATGGTCTTTCCAAACTTTGTTTGGAATAGGCTAGCCATTTCCAAATATTTGATTTGGGAAAAGCGCCAGCTGGCTGCCACTTCCAAAATTTTGATTTTGGAAAGTGGTCGGCTAAACCAAAATTATTTGGCATTTCCAAATATTTGATTTGGAATAGCCTAGGCCCTTTTCCAAATATTTAATTTGTAAAGCTGCTTGCGCCACTTCCAAAATTTTGATTTTGGAAAGTGGCGAAGCTAAGCCAAATTTGGTTTAGGAAACCAGCGCATCCCTTTTGATTACGAATCGAAAGGAAAGAAATAAAAGAGAAATAATTTTAATTTTGATTTATTTTTAGAATAGTTTTAATTAATTAAAATTAAAATTAAAATCGTTTAAAATTAATCGTTAATTTTATTTCGATTAAAATCATTTAATTAATTAAATGTTAATTAGTTAATTGATTGGATAAAATTATTTAATAGATTAAATGTTAATTGATTAATTAAGACGCAAGTAGTTAAGTTTTAATTTTATCTTTTTCATAAGATTTTATTGTATGGATTAGATATAGTAGATATAATATGATTATATGGACCCCGATTGATCATGGACTCGACCGATAGGATAGATGTAAATGATTTAATTTTTCTGTTGGTTTAAAAATTGTCCTAGGCCGTTATGAAGAACGTGACCTAGTTTATTTTCTGCATTTATCCCATTCCCGTTAGCTCCCCCCGTGTGCGGCGGGTGTATTTATTTTATTCGATAGAATTAAATGTAACAAGAATGAAGCGAAAGATGGAGACCAAAGAAAGACGAAAATAAAGATCCCATTGGAGAATGGAGCATTAAAGATCCTATTGGCGGTTGCAGAACTACCCTTAGATTGTGACCCGCGGTTTCGTCGGTTGTATTCGAAACCGCACCTAGGAAAAGTCCATGATCATACCGGTTACTTTACGCATTTATTTATTTTGTGCTTGTATTTATTTTATATGATACGATAGATGCATGACTAGGCACGATCTAGATAAATGCGTATGATGTATGTTTATAGAGATAGACATATTTATGATGAGACCATAATTAAAATTAATTAAGTGAATTAATTTACATAAATACTTCCACCTCAAAAGAATCAAGTTGAAATTGCCTCCCCATATTATAATGACGGTGAAGAGCCCTTGTTCGGATCCAACTCATCAGCCAAAGCAGGGGGTTGACCTACCTCGGGTATATCGTTATTATCGAGATATGATCGTATGAGATCTCACGAATATTGGGGTTATGACTTGACTAAGAATTCTCTCGGCCACCAGCCAAAGCGGGGTCGTTTGGATTTTAGAGACAAGGGTTTGACTACTTCATAAGATGAAAATTGTCAAAGAGTTGACTAGTCAAACAACAAGAATCGTATAAGATACGATTGACAAAGAGTTGTCTACCTATTATGCTATTTTCGGCCCACCAGCCAAAGCGGGGGTCTGGGTAGTTTAGTGGGATCTTGTCCAAGAAAGAAATTAATAATTCTTGAAAGTCAATTGGAAGTAGTTGACTAGTGGGAGCAAAATCATAAACCAAAAGACCATTTTTGATTTTGCGTGTATAAACAACAACACTCATTTATTTTCATTTTTATGTTGTAGTTTTAGCAAACTTTATATTTATGTTTAATTCTCGATTAGTAAAACCAAATTATAATTGTTAATTTTGAGAAACGTTCTCAAATATGGTTAAGTAATATTAATCCTTTTAAAATGAGCAATGACACGAGAGATCCCGTTGTAGTAGTTAGAGACAAGGAGGCTACATATTTGATGGAGTACTCCAAAGCTTTAATTATTAATGAAAGCGGAATCTCATGATATGATTAAATCATTTGAAATAAGTTTCAACGAATTAGTCATATATTGGATACGATCCAAGATGATCATTCAGTCATATGATGACAATTAATTCAAACGTTGAATAAGAATGTCCACATCTAATTTTGGAAAGGTTGTTTTCAAAATTGTAAGATTTAAGTATCGACTTAATTCTATCATTGCTTAAAGGTTAATTAAAAAGTCAATGTTTTGAATACGATTCAAAAGGTTAAATAAACTATTTAATATACTTTAGATTTTCTTTATGAAAGGAAATTAAAGACATAGCTCTTGTGATCCTTCTTAAGTCTTATGAAGACTACACTAAGAAATATTGTACAAGTGCTTAAAGGATTGAAAGGAAAGTTAGGGCATGTGCTTAAATAGAGAACTTATTGAAGTTTATATTCTAGGCAAGTGAGTTGAGATAAATCTATCTAAGTTCAAGTCAACTCTCAGATATATGATATCTTACGAGTGTGATTAAATTAGAAAGATTAAATACAGATATGGAAGGTTAAACAAATGTTGTAACACTTACCATATTCTGGATCTAGTAAACTGATAAGGGAACTAAATAAATGTTATCATGTTCTGGTTTTTATGAAGAACACGCTTTCAGTTATTTGTTAGGATTTAGTAGACATATTCAATTGTAAAGAATAAATGTTATTCCGATAAAGTTGGAAGGTCAATGAATCTAACATACTAGATTGATGTCACTATATAGTAGATATATGTGATCTCGACTAAATATTTGTGGGTCTGTTATCCTTAATATTTGTGGTTGTTCTAGACATAGTCTCTCTGGGAGGGAAGCGTGTAATTAAACGTCATTCTGATGATGTTGAACCATATGATTATGAATCATGTGGGTAGTACGTATCTTACCTAAAGATGACTAAAATACCCTTTTATGAAAAGGTTGTAAAAATCTAGAAAAATTGTCTGAAGCCTAAACATACCGATGTTTGTTGGGCTTGTGACAATTAATGCCACAAATAATTGTTTATTAATCTCTATGACTATTTTAAAAATAGTTGAATGTACTTATTGAAGTACGACAATTCGGAAGGCCCGAAAAGTTCGAGCTAGTACGAATATGAGATTGATGAGCTATTTAGGAATTAATCTCCAATTGGATTGAAGTAATTAATACCTGAAGGGTGTTTAAGTAGTCGTCTAAAAGGAATAAGATTCTCCCTTGAAGGATACCATCTTTGGGATAAGCAATTAGATTGCGTTCCCAAAATGGAAACAACGCTTTATATGATAAAGGTGTGACGCAAGCCATGCGAAGTATCCCTTACCCGTTTCGGGATATTGCCCTTATACTTACCGAGTTCCAAAGATAAAGGTTGAATAAATTCCATATTAGATATGGAAGAGGATAATGTTGAATCTATCTTAACCGATGATTTGAAGTTGTTATAGGCAGAGTCAGAAAGGCTTGGAGCCTAATACGACATATGCGACTTTGTGGAATGTCTTAGCTAGCATGCTGGACATTATTTACCTGTCCGTGGAGCAAAATGTTTGTCTCCAAACATGCTGTCTTCTAGAGGAAGTGTTTCTTCCAAAAGAAACAGTGGGAGTAGATTTTGATCTCAAAGGTAGTTTGAGAACCACAGGGAGTTATTCAACCATAGGAACGTGAGCGTACGCCACATAGCGATGAGGTGTAGATCACTGCTCAGTGCACACAAAAGTTCTGTAAGTCTGTGGATAACCTCAAGCCTGAAAAGGCTGTTGGTATGTTCATCTTGAAGAATGAATATTTCACGACTTATGAAAGAATGTTTGAAAGGCAAGATTGAGAGATATGGCCAGGAGCCATAATATCTGAATTAGATTCCATCAGTGACAACCAGGTTGTGAACCTAGTCTGTCTTACCTACAGGGAATGTCCCTGTAAGACTGAGCCCGGTTCTATTCAGATGATGCTTGTTATAACTTCGTATCATGGCTATATGATAGTGTTGAAGACATTGGCCAGAAAGCTCAATGTTCATAGACAATAACATGATATGTAAGCCCACGAGATCCATTTATGGACTTAAACAAGTTTCTCTAGACGATTTCTTTGTTTGATAATTGTAGAAATATTACTCAAAGATATCGAGTTGAGTCCGCCGAGGTTTCGCGCAGGTGCTCGCGACTCGCCGAGCCTCGTGATTTCGTACATAATATTTTGTACACCTTATTTAATTGTAAAAGACATATTAATTGTGATATTAATTGTGATTCATATAAACAATTAATATGTCAAACTCTAGTTTACTTTATGTCATAGACATAACTTTTACTTTTTACTTTTGCATGCTTGCCGCCCACATCTACATACTCAAGTGGCCGCCCAAGCTAGCTAGCTAGTCTCTCTATCTCAATTGTATCTATTTATACATATCTTTACTCAATGAATAAAACTAAGTTGAAGTTTACTCTTGTGTTAACACATTCTCAAACTCTCTTCATGGTAGCAGAGCCATTTGTGTTCTAACTTTTTCCGCTGCAAAACTCATATTTCTGAAGAATGTCTTCCACATCCGACATTACTTCAACCTCGCGACTCTCGCCACCTCGGTGACCGGGAGTACCGACAACTCCTCTTCTTATACAAACCATAGACTTGATGGTAACAACTATCCGTTATGGTCAAGGTCTATGAAAATGTACATTTCGGACAAAGTAAGACGGGATACTTGTCCGGAACAAAACCCGCACCTCGCTCGAAACCGACCCCGCTTTTGAAGCATGGGACACAACAAATAATCAACTCATGACCATCCTCACGAGGTCAATGACAAAAGAGATAAGTGAAAACTTTATGATGTATGATACCGCCAAAGAAATCCGGGATAATGCCGTAGATCTTTACTCCAAGAAGGATAATACATCCGAGGTATATGAACTAAGCTCGATTCAAACTTGCAGGCAAGGGATATGTCCGTAACTCAATATTTCAATCAACTATCTAAGGCTTGGCAACACTTAGATATGTTAAAACTCACTCTTGGAATGATGTCAAGGATGCCGCTCTTTATAAAGACATCATAGAAAAGAAGAGAGTATTCGTTTCTCACCGGACCGAATCCTACTCTTGATGATGTTAGAGGAAGAATTCTTGCCACCAAACCTCTTCCAAATCTCAAATCCATGTTTGCCGAGGTCAAACATGAAGAAAGTAGGAGAAAAGTCATGCTTCGAAATCCCCTACCGACAACCATACCGAAGGTGCTTTGCCCGCCGACCGTCGTGAAGGCCGCCGAGGTTGCCGAGACATACAAGAAGCCTACCGAGAAAACTCGGAAAACTCGTTTCGTGATCACCGCAAACGCACAAATCACACCAAGGACAACCGCCGGAAGCTCCATGGCAAGCCTAACTCCTCAAAAACCTCAAAACCTATCGTGGAAAGTCAAGGCGGACACATCGCGAGGAGGAGAATGACAACCGATGAATGCTCGCTTGTCGCATTCAAAGCCTTCCCGAATCAACAAAAGGAAGGTAGTCACTCTACCGATGTTGCTACTCATACTCATACAAAAATTCTACTCTTCCCTTAGCAATGAAACATGGATTGTTGATTCTGGGGCATCCTCCCATATGACCGGTAATAAAAACCTTATAACCAACTATATGCCTTGTCACCAAATTCATAACATTAAAACTCGCCGATGGATCTATCTCTCGTGCAAAAGGTGTTGGAAATGTTAAACTCACTAATAAGATATGCCTACAGGATGTCCTATTTGTTCCAAACTTAGACCGCAATCTTATATCCGTCAAAGAGACTCACTAAAGATTTGAATTGGACTCGTTGTTTTTAAGGAAAATCGGTGCACATTCCAGATCCTACTTCACAGAAGTGATTGGGAAGGCTAAACCTTGCGCCGGATTGTTTCGGTCAACCCCGCCGAAGACGTAAGACCGAAGACCGAATCGCCTCGCCACTTTACGCTCCCGTACTTTAGACAATATCATGTTATGGCATTATAGATTAGGACATCCAAGTTTTGGTTACTTAAAATCTTTAACTCCCGAATTGTTTAAAGGATGTAATCTCGAATGACCTTCAATGTGATATTTGTCAATTTGCTAAACTTACAAAATCTCGTGTATGCTAAGTTACCTCATTTGCATTCCTCACCCTTCACCTTAATACACAGTGATGTGTGGGGACCCTCTAGGGTGAAAAGTATAACAGGGAAAAGGTGGTTCGTCACCTTTATTGATGATTATACCAGGAACACTTGGGTTTTTTTAATGAAAGACAAATCTGAAGTTGGCCCTATCTTTCAAGAATTTTATCATATGGTCTCCACTCAATTTGATACTAAGGTCAAGATCTTAAAGACCGATAATGCTCTAGAATACTATGAGTCTAATCTCGCACCTTCTTGACGAGATAGAGGAATTGTTCATATCGTAGTTGTGTGGAAACACCTCGGCCAGAAATGGGGTTGCCGAGAGAAAGAACAGTGCACCCGCCGGAAATGGCCGTATCAATCATGTTCACCACACATGTTCCTAAATATATGTGGGGTGAAGCTATACCGACCGAACTTCAAGAACCGTATCGCAACCTATCACAATCTGTTGTGATAATAATTCACCTTATGCATGGCGAAAGATCCACCATCATGATAAAACCAAGCATGTGGACATTGACGACACTTTCTCGAAGGAGAAGATTGATGCCAAGATTATTCAACTCCGATGTTCCCTCGCCTTGATCGAATGTTGATATTCTTACCAAGGCTATTCCACCTCTTATGTTCAAATAGATTAAGTAGCAAACTTGGTCGCATCAACATATACAAACCCCGCCTTGAGGGGGGTGTAGAAATATTACTATTACTCGAGTTGAGAAATATTACTCGAGATACCGAGTTGAGTCCGCCGAGGTTTCGGCAGGTGCTCGCGGACTCGCCGAGCCTCGGATTTCGTACATAATATTTTGTACACCTTATTTAATTGTAAAAGACATATTAATTGTGATATTAATTGTGATATTAATTGTGATATTAATTGTGATTCATATAAACAATTAATATGTCAAACTCTAGTTTACTTTATGTCATAGACATAACTTTTACTTTTTACTTTTGCATGCTTGCCGCCCACATCTACATACTCAAGTGGCCGCCCAAGCTAGCTAGCTAGTCTCTCTATCTCAATTGTATCTATTTATACATCTCTTTACTCAATGAATAAAACTAAGTTGAAGTTTACTCTTGTGTTAACACATTCTCAAACTCTCTTCAATAATCAAAGGAGTTTGATTTAGTCAAAAGAAGGATATGCCCAATGTGCAAGATGGATAGTGGGAGTGTGTTATGATTTTTTAGCAAGGTATTAGATATCTATCTCGAGAATTATCACCCCATGTCACGATCAATTAATGTTTGGTAGTTCAAGGTCTTTGTTAAAGCACTTGGATTAGCAGCTCTTATTTTAGAAATAAGAATATATAGCGATAGATTTAATCTATTGTTAGATTATAGTTTACCTATATAGATGTGATGCTAAAAGAAGTTTAGCATAGATCGCGAGATCTGTCTATGTTAGGACATTGGTCCTAAAGATAAGGTGAAAGATGATGCTTATGGAAGGTTTCCTTCGCTACTGCAATAGGAACCATCTTATAGGTGATGCCAGATGTTCATAGTCCATGAATAGTCATGAGCAAGTATGAAAGTAGATCTGGTGAAGGTTGAGAATACCCTTAAACAAGTTAAGGAAAATTTTCTAGTTTATTGAAACTTGGAATTAAATAAACGTAGATATACAGACGTATATCCTGAGTCTTACGAAGGCGAGTGGGAGCTACAGTCTGGGTTTACAGTCACTTTGATTAAGTGATACAGTGAGCTGGAAATGTTCTCGCATATGGGTCACTGTAAATTCTACAACTAGGCCAAAACACATTAGTGCCTTAGAGGCGCAGCGGGAGCAGTACATGGATCTAGAAGGTTCATTCCTGAACCTTGTACGGTTCTTCCACCTTTTCTATATAGCTGATATAGTAAGTGGATTCATTGCTTGAAGCAAGGACCGGGGTCTCGTCGAGAGATTCATGTGTGTGTTGAGGCGGTTCCTTTGACTTGGTCGTTTGGAACTTGATATGAAGATAGTCTGAGTCCCCACGGATAGCGATCCGTTTATGGCTAGGGCTGGTTGCGAGTATTGCATGAGATTCTTGTGTTTCAAGTTGGTCTTGTGTGTGTGAGTGATTGGTTTTAGGCCAAGTGGGAGATTGTTGGAATAATGTCCTAAACCCAATCGGGTTGGATCGGATCCGACCGGGTCGGATCATTTCTACTATTTCTTTATGTTTATACATATATTAAATGACTTTTCTGTTGTCATATATATGTTCTTTTAAAGAACCAATTATGAATTGTTATATGATAACGTCCTTAGTATTAAACCGTGATAGAGAAACCATGATAGGCGATTATGGTTGATGAGATCTCTAATCACTTTAATAAGTTTGATACTTAAATGTCTCTAGTCGATGTACTATTAAACAGGGCATTGATAGTATAAACGTACTACTAGCACGTATTAGATGTCTTCTCTTTTTAGGGCGGGGATAGATCTCGTCTATCGAAGTGTAGAGACACTTGGACCGTACGTGGACGTGTATTAGAGAATGCGTACGTTAGACCGACCCACTTACACGGATAAGTCACACACTATGTGGCGGTTGTGTAATTATCCTTAAGACCGGAGTCTTCATGGCATCACGGTGTGGATTGTCATGTTTTGACACTATTGAGGTTTCCCTAGCCACGGGGCGATCATGCGGTAGTGATTGGGTGTGATACGAAGCACGCGGAGTATACATGTTTGGTCGTCCGGGAATCGCGTATCCTATGATTGGGATCGAATATCCGAAATGGCCTTCTTATAAGGAATGTCTTACTCTCGTGAATCTTTGCAAAGTGGGAGTAAATGAGTTACTTCGAGAGAGCTTGATATCCAGATTATAAGATACGGTC
This sequence comes from Gentiana straminea, assembly GCA_036785695.1. Classification (NCBI taxonomy): domain Eukaryota; kingdom Viridiplantae; phylum Streptophyta; class Magnoliopsida; order Gentianales; family Gentianaceae; genus Gentiana; species Gentiana straminea. Next base: position 15,617,362 of record JAVUPR010000497.1, on the reverse strand, counting down.
GTTGATGTTTTGACACTCGACTAACGACCGTATGGATATTATTACGGCGATAGGATTGTAAGTTACACGGTAATCTGTTTCACATGAAAGGTAGTAGTCATTGCATTTGACTCTTCCGATGATTGGGGGTCACGGTGTGTTGCTTTAGACGCTATCCCGTGATCGTTAGGCATGAAGGGCATTTTCGTAATTTGCACTTTGTGTCTACGGCCAACATATTCGGAAGCCTATCGGGTCACACACATAAGAACATCTAGCCGGATTAAAATGTGGTTATAGATGATAACCAAATAAGGAAAGTTTATCTCGTGCTATAAAGGTTATAGTGGTAAATTAATATGGTGGTATTTATTTATTATGAATAAATAAAATACAAGATATTAATTATATTAATTAAAGAATATTCCGGAAGCCAATTTGTTGGTCAAAGGGGCGCCACATTGAAGTGTATAAGATACATTTTGGATTGTGTAATTTAATTAATAATGTACTAAATATTAATATTAGATATTAATATATATATAAACAATACTTAAGTGTGCGTGTGTGCAATAGTGCAGTGCATGCGCATGTGAGTATATATATAATATATAGATTTATATGTGTTATATATATGTGATATATACACACGCGTAAATTGATTTATGGTAATACAATAAAGATAGTCGATATTAGATATCGACAATATCTTGGGAATATTCAATATAAGATATCGACAATATCCTGATTTATTTGATATAAGATATTATAATAAATGAGATAAATCAATCAATTATATTTTCCTTATTTTATTGGAAAAATGTTTTCTTCTCCTCCACACCTCTTGGGGCGCCACATCAATTATAAAAGGGAGGTGGGTGTCGAAGCTTTCTTTTTTCAGTACATCACAATTCCAAGAATTAATAGTTATGTGTAAAATAGAGAAAGATCCTATGAGAGTTGGAGAGTGGGGAAAAGGGCCGGTCTAAGCAATCGGAGTTTTCCAATAGCAATCCATGATGGTATTCCGGCGGGGTCGTTCGTGTGGACTAGCGGTAGAGGCCGAACACTTGGGCGGCTTCTATGCGAACTACTCTCCTTAGACGGTCAAAGCGTCGATCTTTTAGATCAACCAAGGTAACCACCGTCTACTAACTCGTTTGTTTATTCGCTTAAACGAAGTCGATCCTGGTTAAAAGGAAATAAAATTCTAAATTCCGCTGCGTTCCCGCGTAGATTTCCTAACACATGGCACAATGGCGTCGATACAATGTGTGTGCCTTATCCGTTTGATGGTGACATCTATTGTGGATAATAAGAGCATCTCCAAAAGTGCTCGTTACTCATACCCCAAGCATTTTTTTATCCTTTTAAGTTTACAATGAAAACCCGGTAAAGCCCGATAAGTCGAAAAGAAACTGTAGGTAATACAATTCACACATCCGAATCAAACAATACCCAAAACAAACTATCAAATCGAATGTGCACAACAAAGCTTAGCCTACTTAAATTCTAATTACATGATCAACTAAATCAAGCAAAAAGACCGACCCCAGCAAAGTTAAATATTGAACTAGTTTGGGGTCAATTTGCCAAAACAACAACAAAGTACTCAAATTAATTCTCATGAATTTTTATTCTGATGCAAACATTCTCACGACTGAATAGCTGTGTTTAACATGAATTAAGGAATTACAATTCGTTGTATAAATATAGCAGAACCAAAAAAAAAAAATTCCATATAATTTTTTTTTTGAATTTGTTGGGTCATTTGAATCTTCAAAGACAGCAGCTTTTAGAACAGCTTACATATTACATTCCATGTCACTGCAAAAACAATAAATTAACCTTAATTATTAGACCTTAAACAGTAAATGACTGATAATAAAGGAAATATAAATTAATGAGGCACTTACTTAAAGCTTGTGTTACTCTCCTTCCATCTGGAGTAATGAATCTGGTTGGTTTAACAACTTTAGCAGGTCCACAATTATAGCCATTTCCAGGTGCTTTAAAGATGAATTTTGAAGGTAGCTTAACAGTCCTGTTACTACTTCCACCATGTCCAACACTAATCTGAAATGAACTTAAGGAGTTTGACTTAATTACCCCTCCTCTGCAACAGTTTGCAACCTGTTGGTTTAAGGGTGTTCCTGGAAGCAAGTCAACAATAATAGGATCTTTTTTACAAGACTGTGGGATGTTTCTTTTGAATCTTGCACAATTGCCTTGCGAAGTAGCGTGTGCTCCTACCGTGTTCCATATCACTTCGTTCTTGGCCCATGTCCATCCTAATGTCCAACCCGGAGCTCGAATTAGAGTGTTCTGATAGTTGTAGATGTCCACAATAGCCTGACAAATATAAAATGGAAATTGCCAGATTAAATTAGTTAAAGCATGAAACTTTAAGATGGCCCGGCAGCTCGCAAAGTCCGACTCTTATTCGAAGATCAAAACTAGATTAAAATGAGTGAGTGAAATGGGGGGGACTTACAACATAGCCATCAGGGGTCCAAAGCAGGAGATCCCATTTGACAGTGATATTCCCTTTCAGATCATGAACACCAGGAGATGCTTCTGTATTAAGTAAGGGTTCATTGAAAGGAAAGGGTAAAAACAAAAGTGAATTAGATAAATCATGTTCAATTAGTGATCACGAAGGTCAAACCAAAGATCTGGACTTGCTATCCAAGCTAGGTAATTAAAACTTGTTCTACCAAATGTGGATTGATAAATTAAAATTTTGTTCAAATGCATAACTATCTATTTGCTGCCATGGCACCATGCACATTCAATATATAAAGTACAGCAAACAGCAAAGCAGAGATGATTAATTAGCTGATATGGATAGGATTCACAGATCAAGAAAATTAAATTAAAACACCTGTTGAAGTAAATGCAGTGCAAGATAACAGAATTAGTAGAAACCCAAATGTGCATGATATGAATTTGGATAAGGATCCAAAGAGATACTCCATTCTTTCCAGCCACCAGATTTCTGCTGCAAGAAAATGGATGCTCTGCCCAGGACTCTGCTTAATTGCTACTGAATAATGAGCACAGGAGAGAAATGGGGGTAATATGTTTAAAATAAATAAAAAATTGAAGTCAACTAGCATGTTTTCTTTAATTAATCTAATCACTTTGAATCAATATTTAGTTACTTCTCTCTTTGCCAGATGATTTGATTCTGATATTGATGCCTGCTGATTAATTACAATGTGATTGCTGCTGTTTCATTATACATCGAATAATGATAGGTGCACGACCGCCGTCTACACCATTGATACTTGATAATGATAAATTTACATTATCATCAATTTAGACCCATCATTCATCAGCGGTGTATAATTAAGATTGCGACACGACAGTTATGTCCGTATCAATTTTTTTTTTTACAGATTTTCAGATTCAACAAAGTAGTTTACTTCGTCTCAAAAAAAAAAAAAAAAAAACAAAGTAAGTTTACACTGCGTTTAAATCACACACCATGTTTTATACACAAAATAAATTTTACTCGCACCTTATAATTTTGTAAGGGAAGGGGAGGGAAAAACAGATAGAAGTAGAAGAAGAGAATGTATTTTGAGAGTAAAGGTAAGATTTTATTATCAACTTTCTGAATGAATGTTACAATGCCATTTTACACCCTTTTATATGCATATAGAACAATAAGCTAGTCTAATTTGCACTAACAACCAGATAACAGCTACTAACAACCAGATAACAGCTAAGCATTGCTTCTACTGACTAACTTCTCCTTCAAGTTCCTGACATCCCCGCTTTCTTGAGCAACACCATGACCTCATGGTGGAGGAAACTCTGGAAATTTGGCGCTGATATAGTCTGCATCTTCCCAAGTAGATGCTGCTTCATCTAGATTAATCCATTTCATAAGCCATTGAACCACTGGTGCATTTCTTCTCTTGATAGTTCTGATATCCAAGATTCGTTCTGGATATATGGTCATCTGTCCATCCTCTAATGTAATAGGTGGATGGGATGATACTGGAATTTGAGCTTATTTGTATTTCTTTAGTAATGATATGTGAAACACATGATGCACTCTAGAACCTTCAGGTAAGAGTAGTTTGTAGGCTATAGGACTAAGTTTTTCAACCACTTTATAAAGGCCAAAGTATCTTGCTAATAGTTTTAGGTTCCTTCTCAAAGCCAAGGTATTTTGCCTGTAGGGTTGAAGCTTCAAGAAGACTAGGTCACCAATATGGAATTCTCTGTCTGTCCTTCCCTTATCAGCAAAATATTTCATTCTAGCTTGTGCATGCTCCAAATTTTCCTTCAGCTCCCTAGTGAGTAAGTGTTTTTGTTTGAGAAATTCATCTACTGTAGTAGCTGTTCCTTCACTGAAACTTCCTACTGGTATAGTAGTAGGCTTGTAACCATAGAGTGCTTCAAAATGAGATGTTTGTAATGATGTATGGAAGTTGGTGTTATACCAGAATTCAGCCAGTGTTAACCATTTTGACCACTGTTTTGGCCTTTGAAAACACATACACCTCAAGTACATTTCCAAACATTGATTGACCCTTTCTGTTTGTCCATCAGTCTGAGGATGGTATGCAGAACTGAGTGCCAACTTAACCCCTACTAACTGAAACAGATGCTGCCAAAATTCACTAGTAAAGATACTGTCCCTGTCACTGACTATAGTAGTTGGCAAGCTGTGTAACCTGTAAACTTGGTGGAAAAATGCATCAGCCACAGATTCTACTGTATATTCCCTTCCCAATGGCACAAAATGACCCCATTTTGTAAACATATCCACTACATCCATGATAGCTTCATTTCCCTCAGAATTTGGAAGTCCCTTAATAAAATCCATACTGATATGCTGCCAGGCCTGGTCTGGAATAGGCAAAGGTTGTAATAATCCCTGTGGATGCTCATGGAGACTTTTACATTATTGGCACACTGTATAGGACTGGATGAGTGTCCTGACATCATTTCTCATATGAGGCCAGTAGAAAATAGAGGAAATCCTCTGTAGACATGCCCTAATGCCTGAATGGCCTCCAATAGGACTCTCATGAAGTTGGGACATGATATCATGTCTTAATTGACCACCACTACCCACATAAATCTTCCCTTTATATTTAAGTTTCCCTTGTTGTAAAGCATTGTCAGGTTCAGTGCTAGGATCTAGAAGCACACAACTGATTTTATACTGGACCTCATCATCACCTGTGTAAGTATCAATGATTCTAGACATCCAGGTTTGTAGTATGGTGGTAATAGCCATAGTAGTGGTCTGCTGCATTGGTTGTCTGGAGAGTGCATCAGCCACTATATTCTCCTTACCTTTCTTGTACTCGATCTTGAAATCCAATCCCAAGAGTTTAGTAATACCCTTTTGTTGCAGGGCAGTGATAACTTTTTGTTCTAGTAGGTATTTCAAGGATTGCTGGTCAGTTTTTATTATAAATTGCTGCCCTTGTAGATAATGCTTCCACCTGTTAATAGCCATAATGATAGCAAGTAGATCCTTCTCATATATAGATAGGCCCATCTCCTTGGTGTTGAATGCCCTGCTGAGGTATGAGATTGGCCTTCCCCGTTGCTGTAAAACTGCTCCCAACCCTTTACAGCATGCATCTGTTTCTACCACAAATGGTATAGAGAAATATGGTAATGCCAGTAATAGTGCATCACACATTGCTTGCTTCAGCCCTTCAAATGCCTTGGTAGCATCTTCACTCCAACAAAAACCATCTTTCTTTAATAGGGTAGTTAGTGGCTTTGCCAAAATTCCATAGTAAGGGATAAACCTTCTGTAAAAACCAGTTAAACCCAAGAATCCTCTTAACTCTGTGGCATTTGTAGGGGTGGGCCATTGTTGCATGCTTTGTATCTTAAGAGGATCAGGCATTACCTCTCATTGTTGTATGATGTGACCTAGGTATTCAACTCTTGTTTGAGCAAAACTACACTTGCTGAGTTTTGCATTGAAGGTATTGTGTCTTAACAGATCCAGCACTAATTTCAAGTGTTGAATGTGGGATTGTATAACTGGACTGTACACCAAAATGTCATCAAAGAAAACTAGCACAAACTTCCTTAGATAGGGTTTAAGGAGTTCATTCATGGCCTTTTGGAATGTAGCAGGGGCATTTGTCAACCCAAAAGGCATGACTGTGTACTCATAGTGGCCATGGGGTGTAACAAAGGCTGTTTTGAGAATAGCATCAAGCTTCATTCTGATTTGATGGAAACCTGCCCTCAAGTCTATTTTAGTAAAATATTTGGCTTTGCCTAACTCATCCAGCAACTCATCAATTAAAGGAATAGGACACTACAAGAAAATTTACTTTTCGCGGCTTGTTATTGGCGACGTGCATTTAAAGTGTGCCGCAGAAAGGTCTATTTGCAGCTTGCAAAAAAATGCACGCCGTTTATCGTTGATCCATATACTATATGCGACGTGCATGATTCGTATCTTTGCGAATAACAATTTTGACAAAATTAAGTAAACGTGTCGTAACAAAGATAAGCATATTTTAACGGCGTGCCTCGAGGTGTCTTGTTAAAAGAGTAATTATACGCGAAGATGCATACCACGCCGTTAATCAATTATCGTTAATCTTTTTATTGGTTCTTTATCGTCAAAATTAAAAAAAAAACACGCTAATTCTCAAACTACCCTACCTCCCCAATACGCAACTGCTCGATTTCTCAAATTTTCTCTGAGATTTCTTAGGATTCTATGCATCAATTCGCTTGATTCCTGTTCCAAAATTTTGAGCTATCTTTCCTCTTGGTTATTTCAGCCACGAGAAACTAGAAATCTAATGTTGGTACACAGCATTCCAAATTTATGAAGCCCGGTTCATCCCCCCGTATGGATCGAAAGAAATAGTAGTGATTTGTTCTTTCTTGAAGGTCAGATGAGTGATTTGAGTCGGGATGTAGCGGATCGAGGCCTTGGTTTGATGGATTTGGTGGTTGAATCTTCATCGATTTGACTCAATTGCAAGGCGAGCTAGGGTTGTGCAGTAGATTTTTCTTCCTTCGGCAACACTTACCGATCTACATATGTGTCCAAAAATTTTGATAGCCAAAATGCGTTCATTCCCTTCCCCCATCCTCTTATATTTTTTCCTTGATTTAACATGCTCTTCATCTAAGGTACTACTCATATGTTTGTGTTTTACTTATATTTGTTTCTTTTAGGTTTTATTTGTTGTAGCTTCTCTACCTTTTCATCGTCTGTTGGGCTCTTTTTTTACTGTTAGCAAGTGCCACGATGATCTATTATGTTGATTTGAATCGGTTTAAGGTTTTCCTTCTTATTTATTTTTTTGGGTTTGTGTCATGCTCCTAGTGTGGTGAATGTGCTTTGACGATGGTGGCATGCCTCTGTTTTGCTGGTTCTTTAGCCATTTTCATGTTTTTGCTGGTTTTTGGTTGCACATGTGATGATATAATGAGGAGTTGCGGTGGCTATTTATGCTCTAATGATTGGGAAGTATGGTTGATCTCTATGGGTTTTCTGTTGTGAATTTATGATGCAAAATCCATCTTTATTTTTTTTTCTTTTCTAATCACAGCATAATTCATTTCAAAAGCATAACAGTTTGTTCTTGCTATAAATTTGCAATCATTCTTGGTTGGTTTAGCTGCATCTGGAGCTTTAAGTTCTGCTTTGAGGTTCATCAATAAAACACACTTTGACAAAACAAATCATTATCTTCACAAGGAAGTCAGTATGTGTTTTGTGTGTTCATTTTCTTTATTTTTTGAAACAAACCTAAACCATTTTGATGTTCAAATACCATGTATATATTTGCTTTTGATCAATATCCCCGTTACACTAGTGGAATGGATAATGCAGTAGTCAAGCATAAGAAAGTAATGCCATATTATTCCATTCCTAAAGAATTTGAAAGAAATGAAATGAGCAAACAAGTTGGCCTTTAACAAATAGTCATAGATCACTCGTGAGTCGCTTTAAGTTTTTACTTGTAGTAGTTTTGATTATCTTAAAGTTCTACCTATCTTTCGGTCTTTGTGTGGATCCTACTAAAGGATTTTAACATCCGAGGCATGAAAATAGGGTAGTCTTATTGTGTTGAGATGCGATTATGATACATGCTTTTGTTTCCATGCCGTTGATGAACTTCATCTTTGCATGTGGACTCGCCTTTGGTGGTTTTTGGGACTCGATCACCGCAAATATTGTCTAGGTACACTCTTTGGAGTGTTTAGCTTTTTGTTTAAGTCGTTGTTGTTTATTGTCTTTAGATTTAAATGGTTGTGTAGTGTATGGACCAATAAGAAAAGCCATTAGACCTTATGACATGTAAGCTTATAGTATTGATAAATAGATTAAAAGAAGTACCAGGTTCATGAACTCATTTCATCCACCCATATGTTGTTTATTTTTATTTATTCATTGATAATACTACACTTGATTAACTTGTTGTTTTTTCACTGTCATGTTCAGGGATCATTTTGAGACGAAGTTGTACGCTCAACATTGGGTACACATTGCATTAATTGAATAAGTCAAGTTCAAAAGTAAGTAAACATATTATATGATGTTGACCCTCGTTCTCTTTTCATTCTCTAGATTATTAATATAATAGTTTGAGTGGAAGTCTTACCATTCTTAAGTAATTGACAAATAGGCAGCCTTACCATTGTCACTAATGTTTATTTCTTGTGTGATAGTATTCCTTTTGCGTCTTTCATGGCATGTGAGTAGGCCTTGAGATCTTGTTTAATGATTCTCCGAGCACACAAATGAGAATGTGATATCATACGTTAAACGTGATGCAAATGATATTAGTAGAGCAATGTTGCTGCTCATGTAAAGCTGTACATTTGACAAAGGTCTATTGTCATATGTACCTTATTGATGTTCATACACACTTGTTTGTATGATGAATGTATCTTACGACAAATAATTGATATATATTCGCTTTAAATTTTTTTATTGGCAAACTTTTTTGAATAAGTTAAGTTGATTAAACATTTGGTCAATTGACTGGTTTAGTATTTAAGTTGTGTAGTAGGTAAATGATTTGGGTTATTGGGTTCAATATTAAATAATGATTTTGGATTTATAGAGGTCAATATTGATTTTTTTTTTTCTTTTAGCATTAATCTATCCGCGGCGTGCATGTTCATGCCGTTAATAAATCTACTATGGCATACCGTGTGAGTCGCTAATACTACTTTTACAGCGTGCAACACATGCTGCCAATCATTGCATAAACAGCGCGTTCGTGCATGCCGCAAAAATACATTCTGCAGCGCGCATCGTGTGACGCTAATGATACTAACTTTTGGCGGCTTTGAACTTTGCGGCATGCAATGTGTGTCGCCAATAGCGCTTTTGCATGTCGCAAAAAGCCTGTTTTGTTGTAGTGGGATATCTATCCTTTACAATCAGGTCATTTAACTTCCTGTAGTCAACATATAACCCCCAAGTGCCATCCTTCTTTTTGACCAGCAGTATAGGAGAGGCATAAGGACTCTGACTTGGTTGAATAAATCCTTGTTTCAGCATCTGCTCAATTTGATTTTCCACTTCTTGTTTCTGATGATACCCATACTTGGCCTTTGCTTAAAAGGGTCTATTCCTTCTTTCAAGATGATATTATGTGTAAGATCCCTGGTAGGTGGTAGGGTAGTAGGGGTAGCAAAAATATTAGTGTATTGGTCCAGTACCTCCTGGATTTCAGGTGGTATAGATTCTGTCATTTGTAATTCTGCCTCTGGTTGGATCCATCTTATTAAAATCAAACACCATAGGGCTGAATCTTTTCATCCAGTCTACCCCAAGTACCATATCACATCCTCCTAATTTTAAGTGACGCCCTGCATTGTCCAAGGGAGATTTGGGCATACTTTATCACTTATCATCTTATTACCATCGGCAACAGTGACTCCCTTGGGTTTTGTTGCCTCTACTATGCATTGAAGGTCCTTGGCCAATTTCTGATCAAGGAATGTATGTGAACTACCACTATCAATCACTACTACAAAAAAGCATAAAGATCACGGTTTTTAAGTGTGATATATTTACATTAGTCACGGCTTCCAAAGTGTGGCATATTGAGGTGTGACATAAAGTACTTTAACTCAATCACAGTTACAAACTGTGATCTATTAATATAATTATCACACTTAAAACCCGTGATCTATTATAGTTGGTATCACACTTAAAAACCGTAATCTATTATAATTTCATCACATTTAAAAACTGTGATATATTATAGTAGTTATCATAGTTAAAAACCGTGATCTAATATAGTTGTTATCACACTTAAAAACCGAGATCTATTACAATTAAAACACATTTAAAAACTGTGATCTATTTTAGTTGTTATCACACTTAAAAACGGTGATATATTATAATTTAAATCACACCAAAAAAAGTGTTTTTTTTTCAAAAACAATATATAAGCACACATATTTTTTGTCTTTGTTGGGACTCGAACCCGGATACTCCGGATTAACGAGCCACACTTATTACCACTAGACCGATGTTTTCTTTCTTCTAATTTTCGAACACACTAAACTAAAATCTCATTATAAAATACCATATTATTTTAATCACAGTCAAAAACTGTGATTGATTGATTTTTTGTCTCATTTTTCCTAAAAACCGTGATATTAAAAATCGTGATATATTTTAGTTGTTATCACACTTAAAAACCGAGATCTACTATAATTTCAACACATTTAAAAACTCGTGATCTATTTTAGTTGTTATCACACTTAAAAACTCGTGATCTATTATAGTTTTTATCACACGTAAAAACCGAGATCTATTATAATTTCAACACATTTAAAAACTCGATCTATTTTAGTAGTTGTTATCACTCTTAAAAACCGAGATATATTATAATTTCAATCACACCTAAAAAAGTGTGATCATTCTTTTTTTCGAAAACGAAATATACGCACACATATTTTTTGTTGCCACTGGACTCGAACCCGGATACTCCGGATTAAGGAACCACACTAATTACCACCGGCCGATGCCCACTATATTATCATTTTCAACCACACTAATCTAAGATATGATTATAAAATATCATATTTTTTTAATCACAGTTAAAAACCGTGATTGATTGATGTTCTTGTCTCAGTTTTCTTATAAACCGTGATAATAAAAACTATGATCTATTTTAGTTGTTATCACACTTAAAAACCGAGATCTATTATAATTCAACACATTTAAAAACTGTGATTTATTTTAGTTATTATCACACTTAAAAATCGTGATCTATTATAGTTGTTATCACACTTAAAAACCGAGATCGATTATAATTTCAACACATTTAAAAAATGTGATCTATTTTAGTAGTTGTTATCACACTTAAAAGCTGAAATCTATTATTATTTCAATCACACCTAAAAAGTGTGATCATTCTTTTTTTTCACACCTAATAACTGTGATAAAAATTTAAGTATGATATATATACATTTTACTTGTCTCGGTTCTTTTAAAAGTGTGATCTTTATCTTTAGATAAGTGTGATCTATATCTCTTTTCTTATTAGTGGAAATAATTTGTCTCACTTTTCTATAATTGTGACAAAAATATCATGAATTCAGTCACAGTTTAAAAATGAGAGTAATTGATATAATTTATCTCGCTTTCTCAATAACCGTGACAAAAATATCATACCAATTTAGTCACGATTAAAAGTGTGATAGTTTGGTATAATTTATCTCGTTTTTTCAACAACTGTGATAAAAATATCATATCAATTCTCACATCGTTTTATGTGAGATTGATATATATAATTTGTCTCGCTTTTTTAGAAACCGTGACGAAATATCTTATCAATTCGAATCACGAGTTTAATAATGAGATTAATTGATATAATTTATCTCGGTATTTCAATAACTGTGACAGAAAAATCATATCAATTAAGTCACACTTTAAAAATGAGATTGATTAATATAACTTATCTCAGTTTTTCAATAAGCGTGATAGAAAGCTGTAAGTGTGATATATATATTTTCGTTGTCTCAGTTTTATTGAAACTGTGATTGTTTTCATATCTTAAGTGTGACCTATGTCCAATTTTGTAGTAGTGAATGAGGATATTCACTGGTTTTTTCTTGCGCATGCCTTGAATTCTGATAGTGCTGGAGTTAACCTGCCGTGTCATTGTATTGAGAGATAATTGTGAAAACTCAGTCCCTTGATCATCATTTGTCACCATTTCTTCCACAGAATCCTCATCTTCAATATCATCCACCAAAATGAAGTGCAATTGCTTGGACTTACATTGATGACCTGGAGTGTATTTCTCATTCAATTTAAAACACAATCCCTTAGCCCTTCTGTCTTGGAGTTCAGTTGGTGTGATGTATCTGGTGACTTCATTTCCTTTAGGCTGTATAGGAGGCACAGACTGGACAATTCTTGGTGTCACCGTTGTCTTAGGGGTGAAAAGGGACACATGTCTCAAAGATTCCAGAACATCCACTTGTGCTCTTGCCAATTCCAGTGTTGTAGATAAATCCATGGGTCTGTTGACTCTTACAATCGATTTGATACCTTTCTTAAGACCACCCACAAAACTTGCCACAAAGTAAGCCTCATCCAGATTAGGGTTCTTAATGGATACAAGAGACTTAAGTTCTTCAAATCTGGCTTGATATGTATCTACTGATCCTGTCTGTTTTAATTTGTGGAATTCATCCACCACATCATCGTAATTCTGATTAGAAAACCTTCTACACATTTCATTACAGAAAATGGACCAAGTGATGAATCTCTTACTTGGCTTCCAACTACTATACCACAATTCTGCATGTTCATCTAGGTACAATTCTGCTAGTGCAACTTTCTCATCTTTTTTTACTGAATGAAATTGAAAATATCTCTCACATTTTCTCAACCAAGCTCTAGGATTCTCTCCCTTGAATGTAGATAAATCAAATTTTGGGCGTTTTAGTGAGTTATCATACCTTTGTTCTGAAGGAGGAGGTCCTAAGATACCCAAGCTAGATGATGGAACCTCAGTCAATGGCGGTAATGCTGAATTCTCTGTATTTGCTGCTGTAGTTTTGTTGGATAGAATAGCAAAAATGGCAGCAAATTGGTCCTTCATGTATGCGAGCTGATTATCTGAATCCTGCTTCAATTCCTGCGAATTATGCTTCAAATCCTGTATGTTTTTGCACAGCTCCTCAATGTCCTTTGTATTCTTCTTTGTTTGCTCATCAACAGATTTCAATCGAGTATCGGCCATGGCAGAGGACCGGTATCTCTGATACCAGATGTCAGGGGAAGGGAGGGAAAAACAGATAGAAGTAGAAGAAGAGAAGATATTTTGAGAGTAAATGTAAGATTTTATTATCAACTTTCTGAATGAATGTTACAATGCCATTTTACACCCTTTTATATGCATATAGAACAATAAGCTAGTCTAATTTGCACTAACAACCAGATAACAACTAACTAACAACTAGATAACAGCTAAGCATTTGCTCCTAACAGCTAAGCATTGTTTCTACCGACTAACTTCTCCTTCAAGTTCCTGACAAATTTTCACAAGAAGATAGTATAGGTACAGGGACGGAGAAGATGATGATACATGATATCAAGTTACATACATCAGAGTAGGGGTGCAATCGAGCCGAGTCAAGTCGATACTCTATAGGGTTCGAGCTCGACTCGACTAAAAAAGTTCAAACTCGAAACTCGGCTCGAGCTCGAATCGAGCCATAAAAAGGCAACATCGAACTCGACTCGCTAAGTACTCGATATAGCTCGACTCGGCTTGAAAGTTCGATTATTTTCTTAAAATTCATTTAATTTTTAATGAAGTATGGCAAGATCGAGCTCGACTCGTCTAATACTAGTCTCGAATAATATTTTTTGAATTATAAAAAATAATAATTTATAATAAAATTAATAAATTTAATTAATTAAATAATTATTTAATCAAGCTCAGCTCGCGAGCTACTCGATTACTATATTTTAAAACTCGAGCTCGGCTCGGTTAATTATTCGAGTAGCTTGACTTGAGCTCGAACTCGAAAAAAACCGAATCGAGTCGAACTCTATTGATAATAAAATCGAGTACGAGTAGTCCAGCTCATTTACATCCCTACATTAGAGTCTGTTATTTTTACTCTCTTCCACATAATGCACATTATCATAGATGAGAGATTAGAAATGAAATGGTTGTAATATATGTCACTTGATATAAAATTATACAAAGGTTGTAATATAAAATTTTCCAGTAGTATTTATTTTATTTTATGGTATAGATAGAATTACTGAAAACTGATAAAAATACTCTGAAACAAATGATCGGAAAATCTCTAATTTGAAAATTTTCTTTGGTTTGAAGATGTGCGGTGTTTTTTTCTTGGCAATAATGACATGTGTAAACTTTGATTTTACTAAAATATCCCGATCTCCGAACATTAAGCGGTAAGGCATTCCCGATATACAAAGACCAGCTGCAGAGAATTCATTGTTGCACAACGAATAATTACGAAAAATATCCCGATTTCCATACATTAAGCAATAAGGCATTCTCTAATGGTACGTTTGTTAGAACGGTATGGAATGGAATGAAATGATTTTTCATTCCATTCCAATGTTTGTGTATGATTATGAGAGAATGAAATGAAATTTTATTCTAATTGAATGAAAATGGTCAATTTTCATTCTTTCCAAAAATGGATAGAATGCTATGTAATAACTAGTGGCTAACACCGTGCAAGGCACGGTGAATGCTCACTGCAGTATTAATGGTGTATTTTAATCATGAGTATTCATTGTATAAAGAGAAACCAATCGCATCTAATATTATGTGGACCATAACATCCATTGGACTACTTTAATACACACAACAAAAGAAGCTTCAATAAAAATGTATCAGAATATGCACAGCATGTAAAATGCTTTGTGTTTTCAAAATTAGGCATCATGTCAGCTTTTAACCAACCAAATCCATGGCCAACATGGCAGTTCCATGCCGGCACACCTAAAGCAACAATTTATAATCTGTCAAACACAAAGGGTCTATAATCTGATGGATAATGGAGATATTAACATGGATTAAATCGAATTCGGCAACGTTTGAAAGCGGAATCAACAATCAATCATATACGAATGACAACTTAAGAAACATAAAAGGTCATAACCTACAGTTACTCAGAAGGCATTTTCAACTACCTGGTGCATCTACATATCTCCACAATTTAATTCCATTCACAATGCATCTTGCAATAGCCTTTAATAATTCATCAGACAAAACAACAATTATTTCTCTCTTGTTTAATTTTGTAATTATTCTTTTCTTTTATGTTTTAGCAAACATCAATTCTGAAAGAGAAAAAAAAACCATCAACTAAAAAAGAACAAAGCGATTTTCTAAGCAGAAAAAAATATATTTTATTAAAGGCAAAAAAACAAAAGAAACAAGGACTTCAATGTGAAAACGATTTCCCTAAAAAAATTGAAACAAGAATCGAATTCATTCATCCAGACAGTGAAACCCTTTCATCAAAACTTTTATATGAGATGAAGAAGAAAAAAATCACAACATTAAGAAGAGAAAACAACAACACCAATCCCAAATAATGAAAGAGTGGAGCAGCTCACCGGAGAGAGGTGAAGCCGTTCGCCGGAGACGGGTAGAGCACTTCCACAACGCTGGTAATAGGAGCGGGCCATACGCAATTAATCAGATAATCTTATGCTCTACGAACAAAGCCTGAGCAACACATTCAAACCACAAAAATACGTGACTGAATGGTCCATTTCCATTTGAAGGATAATGCAACAGAGAAATTGACTCAAAGGCAAAACCGAATAGAAAATCACCCACTAAACAAGGAAATGCAAAACAATGGAGCTTACCTTCAAGTGTAGTTGATGTGCGAGAGGATTATCGTTGTTGACTCTTCAAATGGCAAAGAAGGGCCTTAGACTCTCTCCAATGATACGTCTTTAAACAACACTCCAAACACATCGGTTTCCGTTACAGTTATACTTTTTAAACACTTTATAAAAACTTCCACTCCAATAAATACCCTTTATACAATCCTTCAAACACTAATTTATATCCTTTTTGTTTTTTAATATTCATCCAGCACAACTGAAATAATTATGAATGTTATTTATACAAACTCATGTTTTTTTTTTTTCCTTTTTATGTTTCATTGCTATTTTTCATATACGTTCCACAATACCAATATTGTGTCGAAACTAAAAAAATCAAACATTTAGTGTGTCAAATGTTTTTTTTTTTTTTTTTTTTGAGAGCGTCAAATGTTTTTTATTTTTAGTTTTAATGTTGTGTGTCTGTATAATAGTTGAATCCAATTTTTCTTTTCATTATTAACATTAATTAATAGTATAGAATACATGAGTAGTGGGAAGAAAAAGAAGGTAAATGGGTACATGGTGGGTACACTATTCACCTTTAGGAGGGACTCCAAATATGAAGTATTAGACTGTCCACAATGGACACTTTATTTAAACTCTAAACATTGGATTTCCAGTGTAATTCACAAACTCGAAGCTGCAGTAGCTAACTTTAAGATTACTTGATCTGGAAAAATGCTACCTAATACTTCATATTTGGAGTCCCTCCTAAAGGTGAATAGTGTACCCACCATTTACCCATTTACCTTCCTTTTCTTCCCACTACTCATGTATTCTATACTATTAATTAATGTTAATAATGAAAAGAAAAATTGGATTCAACTATTATACAGACACACAACATTAAAACTAAAAATAAAAAACATTTGACGCTCTCAGAAAAAAAAAAAAAACATTTGACACACTAAATGTTTGATTTTTTTAGTTTCGACACAATATTGGTATTGTGGAACGTATATGAAAAATAGCAATGAAACATAAAAAGAAAAAAAAAAACATGAGTTTGTATAAATAACATTCATAATTATTTCAGTTGTGCTGGAAAAATATTAAAAAACAAAAAGGATATAAATTAGTGTTTGAATTGAAGGATTGTATAAAGGGTATTTATTGGAGTGGAAGTTTTTATAAAGTGTTTAAAAAGTATAACTGTAACGGAAACCGATATGTTTGGAATGTTGTTTAAAGACGTATCATTGGAGAGAGTCTGAATTACACTGGAAATCCAATGTTTAGAGTTTAAATAAAGTGTCCATTGTGGACAGTCTATTGAAAAGAGTACAGTGGGTTTGAAGGATTTTTTCAAGCAAACAATGATTTCAATTGTGTGTTGTGAAGACGGTAATGCTAGGTTGGGAAGATAAAGTGGCAGGTGTGGTGGGTGTGAACATTTAATGTCCACTGTACTTTTGTGGAAAAATCACTCCAAGTACATTGAAACAACAATCAGTGGCTTAATTAGTCAAGATTTCATCATGATTTTTTTTACAAAATGCATGATATAGGAAAAAGAAAGAAAAGAAAAAAAAAAACAAAAGTAAAACACGTAAAAAAAAAATACAAACAAACAAAAATCAGCCACGTGGCATAATAAATACGCACAGAAAAAAAATCGATAACTTCCAAAAAACCGACATAAACACACAATGTAAAATATATACACGCAAAAAAGGAAAAAAACACACACTCAAACAAGCACAAAAAAATCGATGTCTCCCCAAAAAACCGACACACACACACACAATATAAAATATATATACGCAAAGAAAAAACACATACACAAACAAACTCTAGTACATTAAAATATCACGTGTGTTATAGGAAAGGAAAAAAAAAACCCCAAAAAAAACGGAAAAACACACACACAAACCAACACAAAAAAAAAAAAATCGACGACTTCCCCAAAAACAGACATAGACACACAATATAAAATATATATACGCAAAAAAAGGGAAAAAAACACACACATAAACAAACTTTAGTACATTAAAATATCATGT
This sequence comes from Gentiana straminea, assembly GCA_036785695.1. Lineage (NCBI taxonomy): Eukaryota > Viridiplantae > Streptophyta > Magnoliopsida > Gentianales > Gentianaceae > Gentiana > Gentiana straminea. The sequence goes on along the minus strand of JAVUPR010000497.1, from coordinate 15,599,491 downwards.
GGTCGTATCGTAGAGGAGATAGGATAGCATATATATGTGTGTTATAGGAAAGGCAAAAAAAAATTAAAAAATAAAAAAAATCCAGAAGCAGCCACGTGTCAACTCACCAGCATTCCCCTCGTCTTCTTATTAAGTAGTAGGAAACAACACAAATAAGAATACAAAAACCAATAAACACGAGCCGTAAAAAACTAAAACAATGTATATGACATGTACATTGAGTATAGGCACATAAAAAAAAAACTATCCATAAAAATAAATAAAAAAGAGGGAAAAAATTACCAAAAGAATAATAGCAAAAAAAAAATTTTGAAAAGCAATACACCCAAAAGGAATGAATGCACAAATGAGGGAAAAAATGAAAAAGAAAGGAACGAAAATGGGGAGCTAAAGAAAAAAAAAAAAAAAAAAAAAAAAAGCAAAAAAAAAAAAAAAAAAACTTGAAAAAACTGGACCAATAGCATTGCGACACTTGTCAACTCAATATCAAAGCCCCCTTCTCTTTGTATTATATAGTAGGAAATAAAAATCGACAAAACACGTGGGGTGGTGGTAATGTAGGTTAGGGTAGGTGATGAAGTAGGGAAGGAAGGGTAGGGTAGGGTACGGGGTAGGGTAGAGTAGGTTGTGGCATGGGTAAGGTAGGTAAGATGCGTAAGATAGGATAGGGTGAAATGAGGTAGGGTAGGATAGGGTGTGGTAAGGTATATGATGGGGTGGTGGGTAGGGTAGAGATGGGTAATGTAGGGTAGGGTGGGTGGTGGTAAGGTATATGGTGCGGTGGTGGGTGGTAGAGATGGGTAACATAGGGCAGGGTGGGGTGATGGGTACGGGGTCTAGTAGGGAGGGGTTGTGGGTAAGGTAGGGTAGGGTGGGTATGGTAATATAAGATATGATGGTAGGTAAGGTAGGGTAGTGGTGGGTAGGGTAAGGAGGGTGTGGTGGGTAGGGTATGATAGGGTTGGTAGGGTAAGGTGGGTTGGGTAGGGCAGGGGTAGGGTGGTAGGTAAGTTAGGGTAGGGTGGGTATGGTAATATAGGGTAGGGTGGTAGGCATTAGGGTAGTGGTGGGTAAGGGTATGGAGGGTGTGATGGGTAGGGTAGGGTGGTGGATAGGGTAGGGTAAGGGTGGGGGTAGGGTGGTGGGTTGGGTAGGGCAGGGGTAGGGTGGTGGGTAAGGTAGGGTAGGGTGGGTATGGTAATATAGGGTAGGGTGGTAGGTAAGTTAGGGTAGTGGTGGGTATGGTGGGGTGGTGGGTAGGGTATGGAGGGTGTGATGGGTAGGGTAGGGTGGTGGATAGGGTAGGGTAAGGGTGGGGGTAGGGGTGGTGGGTATGGTAGGTAGGATAGGGTGGGGTCGTAAGGTAGGTGGGTAGTGGCTAGGGTAGGTAGGATGGGGTGGTAGGTAAGGTAGTATGGGTAGAAAGGTCGGGTGTGCAGTGGGGTGTAGGGTAGCGCTACCCCACCCCACCCTTGACCCTACCACTTCCACCATATACATTTTATTACATTCTTTCACATATCAAATGCAGTAATTGAATGAATTTATTTCATTCCATTCTTTCACATCTCAAATGCAGTAATGAAATGAATTTATTCCATTCCATTCTATTCAATTCCATTTAATTCCTATTACTTTATTTCATTCCATTCCATCGTAACAAACATGACATAAAGGTTTTTTTTTAATGTGCCCACAAAGAATTATTTGTTGCATAGAGAAACTCACGTAGAATTTTCTATACACCAGTGTGTTTGCAATGAGCATACCGTGATGGTTAAGTTAAACTTCATGATGTCCTGAATTCGAGTCACGTTGTATTTCTTTCCATTCACGTGGCAATTTCGTTTTTGAGAAAAGAAAATAAATTTAAAAAAAAAACCCTAGTGGCAAATTCCCCGAAAATCCCGACCCGTCCCGAATCCCATCCCGGTTCCGTCCCGAAAAATCCCGATCCCAAAAGTTTCCGATCCTGAAATTTCGGGATTTTTCCCGACCCGAAAAATACGGGATCGGGTATAAAACTCAATCCCGTCGGGTTCCGATCCCGACCCGAATACACACACACACACACACACATCTATATATATATATATATATATATATATATATATATATATATATATGCACACACACACATATATACACATAAAATACTAAAAACATAAACATATTACACTCTCTGCTTCCGTCGTTTCTCAATTTCTCTGCACCGCTCTTCTGCTCTATAATATTCCAGAGTGTTCTTCCTCACAAAGCCACCGGCCGTCGACTCTGTCGTCGTTAACTCATTTCTCCGCCCCACCTTTTGAACTATCGTTTTGATCAAATAATTGTTGTCATTTTTTTATATTAACATGAATATTTTTTAACATCATGTGTTCGGGACATTCATTCCCGACCCGACGCTAATCGGGTACGGGTTCGGGAAGAAAAATTGAATTCCGAATCTTATAGGACGGGTTTCGGGTAGGAGGTTTACGGCTCGGATCCCGACCCGATGCCACCCCTAGTTGTCACTCTAATCGATTTCCTAAAAAAAAAAAAAACCACTAAACGACGTGGTTTGGGTCCTTAGTTAAAAGTTAAACCCCTCCCACCAGTCAAACTAAAACTAAAACCCTTTCTCATCGAAGCCAGCAGTAAAGGCGCCTCCTTTCTCCTCTACCAAGAGTGTCAAAGACAATCGGAGCTAGTAGCAGGAGCACCGTGAGCACGCCGCACCGTGGCTAAGAAACGCAGCTATACTTTCTCTAATTTCAAAAGACAAAGGCTTCTTCTCATCAGACAGACACAGCGCCTGAGTCGTACAGCAATAGCCAATCAATAGCCATTAAGGTTAGTTGAAATGCCAAATTTCCAATCGATTTGTTAAATGTCCTTGTGCTGCTGAACTTTAACTAAATTAGTTTTTGATTTTTTTTTCATTGGGTCTCAAAGAATAGACGAATGGTGGCAGGCCGTTTCTGAAATTTGAATAGTGGCTGGACAGCTCCATTTTGTAGTTGCTTATGTTCTGATTGTTGCTTTGGGTTCATTTTAAATTTACTGTAATTTTACTCCCCACCCCTTTGTAAGTATATTTTTTCTTAGTTGTCTGTGTTTGGGTGTAGAAAGTTTGTAAATTTGCAAAGTAGGATAGTCTTCATTGATTTCCTTCAACTTTTCTCCATCCTTTTTGGTGGTGAAGATTCTAAGGAAAAAAAAAAGATAGGAACTTTGTTTTCCCTAGAATGATGTATCTAAATTTGATCTTCAAATATTCTGCGGAGGGTGGGGGATTTCATTCAACCGTTTCAAATTTTATTTTTTATAATACTATAATGCTCTAAAGAGGTAGGGGAACCTTCTATGCTCCCTGTGATCCCACCCGAGGATGAACCCCCGGCGACGTCACTCCATTTCCCTTCTCCATTCAAATCTGTCAAAAAGTGGCAGGTGAGATACACCAGTTTCAGAAGGGGACCCTGCTTCCGAAGGGAATCCGGCTTTCATGGTTTTCCCACTAGCTAGCTACCATTTTACTGATGGTGTGTGCTAAGAGAGGGATATGTGAAAAGAAGGGAATATTGTAATAATGTGATTAGAACACAATAGATGCATAAAGGGAGATCTATGGTTACTACATAAATGTATAGGGCATATCAATTGATGTGAGTTGACTGCTGGAATGGGCCGATTCTTAATGATTTGTAGGTTTTGAAAGCGGTATTGTATGTTTTATGTACATGTTCATGGTTCTGACCAATCTTTAGATAAGCTGTTGAGATTTACACAAAATTTGCCAGAAGGTGACAACTTATTAAATAAGTTTCTCCGGTATTGGCTCATTCGTCCATTACTTTGTTTAATGATGAGTTCCATTTTCATTAGGACACAATGAAAGTCAAAGTCATCTCACGAGCACCTGATGAATTCACTCGTGAAAGAAGCAATGATCTCCAGGTAATAGTCTTTCTTACTGTCTAAAATTTTATTTGCCTTAGTTTTCAACTGCACGAATTTTAATAAATTGTGTTGACTCAGAGGGTTTTCCGTAATTTCGACCCCAACCTTCGGTCGCAAGAGAAAGCTGTTGAATATGTTCGTGCCCTTAACGCAGCTAAGCTTGAAAAGGTAGTGTACCCTCTCAGAGAGCAGAGAGTGGAAATTACAGCACTTCTATTCTTATGCACAAGCATATACTTAATACTTGCATGCATGCATGCTTGTGTGTCTTTATAGTCTGTCTATGTTTATCTATGTAGATATTCTGGTATGTATATGAATTGAAGGGCTATGATAGTGTTGTTTTATCATAATATTGTTCTCTACGTGTGTTAGATATTTGCTAGACCATTTGTTGGAGCCATGGATGGTCATAGAGATGGGGTATCATGTATGGCTAAAAACCAGAAGCACCTGAAATGGATATTTTCTGGTGCAGAAGATGGAGGTACAAATTTGTCTTAGTCTCTCTCTCTCTCTGTGTGTCTATATGTTTACTCTTCAGGCATGATTATCAAAACCTCACTCGAGGTTTCTGAATTTTCCTCTAAACCACTCTAGTTTTGTAAATTTAATCAAAGTCTTTCCTGAAATCTTCGTACAACTTGACATACATCCATGAATGTCTATACATCCTTTTATGGCTAAGAGTCCTAGGTGTATTCCATGTAATTTAACAATCCTGAAAGGGTGCCAGTAAAACAGTCAAAAACCTTGAGGGGGGTGGAGGAGTTTTCGTGAAGTTCACTATTTTTAATGATGGAAATGGTGGTGGTGATAGGACCTACTCCGTCCCACAATATAATTGACTCTACCTCTTTTTGTTTGTCCCGGAATATAAGTCATTCTACATTACCAATGAAGCATTTATTACTATTTTCTCTATCTTAACCCTAATTTATTAACATTCCAACTACTTTTCGATTCTTTATAACCATTTCATTAATGATAGTCAAAGGATAATTTAGGCATTTCTCTGGCATTCAACCACTTTCTTAAATTGTGTGAAGACACCCAAAATGACTTATATTTTGGGACGGAGGGAGTATCTAATTTTAGTGTACGTGTACACAAATGGACTATGATATAGTAACAAGATCTGATTTGTGATGAAAACACTTAGACATGTGATGGCTTGGGTGCTGCTTTGTGGATTTTATGCAATCACTGACATGGGATATTTTTTGTTGCAATTTTGTTTGCAGATATTCGCCTTTGGGATTTAGCTGCCAGGTATATTCAGTTTAATCTACTCCCATTGCATCATTTTTTAAATGTGTAATATATATTTGGTAAGGTTCAAGTAAGTTGGGTATTTTGAAGACCCTTTCTTGTGATGTTTGCAGGTGAATGTATCCATGTTAATTATTATCTGAACTAGACTTTAGAATCTAGTCTTTTTTGTATTTCAAGTTCAGCATGTCCGTTCTATTTTTATTGATGTTATTCATCTGTCTTCCTTTGCTTTGATTTGAAACAAACCTGCCACATTTAAATCATGCTTTGCTCCATTTTAATGAGTAGGAAGACAGTCTGTCAGTTTCCTGGCCACCAAGGAAAAGTAAGTGGCCTTTCAACCTCAACAGATGGTGGCATTTTGGTTTCATGTGGACTTGATAGCACGTAAGATAACACTGTTCATTTGGTTACAAATTCCAATATGGAGGTGGTGTGAAACTAATGCGATTCAAACATCTTTTCAGTGTGCGGCTTTGGAGGGTTCCTGGAACTACTCTTCTGGAGTCTAATGAGTCATACAACGGCTCAGTCAATGTCGTTGCTTCTAGATTTACCTCCATTGCATTTTTGTTATCCTAGTATGACTTGTCCTGACATAATATTTTGGTTTTTTTTTCAGCCTCTAGCTGTTCATGTGTGGAATAGCTCATTCAGGTAATTTTCCTATTGGGTGTATAATGCCCAATTTAAAGCTTTACAAACACGATACATTAGATTCTCAATTAATGAAAAATCCTTCTTCATGATTTAAAACTTCTAATATGTACCTGTGGTTGAAAAATGCTTTGCCTTTTGGTGGATCAAAATTGTACCCCCCTGGGTTATGTCTGAGATTGGATGGAATGGTACTGAAGTGGGCATATGTGATGTTAAAGTTGACGAGTCTGGACTATGAATCTGGTCCTTGTGTTTTCTGTGATATGCTCACTCCTAGACTAACTAAATAGTTATTTTTCCTTTTTATCATTTTTGGAGGCACGAGAAGTGTGTGCATTGTTGACAAGGCCCTGTTTGGTTTTGGGTTGGGTTGGATTCATTTGGATCCAACTCAAAATTTTATTCACTACACTATCTTATTTATCATTATTTTATTCATTCTATTATTTTATTATAATTTCTCTCACCAATCATTTCACCATCAACGAATAAAATAATATTAACCAATTCACTTTATTCACCCACTACACTATTTAACCATTACTTTATTAATATAATACTTCATTAAAATTTCTCTCACCAATCATTTTTTCATCTACACAAATTTCAATACAACATTTCAATTTTATAATCATTATTTCACTTTATTTTATTTTGTTTTCTCTCTCCTGAATCCATTCACCCTCAATCTAACCCCAAACCAAACAGGGTAGGGGATCCATTTTTGGGCGATGTGCAGGGAGGTCCAGTAAGTTTTCTATATAGGGGCCATGATGCTATGATGTGACTAAGTCTAGGTTGTAGTGGAACTAGGAATTTCTTTTTATTGTCTTTGAGGAACTCCCAGTGCATCTTGATACGACAATATTGAGGAATCTGTTTCGGTTCTTTGCTTATGTTTTTCATTGTATGCATAATATATTTTCTTTACTGTGGTCATGTTTTTCAGATGTGTTGATCATCAATGGGATGGTGATATTTTCGCAACCGGTGGTGCTCGGGTTGATATATGGAACCATGACAGGCATGACATTATTATCGTTTCTGCTTCTTTATTTTCTCCAAACAAATGTAACATTTTTGGTTCATAATTATGCTTTTAACTACCAAACAGGTCCCAGCCGGTGAACAGTTTTGAATGGGGAACATCGAGTATTAGATCTATTCGGTTTAATCCTGGGGAACCTAACATACTGGCAGCATCAGCTAGGTTTGCCTGCATATACTTCAAACCTCTGCTGGTTTATTTTTTCCTTAAATTTTGGTTATCCTAGTTTAAGGATCTTTTGATTTCAGTTGGATAGAAACAACTTTGTCACCATCTGAGTTGTGTGTTCTTGCTTATTTTAATCTTTTATTGCTTCATTTTGGTTAAAATGATGTGGGCAAATTAGTTTGCCTAACAAGCTTTTGTGGTGCACCTTTTATTCCAAGAACTTTCACATGAGCGGACATGCCTGCAAGGGCTTCTTTTTTGGCCTTTTTGTGGCAATGTTATATAACTGCAAGTGTTGCTTCAAATCATAGAAAGTGAGGGTTAGACGCATCTTATGGCTTCCTTTCTACCTGAGGAGATCTGAACCTTTTAGTTTTTTTCTTCCTGAACGCTGAAGTAGCCTCCTGCTATTACGACTGGCCCCTTTCTGAGAACTGATTGAAATGCTGTATATTTTAAGAGCTGCTTTGGCAGTTGGTGGACGTGTTGACTCTGTCTTTTGGCTTCTGGCTTCATTCGTATTCATTGTTGTTTTAATCTGTTACGTTTATTTGCAGTGACCGCAGCATAATAATTTATGACCTACGAACGTCATCTCCTGCAAGAAAGCTTGTAATGATGGTAATTATCAAATGTTGTGCTTGCTAAGAATCTTCTACATAATGCACATTTTTATTTCAGCTGGGGCATTGTCATTTATCATATTGTTGAAATTTTCCATCTTTCAGTCTTTCTGCTCTGTAAATACTTTTTGCGCTCCAGACCGACTGAATGTGTCTTGGACTGAGATATATTTACTAGTACTTAGCATTCTTTAACATTTGTATTCTGTTTTCTCATATATTTGTGAACATACTACCTAATATTCGACCTCTTTAGGTTGTTACAAATTATAATTCTTGATGTTTTAGTCGTTTGAGATCAGTTTTCGGCTTTCATTTTTGGGAGAATATTTTTTTTTTATCAGATTTCCTTTTGTCTTGACGACTTACTTGAAATCTGTTTGTGCATCACAGAATAATACGAATTCCATAGCATGGAACCCTATGGAACCAATGAATTTCACAGCTGTAAGTATCTGTGTCCTTGATTTACTTCTTTCCCTGGTGTTTCTTTTGTTGATCCCCCCCCCCCCCCCCACCCCACACACACACACAAAAGTTATAATTCCTTTGATACCTTCTCCTCTATGTCCTTGTGTGAATAGTATTATGTGATAAGTCTGCTTTTAATAGTCTGAAAGGTTTCTATGTTGGCCTACTTTTCTTCCTGTGCTCCACTTTAGCTTTTTCATGATATCATTTTGTTTATCGTATGTTTAGTGATCAACCGGCCATTTAAAGAATATTTCATGGACCTTCCTACTTAAGTCTGTATATGACCCGTAGTTGGCCCTTGACAAATCCAGGGAAGAAACATTAAATGGTTTACTTGAAACTTCAGCAGCCAACAACGAGTTGTATCTTTTTATGCCTTAGCTTGTCATCCATCAATGTGACTTATAGATCGAACATATACTCAATTTTATCACTGTTTTCCTTGTGTATTATACTTCATATGATTTCCGTTAATTTTTTCCTGCCTTTTTTATTTTTTTATCCCACTATAAATATTCAACTACTTTTGCTTCTGTTAGGCAAACGAAGACTGCAATTGTTACAGCTACGATGCAAGAAAATTGGACGAGCCAAAATATGCCCACAAGGACCATGTTTCTGCTGTGTAAGTTGATATGTTATTTTTTTTTATTGTGTTGCATTTCTGTTACCTATGTAATCCCTTGATTGCTTATTTACCCCATTATCTACAGGATGGATATCGATTACTCACCAACTGGCCGTGAATTTGTGACTGGCTCGTATGATAGAACTGTAAGTCATATCTAATTGTTGAGCAGAATCCTGAACATTACCATTTTAATGAGATGATAGGCATTGTTAGTATGAATGAATGATTTTGTAGTGTTTTAATTATGTTGTTTGTTTTAGGTGCGAATATTCACGTACAATGGTGACCATAGTAGGGAAGTGTACCACACAAAGAGAATGCAAAGGTACAAGGCTTGAAGTTTATACTTTTAAGAACGACCTTTGTTTTTTCTTTCTACTATTTAGCAACTTTACTGAGGCGGGGATAATCTTTACAGACGTATAAGTTCATTGTTTGTATATTTTACGAAAAAAGTTGTTTTCCCATGGTGACTTGTTTCCTGTATTTGAAGGGTGTTCTGTGTCAAGTTCAGCTGTGATGCGAGTTACGTTATCTCAGGAAGTGACGATTTCAATCTTCGGCTTTGGAAAGCTAAAGCCTCTGAGCAATTGGGAGTTGTATGGACCCTCTTTTTAGTTTTTAACTCTGAGCATTGTTTCTTTTGCAACGAAACTTGGGTTTAAAAGTTTATGTGAGATAATGCTGATGGAATGGGGGTATGGGTGTCTGGGGGGGCACCTTGCAGGTACTACCAAGGGAACAAAAGAAACACGAGTACAACGAGGCATTGAAAAACCGTTACAAACATCTTCCCGAAGTGAAGCGTATTGTAAGGTATGTTTGGTTAATTGGTAGGAATTAACATATAGTAGTAGTTGACTTGTAGTGAATAATCCAAATTGATCCTAATAAACGGTGTCCAGGCATAGGCACTTGCCAGAAGCAATATACAAAGCAAATAGAAGGCGTCGTGAAATGACAGAGAGCAATAGAAAGAGGGAGGATAATAAGAGAAAACATAGTGCAGTTGGAAGCATGCCAAAACTACCCTTCCGGAAAAAGAGAGTTGTCAAAGAGTTGGAGTGATAACGAGAACACATCTTCTTCATTACTTGTCTTGTTCTGCCTAATGCTCTCTTCGTCGGAGCTGTAAGCAGTGGGCCTTAGCCTTCTGTTCTTGCATTGTAACTGGGAACAACATAGCTGCTATGCTATGATCAGTCAGTTTTGCTAGTTCTTTGTATCTTTTTATGTTTTTTCACATCCCCCCTCCCCCTGTAATGGAAAGTGGAAAAGGATTGGGGCATCATCATGCCATTGAATTTTGCTTCTATTATTAGGACACATGCCTTTCTTGTCTCTTGTTTGATATCATTTTTAACATATAGTGTGTTGTACTAATAATTTACTTCACTAAACAGACGTACAGAAGGGGTGGATAAAATTTGTTATATTGACGCAAAATTTAACAATATAATCGTTATAACAAATGGAATGTATCAAATTCTGATTCTAATCATGAAATACAATAACGTACCATTAAATCGTATTTGATTCCCTCTTATTGTATCAAAAGTGAAAAAAATTTAGCCTGTGTTTGTTTTCGTTTTTTTTTATCACTTCATCAATCATTTCTTATAATTCTTTCACAATCATTTTTTTTAACTATAAATAAAAAAAATTAAATTATCTCACTATTTCATTTTATCTACTTTATTATTTTTTTTACAATTATTTTATTATTATACTATTTTATTTCAATTTCTTTCACCAATCATTTTTTTATATACACAAATTTTAAAAAAATATTTTAACTTTCTAATCATTACTTCAATCATTTTTATTATATTTTATTATCCAATAGTTTATAAAAAAAACCCAAAATAAACTCCAACCCAAAACAAACAGAACCTTAGATACTAACTCTATATTAACCAAACTAACTCTATATTAGCCAATACTCCCTCTGTTCCAAAAATACACATATTAAGGAGAGTATTTAATGCTTTGACTTAACATCAAAATGACAAACCTTGATAAATAAGGATAGATGTAAAAAAATACAATAAACGATGCTTTAAAAAATGTAATTACGTCAGATAAAAAAAAAATTTAATTGTTGTAAATACGATAGTTAAATATGAACTATTTTTTAGTAGACATTATTGACGAATGGAAAAAAAGTGAAGGAGAAATTGCGAAAAGCACGGCACAGTACAGGTACAAGGAATTGTACTTGGAAAGCATGTTTGTATGCACATGCCAGGCTACCACGCCACGCCATCTTCATCTTTTTCATTCTTTGTGTTTGCTTTTTTTCTTTTTTATTTATTTATTTGTTCTTTTGTGTTTGCTTATTTTTTATTTGTATTTTTTTTTTTAAATTTCTTTAATTTCAATAGCTGTTGTGGAAGAAAAAAATAAATATTAATATTTATGCAGTTTATGTAAATGTTTATAACATGATGATGTGTCAATGTGAAAATGTTTATGATTGTGAAAAAAATGTTTATAATCAGTATGACGTGGCATAGTCATAGAATTTTTAACAACTCTATGACTGGAGAGCTCTAAAACGACACACGGTTATATCATATGATCCCTACTATAATAATATAATAATCTGAATGCAATATAGTTCCCTTTTATAGTTAAGACCTACCCCCTCCCTCCTCCCCCCTTCAATACAATCATTCCATCCCCACATGAAGCCTTTACATTTTCATATTCTCTATTTTTGCAATCGTGTCTGTGGCGATTTGTCGGTTATTTAATTTAAATATATCTCCTGATACCAAGACATCTACATCACACTTTCACGATGTATAATAATAACATACAAATGTATGACTCTGTCATATGTGACGCCTAAAATCACCGTAATTAATCTGTAAAATAGTAAATGATAGCTGTACATGTTTTATTTTTTTTTAAAAACAAATAAAAGCAAGCTAATGATTAGATAATTTGCGAGTCACGAATTATATTTATGATATATTTTTAAAGTTTTTTCTGTAAACATTTGATGTCTATATATCACGTATTGATGTAAACAGCTACATGTTTTCATTTCTCAATTTTGGATTTAGTGGAAAGTGGAGCACGCATCTTATCAGTTCCACTGAAAAAAAAAAAAAAAGAAAAAAAAAAGAAGCAAAGCAAACTTTTTAATCGATGTTTTATCTGTGGTGAAGATTGGAGATTGCATTTCAACTAATTAAGACCATCGATGTTTATATATAAAAAATATATAACAAACATACTTACCACCTACTATATAATATTTTATCCCGACCCTCAAAGTTTTACTATCTAAAAACATCGTAACAGTTAACGTTTATAGTCGATCAGCACGGGCTATTGGGTAGGCCGGATCAATATTCCCCCGACCTCTCATTCGGCTAGCTTTGACCTCGACGCTTTCAAGACTTGCTCTACATTATTCCCAATTACTCGATGGCCACCTCAGGACCGTAAGCGATGGTTCCTCGATCTATGTGACTACGTATTATATGTATGTGACGTGCATCTCGTTCTTATGCAAACATGTCAGTCCTCAAGCATACGATCTCATACACCGAGCTTAGACAACTATGCGACCTTGTATACTCAAAGCATTTGTTCCTCACAAAGGCATATCATCCAACAACAAATCTTAGTCATTTTCCGACAGTATGGTTAACAATGATGTCTAGTTATTCCCACACACACTCGTACATCGGGGGATCATCGGATGTCATCATAACTCCTCAAACACGTCTAGTATCATAGCAACTCGTAAAGGACCACTACGAATTATGACAGAAGAGACCTCATCTTGAGCTCTCTTCCAAACCTATATATACCACATATTTTACAGCATTGAGTTAAAACGTTTTACAACCCAACACTTACCAACGCTGCCTCTTTTACCTCATCTTGCTATACTTGTAAATTTTAAGTATAGACCCTTAATAAAGACTTGATTTAGGCCAACATTTCGCCGTTCGCATACGTACACCTTATTTACTGACATGACCCTTAGAAGGCAGGGATGGACCCACCATGAAAGAGGGGGTGCATGGCGCCCACTCAAATTTCCGGACGAAGTTACTAATATATCCCTCCAATAATATTAAAACTGTGTGTGTATATCTTTTCAGACAATCTTTTGTGCAATTATCCATTTAGTTCAAATGGTTAGAAGTTATACCACTTATTTTAAGGTCATAAGTTCGAATATTGGTTTTTGGAGTTTTTTTCACTTTTTTTTTTAAAATTTGGCCCTCACTGAAAAAATTTCCTGGATCCATCACTGTTAGAAGGGCTTGCCGGACACAATGTATGTCCTTCTTTACATAAACTTTCTCATCCAAACATAGTCAATCTTCTCGTGAGAAATTGCTCGTATCATACACATTTAGAAAACATGGAAGTTCTTGTGTGGTATATCTATATGCACCTAATTGAGTGGTAAACAAATATGGACCACACAATTTGTATTCTGTTTAATAATAAAAGATACACAGTTTGCCACATAAGTGCACTTCACATATGACGGGTGCATCCAATAACTTCTCCAGTAAACATGCACCGGATTATATACTGACTATTCCACTCTTCCTATTTAAGTGTCATAATTACCAAAAGAAGCCCAAATTAAAGAGACAGTTAATACTATGTAACACCAAAATGGTGTTAGATAGTGATATTGTGGTGAATATCAGATTTGCGGTAACAGAAGTATTTCGTGGATATGTGGCTATATATGTGTGATTTCTCCGGGGAGAAGGTGACGTATAACAAGAAATCGGTTGTCGGAATGATGCTTATGAGAGTAAACACAAGTGATTCGACAAATTGATAGAGTAACTCTGTTTGTATTAGTTATTTGATCTTTTTCTATTACATTGTGATCCCATATATATAGGCTAGGACTAAGTCGGTCTCTGTTCATGACAAGACAATTAAATGGATATAATTAAAGATAATCATACAAATAAACACAAGTGGACCGGCCAGCTGTCTGGATAAGTATGACGGACAGCGGACTCGTTTGTAGGTCAGATTCATCTTTGCCTTGTCTTGATATCAGCTTGACCATATGGGTAGCAATCACACGGAGTGGAGGGGTCCGGCTTACGGCCAGCGGACAATATCCGGCTTATGGTTAGCGGACATGACTCGGCTTACGAATTGCGGACTGAGGGATAGAAGCCCAAGATTTGTTATTGGGCTATGATAATAGGCCCAATCTAGATGAACATGGCCCCAATCCAGTTCGGGTATATCAGATAGTCAATCTTCTCGTGAGAAATTGCTCGTATCATACACATTTAGAAAACATGGAAGTTCTTGTGTGGTATATCCATATGCACCTAATTAAGCGGTAAATAAATCTGGACCACACAATTTGTATTCTGTTAAAAAATAAAAAGTACACATTTTGCCATATAGGTGCACTTCACAAATGGCGGATGCATCCAATAACTTCTCTAGAAAACATGCACCGGATTATATACCGACTATTCCACTCTTCATATTTAAGTGTCGTAATTACCAAAAGAAGCCCAAATTAAAGAGACAGTTAATACTATGCAACACCAAAATGGTGTTAGATGACTTTTTTTTTTTTGAGGGGTAGTGTTAGATGACTTGAGTGGCAAAAATTGCGTAACAAGACAAAAGATCAGATGCAGTTGTAGCATGCGAGTGTCCAGCTTCTCCTGAATTATTACCGACCTATAATTCGCTATCAGTGAAAATCATCTTAATCCATTTTTTAAAATTTGATTCCTGTCTTTTAGGATACTGATCAAATTCCTCCACTTTTCTGTGTGCTGAGGGGGTGGGGGGAGGTGGTGGGGTGTTTGGGGACACATGATTACATATGCTGATATGAATGATTGAGTCTTTATATTCTTAGGAATCAACTTGGGGAGGGAGTGAGGAGTACAGGCTTCTTCTGAGTTGAGTCATCCATCTTTGAACACCATTTGCTTGCAAATTCCGCCAACTTATTCCTTCTACATCGGCCCTTTTATTTGATTTGTTGCGGTATAAAATGCAGAGTCTCATTTTTTTAATCAGAGCAATAAAATTTCTTGCCTTTTTTTTGCTTTTTTTTTGGGTTCTCAATTGGATTTCGACTTTGTTCATAGGTTATTTTAATGGGGAAGAAACAACATTTAGATTGGACTTCACGTTCCATTATGTCTTCTGGAAGCGAAAGAGTCTCTCTTTTGAATAAGCAAGTACGTTTTGCTGTTTTTCCCCCCCTGCTTTTGGAATAACAACTACTTTTTGGAAATTATTTGTTGTCTTATGCTTTGTGCTTCTTGCAATAATGGTTTTGTTTAGCATGGACGCCAAAAGGTGAATGGGGATGCTTCAGCTAATGGTGGTGAGGCGACTGATTTGGAGCATGGAGATGGTATACCGGTATTACTCCTAGTCTTGTAGTTAATTTGTGTTGAAAACACCTTCCAAACAGCTTAAGCTTTTGAACGAGATGATAATTCAACATTGTTTTTTGCTGTCAACTATGCTGCCCCATTTGTTTTTTGACAAATTTCTTTTCTTTTTGTTCCCATTGGGAAATTTAGGCAGCTAACGTCGGGTTTTCTAGAGTTTTTGCCCTGGTAAGTGGGACACTTAACAATTGACATTGATAGTTCTGAAGTCATGTTTTATGATTTGGTAATATTAATGTTTTCTGATTTGGATACATAGGCTAAGGAAGATGCAGGGAAGTTGATATTTGGTACTATTGCGCTGTTGATAGCATCTACAACAAGTATTCTCATTGTAAGTCATCTGTAGCACTAGGCCGTACTTAACCGTGAAGATTCTCTGAAGATAAATGTCTGATCACCTCTTGTGTAATGTTGAAGTTCTTACTGGGAATTTTCACGTCGGTCTATATACTGTGAAATTGGCAACTTCAGTTTAAGAGCAGTTGTTTGTGATATTTCTTCTCTATAGTTTACCATTGACATTGACACCGTGTGTTCGATACGATTTGCTCAGCAAACAAATTTTGCATGAAAATATCCTTGCTTTGAGTTTATATGAAATAGTTAAGTAAAAGTATGAAATTTTCCTCTGCCAATTTTGACTTACTGGACTGCAGCCTAAATTTGGTGGTATGATAATCGACATTGTCTCACAAGACACACGAGATCCTGAAAAGCAAGCTGAAGCATTGGATGCCATCAAGAACACCATTCTTACTATTGCTTTGATTGTCATTATTGGGTAGGCAAATTTACCGAACAAGAATTTCTCATTCTTAAATTTTCAGTTGTACGAGTCTTTCATGAACTAACTAGTCATAAGATACCATGGTTTGAAGTCTCAGCCAATGCAAAACAGAAAACGGAAACATCATTGGATGCCATCACAAACATTTCTTATGTGCTGTTGTTTATTGAAGTTCTGCAGCCACAGCACTTCGGTCTTGGTTGTTTTCATCAGCAAGTGAAAGGGTGGTTGCTCGTCTTAGGAAGAATTTATTCAGTCACCTTATTCAGCAGGTAAGGCTTCCTGTTATGTATCCTTTTTCTTTACCCTAAATGCTCTCTAAATTATCTTTTACAATGGTTTCAGTTTCGATCAATGCTCATTTACTCTTTTTTGTTACATACGGTTGTGCACAATTCAGGAAAAATGTATAGCAATTCGTTGTCAGATGGCATGAGAAACTTCTAGTACTTACAATGCAGATGTGGTTATAATTGTGCATCTATTGGTAGCTAATACAGGACATTCATATATACAGGAAATTGCTTTCTTTGATGTCACTCGCACAGGCGAACTATTAAGCAGGCTTTCTGAAGACACCCAAATAATAAAGAATGCTGCAACAACAAATCTTTCAGAGGCACTGCGTAATGTGACCACGGCACTTATTGGGATAGGGTTTATGTTCACGACATCCTGGAAATTGACATGTGAGATATTAAGGAATCCCTTCTCTTGCATTTCATCTGCCTAATAAGGCTTCCTAATTTGTTTGTTTTTTTCGCCTCCTCAGTGCTGGCTTTGGTAGTTGTTCCCATCATATCCGTAGCAGTTCGTAAATTTGGTCGCTTTCTTCGTGAACTGTCACATGAAACTCAAGCAGCAGCTGCAGTAGCTGCCTCAATAGCTGAGGTTTACTTTGAATTTTTTGATTAATGTTTTACTCTTTTGAGGCAAAATTCACCAAACACTGTGATTTGACCAAGTTTCTCATTGTTTAGGAGTCCTTTGGGGCCATTAGAACTGTGAGATCTTTTGCTCAAGAGCAGTATGCAATCTCATGTTACTCGGAGAAGGTTGACGAGACTTTGAAGCTTGGACTGCGACAGGCAGTGAGTTTCTTTTCATTACTCAACATTCATGAAAATTCTTTTGCATATCCAATGAAGATAAGAATAAATATATAGAGCATCGTTTTCGTTTATGCCATCCCTTGTAAGCTCTTTTAAAATTTGTCACAGAAAGTGGTGGGACTATTCTTTGGAGGAATGAATGCAGCATCAACCTTATCAGTGATCGTAGTGGTTATATACGGTGCTTACTTGACAATAGGAGGCTCCATGACTGCTGGATCTCTTACTTCCTTCATCCTTTACAGTCTCACAGGTAAACCCCCCCCCCCCCCCCTCCCCCTTTTCTTGATTTCTTGAAACATGAATCTACTCATGACAAATTGTACTTTTTTCCCGATATCTAAAACATGACGGATTGTGCTCTTTTCCCAATGTATAAAGCATGAATCAACTCATGACTTGTCTTGAATGATTTGGCACTCCTGTTGCAGTTGGGTCCTCAATATCATCATTATCAGGATTGTACACAACAGCCATGAAAGCTGCAGGAGCAAGTAGAAGAGTTTTTCAAATACTAGACCGAGTCTCAAGCATGCCTAAAGCAGGAGATAAATGTCCTGAAGGGTTAGACTCAATCCATGCCTTTGATAATTGTTAGCATGCATCTTCTGAAGACTCTTATCTTGCATCCGTATTGTGATTATTTTTCACGAGAAAACAGATGAAATGCACTTCTAAAAGCTGCATCACCAGAATAAATGTTCTTTTGGCGTATTTCCGTAACTACATTTAAAAATATCTTTTAAGACGGGTAAATTACTAGATCCATAACCCTTAGAATCCATATATTTTAGGGTTCATTTTAAGCATAACCACTTTAAACACGCAATACATTTTTATTGCTTAATTTTTGTTTTCACTTTTCTAACCCTCTTCAGTATAAATGCCAGTTCTACTGATTTTGATGTTTTAACTGTGTCAGCAATCCAGATGGAGATGTGGAATTAGAAGATGTCTGGTTTGCTTATCCTTCACGTCCAAGTCATATGGTACTCAAGGTGTGCCCCGAAATAATAAAATTAACCTCTGTTTATTCAATTAAATGTATAGAATCAAATCAAATCATCTAATTTACTGGAAAGGGGCCGGAATTGTCCACTATTTTGATAATTCTGAAAAGTGTTTTGAAAAATGCAGGGAATATCATTGAAGTTGAACCCGGGGTCGAAAGTTGCCCTGGTTGGTCCAAGTGGCGGAGGAAAAGTATAGTGATTATCTTTTGCTACGCAAATCCTTGTCTACGGTCTACCTTAAGTTTATTATTATTATTGCATGTTTTATAGTATCAATCAGTTTATTTCAACGAGTTTACTCTTTGATTGCAGACTACTATTGCAAACTTAATTGAGAGGTTTTATGACCCAATAAAAGGGAAGATTTTGCTTAATGGGGTTTCCTTGGTGGACATATCACATGAATTTTTGCATAGAAAGGTATATTCCTTCCCAATATGTCTTGTGTAAGGTCTTGATATATAATCTTGCTGGTGAGGCTACATCTTTATATAAAAAAGTTGTGTGTGTGTGTGTGTGTGTGGAGGATTGAGGCTGGAACATATTCAGTTTGTTACTAAAACTAAGTTGATTTGCTCTTCATTGTTATATAGATCAGTATAGTGAGCCAAGAGCCTGTTCTCTTCAATTGTTCCATTCAAGAAAACATTGCTTATGGATTTGATGGAAAAGCAAGTGTTACAGACATCGAAAATGCAGCAGTAAGAGCCATCCTCCACATTTTGGAGATATGTTTTTCTGATTCTTACCCAATCTTAGCAATTGATCCTTTATTTACCTACATGAATATTGCAGAAAATGGCAAATGCCCATGATTTTGTTGTATCATTTCCTGATAAATACGAAACGGTTGTTGGAGAACGTGGATTGAGGCTTTCTGGTGGCCAAAAGCAACGAATTGCAATAGCAAGAGCTTTGTTGGTGAACCCGAAAGTTCTGCTGCTGGATGAAGCCACAAGTGCTTTAGATGCTGAGAGCGAGTATCTGGTCCAGGTGAGATAACGAATCATATGCGTTGTGTCTATTAACTCATGATATAACTGGCAATCTTTCTTAATTTCCACCAAAACAACATAAGGATGTCAGAAAGCATAAGGATGTATGTTCGAAATGTTAAAACATTTGACAAATATGTCTGGATGTTTACACATTTGGACTGTATTCTTCTGCTGCTTTGTACTACAAAACTGAAAAAAGTATGACCTTCTTAGATGTTTTTCGTATGCTTGGGATGTGTAAAAGGTCTGACGGTGTAGCAACTATGACTTTTCCAAAAAAAGTACCGTTTTTGTACCTTTTTCATATCTTTGAGATGTGTAAAAGGCCTGACAGTGTAGCAGTCATGACTCTTTCAATTAGTAGCTTTTCCGTGCCTGTATTTTATAGCTTCTTTTACATTTTTAGTAGCCATTAATTTTTTTTTAGTTTTCCTACGAAAGCATATAGACTAAATGTGTACTAATCGAGGCATGCTTGTCTGATTTTTATGTTTTTGAGCATACATTTTCAAGTTTCCCAGTTGAAATCGTGATTACAGTTGCTCAACAACTAGGATTAATTGTTCATGAAGTAAAGCTAATAAGCGATAAAGAACATTTGCTACCAATGTAAATATGAAAACTCATACTTGCCAGTTTATATAATTGACTAGTCAACGGTTGTGGTTGTACTACAGGATGCAATGGATTCGTTGATGAAAGGCAGGACAGTATTGGTGATAGCACATAGGCTGTCAACAGTGAAAACAGCAGATACAGTAGCAGTTGTATCTGATGGTCAGATAGCTGAAATCGGTACCCACGATCATCTACTTAACAGCAATGGGATTTACACTGCATTAGTACGACGCCAATTACAAGCACCTAAAGACGAGTTATGATGATTATTATTATTATTATGATTGTGATTATTATTCCAGCTTATTATATAGCATAAAAACACTGTGCTATGCTCTGCTGAATCTGTGTACTCGTTAAGACGTGTTCCAACTAACTGCTGTTTTTTGCATGTATAAATATGGCTCCCCCCTACGCGATTAGGGTGTGTCTGGTTCTTGTATTCAACCTGCTCTGCCATTGTATTCTGTTGTTGTGTTTATAGAGCATATGGTCAGTTGGTCACTATCTCGTTTCAAATGCTTTTAAGTATCATTTCGAATAATATAAATGTTGTGTATATTTAGAGCACTAGTAAAAAAAGATGTTTCATGAAGATAGTATGAGTAGGAGAGAGGAGCAGACAAAAGGCTTATGTTCCGGTTTATTGCTTCCACACTGGAAATGTTGGTGATAATAGGTCATTGTTATACAGTTTCTTAAAAGTTTATGTATTGTGTAGAAAATGTTTGTAAAACTATTATATGCGTTGGATAGAACTTTACCAACGGAGATGATCTTAGAGCATCTCCAATAGAAGAAAGCAAAAGGTTTTAAATACGTGAGATCAAGACAAGGATCTCATCCACAACTCAAACCATCACATAAAATTGAAGGCAAGAATGCATTGATCTATACCAATGCATTCAAATGGTAAACTTTGAAGGTAAACTTTGAAAAGAGTCTTAGAGAAGATTCATCTCGAGGAATCAATTCAAACAGTAACAATTTGAAAATAGTATCAGAACTACTTTGAGGTAGACAACACTAAAAAAGCATGAACAAGAATTTCAAGTTGCAATGAATATTACTACAAGAAGAAACAAGTATCAGAACTACTTTGAGATAGACAACATTAAAAAAGCATGAACAAGAATTCCAAGTTGCAATGAATATTACAAACTGCAATGAATATTACTGAATGTATTACTATCGAATAGGAAAAAAAAGAAAAGATGCCGATAGGAAAATACAGTTCAAGTAACTCTAACTAAACCTGGAATAAGTTATACCAACAACATAAGGCAATAACTTTCTTGGGGTTTCTTCGTCTCGGAGAGCCATGGGAATAGCAATTTAATGGCTGCACACCCGATTTTCACATCTGTAATAAAAAAACAATCGCTAAAAACAAATATCAAGATTCAATATATTCTATAAAAAAAAAAAATTCAGTTTACCTTGATTCAATTGGCGGCTGGACTTACGGGTTTTTATTTTTTATTTTTATATATATATATATTTTTTGTCATTTTACTTCTAGTCGTTTTTTTTCTCTCTCGTGCATTGAGACAACTAGAACAATACATGGGTCAGAAATCCATAATAGAGTCCGACACAACGACCGAATTGATTATCTTCATGCAGAAGGATACAAGATTACCTAGTAGAAAAGATTGAAAAATCATCACAAACCTCCTTATTTCTTTTCTATTGCAATTTCTGGATTATAAATGATGATTTCTTAACTTTCCATATCATAGATAGAAAAGAAATAGAAAGAGATAGACTGGAAACGAGATCTATTATGTCAATGACACTAAGGGATATTAATAGTAAATGAATGGAATTGAGATATGGATGGAATAGAATGAGACAGAGCCACCTCGAGGTTCCCTCAAATAGGGCATGGAATGAGCTAGTTTCAGGGGTTACGGTTATGAAGGAAGCTTCTAGCTCATATTGGTCATTGGTTGAGAAGAGGAATTGAACTCTATAATTAGAATTGAACTTATGAGATCGAATCTCCCGTTGTTCCTCAGCAGCTCAAAGGTAAATAAGAGCAAAAAGGACGTAGGTTGCAAACTTGGACAACTTTCCGGTCGTTCCTGGGTAGCTCAATGGTAAGGTAAAAAAGAGCAAAAAGGAAGTAGTTTGCAAAAACTTTTTTGATAGGTAGTGCTGTTAAACGAACATAGTCGCTCACGAACGAGCTCATGTTCGACTCGTTAGTATATGTGGTCGTTTGTTTGTTTAGCTCAACGAACCAAATTTGAACAAAATTATAAGCTCGTTTTCTAAACGAACGAACATGAACAAACTCACGAGCGTTCGATTATGCTCGTGAACCTACTTATAAAGATAAACCGATGTACAAGATAACCATAGCATATAAGATGATAAGTCATGTATTAATCTAATAGGTAGAGTAATTTTATAGAATATTTAAAGAATTCTGGTAATATATTTGTTACTATAATATTTAAACATTAATTTGTACTTTGTTATATATTGGTGCTTTTTTCTTACATGTAGGTGTCCATGTCATCCACAAATTTTCCTATTGGCTGTGGTGCACCAAGACCATTCTAAAATTTATGTTGTTATATATTTATTAATTTGGACTTGGTTATTGATATCTTAACGAGCCAAACTTGACCTGAGCTCGAGCCGGAAGGCAAAAATACATGTACTAAGCCAAACTCGAACACGGGCATGAACAAATTTCTTTATAAATGAGCTGAGTTTGAACATTATTTTATTCTCGTTTATTAAACAAACGTTCGCGAATAAACTCGTGATCTTAAGCTTGAACATATTTTTTTTGTTCGTTTGTTAAACGAACGAACATGACAAATTCGTGACTTAAATAAACATAAACTTGAACAACTGATACTCGATTAGGCTCGATTCGTTAACAACACCATATGGACATGTGATCCCAACCCTAAACTTATTTATTTACAAATGACAATTTTTGGTTTGAAGGGTACAGAATGACAATTCGGGTCGATCTGCTATCAAATAAGGATGGGCTCGGTATGATTCTTAAACTTACCGGCAAACGTATGGGATTTCTCTCCTTATGACTTATCATAAAAATTGACCTTGTTAATTTCCGGGAACATATGGAATTCCCTTTTCCTCCGGGATTCAGGAAAAAAAATAATCGTATTAGATAATTCCATTCCTTGTTTTTCTAGATCAAATGTGCTTTGAAATCAGCATCCATCTTCAACCTTATTTGAAAATCTTCAACTTTTTGAGATCAAAATCATCAGCGTTAGTTGCTGCCCACAACCATGTTCAGAAGCAGCAGCAAGTTGGCTTCTTGTGAGGCACCTAGTCCACAGCCTTTCCCATGGCTCATGTTCTCCCATGGAAAATCAAACAAGATTCAGACTTTTTATAATATAAAGGATCATCTTCGTTTCAAGAGGATTTTGCCAGATTTATCTAACAACAACAGCCGCATTCAAGCTAGTTCTGAAGGCTGGGTTGTGATTACACAGCAATTAGAAGCACCACAACAACAAGACAATGATAATAATGATTCTCACAGTTGCTTTTTGTTAAACTTGGTGTCAATGGAAAAGATTATGTTGCCAAATTTAACAGGAAATTTAACATCTGTAACCTGCATCCTATCATCATCCCCCTTAAAACCAAATTGTATGCTGGTGATTAGCTATGGCACTAGAGATAATATATTGCTTTGGCGTCCAGGTCAAGAAACATGGATTGACAGTGGTTACCTACAAGTTCCCCTGTCACATTTAACCCTTTGTAATGGAAAAATTTATGGACTTGAAGACTCTAGACATTCACTTGCTGTGGTGGACATTCTGAACAATAACCAATCCCATGTGAGAATACTCAAGGAGGATGGCCCAGAATCAAGTATCGGGCGTTGAATTTCACTACTTACATGGTGGAATCGTGTGGTGATATATTTCTTGTTTATCTCCGTAAAACAACTCCAACCCCGCGAAGAGTTATTGCAATTGAAGTTTTCAAAATGGAGGTTAATAAAGAGGAGATTGATTGGGTTAGATCGTATGACTTGGGTGATCGCGTGTTTTTCTTAAATCAAGGTTCCAACACTATGTCTTTTTGTGCAATGGAAACAACAACTGGTGGTCTCAAAGAAGATAGAAATTCAATCTATTTCGTAAATCCTTCTCACCATCACACAGACAGATGCTTATACAGGTACTGTCTTGAAGACAATCGGTTCTACGAAACTTTGCCTTGTCCAGACGTGGTCCACAACTTGAAGCAACTTTGCTGGATAATGATTCTATAGTCCTAGGAGTTCCAGTTATTTTAACAAATTCTATTTATTAGAGTATCAAAAGTCGATTTTTAATATTTTATAAATCTTTATTTGAAATATCAATGTAGAATTTGCTCTTTTTTAATACAGTTATAGAAGATTTTTATTGACAGTTGATGATTTGAATGTTTAGTTTACATGTTTATCTTCTTTAGCAGTCGCTTAATTTGATTTTCAACAACAACAATTTTTTTATTTATCGAAAGGCTTATGTAAGATGTTAGAAAAGCAACATGAATGTTCAAAAGTACAACCAAACAAAAGAGATGTTACATATACACGTTACATATTCCAGTGTAGGCATTTGACATGTGTTAGATCGGCAACCCTGTGGTGAAGGCCACATCAACATTATTCATCTTCATCGTGGCGTAGACCGTCCACTATATCAAATGACCGACGTGACACATGTCGTGTTTGTTCCTTTACAGGTGACATGATGCAGGTCATCTCTGGCCTCAGATAACCATTACACTTCATTAATTTGGGCATTATGGGTATTACAACACGAACTGTAACCGCTCCGCGATGATCGCCTCACTACTTTATTGTGCGGTAATGTCTTCACCACGGTTGTACACAATGTAAATGGTTCACCCTACTCATTTATAGGTATGCACGCTTTTACATACCAAACTCATAGTTGACATTGCAAATTATTTATACCGAATTAACTTGAACGTCGAAGGATCTTCTCGTACGTCTTGTTTGTGTTTCGGACCCTCACACAAATTTTAAAAAAAGAAAATCAGAAAATCTACATGACAGACATAAACCAGTTGGTCTGCTCAAAGTTTTTCCATAAAGCTTTGGTGACGTGGACAAGCTACAATGGGTATAAAGCTTTGCAAAGCTTTTATATTTTCTCTTAAAGTTTTTGGGGAGAAACTCTAATATCAAATTTATTTAGATTAATAAATCTTATGAATAAAAGCAACTAATTCCTTCTTTTTATTTTAAGAATATCAACTTTTTTTTTTTTTTTTTTGGTATCTTATTAACAAAAAAACGTAGAGGGTAGAAAAAGAAAAGAGGTTAATTCGGGGGAGGAAAAAAAAAAAGGGCATATAGGGGTAAAAGAGTAAAATAGACACTTGATGCAGCTGCTCATCTATTATAACTGGTTCACCGCGTTGGTTTAGGGTTCACATTCGCGCGGCGCTGCTGTCTCCAATCTCCAACTCAAGTGAAAGAAACATCAGCTTGAAGAGTCGAAAATGGTACGTTTATCTTTGTCCTTTTGATTTAGGGTTCAATTCCTTTGATTTGTTTCCGGCGTTGTTTCTTTTTATCACATAGGAAGAATCTGTGCAATTAGTTTTTGCCTTTGTTTGATGAATGAATTGTTGTTGTTGTTGATGATGGATTTTTAGCCGTCGCACAAGTCATTCATGATCAAGAAGAAGCTGGCTAAGAAGCAGCGGCAAAACAGGCCAATTCCTTACTGGATCCGGATGAGGACCGACAACACCATCCGCTACAACGCTAAGCGCCGCCACTGGCGTCGCACCAAGCTAGGTTTTTAAGTTTCTACCGCCTTCTTCACCAACTGGCGATCTCCAGCTCTATATGTAGTTCGTTTTGTTTGTCTTCCCCTTTTTTTCTTTCTGTTGTTTTAATTTGAGGAGATACATTCAGACAATGTTGGTGGGTCGAGCAATGTTTTGAAAATGATTTTGATACTTCAATTTTCAATTTGAGTATGATTTATGACTCTTTTGATGCATTGGCTTCCAATATCTTGGGTTCTATCACATGACATATAGGCCCCAATCGCCTTCTGTGTTCTACTACTTTGTTTTGATTGCATTTTCCTGATTTCTTTTTTCAAATGACTGACTGGCCCTATGTTTGTTCAACTTTCAATGTTCCATTTTAGGGCATATTATGGAATTTGTTTCTAGAACATGGCTTGTGGCTTCATAGCACATTGGTCGGTTGATATAAGGGCCTGTTCTGCTTTTTCTCTTTTTAGCACTGTTAATGCCTAGATTTATGAGAGGGGGGAATGATGTTTTCACTTGGATGACTTAACAAAAGGTTTAAGAGAGAGTTTACATTAAGCGAAGAAACTTTCTTTTGATTACTTTGTGTTCGTTCGGTCGGTCGGTCGGTCACACAAGGACATGTTTGATATAAGGCCTGTTCTGCTCTCTTTTGTACTCCACACTTTAAGGCCCAGATGTGGTGTGTATGTTTTCTTCAGTTGGTTAATGCTTATCTGACCTAAAAGAGGGGTTTGAAAGTTAACATTGAGCGAAGAAATCACTCTATTTGTAAAGCTGAGATATAGAATATATAAAGAATACAGTAGTAGTCTGATGGTTGATAGGGTATGTTGCTGTAAAACAAGGGTTTGTATTGATTTTGTTCTGAAGTTTTGATCTCAATGTGTGGGGGGTAAGAAGCATGTTTAAGCATCTAACCAGAAGCAAAGACATATTTGCCCTCCCCCTTGCTTTACTCCGTGGACTGAACAAAACCTCTGGGGGGTATTATATGAATTGTCTGATGGATTTATTCATAGTTTTATAGTATGTTCTACTCTATTGATTCAGAATGAATGTTGGTTGATTTATTTTGATCGTATGAGCCATTAGTATTGGTTTTTTGCGTTCGTATCATCTCAATGAGATTCGGTTTAAACCTCTTTTTCTCTTAGTGAGAAGTGAGAACATTTCGTAATCAACTCCTACCTTCTTCGATAAGACTCGTACTCCCAAGTTTATACATATGAATGTATACACACATTGAAATTTTCTCGTCTTGTTTTGGATTCTGTTGTAAATCAATTTCAAGTATACAAAATTAGATTTGGAAGTAACCTGACATTTATATCAAGAAAGATACTATGGCCATCACAGAGGCATTGAATATCAAGTTCTTGATACCCAGTTGAATGACTGTCATACCAAAACCCTAAAACTATTGTTTTTGTTTTAGGTGCTTAAACATGCCTCTTACCACACAATGATATAATGAATTTTGATATATCGAGTATTAATGAGGATTACAATTAAATAGTACATTGTTGTTACCAGTGACGAACAATGTATTAAAATTTGATTCTAATACCGTGTATCAATGTCGATACCGCTACTGCGCTACATCTACATTAAGGGAAAAGAAAAGAAAAAAAAACTTATATTACAAGACAATGATACTATTAAATTTTCATTGTAAAAGATATAAAACTCTATAATCAAATTCATTTCAAAAACTAGTAGATTTCAATCCGAACCAAAAATTACAACTTAGGTACCGGCATTCGGTAATATTGTGATAAGCTATTGTACCGCTCATCGGATCTTGGAAATCTCAAGCAAGATTTTATGTAGAGCTTGAGGCTTTGAGAAAAATGGGGAGTGATCAGCGCCTTTTAGATAGAAAACTCGTTCTGGGGGGCTCTTTCTTATCATGTCCTCCTGAAGCGAGACAGGCATAGCGTTATCTTCTTCGGATGTCTGAATGTAGAATCGTCTGACTGACCCGTAATTTATGTCTGTTAAGGAAAGCTTCTCCACGACCGGTGAGAAAGGTATTGGTCTCATTGAAACTGTTGCTAATGCCACATCCTACAAATATAAACAATCAGCACCAATCGGTAATAGAGATTTCTATAAAATGACAACATTAGTGTATATTTGATATTGCTACACATTTCTAGAATAGAAGCTTCTAGATATGCATGTAAAACTCTAGAATAGATATTGAAATAATTGACTAGAACTAGATGCATGTAACATTCTAGTAGTAAGACTCAAAATTTAGAAATATCTAGAAATTTCCATAAGATGCTTGAACCAAGGGCTATAAATAGCACCACCACCATGTACTTGAGTAACTAAGCAACCAAGCAATACAATCAAATTCCTTTCTTTCCCCATTCTATCCAACATATCAATCTTTTTCCACCTCACACACTCCATCAATCCTACCCTTCTCTATTCAACTTACATGTAACATGAAGGATTTGTTACCAAAAACTAATGTAAGTGTTCTAATGGCAGCAACTGGCTGTCAATCTAAGGATTTGTCAATAAGTCCTACACTTTGATCAACATAGTCGTAAAGTGTGTTGCGATTCAATGTGTAGTAGACAAATCATTTGCTACAAACCTATTCCATATGAGCGGCGGGGACAACCATACATCTATTTATAGCATCCAACTGTATTGTTGTATCCATCTAGCACAGAAATCAGTAAAACCATATTCTAATGGATATTTTCATCTTGTGTATAGAGAGAAGCACCCGAAGGCAAAGAAACACAAATTTAGGTTGATCAAATAAATGTTAATTGCCAATAACAAAAAAAAAGTCATAATTTCAACGACAGAGAAAAAATAGAAAGGAAGTTCATGGAGTTTGCAGCAAACATAAGAATACCTTAGAAGGGCTTTGGTTGAATAATAAGTCCCTCAAAAGCGGTTTGTTCAGATCAATAGCTGTTGGAGGGTGATCATTCCCCTTGGCGTAGATAAATACATGTGCTTGTTGCATTAGATCGTTCGATTCTTCCTGCAAATACATATCACATCGTCAATCACACCTTTGAAACAAACATTTTAGTCATTCACACGGGGTGTACATTTTAGTCATTCACACGGGTGTTTTAAAGAAATCAAGTAGGTAAGTTAATACGTTAAAATGCGTCAAAATTTGTAAGAAAATAAAACCATCCAAGTTCTTGTAACACACTTGAAACACAACACATACCTTTTGTGAAAACATATCGAGGGTACTTTGTCCGCTTGTCAGCATTGCTGCAGCAATAAAAACTGCCTTTGATATTTTAGATGGCAACATCTCCATTGCGTATGATATACATGTACCACCAAAATCATGACCCACTAAAATAACCTGCATATTCGTTTAAAAAAAAAATATAAAAAAAAACAGTAACGGAAACATCATTTGAAATCTTATTTCACTGAAAAAGATTGCAAGAAGACTTGGAAAAAAAAAACACAGAACGATGAACTGAAAATTACCTTCTCTTCATCCGAAAGTTTTTCAAGAAAATCGGTTAACGGCTTGACATGTTGTGCAAGACTTGTGATACTGTTAGTATCAAATGAATGAATTCCTGAACCGGTCAAATCTACGGCAGTCACTGTGAAACCAGCTTCTTCTAAAAGTGCTATGCTTTTGTACCAACACCATGCTCCAAAGCCACCCCCGTGGACCAACACAAAATGCTTGGTTTCTACATCACCAAGCTTCAATTCCTGAAACATGCAAACACATCCAGCGAGAGACGGTCTTTCTCGAATCATAATTACGCAGTTCATTCCAAAGGAACCTTCACCATCATTCTATTAAAAAATGATTGTCACAACCATTGATCAACATTCATGATCTCATCCATTGATCAATTTTTTATGATTGTACATTGACGCAATGTTGTGACTTACTTATCATTTGCCTTTTATACTTTCATCGACCAAAAAAATAAAACAATGTAATTCCACCAAATATAGCATAATGAGCCATGGGACCACTATAGAAATATCCATCTTATGGGTTGGCATCTAATTAAAGCTAATTATTTGAAGACTATCTCATTAATTAAAATGTGTACTGCTATACTATTATGGAACAAAAAGCAACAACCACCTTATCTTTCCCTGGCCCACCTGTTCTCCACCCAACCCTTCAACCAAGATACCCTTCAACCCTTCAACCAAAAAATAATAACACAAAGTGTTTTAACAACTGAATACTTTAATAACACTTTGGCATATGATCACTTTTAGTATTATGTTACTATCAACTGCATCTAATTACTACTTTTTCTTATTAATGCTACGTGGTGATCACTGATCACATCAGTGATCAAACTCCCCCGAATGCTCTTAAATTCTCGAGAGATTTTATAGTACAACCGTTGTAGCAAATGTAATACATTGTGATTGTATAGAAGTGCCATTATTATTACTGCCATTATTACCAGTGATACTAGTAATGTATCCATTCCCTTTCAAAACACTAGAATGTCTAGTCCGTTTCGTCTACAATAAAATGATGTGAGCTACATATTTTAAATAAAAAACGAAAAATTCAATAAACCAGAAACACCACATATGGCCAAAGTATGTATTTTTATGTAAAATAAATGGTGTAAATTTATCATTCTTTGTTCCAAAGATCTCTAAATAACTGGAAATAAAAAAAAAAAAAACTATAACGGAAAATGAAATTGAAAAAGGGAAAAATCACAAATTATCAGTAATTTTTTACCTGATTAACAAGCTGATGAGGCTGAAGCAAAGGATCGGTAAGAGAGCGAGCTCGGGAACTGGAACTCCGAGGCAAAGGCGGATTCTTTTTAGTGCTTCCACTTCCATGACTATTTTGATTCCTCAACGAAGTTGACCGATTAAAAATCGCCGTAGTATTACCACCGGTTTGCAACTGCTGGTGCAAAAGAACCGCCGCCGCTAATGCTTGTTTGTGAATAGCCGATTCCTCTCTCTTAGATGACCGTGTTCTTGTCCACCTGCTGCCATTACTGCTTCCTCCTCCTCCTCCGGCGGCGGAAGCCGACGACGACGACTGTTGATGCGTTGTCCGTCTGGATGTCTGCTTCCTCGTGGTCGGCTCAGTCGGACTCTTTGAATAACACGAACCCATTATTACGTATGTTATGCAGAGAAATTATGGATTCTCGTTAGACATCACTTTACAAGAAGGAAGTATTGTTTTTTTCAAAAGGAAAGGAGGGGGTTCCTACTGGAGAAAGTAATCAAGAAAGCAAAGCAAACGGATGGCAATCATCATATACGTGTGGTTTTGTTTTTTCTTTTAAATGTTTGACAAAATAAAAAGAGAGTAATTAAATAAATTGATGTCTTTTTAGGGGTATAAATTGATGTTGTGAGTCTTGTGACTCAAAAATATTGCTTGTTTTAAGCTCCAGCATATTATTGTTATTGTGCTAGTCTATTAAACAAATACTCACGAACAAACTTATAAACATTCAATTACATTCACGAACGCATAAATATTAATGTGTTTTACAGAAGAAAAAGTAATTTATTTGACATAAAATCACAATTACATGATTATAGACGACTTAACTAAGCCATATTGGGGAAAAAAATTGGACAATGGATGGCCAATGAGGTAGAAATCTAAGGCTAAGAGCAACCCTAGTGACAGTTGGAAGAGAACCCTTTTGATTGTTGTTGTTTGGATGATGTGGAGAAATATAAATGGAGAATAAATAGAGAAGGATTGTGAGTGAGTTTTTTAGTCGATTAGATGTTGTAGTGGTAGAAGTAAATATAATAACTATAATGTTAATAAAATATATTCTAGTGGTTTATAAATGCAGCAACGAATTTTTATTTTATTTTATTTATATTTTCTGAACTTTTTCTCCTTAAAAAAGGGGTTGGGCAGACATAACATACTCTCATAGACTCTCTCAAAAGAGATAATGAGTTAGACAACTACTCAAAAAACCTCTCCAAAATGATGTCATTATTTTGCAAAATGAAAAGAATATTATCAATGCTGACAAGAAAGCCAAAAAGAATTGGCAATATTACATCCACTAGGGTTGCTCTAAGCCATATAAAAGGAGGTTTCTCATCTTAAAACCTAGGTTATTAGGTGAGAGAAGTCCATATCTTAATATGATGGGTGATACATGATGAGAGTCAAACTGACTATCATTTACTATGTAATTATACCCCGTTTATACCTCGTTTTATGTGTTTCCGGAGACATTTGTTTGTACTTTGATGTATTTACACATTGGTTATCATTTCGAGACATAGGACGAAAAGTCCGGAAATCTCATTATTTTTCGGTGTTTTAATACATTCTCGGTCACCCGAGTGTCCTGTAGGGATTACGTGTGGTATTTGATGTGATTTTGTACAAGACTTAGGTGTTCGAGATGACCGGAAGGCGAGATACGAAGGTTGGAACGTGTGCCCAAAGCTTAAACGTTCAAATGGATCAAAACTCGTTGGTACTACAACTATACCTTCCATTGATCTGCAGTTTGATCCACCTTAAAGGCATTTTATGGGCTAGACATCTTCATGAAAGTTGTAGACAATTTCATTAGCTTTCCAATGCATTTTGAATCACTGGATTTGGAGGTCTACTTACAAAGTTATGGCCGATTTACTTCGACTCTGTTCATAGGCCGGCGCCCATAATCTGTAGGCCACGGCCTACGTGATGCAGGGAGCTAAGAAAATCTGATGTCTTTCATAGGCCACGGCCTATGATCACAGGCCACGGCCTATGGGCTGTTTTGCCCATTTTACACTTTTAACACTATAAATACCCCACATATGAAACTCTTCTTCCCCAACTTGAATTTTCTGCATTTTTTCTGCACTTTTCAGCCCCTTTTATTAGCTTCTTAGATTGTAAATATTTTAGCATAATTAAGCTTAGATTCTTGTAATCCGTTGATTCTCGAAGATAGGTTGACGCGTTATTGACGGGATTTCATTCGGAGTTTCGATTCTCTACGGCCAAATCTATTTGGTATTTCGTTTTTCCTTTCTCGTTCTTGCTTTCAATCTTGTTTAATGTTGATTTCTTGTTATTTTCTTAGTATAATGAGTAGCTAATTTCCCGATAGTCGAGTTATGTGATAGTCTATGAAATCGAATCCTAGCTTGTTGATTGAAGTGTTTTGATGAGTTGAATGTTAGATTCTTGGTGTTATTGTTGTTTTAGAGCTTGTGCTTGATCACGGTTGTTGAATTCGCAACTCGATAATCGTATTACACGTGTCTTCTTTACATATGTTTGCGAGAGGATACGGGAAAAGGGGTTCTAGGATCACCCCACCTATCAACCAACAATCAAAACCGACCGAGTTGTTCGATTCGGTTTCGTGTGTGAGGTTTATATCGACTTGTCGAGCGTCTCTCACTAAACTTAAGCATCGATCGTAGACGATCTCAATATTATATAGAATTTTGATGTCGGCTAGGTCGGTCCGAACTCTCGAATGTTTCTCGGAATCCGGTCCTTCGGACGCTCGTTCAAGATCGCGGAACCGCTGGAGGATCGGATCTCTTCATCTTTATCCAATTTCTTCAAGCCAATTCCAACTCTATCTCTTATAATTCGACTTGAGCTTCATTTATCCTCATTATATGCACGAAAATTAACTCCTACATGATAAATAAACAATGACATAATAATAATTCCATTAAGGGTAGATTATTGAAATAATGTCTATTCTCGAAAATAGGAGACGACACCCTTCAACGATGCCGAGAACATTAGAGTTTGTCGAAACACTTCCGGAAACGAGTTAGGGCTAGAAAATAGTGGGTTGGATCATAGCTCGGCTATCTTGTTTTTCATAGTTTAAACTCTTTTTATTTTGTGCATATTAGTTTGTAGAAGCGGTGATATGACAAATCACCGTCTCGAGATCACCGTCTCCGTAGTTGTGTTGACCTAAACTAGGAACGAGACCAACTTTGGTACTCGACCAGATTCCCTGTGGAATACGACATTGACTCACCAATTCTAGGCTACAATTGACCCGGTACACTTTCGGTAAGATTGGACACTTAGAAAAGGCCGATCAATACAACCACAAGTTCTCTATATGAGACACTTTAACACTCCCCCTCAAATGAAGGCCTATAAAGAAGGGCACTTTTAAGGCCAACAAGATGGTCAACACTTGCACAATAAATTGGTGACTCTGATACCGAATAGAAAATACTGGTCCGAATCCTATAAGAGGAGGGGCTCATCCCCAAAACCTAGGTTATGAGGCGAGAGAAGTACATCTCTTAATATAGTGGTTAGGGCCAATATTTTTCACATGGTATCGGAGCCACTCTTTTATTGTGCAAGTGTTGAGCCTCTTTGTTGGCCTTAAGAGTGTCTCTTATATGCCTTGTGTACTATGTGGCCCAAGCTCTTTATAGTCCCACACTTGAGGGAGCGTGTTAAAATGGGAATTTGTAATAGTTTCACCCACCATATTAAGAGATGAATTTCTCTCATCTCATAACCTAGGTTTTGAAGACGAGGTCCTCTTATATGAGATTGAGCCTAGATTTCTACAAATGAAAAAATGAAAAGGAAATGGATGCCTATTCAAGTTATTCACATGTGTTTGAATAAGGAAGAAGCAAAAGATGAAAGAGAATCAATCTAGGTTAGTTGAATGTTGATATCAGTGTGTGAAAGATTATCATATTGGTTAAGGCTTAAGTTGGAAAACAAAAAAGGAAATCAGAAATCAACAGAGGAAAAGAACGGTTATGAATCCTAAGTTACGACATGTCTTATGCATTTTTTTTTTTGGATGTTTGATAAAAGCCCGTTTGGTTTATCGTGAAATAAACCACAAGCCAAATGGAGCACTTCTTCTCACACTTGAAGACCGGATAAGCAACAATATTGGAAGACACTCAGCTTCTGGGGACTGGCCTTACTTGTTTAGCTAGAGACACTATTTACGGTATTTGGTATTGGAAAGATCAAGTGCATCATAGGTGTCAGTAAGGTGACTTAAACTCTACATTTTGGTGGAACCAATTCAAGACTCACCGAGTGATGGTCACCGAGAAGTGTATTCAATTCCGTGCATCGCAGGGAGTCTACCGAGCTTCGTCGCCAGGGTGACTATCGCCAGGGTGATAGTCCGCCGAGTCCTAGAATACAAGCAGGTCCCACATCTCTAATTCGTTATGTGACGCCTATACGTTGTCATTAAAAGGAGGACACGTGTAGGGGTATTTATGGTGCATCGTACAAAGATTCCCGGCGGCTGTGGTTTAGTGGATTTGTGCCTATAAATACGCTTGTTGTCTCATTATCCGGGTGTGTTGAAATCGTAAAATTCAAGGCATAATAAAATATCTCTTTTCTCGCCCGTGTTTTTTTACCTCTCCCACCGAGGGGTTTTCCACGTTAAATCGTGTTCTTCTTGTTTCGTTATCTCCTTTGATTGTTTATGTTTGATTGCTTCGTTTCGTTTCTTGCATCCGAAGTTATCTCCATCGCTTTATAACAAGTGGTATCGAGCCGGGTTCGAGAAAACAATCCGTACGATCAACTTCATCTTCACCAAGGCCTTCAAGCAAGGTGCTAGG
Source organism: Gentiana straminea (assembly GCA_036785695.1). Lineage (NCBI taxonomy): Eukaryota > Viridiplantae > Streptophyta > Magnoliopsida > Gentianales > Gentianaceae > Gentiana > Gentiana straminea. The sequence continues at coordinate 15,564,285 of JAVUPR010000497.1, read as the reverse complement.
ATCCGTGATAAAGTTGTAATCTTTAGCAAGAAAAGATGTCGCAGTAAACGTAAAAATCGATAAATTTACAGAAGGAACAGCTTTTGGTCCGTGGCAAATCAAGATGCGTGCACTTTTGAAACAAAGGGGTTTGTGGAATCCTTTATCCGACAAACCAAATACAAGTGCAAAGCAGATTATGCCAGTCTGGAAGAGAAAGCACATTCAACCATCATGTTGTGCTTATCTGATGATGTTATCACTGAGGTTGCTGAGGAAGACACCGCAGCCAAGTTGTGGAAAAAGCTTGAAAGCCTGTATATGACCAAGTCACTGACCAACAAGTTATTATTGAAACAGAGGTTGTTCAGTTTGAAGATGCATGAAGGAGTCCACCGAGGGAACATCTCGGACAAATTTGAACACAATATTGCTTGATTTAAGAAATATTGATGTTAAAATTGAAGATGAAGATGCAGCCCTAATCCCGTTGGTGTCACTACCGGCATCATATGAAAACTTTGTGCGCTCTTTTCATAGTTGAAAAGGATACGTAGCTTTGGAGGATGTAAGGTCCGCCTTACATGCCAGGGAGCTTAGACACAAGGCCGCCGGTACAGACGGTCAGCCGCCGGGCTAGTAGCCGCAAAGAATAGTGGAAAAGGATATGGACAAGAAGAAGAAAAAGAAGTCGTTGTCCAAAGGTCCTAAGTCTACTACGATGTATGTAATTACTCGTAAGGAGCAGGGGACATTGGAAGTCCAATTGTCCAAGGAAGAAGAAACAGCAGGAAGGCAATTCTGGCACAACAGCCTTGGCTACTGAGCAATCTGATGAGGATCTGGTTCTAGTTGCAGGGGACTCTACACACCATAATGATGTGTGGATACTTGATTCTGGAGCATCCTACCATATTTGTCCAAACAGGAGTGGTTTTCTACTTATGAGCGTATAGATGGTGGTCAAATTTATATGGCCAACAAAGAAGGTTTGCAAAGTTGTGGGAATTGGCTCGCAGTTAAGGACGAGAGGATGGTAAATTTTGTACACCGAAAGATGTAAGACATGTTCCACGATGACCAAGAATTTGGTATCTCTTAGTCTACCGGACAGCCAGCGGGTTCAATTTCAAGGGTGAAGGTGGACAAATTGGATGTCTTCAAAGATTCGCTTGTGGTCCTTAAAGGCATCAAGAGGGAACCTTGTATATATTACAAGGATCTACCGTATCCGCACCGCCGCGTTGCATCCTCGCCAGCTTCACCGGCCCAGCGACTCACCGTGGCACACGAGACTAGGTCACACGGGTGAAAGCGGGTATGCGCATTCTTTCTTCACAGGTTTTCTTCTTGGGGATATAAGGTCAAGAATCTGGACTTTTGTGAACATTGTGTGTTTGGGAAGTTGCATGTATAAATTCTCGCAGGGTTGCACAATACAAATGCAACACTTGATTATATCCATTCAGACTGCTGGGGTCCATCAAGAGTTGAGTCATTGGGTGGTCACATATACTTTGTGTCATTCATAGATGACTATTCAAGGATGACTTGGGTGGTGATGATGAAGAACAAAAGTGATGCATTCAAGAACTTCAAGCAAGTGGAAGGCCCTAGTGGAGAATCGCTTAGGCAAGAAAATCAAGAAGCTTCGTACGTATAATGGTCCGAATTCTCTGGACGGATTTTGATTCATTTTGTGCAAATGAGGGTATTGCCGTACATCATACCGTAAGGAATACACCTCGCGAATGGTGTAGCCGAAAGGATGAATCAAACTCTACCGGAGAGGGCAAGATGTATGCTTTTTCAAGTCGGTTTATCAAGGAGATTTTGGGCGTAGGTCGTTAAGACAACTTGCTACTTAATCAACAGGAGCCCTCACACAGAATCAATCTCAAGACACCATTTGAGATGTGGTCGTGCAAGCCCGCCGACTACTCGCTCTAAGGGTTTTTGGAAGTACATCTTACTATCATGTTAGTGAAGGGAAGTTGGAGCCAAGAGCCAAGAAGGGAGTGTTTGTGGGGTATGGTGATGGAGTGAAGGGATATAGAATTTGGTCATCGGCGAGAGTCCGCAGTAATCCTCGCAGGGACGTTGTGTTTGATGAAAATTCTATGTTAAACTCATCAAATGGGGAGGTCTACCGAGTCCGAAACCAATCGAATCCGATAGTGTTGAGAAACAGGTGGAGCTTCAGTGGAGTCTACCGATATGCAACAATCGCGGGATCCAAATCAACACTATACCGATCCGGATAATGAACCGTAATCCGATCCAAGCCGCCCGCCGAGACCTCGGCGGGGCGTCATACAAACATTGATCGGCGAGTCTACCGCGCACGAGTGCCTAGAAGATCTAATGTTGGGATACCTCCAAGGAGATATGGATATGATGATTTGGCTGGATATGCACTCCAGTGTTGTCAAGAGGTAGAGGTTGCCGAACCTACTACTTACAGGGGAAGCAAGGACATGTATAGAAGCATCTCGGTGGCATGCGGCCATGGAGATGAAATGGAGTCATTATTGAAGAATCGTACTTGGGAATTGGTCAAACAACTTACCGACAAGGGAGTTGTGACTTGTAAATAGATTTTCAAGAAAAAGGAAGGAATAACTAAGGCAGGGGGTCAAGTATAAGGCAAGTTTGGTTGCAAGAGGATTCAATCCAAAAGGAAGGGGTTGACTTTGATGAAATATTTTCACCAAAGGGTCGACACACTTCAATCGTGGTGTTACTAGCAATGGTGGCACAAACAGATCCGGAACTTGAGCAATTAGATGTGAAAAAATGCTTTTCTACATGGTGAGGTGGATAAGGAGATATACATGACACAAATTTCGAGGGATTTCAAGTTCCCGGCAAAGAAAACTATGTTTGCAAGTTGAAGAAATCATTGTATGGTTTGAAGCAAGCTCCAAGGCAAAGGTGGTATAAAAGGTTTGACAGCTTTCATGCTTCAACAGGTTACAACAAGAAGTCCATATGACCGTTGTGTTTACTTCGGTCTGTTTGAAAGATGGATCATATATCTATCTTGTCCCGTATGTGGATGACATGCCGATAGTCAAAGAAGGAAGTCCGATGTTCAAAATCAAGAAACTTCTCGTCGAATTTGAAATGAAGGATTTGGGTGCAACCAAGAAAATCTTGGGGATGGAGATCCGGAGAGATAGAGTCGGAAGAAGTTGTTCTTGTCTCAAAGGTTATGTGCGTAAGATATTGGCCAAGTTTGGGATGTCCGTCGCAAAACCAATAGATACTCCTATGGCATCAAATGTTCATTTGTCCGTTTATGCTTCACGGTCACCAAGAGAAGGAGTATATGTCAAAAGTTCCCTATGCTAGTGCAAGCTTGGCGATCCGATGTATGCCATGGTTTGCACTAGGCCGATCGGCTCGGGCGGTCGGTGTTGTCGCAGTTTATGGCTCAACCCGGAAAAGAACACCGGAAAGCCGTTAAAAGGATATTCAGTACCCGAGAGGTACAAATTCGATGTTGGTCTCATTTATGGAGGTGATATCGGTCCGGTCACAGCTACCGTGATGCCGATTATGCAGTGATGTTGACGGTAGAGAAAATCAATGACCGGTTATGTGTTTACATTGGGAAATGCGGTAGTCACCGGAAAGCTACTCTTCAAAGGCTACGTAGCCTTATCAACTACCGAAGCGAATATATGGCTCTTACCGAAGCGGCAAGGAGGGTATCCGGTTGAAGGGGCTAGTCGGTGATTTGGGGTTGCATCGGATCGGCCGAGATTTATTGTGACGATCTAAGTGCAATTTGTTTAGCCAAGGATCGTGTTCATCATGAGAGAACCAAGCATATTGATGTCGTATCATTTCTTGAGGAATGAGAAGAGGGTTGTGGTGAAGAAGATTGGCACAAAGGAGAATCCCGTCGATATGTTCACTAAACCAAGCTTCAAATAGAGTAAGTTTCGCTTTGCCTGGACTTACCGAATATTCAAAGCTTATAATGCTTTTCGGAAACTCTACCGAGGCGCATCGGTGGAGTGGATGCCGTGGAGATAGTCCGTACAAGTACATCTGGCATTGACGAATGCATCTGGTACAAGTACATCTGGTTATGCAATCTGTTTGACTCTAGGGAGAGTTGAAGTCAAGGTGGAGATTTGTCAATAAGGTGACTTAAACTCTACATTTTGGTGGAACCAATCTGAAGACTCAGCTGAGTGATGGTCAGCTGAGAAGTGTATTCAATTCTGTGCATCAGTAGGGTGGAGTCTACCGAGCTTCTTTCAGCAGGGTGACTATCAGCAGGGTGATAGTCTGCTGAGTCCTAGAATACAGCAGGGTCCCACATCTGCTAATTCTGTTATGTGACAAATGCCTATACGTTGTCATTAAAAGGAGGACACGTGTAAGGGTATTTATGGTGCATCGACAAAGATTCCCGGCGGCTAGGGTTTAGGGATTTGTGCTTATAAATACAAATATGTTGTCTCATTATCCGGGTGTGTTGAAATCAGTAAAATTCAAAGTGCATAATAAAATATCTCTTTTCTCGCCCGTGGTTTTCTATCTCAATCATGTAAGTTGTTGCTTCTTTTTTTCCCCCTTTTTTTATTGCAAGTAATAATCTCTTGCTAATTTGTAAATTTGGGACTTTGCAAAAACACATTTCGACAATATTCACTTTTCTTTTATAATTTTTATTTGTTACTCTATGACAATGGTCGATCAAGGTTACTTTTTAAGGCTTATATAGGGTGGTGGAGGTAATTGCAGCCTCTCTTTTATCCTTTCCGTTCAGGATTGTAAATGGGCAGAGCCTTCTTATTTCATTTGAATTTGGAATTTGGAATAGTTGATGTTGTCCTGTATTAATTGAAGCTATTTTTTCCTCATACTGATTTTTTATGGACCATAATGTTTTCATTGGAGTGCAGATATAGCATGTGTGTGTGAGAGAGAGTTTGTATGTACTGTGTGTATATACGTATCAGGAGCGAAGCTATTAGTGAAACATGTATTCTTTGGTTTTCAGATATCTTATATGTGTCATTTTTCTTCAATGCATTTATTAACATCCCCATAATTTCAGATTTTACACATTCCATTCTCTAACACTTTCCCTGACAATTTACTACTCAGTCATTTCCTGCAAACGTCCGATGGCTATCTCATTTCAGATTTTCAGTGATGCTTAACATACTAAGAAAAGGTAATACATCATTTCGATTTTTTATTTCAATTCATTTGTGTTTTCTTTTCATTGCTCCGATATATATTCATTCACGGCTTTTTTTATTATGCTTATGGTCTCCCAAACTGCGATGGAGCGTCGAGGAGATGTCGAAAAGCGAACGTCGATGATGACGAGATGGATCTAAACAAATTGAATCAATATAGAGATATAATGTTTGGGCTACTTCTCATAGCAACTCTTTCATGTCATACGGTGGAGAATTGTGTCAAGTCATTTAGTAGAAAAGGTAAAATTCTTCATACATGGTCAAGGTATTTATCCAGTTGCTTTATTCACACATACTCAGCTAGCTTTTGTAAATTGGGAACCTTGGTGGTCAAATTTTCCATTCCTGGTATGTATGTATGTTCTTTTCATTTCAGTTGTAGAGTCAATATCAAGTCTTTATATTTCCGGCTTTGACTAATCTCATGTTTTCTTTCATTGTTTATACTCTTAGCATATGCATTCGTATCCTTAATGTTGATTTCTTTTTTTCATTTCATTTTTTTTCAATGCTCCACTGAGAGAGAGAGATTCCGCCACTTCGAAGCTATGGCTACGGTATTTATTTTTGTTACCATGAATCGATTCTTACGGCTATGGCTATGCTTTCATGGGGTCTTTATTATTGTCACATTGTTTTCACAGTGAGATTTTTTTTTCATAGCAAAATCATAGTCCGAAATTGGGCACGACAAGTGGAGAAGATGAATTGGACACAGAAGATTGATTTATCTTGACTTATGTTTGGCTTCTCACTTATTCATATTTTTCACATTCAGGCTTCTTTTTCCTCCTTCATTCATTCATTCATTCATAAATCTCTTTTTTTTTTGTCGTTCTTCAAATTTTTTTCTCTTTTTTTACATTAGTTCTTTATCATTAATAAATCTCTTTTTACTTAGTTTCAAACTCCATCCAAATGCATTTCCTGAGCTATTGTAATTGCTAATCTATAGGTCTACAATTTATGCTTTACATATGTCATCATCTCTACATGTCAAGTAAATAAAAAATGGATGTAGTGCTAATAATTTGTCGTATGGTTTGGGGAACTTAAAGTTGAATGGCACCAAAATCGGTCAAGAAGAGATCATCGGAGAAACTACGGGAGGATAAGATGAAAACTGCAGTCGACAAAGTCCAACAATTTTCTTTGTCGCTCTTTTGTTTCATTCTTCAAGGTTGTCGTATATTATTCATTATGCAGAGTTGTCCGTTATTTCATATGCTTACTGTTTTAGCCTCTGAATGATCTAATGTTGTCTTAGTTACCAATGTTATTTGATGGTCTACTTGGTCATCGCTTCACCTCATTGAAGAAGCCACTTAAATTTTCCAATGACAAATCTCAGGTTTTATGATGCTCCATCTCAGATACTGCTTTCTACATGTTAATGCACGGGTTTTTGGAATTTCGGACTATGATTTTGGTGCACAAATATCTACACCACACACTAGATGTAAAAATCGTTATGACATTGTAACTTTTTTTCACTTCTTTCTTGCTCTTAATCATACGCGTTGATGAATTCTAAATTCTAACCAAAATTCTTTTAACATATATACTCACATTTCTTTAGTATTCATTTTCAATTTTTATGTTTTTCCGTGAATTGGACGGGTTTTACCAATAGTATAACTATATATATATAACACATGAAATGAACTCTTTTATCATAATTAAAAGTGACCGGCCCAAGTCACAAAAGGTGAATCAGCCTCTGGTTACAATAAAATGTACTACACAAACAATAACATACTTGATATACATTGCCGAAAAACAATCACAAAATAATTACCGAATTTTCAATTTACCATACAAAAAGAATAAAAGACAAAAGAAATACAATCCATACAAATCACCTTTCGATGATGAAGTTGTTGGAAAGAGTCGGTGATCCTAGCATTTTCCTAAACATAAAATATACTTGGAATATTTAAACACGTAGGAGGATATTGGAGTTTGTTGATGAAGCTTGAAAGAGATTGGAATTGCAGATTTGTTTGTACAAGTGTAGTAGTACTGTAGCAAATTGGACTTTTCACATAACAAATCAAGGGGAGGACTCGAAAAGGGATCCAAAATGGCGAAGGGTTCTTTTCTGTGACAACTGTATTGTCGTTTCTATTAGAAAATTTGCTACGTTTCCTATTGTTAAACTGTTATATAATTAAATTGTCAAATATTTAACATCGGCTTCCGTAGCATAGTGGTAGTGCGTTCGCTTCGTAAGCGAAAGGTCGCGAGTTCGATCCTCGCCGGGAGCTATTATTTTTCGGGGTTGCTTGGCATGGGTTTGGTTTTTTTTCCCCGGCGTGGGCTTGGTTTCTCGGCTCAATAATATTATTTTTAACCCCGGCTCAATAATATTATTTTTAACATTGCTTGGCATGTTGCATGGCGTTTGAGTTTTTTTTTTGGCGTGGGGATCCTTTCCGGGAGCTATTATTTTTAACGGGTCGTTGCTTGGCGTGAGTTTGGCATGGGTTTGGTTTTTTTTTCCCCTGGCGTGGGCTTGGTTTCTGGTTTCAATAATATTATTTTTAACCCCGGCTCGTTGCTTGGCGTGAGTTTTCATTGCTTGGCATGGGTTTCGTTTCAGGACTCAATAATATTATTTTTCGAGGTTTTTTCCCCGCCTCGTTGCTTGGCATAGACTTGGTTTTTTTCCGTGCTTGTTGCTTAGCGTGGGAATTCGATTGTCCGATTCCCAATGTGGTATGGAAAAATTCTTCTTCTGAAAATAAGTGGAACAAGCTTCGATTGCAATACTTCTCGGACTTTATTGCTGAATTGTTGAAAATGGGAGTTGAACAAGAAGTTTGTCGTATTGCGACACTTCTTTGGAATATACGGAAGTTGAGGTGCGATTGCATTTTTAAATGTAAGGATATTCACTTAAGTCCAGTGATCCCAAAATCTAATGCTGAAGTAGAGAAATAATATAATACAACAAGAAAGTCCATCAATTCTCCAAATGTGTATTCGAACAAAATTGTCTAGGTCACCCCAGAAAACGACTTTCTTAATTTCAATGTGGATACGGCGTTTGGAGATGGTAAAGCAGCAATGGGGAGGCGTATTCATAACAAGGAGGGGGCGATTCTCAACTCTTTCTCTAAAAAGCTAGAATAAAGTTTTATGTTGCGGTTGACGAGGCTCTAGTCATCTACCACACAATTTGTTATGCCATTTCCTAAGGCTTTTTTAGAGTGGTTTTCGAGGGTGACTTATTGACCACCTATCATCATTTATAATCTTTGGAGGAAGATACATCGCATGTAGGTTGCAAAATCAATGATTGTCGTCGGCTTTAGCTTGTTTTATTTCGTTATTTTTCATTTGTCAAAAGGCAAGACAATGTTGCTGTCCATTTCTTAGCCAGTGAAGGTCTTAGACTAGAAGAAACTGTGGAACCCACCCTTTCAAGTGTTAGGCAAGGATATCATGTGTGGAGTGATTTACGGACTAGATCCATAATTAACAAAAGTAATTACGGAAAAAATAGAAAATAAAGAACACGAAAATGAAATTCGTTTCATTAAATAGATCTAACAAGAAGAACTATTACAATACATATTTGACTCGAAGCGATAAGAAAATAAAAGTACAATGCAAAAAAACAAAGGACTAGAGATCAAACCGAGACAAGTAAGTTACTCTTTTCTTGAGACAAATTGCTCCGGTATGGTACACACGGCAGTAGCAACTGTCTCCGAAGATACAACGGCTTCACATCTCGGATTTAGAGGCACTTCTATAATCCGAGCTCTGGCAAACTTACAGAGTGATCCAACTTCTCTTCGACTCAAGTACTAAAACTATATGAGAGACTCTTTGTAATGGAAAGCTCAAGAGAAAATTTGATGATCTAACCTCCATCCATGAGGTTCTTTGGAGAGGAGGAACCAATGCTTGAATCTGATTGGACGTATGACACAAATTGGCCGACTTTTCCCTTAAGAAAAGTAATCCTGGCGTGTTTGTCTTGGTGGCCGTCCTCACCCTCGCAGATTGATCAGATGATGTGTCGTCTGAATTCTGATTGTCGGATGACTCAATCACGACACGGCTGGCTCGACTTTTCCCACAAGAAAAATTAATTGCGGCCGACTCTAATTAGTCACATGCTAATTAAGTCCTAGCCGGCCTCATTAAGCCTTGGCCGACTTAATTTCCGCATTTCCTCACCATTCCGGAACCTTCCAACCGCCTCAACATTAAACATTAATCAAAATTAATTTTTGGTTAATTTAATAAATGAATTTTGTCCAAAAAATTAATAGCAACCGGAACCTTCCAACCGCCTCAACATTAAACGATTAATCAAAATTAATTTTTGGTTAATTTCATAAAGAAATTTTGTCCAAAAAATTAATAGCAATACCCAAACCCCGAACTGAGCCGGACAATGTGTGCGCGAATGTAAAATTATCTAAGTCCTCCCTCCTGCACAAAAGTGTTTTGCCCCCTTGCGGCATATCCATAACAGACACTCAAGCTTTTATTACTTGAGTTAATTCCCAACATTCAAGTTTCCAATGTGGGAGATTGGAGTGAGGTTCTCCCTTAAACTCCCTTCTCCTACAACATTTTCAATGAACGTTAGACATTAATTTTTCATTCGCCCGATACTTAAATCGAGTGATCCAAAGCCAAACCTCATCTTCTCCGTGAGTAGTATTTTTAGTAGTAACATTTCCAGGTGAATCACACCGGAACGTATTCAAAATTCGTGCTAAAGTTGACCGTTTCACCGCATGTTTTAAGCCCACATTTTATAGGATTTGACCTATATCTCCAACATCAAATAATTCTTTCTAGCTCTGTTGATCGCAGTTATAATAAATAAAAGTACTTTTACCTGTTAAAAAAACGACACTGTGTAAATTCTTAGCTAATTAGTCTATATGAGTCCCATGTAGACTTTATTCCTTCTTTATAAAGTTTCTATTCTAAGCCATAATACGTATCTTCTCCCGATATAATGCGATTTTTGTAAGAATTGTTAGCTCTCTTATATTGAAGTTCTAGCCCTTCCTAAAGTTTGGCTCCGATATGGAGTTTCACTCCTCCTTCGATGGGCTGTCATTTTGGTGGGTTCCCTTTCTCCGGTGGCATCGGCTTTGTGGCACGGTGATGTTGGCTTTCTTAGCTCCTTTAAGCCTCCGGGCTCTTAGCAGAGACTATGGTAGTTGCTCTCTTGTACGGACGTGGAAATCATCTTTTGGGCTTCTTTATGCCATATGTTGGCAGCGGTCGGCATGGTCATGCTTCAATGGCGGTTCTCTGTGAAGGGTTATTGTCTTTGATTTTTTATTTTTTTGTTTCTGTAGTCTTCGTATTGTTAGATAATAGATTGATTTTGAGGCTTTATGTCTGAGCGCGCTCTAATCATTTGTAGAATATTTCATTCTTTTCTACTCAGCACGCTTCATCCTAGTTTATTGTCTGACTTCGTAGTAGTTGGTTTGTTCTCTGTATTTTCTTCATTTATCGTAGTCCAACTTTAAGCTGAGTTGTAGTCCAGCCGGACACTGAGTTTTAGTCTAGTGGGGGCTAGTTGTCCCGGCTAGGTGCTGAGTTTTGTTTGACTTAATAAAAACTTTCGGGAAAAATGTAGTTTCACTCCTCTCAGTTGAGCAAAGGCCATCCGTTGTACTCACATTCACAGTATAGGAATTTCAAGGCAAAAAAATGGCAAAACATAAGGTAATTTTAGGTCACAATCTGCTGTAAAATACTACCTCCGTCCCTTAAAGAAATATTCATTTTTTATGGTGTACATAAATTGAGAAAACAATTACTGTGTTTTAAACACTAATGAACATATTTACCACTATTTCAAAAATAAATGCTTATTTTGAAACATGAAAAAGTATACAAAATTAAATAAATGATAGAGGTATGTTTAGAAAAAGAGAAATGTTTGTACCATAATAAAAATGTGCAAAAGAAACTTTTAAAACATTGATTTTTTGGGACACATATGATTTAATAAATCTCACATCATAATCAATTGTCTCAATGGCTTCAATGTGTGTTGTGTATAATGTTGTAGTCATTTTGTTGTGGCATTATCATCACTCTAGCAAAAGAACGCATTAAAAGATACATTGATTTTCATTATGAACATTTTTTATGGACAATTTCTTTTAGAAAAGCGAATTTTTTTTTTATAAGGGTGGAGGTAGTAGTAGACGGTCCGGGCTCCTCATTGGGTATTTTCAAATTAAATTGGATTTCGGGTCGGATCCTTGTGATATTTTATACTCCTATTCACATAAGTTAACACGTGGCGAAGAATAGTGGAAGAAACTCCGGACCGACCAAGGAGTCCTCTGAGTTATGCGGTGTGATTGGGGAAGACGTCGCGGCGTACTCTTTCCCCCTTTTAGCAGCCTTAAAACCTAAAAACTACACGTGTCATTGATTTCTGTTATCCAACACCGTCCTCAACCAACCGTATTTTGTGATGACGTCTCCCTCTGAAACAAGTTGCCTAAAACCACGTGCTTAGTCACATCTTTCCCTACCTTCCCCTATATCCACGTGTCACTCTGTACTTGCTCTTACGTTTCATTATCTGTCTGTGGCTTCCTTTTCGTCAACTTGGCCTCCACACGATTTCTCTATATCGTCTTCCCTTTTTCTCTTTCGTTTATGACTTTATTATTTGTTGTTACAGATATTTCCCGCGAATATTTCCCTCTTTTTTTCTGGGTTTTTGATGAGCTTTTTTTTTTTTTATTTTACCTCGTATCATGAATTCCTGTGATTATTTCTTGCACTTGTTATTCTGACACAATTTCCAAGTTTTTTCGCCTCCTGAAAGAAAGAATACAATTTGATATATATAACTCATGTTTTCTGTTTTCTGAAAACGAATTACCATCTGGGTGTTTCAAAGATTTCATCTTTTTTGCTTCAAATTGATAGTCATTGTGACCTGCATGGCGGAAGCTGGAGAAACTCTGGGAGAAAATCCTCTCCCTACCAAAGTCCATGGATTCACCGTAGATCTCGTCCGTGAATTACCGGACAGAAACAATTCCCCTGGAAAATTCGTACTTGAACCCAAAGGCAATGGAAGATTAGAGGATGAGGGAGAAATTGAGCTAAGCCTTGGGCTTTCATTGAATGGTAAATTCGGGGTTGACCCGAAAAGAACCCAAGTAAAACTGTTTCGGGCCTCCTCAATGTCAACATCAACTCTAAACGGTGAAGAAAATCGAGGGCATGAGGTTCAATTAGGTGTGGAAGCACCTAATTTGATTAGAACTTGTTCATTGCCTAATGTGATGGATGAGGAATTAAGGAAGAGAAAGGCGTTGCAGTCATTAAGGCGTGTGGAGGCCAAGAAAAGGAGAATGGACAAACTGAGGCTTTCAAAAGAGGGGAGAGAAAAGGTTGATAAGGTGAATTGTTGTGTGGATAATCATCATGTATATAATAATAATAAGAATTGCAGTGAACAAGGTTATGTCTGCAGCAGCAATAGTGATGGGGCTATGTCAGTATTAGTACAGGGGTCAGAACTTGGATCTCAAGGCAGTGGTTCCTCTGGTATTTCTGAATTGGACACCAACTCAATCCAAGGTATATGCTTTCCCTTCCCTTGTTGTTTTAAGCTCCAAGGAATGACACCAATTTTTGCACTAATTCACCAAAATGATGCATTTTTTTCCACCAAATATCTTCATGTATCTCCCAAACCATCACACCTCAACTTTTTACACCGTTGGAGATGCTCAAAGGGAGCGACTTTTAGACAGTTGTTTGTTAGATTCTACGGTTTTATAGTCGATTCTAAAACCGAAAATTTGTTTATAAATCTATTCGATCTTTGCTCAGAATCTTGATTCTATGCTCATAATTGGCTGTTTTCAAAGTTGATCCTGAGCATAGAATCGACCGCTATAAAGTCGATTCGCTTCTATGTCCCAGATTCGTTTTAAAGTCGATTATATACTCTAGAATCGTCACAATATTTTGCCATGAATGTTGGGAGTGTCAATAAAGTGTCCTCTATTTGTCTTTGTTTGTGTTGTCATTTGCTAGTTTTATGAATAATCATGAACATATTATAATATGTGAGGGACCTTTTCACCATTGGTTATTGACAAGTTACTAATCATAGGCTGTTGTTTGACCACCATAGAATACAATACAGTGATTGGAGAAACCTGATTGGGTAATTGATATACCAATTACTTTGTTTTTGTTTTGATAAGATGCCTGTTTGGTGATATTTATCTTCTGTTTAATCATGATTTGACAACTGATATACCTATTACCTACTTTCTTTCCATTTTCTTAGATGCATGTTTGGTAAAAGAATGAAAAAAAAAAAAAAAAAAAAATCGAGCTGTTCTTGATTGAACAGTGTTTTTCTTAATATAATGCTACTTAACTTCTTAAATCCATTTGCTTGGAGACACATAAATTGAAAGTGCACTGATACGACACTCTTTTAAATCATTGATCATAATGTATGATCTATTGATTGCTACGAGTCTTCCGATAATCAATGGTGTAAAAATGTGTTGTGTTTCTACTTGTGACAATTTTGTTGTTACATTAACATTTTCCAAATTAAAAACGAACAAATTTGAAAAGTGTCAAGTTGGAGGAAAAGAACATGATAAAGATGGGTGAACTAACATCCATAAAGAAGAAGGCTAGTGGGGAAAAGTTAATAGGTGTGCTTTCTAGGTACAATAAATGGACATATTGAGGAAGTACTTCTTCCTAATTTATTAAATTTTGTTTTATTTTTTGTGTGAGGGTAAAAATGAACACTTAGGAGAGTGAGGCAGGACACATCCGATTATTCATCGCGCTATTGTTAACATCTTGCAGATAGCCTTACCAATATTGATGCTAAAGCCCCTCACAGTAAGCATTCTCAGCTGCCTGAGACTGACCGGAAGATCCCCGGAACAACCAACAACATCCGTTCTCGTCAGTGCCGTGTTTCTGATCATAAACCTCCGGTTGCACCTCGAGCAGTTTCTGTAATGGACAAACATACAAGTGTAGTAGTAGCTGAAGTTGAGACGAAGAAGAAGCCGGTGGACAATTTGGGAGAGAAGATGCCTTTTGTATCAACCATAGGCAAAGGGCCAAATGGGAGAAGGATCGAAGGGTTGTTATATCGATACCAAAAGGGGGAGGAAGTGAAGATAGTGTGTGTTTGCCATGGAAGTGTGTTTTCTCCTGCTGAATTTGTGAGACATGCTGGTGGAGTTGATGTTGAAAACCCTTTGAGGCATATTGTTGTTAGCACTCCCCCTTGCCTTTGATTTTGTTTAACGTTGTTGTTATTGCCTCTAGAGGCATAGCTCAGTGGTAAAAGAGCGGGTTGTTGTAACGACATTCTTGTTTTCGAGCTAGGATGTGGGAGTTCGATCCAAAGGATCGACTTCTCTCAGCAAGGTGTATAGGCAACCTCTTGCACATTGTACCACTGAGTTATGATCTTTCGATTTACGTTATCCACGAAGCTTTAAAGATAGAGCAGTGGAGGCCCTTTGGGTTGGGGTTTAAACATCTTTTTCTTTTCTTTTCTATTTTTAGCGTTGTTGTTTAATCTTTGAACATATAATTTCAACATGAACATTTGTGGTTTTTTTATTTTTTTTCTTTTCGTGTATGTGTTTGTGGTCTCGAGCTCTTTTTATTTTAGTTCGGATCCAAGTTTATCTGGTAGAAAATCAAGCTATAACCGTTGTGCATACAATTGATTTACATATACTACATCTATCTACGTGTGATACCAATTCTAGTAAAACAGTTTAGCGTGAAGTTTTTCTTCATTGGTGACCCATAGAGAACCCGGTATCTGAGCTTAAAGGATGGGTGGGGTTTCATTCAGGGCTTTAGGGGTGGGGTGCAACTCAACAAATATCCGGGCGAAATTACTAATATACCCCTCTTATAATATTAAAACTCTGTATGTATATTATTTCAGACAATTTTTAATACAGTTGTTCACTTAGTTTAACTGGTTAGAAGATCATTTATATATCCTAAGGTTATGGGTTCGAAACATGACAATTCATATTTTTTTTCACCTTTTTTTAAATTTTGGCCCCCACTGAAAAAAAAATCTGGGTCCGCCACTTTCATTATGCTTAAACTCAACAGGTAGTCATGTAACGCCTCGCTCTCGGATACCGAGCCCTAATCCGGAATAGAACGTTCGGCGCGTATAAGATTAAATAAATCCTAATATTATACGCAAGCATCTACTTCTTCGTATCAAATAAAAGCAAACGGAAGCTAAAAAGACTCGGGTAAAAACATAGGATGCCTTTAAAGACACCACACTTATTTTACTTCAGGCACCACCGCAGTGTAAAAAATAGAAGAGTACTCAAGGCACCACATATTAAATTTTTAAATGCTAAATCTACCAACGACACCACACCTATAAAAATTCAAATTTACTATATCCAAAGGGACTATCTTTTCACACAAATATTGTTTTACACTTACCAAGAGCCGAGAGTGGGCTTCGTTTGGATTTTCCACACGCCTGCCATTCTGACCGTAAATGAGTCCGGAAAATATATACTATTCTCGCCAATTTATGGTCATTCATTACACAGTTAGCCATTCCGACCCATTTGAGTCGAATACGATCATTATACTGATTTATTTTTTGAATGTTTTTCATACTAATACCGGTCGAAAGACATTCGACTAAAATTGAGTACAAAAAACTTTTAATATTCGTCCGAAATTCATCGAATCAATAGTGGTCTTTTATATTGTTGTTGTTATCCCTCCCAACGAATGTGTAGAGTATTCAGAGATTTCGACTAATATGGTCCGAATGATGCTCTTTACGTATTTAGTATGAAACTTCAAACATTCTACCTAAAATTCGTTACTAACCAAATTTGACTCAACACGTATATTCTAACCATATTTCTCGAATACCAATATATTCGACCAATTTACTATGGATAATGTGTCGTATTAACGAAGCTTTGGTCAGAATGAACGCGCGTAAAATAAAAAAATAAGGGCGAAATTGGAAAAAAAAAATCTGTGTGATAAGATAAAAATTTGTGTGAAAAGATATTTTCTATCCAAATTATTTTTACTATTTCCAATTTTTTATATTACAATAACATCCTTTACCATAAAATATAACATTTTCCTCTCATCTTTCAACCTAATCTTCTCCACCCTTAGCTTCAACCACCAACATCACCATTTCCACCACCAGTTATCATACAAAAAATTCACCATTCTCTCTCAACTCATCAATTAAATTCACCATCTCACCTCAAATCCACCTGTGGAAGCCCAAAGAAAGCAGCTAACAACATAGGCAGCTCACAAATCGGCGGTCCGGAGCCTGACAGAAGTCTTTTTTTTTTTTCCTTTTTTTTTTCCTTCTTATCTAAGATATTTACAGCATTTAAATTGGAGAAGTTGGATAATTTTATTGATAACTAAATGTTCTTTTTCTTGTAAGACGGCATTTTTGTCTATTAGCTTGTTTTTAGATGGTTGAACGCCCTTTTGTGTGAGTTTTGATGAAATTTGCACCAATTTTGTATACACGATCTCCATTTCTTGTGGGAAAAAGGGAAACGGAGAAGGGGAAGCGATGGTTGGAAGGGAGCAGTGGGGTTGGGTTAATGGTCGGCTGAGAAGAATTTGTGGGATATGGAAGATGGTGGTGGGAGTGGCGGGGCTGGTTTGGAGTGGTGGCTAAAAAGATTTAATGAAAAAATAGGGTTATATGTGCATTTATTTTGTTGCTGTGTAAGATTTGACAAGTGTGGTGTGATAGGTAAAAATGACATCATAGTAATCACACTGTGGTCCATCGACTATGTATCAAATTCGGTGTGGTGCCATCAGTAGATTAACATATGGAGATATGGTGCCCTTTAATTTTGGTGCCCAAGTAAAAAAGGTGTAGTGTCTTTAAAGGCGCCCAAAACATAAATGCTACTAAGAATAGATGCATCCATATTAAAGATAGAAAGATGTGACTTACAACAACAGTGCCTTACAAAGTACGAATTTCCAAAAGTTACAACAAGGCTAAAAGAAGGTACAACAAGTCTAGAAAAAAATAATGCAACTAGTCTAATACAACATTTTCAAGGAAAATAAACTAAAAGAATCTTCAATGCATCAACGTCATCAAGCCGTCGAATACTTTTCTTAACCTCGTTCGTCTTCTCACCCTACAACGCATACAAAAGAAAATGCGAAATGAGGTAAGTACGAGTATTTAGTAAAAATGATAAGCTAATGAATAACTCGCTTCTACAACAACAAGGTTATTAATTATTGTCCATCAACATTTCATGACTATACGTTTCTAGCTTAGCTTATCTTGGTTACGTTTCGGCACTTTCTAAGGGCTTGGTACGCGAGATGTTTCCACCACGAGATGGTGCCAACCGACGATGACTTGCACCTTTTGGTCCCGGGTATCCCCGGTATGCATACACGTCCGGTGAAGTCCCCCTGCCATTTGGCCGCTAGTCGGTCGCAGAGTTGTCCACCTAGCCGGACGAGTCACATAGCCGATATTGACATGTGCCTAACCAAAAGTGACATGACATTTAAGCTTATTACTACGCAAGTATGTATTTATTATTTGCTGTTTATAACTAGCCACCTAAGTATTTTCAAATAAGCTCCCTCACACCTACTTCTCTCTTTCCTAGACCACTAGACACGGACAAGGCCTAGCAATTACACAAACATTGATGAACTCTAGTTCATCAAAGCACAAGCCCTTTCATGCTCTTCCGACGGTTCCGAACTTCAACTCCCTTGAAGAGTACATTCGGTGCCGAAACTAAACGCATCAGAAACTCAATCATGGCTTGTTCATGTTCAATTAATGTTATTAAATCAAGAATTAATATTTAAAACTCATCTCGTGGCTTAAAACCACACTTTTCCCAAACTGGGCTGAATACGTGCGCATTGCACACAGAAAAGCCCTAACTTGACATTTTTGCACTTAAACGTCTTCTACCCAATTCCAAACATATTCAACATTAAAAATACTCATAAAAACAGCAGCAAGAATGTTCTAAACATCCTATAGCATATCATAGACAACAGCTACACATAAACATGATGTTTAACCACCAACCTATACCAAACTTAACCTAAACATTATAAAACTATAATTATTTATTAGGGAGAGTCTCTTACCTTAATTGCAAACAATCTTCAAAGAAAAACGCCAAGTGACTGCTACAACTCTTGATCCTCAAACCCAAAACCTACTTGATCAACAAGTAAGCCCTAAAATCCTATTTTTTTGTGAAAATAGAAACTGAAAAACTGTGTAAAACTGAAGATTACCTGGATTACTTGCTGTGAAACTATTTTTAGAATAATCTACGCTCCAAGACGATCGTTTTGACTACTCATGGCTGCGAAACAGAGCTACGGAATGAAAGATATGAATTTTTTGAAAAATCAAAATCCGAAAACAAAAAAACTAGGGCTAAACTGAAAACTTACGAATTAGGGAGATTTTGTTTTCCAAAGTTGCGTTACGTCGTGGTGATCACTTTTCTCTACTGCGGCTATTTCTTCTTCATTGTCGCCGTTCTTTTTATTTTTTATTTTTTATTATCAGAAGTTGTGCAATAAAATTATGAGAAGACTTTGGGGATTATTTCCTTTTATAGCTATCAATTAATTCCATTAATTAAATAAATAAATCCTCTTTTAAATAATTAAACCCTTTTTAATTACTAAATAGGATAAATAATAATTAGGCCATACCCAATTACTACTTTACCCTTTTTGAGAAGTCGAGATGTTACAAGTCATGCCTAATTTAGGGTCGCATACCGCATACGCGAGCATTTTACCTCATTTAGTTTTTCATACGAAACAGCTTACCCATATGGTTTCATAGAAATTTGTTTTATTGTTTGCGGCAAACCCTAGGAGGAAACCATATAATAAAAACACAACATAGGGTTAAACATCTCATATGCCAAACTACAAGGAGGGCAAAGTGTCTTTTCCCCTTGTTTTTTTATGTATGATATACTGATTCTTTGTTTGAATTGCTGCAAAGATTCTGATATATTACTATAGATTCTGATATATTATTATATCATAGAACGTGAATTTAAAGAAATTGATGTTTAATCAATAACTCAACATTATGTTAATAAAAAATATGGGGAAATACAGAACAAGCACCCAAATATGCATTTATGACGAACTCCAATATTATAAAACATTAACAGCCCGTCGATGCTACATCATAGGCTCACTCTTGAAAGTGTACGTTATACAAAATAAAATTCCATTTGGCTAAAATAGCCTTAATTCTTTTCAAAAAAATCTTCTTCTTTGCTAGACTTTTACTAACAATTTTTTTCTCTTACATCATTAATATTACCCAAACAACTATGTCTTTTTATTTAAATAATTCATGATTTTTTCACCAGAATTTTCGTTTCTTTTGTGTTTTTTTTTCAGATCTCATTTGATACCATTTCGATCACTTCGAAATTGCAAATTTTAAGTCTTTTAGATCACAATTGCTTTTGCTAATAGTGGTTTGCTTCTTGCTTTTTCAAAAAATGATAGAATCCCTAATGAAGATGATGAATCTTGTAACATATATACTTTCTAGTAGAAAAGTAGCATGCCCGATCCGAGTCAACTGAAGGCCTTAAGGGAGAGAGATCCCTAGTGGAAAGAAAAGACCTTGTTATGGTGACCCTTTGAGATAACTAAGAACTTTGTGAATTGCTGCTAAGTGGTTCTCAGTTGGTTTGTCCAAGAACTGGCTTATCTGTTGTACAAGATAAGCAATATACGGTCTAGCGTTTTCCCACTAAACTTCAATCGTAGGTATTCTCGGTTAATGGTGTTGAATCTGTTGGGGGCCATTGAACATTGGAATCCATAGATGTGACAAAATGTTGGGCCCATAGATACCCAAATTCTATGAGAACGTCTAAGAGCATATACAATGACTTTTTAATTCACATTGCCTTTGTCTATTGTCATTTTTTTTTATTACACTATAATGGCTTGAAAAGAGACAATGTAATTAATTTGGATGGGAACTTGGTCATGACTCCGTTCACAAGTCGATCCACTATACACATTCTCTTTTTTATCATTGTATGTGCTCTAAACAATACTGTTTTTGATTTATAACTAAACCTTGTTTTGACTTTGCTATTTCAAAACCGAGGAAACATTTAAGCTCTCATAGGTCCTTAATCGTGAAAGCATTTTGTAGTAGATCTTTCTGTAGGAAAATTTTGTTGTAACACAATACAAAATAATAATAATAATAAAAATAAAAAACCTCGGGTCGTGTAAAAAACATCTTCCTAAAAGACTATTTTGGGGCAATTGAAATGTCTTAATATATAAAACGAGTCGTCATTTTCCTCTATGAAAAAGGCAACAAACAGATAAAATGACTATATTTACACAACCCAGCAAAATGTATGAATGTTGTATATAGAATATATTTTTCTCAAAAAAACAACTCTCCCTCTATCCTATCGAATATAATAGTTGTATATACTCCCTCCGTCCCATTTTATTTCAATCTATTTTCTTTTTGGTTTGTCAAAATAAGTGTCATTCACTCATGCGTTAATTCTAAATTTCTTCAAATACCCTTTTCTCTTTACAATATTTACAATAAAAAATGTGTAGCATTAAACGCTCCAACAACAACTTAAAGGCATAAGTGTAAAAATATTAGATCATTTAATATGATTCAAAACATTAACTACACTTTTTTCTTAATCATGTGTGAAAAAATAGGACAGTATATAACCAAAGAAACTTGCAGACAATTAAAATAATTAATTGTCAATAATTAATGCAAAACATATGTTTTCATTCTCATAAATTGACTCAATTATTGCTAAAAACCGTTTCCAAAGGTAGCCGTCAATCAAGCATAACTCATTATTATGCTATGCACAGTTTAAGCTTTAGAAAAACACAACGCACTTTGCCTGAATTCTGATTTTCTTCCAAAATTATCTAGAAATAGAAGTTGACCATACATGTGCCGAAAGTTTCAGCGGTACAGATGTTTGTTTTTTTTCCGGTCAATAAATTAATAGGAGAATATAACGTGGTTTTGGAAAGTGGACATCTTTGTTTCAATGGGTGGAAGTGGATGGGGATAGAGTCAGAGAAACCCCTTTTTCCTGTTGTTTTTGTGTCAACCTTTTTCACGTTCCTCCTTCTTGACTTATGTTGTTACTACTACTGCTACTACGTGAATGCTACATCATATGATTATTCATCCATCCATGGCCAACAACGCTATTATGTCCTGGAAATACTTGTGTAGAGAGGGATTTTAAGGTGAAGTGACGGGTGAAACGATCGGAACCACACAGTTTAAGACAGAATGAAACTATGTGGTGTGGTGTGGTGTGTATGTCTCCACACCACACAAGAACCTCCCATTATGTGACCCAATCTTGTTGTTTTTGTTAAACGTTTTGCTTCTCATTTACAACGTAAAAAGTTTGTGTATTTTTCGAGTAATTTGCGGATTATCAGTAAAATGCTCTATTGTAGTGGAAGCATGGCTTGTTTTGAGGCCAGCGATATATATAAGCACTTGAGGGTAAGTCAATGGTGGGTATCAAAATCAAAATTGATACCTAAACTAAAGTATCTGTCTCTAAATGGAAAAAACGTATGGTATCGAAATTTGATGTGGTGGAGTATGCAGTATGTCCTTCACACCCACAACACACAAGAACCTTTTAGGAAGTTGGACATTATGTGACCCAATCTTGTTGTTTCTTCTGTTAAACGTTTTGCTTCTCATTTACAACGTAAAAAGTTTGTGTATTTTTCGAGTAATATTCGCATGCGGATTATCAGTAAAATGCTCTATTGAACATCTGTAGTGGAAGCATGGCTTGTTTTGAGGCAGCGATATATATAAGCACTTGACAGACAGAAGAATACACAGCAGGAATACCGTTTTCTCGGTTCACCTAAAATCTATGAAAGACTTCATTTTTTATTTTTTTTTTGTTGCTTTGATTTGTTAAATTAAGAAGAAAAAAAAAAGCAAAATATAGCTCTGCATCTGCATGAATACTACAATTTTCTTCAAAAGCAAATATCTGCATATTTTTTCTGCAGATCTATCAGTGAACAACTACACAAAAAAGATTTACAAGCAGCTACTAGCCTACACATGAAAACCCCACCTGCAACATAAACAAGAATTGAACTCTTAGATGCACTTTCTTTTTTTCTCCACACAACTGCCTGCAAGCGTTTCAGATTACAATGGCAAGATTGTTTTCGAAATGCCAACCTCAGTCTTCTTCTTACCCACTTTCGTCAATCGAATGAATAACAATGGCCTACTACCTTCTTTCTAAAAGCATATTCCTCTCTTGTTGAATGTATACATTTATTTTTAGCTAACAAGATGGAGGTTGGAGCTGCTTTAACCTTCTTACAACTTGCTTCATGGTCGGCCTCGTGGAAAGTGAGTCTACTGTGCACACAACTGCTAAATGTAAAACTTCAACCAAATCATCATGTGGCCCTGCTTCCCATAGTCCTGCTGTGAAGAACTCTTTTGCACGTCCCTGTCTCAAGAGCATACAAGCCCATGCTACGATATTGAAACCATTTCCATACGGTGAAAATGATGGATCAAGCGCTTTCTTGTCTGAAATCAACTCCAGTAAGACCACCCCGTAGCTGTATACATCAGCTTTGTCTGACACTCGACACGTCATTGCATATTCAGGAGCAACATATCCAAATGTTCCAGCCACACCAGTAGTTGCATGAGTCTCTGAAGTTCCCAACAACCTGGCTAATCCAAAATCAGATAAATACGCATTGAAGTCCTCGTCCAGTAATATGTTGCTAGGCTTCACATCACGGTGTAGAACGCGTGGAACACATTGATCATGCAGGTAAGCTAGTGCGCGTGCTATGTCCAAAGCAATCTTATGCAGTACCCTCCAGTCAACAGCCCTGGTGGATCTTTCTTGGATATACTTTTCCAAATTCCCACCAGGCAAGTAATTGTATATGAGAAACATTTCGGTTTCACTTGCATGATATCCTACCAACGTCACAAGATTTGGATGTCGAAGTCTCCCAAGTGTTTTAATTTCTGCATCAAATTGTTGAACCCCTTGGAAACGACCTACTGCAAGCCTCTTTATGGCGACTAGAACACCAGGTGCAATCTCGGCTTTGTATGTTGCTCCAAATCCTCCATTTCCAATGCAGTTGTTTGCATTGAAATTTGCTGTTGCACACACTACATTCTCGAATGTCAGGGGAACTCCGATGTCCGTAAAGACGGTAACTTCCTTCCTCACAGATCCTCCAACTCTAGACCTTGGGCTGCACTTTCGTGTATAGAAGAAGATAACAACTAGAGCCAGAAGAACTGAGAAAATGGCTGCTGCAGACGATATTGACGCGATCTCAATGGAGTTTAATCCACCATTCCCACCCATCTGAGCAGGAGTACTAGATGGAGGACTGTCGGGGTAGTTTTGTTGATCCACAATAACACCCTGCTGCTGATTCGTCGATGGTGATGTCAGAGAGAACATGTGGCACGATCCAATGTAAGGGTTTCCAAGAACGCTGCTGCACTTCATCAGGTTATCATTTGATGGTAGTGGTCCAGATAGATTGTTAAAAGACACGTTGAACACCGAGAGTCTGGAAATTTTTGCAAGACCAGAAGGAATCTGCCCTGATAGTTTGTTATTGTTGAGAAGAAGACTAGTTAGGTTCTGTAAATTCACAAGATCATTAGGAATCTCACCGGTGAGGGAATTCGATGACAATTCAAGAACCTCTAAGGATCTTAACTGGCTCATACTTGCAGGTATTGGACCGTTTAGTTTGTTACCGGATAAAGAAAGAAACTTCAGATCCTTCAACTGGCCAACACTGCTCGGCAAGGATGCTTGGAGATGGTTCCAACTCAGATTCAAAGCAACAAGTGAGACCAAATTTCCTAAACTAGGTGGTATAGTTCCAACAATCTGGTTCCATGAGGCATCCAAAACACTCAGAGAACTGCACATTGAACCAATATCAGCTGGAATTTGACCCGTAAGCATGTTCCTGCTGAAATTGACAATCAGGCTGCTAAATCCACCACAACCATCGAACAGACCCCCCGGAAATGGTCCAGAGAGGTTGTTACCAGCTACAGAGAATGCATACACAGTCTGTCTCTTCATTCTATCAGTTGCTATTGGCAGTGACTGCAAAGTTCCTATAAAGTTATTAAAACTGAAATTATGAATGACAATAAGACTGCCATTATCTTCATAGGGCTCAATGAATAACTTTTCCATTTGACTTTTCCTTGTGAAATAAAGTAGATATGAAGATGATAGATCACTGGTACCAGTACCACCAAACACTGGCAGGATACTAGAGCAACTGTTGTTATAGAATTTGGGGATAGGACCGGATAAAGAATTCCCACTGATGTCAAACAAAGTCATACAAGGAATTGGAAGTTTTTCAACAAGTTCCCCGGCAAGCTTATTTGAGCTCAAATCAAGGTGATGAAGATTCTTGCAGTAGCTAAATTGGTCAGAGATTCCTCCGGTGTAGAAATTATATCCCAAGTTCACCATCTCCAAGCTGTCACAATTGACCCAAGCTGGCAACTTTCCATCTAGAGTTGCCCTTGGAACCCAAAGCATTCTTAAACTTGCGATGCTGGTGATTTCCGATGGAATTGTCCCCTCATAGAAATTGAACTCCTCGTTGCTTAACACTGGTTTATCTGACAAGCCAGTGTCTTCTAATCTCGAAATATAAGGAAGAGGATCCCACTTATTTGACAGCACAAGGATGGACAGCTTGGAACAATTGCCTATCTCAGATGGTATTCCACCACTCAAGCAGTTCCTTGACAAATCTAAAACCTCAAGCTGACTAAGCCGACCAAATTCAGCTGGAATAGATTGCACCAGCATATTTGAATACAATAGAAGTGAACGCAGCCCTGTACAATTCCCCAAACTGTGGGGAATCTCTTCAGTCAGATGATTACCAGAGAGCTCTAAATATTGAAGCTTCCCACAATCAAGTCCAATATCGACGGGAATAGCTCCAGTGAGCTGATTGAATGACAGGTACAGACCCTCCAGATCTCTAAACCGGCCAATGAACCTAGGTATACTCCCATTCAAATGATTTCCAGCTAGGTTCAAGATTCGCAAACCTGTAAAACTCGAAAAAGAATCTGGAATATACCCCACAATGTTGTTGAACCCCAAATTGAGAACTTTCAAGTTTTTCAAGCCCTTGAGCTGAATAGGCAAAGACCCAGAAATCGAATTCCCCTCAAGATCAAGAACTTCCAGTTGCTCCATCCCCCAGATTTCTTGAGGAATTTCCCCACTAAAGTCATTAAAAGCAAGCGAAAGAATACGCAGGCCACTGAGTTTAGCAATGGAAGAAGATAATTGACCAGAGATTGACGATCCACCATTTGAACAAGACCGCGTAGTTCCATAACTGTACAATGGAAATTGAGATATTCTAGAACAAGAGGAAGAAGGAGAATCACCTCCACCACCGGAGATATTCAAAGCCACCACAAGACGATTGAGATCGCAGGCGACACCATACCAGGAGCAATAATCAGAATTGGTGGTAGAATCCCAGCTAGAAAGCACACCAGAAAGGTCCAACACTGAAGCCTTGAACTCCAACAGAGCTGATTTATCAGACCCAGAAGCCAAGACAGCACTTTTTTGAGCAAACAAGCAGACCCAGATGAGAATCAGAAGCTTCAAATAGTACCATTTCCTCACAGTAGAACGACAACCCATTGCTGAAACCCCAAAAGGGTGCTAAAAAAAACTCCAACTTTTTCCTCCCCTTCTCCCTTTGGTAAGTGGATTTGGAGCAAGAGAGGGCCTTTTTGCTTTTTCTGATACACGAGGTGAAGAAAGGGGTAAGAAAACGAACCAGAACCCTAATTTGCGAATCGGGTTTGCTTCTTTGTTTGTGAACAGTAGCAGACAGAGAGAGAAAAGGGAATAAAGAATAAATAATACTGCGAGAAAAATAGTACTACAAGAAATGGACTCCTCCCTCGCTCGACCTCGACTTGACTCAGCTCATCAGCAGCTGAGTTCAACAGTGGCCTACCGTACTTTGAGAAAACGCGTCACCATTTTTTTCCATTTTCTTGCAGTAAATTTGATTTAGCTGTTTCAATTAGTCTTAATTTTCTCAAAAATCTATCCACATAAATCTACTAGTAAAACTGCTTTCCATTTTTAGAAAAGAACCGAAGTTCGTGTAATTAAACAACCCGGGAAGTTCTTCTATGACTCTATGAGACATAACGATAACTTTTAAAGCTTAATTGTTGTACAGTTTTTTATTTTTTTTTTTAGAATTACAGTTAATATTTCAAGTGTATATATATATATATATATATATATATATATATATATATATTTTAAACCGTATGCAACTTAATTTTATATACATGAGACATAAATAAATTACACATTCATTATTTACATGATATTATATCATAATAAGAAGATCCTTTAAGTAGTACTATTTTATTCTTCACCTGTGAGAGAAAAAATGATCACACCTTAGGGTAAGTTATCATGATACTAAACTATGGGTATTGACGATACGGGATTTCACCCCTCCACGTGGAATTATCTGATCGGTCCAGCTGGCGTCTTTAAAGGGTCCAAGCCTATAATGATCACCTCGGGTCGAACAAGACAAGTGTCAATGAATACCACAACAGCCAGCAGCTTGTGCAAGTGTCCCGTCTCGAACGCCCATGTTGGAAATGGTCGAGTCGAGATCAGAAGTCCGGCCCAACTTCACAAGCCCAATATCCATGGGATTACTTGGGAAAGGGGTTAGGCCAAATAAGGGTTATTAACGTCAATAGACATCACCGCCTTATGATTCAGGACTTAACTCGGACTTATAACTATAAATACACAACTCAAGGAACTACGTAAGGCTTGATTCCTGAGACAATAAACAGGATACGTAGGCAATCCGAAATACATTCTTAGACTCAGCCACAAAACCCTAAAAGCCCTATCTCAACTACTATTTTAGCCGTCCTTATTCCTCTTAGTTCATCCTTAGATTATATTTGGACCTGTAAAATTAGTGGTGCTTAATTTAGCATCGTCATTGGCGCTAGAAGGAGGGTCTTCTACCGGTGAATTATTAAGGATATCGCGATGGCACCGACACCTAAGAGACAGAAGCCTACGGGCAGCAAGAATCTACCGATTGAAGGGCACACAGGTTTAGATCCAGCAGGGGTTCAAACCCAGGATCCCGAAATCCCCACTGGATCTAGACCTGCAGTTGCGCAACCGCTGAAACCTCAACTTCCCCCACAATTACAAGACATGGCAGATCACCTGGCATCTTTAGATGAGGACGCCCTAAAACGAGTGGTGGCATCTGTGTTCATAGATAAAGGAATCTATAAACACCACTGATGAGCAGAATCCTTTAGACCCACCGGGTGGAAAGGAGCGTGAGAGCTCAAAAGGAAAAAAGTCTATCGATCCCCGGGAAGAGTGTGAAGATGAAGCAGAAGTCAGCATCACCAACGCCAAGAAGCGTGCTGTGCAGGAAAAGACCAAAGGCAAATCGAGGATAGTATTCGAAACGAGTTTAACCGCATCGTGGGAAAGGATCAGGTCACAGAGTGGCTCGAATCACCATTCAACTCCGAGATAGAGGAATTCTCGATGCCAGTCCTTTAAGCCGTCGAAGATGGAGCCCTATGACGGTAATACGGACCCAAAGGACCACCTGTATCGATATATATCACTGATGAGATTAAGGAATGCTAACGATGCCATGAAGTGTCGTGCCTTTGATACCCTACTTACGGGTCGAGCTCGGGAGTGGTTTCATAAGCTACGACCTGGGTCAATTACTAGCTTTCTACAGTTGGGGCCAGGGACGGCCCAACCCTTAGGCAAGCCAGGCAGCTGCCTAGGCCCAATGCCACCGGGGGGCCCAGCACATATATGTCTTGCTTATACCCGAAAAAAAAAAAAAAAAAAACTATAAAAGGCCCAATGTTTCAGAAAAAAAGCCCAATAAAAAGGCCAAATTATTTTTTAAAAAAAACCCAATAAAAAGGCCCCATAAAATTTCATAATACAAAAAAATAAAAAATTTCATAATACAAAAAAATAAAAATTAAATAGCCAAAAATCCTATCCCAAATATCAAAAAATGTGGATGAACCTCTCGAAATTTTGAATTTTTTGAAGACATGTCCTCTAAGTTATGAAAACACACAAGTTGTTTACCGGATATTGTTGACTATTCCGGTAACAGTTGCATCTGGTGAACGGAGTTTTTCGAAGTTGAAGCTAATAAAGACCCATCTTCGAAGCACGATGACTCAAGAACGCTTGAATGGGTTGGCCATAATATCGATTGAGCGGAAATCGGTTGATGAAATTGACGATTATACTTTGATTAGTGATTTCGCCTCCAAATGTGCTTCAAGAGCGTTGTTGAATTGTTGAATACTTGAATTAATATTTAGTAATATGTATATATATATATATATGTATGTTTTGGGGTATGAAAATGATGAAATGAATTTGAATACTAGAAAAAAATCATTTTTCGGTCGAATTTTTTTTTTCGTGTTAATAGGCCGTATTTTTTTTCTCCGCCTAAGGCCTCTCAAAACGTAGGACCGGCCCTGGTTGGGGCAGAAGTTTCGAGACGCTTTTATCGGAAACAAGAAGTTCCATCTCAGTGCCACTCACCTCATGAAAGTCAAGCAGTAAAAAGGAGAGTCAACTATTGACTTCATGAGGCGTTTTAACCTCGAAGCTATGAAGGTGCATAACGCCAGTGATGCGCTTCAGGTAAATTCCTTTGTCGGAGGCCTGTGCAATATGAAGCTATATGACAAGCTTTCTAAGAAGATGCCCCAAGACATGGACGAATGTGTGAACATAGTCCACAAGTTTTGCCAAGGTGAAGAGGCAGTGCGTCTGCACACCATTTCACTTGGCCTCAAATCGAGGAACGACGCCCGAGGCCAGACCAAAAGTCAGTCTAAGGGACAGAGCGGTGAAGGAAAGCCAAATGTATTTGATCGATTGACAGCTCCGATCACGGATCGACTAGGAAATAAAGGGAACTTAAAAGACCAAGATTTCATTCCCCTCAATCGATCTCGAGGAGAGGTGTTGACCATCATGATCAAGAAAAATATTGCACGAACGCCTAAACCGATGTCCAAAAATCCAGAAAAGAGGAAGAATACCCACAAATACTGCGATTATCACAAAGATGTGGGGCACGACACGGAAGAATGTTTCGATCTAAAAAGGGACATCGATGCTTGCATTCAGGAAGGTCGGTTCGATGAGGTGGTCGACAGATCACAGAAAGACGAGCCTAAAGGGCGTCGAGAATACAAGAGGAAGAATTATTACGGTGGGAGAGACCAGTCGCCCCGTCGAGGTA
Source organism: Gentiana straminea (assembly GCA_036785695.1). Taxonomy (NCBI): domain Eukaryota; kingdom Viridiplantae; phylum Streptophyta; class Magnoliopsida; order Gentianales; family Gentianaceae; genus Gentiana; species Gentiana straminea. The sequence goes on along the minus strand of JAVUPR010000497.1, from coordinate 15,534,538 downwards.
ATCAGAGGCGTCGGGAGGGGTCATCTGAACCAACTCACAGAGATAACCGTAGGGACGATCGCAAGGAAGATCAGAATCGATACCCCTATGGGGATAATCGCATCGGATATGGCGTCAACACAATTGTTGCCGAGCACGAGTCAGATCGTCCTCGGTCTAGTCGACAGTCTCCAAGCAGAGCGGCGGAAGCGAAAAGACTTCGGTTCACGACGGAAGTGGGTTATGGGCCCAAGGATGATATTCCAAGCTCTCAGAGTCTCAGTGAAGGTTTGGTGATAGAGGCGGTAAGAAGCAGAGGCCTGATAAAAAGGGTTTGTGTCGATAGTGGAAGTGCAGTCAACATCCTCTACTACTCAGCTTTCTAAGCCATGAAGTTGAGAGATGAGGACGTTGTTCCGTTATCAACCCCTTTGTTTGGATTCACAGGACAGGCCGTCCACCCGGTCGAATCGATAAACTTTTTGACCACCGTACGAGATGGAGAAAAGGGCAGAACGATGGAAATGACTTATGTCGTGGTTAAAGCCCCATCGGGTTATGTTGGGGAGATTTTGCATCATTAAAACAAAAGAAAATTTATAAACCTATACTACCATGCAAAACTACCTCCTAACCGGCCGAATACCGGGTAGTTGCTAGTAAAGTTGGATAAGTACGGGTATCGATCCTCAGGGAATTGGGATGTCGAATCTAACTTCATTAATTCCTCCTTTATTAACTAAAACCTAAACCTAAACTAAAACGGAAAAGTAAACTGGACAGAGGATTGTTAATCCAAAGCCAGGAAGGATAAAAGCGATAAAAACATAAATAAAACTACATCTACGAAAGCGGTAAATCTATCTACTGAACAACCATAAACAAACCATGATCAACCTCTTCCCAACAACCATCACCTCACCGAAAGAAATAAGATTAACACATATTCATTCACAAGTTATCTTGGATTATTATCTTATCTAAAGAAGCGTTTCCTCTTCCGATTTATCACGCCATTCATTAGTTTGCCTTCCGGTCTTAACTAACATCTATACGAAGCAAAGATACGGATTAAATCCTAATCTAACAACCTTATCCCTCAACATCCGTTTGTTGGAATAATAATTGTTAATCTCTATCATGGCAATCTAACGAATTTATTAACTTCCGTTATCTAAATTCGATTAACATACGGCATCTCAAAGCATGAAAAAGAACAAGTTAACTCACCAAATAAACACATGAAAAATCTCATCTTTCCGGTGATAATGATACTCAATATCTCCCTAGGATAATTTTGCAACGAATTAATTCAAATTGTGGTTCTCTCGTAAACCTAGATAATTAATCTACGAACTTCCGTTATGTATAGATTAAAAATCCAAACTCTCCTACGGTGATCTAATCTACACCGACTCTCGTCATACGATAGAAATCAAATCATGCAATCATCTTTCGATTTATAAAATTGCACGATACAAATAAACATAGGAAAGAAACAATTTAAATAAAAACTTACAAAACATCCATCGAAAGAGAATTAAAGTTGCAGCTGGAAAAAGGGAGCTTCAAGGCTCATCCATGGCTGTCTCATGGCGGCAACAAGAAGATAGAAGAAGAAAACGAAAAGAAACGAACACCTAATCTAACCACCGGCCGACCAAGCAAAGAGCTTGGCCGGCCGGGCTGCCCTCTGCTCGAAATTTAGGGTTCAAGAGAAGCTGGGGCGTATTTCATATATTTAGGGTTGAAGGGAGCTGCTGTATTTATAGAAAATCGAGGGCGGTTGCTACGGTAACGGTGCCGGACGCCCGTTTGAAGATCCGGACGCCCGTCCACTATTTTCAGCAACAACATCCAAACTTGTAACGCTCATATCTCGGGCCTCGTAAGTCGGAATGGAGTGATTCAAAATCCTGTAGAATCCTCTCTTCAAGCCCTACAACTCTTCTCTTGAGGTCCAGAGTAAAATCGGTTGTTATCATATCAAGAACTGCGTTGCAAGGTCGTCACTACTCGGAATCCTGATTTTCCGACATTTATCTTGCTTGATTTCTTTCCTTATATCTTTCAATCTTCCATAACTTTGATTGATCCTTTCCAAGCACGAATTTGGCTCTCTCAAATCCTCTCTTTCATCATCAATGAGTATCTACAACAATAGGAAAACATACCAAAGCGTAACGTATTTCCAAACTAACATAAAATCATCAATTAAGCACATAAATCGTTACGTTTTGAGATTTAACTATTAAAAACACTATTTACTCAATTAATCGATTATAAGCTCGATTTCTATGAAAAACATCCATATACGGGGGAAATTGATATAAAATATATCTATAAAAATCATACAATTTGACCCTTAACAACACCCCCACACTTAAACTTTTGCTCGTCCTCGAGTAAAACAAAACAAGAACATACCATCAAGAATCCACATAACCTGACACGAGATATAGTCAAAATCATGACAAGCTAGTATTCAAAGAAATCGACCTCACTCGGTGATGTGTGTGCGAACCTACTAAACTTCCACCGATCCTCTCTTGATATAATACATCAAGCACTAACGATTATCCGGTCAACTAAACGAAAACTTCATTCTATCTACAAGCACTTACCTAACAAAAACTAATTACCAAGAACATAGTAACCAACTCACAATTAAACTCCTTTGCTTAGTGCCAAGAAAATACCTCTCGGGTCTCTACTTGGGTTTAGATCAACTTGACTTAGTGTTCCAAAAAGCGTATATTTTATATTTTATATTTCCTATCGTCGCGTCTCAAAAGTATAACACACTCCCCTACATTAGAGGCGATCACCCCGAGATCACTCGAACCCATCTTGTCCAAGGTAAACCACACTCCCCATTTGGGCGGTATCCAAATGGACTCGAGGTGATAGTTACAAACAAAATTCCCGCAAAGAAATTCTATTCATTTATTTCTATTTATAGATATATATATTTTTATATTTCAAACTCTTTGGAAACTCTCGGTCAAATATATTTCTAACACATTCAAGACTCTTAAAGTTCTCAAGAACACTAAGGTGCGAGATTCTAACTGTGAGTATAGCACAAGTTCTTAACTTTCATTAATGCTAAATAAGTGTTATCTCGTATCAAGAATTAACTTTCCTTTAACTAACCGGAAACTATTCTATATTTGGCTCTTCATCTAATAGGTTCGTGAAATGAAGTTCAAGTGAGTATCGACTTACTAAACCTATTCTCAGAACATGATATGACTACTGATAACAACTAAAGGGTGCCAGATTATAAAACTAGCATGCCATTGAAGTGTTACTCAGGACGAAACAAAAATTTTGAAAATTTTGCACTTTTCATAGAAAATTAACAGATTAAGCAAATGACTGTAGATACACATAAACCATCCCCTCCCCCACACTTAAATTGCAACTTGTCCTCAAGTTGTGCAGAATGAAAAAGAAAAAGAAAACTTAGCTGATTGTATGCCGAAAGGGAGCTATTCTGGAAGTGGGTCGACCTCACCCAGAAATGCTTGAAGAAATCGATGATTGTGGACCATCCACCGGAAAACCGATATCGTCTAAAAACTCACAATAGCTAATGCAAATACCCCGCACACTTGACAAACATGAAATACCTCGGGGATAGGGGAAGATAACATATAAAGCACGGAAAGGAAGTCTAGAGAATTTGTAGATTAAGCTCATATAAAGATGGACATATACATGGAATATTACAAAATAGTAGGGCTAGGTGCAACTATATGAAAATGCATTACAATGCAATCTACGTGAAAAATCCTAAAAATAAAATAAAAACAAGGTAGTATTACGGAAACCGACGAGTTAACTACACTCAAAAAGAAAAATAAACTAGGTGGTATTACGAAAACCGACGGTGACCACACTTAAGAAAAATAAAAGGAAAAATAGAAAAACAATGCAACTATATGAAATGCAACTAAATGAAATGCATTTAAATGATATGCAAAAAGAAAATAAAATAAAAGAAAGAAAACTAGCCCACTTATCTGCAACACGACATATATATAAACGTCTACCACATAATGACGAGTTACGATAAACGACAGTCTTGTCACTAGTGCCGACGCGCCTTAAGACTTATCGAAAGTGATAGACTTATGGAAACCAACGATCATCTATCTAAAACGGTATAACTCATATGGAGAAAGGACGTAGCATACGGAAAACCAACGATAGCTACCCATATGAACTATAAAAACAAAGGAAGCACGTAAGTCTTAAAAGCTTAAAAGATTCATCGGAGCGGTATGTAGCATACGGGAACCGACATTAGCTACTAATTAACCATAAGAACGAGTTATAGCTTACGAGAACCGACATCACTATAACATGCCTAGATGAATCGTGTATAAAGAATTGATCAATTATCTAACATGGATTCATAGATGGAAAGGTAAAAACATATAAGTTCAGGACATCTATGTAAACATCAATTAGCCACGAAGCTCGAATGAAAAATCCACATCAAATAAAAGCATTAAAAATAAAATCAAGAAATTTAGAACCTGGATGAACCCCGGACGAACGTTCACTTAGCGTTCGGGCGGACGGGCGTTCCACCTTGCGGACGCTCGTCCGCGCCGCTTGAAAACCGACCGGACGGGCGTTCGAAAGTATAGACGCTCGTCCGGTCCTCTAAATCGAACGAGATTGAAAATATTTGAACGGACGAGCGTCCAATACTTCCCAACGCTCGTTCACTGCGGATGAAGAAGCGGACGGGCGTCCAACGAACGACGCTCGTCCATACAACAAGAATGCACGGACGAGGGAAAAACACAGCAAAACCCTAAATACTTATGAACACAATACAAAGAACACGAGATCACATCACAAAGCGGCCTTATCAAATTAAGCACGGGGTTAGACTAGGTAACACATAAACATATAAACTTCACGTAAAACAAGTTGAGTAAAAAACTTTTGCACATTCTTAACCTAACGGTCATCGAAACACGGCAAAATAAAAACTCTCAACTTGGTATACGCTACTTTTATTAAAAACAAAAATAAAACGTAACAAAATCGAGAACTAACAAAACTAGATTCAACATGACACCTATTCCCCGGCAACGGCGCCACTTTTGTTGGGAGGATTTTGCATCATAAAAACAAAAGAAAATTTATAAACCTATACTACCATGCAAAACTACCTCCTAACCGGCCGAATACCGGGTAGTTGCTAGTAAAGTTGGATAAGTACGGGTATCGATCCTCAGGGAATTGGGATGTCGAATCTAACTTCATTAATTCCTCCTTTATTAACTAAAACCTAAACCTAAACTAAAACGGAAAAGTAAAGCGGACGAGAGGATTGTTAATCCAAAGCCGGGAAGGATAAAAGCGATAAAAACATAAATAAAACTACATCTACGAAAGCGGTAAATCTATCTACTGAACAACCATAAACAAACCATGATCAACCTCTTCCCAACAACCATCACCTCACCGAAAGAAATAAGATTAACACATATTCATTCACAAGTTATCTTGGATTATTATCTTATCTAAAGAAGCGTTTCCTCTTCCGATTTATCACGCCATTCATTAGTTTGCCTTCCGGTCTTAACTAACATCTATACGAAGCAAAGATACGGATTAAATCCTAATCTAACAACCTTATCCCTCAACATCCGTTTGTTGGAATAATAATTGTTAATCTCTATCATGGCAATCTAACGAATTTATTAACTTCCGTTATCTAAATTCGATTAACATACGGCATCTCAAAGCATGAAAAAGAACAAGTTAACTCACCAAATAAACACATGAAAAATCTCATCTTTCCGGTGATAATGATACTCAATATCTCCCTAGGATAATTTTGCAACGAATTAATTCAAATTGTGGTTCTCTCGTAAACCTAGATAATTAATCTACGAACTTCCGTTATGTATAGATTAAAAATCCAAACTCTCCTACGGTGATCTAATCTACACCGACTCTCGTCATACGATAGAAATCAAATCATGCAATCATCTTTCGATTTATAAAATTGCACGATACAAATAAACATAGGAAAGAAACAATTTAAATAAAAACTTACAAAACATCCATCGAAAGAGAATTAAAGTTGCAGCTGGAAAAAGGGAGCTTCAAGGCTCATCCATGGCTGTCTCATGGCGGCAACAAGAAGATAGAAGAAGAAAACGAAAAGAAACGAACACCTAATCTAACCACCGGCCGACCAAGCAAAGAGCTTGGCCGGCCGGGCTGCCCTCTGCTCGAAATTTAGGGTTCAAGAGAAGCTGGGGCGTATTTCATATATTTAGGGTTGAAGGGAGCTGCTGTATTTATAGAAAATCAGAGGCGGTTGCTACAGTAACGGTGCCGGACGCCCGTTTGAAGATCCGGACGCCCGTCCACTATTTTCAGCAACAGCATCCAAACTTGTAACGCTCATATCTCGGGCCTCGTAAGTCGGAATGGAGTGATTCAAAATCCTGTAGAATCCTCTCTTCAAGCCCTACAACTCTTCTCTTGAGGTCCAGAGTAAAATCGGTTGTTATCATATCAAGAACTGCGTTGCAAGGTCGTCACTACTCGGAATCCTGATTTTCCGACATTTATCTTGCTTGATTTCTTTCCTTATATCTTTCAATCTTCCATAACTTTGATTGATCCTTTCCAAGCACGAATTTGGCTCTCTCAAATCCTCTCTTTCATCATCAATGAGTATCTACAACAATAGGAAAACATACCAAAGCGTAACGTATTTCCAAACTAACATAAAATCATCAATTACGCACATAAATCGTTACGTTTTGAGATTTAACTATTAAAAACACTATTTACTCAATTAATCGATTATAAGCTCGATTTCTATGAAAAACATCCATATACGGGGGAAATTGATATAAAATATATCTATAAAAATCATACAATTTGACCCTTAACAGGTTACAACGTGATATTAGGTCGACCCGCCCTATTCGACCTGCGTGCCATTATTTCCACCTTCCACAACAGCATGAAGTTTCCCACTTGGTATGCATCCCATGAAGTAAAGGGAGATGTTGAAGTGGCAAGGAATTGCAGTCTGGTTACGATAAAAGGAAAATGTGTCGGACAGATGTTGGTCGAAGAGTTAATTCCTGAGGAAGAAGAAGATAAGAGCTGGGTCTCCGTCGACCCGACAGAGGAAGTCCGCGTTTGGAAGGAGGAAGAAGGCCAAGGAGTCCAGATCGGGAAGTGGATGCCACACCCCGACATGAAAGCCTTGGTCGACCTCCTGGCCGAGTTCTGAGATGTGTTCGCTTGGAAGGCCGACGATATGCCAGGTCTCTCGTAGGATATTGCAGTACATCGACTCAATGTCGACCCGAAAAAAAGCCAATACGGAAAAAGAAAAGAAACCTCGCCCCTGAGAGGAAAGATGCGATAAAGAAGGAAGTAGAGAAGTTGCTAGTTGCTAGCATCGTAAAAGAGATATTTTACCCGGAGTGGTTATCCAATCCGGTCTTGGTTAAAAAGCCAGACGAGTGTTGGCGAATGTGTGTGGACTTCACGGATCTAAACAAGGCATGCCCTAAAGATTCGTATCCGCTTCCTAAAATCGATCAGCTGGTCGATTCGACGTTGGGTTTTGAGGTATTCGGGTTTCTAGACGCTTACAAGGGTTATTATCAGATTTTCATGGATCCCCAAGACTCGGAAAAGACCGCCTTTATCACAGAGTTCGGTACGTTCTGTTTCGTGACCATACCATTCGGTCTAAAGAATGCAAGAGCCAGTTATCAGAGAGCAGTCAACAAGATCTTCAAAGGGCAGATAGGTCGTAATATGGAGGTCTACGTCGATGATTTATTGATTAAGAGCAGGTCCATGGGACAGTTTTTGTAGACGCTAGAGAGGTTTTCGAGGTGCTTCGGGCCGCGAATATGAAGCTCAATCCAAAGAAGTGCACTTTCGGGGTTAGGTCTGGTAAGTTCTTGGGTTATATGATATCGAAAGACGGAATTCGAGCTAACCCGGACAAAATCGACGTGCTCAAAAACATGCCCGCACCTCGAAACATCAAAGAGGTACAAAGGTTGACAGGTCGTATGGCGGCCCTCAACCGTTTTTGTCAATATCAGCGCAGAGAGCGCTTCCCTTCTTCAAGATATTGAGGAAGGTAAGTCCTTTTCAGTGGGATGACAAGTGTCGGAAAGCATTTGAAGACCTGAAAAACTATTTATCCGAGTTACCAACGTTGACATCACCTCGAGAAGGAGAAAATCTACTGATTTATTTGGCAATTTGTGAAGAGGCAGTGAGTGCAGTGTTGGTTCGAGAGGATGAACAGGGACAGGTTCCAGTTTATTTTGTGAGTAAGGCACTACATGGAGCAGAGATCAGATACTCACTAGCCGAGAAGTTAGCATTGGGTTTAGTTCATGCATCGAGGAAATTAAAGCCTTATTTCCAAGCACACCCAATCGCAGTGGTCACTGACCAGCCTTTGAGACAAATTTTGGCCAAGCCTGAGACATCAGGTCGGTTAGCGAAATGGGTCGTTGAATTGGCTGAGTATGATATTGAATTCTTACCTCGAACAGCAGTTAAAGGCCAAGCCCTGGCAGACTTCATTGCCGATGGATTATCTATTCAACTAGAGCAAGAGAAGCAAGCGCCACAGGAGCAATAGACCATTCATGTCGATGCGGCATTGATGTATAACATTTATATGATAAAAATTACGAGGTTTTATATACGTTATCGACTCTTTTTATATAAAATATAAGAAATTATAACGATAATCTTATAAAATATTAATAGTTATGAATAAATCTAAATACTATAAAAATCTAGTAAAAGTAATAAAAAGTTATAAATTTTGTATCGGGATAATAACCGGAGTGTCGTGTCAGATTTACGGGGGTATTTTTGGTATTTTATTTGCAGATCTTAGGTAAACCAAGACCCCGAGTGACGACACTTTTTGAAGTAAAATTGTATCTTTTGAAGGAAGTAAGGAAGTGCCATGAGATTTAAAGTTCAAGTGGATCAATAGTTCGTGACACCATTATCGAATTATATTTTCGACGAACAAATGGCCCATCAAAAAGGCATTTTCTGAAGAAGAGTCCTTCATGGAAGTTATAGATCTTTTCAAGAGCTTTCCAACGCCTCTTGAATTATGTCATTTGGAGATCCATATCTCATGTTATGATTTTATCAAGTTTCAGATCAAGTTAAGGAATAAAAAGCTACCCGGATCAATCCGGATTAACCTCGGATCGATCCGAGGAAACTAATGATTATCCAGCATGTGATCCTGCAGAGAATAATCTAAGGGATACTATTTTTTATTCCCGGATCGATCCGGCATCACCTCGGATCGATCCGGCCCTGAAAAATTTGCTTATAAATAGAGCAATTCATACAGCCTGCAAAGGGGTACCAATATAGTTTCCTAACCTCTTTTTCTTAGAAATAGTATGTATGTATATAGGCCTTATGCCATAAATAAAGTAGTATCGTTATAATGCTCGAGAAAATTATCAGAAGATCAGTGTTGTTGAAGTTGTTGTAACATCCGGAAGAATACAGCTTCTGATTCAACAGTTGTAATCGGGTAAAATTTCTTAAGTATCTATGTTTATTATGTTTGTCTTTTTATAATGTTATTAGGCTAGATCTAATAACTAGCCAAAGTTATGTAATCGTTTTATTTCGATCTTTTCGGTAAAGGAATGCTGTCTAAAGTAAAATTGATTAAAATTGAGTTAATTGAATCTTTTTCTATTCTGTAATGTATTGATAATATTCGGATTGACGTAATTAACCAAGATGAATCGCACCATATAACCTAACGATGAACCCGACCGGAGAAGTTAGGATATGAGATAAAAGATAGAAAAACCGGAGGGTAAAATTGGCCGTGCGAAAGCGTGAATACGGAATCCTATTTCCTACCCGGGGGCGGTTTGTCTTGGGAAAGATAGATCTTATTAAAATTGTGCTCGAGATCATAATAATGTTAAAATCAACGAGTTTAATTGAAACTAAAACCGGAAAGTTAAATCGATCCGCCCGACAACCGGAGCCTTTTGAATAACATCGGCCGTCGACAAATGGAATAACCTCTTTCATCCGGGGTAGATTTGTACTCGGTACTGTTCGGACTAACGAGATTAGCATGGGGCGATTGTGAAGATTGAACGATGACAATGACATATGACAATTTCATACGCTCGTGTGAGGAGGAATTGTTAACCTCGGGAGTGCACCGTTTCATTTACTCAATTGGACCTAAAATAAAAGGAAAGATCGAGCACATTCCGTCTACGAAAAGATCGTATAAATCAATTATATAAACTTTGGCTAGTTCTATAAAATATATTGGTATCTATATATTTATATCTATATATATATTTTGCAATTTACGTATATCTATATATATTTATATATCTATATATATTATATTAGAATAATCTTTAAATTACGCATTTATTTTATGTAGAATAGTAGTAATCTGTGTTATAAAATTGCGGTTTAGATCGAGTTAATCACGCTCTCTTTGGTGTTTAACCACACTTAGAAGAATTACCAAGTTCCCTGAGGATTCGACACTCTGACTCACCATACTAGCACTACAGTTTGACCCGATACACTATCGGTTAAGGACTGGTATTAGCACTAGAAAATGCCACGTCAGCTTTCTGGCGCCGTTGCCGGGGAGCATCGCTAATTTCTTTCTTTTGTGTCTATGGTTACTACTTGTATTAGCTCAAAATTCTCGAGAATAAGTCAACACTTTTCTTATCTCATTTCTATTTTATTTTTCGTTGGTACCTACCTTATAGGTAAGTTACCAATATCCACTACTATCAATTTCGTGTTATTTTCTATTTTCGTTAGTTGATGACCGAAGTGGTAAGGCCCCACTCGCTCCTTATAAGCCCGACATAAACACTTACGAAAGGCGAGTTAAGAGTAGAGAGTAAACGAGGTCATACTAGTCGGGGAAATCCCGACGAATCATCTTCAAACGAAATACGAGAATGGTGAAATCGGTGATGAAACACACGAACAAGGACTAGAACATGCTCTAGGGCATGGACGAAACCTTGTTAACCCTAATAATCAAAATAATAATAATAGAAATAATCAAAATCGGAACCGAGAACAATCGTAATAACCCACCAAACCCGAGACCTATCTCGTGATCAAACTATAAGAAGAAACCAGACTAATAATCCCATTCTTTTACCCAATGAAGGAGCAAACAATTTCGAAATTAAATCTCATCTTTTTGGTTTAATTGACGCAAGAGCCCAATTCTTAGGAGAGGATGATGAAGATCCACATCATCATCTCTATCTTTTTGAAGAACTCGTGCAATACGGCCAAAAGTCAAGGTGCTCATAAGGAATTAACAAGGATGACTATGTTTCCTTTTTCTTTAAAAGGACGAGCCCGAGATTGGTTTATGTCTCTCCCACATCACTCACTTACTAGTTGGGAGGAGATTCAAACGAATTTACGAAACAATATTTTACTCTGGACGAAATTTGGAGTCAAAAGTCGAGGTTGCTAACTTTAGACAAGGATCCGAAGAAACGCTCGGGAATGCACAGGAAAGATTTAAAAAGTTGTTAAGAGCTTGTCCCGACCATGGTTATTCCTTAGATATGCAAATTCAACTTTTTTGTCGTAAATTAAGAAAAGATTCACGTGCTTGATGTAGATCATGCATGTGGTGGTTCTTTAATGATGAGTGAAGCTCAAATAGTTTACGATGCTATAGAAAAGATTTCCAAAAATAACGAGAATGTGGGAAACCGGTTCTAGCACCGGAAAAGTAGCTTTTGCGGGAGAATGTACATCTAATACGGAAGTTTTAGCACACTTAGAAAATTTGAGTAGGAAATTTGATGGCCTACAAAACAAAAACCAAAACTCGGAGAATAGTACTCCACCGAGTACTCAAATCGAGATAAAATGCCATTAGGGATTGAAGAACCAACGGGATACTCAAGAGAGGAGGTGAGTTTTCTTCAACGAAGATAGGAATTTGAACAATGCATACTCAAACTCGTTTAATGCTATTAGAAGAGATCACCCTACTTATCGATGATCTGAAAACCCTAGTAAGCAAGGACAACCGCCATATCCAGTTCCATATAGGAATATGAATAATAATCAAGTTTATCAAGAAAACACATCTAATCGAATTTACAATCATTACCTAAATCCTATCCTCAACATACCACTCAAAGTATACCGGTAACTCAAAGTTCAACTCAACTGCGAAGGAGTTGAAAAATGGGAGAAGTTAATGGAAAATATGATGGGTGTAGTATCCACTCAAGCTAAGAATATGGAAACAATGATGACTTCTATTGGTACAGTCTCTAAGGATCTGAGTACAATGAAAACATCTATGAATGGACATGATACCAGAATGAGAACGATAGAAGCCTCATTAAGGAATATGGAAGATCATTTGAGTAGGGAAGGTGAAAGTAATAACAGTAGACCTCCTGGAGGATTACCAAGTAATACTGAAAGAAACCCAAGAGAGGTAAATGTTGTAGTTACGAGAAGTAGAAAACTCTGTGGTAGTAATGGAGTAGAAAACTTCGGGAATAATGAAGTAGAAAATGATTTAGATGGTAAGAATGATGAAACCAAAGATGAAATTGAATTCAGCGATGAGGAAGAAGAAATTATAGAGAATTTCTTGAAAAGGAATAGAAGTTTGGAACCTAAAAATGAAGGTGAAAAATGGGTAAAAATCCCTAGGATTTTGAGAGATCCCATGGATAAAGATTTAAGGAATTTATTCAAAGAACATGTTAGAGTAGAAGATAAAGAAAACAAGGATGAAAAACAAGAAGAACTAAAGGAATCTGAAGTAGAGATTGATTCAGGGAATGTCTTAAAAGAAAAAACTCAAGATCATGATACTTGGCGATTAAGTAATACTCAAAGGTTTAAGGAGAAAGGAAAAGAGAAATTGAATTTGGGATCAAAGGTTGTAGATTTGGAATCTTTACCTTACCCACCTAAAGATCAAATTAAAAAATTAAAAACTGATCAGAAGTATGCTCGTTTCCTTGATACCTTTCGTCATATTCATGTTAATATCCCTGTTATCGAAGCTCTAATTAGTATGCATGCTTATGGAAAGTTTCTGAAAGATATTCTGTCAAACAAGAAAAAATTAGAGGAATATGAGAATATATGCCTAAATGAAGAATGTTCTGCGGTTTTGCAACATAAGTTACCACCTAAACGAAAGATCCGGGAAGTTTTACCATTCCATGTGAAATTGGAGGATTTCTGTTTAAGAAGGTCTTATGTGATCTTGGAGCTAGTATAAACCTCATGTCTTATGAGGATTATAAGAAGCTAGGCATAGGAAATCTTACGAAAATCGAAATGACTCGGATGGCGATAGATCGATTAAATACCCTAAAGGAATTATTGAGGACGTATTGGTTAAAGTAGACAAGTTCTATTTTCCGGTAGACTTTGTAGTTATGGAAATGGAAGAAGGATATTCGGCGCCACTTATCTTAGGTCGACCGTTTCTAGCTACGGGAAGAACTTTAATAGATGTCCGAAAGGAGAGTTAATTCGAGAGTCAATAAAGATGAAGTTGCTTTCAATATTTTCAAAGCTATGAACCATCCATACGGATCACCGAATCATGTTCTTTTATAGAAGATATTCATTCAAATACGTCTATGATAATCGATTACCAACTTTTGAAGACAGATTAGAAGAATGTTTAACTTTGTCTATCTATAAGGAAGATGAGAAAGACACCGAAATGAAAGAGATAATTCTTTCTCTAGATGAAGGAAGTTTTACTTTTAAATCATCATGGCATAAGTATTTGGAATTAGAACTAGAGGGACCGGTTCTTAAACCATCACTTGGAAAATCCACCTAAGAATGCGGAATTGAAACCGCTACCTTTAAATCGAAGTATGCTTTTCTTGAAACTAATAATCTATTACCGGTTATCATTTCATCATCTTTAACCGAGCAACAAGAAGATCAATTACTTAGAATGTTGAAAAAGCATAAGAAAGCTTTTGGATGGACGATTGCCGATATTCGAGGTATTAGCCACGAGATTTGCGTTCATAAGATAATTACGAAGGAAGATGCTAAACCTTGTATTCAACCGCAACGCCACCTCAACCCAAATTTGCGCTTGATTGTTAAGAAAGAGGTCATTAAGCTATTAGAAATGGGGATAATATTTCCCATATCAGATAGTGAATGGGTAAGTCCAACTCAAGTGGTACCAAAGAAAGGAGGTTTCACAGTGAAAGAGAATGAAAAGAATGAATGGATTCCGACTAGAGAGATTACAGGTTATCGAATGTGCATTGATTTTAGAAAACTAAATGATCATACTAAGAAAGATCATCATCCACTTCCATTCATAGTTCGGATGTTGGAACGTTTAAGTGGACATAAGTATTACTTGTTTCTTAGATGGTTATTCGGGATATTTACGAGATATTCATTGCGGCGGGAGATAGAGAAAAAACTACTTTCACTTGTCCTTATGGAACTTTTGCTTATAAAAGAATGCCGTTTGGTTTATGTAATGCTCTGCTACGTTTCAAAGATGTATGATGGCTATATTTGCGATATGCTTGAGAAATTCTTAGAAATCTTTATGGACGACTTTAGTGTTTATGGAGATTCTTTCGACGAATGTTTATCACACTTAGAACGAGTGTTACAACGCGTGAAGATACCAATTTAGTACTAAAGCGGGAAAAATGTCATTTAATGGTATCAAAAGGAATTGTTCTAGGTCACGAGAATCTCGAAGAAGGTATTGAAGTTGATAAAGCTAAGGTAGAAGTAATTGAAAAATTACCTCCACCGGTTAATTTAAGAACCCTAAGAGGATTTCTCGGACATGCGGGTTTTTATAGAAGGTTCATTGCCGATTTCTCGAAAATAGCAAAGCCTCTAAGTCATTTACTTGAAAAGGAAGTACCTTTCAACTTTGATAGTAAATGTATGGAAGCCTTTCGGACCTTAAAAGCGAGGTTGACTACGCACCGGTGTTAGTAGCACCGTTGGAGTTTGCCGTTTGAAATTATGTGTGATGCGAGTGATTTAGGTTGTAGGAGCGAGTTTTAGGTCAAAGATATAATAAAATTCTCAAAGCTATCTACTATGCATCTCACACACTAAACGCACTCAACTTAATTATGCAACTACGAAAAAGAAGCGTGTTGTGTAATTTTTGCCTTAGATAAGTTTAGATCGTATATTGTTGGATCTAAGGTAATAATTTATACGGACCATTCAAACGAAGTATTTACTAAGTAAGAAAGATGCTAAACCACGTCTTCTTAGATGGATTCTCTTACTTCAAGAATTTGATATTGAAATTAAAGACAAAAAAGGAAGTGAAAATGTAGTAGCGGATCATCTAAGTAGAATGGAAAATGATGAAGAAATAGGAAATGAAATTAAAGATTCATTTCCGATGAACAACTATTTAGAATAGATACTCCTTCAACTATGCGGTTATTAAAGAATAGAATTCCTTCTAAGGAAACATCACCCTGGTTTGGAGATATCATTAATTACTTAACTTTGTGATTACATTCCGTCTCATTGGACTTGGCAACGAGAAAAAGAAATTCTTTTATGACTTAAAATTTTATTACTTGGGAGGAACCGGACATTTTCCGTAAATGTTCGGATGGGATAATCGAAAAATGTGTGCCTAATAATGAAATTTTAAGTGTTTTATCATTTTGTCATGATCGTGAGGCGGGAGGTCATCATGGAGGTTGGAAAAGCTTGCTTTTAAAGTTTTACAATGTGGTTTTTATTGGCCTACACTATATAAAGATGCGTATAAATATGTTAAATCTTGTGAATCTTGTCAAAAATGGGGAAATGTATCTAAAAAACATGAAATGCCTATGCAACCTATTTTAGAATGTGAGTTATTTGATGTTTGGGGTATAGATTTCATGGGACCATTCCCTATATCTTTTGGGAAAAGATTTATTTTAGTAATGGTAGATTATGTTTCAAAATGGGTAGAAGCTGAAGCTCTTCCCACTAATGATACCAAAGTTGTCATACGATTCCTTAAAAAGAATATATTCACCCGATATGGTATTCCGAGGGCTATCATTAGTGATAAAGGGTCACACTTTTGTAATAGACCATTTACCAAGATAGTTGAAAAATATGGTGTAACACATAAGTTAGGAACGCCCTATCATCCGCAAACCAGTGGTCAGGTAGAGGTGTCTAATAGAGAAATCAAAAGAATCGTGGAAAAAACAGTTGATTCAAATCGTAAAAGCGGCGATTAAATTAGACGATGCATTATGGGCGTACGAAACGACTTTTAAGACACCAATTGGTTGTTCTCCCTATAAACTAGTCTTTGGTAAGTCTTGTCATCTCCCAAGTTTAGTTAGAACACCGAGCCTTCGGGCTATTAAATTTCGAATTTTGATCCTAAGGTTTGTCGGTGATCATAGATTGCTTCAATTAACGGAACTAGAAGAATTTCGTCTCGATTCTTATGAAAACGCTCGAATCTACAAGGAACGCACGAAATCTTTTCATGATAAGAGAATCTATAGTCGTGAGTTCCATGTAGGTGATCGAGTGCTCTTGTACAATTCACGTTTAAAGTTATTTCCAGGTAATCTTAAATCAAGATGGACGAGGTCCATTTAAAGTAACAAGGGTTTACAAATGCGGAGTCATTGAACTAGCGATGGAAATACGACTTTTATAGCCAATGGCCACGAGTGAAGTTATTTGTGGAGGGAGAAGGAATCACACTGAAGGGAGAAGTAATGCTACTGACTGATCCCCCGACAAATTGAAAAAGCAGAAAAATTTAAAAAAAAAAAAATTTGAAAAGCAGAGGAACTGAAATCAGCCGAATATCAGGTGCTATCTATCTTTCTTCTACTTTTTTGTGTTTTATATGTTTGAACTAGTTTCGTCTTTTACCGGATAGAGGTAAAAGAACTGGATGTTTTTTTTTAGATAGAATAGGAGTTTTTATTTTGCTTTTGAAATTAGGCCTGGATAAAGATGTCGCGTTTAAAATAGAAGCTTCGGTTTTGAGAAAAACAAGCAATTGTTGAGAGAGATCGATTGAAAGAAGTTTGTAATGGAAAATCGAGAAGTTCAATAAAGAGAAGGGCAAAGTTTACGATGAGATGCGAGAATCTGTGGAAAAAGTGAGCATGATGGGAAATACGGGGAAAGCACAACCAAATCCCGGGATGAGTGTTTGAATGTTGTTAAGAAGGGAACGATTAGGTGGTTATCCGAAAATCCCGATGGAGATCAAAGGGAAAATTCGAACGCCTCATTTCTTAAGGTTAGGTTGATAGAACGTTACGTCGAACTCGAAGATTTAGAAGTAATGGAATTAGGACCCTTATGAATTTTATAATATTTATAAAAATTTTATATAACTTTTGAAAATTTTATAAATAGGATCTTTATGGAATTACTTAAAAGTTTTATAAAGTTTTTATAAAAGGTTTTATTTAAATTTTGTAGAAGTTTTATTAAGGTTTTAAAATAAAAATAAAAATTTAAAAATAAAAAAATAAAAAAATTCTTTGGTCGGATCGATCCGACCTAATCCCGGATCGATCCGGAACCTAAAAAAACCTAAAAAGGGAACGGGGTCCCTTCTTCTTCTTCTTTCACTTTTCTTAAAACAGCCGCCCCTCCCCTCTCCCCCAATTCGAATTTTTTTCTTCAAATCATCACACAACATTACTATTAAACTACCCCAACTCTTAAACTTTTCTCATTTAAATTGAAGAATTTTTCAAGGGAAAGCTTCAACTTTCATTCCGGCAAATTTTCATCTTTTCCGGCCAAATTTCAACCTTTTAAGCATTAGAAGGTAACATTGTAGTCAATTATTTTGTTAATTTCGTTTTATTTCTAAGCAACTTTTTAATTTGTTACTCATTTGTGTTGTTTTGGTTGTTTCTTTTGTTGTTTTGTTGTTGTTTTGTTATTGTGTCACTATCGTAGAATGGCCGAATCATCTAAAGCTAGTAAAAAACGTAAGCCGCATATCCCTACCCAAATCCCGGTTATAGAAACTAGACCTTTAACAGAAGAAGAATTGGCAGTTAGTTTTGAAAGAACCGCGTCTGCTAAACTAAGAAAGCATTGAAAAATAAATTTGGAAAGTGTTTAGTTGCAATAGAGAGGGGCTTAGATTTCAAAGATTTGGGAAGGGAGGTAAAAGAAATTTTTGAAAGACGACGAGTGGTTGCGGTTAGCTAGTTTAAGGTCGGGTGAAATTAACACAACCTTAGTAGCTGAATTTTATTCTCTGGTAGCAACTCATAATGCTACGAAGGTGGTGAGTTAACTTCGTCAACCTAAGAACTAGGACGGTACCGTTTAATCCTCGGATTATAAATGCTATTTATGGTATCCCGATATACCGAGAGTGAGGATTATTATACTTGTATGGAATTTAGAGGAGCACACGCGGACTTTGATTATATTGTATCACTAGCCCGAAATGAGTTAGATCCCACGCCGTCGGCATGAAAACGAGGTTTTCCTATGGAAATTGTATACGGGATATGAGAGCTATTAAACGTTTTATTAGCCACACTCTTTACCCTACTCGTCATTTTACATCTTTTGGTAAAGAGGATCTGTGTATTGCTTGGGCTATGGTCAATGAGATACCCGTGGATGTAGGCGGGATAATGTATAGAAGGGCCAAGGAATTTGTCTCAATCGCCAAACCCGGCGATCACATGCCTTTTCCTTGTTTTATTTCTTCCTTATGTCGCCGGATAGGTGTCCACGAACTTCCAAATGATAATTTGATGGTGGTTGATGACACGCTTATAGGTCCTAGTTTACCACTTAGGCCGGCGGGAAGAATAGATTTTATGAACCCTAACCGCCAACGACCTCGGCCTACCCCATCCACTACTTTGTCCCTCCTTCATCCAGGTCAAACTCAAAATCAATTTCCAAATACCATCACATACGACATGTTTCAATCAATGGCCTATGATGTTCATCGTGCCAATGCCAATATGGCTTTGTTTTCGCGAAAAGGAATAGGTTATGGTCGAAGATTTGCGTCGGGCATGCGAGGTATATATCAAATGAATATCTTGCAAAACCCTACCTATGCCGAGATGGATATTCCGCATTGCCAATCCGTACCATATACCTTGCCAGACTTTATTCCACCAATGCCACCTCGCTCAGACTTCCAACAAATGCCACATTCTTTTGGATTTCAAACTAGTGGTGTAGGGGATTTTTCGACGAGTACTACGGCGGTAACATCGATTGGCCGGGATTTGGATCATTTGGCCATACCACGACGACATGGGGAAGCACTTTTTCTAATGTCACGAGAGAGATGAGCTCGATGGGGTTGGATAGCTCGGTTCGGATGTCAACATATTTTCAAGATCCATTCCAAGAATCGACTTATGATCCGGCCAGTTCTCAGGCTATGCCAAGTTCAAGCCACGCCGAGATGAGTGATGAAGAGGAGTGATTTTAAACATTTTATGATTATTGACATTGAAAACAATTTATTTTTCGTACAATTTCATTTTCGTACAATTTTAGGTTATTTTGGTTTTATTTTTGTAGGATTTTATTTTAATACGATCTTCGTAGAATTTTATTTTACTTTCGTTTGGTTTTATGTTAGTACACACTTTGTGTAGTAAAATTTATCGTTATAACATAATAAACCGAAGATAGGAAGAAAAATATATCACCTAGAAAAATCTAGGCTTTTTTCCAAGCAAAAACAACTCTGTCCGTGAATAGTAATTTTCCGGATCGATCCGGCCTTTTTCCGGATCGATCCGGTGTTCGTATACCGACCTGACAGGATTACTAGTTGAGAGGCCGGATCGATCCGGCCCTTTTCCGGATCGATCCGGTAAGTACAAAAACGCCAAAAAGGAGATCTTTCCTACTTTTGCTTGATAGATACATTTCTATAAAAGGAAGGAGCTGCAAGCCTTCAACTTTGCTCATTCCTTCTTTATTCTATCTGTCTTTGTTTATTTTACGTATCGATAAAATAATGTCTCACCACTCCTCTCCCTCGGTCAATAGTTACGAACCACATATGCCGATGGTGTGGTTCTGAAAGCCATGCTTCGTGTTTTCATAATGACGTTCCGGGACGTCTAAATTTCGTCCATTCTCCTATTCTTATGGAGAAAGGCTTGAATACGAAAAAAAATTGATCGGTGGGGACGGAATCTAATCCGAGGTTGCGGGTGGAAGAAGGCGATTAGGACTCCAAGAGGTAGAATTAACATTTCAATTGTCGAGAGATTTTTATGCGTCTCTTGCGATATAACGGCGGTGGCCTCGTCTCATCTCATTCTTGTTAGGGGCGTCGTTATATCATTTTCTCCGATTATCATAAATCAAATCTTTCAAATTCCACTATCTACTTTTGAGCAAAACCCACACTACGAGTTTCTTTGGGAACTCGGAAATGCTTACAATGTTGTAAATCGTCTTGCGAAGCCTTTCAATATGTGTTTCCACTTGTTTGATCATAATTATGATTCTTCGACTACGGCTTTACCCCCTCATCGTCGAGGGCGTGGAAATGCTTCATTAATTCCCGGATCTATCCAACTAGAGATTTTTTAGGGGTTACGGATGATGAGATGCTACTTGTTGTATGCAGCGACCGTGGGGGCATACATTGATTGGGGGATTTTGATGTTCAAAGCGCAATTAATTTTGCGGTAGAGAGACGCAATAGGGGACGACCGCTACCGTTTGCACAGGGTTATCTCTCAACTTTGTGTCCAAGCGAATCACGTGCACGAGTTTACTACAGACGAGATTTTTCCATCTCGTGATTCTCAGTTGGGATTACTTCCGGTAGATACTCCCGGATGTTCATCTACGGTTTGAGGTGTTGTTGGAAATCAGTTAAAAGTTGTTGTTGTTAAATTAGTACTCGATTAAGTTAGACGGTTAATCGCTTTTTAATTTAGTTTCTTTAAAGTTTGTAATAGTTTCATTAATGTTTAATATATATGTCATTTTCTTTAATCAGAATAATATATGTTGCGAAAATTAATAAAAATCAAAATCGTATAAAATTTTAATTTTATTTTCGAATCTACTTTTTATTACTCAACGTACATCGGGACGATGTCATTTCGTAAGTGGGGAGTAGAGGTAAGTTAGTAAATTAAAATTAAAATTTTCTCATATAAATTTATACTTAAATGCTTAATACTTAGTTTAATTTTTCTTGAATCAAAATAACTAGATAATATATAATTAATATGAATAAAAATAATATAAAGTTGTAAGAATAGATTTTAATTAAGTAAAGTAAATTAGATATATTATAATCATATTATATATGTCAATTTTAGATTTTTATAAGATTTTAAGTATATGTAACTATACATAAATATTATCAAGTAATTTTCATATGAAATTTAGCAAATATACTTATATTATAATGAAATTTTAGAATAATTTTCTTTTCAAAACGAATTATGAGTTTGGAATTGGATTAGGAATGATGAGATTTTTGGCACCATAAAAATATAAACTATAGCCAAATAGCCTACCTAAATAAATTTCTAATTTTTGTCCCTACCTCAGCCTTGATTAGAGTGATCAAGACCTCACTCGAAATAGCCATTTTTTGATTATAATCGACCCTTAGCTTAATTTGGTCTACATTTCCTAAAAATCCCACGAGTTTGTACGTACTTATGAAAAGAGATGATGACACAAAAGCTAAGAATGGTGTATGCTTTGAGATTGAAAAAATTAGATAAGTATTAGTATATTCGATCTTACCTCATGACGCTTGCAAAATAGTCGATTTTGGTAATAAGTTCGGATATGTTAATATTCTATAAAAGAATTAAGAACGAAGCACCATATTTACACGAAGTAATCAAATACCGGTATCTTCCTTATCTTTGATTAACAACTAAAAATCGGTTGTAGCTACCAATGATTTGAGTGCGGTAGGGTGTTATCTCGAAATGTCCTATATCACTTGTGAGGTTTAAAAGCTCCCGATAAAAAGTCGAATCATAAGATCTCAAGAATGATTACAAGTTTAAGGAAACCGGACTTGTAATTTTCAATCGAAAGAGTATTACTCCGATTAATCTTGATGAAGCAATGCTTGTAAGTTTGATTTTCTACACACACGCACGCTTTTAGTTCATAAAAAAAAATCAGAATATTATTAATCGAGGTATTTTTGATCAAAATTATGAAGGTGTAAGTACGTACGACTTGCTTCTTTCTCTTTTGATTTTTCTTTTCTATCCTTTCGATTGACCAACATCCTGAGCCTAAAAAGTATAATCCATTTTGTCAACTACTTGACTTAGTCCTTAATTCCAAATATTTCATATAAGTTGAGATAGGAGAATGATTCTATAATTTTAATTATATTTAAGTAGATTATGCGAATTTCCTTTGAATAATAGTTGATAAATAATTTATCTAAGTTATCTACACTTCTTATCTTGTTAATTTCTAAGAAAGATATAATTAATATGTTTATAATATTGAAATGATATTTTACTAATTTGAAATCTACTCTACCACGTATATCATTTTTATTGTAATTTTTATAAATTACCGCTTATTTTGCTCGAGGACGATCAAAGAGCTAAGTGGGGAGTAGTTGATGTATAACATTTATATGATAAAAATTACGAGGTTTTATATACGTTATCGACTCTTTTTATATAAAATATAAGAAATTATAACGATAATCTTATAAAATATTAATAGTTATGAATAAATCTAAATACTATAAAAATCTAGTAAAAGCAATAAAAAGTTATAAATTTTGTACCGGGATAATAACCGGAGTGTCGTGTCAGATTTACGGGGGTATTTTTGGTATTTTATTTGCAGATCTTAGGTAAACCAAGACCCCGAGTGACGACACTTTTTGAAGTAAAATCGTATCTTTTGAAGGAAGTAAGGAAGTGCCATGAGATTTAAAGTTCAAGTGGATCAATAGTTCGTGACACTATTATCGAATTATATTTTCGACGAACAAATGGCCCATCAAAAAGGCATTTTCTGAAGAAGAGTTCTTCATGGAAGTTATAGATCTTTTCAAGAGCTTTCCAACGCCTCTTGAATTATGTCATTTGGAGATCCGAGCTCAAGTTATGATTTTATCAAGTTTCGGATCAAGTTAAGGAATAAAAAGCTACCCGGATCAATCCGGATTAACCTCGGATCGATCCGAGGAAACTAATGATTATCCGGCATGTGATCCTGCAGAGAATAATCTAAGGGATACTATTTTTTATTCCCGGATCGATCCGGCATCACCTCGGATCGATCCGGCCTTTGAAAAAATTTGCTTATAAATAGAGCGATTCATACGGCTGCAAAGGGGGTACCAATATAGTTTCCTAACCTCTTTTTCTTAGAAATAGTATGTATGTATATAGGCCTTATGCCATAAATAAAGTAGTATCGTTATAATGCTCGAGAAAATTATCGAAAGATCGGTGTTGTTGAAGTTGTTGTAACATCCGGAAGAATACGAAATTTTCGATTCAACGATTGTAATCGGGTAAAATTTCTTAAGTATCTATGTTTATTATGTTTGTCTTTTTATAATGTTATTAGGCTAGATCTAATAACTAGCCAAAGTTATGTAATCGTTTTATTTCGATCTTTTCGGTAAATGAATGCGTTAAAAAGTAAAATTGATTAAAATTGAGTTAATTGAATCTTTTTCTATTCGTAATGTATTGATAATATTCGGATTGACGTAATTAACCAAGATGAATCGCACCATATAACCTAATGATGAACCGACCGGAGAAGTTAGGATATAAGATAAAAGATAGAAAAACCGGAGGGTAAAATTGGCCATGCGAAAGCGTGACTACGGAATCCTATTTCCTACCCGGGGGCGATTTGTCTTGGGAAAGATAGATCTTATTAAAATTGTGCTCGAGATCATAATAATGTTAAAATCAACGAGTTTAATTGAAACTAAAACCGGAAAGTTAAATCGATCCGCCCGACAACCGGAGCCTTTTGAATAACATCGGCCGTCGACAAATGGAATAACCTCTTTTATCCGGGGTAGATTTGTACTCGGTACATTTCGTACTAACCGAGATTAGCATGGGGCGATTGTGAAGATTGAACGATGACAATGACATATGACAATTTCATACACTCGTGTGAGGAGGAATTGTTAACCTCGGGAGTGCACCGTTTCATTTACTCAATTGGACCTAAAATAAAAGGAAAGATCGAGCACATTCCGTCTCTTTGAAAAGATCGTATAAATCAATTATATAAACTTTGGCTAGTTCTATAAAATATATTGGTATCTATATATTTATATCTATATATATATTTTGCAATTTACGTATATCTATATATATTTATATATCTATATATATTATATTAGAATAATCTTTAAATTACGCATTTATTTTATGTAGAATAGTAGTAATCGTGTTTATAAAATTGCGGTTTAGATCGAGTTAATCACGCTCTCTTTGGTGTTTAACCACACTTAGAAGAATTACCAAGTTCCCGAGGATTCGACACTCTGACTCACCATACTAGCACTACAGTTTGACCCGATACACTGTCGGTTAAGGACTGGTATTAGCACTAGAAAAGGCCACGTCAGGCATCCGGTAAAGAAGGGTCAGAAGCTGGATTACTATTGGTCAGTCCAAAGGGAGAGGAATTCCCTATGCACTTCGGTTTGAGTTCAAAGCCACCAACAACGAGGCAGAGTATGAAGACATGATTACGGGTCTGAAGCTAGCATCCAAGTTAGAGGTCGAGAATCTGCTAGTGTATAGTGACTCACAGCTCGTAGTTAATCATATTCAAGGCGAGTATGAAGCGAAAGAAGAAACCATGAAGAGTTATTTGAAAGTGGTTCAAGGGTTGATGTCAAAGTTTAAAACGGTTCAAGTCGAACAAGTGCCTCGTAGTGAGAACAAAAGGGCATCTGCGTTGTCTAAACTCGCATCAAATTTTAAGTCAAAAAAGAAGGTCCTGGTCGAAATGTTAGCAGAGCGGAGTTATGACGTGGTCGACGTGCAGCCAGTTACTCAGGGGTCGACATGGATGGACCCGATAGCTCTATACTTGAAGGATGGAATTCTTCCATTTGACAAGTCCCAAGCAAGAAACATCCGACTACAGTCCTCCAGGTATGCCCTATTTGATTACGTTCTTTATCGTAAATCCTTTGTGGCCCCCTGGATGCGATGTGCCTCGGAGGAAGAAGGCACATATCTGCTCGAAGAAATACATAGGGGAGTTTGCGGCAATCACTGCGGGGCTCGGATGCTGGCAAGAAAATGTAAGCTAGCAGGTTATTTCTGGCCTTCTATGCAAAGATATGCCAACCGCCTAGTGATAAGATGCAGAGCTTGTCAAGTGCACGATGTGATAACGCACCAGCAAGCACAGGAAATGAATGCTATCGAATCGGTATGGCCATTTGATGAGTGGAGAATCGACATAGTTGGGACCTTACCTCCAGGCAACTTCAAATTCGTGGTGGTAGGAGTGGACTACTTCACCAAGTGGGTCGAGGCCAAGGCCCTTACCGACATCAAAGCCTCGACCATCAAGAAGTTTCTCTGGGAAAATATCTTATGCAGGTTTGGGGTTCCGAAGTATCTAATCTCGGATAATGGGACTCAGTTTCTCGACAAAAGGGTTCAAAATTGGCTTAAAGAGTACAAGATCGAGCACAGGCCAACCTCAGTGGCCCGACCTCAGTCCAATGGACAGGTCGAACAAACAAATATACAAATAAAGTTTGGTTTAAAGAAACGACTGAAAGATGAGGGTCATGATTGGGCAGCTCAACTGCCTAGTATTCTATGGTCGTATCGGACAGCTCCTAATACGGCCACGCAGGAAACTCCTTTCGCCATGGCCTACGGGTGTGAAGCTGTAATTCCTACGGAGATCGGGTTAGCATCGCCTTGGGTTCTTACCTACAACGCCGAGACCAACGAAGCCGATCTACGACAAGAGAAAGATAATGCCGAAGAGAGAAGAGAGATTGCTGCGCATCGAATGGCTAACTACAAGAGGAAGATCTCTCAATACTACAATGCAAGGGTGAAGTATAAATACTTCCAAGTGGGAGACCTCGTGTTGAGAAAAAATGAGGCAAGCAGACAGGATCGAATAGGAAAGCTCGAGCCGAATTGGGAGGGTCCTTACAAGATTCTGAAAGTCCATCCTAAATGATCGTATCAACTGGGCAGATCAGATGGGAGCACATTGCCTCGAATTTGGCACGCCACCAACCTTAGGAAATATTATGTTTGACCTATTTTTCCTTTATTTCATTTGCAGCTTTTACATTCATAGTTATTTGTAATAAGTCGATATGACAATTGGTTTCGATGCATTTTATTTGAGTGGTTTTCTTTTCAGATTATGCCTTACTTACAAGTTCATATGAATAAAGCCAAGTCAATGACAGTGCTTATATCACTCCCAACCAGCCAATAAGACAAGATGCGAGGCAGTTGGAAGATCCCACGATGGATACCTTATTCGACCAGTTCATGAGCACCACGAAGTGCGACAGTCAAATAAGGAGTTATTTAATTCGACCAATCATAAGCCTGACGAGGCACGACAGTCGAATTGAGCTCCGACCAAATAGCCAAGCCCAGCCCATAAGGCAGTACAACGCTAGGTCGACTCATATTCAAGTGTACCATGAGTCATGCACTCATACTACACTTCGAGGGGCGTAAGGGAGTTAAGTCCAAAGGACTACACCCTATAAAGCAACGTTGTAAGGGAATTAAGTCCAAAGGACTACACCCTAGGCAAATATTCAACAACATAAATGACATTCAAGGAAAAAGTCAGAATTCAAAATTAAAAAGTTTCACAGATCGAATCATAGATTCGCCTCGACAGAAATCGATACGATGTCATTACAACCAAATCGAATAAAATTGTTCAAAAAATAATAACGAGAAACAACCTCAAGTAGCAGGCTGGTTTGAAGTGGATGCGTTTGGGTTTGATACAGCATCGACTGGCACCCCCGAGGTGTCTTCATCCTTTTCCTTCTCATCCATGGAGGGGGCCACATACTTGTCGTGCAAAGACACACCAGCCTTAAAATCCTTGAAATATTGAGTATATCTGGGGACGGCATCAGGATCGTATAGATGTGCCTTCTCGATGCTGAAAACTTCGAAAGCCGGGATGACCATCTTGACATGATCGATAGCATTGGAAAATCCTCCCTTCATAGCTTGGCTCATCAGCAGAGTCATATCGTTTTCAAGCTCCTCGGATAGCAGGAAGCCTTTTTGGCAGAAGCAAGACGAGATGCGTAGCTATCGACCTTATACTGAAGATCATCTCGGGACTTCTGAGATCCCACCAATTCAGCCACCAATTCGCAAGCTCAGCTTCCTTGTCAGATAAATCTTTATGTGCTTTTGACAAGTCGTCTTGGGAGGTTTTCAAGTCGGTTTCTAGTTTAGCGCGACGACCCTCCAGCTTTTTCATAGCAGACTTTTGCTTCTCGATCTCTGAGTTCAGACGGCTGATTGTTTCCCTATGTTCATCCAAGACAGCAGAGGGGGACTCAATCCGGTTCAAAGCTACTTTAGCCGCTAGCCGAGCCTGCAAAAGGAATGAACGGTATTTATACGGAAAACAAACAAAAACGTCCCAAAATCAAGAAAATGAAACCAAGGCTTACAGCTCGAATGCTTTTGGAAAAATAGTCATCTAATTCCTCAGGATCCATAGCTTCCATCTGGGCCACACTCACCCCAGGGATCGATTCAACCATGTTCGAGTCGGGAGGAGGGAGATTACGAGCTTCTTTTCCGGCCCCATGTCTCACTTCAGTGATTTTCTGGCGTTTCCTCGGGACAAGACTCCCTCCAGGCTGCTCAGTTACCTGGGCATCGTCAGGTTGCTCTCGTAGTAGGTCGGATGTCGAAGCAAGGGTGGAAGATCGAGCGGGAGTCTTTTGACCCCCAGAGATTATTGTGCCAGCCACGGGTTTCTTCGACCCGATACCCGCCAGTTGCTGGATCTTCTTGGGATCGACTTTGTTGGGGTTAGGCACTTTACCTACCTCCTCCAGCTTTGAGAAAAAATCCACTGCGAAGAAAAGAAGATCGACATTGATACACAATACTGAAAAAAAAGGGAAAGGCATGAAGTATAGCAGCTCGATAGAGCAGATAAAAACCCTACACAATATGAGGACGTCCTCGTCAAGTTCTATATAACCATCCGGACCTGCCGTCTCGATATCAGCGAAAGGATATAGGGAATGTAAATTTCGAGTCGCTACATCGGGGTTAACCCTCTCGAGGATCCTACATTCAGAGGGGCAGCAGAGTCCGACTTATCGTGCCATTTTTAGGCCTTTTATACCAGGTGTGGACATCGGCGTCTTTTATCCCATGTCGGATAAAGAAAAAATGGGGCTTCCACTCACCCTGAGGGGTGGTTACCCTTCGAACAAATTCCGAGACCAGGGGACGCCGTTGAAAAGTGTACCATCCCGCATCTTGCAGGGACTGGATCGAATAATACTGTCTGAACAGAAAAACCGAGAATTCGACCCTCGCAATTCGACACGCTATTGCAAAACCCATGACACTCCTAATTCCGTATGCTGATCTGATAATGGCGAAGGACATCTATGAGGGCCGGATCGAAGGGAAATCTTAACTCTTCCTTCAATTGGGCCTCGTATATGGCACATAACCCATGGGGAGGATCACAGGCGTTCTGATGTCTCCCATGAGAGACTTTGATGTTTTCAGGGGAGTAGGGGATACCGTACTTTATGCAAGCGGCATTTGCCTTTTCTGGGGTTAAGATGGACATACAGCCATAAGGCCCCTGGCCTTTCATCCTGGTTTTCCGTTTATTGGCACCAGGGCGAGAAGACGATTCCTCCTCACCTCCTTCCTCTTCTTCTCCGGCTACCCTCTCACCGGAAACCTGAGGTCGCTCAGAATCGGTCCTCTCCGCTAATTCTTCTTCTCCCCCAACAAATCCCTTCCTATTTTGAGAATCACTCTCACTACTAGACATAGGATTGAGAAGAGGTAAAGGAAATAAAAAACAGAGAAAGAAACTAAATGGAAGAATGGCTTACTTGAGTTTTTTCGGATAAAGCAGGGAATTTGAATGGCAAATGAGAGACTCCGGTGCCAAGGCCTCTTTTTATGCTGCACGAATCTTCCAAATGATTTGAAAAGACAAGATTTGGGGCAGTTATAGAGATGGAGGCACGGTGATCAAGGATAAAACCCCCGTGTGGACCAATAAGAATGCTTCGTTCCCTGCGCGCATTAATGGTGATACGGCGTGACGTCATCCCACGACAGCCTACATCGACTAAGGGGACAGCTGTTTTCCCGCCTAAAAAAGACCGCACATCGAAAGATAATTCAAATTTCCAGATCCGACTTCAGCATACGAGAAAGGCTTCACTCCGATCTGGGGGGCTTATGACGATACGGGATTTCACCCCTCCACGTGGAATTATCTGATCGGTCCAGCTGGCGCGTTTAAAGGGTCCAAGCCTGTAATGATCACCTCGGGTCGAACAAGACAAGTGTCAATGAAGACCACAACAGCCAGCAGCTTGTGCAAGTGTCCTGTCTCGAATGCCCATGTCGGAAATGGTCGAGTCGAGATCAGAAGTCCGGCCCAACTTCACAAGCCCAGTATCCATGGGATTACTTGGGAAATGGGTTAGGCCCAATAAGGGTTATTAACGTCAATAGACATCACCACCTTATGATTCAGGGTTTAACTCGGACTTATAACTATAAATACACAACTCAAGGAACTACGTAAGACTTGATTCCTAGGACAATAAACAGGATACGTAGGCAATCCGAGACACATTCTTGGACTCAGCCACAAAACCCTAAAGACCCTATCTCAACTACTATTTTAGCCGTCCTTATTCCTCTAAGTTCATCCTTAGATTATATTTGGACCTGTAAAATTAGTGGTGCTTAATTTAGCATCGTCGGGTATCAAAATCAAATTTCGAAACCATTGGACACTATTCATTTAGGTATCAAATATTCATCTCTAATAGGGGTTAAAAATCATAGTATCAAATTTTTTATTTTGTTTTTATTCAATATTTTGATGATTTGATAATAATATACAATATTATTGCACTACTTAATAATTTTTTGTGTAATTGTAATTATTTTGAAAAATTATATACAATGCCTATTGTGTATAAATCCATATTAAAATACCCGAAAATGAATATTAATTTAACAAAAGTTGTAGCTAATAACTTTTTGTATTTAATAATATTTCTTAAAAAATTATATACGACGTAGTATATTGAAATAAAATAAAAAATACTCAAAGCTGACACGTTGCATTCTTTGATTTGGAATGTAGATTACATAGATTATTTTTTAGATAAGATTTCAAGCTGATATGTGGCGTTCTATGATTGGCTAGATATATTACAAAGATGATATTTTCGATAAGATACAATCTGCCACGTTGCGTGTTATCTTATCAAAGTGCCACGTGGCGAATCATCATTCGTTAAATAGATTACGGTTAGAATTTTCATTTTTATTGCAATTATCTATATATAGGAAGTTACCCACATTAATTTTCTACACAACCATTTTCGATTTTCTTCTATAAATTCGGTTCTATCTTCCACTATATTACAAAATATTTTTCTCCTTTGTTTATGCAATGAAAAGAAGACTACGCAAGTTGTTAGAGAGACAGGATCGTGAAGATAAAGAATGTCATGACGACGATGTTAGAAAAACGAAGAAAAACGATAGATTCAGATTACCTGAATAAGCGGAAGCGCAAGAAATCAACAGGACCGTTCCTACATCCATTGTTATTCGACTCCGTCTCGGTTTGCCATCAGGATCCAAACCCTACAACAGAAAAGAAGAACTCCATATGCACAGGTGGCACATGGTACTATTAGGTCTTACGGTCTATGCCTATTTTCGTATGATCACCAACCGATGGTACACGGGCGATCCTATATATAGGCAAGACTAGGGACCTAAAGCATTATGGAATATTCCGGAATGAAAACCCTAACCATCATAGGATTTCCCATAATACCCTTAGTTAAATAATAAACCAACAATATATTTACCAACATAATATTTAAATAACTTAAGGGCCACATATAATTATCTTTTAACTGAATGATAATTCTTACATTCTCCCACTTGGCCCGAGAAGTTATGTCGGTACAACATCAATGAGTGACAACAAAATTTTGCATGCTCGAAATGTCACTCTATGGTTTATTAACACAACTTCAACTGATCAATACTAACACAAGAACCATGGCGGTTATGCTTGATAAAAACAAACACTCCCTTCCAAAATCACAATGTGCAATACCAACCAGCCAAGTAAACATTTTATGAATGAACTAATCAAAATGTCATTTGGGGTCCCAGAATCCAAATGGATTCACTCATACATGAACTCAGTGCACTTTCATGTAATTGCTACATCACTATGATGTCTATTTTGACAATTTTCAGAGAATTTAGACAAAACATCTTTATGTGTCAATAAGTCAAATATGAGTACAACATGATTGTGGAATATCATAAGCCGGCAAAAGTTCACAATCCATAATCTCATATTATTCTACTTATTAGGCACTCCGTCTTATAGCTAGCATACCTCTGACAAAGTGTCTCACAAATGTCAATTTGCTAATTTGACATGCAAAAACATTCTTTATATAAAGCCATAAAGGACAATGCAGTCTATCCGAAATTTGGCTAAATGCAACATCGACTAATATCCATAAGCCAAAACTCATAAAGCCTGTGACTTAACATAAAATATTCGGCCATTCAATAAATGAGCCACTCTAATCAATACACAAGTTCACCTTTAAAGGTAGTTGATGCAAGCTTAACGAGATCCTGACATGGATGATCTCATTGAACATCTTATATCGATATGAGATTCACCACAATCATACAACATATCCTTTTAAGGAAACTATTGATAATAAGTATAGCTCTAACAAAAATGCAAGTGTACAATTCTAAAATATGGTATACTCCCACTGGTCGACAACATCATTACAATGTAAACCAGTATAACAAAATCAGAAGCTTACAAAATCCATATAAATACTTGCAAACCGAAAACAATTATTCAGTGCTTTTGTTCTCCAACACATGTTGTGTACATTTCAGTAGTTTATCACACAAATGACAACCACTATAATGGTTAAATAAACCATATTTCTATCATGAGCTATAATCAACAAAATGGGCACAAAATTCTTCAGTAACTGTATAGAAGAATTGATAATCTTAAGTGCCTCATAGAGAAAATTTTCAACAACAAATCTAGCATTATTTTGTTCATCATAACAAGAATGGGTTCCCAAGTGATTTATTAAATCATCAATATGGAACTTTATAATGAATAACAAAAACTAGTACAAACATGAATTTTCTCAGGATGTAACAATGCAACTAATGCTCATAATATAATAATGTTCAAAAGAACTAATTCATCCAACCAATTGTCAGATAGAATAATGCACACAACTCAAAATAGAATCAGGTTTTAATAATCGAGAAATTTACTCCCACTATTTTACGTAATTAGTGGTTTAGAAATGAGTAGATACCATATGTGATTGACCTCAACATGTGATCAATCTATAATTGACTCTCTTAATATGAAATATAACATATTCCTTTTAGAATCAACTAAGTTTCTTCAATGAAAAGCAGAATGATGCAATTCACCTTATGATTAATCACTTAGAACAATCACTCCCACTCAATCCGCATTTCCCAAAATCCTTATGGTTTCTAACTTCACATTATGTTAGAATATGCGATCAACCTCTTGCGATTCCAATGAATCAATCAAAATATCTATTTATATATGAACACTTCATTTGACCAAAGTTCTATATCCAGAGTTATAAACTCTGGTCAAAATAAGGTCAAATTCAAATGTATAATATTTCAGCATGATTTTTTCCACAACACAATGTTGTCAAGATGACAACCTTGAAGAGAATCTAACAATATTACACATTGTTCAAATAGATTCTAACTCCTTAGGATACTAATAAATATCATTTTCGACGGGATTCTCCCACTCAATCACACGATAGTACAAACAAGTGTGATTGTATGATTCAAGGAGAAAATGACATATATTTTCCTGCCATAAATGTCTTTCGTTCTATACTATCATAAATAGCATACTCTATCCTCAAGTATAAAAGCTTTATGAACAATATAAGCTTTAATATGGATAAGTAGCCATAATAATGGATGATGTCAAAATATAAGACAAATTATCAAACCATTTAAATATTGAACAATAGACACTTATACAATATCATGATCTCATATATACAAACCCCACAAACTCAAGTCATGGTGATAAATAAAGCTAGTAAGCCCTACAACCCACCATAATTTTAGTTTACTTTAAAGAAGTATATCACAACTTCATACGTCAAAACAATGATATATTCATTGATGTCAACTATCTAATGTAGGTTAGATATAACTTACGAGGCTATAGTGCTACACAGAATAAAGATTTGAAATCTTAAGTTGAGCACGAGATATTCACTATCCAAAAGATGATAGCCTCATATTTTCATATTGACAATGTGAAGTAAGTATCCAAAACACTTCACCTTATATCACAACTAAATATGAGATCTAACACATAGCAATTTCCGTACCAATGAGATAACATACTTTAATGTCCCTAACCAAAACTAATAGGAACAAGATTACCTTCAAGTGTAATTTCTTAAAATGAGACAATATGATACTCTTTATATGTCTCACAAAATTCGCTCATCATGCCAGAATACAATGATCAAATACACTATAGACCACGTGCTTCTCTATGTTCATAAAATTATGAACACTCTGAACATGAAAAATGTATTTAATTACACTATCACAAATGGAAATCACCCAAGACCATAGGAAAATCATAATATTAGTAATCCAAAATGATCTACAAACCAACACTAATAACCCAAATTTTATTATGAGGAGTACGTACTGAACAATTTTATTATATGTCATTGAGGACAACTCTAACATTAGGGTGGTCAAAATAAACTTTATCTTTAATGGAAATGCATGTAAAAAATGGTTTAATTTTATTTTAAGAACACCAACATAAGCGATTGATTCGCTAAAATGCTCATAAATCAACCCATCAGTTGATAAATGTGATTCCGTAGTGAGTGGTGGAGCACCCATACGAATTACAAGATCCTAACCATTGCATTCCAAAATCAATCATATGAGTTGCCTTAGACAGAATCAACCAAAATTAATTCTTTTAAAAGTAAATTCACGGCCTTCCTGTGGGTAGAGGCTGTAATCACTACATAGAATTTACTATCATAAATAATAAGACTGGAGAAATAACTATGTGGAGCGAGACCATCTATACCTGTGGGCATAAGATAAATCCCCTCATCTTTATGCTAATTTTCCATCTTATTTCAATTAGTCTCATAAAGATAATTGCCTCCCTGTGGGGCCGGACATTATCTAAATGAACTAATTGGTAAAAAATGTATATGTCACTCATATAATCACTAAACATTATGTGATTAATCGCTGCATTACGTCTCATGCATTCCGGATGCTGTGGCTACTCCAAGAGATGTAAGAGAAATAATATCTTAAGATGACACATACGGTTTGATTATATAGCCTCTCCATTTAATACAAACAATTAAATTATGTATATTAATAACGATATGGAGAGACTACAACCTTAATTAATCAAACCATTTTGTTATTAGGTTCCACCAAATGCTCAATCAAGATATGGTTCACTCATATATGTCAATCAACCCTTTAGTTGTAGCTAAAATATGCATTAATTGATCCCTAAACATGATGCGATCAATTTCGTTAATTTAATCACCAACAATATGTGATTAAGTATTTTTCAATCATTGAGCTGCTGTGGCTACACTCAAAATCGACCGTATGACATGACATATTTTAGAAGTTACTAAATAAGGGTAAATACAAATATATTTCTTATATCGACGCACCATAATCGAACCATTTGTCAATTCAACTGAATATCGATGAATTTTCAATCACATCACATAATGTGATCAATACTTTTATGCATCATCACGTCAGGCTGCTGTGGCTACACCTAACATTTGACACCATCGACATTCAAAATATTGACACTCATGCCTAGGTCAACTAAACATTATGTTGACATAAAATGTGCAATTTGCTACTTAAATATGGTTCAAGTATACATGTCTATTGTCTTACAAAAATCGCAACCTAAATATTTCACGATCTAATCACTAACATAATACGACTAGTCTCTATATGCGACTAATCTTTTCATATGCCGCACTAGCTGAATAATAAACAAAATGTGATTAATGTCATTATACGTGACACAACGGTTAAAATTATATCTCCAATCTGTTACAAAAGTATGTATATACAAAATACACATATCGAAAGTAAAAGCAAAATTAAATTGCTACAACAGAGACATTACTAGTAATTGAATTATATACGACTAGTACATTATGTATCACAATTTATCGCATACCAAAATGAGATAAGTAGCTATTTACGCAATGCGCATTTGATCAATATAATATTACTTACAAAATTATCTACATATACAAAGCAGGAACAACAATAAATAGACATAATTTTAAATCAACTAAATAGAAGATTAATAATTACAAAATGAGTTTCACACAAAAGTTATATCAAATTTAGTACAAATTAGTCACTTAACTAAATGTGACTACTACTCGATGTACTCCTCCTTTTTTTTTTTTTTTTTTTTTTTAAGAATCTATGGGATACCAAAATGTTAAATTAATATAATCCTTTATGTACGTGAAAAGATAAATCACATAAAACATGCAGCAAATAAAGTTGCCAATTTTATTTATTATGTCTCCAAATTGGACTTATAACACAACAACCAAAAGACCTATTATTCTAAAATGGTCCCGGTTATTCTTATGTGAAGATCATAAGAATTTAAATTATTTTATTATAAACAGCCCATGTAAAAAGAAGGCTATCCAGCTTGACAGTTCAGCTCTAATTAGGGAAAACCTAGAATACATAAAAGCGCCGCCGAATTGCTCTGTTCATCCCTTACCACCACACGGTACAAAAACCAGGGCAGAAAACACCAGATCGGTGGAAAACGAGCCACACCGCTGCCATACCAAATGAATCAACCGCCCTTTCATCTTCCTACGAAGAAGAAAACCGCCGCCGCCACTCTCTTTTCGTTCTCACACCGCTACCACACGGCTGCCAATACAGCCTCGATGATACCAATGGTGAGAACAATGACGATTGACGAAAGCTCAGCGAAAATGGCTACCAACGCAGCCTTGACATGGCTGTTGATTCATCCATAATAACCGCAAATGGTGGTAGCTGATGGCTGCGGTTTTTTTTTTTTTTTTTTTAATGTCTGCCAATACAGCCTTCATCTCGGGGACGGTGGCGGTGCGGTGAGATTGACAACCAACGTTGCCTTCACACGGCAGGAAACTGAATATTTTTGGGTTTAATTGAAATACACAATGAATATTGACTGCCAATCAGGATTCGAAAACCATATCCACTCACCAGAGTTTGAAACAATTATGATAAACAATTATTCGATGCAGTATGAATAATTTCCGTTTCAATGAAGCAAATAACATGAATAGTAGACCTGTCTCTGATACCACATGATAGAAAAACGAAGAAAAACGATAGATTCAGATTACCTGAATAAGCGGAAGCGGAAGAAATCAACAGGACCGTTCCTACATCCATTGTTATTCGACTCCGTCTCGGTTTGCCATCAGGATCCAAACCCTAGAACAGAAAAGAAGAACTCCATATGCACAGGTGGCACATGGTACTATTAGGTCTTCTGGTCTATGCCTATTTTCTGTATGATCACCAACCGATGGTACACAGGCAGTCTATATATAGGCAAGACTAGGGACCTAAAGCATTATGGAATATTCCGGAATGAAAACCCTAACTATCATAGGATTTCCCATAATACCCTTAGTTAAATAATAAACCAACAATATATTTACCAACATAATATTTAAATAACTTAAGGGCCACATATAATTA
The DNA here is from genome assembly GCA_036785695.1 of Gentiana straminea. NCBI lineage: Eukaryota > Viridiplantae > Streptophyta > Magnoliopsida > Gentianales > Gentianaceae > Gentiana > Gentiana straminea. The sequence continues at coordinate 15,497,303 of JAVUPR010000497.1, read as the reverse complement.
TCTTTTAACTGAATGATAATTCTTACAGACGATGCTGATATGATAGCCATCTTCCGTGCAGAACAAGAAGCAGCTGCAGTGGGAGGATCATCCCGATGTGGTGGTTCTGTTCCTGGCCGCAACTACATACGTCGGCATAGAGAGGATGCAAATGAATTATTGCGTCAGCAATATTTTGCCAATCCATCTATGTACACGCCAGATGTGTTTCGTTCTCGGTTTAGAATGCACAGATCTCTTTGTGACAAGATCATGCGTGATGTTGCCAACCACAATAACTATTTCGTTCAAAAGGTTGATGCTCTCGGTCGACCTGGCTTCTCAACAATGCAAAAGGTGGCATGTGCTATAAGGCAACTAGCATACGGCACAGTTGCAGATCTTTTTGACGACATTTGGGCGATAGCCGAATCAACGAGCATTGAGATTTTGAAGATGTTCACTCGATCTATATTTGAAGTTTATGGACAAGAGTATATGCGTCGTCCGAACGCAAGCGACTTGCATAGGCTATTGGCCAAAGCTGAACAAAGAGGGTCCCTGGTATGTTAGGTAGCCTCGATTGTATGCACTGGCGGTGGAATGCGTGCCCAAAATCATGGGAAGGACAATTTACTGGGCATAAAGGACATGCAACAATCATTCTAGAGGCGGTGGCATCTTATGATACTTGGATCTGGCATGCATTCTTCGGACTTCCGGGATCTCTAAATGATATTAATGTCCTTGCTAGGTCTCCATTGTTTGATGATGTATGTATGGGTATAAATCATCGAGATGATTATGAAGTCTCCATTTTATTAAGTCTCCATTGTCTTTTATTAAGTCTCCATTTTGTTAAGTCCTCTAAGTCTCCATTTTATTAAGTCTCCATCATCCAGTTGATTATGAAGTCTCCATTGTTTGATGATGTATGTATGGGTATAAATGTCCTTGCTAAGTCTCCATTTTATTAAGTTGTAGCCGTTGGGAATATATCCGTTGGGTTAATTTCAGCATTTGCACATGGAAATATGTTTGAAAAAGTAAGAAAAAGTAGGGGGGACCATGGGGGGACAAGGGGACAACATCACATGGGTGTTGCAGAGAGAACCAATTTTTTTGCTTTGCTCTCTCACTTGCGCGCGTGATATGTTGGGGGAGTATTAGCCATGAGATCAAAATGGTACGTCTCTGCATATCTACCACACCTAATTTTGATACCTATCAATTCTTTCCATCGGAGATCTTTCTAATACCTTCCTATAGGGGTCAAAATTTGGTTTTGACCCCTACCATTGGACTTACCCTTATGTAAGTCAATAAATGAATCACACCAATCCTTGTATTCACTCTCAAGTCCGAAAGCATATAAGAAATTTTCCTTCTTTTCTTTCTATCGATCTCTTTTAGATTCATTATTTTCGTCTTATTTTTTTCTACATTTTATCGAGATAAATATATTTAAAACTGGTTTTTGTGTTTAGAAAAATAGAAAAAAAAATTGTAGTATAAGAAGGATTGCGTTAATATAACCCGCCATTGTTTTCCTTTTTTCTTCCCACCGATCTCTTTCAGATTCATTATTTTCGTCCTACTTTTCTAAATTTTATCGCGATAAATCTATTTTAAAACCGGTTTCTGCGTTTAGAAAATAAAAAAGCATTGGTAGTATAAGAAGGATTGCGTTAAGATAACGCGCCATTGTTTCTCTCTTTTCTTCCCACTGATCTCTTTCAGATTCATTATTTTCATCCTGTAATTCTAAACTTTACCGCGATAAATCTATTTCAAAATTGGTTTTTGTGTTTAGAAAATAGAAAAAGCTTGGTAGTATAAGAAGGATTGCGTTAATATAACCCGCCATTGTTTTCCTTTTTTCTTCCCACCGATCTCTTTCAGATTCATTATTTTCTTCCTACTTTTCTAAACTTTATCGTGATAAATCTATTTTAAAACTGGTTTCTGCGTTTAGAAAATAGAAAAGCCTTGGGAGTATAAGAAGGATTGCGTTAAGATAACGCCCCATTGTTTCTCTCTTTTCTTCCCACCGATCTCTTTCAGATTCATTATTTTCATCATGTAATTCTAAACATTATTGCAATAAATCTATTTTAAAACCGGTTTCTGTGTTTAGAAAATAGAAAAAACTTGGTAGTATAAGAAGGATTGTGTTTATATAACCCGCCATTGTTTTCCTTTTTTCTTCCCACCGATCTCTTTCAGATTCATTATTTTTCTCCTAATTTTCTAAACTTTATCGCGATAAATATATTTTAAAACCGGTTTATGTGTTTAGAAAATAGAAAAAAACTTGGTAGTATAAGAATTATTCGTTAAGATAACGCACCATTGTTTCTCTTTTTTCTTCCCACCGATCTCTTTCAGATTCATTATTTTCATCCTGTTTTTCTAAACTTTATCGCGATAAATCTATTTTAAATCCAGTTTCTGTGTTTAGAAAATAGAAAAAGCTTGGTAGTATAAGAAGGATTGCGTTAAGATAACGTGCCATTGTTTTCCTTTTTTTCTTTCTTCCCATCTCTTTCAGATTCATTATTTCCGTCCTACTTTTCTAAACTTTTTCGCGACAAATCTATTTTAAAACCGGTTTCTATGTTTAGAAAATAGAAAAAAGTTTGGTAATATAAGAAGGATTGCATTAAGATAACGCGCCATTGTTTTCCTCTCTTTTTTTCCCACCGATCTCTTTCAGATTCATTATTTTCGTCCTACTTTTTCTGAATTTTATCGACATAAATCTATTTTAAAACCAGTTTCCATTTTTAGAAAATGACCGAAGCAAGGTGGAAGAAGACAAATATCACGATAAACTTTACAACGTACTCATCGTAATAGATTTTTTATATGCACTCGTCATCATAAATTATATTAAAACAAATAAATATGATGATAACCAACTAAATGTTATGTACATGAGACAGAATTTTGTATATGTATCTATTGTAAAACTATAATATAGAAAATAGAGATAGAGAATAGAAATAAAATACAAGAAAATTAAAAAGAAACAGATCTTTGTATATCATTATTCAGATGTAAATGGGAACTTATACTACAATTTGGAGCATTAACACAAGTGATGATTTGGAATCGTCTCTTCCAAATCAGTCACTGTCTATGGTCATTTCAACGATTATCAACACTTCACGTTGGATGTCTATTGAAATAAACAAAACAAATATGATATTTCTTATTAAAACTTTAGAAAAACCCAGTGAGAATAAATAATTAGTTAAAGAAAAAATAGTATATAATGGTTGATTAAATCCCCCTAATGAGTATTTTATTTGAAACAACAATCTTCTCAAATATTGTAGTAGATAATGTATCGTTTAATAAATCAATTGAATTGTTTGCCTGGTCTAAGTTGTGTATTGTAGTGGTCATATTGACCAAAAAATACGAAAATAAGAAAGGTCAAGACATATCTAATAAGGCATTCTTGCCCTTTTTTGCTTGATGAGAGCAGTATAAAAGCTCATGGCTGCTTATACGTCGTCGCCTCTGACCTCAATTGGCAGTTCCCCCTGAGTTGAGGCCTGAGGTGGAGAACTTCATACTGACTTGGGTGGATGATATAACTACCCTTAACTCAATCAAAGTTGGCCTACCTATTATAATGTTGTATGATGAGGTTCCTTACACCACCATTTAATTGACCAGTAAAGTCATGCTCTTTTGGTCCCCTCCCAAAGGTAGTATCAAGGCGTACCGTGCCTGGGGGTTGGACCGGTGGTCCCCCAAATCCGAACAGTGGGGCGGCTACCAGCATAAGATCATTTTCTCTAAGTTTTAAAGACTTGAAGATATTGTGATAGAGTATACTCACCGCTTTTCCAGTGTCAACGCTGATGCTTTTGACCTTACGGTTGTAAATGATTGCTTCAATAACCAGCCCCTCGTTTTCCACCACGAGAGGGATTGGATCATCAGGTCCGTAAGTGATATTCTCAATTGGTATTTCCTCTTTTACGGCTCGGTGGAACTAGAAGTTCTGTTTGATTTTTTTAGATTTTGCCATATAACGAGTTGGGTCCGCCCGCTATTGTTAAGATTGTGCCAGTGATCTGGTTATCGTCCCACCATAATGAGTTCTGGTCGATTTGTTAGACAGGCCATATAACGAGTTAGGTCCGCCCGCTATTCTTAAGATGGTGTCAGCGTTATTTTTCTTATGATGATCTGAGTTAGGAGACCTGTCCCAACCTCTCAAGACGATGCCAGCGATCTAGTTATCATCCTTCTTATGATGATCTGAGTTAGGAGACCTGTCCCAACCTCTCTTGCTTGCCTCGGTCCCCGTTTCTCCAAGGTCGATATGCGTTGTATTCATATTTTAATACATGAAACGTTGTGACGATACCGGATTTCATCACTCCACGTGCCAAGCACATGACACCCAAATAATAACAGGAATGGACCTAATACCTTGACTGTAAGGGACATGAGCCCCATCATAGGCCTAGGGGCCGAGCTGAATCCCCGTTAAGGAAGGCTGCTCAGGTCGTCCCCCGGTTCACCGCATGTCGGTCAGGACAGGGACGGGGTAGACCTACGCAGCTCGGTTAAATCGATCTTAGTTTCTCTGATTGAATTTCGAGCATATGAGGTTATCCAACTGAAACCACAATCAGCACCATTCTTTTTTGAGACCTTAACCACAACCATCGTCAAGATAAAAATGCTACTATATTATATTTGAGTATTTCAGAAAACAAAATTATAGAAATTAAAAGGTCCCATCTTCCTCCGTCGGATTAAACGAAGCACAGACATGAGAATTTACACTCAAATACATTGTCTGTCACCGGCTACCCTCTGAACGGAAAACCGTCACCAGTTGCCGGGGATGATGAATACTGATGCATGTCCATTTTTCTATATGCTCTAAAATTTCTTACAACAGAAGTATATATATATATATATATATATATATATATATATATATATATCACATCCACCACCGTTGATTTCACACTGCCCAAAATGGTTTTGGACCTGCTGGAGCATTTGAGCTTCTTCTTTTAAAGGTTTCATCAATCTTCTTCTCAGTCTCATCATCGTCTTCTGATTCATCGCCGTACTCCATTAACTTGACCAGTGTATCTGGAAGGAAAACAGCAATAAGTCATTATCACGAATCAAATGCAAATAAGTCGCTAATTCTGACATTTCCTTATCGTTTCAATTCCACGAAGCAAAATTTTACGGATCATCATACTGCATGCTGCAAAAAACGGTGAAAGAATACCTGGTATGTTATCAGATGCTGATACAGGTGACGTATTTTTGCCGGCAGGCAGCACACTGGGAGCTGGTGAAACAAATTTTGGGGCAGGAGGAGGTAGCATTGTTTTTGGGGGAGGGGGTGGTGGTGGTGGAAGCATGACTTCCGTCAAAGATTCATCTTTTTCTGCTTCTGCACCTTTTGCTGTTGTTGGTGGAGGAGGAGGAGGTGGTTTGATAGACTTATATGAAGCTACAATTGCAGGGACATCTTTCTTCCCTAAACCAGAGGTTAGACCACACGGCTTTGAAATTTCTAGTCCCTGCAACAATTTACAGTGAAAATTCCCAACTCGCAAGGAGAAAGACAAAAAAAAAAAAAGGTATACATTGCAATGACATCTAGGGGACTTGTGTCTAACAATCTAGGTTGTAAATATCTGAAACAAATTTCTATAGGAACATCTATATAAAGCAGCAGCTGAAGGTAGGTAACCAATATAGACTAAACAGGAATGTATACTCATAAGTCAACCACAAATAAGTACATGATCAGACCTAAAAACTAGAAATGGATGCATCAGTAGTAAACTAGGGTTGTATAATCTCAAACAAACTTGTATAGAAATAAATAAATAAACAAAAACAACAGATAGCCTCCCAGCAATTAAAAATACTAAAAGTTAAGACGACATTAGTCAGCAAGCAAAGGACAGTTCCGTATCATCAATAGTTAAAAATCATATGATCACACACAAAACTAATATCTTAGGTAGGTGGCAGATAAACAAAGCAGAAGAGGGTGAAGCCACTCCTGAACCCTCCATGACCAGAAACCCTGTGAAACATCGAAAATTTCCAAGAGAATAGTCCAGATTCTGCCTGTAAGCATCATCATACAAGGTCAGAGAGAATACCTGGAAAAAACAAGTAATTGCCATCAGTAAGGAAATAGTATCACATTTGCATGAGAATAAATAAAAGGGGTCAAACTGTTTACTTTTCTCTGAGAAAACATCGTGGTTGAGTAAAGACAAATGCAACAGAAAAAGAAATGACACAGCGAGCAAACTGTGATACAAAGCTTTTGTTCATAACCTTAGACACCATAGTAAGTTGAGCAAGAAGAAGCCGGTCAATTTTTATTTTTGTATATACAACAGCTATGTCCTTAGTCTATTGTTTGTGCATGTACACCCAACTCCCAATGTCCCTCTCTACCCACCACCACCGCCACCACCCAGAAAATCACAAGTGTGAAGGGTTTCATGGGAAAATTTACACTAATTCCTCCAAGGACTAGCAGCATAGCAATTCTATAGATAAAACAAGGAGTAGAAAAAGCAATACTACCTGGTTGGTGATGTCCTCCACTTTTATAGCTGATGGCACCTCCTGAAACTTGCGTTTCTGAGCAGAACGTTTTTCCTTTCCATTACTTCCAGAAGCTGAGCAAACGGAGGCAGTTGGAGCTACGGTTGCAGTTATAGGTGAAGTTGTTTGCTTAAGTACTTGAGCAACTTGTTGCAAAGGGGTTGCCTGTGGATATATTCCCTCATAACCATTATAGCTGGTCCGTCCACTCAAAGAAGTGCCGGTAACAGAACCCATATTTGTTTGAGATTGCCCCGCACTACACCAACCAGCAGGTGATATGACTCCCAAAGAAGCAGCACTGGGCAAGCCAGACGGAGGCGTTGAAATACCAACTGCCAAATTATTTGGCTGTGTTTCACCCTCAGAGCTCTGTACTCCAGCCGATAACTGTGGTGGCGGAGGAACAGCACCATAAACTTTAGATGAAGAAACCCTTTGAAATAAAGCATGACAACTATGTTATTTTCTTTGAGCAGCATAGCAAATTCAAATTTCAGAATAATCGAATTACCAATCCAAAACCTACTTGTCACATCAATAGTATAGATGAAATAAATAGCAACGAAACGAAAAGAGTCTGCATGCATGAGAATACCAACTTATGCTCTCAACGTGTCTTTAGGGAAAAAAAATGGTTCCGCACTGGATCACCAGTAAAGCATTACAAAAGAAGAATTGATAAAGTGAATAGACCGTGTAAAATGTGAGATGCACACATATCGATATAGAGATGTCATCCAGTCCCATTCTCACAAAAATATGAAGCTGTCCATGGTCCTGTTACAAAGAAACTAGTGATGCCACATTACCTTGATGCAGCAAACTCGGCACTAATTGTATCCATAAGATTTTCGGCTAGAAGTTTTGCACGTTCAAGACTCTGTAAGCTATTGCTTGTTAAGAACAAATGCAGTGGTTGCTGACCTCCTAGAAAAAGAACACAAACCATAGAAAGGCAATCAAATTCAACAAGCCTAAGAAACCATGAAAGAACAAATATCAACACGAGTGTTTACCATCATTCCCGAAGCTTTCAGAATTTCCAGAACCTTGCCCTCTAAGCAAAACAGATGCTCCTGTTTCATTCATAATGTGATTTACATACTGGTCCTGCATTTGGATAACCAACCAGCAGCAACAAAAAGAATTTCTCCCAATGATTTGGAGATGTCAAATAGAACTTCACACATTAGAATCTCTCATAATGGAGAAAGTAGGTAGAAAATGAAATAAGACCATCTCTGTAGAAAATGTGGGAGGATGATCATCGGGAGCAAAAGTAGGAGAGCGGAAAAGAAGTATAACCACTCACGTTTGGACCACGGATACGATTAGCAATATTTGAAGATGGTTCTGCCTCAAAGCCCAAAAACACACAAGTACTATAAGGTTGATTATGGTTGACCTGAAAAAAGCAAAACAAGGTATAATGTCTAAAAGCTGGCCTTGCAACTTGATGACATTTAAATTGTCGTATTACCTTCGGTACATCATTCTTAGGTCCCTGTCTTAGCATTTCTTCCACCATGGCAGCTGCAGCATCAACTGCTTTGATCCTTTCAACTGTCGTTCCCAACTGTTGAATACAACACATGTCAAACAAAAGAGCAACAGATTTGACTGACGAAGATAAGTAGCAGCAACCCACAAAAGCATATACCAATGGAAGAGTAAGAATTCCTCAATGTCCCTAGTAGTAATCTAGCATTTTTTACGTCAGATAACCTGATTGGGACCTCAGCTAGATTAGTCTAGTAAAAACATGCCTCGATGTTTAATACAGCATATGCATTTAAAAGATCTCCAAAGCATCATTAGCAACTATTGTTTGGATACAAGTCGATAATTAAAGGTGCACGTAGTGAAAACAGAGTCCCATAAAAGAAACCAGATATACTGCATATATTTATTTTTTTGGAGAAGAATATACTGCATAAGTAAATCCTAAAATGGCCAGAAAAAAACCGTCCATAAGGGATGTTTTAATAAATTGAAATTCCCGCTTTTATCATTGAGGTCCCAAGTATGTTGGGAAGGTTCTAGTAAAGCATACATCAACAAGAGACTTCTTGTAAAATTTATTAACCTGCAAAATAACGTCATCTAGAAGAAAGCCTTCATATTGTTAATGCTAAAAGATCTGATCCTCCCATAAAAGCGATAGATCTAGATTCCTAACCTAAAGGTGCTGGTACATAAGAAGCCAACACCCTCAGTATGAAGAAGAAGCCAATTATTGCTCCATTATGGCTTCTAACCCTCCTCTAATCATAAGTTGGATAATTTTCCATCTACACGTAGAGTTTCTACAGCAGCTAGGAAAGGGAGAATTTGAGCCTCCCCACATTTATAAATACATCCATAACAATGTTAACATGAAGATAACAGTGCTATTCAATTAAGGCTCGCTTTAAACTACATATTAATTGAAACTGAGATCATTAGGCTGGAAGTCACAGTACAACACCTAAAACAGTTGACCAAACCGCCAAATACCTACCATATGTCAACATGATAAAGCAAACGTGTAAGAAAGATACTTACATGAGCTGTCGCAGAAATATGAAGATATAATGGCTTTTCACCATCAGGCGGTGCATTAGGCGGCCTGTATTTACCCCTGAAAAGCACTACCCAGACTTGCATCAGAAATGTATGACTCAAAAGGACAGTTTGAAAAAGAAAAAAACTTGGAAAAAATTTCACAAAGAAATAAAACTGTAGTGCTGTACCTAGTTATCACTGTTGCACCTGTACACTTTAAAATCTGCAAGGATATAAAATGATCAGACAAATTTGACAGTCAATCAACGTTATGGAAGCTTGTCCCAGCTTCCTGATTCTTTCTCGGACCATGTAATCCAGAAGGCAAGTAAAGGCAAAAGGAGAAATGTCACCTCATCTTGCGTCTGACGTTTTGTAAGCTTGTAGCGTGTGGAAGCATCAGCATCGTTAATAATGACTTCTCTGGCTATCACATCATCTTGAATTTTGGTCTAGAATCAAAATTATAATTATTAGAAGGCGAATGAAATAAAAACTGTCCAAGCTTGAAAATGTTACTCAGGAAACAAGAGGATACAGTGATGTATTGGCTACTGATATTTGGTAGAGCAATCTAACAAACTACTGAAATACAGGAAAAGTAAAATATTAAAATAGAGAATTTGTAGGGATAAAACAGAGAATTTGTAGGGGATAAAACAGAGAATTTGTAGGGAAAAAGAAACTGAAAAATAAGTCATAGCGCAAATAGAACAAAACAAAGCAAAGAGGAAAAGTGCAGGTAAGGTAACAGAGCAAGCGAAGGAAAAAAAATACAATAGAGGAAGGGAATCAGAAGATAAGAATTGTGGATATTGAAGATCGGCAGTAATATAGGAGAAGGGGAAGAAAAAAAGAAAGACAACTCTTCACTGAAGACATGTCACATGAGTCGTGGCAATGATTATTTGAAAATTCAATGCCACTGTTTGCCTTCCTGTTGGATCAAATTGTAAGTAGTAAAAGTCGAGATAAGGAACATAACATTTTCACTATAAGGAAACTTATTTGGCGTGTGAACTTAAGGAAGAGATCAGAAACACACAAAGTAAGTTTTACTTCCTGACTTGAACACTAATAAAGCACTTTTACTTGGTTTCTTTAACCCCAAAATAGAGTTATTAGTCCTTACACCTACTAAATCATTTTGCTCTAAAAGAATACCTCTCAGGTAACACGAGTATGGATTTCCAAGAAGCTTACCCAGACAATTATGGCCATAGGATATACCCCTAATCTCAAAGATGACTCTAATCACCTGATTTCCTTCAGTAACATTCATTACCCAACTCCTACTCACCGCCTATGCTGATGGTATATAATATCATAGCAAACACTTTTTTGTGTCGTCATACCCAATACCAGTTTTGAGTTTAACCATTTTAGTCTCACAAATGAAGGGCCAAATGAAGCAATAATACAAAAAATAACCACGGGACCACAGAAACAAATACAACATGAAGATCAATTGAAAATTAAAGGCACACAGCATGCAAGAAACTTGAACAAGCAGAATAATCAAATCCTTGTTGAAATTCAAAACTCCATCACAAAATCAACACCATGAAATTCAGCGAAATCTGCCATCAAACAGACAACAGCAAATAATCCATATCATCTTGCATGATATAACTTGTATACTCGAAGAAAGAGTATCCTATATTTTATCTCATCTTACTTGAATTATTTTCTGCGTTATGGCGACAGCATGTTGCTGAAGAGGCACCGGCAACATTGATGTCAATGTGGACCCGGTAGAAGGTAGAGGATTTGTGAAAGAAGCACCAGCTGCAGTAGTCACACAACAGGATGTTATTCCGGAAAGAAGCCCCATATTTGGAAAAGGGAGGATTCCAGGCACTACTCCAGTTGAAACTAAAATCTCAGCAGGCTGATCCCACCTCCTTTTCTTTCTGCAAAAACAAAGTGATGTTGCGATCATTAACTAGGTCACAAGAAGTAAACAACAATCATCCAAACTGATATGTTCCATCCACAATGCAATGTCCATAATTGCAATGATGATTCAGAGTTGTTTGTCAGCTGAATATTACATACCGTATATATGCCAAGACATAGAAGACAACAATCTACATTCTGCTTAACTAAAAAGGAGCCCCAAATTGAAAACATAAAAGCAATAAAGATCTCATCTTCATGTAATACTTATGCAAACATCCATAAATGACCCATCTTGTGTCTGGGCATAATTAGCACCTATAAAACGTGAAATCCCCAGGTATACGATTATAAAAACCAATGTCGATATTAGCTTATCCAGGATGAATAAGCTAATATTCAAACCCCAATTTCGTCAAATTATGCACAAGAGTTCAAAATACAATAAACTTGTTGGCAGGCGAGAAATTGAGCACCTTTGCTTCTCGGTTGAAGATTTGGTTGATACGCCGGATGAAACAGTCGAACAATTTTCACTCGTCATTGGTGAAAGGCCTTCAAATTTGGTACGGAAGCTCTCTTCGTCCCTTCTTCCAGGTAGATAAACCAAGAATTACAGTGACGATGATTGCGATCTGCAAATAAGGGAATGAATTGAGCTTTCCCCAAATGAATCAGTTTGCAAAACTCAAGTCACGATCTCGATGATAAGCGAAGAGAGAGTAGTTATGTGGACGTCAATGTTTTCGTCTGCAACGCTTACTTGGTTAACTACTTCCATGTCCTTCAACTTTGTCCATATAACAATATTCCCCCTTGGCACTAAATGATTATTACCTCCGTTCCGAAATATGTTTATATATTTTCTTACAAATTAAGATTATTAATTATAACATTAAAGGTTAAATATTTTTGATCTAAAATTTTAAAAAAATATAGTGGTTGAGAAAAAATCTAAATACCATTTTTTTTTTTCTTCGTCCTTTTTTCCCACTTTCATTAATTTTAATGGAAAAATCTAGAATACATTTTTACTTTCATTAAATGTACTATCTTCGTCCTAAAATGTTAATTCATTTATTTTTTGTTTATTATATTATTTTCTTTTATCTCTCGTTTATTATTTACACATTCATCTTTCACTATTTTATATTAATAACAGTCACAAGTTATTTTAGATTTTTTCATTAAAATTAATAACATATAACCAATTTAACTATGTAAAATAAATGAATGTATAATAAATAAAGATAAAATAAAATAAAAAATAATAAGTGCTCAATTGGTATCGTAAATGGAGCCAAACTCTTCTTAGTTGTTTTGTCTTGCAACATTTACGAGTTGTGATATGCCATCATCATAAAGTAATTAACTACTCTAATACAATCTTACTTTGAGGTTTAATGTCATTCATGTTTTCAAGGAGGCAAATTAAAGCTCCCAATACATTGGAGGAAATAAAAAACAATTTAAAAAACAAGAAACTTGAAAAAAAAATATATGCTTGAAAAAAAGCAAATATGGTTGGTAAAATATGTTCTGAAATGATAACATTGAGATTGTATTTTTCAAACGATTTTATATTGATTTCGTTAGCGAATTTGTGGTGTTTTCATAATAATTACATAGCTAAATGTTATCATTTCATATCATATTTTAAAAAGAATTTACTTTTCCAACATTTTTTTTTTCCCTAAGAATTCCATACAGCTAGTCTGTACTCTTAGTTGTAATTTGCATAGGCATGACCATGAAAGCTACATAGCTAGAGCATAAAGAAGGAGAAGAAGAAAAAAAAAAACAAGCTTTAATATACTTTGGCATCTTCGGTGAAGAAATGGAAGGCCAAATAAAACTCCTGAACGATTACATGCTGCTATACGGTATTTAGATTGTGATTTTGAGCCAATTGATGATCAAGATTCCCATTAAAATTAAGGAGCTTTTGCAAAACAAAGATTTGGGTCCTTAAAAGAAGGATGTAATCCGCCGTTTCTTTGAACAAGTCATCGGATTTCGTCTCTTCGCCGCCGCCGCCGCCGCCGGCGGCCCTGTCGTCGTCCATTTGATTATGAGCTGGTAAGAGATTCTTCAAAGCCTCCAATTTGTCTGAAACAGAAGACAACGTGTTACCCTCCGCCGCCGGCCGTCTGCCGCCATAATGAGCATTGATTCTTGAATTTGTTTGAGCCGCCGGTTTACATAGTTTTCTGTAAACTTTTGACCTCCTAATTTGATTCCTTCTTCTTGTTGACATGCACATGGTGGTGCCACTGTGAAAGCTTCTTGGCCGCATCCCCATTGATGAAGAATTTTAATGGAGGAACTAAGAAAGGGAAAAGAGAGGATAATTTTCTGATCAAAAGCTTTCAAACGGAGGGAAGGGTACGCGTTTTCTGGGACACTTAAATAGGGGAAAAGAGTTTTAATCGACAAACAAATGTTTCTGCTACAACAAAATACTTAATATTCGTATTAATAAGTCTTATATCAAAATCAATGGTATAAAAATGTGTTGTGGTATTATTTCGTTGTGGCACGGTACTCGTTAAAAGAAAGTGAGATTTATAGTATTTTCTATGTATTATATATATACAGTAATGTATATATATACAAAATAGTGTGTGTGTGTGAGAGAGATTTTGTTGGTTAATTACAAGAGGAAAGGGGGAGGGTTGGCATGGGGGCCAAAGCATGTGAAGGAGGAAGGGCCAGCAAATCCTCCTGAAAAATGGAAGGGAGAGAAAGGCACATGGGGGGGGAGGGATAGCACATGGTGAAGTGGGCTGGAAAAGAAGAGACTAGGAAATGCAGGAGAAAAAGGTATAGTATCAATTTGCGCAATTTGAGGGGAAGGGGGGGGGGGGGGGGGGGGGGGGGGGTAAGGTAATGTGTGAATGTGTGAATGTGTGAGTGTGAAAGTGTGTGAGAGGTACTCAATTACTCATATAGCATGAGCCATGTGAGGATGTGAGAGAGCAAAGTTTTTTTTGAGTAAGACAATCAAACATTCATGAACTGTATGCCATGTTCTGCACATTCCCTCCATATATGGTCCTCTTAAGGAAGGTGTGCATTGCCATTAATAATCGAATCGAGCCGAGCTCGTATTCACAAGAGTGTGAGCTCAACTCTTCTCATTGAGAGGTGAAAGGATTTTATAAAACCTAGCCAGGGTGTACACCTCTGTATCTAAGTCCGTATGCCAACCGGAGGATACTATCTTAAAGATAGCGGGAAGTGGATAGATATTGCATTTATATGTTCTTAAATTTTATTTAAAATAAAAGTCGCGTAGAAGCGAAATCGAGTGGATAGATTTTGCATAGATATGTTCCATTCAAAGAGACAGTGACGGAGAGTCTCACGAACTGAGCCGCCTCCCCGCCCAGCTCTATCAACAGGCATTTTCTTTTGGAATACTTTTTTAAGTCTCTCATAGGCCAATTTTATATCATGAGAAATAGCAGTGAGTACATGAGCATATGTTGCGAAATGCCCCGTTCTTTAAGACCGGACAAATTTAAATTTTCTCTTGCCAAGAGGTGATCCGGTACACTGCCCTCACATTTAACAAAAAAGATCAACTTGCTTTTCAATTTGGACAATTTTCACCTCATTCTTATGATGTTACGTCCGGGTCAGAGCCTCTTTTGATTTTTCCACTAAAGTCGGATCCTCTTTTCAACAACGGGCATCAATGTGCCGGATACTCCTATAAAAATTACAATAGCCTGGTCATGATTCATGCACTACCAGTTGCCAATACCCCGACTCCTCATCTCCAATCCAAATACTGGCCTCCCGTTGTTTCAATAAATCTACTTACACCATAACCCATGCAACAGAAGGTCTTCGAAGGTCAATCATTAAAAGAGTCCATTTGCATAGGTCAACCAACCAAGGACGCTAGCTGATATGAATACTTCCTTATAAACAAAAGAATAGGTGATTTGGGAAACTCGATCCAAACCAGAGCCATAGGCACCTCCTGATTTGGACAAAAAATTGTTGTTCTTTTAAATAAAATCATTGGGTTTTTACCAATTTATCAGTACCTTTGATAAACTAAAATAAAAAGTCGATTTTAATCCTTCTCAGATGGATAGATTTTATGGTGCAACGGTTAGAGCCTCTAATTTTTTACTTTCTTTTACATAATACATTTTTATAGAGTAATGCATGTCACTTGGTTCCTACAACGTCTGTATTATAAAATTTGTCAGATGATGGCAGAATCAGTACATGCGTGTTATCCAATAAGGAAATTGGACAAACAGGTTTGAGCCTTAGCCTCGGAATAAAATTGTGCAAATCGTCTAATTTTGATCTATAATAATCAGGAAACCTGGCTACCAATGCATTTTGAAATGCCTTCGCAATTTGTTCCATTTGTTCCATTTTGAAATGCCTTCGCAATAATGAAGAACATGTTGGTTGAGTTGTAGAATTGAGAGAAGTGTTGAAAAACATGTTTAGGGCTTACACGCAATGCGCATGCATTGTTGGTCCGAGTTGAGCGGGATGGTCACAACGGGTAGAATGAGCACGCATTCCTTGAATATGCACGCATTCCCGCTTGAGGTTGCTTCGTGTTTTCACCACAGAATGCGCACGCATTGACCCTGTTTTGGGGAAATATGATGTTTTGAGCCATGTGTTGAGTTTTAAGTGTTGTTCTTGATCTAATAACATTAAATAAAGATGAACAAGCTTTGAATGAGTTTCGATTCATGATAGGCTTGTGCTTTTGTGGATTAGTGTATGTGATAGGACGTTGTGTCTAGACGTCTAAGTGAGGGAGTAGAGTTGGCTAAGGTGAGTTTTGCCTTGAAAACACATAGGTGACAATGTTTCTAAACCCATTGGAATTTGATCTCCCTTCAGCGTTGTCATGAAGGATTTCGTGAGGTGGGCGCCCTCACCACCAAGCAGAGGGGCCTCCATGCCGGTGTAAAGAGCAAAGTCCCCAGCAAGAATGGAGGAAGGGCATACCTAATTCACCATGATAAGTGTGTGCCTGTTTTTTTTTTTTGGTAGCAATTTTAGTTATTTATTGCTTTTAGAAAACAACAACAACAACAACAAAATATAATTTCAAAATGATATATGTTGAAGTTAAAATGATATAAGAAGTGCTTTTTCAAAGCAAAAAATTTAAAATCATCATTATCTTACAGTATCACATTTTTTCCTTGCTTTGAGGTAGAAAAAAAAGGGCATGGTCATACTATCCTTTGCAAGTCAGGCATAAAGATGACCAAAATGAGCAACTAAGAGAGAATAAACAGAAAGATTTCCAAATGCAACAACACACACTAAAATTTATTAAAAACAAAGCCACAATTGTCAATTGTCAATTGTCAAATCATAAGAAAACGATATTACCACTACATCGTGCAGTAAACCATTTACCGATGAATGAGACCAAAACCAAGTAATATATGTTCATCATCATTATCAATGGTGTATATAAACGTGTAGTAGTAGTAACATTTTGTTGTGACAGAGTAGTATCATTTACCCGGGCCACATATATGATATATACATGGAACTGGATTAACCAAAAAGAAGAAACGAATTAGCTGGAATGGAAGCCAAGCAACAAAATTTCCACTCCTAGTGGAGGACCTTGATAAAAAATTTACACTTCAACTGAGTGACTATTTTGTTACCAAACTTGCTTTTCATTCTTCATATCAGCTTCTGCATATTCCACATGTAATCAAACCATAAGAAAACTTCAGTTAATTGGCAAATGCAATGACAACATTTATTAATGATAAATATTACTTTGAACATATATGTATACAGAATGAAGAACTTCCACACCTGCCATAGCCGCTGCAGCCTCACATTATGATGCAAGCACATCTGTTCTGCTTTGAATCAGCCAGCTTATTGCTTTCTGTGTCAATCAGAAAAAACACGCACACATCTATCACTCACAGAAAGACGATAAATCTAGGTTATCACTTTTGACATGATTCAATATATATATTAGTACCAAACATAAAAAAACAAACTATTTATTCTCCATGAATCGTGTAGACACACAATGCATGCACAATAGGAGGTGGTGTGTGTTCCAGGTGAGTCTCCTGACCTTTTTCCTGTGGTGGTGGTTGAACTACAACATGCATGGTGGTGACTCCAGCTGGAATATCAGCAGGCATTGGGCTCATACACTCCCCCACTGTCTTATTGTTCTCCAATATCCTTCCCCCATTGATCAATTTTACGTCTTTTACAGTCCTGGGACCGTTGTCCTTGTCTGCATCAAGAACTAAGTTTTTTAGTACATGAACTAATCAGTGAGCAAACTGGGTGTGTGTTTTCAAAAAGAAAGAGCGGTTAAAGATAAAGCGAATAAACAAAGGCACGGCCCAAAAGCCGAAGTGCTTCCTTTTTGGGGTATATACTCCACAACCATATTTAGAGAAAAAATATCAATAGATGTTATCCTAAAATGGTGTATGCGCATGTCCTTAAAATCGTTAAATTGGATATATGAAATAATATCCACCAAGATAATGCAACACGAGGCCTGAGATAACCATAGTAGATTTCATTCAGTAATGTATTCAAGTTATAAAGAAACAACAACAAAAAATGAACAAAATCACTCTATACAATTTGTCCAAAATAATTGTGACAGCCAACACCTCATACAAAATTAACCAGCAATATTTTAATGAAAACGTCCAATGATTGAACATCATGAACTTGTACTAGGTAGAACACATAGCATTCTCTTTCCCATTTTTCATTAGCAACTGCAGCAAAGTTCTCACAGGTCAGAAGAATCTTGAAAGATGAAAATAGGAGTAAAAACTGTCATGGTCTTCTAACGGTAATAAGAAGATTTTATCAACTGTTGGTACAACTAGAGACTATGTAATTATGCAGCATGAACCTAAACTTGAAGCTCAATACACTATCCTCCTTCAGAAGTATAACCTGATTTGATTAAAACAGAATAAAACGTATTCACCTTCTAGGTGCATCAAGCAATCGACACTCAGTTTTATTGCCTTTAAGGGCATTTTCCATCATTAAGCTTCACAAGAAACCATACTTAAATGTCCAATCACATATAATAAGTATAGGGAAATTCTTGAATGAAGAGTAAAGGGAAATTCTTGAATGAAGAGTCTCTACTGCACCATGCAACAAGGCAAAAAAAAACGTCATCCGACTTTGTCCTGTGCAATGGACACTCCCTACCTAAGAATCTTGTCTTCCTAAGAATCTCTTCTAATTCCCTCAAGAATCTCTTCTAATCATATCCAAGTCATAAAGCAAAGTAGGAATATAGAGGTGACAAATATAGAAATGAATTTGCAGAGTTAGAACAAAATCTTCTCCTTTTATTCTATCTGCAACTTATGTTGAAATCAATTCCTAACAAATACATTTAGGATCTTTAAGACACCGTTCCACAAACTGGATGGCTCTTTGTGAAACAACACATCAGCCCAAATGGATGAAATGAATAAAACGTGCTAATCATAGGCACGAACTCAATCAATACCCAAAAAAGAAAAAAGGGACACGAACTCAATCAATAACCAAAAAAGAAAAAAGGGAGAATAGTAGACAAGACCTTTGGGCCATTGAGCAAGGATGCTTTCTTTCAAGGTTGCAACACTGGCAGCAGCAGGATAACTTTTGGGTCCTATATCCGATCCATCAGTCAATCTGAACCTGATTTCAAGTTGATCTTGGGGTACTGACATTTTAATCAAAGCCCAGAATCTACGCAATCTTCCAGCAGCCAAATACTTAGATTCTGAAAATCACCCACTGGATTAAGACGATTGGATCTCCTGAAACCTTCAAGATTCATCAAAATATTCACTTCGTAAAAAAAAAAACGCAAGAAATAAAGGAATACCTCGGATGCAAGAAATAGACTTAAAGCTGAAAATTACAGAAACCCACTTAAAGGGAAAGGGAAAGTGACATGTTACACAACTGTAATTAACAACAATTCAAGGTCGGCACGAAAATGAAAAAAATTAAAAAATTAAAAAATGAAATGACGAACTGGGACACCTTCAAAAATTGAACTATTACCTCAGAAACAGAAGACGGGTCAATCAAGACGCTCGATTAGGCGGATTAATTTTGTCCCAGGTCCTCTCACTATAAATCCCCGATAGCTTGTTCCTTAATTGAGAAACCGAGAGGAAGAAGAGGAGTAGGAGGATCGGCCAATGCGAGGAATCCATTTTTAAGGATATAATGTCATGATTAATTAAAGAAAAAGAAAGGACAAAAAAGAAATTATAAAGATAAAGTAAAAGAAAAATCCTTTGAGAGGAGACAGTTTCGGAATTTTCAACGTCTTCTATACTATAACTATGGTCAATGAACCCATCCTCATTGATTGATTGTAATCCTTTGCAATCTTCTTCCGCTTCGCTTTTTTATCTTTTCTCTCTGTTAAAATCAACATGTTTTATTTTTTTTATTTTTTGACAAGAGTCCTATATGGAAGATATCATGTAAAAATGACTATAAAAAAATATTTTTATCAAAAAAGACTTTTTACATGTGAAAGTGAATTTGAAGATGAATTACGTTGATTTTCAACACAAAACCAACGTAATTCATTTCTGAATTCATTTTTATTTTCATTTTCACGGATGAAATGTCTTTTTCAACAAAAATCTTTTTTTATAGTTTTAAAATACTGATATCTTTCTAAATGTGTACTAATTGACAATTAATTATTTCTTTTTTGCTCAAAAATATTTACAAAGAAAATTTATGTTAGCAGCTCGATGTGTATTTATAATGCTTAAATATGGCCAATTATGATACTATACCAAAAAGCTCCAAGTTGGATATAAATAAACTTTAAATCTGACGTCGTATTTGTAACGAAATCAATTAATCTATACAGCAGAATTTAAAAAATTGATTTTCGATCTCAAGATCGACTCCGTTTAAAACAATAAACACGTTAAGTAATTGACGGTGATTACCTCAGTTGATCTATAAGATCGACGCTTTGACCGTCAATGGAGAGAGCAGTAATGCGTGCGAGCCGTCCACGTGTCCGGGCTCTATTGATATCCACACGTGCACATCGCCAGAATCCTCCTGGGATCGCTACTAGAAAAATCCGGTTGCTAGACCGGTTTTTTCTCTCTCTAAAATCTCTTTCTAAGAAGCTTTATTTTGTAAATTAGAACTATTCTAATTGTGGTGTACCAAAGAGCTAGCCAACTCTTTTCTTATATAGAGTGTGTGGCGCCCCATATGTCCCAATCCCATTAAGAAAAACGTCTCTGCAGATTAATAAGAAAGAAAATCTTTTATTAGTAAAATAAAGAAAATAGATATTATTGATTTATCTCATAGAATTTAATATCTCATATTAAATAAATCCAAGATATTGTCAATACCTAATATTGACTATCTTTATCTTATTGCCATAAATATATTTTTCACAAATCTATTAATATCCAATATTAATATATTATAATATCATTAATTAAATTGTACAATCCAAGTGTATCTTATACACTAGACACCTGCGCTCATATGCCAAAAATTGGCATCCGGAATAATCTTTATTTAATCAATATAATTAATATCTCGTATTTAATTTATTCATAGTAAATAAATACCATCATATTAATTTAACCACTATAACACTTTATAGTCGAGATAAACTTTCCTTATTTTGTTATCACTATAACCGCATTTTAATCCGGCTAGATATTCTTATGTGTGTGACACGATAGTCTTCCGAATATGTTGGCCGTAGACATAAAGTGCAAATTACTAAAATGCCATTCACACCTAACGATCACGGAATAGCGTCTAGCAACACACCGTGACACCCAATTATCGAAAGATTCAAAAGCAATGACTACTACTTTTTATGTGAAACATTTACCGTGTAAATAGAATCCTATCGCTGTTACAATATCCATACAATCAGTACATCAACGATCATATCTTATAATCTGAATATCATGCTCTCTCGGAATAACTCAATTACTCCCACTTTGCTAAGATTTACGAGAGCTAGAGATTCCTTATAAGAAGACCATTTCAGATATTTACTCCTAATCATAGGATACGCGATTTTCCAGACGAACAAACGTGTATCCTACGAATGCTTCAATATCATGCCCGAGCACTACCGCATGATCGCCCCACGGCTAAGAGAAACCTTAATAGTGTCAAAGCATGACAATTCGCACCGTGATTCCATGTAGACTACGGTCTCAGGATAATTACACAACTGTCACATACTGCGACACTTAATGTAAGTGGGTCAGTCTAACGTACGCATTCTCTAATATACGTCCACGTACAGTCCAAACGTCTATACACTTTGATAGACAAGATCTATCCATACTTTCAATAAGATAGAAGACATCCAATACGTGCTAGTCTAATCATACTATCAATGTCCTATTTGACAGTACACGTGACTAGAGACTTTTAAGTATCAAACCTATTAAGGTGATTAGAGATCTCGTCAACCATAATCATTTTCATGGTTTCTCTATCACAGTTTAATGCTAAGGGCGTTACTATATATTCAATAACATAACTGGTTCATGAAGATAAACATTATATACAATAACAAAAGTGCTTTTATTAATCATAATAAAATAATTACATGAACTAAATAGACTGCAAATGACCCGACCTGGTTGGATCCGGTCCGACTCGATTGGGTTTAGGACATCTTTTCAACAGTATCATAGTGATAAAAGAAATATGCGAAAGCGACAAAACGTGTTTGATACTTGGAACAATCCGTGGCCACAACACGGGGCTTAATGTCCACGAAATTGAAGCACCAGAGAAATTCATAATGAAACATACTATATATCAGAGTACTTGAATAAGCGGATAAGGAAAATGATAAATCAGAGTATTTGAATAAATGGAATAAATCAACATAATTGTTTCTCTGTATTCATCGTTATTCAATTATATTACATGCATTTATATGCACAAGGTCAGAATGGCAAATGGTGTTACTAGACGTTTTCGTTCATGTCTACTTTTTAGAATGATTATCAACCGATTGTAGATAAGCCGTTTTTATATAGGCAGAACGATGGATCTGGTGCACTATTAAATAATGACATCAAAGAGCCATAACCATCATTGGACTATCGAATAATGCTAATTAATAAACCAGATAAATACAAACTAACCATAACTTGATAATTTGAAGGGTCATACAATATTGTCTATATTTAATAGATAAATAGAAGATAATTCCAACATCTTCCACTTGACCCGATAGTTAGGTTAGCGGAACTTTAGTGAGTAACATCAAAACATTGCATGCACATACTGTCACTCACTTGTTTATTAACACGACTTCAACTAGCAAACATCAACACAAGAACAATGGTGGCCTTGCTCTATTAAGTCGGACATTTCCTTCCATCATTACATGTACAACATCAACTAGTCAAGTTATTTTATGAATGAACTAATTAAAATATCATTCAGGTCCATGAATCCGAAATGGATTAATTCCCCTCACACATGAACTCAATGTAGTTTCATGTAATTTCTACATCATTATGATGTCAGCTCCGACAATTTCCAGATAACTTAGACAAGTCAACTTTATATGTCGGTATGATTATGAAATAACATAAACCGGCAAAAGCCACAATCAATACTCTCATATTTTTCTACTAAGTTGACACTCGTCTTATAGTAATCTTACCTCTGACAAAGCATCTTATAAATGTCAATTTGCTAATTTCAACATGCAAAATCATTCTTCACAAAAAAGGACAATGCGGTGAACTGAAATTTGGTTGAAAGCAACATTGACTAACAACAATAGACCAAAACTCATATAGTTTGTGACTTAACAACATAAAATATTCGGCTATTCGACATAGGAGCTACTCCAATCAAAATGCAAGCTTACGTTTAAAAAGACTGAATGCAAGTTTACTGAGATTTTCGGATAGATCATCTCAATGAACCTTTTAACCATTATTAAGAGATTCACCAAAATATTGCAATATAGCCCTTTAAGTAAACTCATTTATATCAATATATAGCTCAAACATAAATGCAGGTACAAAAGTATGAAATATGGTCAATTCTCCCACCGGTCTTATGCATCATTTATTGTGGATTATCACCAGTGTTAGAACGAGTTATAAGTTGGGAGGAAGCCATACAAGCTAATTCACCAAAGGTACCAATTTTATCTTTGATTGTTCAAACCATGGATCTTTATAGCTAACCGAACAATGTGAAGATTAGTTACTACCCGGTCTAAGATGCATGTTTGAATCCACCCCGTAATAAGATAAGAAAAAGCTGAAGATTATGGATTGTCAGTACCGATTAAGTGCTAGTCTTGGCGCCAAACCGGTACGCCTTGATCTGTAATTTTCTGATTTTTGTGTTAATTAATCCTGACTACTTGTTTGAATTAATCATGTCTAGAGAGTAGCTAACTTTATGCATGTTATTGTAATTTATTCTCATGGAATTGTAAGGTGAAAGATAAATTGGACATAGGTAATTTGATCACCCATTTAAAGTCACCATCTAGGTTGCGGGGTCTCAGAGGTGAGGTTTTCAACCTTTGGTTGGCATTCCAAAATTCATTAAAGCATGTTTATTTAATTAGATCTAGCGCGAACATGTTGGACCATTAATTTAAACCTAAGGTTCTTTTGTCTATACAAGAACTAGAACCAACCTAGTGATCTTCACCATTAAGTGATACAAAATTAGGGTTTGTGTGCAATTGGGTAGATTTGACATGTTAATTGGGTCAGGTACAACTAATTGGATCATATGTTTGGTTAACCCCATCTTACTATTGATTAAAGACTTTGAATATCTTATCTGTTTGTTTTCTTGCAATCTTTAATAGGCCAAATAAAAGGGTGAGGTCGTTGGCAAAAATATAGCAAGTTTTGGACCACCATATCATCACTTTAAAGGGAATTCATTGGTAGATTTTTATTAGAAGTATGGGCCCACTTTAAAATCAATAATTCTCATTGAATAGGGTACAACAACTAAGATTTGGTCCATAACCAACCTAAAATTTGTGAAATTGGAAAGGTCTTTTTTTTTACCTTTCCAATTTATATTTTTGTCAACGATCTCACCCTTTTATTTGGCCTATTAATTTTAGTTTCGGTTGACATATTATTAAATTATATAGAACCGACCTTGATTCGCTGAACACAATATTGTGATTGACCTATTCATTCTTGCTAGTATCGTGCACAATGACGATCAAGGACACACTTAGGTTTATCAGACATTAAACCATCATCTTTTATACTTTAGAGTACTCACTATGGCTTAGTTGTCCACGGTGTGAAAATGATGTGGTATCATATATTCTCTCCTATAGCTCAATTAAACACATTGTGGTGATACATGGTGTGGGAGGTGAAGTGGTTCTATACACATCAACTCTCACATTTATTTTTCTTTAAGTGTGGTAACATGAGCTATAGTAGTAAATGTCAGTAAGGTGACTTAAACTCTACATTTTTGGTGGAACCAATCTGAAGACTCAGCTGAGTGATGGTCAGCTGAGAAGTGTATTCAATTCTGTGCATCAGTAGGGTGGAGTCTACGAGCTTCGTCGACGGGGTGACTATCGGCGGGGTGATAGTCCGCGAGTCTTGAATACGACGGGGTCCCACATCCGTTAATTCGTTATGTGACGCCTATACGGTGTCATTAAAAGGAGGACACGTGTAGGGGTATTTATGGTGCATCGACAAAGATTCCTGGCGGCTAGGGTTTAGGGATTTGTGCCTATAAATACAGTTGTTGTCTCATTATCCGAGTGTGTTAAAATCTGTAAAATTTAGTGCATAATAAAATATCTCTTTTCTGCCCGTGGTTTTTTACCTCTCCCACTGAGAGGTTTTCCACGTTAAATCGGTGTTCTTCTTGTTTATGTTATCTCCTTTGATTGTTTATGTTTGATTGCTTCTGTTTCTGTTTCTTGCATCTGAAGTTATCTCCATCCGTTTTATAACAAGTGGTATCAGAGAAAGGTTCTGGAGAAAACAATCTGTACGATCAACTTCGTCTTCACCAAGGCCTTCAGCAAGAAAAGATGTCGGCGGTAAACGTAAAAATCGATAAATTTACGGGAAGGAACAATGCTTTTGGTCCGTGGCAAATCAAGATGCGTGCACCGTTGAAACAAACAGGTTTGTGGAATCCTTTATCCGACAAACCAAATACAAAAGTGCGGCAGCAGATTATGCCGGTCTGGAAGAGAAAGCACATTCAACCATCATGTTGTGCTTATCGATGATGTTATCACGAGGTTGCTTTGAGGAAGACACCGCGACCAAGTTGTGGAAAAAGCTTGAAAGCTTGTATATGACCAAGTCACCGACCAACAAGTTGTTATTGAAACGAGAGGTTGTTCGGTTTGAAGATGCATGAAGGGAGTCCACCGAGGGAACATCTTGACCACCGAACACAATATTACTTGATTTAAGGAATATTGATGTTAAAATTGAAGATGAAGATGCAGCCCTAATCCCGTTGGTGTCATTACCGGCATCATATGAAAACTTTGTGCGCCTTTCATAGTTGGAAAGGATACGGTAGCTTTGGAGGATGTGAGGTCCGCCTTACATGCCGGGGAGCTTAGACACAAGGCCGCCGGGACAGACGATCGAAAGCCGTGGGCTAGTAGCTAGCAAAGAATAGTGGAAAAGGATATGGGCGAGAAGAAGAAAAAGAAGTCGGGGTCCAAAGGTCCTAAGTCTACCGATGTCCGTAATTATCGTAGGAGCGGGGACATTGGAAGTCCAATTGTCCAAGGAAGAAGAAACAAGCGGGAGGCAATTCGGCACGCAGCCTTGGCTACTGCGAGCAATACGATGAGGATCCGGTTCTAGTTGCGGGGGATTATACACACCACAATGATGTGTGGATACTTGATTCGGAGCATCCTACCATATTTGTCCAAACAGAGAGTGGTTCTCTACTTATGAGCGATAGATGGTGGTCAAATCTATATGGCCAACAAGCAAGGTCCGTAAAGTTGTGGGAATTGGCTCGGTAAAGTTAAGGACGAGAGGATGGTAAATTTTGTACACCGAAGGATGTAAGACATGTTCCACGATGACCAAGAATTTGGTATCTCTCGCCTCACGGGACAAGCCAGGGGTTCAATTTCAAGGGTGAAGGTGGACGGTGAATGTCTTTAAAGATTCGGTTGTAGACCTCAAAGGCATCAAGAGGGAACCTTGTATATATTACAAGGATCTACCGTATCCGGCACCGCTTCGTCGTTGCATCCTCGCGAGTTCACCGATCTCGAGCAGACTCGTGTGGCACGTGAGACTTGGTCACACGGGTGAAAGGGGTATGCGGTGTTCTTTCTTCAACAGGTTTTCTTGGAGGATATAAGGTTAAGAATCTGGACTTTTGTGAACATTGTGTGTTTGGGAAGTTGCACGAAGTAAGTTCTCGGCGGGGTTGCACAACACAAAGGCATCACTTGATTATATCCATTCGATCTGCCGGGTCCATCAAAAGTTGAGTCATTGGGTGGTCACGATATTTTGTGTCATTCATAGATGACTATTCAAGGATGACTTGGGTGGTGATGATGAAGAACAAAAGTGATGCATTCAATAACTTCAAGCGAGGAAGGCCCTAGTGGAGAATCGGTTAGGCAAGAAAATCAAGAAGCTTCGTACGGATAATGGTCCGGAATTCTGCTGGACGGATTTTGATTCATTTTGTGCGGTGAGGGTATTGCCGTACATCATACCGTAAGGAATACACCTCGGCGAGAATGGTGTAGGCGAAAGGATGAATCAAACTCCACCGGAGAGGGCAAGATGTATGCTTTCTCAAGCTGGTTTATCAAGGAGATTTTGGGCAGAGGCTGTTAAGACAGCTTGCTACTTAATCAACAGGAGCCCTCACACAGGAATCAATCTCAAGACACTATTTGAGATGTGGTCAGGCAAGCCTGCTGACTACTCAGTTCTAAGGGTTTTTGGAAGTACAACTTACTATCATGTTAGTGAAGAGAAGTTGGAGCCAAGAGCCAAGAAAGGAGTGTTTGTGGGGTATGGTGATGGAGTGAAAGGATATAAGATTTGGTCATCAGCAGAGTCCAGAGTAATCCTCAGCAGGGACGTTGTGTTTGATGAAAATTCTATGTTAAACTCATCGGTGGGGAGGTCTACCGAGTCCGAAACCGATCTTGAATCGATAGTGTTGAGAAACGGGTGGAGCTTCGGTGGAGTCTACCGATATGCAACAATCGGTGGATCCAAATCAACACTATACCGATCCGGATAATGAACCGAGAATCGATCCAAGCCGGCCCGCCGAGACATCGACGGGCGTCATACAAACATTGATCAGCAGAGTCTAGCTGCCAGCAGGTCTAGAAGATTTAATGTTGGGATACCTCCAAGTAGATATGGATATGATGATTTGGCTGGATATGCACTCCAAGTTGCAGAAGAGGTAGAGGTTGCTGAACCTACTACTTACAGGGAAGCAGTGACATGTATAGAAGCATCTCAGTGGCATGCAACCATGGGAGATGAAATGGAGTCATTATTGAAGAATCAGACTTGGGAATTAGTCAAACAACCTACTGACAAGGGAGTTGTGACTTGTAAATGGATTTTCAAGAAAAAGGAAGGAATAACAAAGGCAGAAGAGGTCAGGTATAAGGCACGTTTGGTTGCAAGAGGATTCAGTCAAAAGGAAGGGGTTGACTTTGATGAAATATTTTCACCAGTGTTCAGACACACTTCAATCAGGGTGTTACTAGCAATGGTGGCATAGCAGGATCTGGAACTTGAGCAATTAGATGTGAAAACTGCTTTTCTACATGGTGGGGTGGATAAGGAGATATACATGACACAGCCTGAGGGTTTTCAAGTTCCTAGAAAGGGAAGTTATGTTTGCAAGTTGAAGAAATCATTGTATGGTTTGAAGCAAGCTCCAAGGCGGTGGTATAAAAGGTTTGACGCTTTATGCTTCGAGCAGGGTTACAACGAAGTCCTTATGATCGTTGTGTATACCACGATCTGTTTGAAAGATGGATCATATATCTATCTTGTTCGTATGTGGATGACATGCGATAGCCGCGCAAGGAAGTCCGATGTTCAAAATCGAAGAACCTTCTTAGTCTTGAATTTGAAATGAAGGATTTGGGTGCGGCCAAGAAAATCTTGGGGATGGAGATCTCGGAGAGATAGGAGTCGGAGAAGTTGTTCTTGTCTCGGCAGGGTTATGTGCAGAAGATATTGGCCAAGTTTGGGATGTCTGCTGCAAAACCAATAGATACTCCTATGGCATCAAATGTTCATTTGTCTATTTATGCTTCACAGTCAGCTGAAGAGAAGGAGTATATGTCAAAAGTTCCCTATGCTAGTGCAGTTGGCAGTCTGATGTATGCCATGGTGTGCACTAGGCCTGATCTGGCTCAGGCAGTCGGTGTTGTCGGCGGTTTATGGCTCAACCTCGGTAAGGAACACCGGAAAGTCGTTAAAAGGATATTCGGATACCCGAGAGGTACAAATGATGTTGGTCTCATTTATGGAGGTGATATCGGTCCGGTCACGGAGTTACTGTGATGCTGATTATGCTGGTGATGTTGACAGTAGAAAATCAATGACTGGGTATGCGTTTACATTGGGAAATGCAGTGGTCAGCTGGAAAGCTACTCTTCAGGCTACAGTAGCCTTATCAACTACTGAAGCAGAATATATGGCTCTTACTGAAGCAGCTAAGGAGGGTATCTGGTTGAAGGGGCTAGTCAGTGATTTGGGGTTGCATCGGGATCGGTGATATATATTGTGACGATCTAAGTGCAATATGTTTAGCCAAGGATTAGGTTCATCGCGAGAGAACCAAGCATATTGATGTCGTATCATTTCTTGAGGAATGAGAAGAGGGTTGTGGTGAAGAAGATTGGCACAAAGGAGAATCCCGCCGATATGTTCACTAAACCAAGTTCAACGAGTAAGTTCCGGCTTTGCCGGACTTACCGAATATTCAAAGCTTATAATCGTTTCGGAAACTTTACGAGGCGCGGATCGGTGGAGTGGATCTTTGTGAAGATAGTCCGGTACAAGTACATCCGGCATTGACGAATGCATCCGGTACAAGTACATCCGGTTATGCAATCGTTTGACTCTGGGAGAGTTGAAGTCAAGGTGGAGATTTGTCGGTAAGGTGACTTAAACTCTACATTTTTTGTGGAACCAATCGAAGACTCGGTGAGTGATGGTCGGTGAGAAGTGTATTCAATTCCGTGCATCGGTAGGGTGGAGTCTACGAGCTTCGTCGGCGGGGTGACTATCGGCGGGGTGATAGTCCGTCGAGTACTAGGAATACGACGCAGGTCCCACATCCGTTAATTCGTTATGTGACGGTATACGGTGTCATTAAAAGGAGGACACGTGTAGGGGTATTTATGGTGCATCAGACAAAGATTCTTGGCGGCTAGGGTTTAGGGATTTGTGCCTATAAATACAGTTGTTGTCTCATTATCCGAGTGTGTTAAAATCTGTAAAATTCAGTGCATAATAAAATATCTCTTTTCTGCCCGTGGTTTTTTACCTCTCCCACTGAGATGTTTTCCACGTTAAATCTGTGTTCTTCTTGTTTCTGTTATCTCCTTTGATTGTTTATGTTTGATTGCTTTTGTTTCTGTTTCTTGCATCTGAAGTTATCTCCATCCGTTTTATAACAGTAAACAAATGTATTCTATTAAAATATTAATAAATGTGTATCAGCTTTTTATTCACAATATAACCACATCCACTTTGCCATAGTGGATACTCTTAGGTTGCAGAATTAAAGATTCATTCTCATCGGCTCCATGTTTTATCTCATATTTCCTTTCCTTTTGCTTCCAAACGGAATTGCATTCCAATTCAAGATTCTGATGGAAAAATTTCAGCTGACATCGAAGCGAAGCAACCACCAAAAAGCAGAATAAAACAAGGGTTTATTATTTCTTTGTTATAAAATAAAATTATAACCCCATCCACCAAGCTGCTATTCTATTTTATAGTACCATATTATTAATAAATTATATAGTGATGGTATATTAAATATTCTAATACTCCCGTCACTCACAATCATAACCCTACTTGCTCTTTTCTTTTCTTTTTTTAAGAAGCGAATGACATAATAAGAGGAGTGTGTTTATTCCTTATATATTTCCCTCAAAAAGTGTTTATCCCTAATATATTTTATCATTAAATATAATAACACTCAAGATAAATATTACTCCTTCGTTCTTATTTAAGTGTCGCTGTTGCCAAAAACACATATATCGGGGAGAGTAGTTAATGCTTTGACTAAACATCAAAATGACAATAACACCCCTTAAATATAATTAATGCAATGTCGTTTTCAACCTCTCACCCCTTAAAAATAAGGGTAGATGTAGAAAAATACATGAATAGTGTTTTGAAAATGTAATTACGACAGATAAAAAGAAAATTTTATTTTTGACAATTACGATAGTTAAATAGGAACGTAAGGAGTTACATAACAAAATTTTGGTAAAAAATATAAGATGAAGATGATGTCTCTCAGAAAAAACATTATGCTCATGAGTGTGGTTTGATGAGTTATATCTTATTGTGCCAGATAATTTTTTTAGCCTATGTATTCGCCGTCAGTAGCAGTATAATTTTAATAGTAGTATCAATGAATTTTTTAACAATAGCCTTAAAAAGAATAAAAACACCACCACGTCAAATTTACAAATATATGGATATAACCATATATCCTTGGTACATTTATCAACAAAATTAGGTAATATTTGAAACCGTCACACAACACAATTGGGGATGCCCAAATGTTAGTGAAATAATCTCTAAGGGGTGGAAAGAATATAAAATAGAAGTAGCAAAAGAATCACAACAATAGGAAGAAGCAGTTGTAGTGGCAACTTCTAGATCATTTGACAAAGAACAAATTGAAGAATGAGAGCAGATGGGTGACAATGATGATAATGCCCAACACTTTTTGATGTTTAATTCACTACGAAAAGCTAAAAGGGGGAGTTTAGTCATTCATACAATCCATTTTTAGCCGGTCATTGCATCACAGGAGTACTGGTCTCAAAATCCCTCACATAAATTTAGAGGGTAAGAGTTCAAAGAAACATTATGGACTTGACAAAACTAAGAGATGGATAATAAATTACGAGGTATGCTGGGAACACAACGAAAATTGACATGGGTGAGATCAGTTATCGTACACGTGACATTCATCAGGCCACACATAGAGTGATATATAAAAGCCATATCAGGATATGGGACGGCATGGGCTCAGCTCAGTATCCGGCCTCGACCAACAAGCTCCATATTTAGTACAACGCAGGCCACCCCTCTATCATCAACCGACATGATGCACATCGTCCTCTGTCCGATATGGTGTAGGTCGCATTCTGTCCCTCATACCGACAAGACGCAAGACGTCTATGGTCTCTTATTACCGATGTCGTGCAGGACACCTCGGTAATTTATGCTCAACGCAATACAGTTTATCTTCAACCTCAAGAAACAGTTACATTCACATCAATAAGCATTCATGGCTTCACGCAGACATTGCTCCATAATAGGAACTGTTATAGTGATGGATTTGAAATTTACGTACCATGATAGTGTGAGCCCTAACTGTTCCATAACAGGCTTCATTACATCAATACATGGTAAACTCCCTTGACCACGACTTCAGTGCATCATAATTCACCCCCCACAAGGGAGATTTATATAAAGTATCATCATCCTCAAATACAAAGTACGCATATAATACGTTTGCTATATATTCCCGCTTAATGTCTAAATAAAAATTCCTCTATTCAAATATTGACTTGAGCGTCGGAGTGTCCTTCCGGAGGCAAGCTTTAGGACACCTCACGTTTTGTGTGTTTTGCCGGCCCACTCTGAAATCCACTTGAAAAGTAATTTGGATCATCACCCAGTGCTCCATTTATCATAATATCAACTCCACTGTAACCCAGACGATTTCAGACATCGTCAAACATAAAATATATTGAAGAAGTAAAGAAAAAAATAGAACCTATATGTGTGTGTTGAACTACCATCTCTCTTATAGCTTAAGCTGATGGGGAGGTAGATAATTAACATTATATCTATATACGCCCACTCAAGTGTAGGCCTATTTAAGAGGGACCTCCTGCTCTGATACCATGTTGAGCTACCATCTATTCCAAAAGCTTAAGTTGATGGGGAGGTAGATAATTAACATTATATCTCAATAGTGTGATGGAAATATTATTACCATCACCAACCAGGATGTCTTCATTGCCGTAATAAGGCATGTGTGATGCCCAGGGGCGGACGCAGGATCCCGGGTGAGGGGGGGCGATACTATGGGCGAGTGTAAATTTTTAGAGGGGGCAAAAAAAATACACAACATACATAATAGTGTATTTTCCGGATCTAAGGGGGGGCGCTTGACCCCCCTATTATATAGGTAGATCCGCCTCTGGTGATGCCAAATTACTCAGATTAGTGGTAACATTATGCGTAGCACTACTATCAATAAGCCATAAAGAAGATGACGGAGCATCCAAATGTGCTTGAAGAGGACACAATGTTGGAGGGCTGGACCGAATGAGAAAAAATTGTAAGAGGTTGAACCTGGTAAGATGCACCATTTCTCTGAATGTCCTTGCACTTTCCACAGTGGAAATACTCAAGTAGGATTTTTATGGCCAAAACTCGAGCCTACTGAATGCGAGAAAGTATTTTGTGCATGTTTCCGAGAATTAGGAATATTAAGACGTGGAAACGAACCAGCACTTGGGGAGGGATGTCATACAGCCGAATGAGTTGTATCAAGACCAGAAAAACGACCGGTTGCATCTTAGACGGAAGAGTCCCATAATTAATTAAGTAGCTTTTCATTGAACTCTTCAAAATCAATAAGGGTGTCACGTGCTTGAACAACCTTAGCCAACTTTTTATAGTCATCTCCCAAATTATCTTAAATAAGATTCACAAGATCATCTGGACTCGTCGACTAATTCATCAACTTTAGTTTTCACAACATGCGGATAAATAGAGATTGTGTGAGAACCTTTTTGCATATATTTGAGGTATTGTTTATTTGTTTGATTCGGCCACATGGAGGGCTTTGCATGTTTATCATAAAAAGTAGTCCATGCCTCACAAAAAGTCTTTTCCTGAGTGATTTACGGAATGATATTTTGAGAAAGATGAGAAATAAGGGCATTTAAGATGAGTTGATTATGTTTAATCCAAATATAGTATTACGGATACGATTGAGGACGAAGATTAATTCCAGGCTGCATGATCCACCCGTTGAATAGGAAAGCATTTATTATGCGGGAGATATGTTGGATTGGTATGCAAGGTTTTGGAAACCTCGCCAGCTAAATAGGAGCGATTAAAGTATAATCGAATGATAGTTATAGTGACTAAGATATATGTCTAACCATTTACAACCTACAATAAAATCTCATCGTTTCACCATTCTTCCTATCATACTAAATAAATTGAATCTTAGATTCATACATCAAATGTTTAAAACATACTGATTATTATTTCAAATGTTACTTTGTTTCATTAGTGTTACTTTATTACTAAAGTATATTGATAACTAAGATATAATAAATACATAAAATTATATGTACATGAAACCAGATGCTATACATTTTGTATGCACTTGTTTAGAGTATGAACTTCGCAAAAGTTGCTTAAAAAAATTCGTAAATATCCATGGGTTTACTAGATACATGTTATCAATATATATTAAATACACAGATTTGTAAATTCAGAATAATTGTTCATCTTTAAATGGGTGATAATTATATCGAGTACATGAATAAAGTCAAAATACTAATAATAATTATTTTGTATAATTTTTTTTGAAGGGTTATGCATTAACTAATATTGTTATCTTTAAAATTTTAAGAGTTTCATTTCAGTAAGACACGTGCGGATGCACGCGTATTTTACTAGTAAAAAAAGAAATAGTACTACAAACAGTGGGGGCAAGGGAATGGATACTAATACTAGTAAAAAGAATCTCCTATAATAATTTGTGTTTTTTAAGTCATTCAAAATACATGTAAGAAAAATACATGTAAAACAAATAAAATTTGTTTCTAAGTAAGAGCTTTATACCCCATTACCCCCAAATCTAATCTCTCAGCCTGCCTGCCAGACAAACATAACCACAATAATTTAACCAAAATCAAGAAAGGAACTAGCAACATAAACCAATGTGGAAGGCAAAAAAATTCTATTAGAATCATATCTACTACGGTAATGGAATCAAAACGGGTGCGCACTTTGTACACGACTCCACATTGTGATTCCATACCTTTTCTTCTCTTGTTTGTAATTCCTCCTTGTTGTACCAGCCAACACTGATCCCAGAGAACGTGGATGGATGGAGGATATATCATCCCCAAGCTCAAAATTCATTTTTCTTTAAGCGGAGGAGAGTCGATAATAATAGTAAATAAGTTGTACGTATGTACGTACATACCCGTTCGTGGCATCAGGAAAAGTCTACTACTCCAGGATGTGACAGCTTCTAATGAAGTGATTGGTATAGTCGACATACTTGCTCCAAAATGGTCGAAGATGCTCAAAACCTATCTGCAGCCACGGCTTCGCCTGCCCGTTGTAGTGTATCACTGCTGATTTTTGTACTCTTTCAATATTGGTATTGTTCTGGTACCCCAAACCAAGCATATGCCATGAGGCGTCTATCGGCTGGACATGACCCTTGAACGCTATTAATGCCGGTGGTAAGGTCCCAAGTTTCCATAGCGTCAGATTTGACTTCATATTCTGTGTTTTGTATTATATAACAAACACTTCATAGATGAACAACAAACACTGTAATTATATCATTCACAAGGTCTCGGGTTCGAACCTTCTGAGCGGGAAAAAACAATGCTGAGTTATTTTAACCCCTTAAATATGGTTCTCAAAAGGACCATTTGGGAAAGAAAAAAAATGATTAATTTTTAATGAAACATCATGAGGTACGAAAAGTGTAAGAGAGAAACTAGTATAGTATACCTCTTTCTGCCAGGCATGATAGGTATCTCTTATGTTTGTGTTCCTCCAAGCACGCAAGTCGAAAATGTTCATCCCATATGCCCATGCACAATCGTCAGGGTCCAAGTTCTTTGCAATAAGAGGATGAGAAAAATTGAAGTAATTTTTGAACCGCTTTGACATTACCCACTCATCATCCCCTCTGCAGGTTTCAACAGCACCATTTACCTTTCCATTTAGGTCAATGTCCCAGAGAGGAGACAAATCACGCTGAATAACAATATCATCGTCTAGAAAAACCACCTTGTCCAGGTTCGGAAAGAGCTGCATAAACAAATGGTGTTTTCAGAAACACGTCATAGCAGGAAGCACACAAGAGGATGGGTAAGAAGAGAAATGAATTCAGCTCTTGTCAATCAATTTGACTAGACATATAATAAGGAAGACACCGGTCTCATCAAGGTTGGTAGAACAATGAATCGGTTTTCACCGTTTAGGACTGTTGTCTTAGTATATTTCTTGAAAGATTAGGGTTCCAAAGAAGCATACAGAAAAAGTGTTTCCTAGCCACGAGTTCAAGAATATTCCACCTTAAAACCAGCAATGCAAGGTAAGATGGAAAAATATGCACTTGATAAAAGAAATAAAAAAAAACATTGAAAAATATGCACATATGCTTCTGGCATATAAGAACAGAGAGTTCATACTCCCCGACATTAATTGATTTTCAAATCCACAGATATTTATGATCAAGATCCAAAAACTGATAACATGATTGGGCAGGGAAGTACCTCTGGTAAATAGATTCGAATATGATTGAGCAACGATATATATTTCGGACTTCTAGCCTGCAGCTTTGATGCAAATGCTCGAGGAGTGGTGTCACTAAGATTGGCTCCAGCAATGTGATTTCCATAATACTTTTGAATTACATTATCGTTCTCAACTGCCTCAAGTACTGGCACATTCTCCCAAGTTAACCAATCAAAGTGATGAATACCTTTCACTTCAATAATGGCGGGAGATATAGGATTCAGAGCAAACCAGGAGTGCATTCCTGCATATGTTTTCTTGTCAGTGATGACATGGAAAACGATTTTTTCAGGCTTTAACGAAGACTGGACCGCAGAATTGACCACAACTGATGCTGCCAAGATGTTATCAGTTGAGAGCACTAAATGAAGATAGGAGTTGTCAGAAAGCAAAGGCAATAATTCAGGCGATGGCAATTGTTTGCGAGCATGAGCATTGGAGGAATACTCATCAGTCAACCTAAGGGACAAACAGTGAAGGCCCTTCGGGATAGAACTTGCAGCAAAGTGTTTATTCATCAATTCTGCAAATTTGGCTTCCCTAATCTCCCTTTCTGCTCTCTCCATCTGCAAACAAAAGCTATGGTCAAAAAATTCAATATGAACTGATGATCTTACAGTCTAGACATGGATAAATTCACCTGTATTCTTATACAATGAATAAATTTTAGTTAAGATGTTGTTTGAATTGTTTCAAATATGATTTTAAATAAAGTGGCTATGGTGTATTGTGAGGTAAAAAGTAAGAGGCAAGATTACTTTATTCAGATGAATGAAATTGTTTAATTCAATGAATAAAGTGGGGTGCGTGGACTAACAAAATACCCTTGTCCCCACATACAAATATCTTTTGGAATGTTTGCCTAAATCAGGTAAAGTGATTGATACATTCTACTAATGCAAAGGATATATTGAACAACAATTTATACCAACTGCCAAATCAAGTATTTACTCATGTTTGTTTGTTTGTTTGTTTTTCCGAATAAAATATATGCTCATGGCTCTAGATGCTGGATTTGATTTCACCGCCCACTTTAATAGCTAAGCTGAAGGGAGGCCTAGAACAATGGTGTGGGTTGTTATTAAGAGATTTGTGCCCACAAATTTAAAATAGCTCTAAGGCAACAATTTTCCCCTTAACTGAACAGCTTAGATGAGCCCTTTTTATGCCATAAAGTAATGAGAATGAGAAGCATAAAAGGCTTAATATCGTGTTCAACTAACAATAAGTTCATACCAAAACTCTTGCCAAGTTACGTGTAAAATGCATCAGATTACATAGAACTTTCAAGTTAATAGACTTGACCAAAGTTCTAAAGCTCATGAACTGAACTACATAAATTCGTAGTAGTTCAAATCTTGATATTCAGTTAAATGAAAATCTAAGGGCACAACCTAAAATGCATGGAAACTGTGCACCATAAAATCTCTCAAACCTAAGGGCACAACCTAAAATGCATGGAAACTGTGCAGTGAAGAGGTAGAAGGTTCTTTACACATGGTCTAAGAGATAATACAAGAGGGAATCCAGGAACAAATTGTTACTACAAAGGAAAGAGGGGGAAAAAGATGCACACCATTCCTTTCAAAATGAAAGCAAATTCTTTGGCAGTATACTTGTTGTTTTTCGTTTCAGAAACAAGTTGACGAAATGACTCTGGAATTTTCAGCCTTGCTGGGACTTCTTCGTTATTAACTTGGTTGAGGATCTTAACAAAATCCTTGACCAGCCTCTGCTGCAAAATCAAAATATAGATATAGCTTGTCAATAAAGAAAGGCAACCCTTTGGAAGACACTCAGAAACTGAATATACATTCATTGAAATATATGGTTTCAAACCCAGCTAAGTAAAACGGAAAACTGGTTTACCGCAGAATCATCAGCTCTACCAAGAAGCTTTGGTCCTAACCGCCTACCAAGACAATCTGAAATTGTGAA
This sequence comes from Gentiana straminea, assembly GCA_036785695.1. NCBI lineage: Eukaryota > Viridiplantae > Streptophyta > Magnoliopsida > Gentianales > Gentianaceae > Gentiana > Gentiana straminea. Next base: position 15,459,432 of record JAVUPR010000497.1, on the reverse strand, counting down.
AAACACAAGATGGTTACAGGGATGAATGGAAATATACCAAGCAAGAACAAACAAAAGAAAAACATGAAGCTAAACAAGGGACTACGATAAGGTACTATAGTAGAATGCACCACATTCAATAAGAACTATGAAGGAACTAAGAGAACTTGCACTAAACACCGTAAAACAAGGTGAAAATGTAAAATAGATAACCAAAGTACCAAACCATTCAGATCCACGAAAAATCATCTGCAACGGATTCTCCATTCAGAATCTTTTAGTTATGTGCAACTTGTGGTGCACAAAAGACAAAATCTCCAATCAAATTATGTGTTGTATAGACTGTGATACATGATTTTGAATAAACAATATGTAAGATGGAGAAATGTGGTGTTTGAATCTGTTAGAAGACACAGATGTAAGTGCTATAAGGACAGGGAAACAAATTGGTCTAAGCAGCAGTCTCTTTCACTCACATATGTTGCTAACAAGATTTTTTCCTGGTGTATTAGAAAATTATTTATAAATAAACATTCTATTTTAAACCTTATACGAAAGCAACATACTAATACTCTAATCAAATATCAAAAAGGAAATTAATTGATCATCTAAAGGAGACGTTAAAAAAAATGATTTAACCATTGAGCAAAATATATTTCAAAAGAGGACAGGGGTCTGAATGGCATGACACCTTACATGAAGATGATGGATACTCTAATACCATCTTCAAGTACAAAAGTGTTAGACTATAATGCAACTTCATAAACAAGAAATAAGAAACAGCACAAGAAAATTTAAACCACTCCCAAAAAAAGGATTTTCATCAAAAAAGATCTCCATGTTGTGATTTGTTGCACCCCTTGCCAATATCCAAGCTAAAAAAGATACTGAAAAGCTTCACAGCGAGTAATCCTAAATGGCGGATAACTACAGCAAAATCGAAACTCAACAGAGCCACCAAATCAGCAAAAAGAGTCTGAACCGCAGACACCGTGCAAATAGAAAAATCATAGAGATTCAAGTAATTTCTAATGGGAGCAAATCTACACTAAAAACATCAAGGGGCTGCTAAAAGGGATCACTTTTCCCCACCAGAGTTGGAGCAATAAAATCACAAAAACAGCAGGCACAAGTATTCGAATAAGTCACCTACTGTTGATCTGAAAGAATTGTCAATAATAAGGCAAGAAAGGACCAAATATCCAAATTCAACTTCTAATGAATTTGTTTAGAAAACAAAGCAAAATTTTCCACAAGCTCTCCACTCATCCTGATAGAAATAAATAAGCTTATGTAACATAAATATAAAAAGGAAATGGAGAATGAAATTACAAAAGTAGATAAATAAATAAAAAAAGAATGAAAAAAAGAAAGCAGTACCTAGTGAGGAGCACTTATTGACACCTTCAAGAGTAACAAGAGCAGTGAGGATGAAGAAAAAAGGCAACAAAAAAGCTAAAATGAGAACGGTGTGGAAGACAGTCCGATACGAGAAATGGCGAGGTGCGACCTTGATCTTCATAACATCGCCGCCGGCACCACTACCATAACCTCCATTAGCACCGCCGCTGCCGTTGCCGCTGCTGGATATGGTTATACTTCTCATGCTAGGTGAGAATTGCAGCTGCATCTTCCTCCTCCTCACCCTTCCTCCACGGCGGCCGCCGACGACGCCGCTGCTGCTAGCTCTTCCCGTCTTCCACCCACAATCAACAATGTCTTACCCCAACCGCTCCACCTACGCAAATTCCTCTTCTTCCTCAACAATAAATTATGTTCAATAACAATACCAGAAGCTCTCCACATTCCAATCTGCTGACCACAGAGATTATTATTATATTATCCTGATTTGGCTCTCAAAAACAATGCATAACAAATCGAACAACAAACTTGTTCGTAATATCCGTGATTAACATAAATAAATTACCGACAATTATTCCTCACTTTCCTCATAAAAGATATATATCCAAACAACATAGATACATACATTTTCCAACAAGATTTACGAATTCTTTTTTTTTAAAAAAAATCAAATAATTATGGATTTAATGATAATAATAATAGAAAATTGCATCTCTGTTCCGCAGGAGAAGCAGAGAGAAAAATAGGAATCCAGCCAATTTTTCCTGTTTTCTTGTTTCGTTGGTTCTTCCTTTCTTTCTTCTCTTGGGCTGACCCATTCGAGATGTATTATGAATTTCTTTTTTTTAATCTATTTTCGACCGAAATGGACTGGCCTGATAATAAAATAAATATATTTATTTTAAGAGTGTTGTAAAGGAAAGGATATTAAATCTTTTTTTTATGGCTACTAAATTTATAGGTTACATGAAAATAATTAATTTGATAACGGAGACCGTCACTACTTATTTAATATTTAAGTAATGGTTATTGGTTAATCGAGACTTAACGTTGATACGGTCAATTTACTCAGACATTATTTTTGCATAATTTCGATTCTGGAGTGGTTGAAAACAGATTTCAAAGTCGGAATTTATACGAGATGTGATCCCGAGTAAATCGCGTAAGATGTCAGTGCTTCTGAAAAAAGATAGAGTGGAAGCCATCAGGACCTGGTGCTTTCTTGGCTGGCAATTGACGGAGGGCCTGGTGAAGGGCATTGAGAATTTTGTGATGGAGGTTCCATGAAGATGTCGAAGAGCAAGTATTAACAATGAAATAAATAAAAAAAAACCACACATCGTGTAGTGACGTTTTTTTGTTTGGTTTATAAAACAAATCAATTTTAGTTTACTAGCTTGATTTTGGTTTTCTCTTTTACTAACCAAAAAAAAAAAAATTTTAAAATTCGTCAATGACTTAGCACAACATTCAGCTTAGAATAGAGAATTAAAATGGTAATTCATTTAGTTTTCACAAACAAGTGCTAAGAGCGTTTCCATCAAACATAAAGTTTTTAGAGAATTTACAATGGATACTTTGAAAAAACCTTTGGGCCGGACAAATTTCTGACATGTATGAGGGTTGGATTCAAGGGCAATCGGAGACCTCCCACCAATTGTTTTTTGTAAATGGTCATAAAACCTTGAGGAGTTTTATTGGCTGTCTCATCAGATGACGGGAGGCGAGTACTGAATATTTTCTGGTCGATATCATAAATCCGTCAAATCTCCTCAATGGAAGCATCGACGTTAAAGGAGGATCGAATATCCTCCACACCAGTAAATACTACCACAACCTTAGATGAGTTTTTACCTTTCTTTTGAGCGGGTTGAGTACTTTCATATAGACCCAAAATTTATGGAATTGAGGTACCTTAATCTTTAATAGAAGCCGTTAAGATTTCGTGGAGGATTTCGGCTTGAATAGAAGAAGTGAATTACATTGTTGATGGAGATTTGAATTTCAAAAGACAAATTTGAAAAATGTATTCATGTCGAGACCTTTGGGTTCCCGCTTCTTATGAAGTGCCACATCATCTCCACTCGGACCTAACCTATGACCTCCATTCTAGCTTATGTCTATAGGGCTTTTGATGTGGGTATGGCCCGACTTCACACACGTGGCACTTAATGGGCTATATTAGATCCTCTTACCATATAAGTCACAAAAGTTTATCTTAATTTAGGTTATACTCTAGATAACTTTGATGAGGATTTCTCAATCGATATGATGTGTTTCCAACTCTTGTTCTAGCGATATGGTGCAGTATCACTTCGGTCCTGAACTCTCAGCTCGGGGCAGATCATCATCGCTGACTTCAGGTTTCTGAGATGACCGGTCAGGTCATTTAGCATACTATAAATGCCACAATAATGCTTCCATGATTCCCACTACATTATGGCACAAGCCGTAAGCCGTCCCATTATTTCGGTCCCATGTCCCTAATCATGTGCTCCAAGGCATCTTCTCCGAAGGGGATCATATAAAAAGGATTTAGTCCTCACAAATTCGAACTCTATTAATACATTGATCTCAATCCTCGGGTATGTAGGCGATCAATCACACTTGTCTCATCTATAATTCATCACAAATTCCATCAGTCAAAGAATCGGATTATCCTTACAAAGCCTGATTACCCGCATAATGATCCAATTTCAACATTGAAGAGTTCAGATATCATCAGATACTATTGTGGATTTCAAGATAAACATAAAAGTGTAAGAAGTCGAATATTTATATAAAATAAAACAATAGCAATTTATAGGAATACAAAATTCTACTTTGAATCCCAATACTTAATGATGCAGTTGTCGATAATGTGGTCTCTCATTTTTCATGTGTCATCCTCTTCCATAGCATAAATGGGTCATTAATAAGTATAAAAAATTTGTGTGCTTCCATTCTTCATTAAGAAGGAGTAATACTATAGAACTTATGTATATACTATATTTTTATGTACATTTGTGGGTGTTGTCTAGTTGATCTTTGGGTTTGATCAACACCTTAGTTGTTGATATTGAAGTTTCCCTTGAAAGTGCAACATATAGTTGTCTATTATAGTACACCGGTCGAGGCAAATAAACCCTTACAAATGGTTTTGTTTATTCTTGTGCGTTATTGATGGTCATTGCAAAGGAAAAACGTATATGATATTGCTTTCTTATAAAATGAAACGGGTATCCTTCATTTTTTGCCGGTGAGTATGAGATATGTGGGATTAAAACTTGCTTTCCATAATGTTGTCCAACTATGATTTCAGCATGATATATACTATTTCCTTTGAACCATTTATATATCATCCTTATACCATTGCATAATCCTCCTGCTAGATCTAAGTTCCTTAACATTATTATCAGTGAATACTTTTTCAACAATAATTTGTGAGGAGACAATTCATTTGGTGTCAAAGTGTTGAGATTTTTTTTGATAATAATCATTAGTATCATCAATAGCCTTATCGTAGTTGAAACAATATCAATCCCCTAGAAAGGTTGATATCAATTTTTCATTCAACTTATCAACATGTTCATTAGTCGTGCCCCGTATTGCTATTCTTGTAATGTATTCTACGGATAATGCATTCTCATGTATCGATAGAAAGATAGAAATGTTTAAATGATTTTTGAAAACCCCTTCATCATTTTCATCATATTCAATGATCATTTCTTTTGGTTACTCTTTGTCTCATTTGACTGAAGTGTATATCTGCTCTTGCTCTCATATTCTTGGAATATATAAATTTTCCATCATTTTCCACAAATTTGACTTCACCAAGCTTGCCTCTATTGTTTGTAGTATCATTCATTTGGAACATTAAGCACTTGTCTAAAATCACTTCTAAATACAATCATATTTCTTCCAAATGCGTTAGAATTTCTCATGATGTCCTTTAAACATCTGTCAAGTGTCTCAATTGCCTATTTATTTGCCATTGGTGCTTTCTTTTCTTAGTAGTTTGCATTTTCACTTTGCATTGGAATATTGCACATATTTATTTCATGCGCACTAATTGGAATTTTAAAACGTGAATGAGAAATCTGGTCATAATTTTAGCTGCAACTTTTGATGTATTTGTTATACATATCTATTGTCTTATTCTTAGATTTGCTAGCAGAACCTTATATATTTTTTTTTCTCTGTGCCACCAGACCATCAATAAAAGACTTAGCACAGTGGCCATTAGAAACTTGATAGAGAAATTTTCGGAATATACTTTGTTGTTCATGATTAAGCATTTCTTCTAAAATGTACTCTTCTTGGGGAATCACTATCAACAATTCATCATGAAACACTCTTAATATGTCTAAGCATTCTGTGAGTTGCAAAAAATCCTCTTAACGCTTTAGGCATTTGAATGTCAATAGCTTTATATAAGCATTCTGAGATGATCAAACCTCTTTTCTTTGCATCTTCTTTAAAACCGGTGAAATAACATAATAGACTTGACTCACATGAATGTTCATGAAATTGATGTTGATAAAGGCGATGAGGTTATTGCATTTGACAAGTTTGTTTCATTATAATAATTTTTGTTTATCTTATTATTCTTGTTTCTTTCTTTTGATCAAGTCTTTGATTGTTGTGTAATGACACCATAAATCATTACTTGCATTGATCTCCCATTTAAATGGGGTGATGAGAATGTTAAATGTTCTACGTTGTATTATGTATGTATGTATTTTTATATAAGAACTAAAAATGTTTAGCCATATTTACAAGAAATCTTCACATTTCATTGCGATTTAAAGCGGTATCAATTCAAAGATTTTTTTCCTTCTAATATCCATGACACTATTAATTTTATTGTACCATTCATCGTTGGTCAATTGAGAATATTTTATTCTTTTAACTTCTAGTTTGTGCAAATCGTCTTCTTTACCTTCACAAAAAACCCTTCACATTATACCGATTAAAGCGATAACAGTGAAGATGATAATAAAAAATAACAATATACTTTTCATTCTACTTGTGTATGATGCAAATTTCATCTTGTGCTTAATTATATTGTAAAATTTACAAAAATAAATTTTCACATCATATATATTGGTCAAAATGATATATAATGTGTTACTTTTGCGTTCGGTGGATTATGTCTCTTTTACCATATTCTTATGTTTCCGATTTTCAACAAATATTGAGAGAGAGTTAAATATGTATTCGTTTAAATTTTTTGGTTTTTAATTAATAAACAATAATCAATCAAGGTTATTTGGTTAAATACATAATCAATTAAAGTTTATTTGATTTTCGTAGTAATAATTATTTTCGGTTTGTAATTGATTTTTGTATTAATAAATATTTTTGGTTTTTAATTAAAAATCGGATAATGGTTAAATGACAATATGATATAGAAGATGTCGAGCAAAAAGGACTATTAGAAAATGTTTTTGTCAAAAAGGGTATTTCATCAACAAATTTGAAAGTGAATTACGTGGATTTTCAGTACAAAACCAGCGTAATTCACTTTCATTTTCACTTCACTTTCACTGATGAAATATCTTTTTTGACAAAAATCTTTTCTTATAATCCTAAAATCTTGATATTTTTCTAGATGTGTCCTAATTGACAATGAACTATAATAAATTAAGTAAATTAAAAAAATTTACAATATATCCGTGATGTTTCTAATTTTTTTTATTTTATATTTCTATTTTTATTTACTTAATAATGATTATTTAGTCAATATTAATAAAGGATTTTATTTAGTTTTTATATTTTTACTTAAATCAAGGATTTTTGTTTTATATTTTCATTTACTTAATAGTGATTAGTTAATCAATAATCAATCAAGGTTCCTCAAAGAACAATCAATCCGGGATTTTATTTTAATTTTATATTTTTACTTAAATCAAGGATTTTTGTTTAATATTTTCATTTTATATTTTTAATTTAATTTCTTTTATCTATTATAATATATTATTGATGATTAATTAATTATTATTCAATCAATGATTTTACTGATTTTGATGAATTACGGTTTTTTTCTTTTAAATTTAGTTTTTCTATATTTATTTAATGAATAATCAATCAAATATTTTGATGAGGATCTTGTTGATTTTTTTAATATATATATTTTTTTGTTTTTTATTTTTTACTTAATAAATTAATGATGATTAATTAATCATTATTCAATCAATGATTTTGCTGATTTTGTTTTATTTATGAAATTTTGTTTTTCTATATTTATTTAATCAATAATCAATCAAGAATTTTGATGAGGATCTTGTTGATTTTTAATATATATTATTTATTTCGTTTTTTTATTTTTACTTAAATCAAGGAATTTTCTAATCAATCAAGGATTTTGATGAGGATCTTGTTGATTTTTTTCTAAATGTGTCATGGTTGACAATGAACTATAATAAATTAAGAAAATTAAAAAATTTACAATATATCCGTGATGTTTCTTATATTTTTAATTTTATATTTTTATTTTTATTTACTTAATAATGATTATTTAGTCAATATTAATAAAGGATTTTATTCAGTTTTTATATTTTTACTTAAATCAAGGATTTTTGTTTTATATTTTCATTTACTTAATAGTGATTATTTAATCAATAATCAATCAAGGTTCCTTAAAAAACAATCAAATCAGGGATTTTATTTATATTTTATATTTTTACTTAAATCAAGTATTTTTTTATATATATTCAATTTAATTTCGTTTATCTATTATAATAAATTATTTATGATTAATTAATTATTATTCAATCAATGATTTTACTTATTTTGATTATTTACGGTTTTTTTTATTTTAAATTTAGTTTTTCTATATTTATTTAATGAATAATCAATCAATGATTTTGATGAGGATCTTGTTGATTTTTCTATATTTTTCTAATTTCATTTTATATTTTTACTTAATAAATTAATGATGATTATTTAATCATTATATTCAATCAATGATTTTGCTGATTTTGATTATTTACGTTTTTTTATTTGAATTTTTTTTTTCTATATTTATTTAACTAACAATCAATCAAAAATTTTGATGTGGATCTTGTTGAGTTTTTATATTTTTATATTTCGTTTTTTAAATTTTTACTTATATCAAGTAATTTTATTTAAATTATCATTTTTATATTTTTAATTTCGATTTTCTATTTTATTAATTTAATGATGATTAATAATTAATCAATATTCAATCATTGATTATTGATTTTCATGATTTTGATTATTCACGTTTTTGTATTTTTTATTTTGTTTTTATATATTTATTTAATAAATTGTAAATCAGGGATTTTGATGATTAATTTATTAATTTTTGTTTTGTATTTTTTTTTTATTTTCCAAATTAATTAATTGATTAAATTAGGGAGAAACACTTTTTGGGGGAAACACACTCACACTTTTAGTATAGTAGAGGTAGAGATAGAGATAGAGATTTACAATATTCAATGTATATATTCTTATATCATCATTAAAACATAAAAGTAAGCGTGCTGATTTAAAATTCTAATTCGCTATTTTTTAAGCACCATGATCATCAAACCATCAACACCTTTAAATTATCATCTATATGGCATTATTAATTTTTCAATTTGCAACATGTTTATTTTATTTTTATTTTTTTTTTACCGTTAAACACCACTTAGTAGTTGTATATAGGTCGACCTAAATTATCTTTTGCTTTCAGAAATGAGACTAAAATCATGAGACACCACAAATTGCAGGGTGACGATACGGGATGTCGCTCCTCCACGTGGAATAATCTGATTGGTCCAGCCGACATGTGGAAAAGTGTTGGTTACCTACATCGCATCGAATACGAGACTCACCAGTGAAGACTAACAACCGGCAGATTCTACAAGTGTCCACGTCGGTATGCATCGAGTCGAGACCAAGACTTCCACTCCAGACGCAAAGGCCCACCATCCAACATGTTGCTTGAGCAAGAGGGCAATGCCCATTTAAGGGCAATTATGTCAATAGACCAAACCGCCCAAAGTTTAGGGCAGAAGATGGCATGTGCCTATAAATACCTCATTCCAGGAACTACGTAAGGCTTCATTTCTGGACATACACACAGGATACGTAGGCGATTCAAGATACGTTCTTTGACTCGGTCGTAAAAAACACCAAAAACACCATCTTTTACACAGTTACAGCCGTTCGATCCCTTTACAGCTTATCCTTAGATTACACGTGACCCTGATTTATCGGTGGTGCATTATTTAGCATCGTCACAGGGAAAGGGTTTATGCATTAGAAACATGTGTTGGCATGCAAAACCATGCCTTGTGATGAAAAAAAAGGGTATTTCCACAAGATGAAAAAAAAGGGTATTTCCACAAGGGGATATAAACTAGCCAAAAATTTCCGTCAAGGTTATCACATGCATATGTTGTTGTACATATTATTATATTATATTCACAAAACTCCTGAATAAATAACCCTGGTTTTTGGGACCGACCCCGACCCACTAGGAGTTGCCATCACAATAAACTACTATTATTTAAATCTGATCAAAAGGGCACATGGCATGTGAATGTGACTGTACTACCTTTTTTTTAAATTGGATTTGGCAATTTAGTATTGTCAGTGATGTGATGGACTTATACGCTTGCTTTGCAACATGGAAACTTGAAAGAATATGCTTGAAAATAAAATAAAAAAAGAGTAGTGATACATTCACTATTCGTTCAACCACAATATCTTATACAATACAATCAACATTATATATTTTATTGTGACCCACTGTAAAAAATAATTGATCACTTTAATCAATGGCTACCACACATGTAGTGGTTTGTACACACAAGTGTAGTGCACATATCATTTTCCCAAAAAAATTGAAATATATGCCTCGTATTAAGAATTTTTTTTTTTGAGTCACGCACGAGTGATGCAGAACCTAATGGAGCATAGTTTTTCAATGTTAACTTTTGAAGTATATTTTCATGAATATTATTCTTTTCGAGCATATTTTTTCAAGTTTCCCTTGCAACATTTATAGTAAAAAATTAACTTTCGACCTAATGTCCCGTCCCTAAAATTTCGTGGATGTTGTAAATCGCATATTATGTTTTAGTGTTCCGGTGTATAACGAGCATATGCACATCTCTTGTTGATGAGAGAAATCGGCACTTTATGGAATCTAAACCTCACAACTCGTCTCAAATGCAAGACAGTACACGCTACAACAAATTGCTCTTTTACCACTATAGCTTCTGAGAGCGCAATTTTTATAGTAAAAATGTTAGGAGAAATGTTGTATTAAATGACCGCATCACGTTCATTCGTTCCTACTATCCATTTTTCATAATATGAGTGATTAAAGAAAAAGGTAAAGACATGCGTTTTCTTGGTATAACCTTCTCATAAATGTTTTACATGGAGGCAAATATTTTCACCCCACCGAGTACATCTACCCGTACATATTTCACACCGATCTTACAGAATCAACCATGTGAAAGTCGGCTTTGGAGTCAAAAACCAACTTTTTCAAAGCCGATTCTCATAATGCACGTACACGAAGACGGTTTTTAACTCCAAACCGACTTTCATAAGGTCAATTTACTATAATACACAAATAGAATGGTGCACCGATAGACTCGGTTGGGATGCGAATAAAGACCCAATCCCTTTTACATTACTTCAAGATCTTTCTTCCACGTCATTAAAGCTATTTCTAAGTAAGGAAAAACACATAATCAGCACACACTGATACACGAAAAGATTCTGTTAGGTTGGGAGGTTTTTAGGTGGTGTCTCCACACGGTGTGGAGTGTGGAGCCACACGGTGTGGAGTGTGGAGACACATCACATGTATTATTTATTTTTAAATTGGATTCAAACTGTATGATTCAGATCATTCTTTTCGTCACTTCGATGCATATGGAGATACTAGGCAAAAACTTCACCTGTTAGGGGAAACTATCTGCTGTCAACTGAGTGGATTTAATGAAATTTGTTTCATTTAACCATGTTCTCTCTGTTTCTGAACTTTTAATAATGGAGACAGCAAAATCCAATTGAGATTATAGCATATAAAATGGTCTACCCAAAATGAGCAAAGTTAACAAAAAAGTAAGAGAACCATATAGGAATGTAGATTAGCCCCCTCCAAATTCTTCCCCTTTTGAATAAATTCCAAAAAATCATTAACATCCCACCTAACTAATGCAACTTTTCTCAAATGCTACTAACTAACTAGAATAATATATGTACGTCCCTTATATTTTATTTTATTTATTTCAAAAATAGCTGGCTCGATTAATCCAGAATTCGATCCGAATAGTGCTTGCAGAGTTGGGTTCTTGCTCGAGAATAAAGAAACCAAAAGTTTTTCATCATGACATCTTCTTAGAAGAATTGACTCTCGAGACATTCTCAAAACATTTGAGTAACCAAATGCCTTATAGATTTAGTGGAAAACCTAAGTGTTTACACGAACCGAACTGAGTCAAGCCTAAAACTAAAGCAAACATTTGTGAGCTTGTGTGTTTGTTAATTTTTTTTAAAGGGAGAAGGAGAAGAAGATTTTTAATTTATTGGGGAGAAGTCGAAGGGAATTGAGATTCGAAATCTGATTGATACCAGAAAGTGCAACGACCTCCACCGCTAAACAAAGTTCAACTAGAAAGTGCGACCACGAATTCTAGTCGTTCTTTTAATGATAAACATAATAGTATATGTTTGATTTATGTATATATACATAAATCAAACAAACGCCAACTTATTTGAGATTCAAAGTTGTTCACAAATAGCTAACTTCATGTACTTTGCCTCAAATTTCTTAAATGCTAGCAACCAAATGGCACTATAGAAGTTGAAAGAGAGAGACGAGCAAAACCTGAGAGAAGTTAGATTCCCGCAAATTCAATTCAAAATCGACATTAGGAAGTTCGCATCTTTGTCTATAAAATCGATCGATTTTCATGTGATCGATCGATTCTATTTTGGTATACCAGTAGAGTCATGGTGGCGCAAGTAAGGCCCCCAAACAACTTTCCTTTTTTTTTTTTTTCCTTCTTCTTAGTTCATCATCCATATTGTCACAACAACAAAACAAAATTCTTCTTCTTTTTCTTTTTCTTAGAGTATTCAGTATCCGGTCACAACTGACCGGAATAATCCAGAGTTCGGTTCGAGTGGTGCATGAAGAATTTAACTCCGAGTAGAGGCAAATACTACACTTGTCACAAAGAGAACTCCAAATGCAAATTCATTTCAATGAATTAACCTGAAGAACAAGAACATCCCTAAAAATCATCCCAAAATACAATGACAATATTATTATACATATTGTAATACATTCCGACATCAAAGCTCTTCAATACCGGAGCAGCAACTACTCGTATTGCATCATCATGACCGAGCATCAAACCATTTCCAGACCCTTTCACTGTCAATTCTGTAAACATCCATAGCAACCTCGTTCTGGCTATAAGGCATAAACTAGGGAAATTCAACAAGTGACTGAAATTCACAGCCAAACCACTTTCTTTAATCCCTCATCCAAATATTATCTCAGCGCTGAAACCAGTATATTGCTAAACCGGAAACCAACAGTATGGGTATTACAAAAGCTAAACCAAAATGTTATTGATGATGCACAGACATTACCTTGAAAGATCAAAATTCTCAGTTCCTTCTCCGACCTGACATTCTACACGAGGCAGGAAAGAGGGAGTAGGTTGCATCCCAAAACTTCGAGACTCTTGTACATCCGAAAGTCACTGCTTTAATGACATTTAACAGTGGAGCAAATTCAACATCTTTTAGACACCACTCTTGCACATATATGGACTCGCGGAGGCTTCTGTTCCGCTAAACTTTTGCAAGAAAACTAATCTTTTACTCAAAGAAAGTTCATGTGACAAGCCATGACAGGTAATTGCAAGAAGCAGCAAGTTTGGATCATACATAAAACCTTTTCTCACTCAACTTTTCCATCTTAGGTGGCTTGAAAACAGACAAAGAAAGCAAAGGGACATAGGGGTCCTCTAGTAAAGCACAAGCAGAGGGTGTGGTGCTTCTGCCCTTCAAGAAACTACACTCAACAATTCTGAGGACATATGCAATAAAACACGGCACTTTCTTAAAAGCTGCACACAAAAAGGCCACACCTTCCAACATTTTATAGTCACTCTTCTGGAAGGAATGCACTTCCCTGGCAGCATTTTCATCAAACGATATACATCACTCCCTCCCAACATTCAACTTATATTGCCTAATACACATAATTTTACATGGTGCATTACTATTTTCATCAGCAGATACCACCTACCACCATAAACTGTTATGCATGGCTAGTCAATTTAGAAAAATATAAACCCTCAGAGCCCTTTCCTTGAGAACATTGATCAGCATGCTTATAGTATTAAAACTTATGTAAACATGATCATGGAAAGTAACAAATGTCACAAAATGGAAGAACATAACATATATGGAGTAAGCAATGACACTACCCAGAAATCAGATAAATCCATATAGAGCTCTTCATTAGCTGTGAGACAAACATCACTGCCCTTCTATTTCTATGCTTCAAACAACTTTATCTCAAAATTAGACAACGAGAACAATAACATTCCTAAAAAATCATAATAACCTCACTGAACCTAATGAGAAGCTCATTTATCGATCTCCATTGCTTGAGCAGCCTTCGCTTTTGCTAATGGTGTCAACTTTGTTTTCAGTTTTTTCTTTCCAACTTGAAATCCGCTACCACCCTTCTTTTTGTTGCTACCACTCACCTGATTCAACACAATTCCAGCAATCAGTCTCGTTGCCACAAGTAAAATTACATAATTATAGAATAGTGGAATGAATTAACAGTTTGGATATCAACCATTCAACCAGTTTTCATATATCTATGCCTCCTAATAAGTTTAAAAAGTTGGTTACTTCAGTTCCAAATTACACCTTTGAAGGCACCACTCAGCAAAAGAGGGAATTCACACACAGACACCCACACCAAAATAAATGATTCAACGGCCAACGGGTAAGAACGACAGAATTGTTAAAGGATATATTACAAATAAACAGGAATAATTGAGAAAGGAGAAGAAAAATACTTACTTTCATCTTGTTTTTGTTAGCTTGCAGCTTCTTTTCCTTCTTTTCTTTTTCCGCCTTTTCTCCTATTCCCAGAAATTTGATACAAAAATCAATGAAAAGAACAGTTATCTTGTAATTAAAACAAAACACCGCCTGAATATTTAACAAAAAATTGAACTACGACTTAGATAAAGAATAACGAGAAACAAAAGAAACTAACTTTGAAGATCGAAATCATGTTGTCGTCGTCTAGAAGCTAAGTTATTCTTCTTCGACATTTTTCCTTAGGGCTCGATCTATTCTTTTCGCAGCTGCGCCGGATTTGATAAACCCTACAGAATCACCCAATCATTATACAGGGAAACAGTTCTCCTTTCTCGTAAATTATTACACTAGACTCCCCCAGTTTGACAGTTTCTAGACATTTCTCATTTCTCGTAAATTACACTAGAGTCCCCCAGTTTGACAGTTTGAAAAGATAGTCCCTTTATACTGATTTATTTACACTGCTAATTTTTCCGTTCATCAAAATAAAATTAGCACATATATATAATCTACACGTACTTGGTGAGACCCCATGACCTAAGGGTTCTGGAGCCACGGCTGAGCTATTTTAATAAGCTTCATCTTCATTTACTCTAATAATTAATCGATTCAATCTCGAGTTTCAGAATCTAGTAATTTAGTAACTCACGACCTAAGGATTATTTAATCATTCTTTCTATAATTATATACAAGACTTATTATAAAATATTTTTTATATAGATCATTAAATATTGGTTAAGTATAGTTTGCCAAGAATAATAGAAATTAATTGAATTCTAACGATAATGGAATTCATGAGTCTAGTCGAGCCATTTCAAATGGCAAATGAGTTACTTATGTTTGGTGAACGACATAAATTGAAAATTGTATTTTAATGGTTTGATGTATTCGGACCGATAAATGATGTAAATCAAAAAGTTTATTTGAGTATTCCAGTATACTCGAATAACTCTTAAAACCTTTTTTTTTTTTGTTGTTGCTTACAACACCAACCATTTAACCTAAATCGAAGATCCTGAACCATGAACCCTGATCTTTAAACTTATTATTGAAGTCATATAATAGAAAATAAGTAATCTAAATGATATATTGTAGATATAATAGATTAGGTTGTAACCTATATGATGCAATGACACTCTAATTTGAGCGACGTGCGCCGTGTTTGACATATTTCCGACCCATCACGCGACCGACACGCTCTGACACATGTCCGACGCCTGTCGGCTGATTAAAATAATATTATTTAAAATTTTAATATCCGACACACTGTCGACACTCCCCGACACGACATCGACACTCCCCGACACTCCTGAACCAAATTTTTATTTTTTTTTTTCCTTTCTTCATTTAAGTTTTATTCAATGAAAAAGTTAAAATACACGATTTCTATTTCTATAATAATTTAATAAATAATACGTCGTATTAAGTTTATATATTTCTTGTTGATAAACAATCATTTTTTACTTTTTGATAGTATTTTGAAGGTCAATCACAATTTCTTTGGCACCGTATAAAGGGAGAATATTTATTTTAGATATTAATAGAGTTTACGTATTACCTATCTTATTTTCTCCAGTTTTTTAGATTTTTACGAATATTTTTTTTTTGATAAATTTAATCTTGGAATTAGTCGTATCGCCGTGTCCGGGTCGTGTCGTGCGGCATATCCGTGTCCGTGTCTGTGCAACATAAGTTGTAACTTATTATCGAAACTAGAAGTATTTTAAACGAGGCCCTTTATTTACATCAAGATGATTTTATTATTATATCGCATTACACTAAATTGATATTTTAACAATTGATTGTCTTATATATAAAAAAAATAAAAAACAGTTTATTCTTGACCTAAAGATAGACTCAATAGAACAATCTACGTGCACAAGACGTATGAAACTTTGTGAAAGTCGAATGTGAAAATAAACTTTAAAAAAGAAATTTTGAATCGAGTTTAAAAAATTGATTTCATTGTTGTGCAGAGATAAGTTTCATATAATGCAAATAAAAACTCTTTTTTTTTTATAAAAAAAATGATACAATTTTGAAATATCAATAATAATTTTTGTAGGGGAATTATATCGAAATATTAAGGGGCAGAAAAGCAAATAGTGAACTTAACAGGGGCAAAAGGGGCGCTCTCTCTAATTCCCCCAGGACACTAGAGAAAGATGCTGGCCATTTCCGAGAGGGCTAGATGATTTGAAGCCAAAGAGCAAACCTGCCAATCTTTATTCGTATAGGCTATAGCCATAGTCGGTACGCACTTCTTACTCTTATGATTTCACCAACTTTTTCAGTATGTTTACTAATGATTATTATTTAGGCATGCTGTTCTAAATGAATGTGACTTGCGGTGTTTTTCATCTAGTTTAGAATTCAGACATCCTTGTATAAAGAAGAAATGATGCGTTTTTTTTTTTTTTTTTTTAAGCTAGTTTTGTTTCTTGTATGTGTTTTTTTTTTTTTCCTTACTTTTTTAAGCTAGTTTTGTTTCTTGTATGTGTGTTTATCTTGCAGTTCAGAACAGCCCTTATTGTGGAGAATTTTTTAGAAGGTGCTGATAGCCTGATACCTTTCTTTCTTTTCACCGTAGAACGCGAGTTCACTGTAAAACACTCGGCATTTTATTATACATGAAACACGTGTTTTACAGGAGAAATTAAGGGTATCTGCTGCTCCGTGCAGATGTAGCACCTAAAAGTTCCCCTTTTTGTGATGATTAGCTTGATATTTTGACGGTGGTTGTTGCAGAAAAAGTAGGGAATGGAAGAAACGAGTAACGAAGAGCAGCAAAAAGGGAAAATGGTGGAAGGGGTTGCATCCATTGCCTTATTGCCGAATGGGTCCATTTCAGGCCACTTCATTCAACTTCCACATTCTGTTTGCTATGGTCTTATCGGCACTGGTCTGTCTGCTTTTTTTTTCATTGCTTAATGTATACTATAATGATCGTCCCACAACACTGGATCACTATACATAGATGTATGGATCATTGATCATTGCAGGACCCTTTGATTTAAGTAGGTCCATTTTGTCCAATGGTCTACAAGATTGTAGCAACATGATGTATTCCCTTTACCATTTTCACAATGTATGTCTAGAGTGACCTCATGCTAAACATGTCCTGGAATTAGCTGGTAGTACTTGTACTTCGATTCAGTTAGTAAGCAACTTCATAACGGGTCATGTTTTTTGTTTCTTCCTTTTTTTTTACATGTCTGATAAAAGAGATAGCTTGTGAACGGGAGTGCAGTAGAGGAGAGGACTACAGGTTGATCAAGCTCACTATTATTGACTACAATGTAAAGCTCAATTCTAACATCTGTTTTCGAACTTATTACCCTCTTTTTTCTATCTATATCAAGGATTCAGAGTGTTTAGTGTAATCTTTTATTTTTATTTTGTCCTTGTATGACCTCGAATGTTGTAGAGTGGAGCAGAAAAGGATGTAGTTGTTGAGTGTAGAGGGCATGATGCTGCTCGGATGTGTAATATTGAACATGCTCATGGGTAAGGCTTTCATGGATTTGATTTTGCTTTGCTATGGAGTTTATCATAATAAATTCATAATCATAGCCATTAACCTTGTACTTGGCTTTTCTTTTACCCTGTCAACGAAAATCTGGGACACCAGTTTGTTAATTATCATTTTTATTAATGACTGCCTGCCTTCAGGGTAGAAAATTGGTTGTAAATAAACATCATACATATGTTTTATTCGTTTACGCTCCTATGGTATATATTTATATTCTCGTTCTTCATTTAATTTGGTTCCTCATACCTTTTATTCCCCTAGGTGGGAAAAGGATGTTGTAGGCATGGTTGAAGACGAGGATAAAAAAAACAGGATATCAGTTTCATTTGAATGCGAGACCCTTAAAGCTGATAAAGAAGCTGTGGAACACATAGAGAAGTTCATGCCCAAGTTAGCTGGGATAGATGCTGTTGGTGAGTATAGATCAGTTTATTTTCTGAAGCTTTCTTTTTGGGTGTGTGCGCGTGTGCGAATGTTCGATTTTATTTATAAAAAAAAATAAAAAGTAATTCTTGGTGTCTGCTTGCCCCTTTTCTTGGCTTAAGATTCAATTGGATTCTTTTGCTTTTGTTTTCCATTAACAGTCTTACTTATATTATGATAACTTCCACATGATGAAGATCTCTTTGTTTTTACCTTCATAACGTGGATTATTGTTACATTATGTTTCTGCTTTTCTTTTCATCTATCGTATGTATATGCCTGGTGGTGCTGGATTGCGTTGAACTTTGTCATTATTATCAAATCAATCTTGCATCATTAAGAAACATGACATGTACTTTGTATTCTATGAACACCGTATTGTTACTGTTGTATGCTTGTCATGAACAGCATTGTCTGGTTTTTGTGTCTTTATGCATGTACAACAGAGACGACATATCATGATGGTTTTGAATAGTATGAGTGATTTTTAGCTGAATGAAATGATGATAACTTGGTTGATTATATGCAGTTAACATTGGCCGGATGAAGATAGTTGGGTTGGATTTTGAAGCTGGTGGAAATGTGGAGGTGGAGCCGCACTTGGATATCTGATTTGGATTTACACAGTGTCACATCTCTTGAAATCAGAATGACTTGTTTTAGATAGATTATGTTGTATATTCTCTGCTTTCTGCAATTTCCAAACCTTCTCTTTGTTTCATTAATTAGTGAAACCGATGCATATTCGTTTTTTTTTTTTTTTTTTTTTTGGTGGATAATCTCTCTTTGATTGGTGATTCAAGTTTGGTAATGATCAAACTACTCTCTAAGTTTTGAATGTCCACAAACATGAACTTCTTGCCCCTCACCACTTTGTTGAGGTTACAAGTTGTTGAAGCCGATGATGACATGAAGAACCGTGAAATAATCTCCTCGCTATGGCGCCTTTTTCAGCTTTGGGAGGCAATACAGAGTTCTCACACTAGTTTAGTTTTGAATATTTTATCGACTACATATCATAATATTCAGCTTTGGATTATGGTTTTGAATGTGATTTGAAGTGTATTCCTTGGGGCCACCAACATCACAATCCGCAGAAAATGAAAAATACCATAGATCTGAGTACCAAAGGGTCTGATTGATAATTGTCGATTTCTTTTTTAAAACCGCCCTCTTTTGTCCCGAGACAGTGGCATAAGACGGTAAGAAATTTCAGATGATATAAATAAAATGAAGCGAACACTCAAATAGGATGAATTCTGCATGAATAAATAACAAGACTGGGCATAAAACAATCGTGTATTGAAATAGGCTCCCATCATCATCTCCGTTTAATTAAATTAGACAAAGAGAAAGAAACATGCTTCACGTTCAATTTAATATAGATATAATACGTTAAATCATAGTTGGGGGAGGGGGGGGGGGGGGATATCCTTTCCTCACACTACTACACTAGCTGAAGCTTTTTCCTTCTTTCTAGAGATATTACGTGAATAACCCACTAGAGAGCTATCAAAATATCCCACAGTCAAAGGAGCATGAGTTGACCCGAGTATTAACAGACTTGACAAACATCTGGGGGGCAGGGGAACAGGGAGAGAAGGCAGTTTTACAGCTCGTTGTATTTCATAATCCTTCTCAACTAATCGTTGCAGTCTTCTTTATGCGGTTGCACCACTTGTGGTTGCTGCACTGGTTTCAGCATTTGTGGTTGCAGCGAGTTCAGCATTTGTCGTTGCAGTGGGTTCAGCATTTGTGGTCGTAGTAGCGGTTTCAGCAGGAGCAGCAGGAGCAGCAGGTGCAGCAGGAGCAGCAGGTGCAGCAGGAGGAGTTTTGGTCTTAGGTGCAGCAAGCCTCCTCATCTTAATAGCATTATGCCTCTTCTCCATAAGAGCATGCTTTTGACCTGCAAGATGATACCTATAAACGGTTTCACTATTCACTACCACATTACATACGTCACACCAGCGAACAGCTCCTGCGTCTGCCCCTCCCTCCAACATTTTCATCTTCTTTGTTTCCAAATCCTCCGTATCAGCTGCTTTTCTCTTTCCTTTCTTGCTACCAGATTTCCCCTTCTTCGGGTTTTCTAGTGGGCCGATTATAGTATTATTATTAGAAGCTGCTGAAGCCTCAGGTGCAGGCACTTCTGGTGGTGGTGGTGGAGGAGGAGGGGGGCAGGTCTACTTGCTGCTATAAGCTTCTCGATATTCTTCTTGTGCTTCTTTCCCTCTTTGTGTTTGTCAAGAACATCTTTACTATTACAGTCAACCTTGCACACTTCACACCAAGCTGATTGCACAATTTTTGCTATCTTTGGATGCTTTTTCGAGGGAGTATTAGTCTTTCTTACACCAATGTTTCTTTTTCCCCGTTGTGCAGAATTGGGATTTGCTGATCTCTGTGTAGCAGTTGGCTGCATTACTGCTCCCTGCATGATTACCAGGGTGACAATCACATATAAAGCATGAGCTATAATAAGCAAGAAAAGTTAACTTCTCTCCATTCAAAACTAGCAACAACAACCACCAGCAGGTGCACTGCTTTTAAGGTTTTATTAATAGCACATAATGACTTTAAATTTGAGGGCAGCTTAGGGCAAGTCCAATGCTTCTACTTGCCCAATAGGTATCAAAACCAAATTTTGATACCTATCGGTCACTATTCACAAGGTATCAATTTATCATCTCCAATCATAGGTATCAAATCTTCATTTCCAACCATAGGTATCAATATTTGATTCTGATACCTATGACCAATATCTCCAACAACAATATTTGTCAAATTTGTACCTATGGCCTCCCCCTGACATTTGTAGCCACACAAATTTTAGGGGACAACTTCTGACAAGCAGAAAGGAGGAATAAAGTTTCGGCTTTCAGCTTCACGCGCGTGAGCAAATGTAAAGGTATAAGTCATGGTATCAATTTCGATACCTTCCTTAGTACCAAACTTACTTTGATACCCCTGCACCTTTTACCGTTGGAGATGTCAATACCTTCACGTAGGTATCAAAATTTGATTTTGACACCCACTATTGGACTTGCCCTTACCATATTAATTTTCATCTACCTATATAGCATAGATGAGGTTACCCGGATACCATCTACGGATCATGATAAGACTATGGACTACTATGTACGAAACCATTATATGAGCACGGCAAACCATACGACTTTGTGCATGCCATCTCCATGTATGCTTCTTGCATTTGCTGGGGGAGGCTGATGTGATTTTGTGCAAGTGGATCTGAGGAGGAATAATGACAAGTACACAGTATGCATAAAAGGATTAAGCAGCTGTATCAATTACTTGCCATAGGCCCATTAAGTCGTCACTTAATCTACAATTGTCATCATCAGCAACATATACTGTCCTATCGTTCCACGAAAAAAACATTAACGTAATTACAGAGTGACAACTTTAGCAGATGTCAGTGGTAATAAATAAATGATCTCTTCTCCTAAAATAAAAAAAAAAAAAAAAAAATAGCAGATGTCAAAAACTATTCTGAATCACTATGTGAAGAAAAGAATAAACTCGCCATCGTAGACATGTATGGTTCAGAAATAAGGAAAAAAATCTCATATACTAGTACCATATGGCACAAATGCACAGCATTGGTTCAGGCATAAAAACAAATGACAATTATTATTCAGTATTCAGAGCAAAAATAAAGAGATAAAGCACAAACACTAAAACAGATGTTATCTCTCTGTCAGCTCTGAAGTCTGAAATATAATGCTGATGACTAAAGTGGGCAGTTCATGAAAAAATATGTATATTTGTTTATGCAGTGTCCGGAGGACGGCAAGATAATTTAGGCCCGCAATACACTCTGAAAAAAAAAACTTTATGGCTTAATGATAAAAGTAACAGCAGGTAAACAGGCAAGCTAACCAAAATACAAATTCAAGAAGCAGACTTCTGCTTTATAGGTACAATATCAGAATTGTACATCTCACACAACATGACACTAGAACAAAAGCACAGCTCCAAGCACACAACTGCTAGACCATCAGGACAGCATAAACCTACTTCACACTTCATTTTCTCAAACTACAAAGCAATTAGCTAAGCAGCAATATGCATCATAGAATGATAAAAAAACACAACCATGGCTTTTCCACTTTCATCCTTTCGCGATCCATCTATTTGACTTTAAAATGCAACAAGCAACCAGTAGATTTTGTAGCCTTACGCTAATCAAATTAGGCAACAAAAAAGCCACCTTAGTTTTTCTTTTACAAATGGGCCATTTCCCCCTAATTTGGAAGAAAAAAAATGAAAGGCTTACATTGCTGTATGGATCAAATGCAAGATAGGCAGCATTAGGGTCCTGATAGTAAGCAGCAGTAGCAGCCGGCCCAGATGCAACAACCTGGGGATAAGCAGCATAATAATAGGCTAATTGATTAGACGAGTAAAGTAGAAGCATTTGTATAAGCACTAATAGAAACGGCTAGATTCGGATCAACTCCAGGTGGATGAACAAGAGCATTGAGACCGTAGGTCTGCTTGACATTAAGTGAACTTATGTTTTTTCACAGCTTAAGATAACCTTCCAATCTATGCTCTTAGGGAATATTCCTTTCCTCCATTTTCCACATCGGCCCCTAAGGGATGCTCGCACATATGCACCTCCTCGGCCCCTTCAGCTTCAACACTAGACCTTGCAACATGTTTCTTGCTTCTCCATATAATTGGATTACCTCCTAGGTATATACAGTATCCAGATGTTGATCTAAGTCATCAACTGATCCAGCATAATATGCATGCGTGAAGGCTTCAAGGGTCAAATCTTGGCCTCTTTTAAACATAACTCCTCTTTCTGGATTACCCTTTAGATAGTGAAGATTTCTGTGAACAGCTTTGACATGATATTCCTTGGAATTATGCATGTACCTGCTAACCATATTCACAACAAAAGCAAAATCTAGTCTTGTATGGTCCAGATAGATCAGTTTACCTACAAGTCTCTGATAAAATCCTTTATCAACAGATTTATCATTAGGAGCCTCATTTAGACCATGATTATATTCAATTGGTGTGTCAACGGGTTTAGAGCCAAGTTTCCCAGTTTCAGTTACCAGGTCATAAACATATTTTAGTGCCTAAAAGGTAGGTGATGGTGGGCTCGGCTTTTGTTACCCTACCTGTTACATCATGTATGCTTTTCTTAGCCTCAATAAATTATTTAAACACCCTCTTTTGTTCCACCACCTTTCCATATAAGATAGTTGTTAAAGCGCTAGGCGAAGCCTAGGCGAACTTCAGTTGCCTAGTCACCTAGGCATGCTAGGCGATCATGAAAAAAGTTGAAAAATAAAAAGCCAATTGACGAGAAAATCAGTAAATGTCTACAAAAGGTCAAGTCTTATTAAGCTAATCCAACTGTGCCTTGTGAGCATTGTAAGCTCCAGCCAAATTGCACGCGCGAACATATGTAGTATGGCAGAGTTGAACACCATTATATGAACTTGAACATGTTTCCCTTACAGCATCCCATAAATCTTTTGTTGTTTCATACACGAAAAACTTTCATCAATGTCAGGATTCATGGAACCCACGAATCATGACATGATGAGATTGTTCTCATTTTTCAATCTTATATAGCCTGGATCATCTATCTTGGGAGTGAGTATCTCTCCAGTTACATATTCCTTCTTTCCTCTCCTACGAATGGCCATTCTTATTTCTTAAGGATTGTGACCATTGGAGGTAGTTTGGTCCATGATGTTTGTGGTTGGTGATAGGAGTTGAATTGGTGTCATCGTTCTTGGCATTTGGTAGAATTATTGCAGGGTTGGAATTAGTCGAATTCTCATCATCACATGTAGAACTTGATTGTTCAGCAGACATGTCTCCGTATTTGATCATGATCATCGATGGGCGTATTAGATAAGAAGGCTTACTAGAGCAGTGGCTCTGATACTATGGAAATTTTGAAGATAGAAACATTCATCATTTCTTATTTTAGGATGAAGAATTACAAGAGTATAAATAGCGTACAACAACCTACATAAACTGAGATAAGTGTGAAGAAGAAAGAGAAAATGTATTATTCCATGATAATATTGGGAGAGAGATTACATAGTTAAAACTGGCACCCAAAAGCAACGACTATAAGATCTTTTAGCTAATAACTAGCCGTTAGCTGAATAGAGGAATTGATTAGAAAAAGAAAGTTAATAAAATAAAAGGTTATTTAAGCTCAATATTACATAATATAGGAAGATAAATATCAAAATCTAACACCCCTCCTCAAGCTGAAGAATGGAATCAACCATGTCAAGCTTGCTTTGAATCTCTTGAAATGCCTTTCCTGGGAGACCCGTGGTGAGATTATTTGCAACTTGGAATTTAGATGGGATGAAAAGGATGCAAATAACGGATGATTTCTGAGCCTCCTCGCTATGGTGCATTTTTCAAACTGGGCAATAATGGATGATTTCTCATCATAGTTTAGTTTTGAATATTTTATCGACTACATCATAATAACGGATGAAATGCCTGTCAACTTCGTTATTGAGGCCACATTCAATTTTCTCTTTAATGAAATGCCTGTCAACTTCCACGTGCTTAGTTTTGTCATGTTGAATAGGATCATGAGCAATGTTGATGGAAGATTTGTTGCCATGGATCTGAATTCAACTTTAGCACTAGACCTTGCAACTACATGTTGTTTCTTGCTTCTCCATATAATTGGATTACCTCCTAGGTATATACAGTATCCCGATGTTGATCTCCGTCATCAACTGTTCCAGCAAAATATGCATCTGTGAAGGCTTCAAGTGCCAAATCTTGGCCTCTTTTAAACATAACTACTCTTTCTAGATTACCCTTTAGATAGTGAAGATTTCTGTGAATAGCTTTGAGATGATATTCCTTGGGATTCTGCATGTACCTCACCGCATTCACAGCAAAAGCAATATCTAGTCTTGTATGGGCCTGATAAATCAGTTTACCCACAAGTCTCTGATAATTTCCTTTATCAACAGATTCATCATTGGGAGCCTCATTTAGACCATGATTATTATCTTCAAATGGTGTGTCAACGGGTTTAGAGCCAAGTTTCCCGGTTTCAGTTAGCGAAGCCATAAACATATTTTAGTGCTTAAAAGGCTCTGTTCCAATATAACTGATCGAGTTGCCAAAAAAAAATTGTTCCATTTTATCTGATGGCGTTCCATTTCTAAAGCACTATTTATAATGTTTTTCCTACATGTACCCTTATTTATTAAGGGTGAGAGAATAAAAGGAACATTGCACTAATTATAGTCAAGGTTTTTTCATTTTGATGCTAAAGTTAAAGCATTAACTCACCTCCTTGATATTTTTGTTTTTGTCGACTCCATCAGTTATTTTGGAATGGAGGGTCGCCTTGGCTATTGTTACTCTACCTCTTACATCATCTAAGCTTTTGTTAGCCCCAATAAAAAAAAATTAACACCCTCTTTTGTTCCACCACCTTTCCATATAACATAGTTGTTAAAGCGCTAGGAAAAGCCTAGGGAGCTTGAGTTGCCTAGTCACCAAGGCATGCTAGGGTTACATGAAAAAAGTTGAAAAATAAAAGCCAATTGACGAGAAAATTAGTAAAGGTCCACAAAAGTTCAATTCTTATCAAGCTAATTCAACAAATCCTTGTGACCATTGTAAGCTCCGACCCATCAAGCAAATTGCACGCGCCACATATGTAGTATGCCTTAACCACCTAATGATATCAATTAAACTAGCTATACATGCACCAACTCAGATGTGAGTTCTAGATAGTCAAAACTTTCATCATGTGCACACAACCCCTTTTTGTACATCATCTTGCTGAGGAGACCATCCCCTACCTTCTAGACACTAAGACATCGACTCTGGCCTAGGCAAGCGCCTCGACAACTATGCCATATAGTAGGCTGTCGTGAGGGCATTTCCGTTCATGGATCTCAAAAGCGTCTAATTGTTGTCAGTATTTGGACAATATAATAAAATATTGGGACAATCTACTCCCCTTGCTTGAGATTATGGAGGATATACTCTATCCGAAAAAGTTCAACACCATAAATTGAACTTTAATATGTTTCCCTAACATCTCAAAAATCTTTTGTTGTTTCATACAGGAAGAAGCTTTCACCAATGTCAGGATTCATGGAACCTACGAGTCATGACATGATGAGATTGTTCTCATCCTTCCATCTTCTATAACCTGGATCATCTATCTTGGGTGTGAGAATCTCTCCTGTTACATATTCCTCCTTTCCCCTCCTACGAACGGCCGTTCTCAAGGATTGTGACCATTGGAGGTAGTTTTGTCCATTAAGTTTCTGGTTGGTGATAGGAGTAGAATTGGCTTCAGTGCTCCTGGCATTTGGTAGAATTACTGCAGGGTTGGAATTAGTTGAATTCCCATCATCATATGTAGAACTTAATTGTTTGGCAGCCATGTCACCGTATTTGATCGTGATCAGCGATGGGCGTATTAGAGAAGTGTGTTTAATAGAGCAGTGGCTCCGATACTATGGAAATTTTGAAGATAGAAACATTCTTCATCCCTCATTTTAAGATGAAGAATTACAAGAGTATAAATAGCGTACAACAGCCTACATATTTTGAGATAAGTTTGTCTGACAAACTACCAACAACCTGAAGTTCAAAAAAATAACAAATTCTATAACAAACAAGCTCTATCGAGAAGTTTGAAAAAGAAACAACTTTGAGAAGTTATTTCTAACAGTATGGTTCAGAAATATGGCAAAAGATCCCATACACTGCCATATGGCATGAATGCACAGCATCAGCACAGGCATAAAGGAATGACACCTACTATTCAGTATTCAAAGCAAAAATTAAAGAGGTAAAGCACCAACTCTGTCAGCTCAGATGGAACATCAAGTATTTATGTATATGCAGTATCAAGAGGAGGGCAAGACAATTTAAGCCTACAACAAACTCTTAAAAACTTCTGTGGTTTAATGAAAAAAGTAACAACGGGTGAACAGGCAAACCAACCAAAATAAGCAGACTTCTGCTTTACAGGCACAATATCAAAATTGTACGTCAACATGACACTAGAACAAAAGCACAGATCCAAGAACGCGATTGCTAGACCCTCAGGACAGCAAAAAGCTACTCCACGTTTCAATTTCTCAAACTACAAAGCAATTATCTAAGCAGTAGATCCTTTCGCCTTAAACTAATATCAGCAATCAGTAGATCCTTTCGCCTTAAGAAAATATAATTAGGCAAAAAAATAGAATCACATTTGAATCTTCTTCCCCCAAATTGAAAAAGAAATATTGAAAAGCTTACATTGCTGTATTGACTATAAGCAAGATGGGCAGCATTAGGGTCCTGATAGTAAGCAGCAGTAGCGGCCGGCCCAGATGCAACAGCCTGGGGATAAGCAGCATAATAATAAGCTAGTTGCTGAGCGTCGAGGTAAGTAGAAGCATTTGCATAAGCAACAGCTGGATTCGGATCAACACCAGGCGGATGAACAAGAGAACCGTTCGCGTCGTACTGCTGCTGAAGATTAGGGTTAGCAATTTGGGCTTGTTGGTAGTAGAGAGCATATTGGGGATCAGTGTAGACATACGAAGGGTATAAGGAAGTTGGTGCAGCTGATTCCATCGATGGTGGTTGATTTTGCTGCGCCTCCGCGCCGCTTGCGGCGGTGTCTTCCATGCGACTGGGCAAAGTGCCAAACCCAGGTTTTTTACCAATAATCCCGATTGCCGATGAGACAGACAGATGGGGAAGAAAAGATAGCAAGTAAAATTAAAAATAAATGCCGATTGACGACTAGTCAACTACCACTTATAATGGGTTAATCTTTATATTATATTTTCAACAGAAAAACTGTTAAATTGACCCGTTTTGGCCAATTGATCCGCCTCTATCCCGACATCCATTCCTCATACCGCTTGACCCGTTTTGACCAATTGACTCGCCTCTGACCCGATATCCATTCCTCATACCGCAAAAATGGTCAGAACCTCTCTCCTGCCATTGCTCCACTATCTCCCTCAAAAAAGAAACCTCTTCAACCTCTGCGCCACAACTCCCCCACCTTTTCCTGATCAAAACCGTCACACCATCATCTCCCATTTAACTCACACCCCACAGTTTTTTTTTTTTTTGATTGAACCCCCCCCCCCCCCCCCCCCCCTCCCCGCTAAATAACCCAACCCTTCTTTCTTTCTTGCTAAAAAAACCAACTTCTCTTAAAAGTTTATCCGGCTATCTGGAATAATACTCCAGGTTTTCTATGCTATAATAGGTAGCATGGGACAGCCTACAGAAGCCGAAATGGGGAGGAAGGGGTTAATTTCAAGAACCAAAGTAATCCAGGTATAACATTTTCATGTAAAAAATCACTTCTTTTTTGTAAATTTAATTTGTTTGATTGGAAATTGCAGCCTAAAGGGGAAGGAAGGGTTAATTTGAAGAACCAAAGTAATCCAGGTTTAACATTTTTTTGTAAAAAATCACTTCTATTTTGTAAATTTAATTTGTTTGATTGGAAATTGCAGCCGAAAGGGGAAGGAAGAGGTTAATTTCAAGAACCAAAGTAATCCAGGTTTAACATTTTTCTGTAAAAAATCACTTCTTTTTTGTAAATTTATTTTCTTCGATAATGTGTTGTAAATGTACAGAGGTAGTTTCTGCTCCCACTTTTGTGTATTATTAATAGCGGTGAATCTTTTTGTTGAATTTTAGAGGCTTCTACATTAGTTTCAGTTTGACGCTCGGTTTTGTCTCGGTTTTTGTCTCGGGTTGCTGAATTTTAAGGGCTGCTACAACAATAGCAGTTTGTGTGTCCCTTCATATCATTATTCATCAACTGCTACAAATGATTACTTGCTGGTGTGTTGTAAATGTACAGAGGTAGTTTGTGTGTCCCGTGCATTTGCTTTCCACTTTGTTCTGAAAGATTGAGCTTGGATCAAATAGCCTTAAACCACAAAATATCCTCTCTGCTACAACATGAGCAAATAACTTCCACAACATATTATTGTTTCAACTATTGGCCAGGTATATATATGTGTTAATTATCGTTACTTGAAGTCTAAAACGCAACAATAGTGCTTATGAACAGTTTGGTTTCTGTACTTTTAGTATTTACACATATGCAGTGAAATCTTCATAGCTTTCAAAGGGTCTACCTGCCTCTTGACCATATACAGGCGGTTTTGGTATCGGTTGGTTTTCAGATCGCTACCCTCTTCGGCAAGCACGGATCTCTGTTTACTTCATGTGCCCTTCCAAGAATGACCTTGACGATGTTGTCGCCTCTCTTCACTCCTTCGGTAATCGTCTCCTTTGATAATCGCCCACCATCCTTCATCTTCCTTTAACCTACTTTATATTTTCATCATTTTCCTCTCTATAGTCATGACTACGTGATGTGGTCAACTGATTCATTTTGCTAAATTGTTTCATTATAGACAAATTTAACCCAATCAATAGTGTATATGTAGATCTCCTGCCAAAGAAATTACTTTGGTAATTGGTGATTTATTTGCATGCAGTTTGATATATTGAGTTTCGTTTTGATGTGTTTTTTTCTTTTATTTTTGTGTATGACAATGCTGGATTTCGTCTATGAATAAATCCGGGCCATTTAATCTAGTGGTAATTGAACGAAGATGGTTTTTGGGTGATTTTTAGACTGAGCTTGAGAGTCTCTCTCAAGTTGCCTACGTATCCTGTTATGTTTCAGGAATCAAGTCGGCCGTAGTTCTTGTAGAGGGTTTATATAAGGAGCATAACCCTAATCCTGCCCTTTTCTTCAAGGATTCGGTTACCTTATCATTAAATGGGATTCATTTAAATCCCTAATTCTTAGGAGATAATTTCTCCTTTGCCTTTAATGATGTATCAAGGCCTTAAAGAGGCCAGATTCTTCTCCCCACGTTTATTTATTAAAACGTGCATATAACTGCTCGAGCGTTCGGGCCAGATCAGCCGAGTCTCAATGGTCGCGCTCTACGCCTGTTCTGCTAACCAGACCGACCTGCGGTGGTAAGTTAAGAAGGGCCGAGTTGTCCTCACACCTGGGGTTCAGGTCCGCTTTCTTAGTTAAACTCTAGGGCTCCTGGCCTTTATTAGCTATTAATTATCTGTCTTCAGTTAATGATTAGCCAATATAAAGATGACACGTGGTGAGGGCTAGTCCGACCCTCGTCATAAGCCCCCGAGATCTGACTGAACTACTTGTTGTGAGGTCGGATCTGTTAGAGGTGTTGTTCGGCCAATGTCATCTGGACTTGTAGAGTTTTACGATGGCCTTCTATGTCAGGTGGCAGAGTTATCGTTATGACGCTGTCATTCGTGCCCACGTCTTCTGAGGTGGAACGGTTTTTGAGAACGTGTTTGGGGTTTTATAACCCTTGTCGAATCAGTTGTCTGATCAGCATTTGGCTGATGCCGGCTTTAAGGCCATAAAGTACGTAAGTCTCGCTTCTTCAATGGTGCTTTGGAAGTTTTCCTTACAAGGATTTGTATAAACCTAACACGGGTACGGCATGTGAAGCTCGTCTAAAAGAGTTCCCGGGAGGGGTAGACATTGTGTCTAAAAAATTCTTCCCGCCGTGCCGCGCTCCTTGATTAGTGCCTTCTATGACCGCTCGCTTCTCGCTTCAATTGCTCCTGCCAAGCAGCCTCAAGCCAACGCTTCTGTGGAGAATCTTACCTCTGCTACAGAGTCTGGCCAGAACTCAGCCGTTAATGCTTCTTTGTTTTTTTTACGAACCCGACCTGAGGAGCTCAGCTCGGGTCCCTTTGGGGACTTAGGAATTTTACTTCGCAAAGTTAGTAAGCCCAACATATGGAGCCCGACAAATTTATCCGACATGCGGACTTGCGCGAGTCTAACCTATAGACTGGTTGTTTAGAGTTGGTCCAAACTGCAGAGCTCAGCTTTGCAAACGCATTGAGCCTGACATTCAGTGCTCTGAATTTCCGTCCGTCAATTGGACTTGTTCTTTAAGGAGTCCGACCCGCGGAGCTCAATTCGATGAGTTCGACCTGCAAACTTTGTTGAGTCCGACATGCGGAGCTCAAACTTTGGAGTCCGTCCAGTAGACTTTGAAGAAAAGTTGTCCGTCCTGCAGACTTAAGAAAAAAATTTGGGTCCGCCCTGCGGAGCTGACTTTTGAGTCCGATCTGCGAACTCAAGTTTTGGAGTCTGTTCTGCAGACTTTGGAGAAAAGCTTCAAAATTGTAACATGAACAATGTTTTTACAATATCTTATTAAGTTCTCTTGGTTATTGCAAACTTGTTGAGTCTGACTTACAGGGCTCAGTTCAGTGTCTGTCCTGTAGGCTTAATTAATTGGGTCTGACCTGCAGATTAAATTTTTTAGAGTCTGCTCAGACAGACTTAATGTTTTGAGTGACTTGCAGACTTAATAAATTTGACCGAGTCCGATCTATGGAGCTCAGTTGGTCTGTCCTGAAGACCTTATAATATTGACTGAGTCAGACCTGCATATCTCAAGTTTCTGTCCGTCCTACGGACTTAATAAAATTTGCTGACATATGTATGTTGAGTCCGACCGGCGGAGCTCAGATGTCAGTTTTAATGATTTGAGCGGAGCCCGTTTTGTGGAGCTCGGCTTGTCTGTCTTGCAGACTTAATTTTTTGGAGTCTGCTCAGGCGAACTTGATTATTTGAGGTCTGCTCATGCACACCTTATTTTTGAAGTCTTATATGCAGACTTGATTATTTGAGGTCCGCTAAGGCACACCTTATTTTTTAATTCCGATACAAAACTTGATTATTTTGCTTTTTAAGTCCGGCAAACTTACCTTGCTTTTTCTGGTTATTTTCCTTGCAATTTTTTCGGATGGCTGCTCATCTGATCTGCTCTTCCAGCCCTCCAGTATGCCATGCAATAACTTAATAGTTTTTGGATGGATACTCAATTTAAAGCATTTGCCTTAGTGTTTTTATTTTTATTTTTATGCTCTGGTGTCCATCATGCGGACTTAAACAGTTTCTATTGTAAACTTTATAGGGCCCGACCTGCAGAGCTCGGTGGGTCCGTCCTGCGGATTTAATTAGTTCATCCTTTGGGAACTTAGATCCTGACCTGCAGAGCTCGGTTGATCCGTCCTGCGGACTTAACTAGTTCATCCTTTGTGAACTTAGATCCTGACCTGCAGAGCTCGGTTGATCCGTCCCGCGGACTTAACTAGTTCATCCTTTGTGAACTTAGAAATTACATTGAGTCCGTCCTGCGGATTTAATTAGTTTGTCCTTTGCAAGCTTTCTGAGTCTGACCTGCAGTACTCAGTTCGAAATATCTGACTAGCAGATTTGGGAAGTTTGAACTTTTCCAAACTTGATCAAAGCCATCACGTATAATGGAAAAGATATTTGCTATTGAAATAACATGAGTGTGATAACACAGAGTAGCAAAATTAAAACTGAGAAAATTAAGCAATTTAATAAAGTTTGGAACCTGTCCGAGACGCGTAATTTGTAGAGGTTGTTGGCATGCCAACTTCGTGGAATGATCTTTCCATTATGGAGAGCTCGTACTTGGAGAGCTTGCAAGCTCGTATTTGAAGAGCTGAAGAGCTCGTATCTGGAGCGCTGAAGAGGTCGTATATGGTTCTGAGCCGAGCTTGGTTTTACAGAAGAAGTGCCGAGCCGAGCTAGGTCCGATACCGAGGCGAGCTCGGTCTTATAAAATATTTGCTCGAGAGAGCTCTAAATATGATGCCGAGGCCGAGCTCGGTCTTATATAATATGATTCTGAGCCGAGCCGAGCTCGGTTTTATAAAAGATTTTTCTCAAGAGAGCTCCAAATATGATGCCGAGGCCGAGCTCGGTCTTATAAAAGATTTGCTCGAAAGAGCTACAAGTATGAGGCCGAGGCTGAGCTCGGTCTTATAAAAGATTTGCTCCAGAGAGCTCCAAATATGATGCCGAGGCCGAGCTCGGTCTTATATAATATGATGCCGAGCCGAGCTCGGTTTTATAAAAGATTTGCTCGAAAGAGCTCCAAATATGATGCCGAGGACGAGCTCGGTCTTATATAATATGATGCCGAGCCGAGCTCGGTCTTATATAATATGATGCTGAGCCGAGCTCGGTTTTATAAAAGATTTGCTCGAAAGAGCTCCAAATATGAGGCCGAGGCCGAGCTCGGTCTTATAAAAGATTTGCTCCAGAGAGCTCCAAATATGATGCCGAGGCCGAGCTCGGTCTTATATAATATGATGCCGAGCCGAGCTCGGTTTTATAAAAGATTTGCTCGAGAGAGCTCCAATTATGATGCCGAGGACGAGCTCGGTCTTATATAATATGATGCCGAGCCGAGCTCGGTCTTATAAAAGATTTGCTCGAAAGAGCTCCAAATATGAGGCCGAGGCCGAGCTCGGTCTTATAAAAGATTTGCTCGCAAGAGCTCCAAATATGATGCCGAGCCGAGCTCGGTCTTATATAATATTCTGGCCGGGCCGAGCTCGGTCTTACATAATATGCTGCCGAGGCCGAGCTCGGTCTTATAAAAGATTTGCTCCAGAGAGCTCCAAATATGATGCCGAGGCCGAGCTCGGTCTTATATAATATGATGCCGTGCCGAGCTCGGTTTTATAAAAGATTTGCTCGAAAGAGCTCCAAATATGATGCCGAGGCCGAGCTCGGTCTTACATAATATGATGCCGAGCCGAGCTCGGTCTTATAAAAGATTTGCTCGAAAGAGCTCCAAATATGAGGCCGAGGCCGAGCTTGGTCTTATAAAAAGATTTGCTCCAGAGAGCTCCAAATATGAGGCCGAGGCCGAGCTCGGTCTTATAAAATATGATGCCGAGCCGAGCTCGGTCTTATAAAAGATTTGCTCCAGAGAGCTCCAAATATGAGGCCGAGGCCGAGCTCGGTCTTATAAAAGATTTGCTCTAGAGAGCTCCAAATATGAGGCCGAGGCCGAGCTCGGTCTTATATAATATGATGCCGAGCCGAGCTCGGTCTTATAAAATATTTGCTTGAGAGAGCTCTAAATATGATGCCGAGGCCGAGCTCGGTCTTATATAATATGATGCCGAGCCAAGCTCGGTTTATAAAATATTTGCTCGAGAGAGCTCCAAATATGATGCCAAGGCCGAGCTCGGTCTTATAAAAGATTTGCTCGAAAGAGCTCCAAATATGATGCCGAGGCCGAGATCGGTTTTATAAAAGATTTGCTCGAGAGAGCTCCAAATATGATGCCGAGGCCGAGCTCGGTCTTATAAAAGATTTGCTCGAAAGAGCTCCAAATATGATGCCGAGGCCGAGCTCGGTCTTATATAATATGCTGCCGAGGCCGAGCTCGGTCTTATAAAAGATTTGCTCGAAAGAGTTCCAAATATGATGCCGAGCCGAGCTCGGTCTTATAAAAGATTTGCTCGCAAGAGCTCCAAATATGATGCCGAGCCGAGCTCGGTCTTATATAATATTCTGCCGAGGCCGAGCTCGGTCTTACAAAAGATTTACTCATTTAAGTTGTAGAAACGGGAATAAATGCCAATAAGAGTTTGTACCTGGAGAGCTCGTATTTGGAGAGTTTGGGAGCTCATACGGGGCGAGCTCATGCTGCGTGGGCTCATTCGGGCCGAGCTCATTCTGGTGGAGCTCGTTATGGCCGAGCTCCGGAGATTTGGATGAAGATCTTGGATGGAAAATTCGCAGCTTCTTTTGGTGATACAACAGCATTTTTCCGGCAACGATCGGGTATCGAAACGGACTCCGATCGGCGTGAAATTCGGAGGGCTTGTTCATCCCTCCTTCTTCTTCAATCTGAATGGTGGAATTCTTGTTCCAATGGTGAAATCTCGGGAAATAAGCCTCCGATCTTACTGCGTTTTTGGTGACTGTTGTGTTTTTGGTGATACAACAACTTTCTGGCAATGATCGGATATCTAAACGGACTCCGATCGGCACAAAATTTGGTGAGCTTGTTCATCCCTCTTTATTCTTCAATCTGAACGGTGAAAATCATGTTCCAACGGTTCAATCTCCGGAAATAATCTACGGATCTGACAGCATCTGCTTCTTTTTCGATGATACAACAGCGACTTTCAGGCGACAATCGGGCCTTTAAACGGTCTCTGATCGGCACAAAATTTGGAGGGTTTGTTCGTACTTCCTTCTTATTTAATCTGAACGGTGGTACTCTTATTCCAACGGTTCAATCTCCGGCAATAAGCTCCGGATCTGACTGCGTTTTGGCATGTTTTTGCCATTGTTAACTTGATCACGAACCTCATCGATCCATTACCGGTAGAAGATCCTCCTTCTAGCGCCATTTGACGATGCTAGATTTCGTCTATGAATAAATCCGGGCCATTTAATCTAGGGGTAATTGAACGAAGATGGTTTTTGGGTGATTTTTAGACTGAGCTTGAGAGTCTCTCTCAAGTTGCCTACGTATCCTGTTATGTTTCAGGAATCAAGTCGGCCGTAGTTCTTGTAGAGGGTTTATATAAGGAGCATAACCCTAATCCTGCCCTTTTCTTCAAGGATTCGGTTACCTTATCATTAAATGAGATTCATTTAAATCCCTAATTCTTAGGAGATAATTTCTCCTTTGCCTTTAATGCTGTATCAAGGCTTTAAAGAGGCCGGATTCTTCTCCCCACGTTTATTTATAAAAACGTGCATATAACTGCTCGAGCGTTCGGGCCAGCTCAGCCGAGTCTCAATGGTCGCGCTCTACGCCTGTTCTGCTAACCAGACCAACCTACGGTGGTAAGTTAAGAAGGGCCGAGCTGTCCTCACACCTGGGGTTCATCTCCGCTTTCTTAGTTAAACTCTAGGGCTCCTGGCCTTTATTAGCTATTAATTCTCTGTCTTCAGTTAATGATTAGCCAATATAAAGATGACACGTGGTGAGGGCTAGTCCGACCCTCTTCGGTGTACTTTCTTAGATACGAGAGTGTGAACAACAACGACACTGAAAGCGCTAAACTTTGCAATATACGGAAGGACAATTACCTTTATGTCATCGTCCGTGTGTTGGAATGGAATTGAAGATTTTTCATACATGGATGAAAGGTAACAATTTTTTCATCACTTAAAACAATATGCAACATTATTGGTTTATTTCTAATATGCAAGGAGGTCACGGTGGGTTTGTGGGGATTATTGGGATACATTAATTAAGAAGCAAAGATGCAACTACCTTAACTTTATTGAGGCATGTATGAAAATTATGACACTACATGCTAACATTCTAGATGCTCAATTATCTTTCTTGATGTGCTAGCTGTGGGAAATGGAAGGGCCTATTTTATTCTTGGAGCTAGCTGTTTAACACTCAGGTCACCGCCACTTATCCTCATTCTACCAAGAGCAGTACAAATGAATTGAGTTTGATACAAAACCAAAATCTGGAAGTATGCTACAAATACCTTCATGCTTACAAAAAGAGAATGAGTGGCTTCTTGAGAAGTACAATGATCTATTTACAGAGAAAGTAGATGCTTACAAGACGAATCATTTACTTTTCATTGTCATTATACTATATGTGAGATACGTTTGCACATTTAAATTTCATTTTATTTTGTCGTTTTGTTTTACCACTCATTTTGCACACTTACATTTTATTTTATGTTCTTAAAAAAATCATTCTATGTTTGCCATTTTTCGTTGCTACTAATTTTCAAATGTTGGGTTTTCATACTAATAATATAGTAATAATAATAATGCTATGATTATAATCATTTTAACATATTATATACGAATTACTCTAAATAAATGTCACTTCATGAATGATTTTACTGTCATATTGTAAATTTGTAACGTCCATGTCTCGGATATCGAGTTCATACTCGAAAAATGAACGTTTGACACGTAACATTTAGAGTAAAACCATAAATCTTACGTATACTCATATCATATCAGATAAATGTAGAAAGTACGAAAATAGGAGAATCAAAAGCCGTCGAGTTACTACACACTTTGTCATCAATGTTGAGGTCACACCGGAGATAGGAGAATCCCAAACATTAACATGAAGAGTGGTATGTTGAGTGACCACGACATCAATCCCATCTAAACACAAATCGTTATCACACACACCATCTATCCTGCAGACATATCAAGACCACATACGAAAATAGCGCCCTTGTTTGTTTTGGGTATTTTGAGGCTAAATTACAATTTTGGTCATCTAACTAGACACTTTTTCGATTTTGGTCCTAGTTTTTCTCCGGCGACAATTTTAGACCTGTAAGTGGTCTTTTTTTTTCAAAAATAGTCCTGAACGCCGGAAAGACCACTTACATGACTAAAATTGTCGCCGGAAAAGACCAATTTTAGTCATGTAAGTGGTCTTTCTGGCGTTCAGGACTAGTTTTGCAAAAAAAAAGATCACTTACAGGACTAAAATTGTCGCCGAAGAAAAACCAGGACCAAAATCAAAAAACGTATCTAGTTAGAGGACCAAAATTATAATTTAACCGGTATTTTGGATTGAGATTTTTAAATATCACATCACCAATCATTTATTACAAATCTCTTATCAATCAATTCTTCAACTACAAATAAAAAAATATTAAATCACTCATCACCATTTCACTTTATTTACTTTATTACATTTTCTAACATTATTTTATTCATTATACTACTTTATTTCAAGAAAAATGATGCACAAACCACTACATGCTTGGTATCCAATAATTAAAGCGATTAATTATTTATTATGATAGGTCCCAACAAAATATGTGGTGTTGATTGTGTTGTGTAAGATGTTGTGATGAGAGAATTAGTGGATGTATCACTACTCTTATTTCAATTTCTCTCACCACTAATTTTTTTTATCTATACAAATTTAAAAAAAAAAAACATTTTAACTTTCTAATCATTACTCCAAAATCATTTTTATAATATTTTATTATCCATTAGTATATAAAAAACCCAAAAAAAAAAAAAAACTCCAACCCATAATATTTTATTATCATTATAAAAAACAAAAAAAAACTACAACCCAAAACAAACGGCATGTTGTTGCAGGGCTATGAGCCGAGGAAATCTGTTGATTGATCACTACTCTGAAACCCAGTCCATTCTGGTTGAGCTATAGAGAGTGATGATACCACGCGTAGTATTATGTTTGTGCTGGTTCTGTGACGCCCGTCCCGGATACCGAGTCCTTATCCGGAAAGAACGCCCGATATGCATATATTAACTTTTTAAATCGTCAAAAGTAATATATACATAAGCCTCGTAACAATTAATCAGAGTAAAAACGGCGTAAATTAAAACTGAAGATAACTCGAAAAGATTGTCAAACGACAAACAACGGATCACCAGTTCCAAAATCTACGTCTAAGTTAAACAACATTTATTTCGTTGTTTGGAAATTTCGTTGTTTGGAAAGAACGTCCGGGACGGGGCGTCACAGGTTCTCAGGATCTTGAACCGCATGCAAAAAAGTTAGTAGAAAACAAGGTCCAATTGTGCGTGTTAAGAAATGGGTTGAGGGCTAAACATGTGCAGCAACCATTAAAAGATTCATGAGAAGAAACAAATAGTTAGCAGTATATCATCAAATAATTAAATGAGAGTTTAAACATACATATCATGGAGCTTATTTCTTGAAACCAAATATAAATGCCAATACAAGAGAAAGATTTAAAGATTAAAAATAAAAATAAAACACAGATTATATTATATGGAAGAAAAAATTAATTCAAAAAAATAATAATCAGAAGGCTTCATCGTATCTGTTCTCTCTAGTCCCACATATAATCCACGAGCCATTTACGCGACAGCAGGCATGTCCTTAAGCCAAGCATCCAACGGTTTTCCAATTGAATAAACAATGAAACCAATCTCCCTCAGTTTCTCTACATTGATTATGTTCCTACCATCAAACAGAAAAGCTGGTTTCTGCATGTTGTCATATATCTTCTGATAATCAAGAGTTTTGAATTCGTCCCATTCTGTGAGGATGCAAATGGCATGAGCATCCTTTGTTGCAGCATATGCATCCCAAACTACACTAACTTGCTTCAAAGCCGTTGGACTCATTGGTTGGAGATGAAGAGGATGATCCCAATCGAACTTATTCATGGTAAGGTCTCGTTGGATTTGATCCTCAGTGACTTGTGGATCGTATATGCTCAACATAGCCTTGTCTCCCAAAAGCCCCTGGCAGACATCTATAGCCGGGGTCTCTCTGGTATCACCAGTGTCTTTCTTGAAAGCAAAACCTAAGACAGCGATTTTCTTGTTTGCAACAGTATTGAACATGGAGGAAACTATGCGGTTAACAAAACGGTTCTTTTGATAGTCGTTAACCTTGATGACTTGTTTCCAGTACTCTGCTACCTCAGGGAGACCATTGCACTCACAAATGTAGACTAAGTTCAGAATATCCTTCTGGAAGCAAGACCCGCCGAAACCAACACTAGAGCTAAGAAACTTAGGGCCAATTCTTGTATCTTTACCAACAGCATATGAAACCTCAGAAACATTGGCCCCAGTAGCCTCACAGAGAGCAGACATAGCATTAACGGATGAAATTCGTTGTGCCAAGAAAGCGTTGGCAGCAAGCTTTGAAAGCTCAGCTGACCATAAATTGGCAGTGATTATGCGGTCTTCTGGGACCCAGTTTGCGTAAACCTCTTTCAGTGCTTGGATAGCTTTCTGGCCTTCAGGGGTCTCCCTGCCACCGATGAGGACCCTGTCAGGATTATACAAATCCTGAATTGCAGTTCCTTCTGCAAGAAATTCTGGGTTTGAAAGAATCTGAAAGTTGATTCCTTTGCTATTGTGAGTCAAAATCTTTTCAATTGCCTCGGCTGTTTTGACTGGAACGGTCGACTTCTCTACAACGATTTTGTTTGATTTGGACACATCAGCAATCATGCGAGCTGCACTCTCCCAGTATGTGAGATCTGCAGCTTTGCCAGCTCCAAGACCCCGAGTCTTGGTAGGAGTGTTAACAGAAACAAAGACAATGTCAGCCTCATGAACATGTTTCTCCACATCAGTGCTAAAGAAAAGATTCTTCCCTCGGCATTGCTTCACCACATCATCAAGGCCGGGCTCATATATAGGAAGGTGGTCGCTGTTCCAGGCAGTAATTCGAGAAACAGAAATATCTACCACAGCCACTTCAATAGAAGGACACTTGAGTGCTATTACTGCCATGGTTGGGCCTCCCACATATCCAGCTCCAATACAGCAAATCTTCACCATGTTGCTTTTGTAACTTCAATCTGGGAAGAAAAACAACATAAATTTCAGAAAGGAGCAATTGGAACAGAACTGGCATTAGGATAGTAAAAAAATAAATCAATTATAAATCAATCAAGAATGACTCAAATTGTCTCCATTAATTATCATCACACCACCAACTTGATATAGCTGGAATCTATTTGCAGGCCAATCCAGGCCCCATTAAACCATTACTCTTATGATAATAACGTGCAACAAGTGTAAAGTTGAACAGATCTTTAGCACACAACACATCATCTGATTACAGGGGACTCCTCTACGGATTACGTATGAACGTAAAGGGCAGGTGCATCATGAATAGTACTGAATTGACTTGCACAGCAAATCAGATTTCGATCAGAAGGAGGATCAGATCAAAACAGATGTTACTACTACAATAGAATTAGGAAGGAAAATGAAACGTAAAAGCAATCCAGATTAAACAAAATGCACGCAGAAATCCTTAACCAAAATAAAGCACCGATTTTTGATAACACAACGATCCCATTAGAACCTTATAACTGGATCATAGTGATTTGCCACGATGCGTTCAATGCAGATACATTACAGATATCAAAGTTTGAATCATACTTCGAAAATTCAGGTAGATCTAACAGAAAAAACTCGAGCAATGCATCAAGCTCCGTAATTGTAACGCCCCTCCACAATTCCGGGATTCCGGGATTAATAGAGGTAGTATTATTAAAAATCAGCTACGCGTAATCAAAACCGAGAGCAACAAAAATCACGTACATGATCAATCAGTAGGGATGTAAAAAAGACAACAATTTAGCTCAAACAGAAAGCACAAAACGAAAAGCTGTTAAAGTCTCGACTTTTTCTCCAATGTGGAAAGTGGATTACAAAAGAAACAAAAACGACTCATGAGCTTAAATTTTGAAGGTATCCGTGCAAAATGCAATGAAGAAACATAGAATTGGAGGGAAAAAAAACCTCTTTTTTGAGAAATTCCTTTTGCCGGGGTTGAAAGAAGAGAGAGAAAATAGATCTTGACAAAGCCGACAGTTTGGTGAGTGAAGAATATGAATGCGCAGAGGTCGGTCGCCTTCTTTTATAAGGGGTGGCAGGTGAAGAACATGAAAACAACAGTAGTATTCTCCGTCCTTCTCTTAGGTGGTTCTAATTGTTATAAATAATTACCGATGGTGTCTTCACACTTACACCTTATCTTAATCGAATTTAAGTCACAAAATAATTTTTATCTTCATCGAATTTAAATCGGCATTAGAAAAAACAATTGATATTTTCCGATTGAAATTTGGTGTTTTCTCGGGAAAGAAAAAATTAGCTAGATATTTTTACATGAATCTAATTTGAGTAGAGTTTTCTACACCCATTAAATTACATTTGAAATATTTCTATTAAAATTAAGTCAATAAATTATAACGTTCCGTCTAAAATTGAGTCATAATCATGAAGTGCAGGCCCGCCGAGAACCATGAGTATTATGTGCTGGAACTGCCGGGGTTTAGGCCAACCTCGGGCACTTCGAATTTTAAAGACCATCGTAAATAGTTTCAATCCGTTGATTTTATTTTTGTCAGAAACAAAACTCAATAAAAATAAATTTCAATCTGTATTCTCCATGCACCGGGGCATCCACCAACTCACAACAAACAAGGTCTAGCATGGCCTCCGGTATCAAGCATGCACATTGCGTGGTCTCCACGCTCCACGCTGGGGCTCGGATGCACAACAACGATGGCCAAAGTATGTGTGGGGTCGGAAACTATGGCCTGAGAACTAGACTTGCTACCTGACTGAGGCGGACTAGCCGTAAGAGAACCACCTATAGGAGCAGCTGGACTGGCGGGTTTGAAGGGCGGTTATGTTAGGAAATCAAACGAGTAGCGCAGCGGAAAATAAAATTTTGATTTCCGATCCAAGGATCGACTTTGTTTAAACAATAAATATATAACAAGGAGGACAAAGGTTATACCTTTCTTGATCTTAAAGATCGAAGCTTTGACCGTCCGATAGTAGTAGATGCGCGTAAGCCGTCCAAGCGTCTGGCCTATATCAGTTATCCACACGAACGCCTCGCCGGAATCCTCCCGGATCGCTATTAGAAAAAATTCGACTGCTATGTCGACCTTTTTCTCCCGTACAATACTCTCTCTAAGAAATTCTCTATTTTTCTCAAGAACTATTAGCTCTTGGAATTATGATGTACAAAAGGGCTAGCCAACCCCTTTCTTTTATAGATGAAGGTGGCGCTCCTTTCTTCTCCCAAACTGATTGGGATTAGCTTCTAGTAGATTGATGAGAAAGAAAAACATTTTCCCAATAAAATAAAGAAAATCTCTTTAATTGATTTATCTCTTTTATTTTAATAGATATTATCAATATCTTATATTGAATATATTTATCTTATTACCATAATTCTATTTTCCAAAAATCAATTAATACCCAATATTAATATTATGATAATCTTATTAATTAATTTGCACAATCCAAGTGTATCCAATACACTTAGCAACCTGCGCCCCTTTTGCTAATTTATTGGCTT
This sequence comes from Gentiana straminea, assembly GCA_036785695.1. Lineage (NCBI taxonomy): Eukaryota > Viridiplantae > Streptophyta > Magnoliopsida > Gentianales > Gentianaceae > Gentiana > Gentiana straminea. The sequence continues at coordinate 15,416,307 of JAVUPR010000497.1, read as the reverse complement.
CCGGAATATTCTTTAATTAATAATATAATTAATATCTTGTATTTAATTTATTCATAATAAAAAATACCATCATAGTAATTTACCACTATAACATTTATAGTCTCGAGATAAAACTTTCCTTATTTGGTCATCAACTATAATCGCATTTTAATCCGACTCGACATTCATATGTGTGTGACCTGATAGGCTTCCGAATATGTTGGCCGTAGACATAAGGCGCAATTACGAAAATGCCCTTTCAACTATAATGATCATGGATAGAGTTTAGCAACACGTCCATGACCCCCATTCATCGGAAGAGTCAATACGCAATGATTACTACCTTTCATGTGCTCGGTTAGCGTGTAAATATAATCTTATCGCTGTAGTAATATCCATACGATCGTAACTTGATCGTATCCCATAATATGGATATCAAGCTCTCTCGGAATAACTCAGTTACTCCTACTTTGCAAAGATTTATGAGAATTAGACATTCCTTATGGGAATGCCCTTTCGGATATTCACTCTTACTCATAGGGCACGCGATTCCCAGACGACCTAACATGTATACTCCGCATGTTTCAGTATCATACCCGATCACTACCGCATGATCGCCCCATGGCTAAGGGAAACCTCAATAGAGTCAAAGAATGACAATCCACACCGTGATGCCATGCTGACTCCGGTCCTAAGGATAATTACACAACCGTCACATAGTGTGACACTTAACAGTGTAAGTGGGTCAGTCTAACGTACGCATTCTCTAATACACGTCCACGTACAGTCCAAGTGTCTCTACACTTTGATAGACGAGATATTTCCTACCCTTAAAAATAGAAGACATCTAGTACGTGCTAGTCTGTTCGCACTGTCAAAGCCCTATTCAACGGTACATCAGCCTAGAGTCATTTAAGTATCAAACTTGTTAAAGTGATTAGAAATCTCATCAACCATAATCACTATCATGGTTTCTCTATCACGGTTTAATACTAAGGGCGTTATCATATACACAATATCACAAATTGGTCTAATAAATACACAAAGTATATATATAATAACAAAAGTGTTTTTATTAATCATAACAAAGTTATTACATGAGCTTAAATAGACTGTAAATGACCCGACCCGATCAGATCCGGTCCTACCTGATTGGGTTTAGGACACATATTCAACATGTTATAGGCTATACAAGGCTTAGCCGAGAAATCCACTCTTTCAAGCAAATTGGAGTGACGATTTGCAGCTAGCCACGTGCCATATGGTAGATGCTTTTGTTGTTCGATCAATAATTCCCGGTCCAATTCAGACAAAACTTAATTGTATGATCAACACAACCACATTAAAAACACATGTTAAGAAGGCGTCCATACAACATAAGACATTGCACGTCTTCCCCAAGAACATTCTGCGTAATAACTCGACGGAGAAGGGCATTGGTAGAAAAAGAAACCAACAATTGGAAATGGTTAACAATTTTTTTCTCCATGCACCCGAAATGGTTAAAGTCCTAGCAATGTGCCGACAGACCAATAGCGTGTTCAGGTGGGTCAGAAGGCCAATGATTTACACCCAAAACTCTGCCTTAGTGAAGAAATCATCCATGGCCCTTCATTGACCATGACACTCGCGTAAAAGAACAAGAAATTCGTCAAAACACCAAGGACCATCCTTCAAAAACCCTAGCTTTGTCATTAGGGTTTTTAAACACAAATTGAAACATGTTCCTCATAAGACTCAATGAACGGTCTAGGTCACCATTAGCAACATCGGATTGCGATAGAGTTGATTGTGTTCCTCTTCTGACGTTAGGGTTAAATATTGCAGTAGATTGGTAGGAGTCTCCTTCTCCATTAGGGCTTGGGATTGGAGGGTGGTTTCTCAAGAAAGGAAAAAATTAGCTATATATTTTTACACGAACCTAATTTGAGTCGTTAGATGAGAGTTTTCTACACCCATTAAATTACATTGAAATATTTCTATTAAAATTAAGTCAATAAATTATAACGTTCCGTCTAAAATTGAGTCATAATCATGAAGTGTAAAATTGAAAATAAGTATATGATGTGTTAAGATTTTTATAAGTGTGAAAAAACTTTACCTTTCTAAATTATTATCAATTGATATAACAAATAAGCCTGTAAGTGAGCCTTAAAGTTCGATTCGATTCGGCGTGTTCGGCTCGAAAAAGTTCGGTTCGGGGCTCGGCTCGTATCATCAAACGTAGAATAGGGCCTTGGAAATTGGTATTCGGACAAACGAGCCGAACATGTTCGAACATGTTCGGCTCGTAGAGTTGCAGGGTATTTTTGGACATGTTATGTTATATTTTGGAATAGGGCCTTGAACATTTTGGACATATTATGTTATATTTTGGGACATGTAATGTATTATTTTGGTTTTGGACATGTATTTTTGAACTAGAATTATTTATTGGGTATTTTTGAATTTTCGGACCGAACATGTTCGAACTATTCGAACTGTTCGAGCCGAATAGTACCGAATATTTTTCCCTTTTTTTAAGTTCGAGCCGAACCGAATCATGATATTTTAGGCTCGAAAATTTCGAGCCGAATCGAGCCCTGTATTCGAACATGTTCGAGCCGAGCCGAACTACTCCAGGGTTCGATAGGGTTCGGCTCGTTTACAGGCCTAATAACAAATGCAACGGTTACAAGACTTGTAATGTTGATTAGATGAATATAAGTTGGAGCTGAAATGGAAAAAATATAGATAATTAGTAAATAAGACACTTTTGGAAAGTATTTAAGTAAAATGAATACCCAATAAGTTTTATAGAAAGAATGACAATTTCTCCGAGATTTAAAGCTTAAAAAAAAGACGTCTGAAAAAACCACGGCTGGTGCATTTTTTGTGTTTTTCTCTTTCCTCCCAAATTTTTAAACACCAACACCTTTTTGATATAGATCACCAAAAGTGATAAAAATTTCACCATTTTTTCATCCTCTTTGTTGAGATTTTGTTTGATATCGTTGCATCGTTCATGAGATTCACTGTTAAAATTGACTATGCGATATCTATCATGAATTTCAAACAATAGTGAATTTTGACGATGTATTTCGAAAGTGAACTTTCCAATATTACGTTGGAATATGGTTGACGATGCTCAGAATAATCGCTACTGAAATCGGGTTAAGAACCGGGTAGTCGGACTTCGTGAGGATAATCCGACTACTATAAATGGTGGATTTGTTGGTGGAATATAGTTGGGCCAATGCAGGATTGGATGTTTACATACCCTTGTAGATTTAAGAGATCAAGCTATGATAACGTAGTGTTACTCAATGTAGTCCTAAATGTCGGAGAAGACGGTCCTTTTATTGGCCTCCATTGTGGGATGAGTTAAGGATGCCATTACCGTCGTCATGGTCAATGATCCGAGACGGTTGATAGGGTAGTCATGGTGCAATCATGGCCCTATAAGCAAGAGTTATGGGGCATTTATAGAAACATGGGATAATTTCATGTTTGACCATATAACTACTGTTTGAGTTCATAAAGGTTTATACCGAGTTGTCTGTATTTATACCGAGGTGAGCATGCACCATGTCGGTGATACGAGCTGGTAATAAATCTTTACGTCGAACTGACTTTGGGTATCATGATACGACATGTACTGAGTTCAGGGCTCATAAGCCCTTTTCACCTCGTGATGGTTACCTTACTTGAAGTGGAGATTCATTTGAGGTCGGTGTATCCCTGGGCTTGTTAGTCCTGTTTTGCCTAGAAGATCCAAAATAGTCAATTGGTGCCATGCGTGTGCTCCGGGTCATACCCACGTCAAAAGCCCCTCAGACCTGAATGATGGCGTAAAAATTAGTTTTTGTTTGCTCAATGAAGACGTGGCACAACATGTATGGCTGTATACCAAATGCTTATGACATTAACGGTGCTCATATTCGATATTTGAAAGACTTTCTGCTTATCTCCCTATGTCTCTTCGTGTTTCTTGGAGATCGTGCACATTTTAATTATTGATTTAACGGATAGGCTTCTGCGTTAGTGACTTGACGGTGTTGTCTTTGCCATCGGGGAACCATTTGTCTCCTTTTTTATGGACGTTATAATAGATTCATTTTTTTTTTAATTCAAAGTATCTTATTTTTCTTCCGAAAAATATTTTTCAAGTATTCTAAATGATTTTCGAGGATTACTTTTGGGTATTTGGAGAGTCATTCTTCGGACGGACTCTTAGCCTTCCCTTGGCTATAAAAGCAACCTTTGGGGTGTGACCATTGCCTCAAACGATTCCACACCTTTTTCACTATCATTTGATTCGAGACGAGTCATTCCTCTATAAACATTTCGGCCAGGAGGAGACCAATTTGGTACTTGTAATTGTTTCGTCCAATATATTAAGAGATGGACATCGCAACCTAGAATTTAAGGATGATGTCCCTCCTCTTAAATGCGTTTGAGCTTATAATATCAACATGGTATCAGAGCCATCCATTTTTGTGCAAGTTTCAAGTGTCTTTGTTGGCCTTATAGTGCCTTTTAGATGCATTGTGTGCATGTAGCATGTGTTCTTTATAGACTCACGCTTGAGGGGCGTGTTAAAGTGTCCCACATTGGGCATATGTAATTATTTCACCCACCACATTAAGAGATGACTTCCTCACCTCATAACCTAGGTTTTGAAGACGGTGCCCCTCCTCTTTATATGTATTTGGCTTATATTTTCAACAAAACCAGAGGAATTTGACTCCGTGGTGAAGATCGGGGAAGGCAAATACATCCTCCTTCCCACTTTTGCCCCTCATGGGATATGCACATTACCAATGTATCTCTGATCCATGAGTGGCCGGTGGTGGATTCAGGGGAATGTACTTCCCATGGATGATCGCTACGTTGCCGGGTTGACCGAGTCAGAGTTGGTTGACCGATCATACCGGGATATGGTTTCCGTAAGCTTATTATGCCTTTTTCTATGGTTTTTATTTTCTAATACGCCGTTTTCTTGACATATTTTTCATTCTTCACAGAAGTTCTTGATGTGGAGGGAGGCCTGCCGACGCTAAGTGAAGGTTCTAACCGAACTGACCGGCTTCAACCACGGATTTCTGCCTTGGAAGCCGAGAACGCTTATCTCCATAGAAGTCTTGCCGAGACGGAAAAATCCAAAGAGGTTGAGGTTGAGGTTGAGGTGGAGGTTAACCGAGAGCTGATGGATTGATACACTAAACTCGTAAAAGAGAATGCCGATTTTGGACATAAGATTATTTTGTAAGCTCAAATATGCTGGAGAGGACTCGATGCGATTTCACAAGCAAGCGAAAGGAGGGAACCAAAGAAACTAGGATCTTTGGGTGATAACACCCTAATCGGGTACATATTATGCTATGAGGGGGAAATACTTGTGTGGAGAGGGATTTTGAAGTAAAATGACGGGTGAAATGATCAGAATCACACAATTTAAAAATAGAATGAAACTGTGTGGTGTGTGTGTCTCCACACCTTGTGGAGACACCACACAAGAACCACCCGCCATGAGGTCCCACATTAATTAATTTTCTAAAATCGACCACGAATGAAAGAAAACTAGCCGTTACTCGGATTGGGCAAATCGTAACGTTCCTATAATTAGCACCTTCTTTTCCGCGTGAAATCGTGTCAAATGATTATCCAGAACTGGCATTCACCCCCAACCTCCCTCCGATTCTCCACGCTCTCGTCCACTGTCAGTCGTTCTACACCATTTTCTCACTTGCCGGTGAATTTTCCGATGGATAAGAACAGCAATTCCGCCGGAGCTGTGACCCCTGTAAAAAAGTTAAGCCGATCGAAGAGCGATAACCTCACAAGAAATTCCGAGAATTCCCACCCAAACACGAGCCCTAGTTTGAAGCAATTGAATGAGCCCTCTCCTTTGATTAAATCTACTGCTACAAAAGCAAAGAAGAAATGTAGCCCTGTGATGGTGGCGGCAGCCCTTCCGATCAAGGAGAAGGTTCGAGAGAGGAAGTTTCTGATAGCGAAGAAGAACTCAAAGAGAGATAAAGTGAATCATCCGTCTACAACAACTGTGGCTTGCATTTGCGATTCCAAGGCTGACGGCAAACCACTCAAGTGTCGCTGTGTAGCAAAAGAGAGCCTCAGGGCTTCACAGGACCTGTTTTTCAAAAATAACGGTAGCCCTATCGATGTAGGTGAGAAGGAATATAACAGACATGATGATATAGCTGAGAGTGGTATAGAATTACAAGAAGAAATTAGAAATACTGGAGAAGAAAACGCTGATGCAGAAAAGCAAGCCCTAGATGAAAAGGTGAGGCCAAATGACAGAAGAATTTCGGATTCTAATATGAAGAGGAGGAGGGATAAGTTGTTGGAGGATGCAAGGGAGAGTTTGCCTGAATCAGGAAGAGTGATGCATTTGGTTAAGGCCTTTGAGACTCTTCTTACATTACCAAAATCAACGGATTTCAAGGATAACAATTATAACGAAAGGGAAGGCGCCAAGAAGGGAATTAAGTGGGCATTGCCAGGCCTTCCTTCTTCGTTGAATATCCAGACGCAGGTCTCTTCATCTTCATTCTGTCCCTCGGATTTTTTCCTCACATCAGAGAGTTTGGGTTTGTCCTGCTCAGTAGACAGTTGCCAAGGGAGGTCAGTATTGGGTTTTTGATTCATTTATCGAATCATCATTCATTATATAGTTTAATTAAGTTTGAATGTTTGGGTTCTGATTTGTGTTTTTGTTGGACATTAATCTAGCGCTTGTAGCAGAACCTCTGGTGGTGATCTAAGAAGCAACAGCAGGCGTAATGTAAGATAACTTTCTTAATGATTGGTTAACTGAAATTCAATTGCTTTTATTTGTTCTTGGTCTAAACTTCATCATACAGAGTGCTGAATCATCTGGGACATTTGCTAGAAGACAATGGAAGAGAAGGCAGCAGCAGAGAGCAACCCGCCAGAAGCCCTTTAAGCTTAGGACTGAGGTGGGTGCCACCATTACTATTCTCCAAAAGACCTTGCATTCGTTTTCCATTGATGTTGTTGAGTACTACTTTAGTATACTTGTTCATATGAAGGGGAAGAGTATGTGGGATAGTGGAAAGCACTTGCTATAACTGCAAATGCATCCATCTTCACTATCCTTTCATGTCGTGTGCATAATTTTGAGTAGCCTTGACATATCGTAGAAAAAGTTAATGGTAGCTAGAACAGCAGGTTAGTATATATGTCCCTTCATATGGAAGGGAAGAGCATGTGGGATCAGCATCAACTATAACAGCTGCATCCATCCTTACTATCTTTTCTGTTGTATGGACAATTTTGAGTGCCCTTACTATTCTCCAAGAAACAATGCATTATTTTCCTGACTCGACTCGATTAATTTCCTGACAGCTAAGGGGAAGACAAAAACAAGAAGAATTTATTAAGAAAGTCCATCATATGATGGAGGAAGAGGAGAAGCTGCGGATACCAGTTGCACAAGGTCTTCCTTGGACTACAGATGAGCCAGAGGTAGCCAATGTTTATTTTATGAAGAAAAGAAAATATACCAAAATTTTCAGGCTTGTTGTTTTCTAACTAGAAATGGTTGAATGTATAATATCATAGTAGCTCACGTCTCAATCTTGAAAAGACATGAGGTTTACAATTATGTTGACCTTGTTTGTGTTTGTTTACCCGCTAATTGTTGCAAGATGATGTTGTCTGTCCTAGGTTTACGTCAATCTGTCTGTATTTTGTGCCACTGAATATTCCTTTTCCCTAAACGTTTCATTGTGCCATTTACACAAGTTAAGAACAGAGTCTTGATGTACCTTGCCCTACCCTACTACTTCATGTAAGTTGATTCAGCTGCTGTATTCACCATCTAAGAGCATTCACATTAGAATCTCCTAACATACCTATGTATTTAACAAAATCTGTGTTCATAGAGAAATGCATTAGAATCTCTACAACATATAATTTGGATATAGAATAATGCAAAACTTAGACAGTTGTTAATGGTTTTTTGATGGATCTGAATAATTTGGATATCCATCTTACAGATTTACCTTGTTATACATTATTTTAATGAAATATGCTGACATGGCTTCTCTCTGTGTAGTGTTTAGTGAAGCCTCCTGTCAAAGAGGGTACGAGGCCAGTTGATTTGGTGTTGAATACAGACATCAGAGCAGAAGAACGTGCTGAATTTGATCATCAGGTTTGTTTTCTTTGGATATATGTACATCTAAAATAAAATAAAAATTCAAATCAATGAATCACTGTGCTTGCATTTCTAATTTAAAGCATAAACGAAATTCTAATCCTTAATACTAGTCATGAAAACTTGTGTATGCCCGGTGGTCTTATCTTATTTTCATAGGAGATTGTTCCTATTGTACTAACTGTGATCTTTGGAGATGCTGCAACACTCGTTCTATTGACACATTCAAAATCTTATGTCACTTCTATTTGATGAATCCTGTGCTTTTGCTGCATATTTTCTTCTCTTTCTCCTGACGGGGTGATGTTAGACAGCGGTTCAATTTTCCTTTTCTTTTTCTATGTATTTACTTTTTTTTACTCTGTTACTTGTGTTTACAAAACCGCAATATCTCAACACCTAAAACTTTTGATCTGCTTGTAGGTGGCTGAAAAGATGAACCTAATTGAACAATACAAGATGGAAAGGGAAAGACAACAGAAGGTAGACGATGAATTTCTTTTTTACGAGTATAAGACTAATTAACAATATATATATATATATATAAGCAACTTTTTTGGTTGTTGCTTAATGTAGTTGGCAGAGGAAGAGGAAATTAGAAGGCTTAGAAAGGAGCTTGTTCCCAAAGCTCAACCAATGCCTTATTTCGATAAGCCTTTCATACCAAGAAGGTAGGTGTGTTTACAACAAATTATTTGAATAATTTTCGCCAAGAACATAATTATTATGATGTTTATGTATATATGTATATCGAGTGTATAACCGCACAAACTTAAACAACCAAGTGTGAATTGATTTGTAAATTAGGTCGGCAAAGCACCCTACTATACCAAAGGAGCCCAAGTTCCATATACCTCAACACAAGAAGATCAAATGCTGCATGTCTTGGAGCGACCACGTAACCTGCACAGAGCTGCAATGAAGAAGAAGAAGAGCGCACGATAGAGAAAGCTACAAGAGGGCTCAAAAAATGAAACTTCAAAATGGCTTGAATTTTGATATTCATTTGTTACATGTATATGATGCAATAATTCGATCAAGTTTTGCTAAACACAAGTTCAAGGCATTTTTTTTGCACGGGCACAATGGTGTGCCTCTTCATGACATACAACTTATGGATTTATGGGTTGGATATATTTTTGGAAATTTAAACACAGCAGCATTCACATATGTTTTTCACTGATTCTGTACATTTCATGTGAATTTTTGCAAGTCAAAGGGTCTCAAAAAGATTTTTCTAATGTAGCAACATTACAAATTTCAAGATCTCATCCCATATCACAAATTTGTTTCACTCTACAGGAACATATAAGTTCACAACGACACAAACGAGAGTCTCGAGAAAAGCTTCCACGTTAAAATTAAATAATAAAACGCACGTCAAAACACGCATGTTTTTATGTGGTGACTCCCACCAAGCTGTACACATAAAATGGAGGGAATCACACTTTCAAACCATAGTACTAATGTTACACCTTTGGGTTGTGCCCCACCCAAAACCCTATTCCTAGTTTGCAAGATTTAGGAGTAGTCTTCAAAGCTTCCACAAGGACAAGACGATCATTACATGATTTTCCTACCTCCTGCATTTCATTTGTTTAACAGCATATACCGTTTTATAGCAGCATACAAGATCGAAAGATTATAGATGAAAGAAAAACGAAGAAATACCTTTGTTTCCTAGCTCAATCTCACTCACATTCAGACGCTTCTTCAGAATCAGACAAGGGCAAGAGGGTGCATACCCCAAGCACGTGACCGTTTAGGCACACGTAATACTCAATGCAATCCTCATAAGCACCCATACTGCAGCTTGCACTTGCAGGTATCAACTTTGCTTGGAGCATGTTCCATAGCTTTGTCTTACAATATGGACACAGTTCTGTTGGATGTAATGGAGCTTCCCTTTTTATCAGCATCTTCCGAACTTTTGATGTAGCAAAAGACTTAAATATCCCCCGGAAAAACCCAATATCACCTTCTTCCCCTTGGTCAAGATGTTCACAGGGATCAGATACATACAAAACATCACTTTGGCATTGGGGTAATAGGAAGCTCTTTCCGGATGTCCTTGAGAACCGAGTCCGGTAAACAAAGTGTCCAGGTATGTGAATGTTATTGAACAAACCACCTTTTTCACATCCACAACAGTAAATAAGCAACTTTCCAAGAGCCCTCCAGTTCCCATCGATACTATGACTACCCCCAGAGTGTAAATCAAGCATCATCTTGGGAGCTCTAGTTTTACAAAACTCTTTCCAAAGAACCCTTTTAGCAAGATCATCAAACCATTTACATGAACAGGAAAGAGCTGCGATTGCTTTGGGATTCCAGTTCATATGCTGGAAAATTAGGAATATCACTTCTTCAGAAAGATGCCCTTTTGTGCACAAACAAGTAGTGGAGTGTATACATCGGTACTGCTTGCTAATTATCATTTGTCTAAGTCAAAAGTAGCACCAGATAAAAGATCCTCTCAGCAATCTGCGAAAAAGGAGGGTGTTGTTTATGAATTTCAAGAATGCTAAAGACCAGATAAGTAATGATCATAAATGGACAACAGTCCCAGCTGAAGTCTCTTATTAATTATATATACCAGAAGCATTAAATGCTAGAATAGCCAGCCTTAACCCAAGAAATGACAAAATTATCAGTATCATGAGTTAAAGCCCATAGATAAACTAGTGGGTAATTCATCAAAGCTTACAACAAGGACACTAGCCCGAACTCTAAAGCAATAATACTTGATCCTATGATCATATGCATCCATACATAAGCACCGAACCAACAAAAGGGTCATAAAAAGCAAGAAGAACAAAAGAATTGCACGAAATCCCACAAAACACTATCAGAGTATTCAACTTCTCTTCGTATTATGATCAAATTCAAAGTAGAATTTAGTGCAAAGCACTAAAAGTAGACTTCGCCTTCTAAAATGAATATTATCACTCCTCCATCGCGTAGCAATCAGATTCAGGATAGGACCTTTACATCTGCTACAGAAATTGGGTGTCCTGACTGCAAACATCTAGCAGTGTAGACAAGAAACAAAGGACAAAACTTGAACACTTCAAACACAATTCCATTATGTTGATGTTCCCCACAACTAGTTGAATCAATTTAGAGTTAAGGGTTTCCAATGAAAACTACAACCATCAAGAAATCTAACCAAAATTCCAAATTTCACTATCCATAAGACGGGCTAACAAAAGTTACAACACAAATAATAGGATAAAGGAAGATCCGACACTTACTGCATGCACTAGAAAAATAAACTCCAGAGATTATGGGCCACTAGCAGATCAGAAGCTGGAAATAGCTGTAAATGAAATTGAACGAGGGAAAAAAATCAAAGAGGATAAAATTAAGATCCCTTAAACTTAACAGAAATAACACCTTTTCCACTATCATTATGTATCGTGAGCATGTAAAATGAACAGAAAAATCCACGCAGACACATTAACAGCGAGCAACTGAAAACAATCTTCAATCCACAGAACAAAGAATGTTAAAAGAAAAAAAGAAAAAATAATAATAATTTAATTGAGCTTTCAGCCTCAGATCGATTACCTTAAGGAGATCGTAAATAGACTTGAAACAAAGCCCAGATTTCTCACCTGAGCTCAGCTTAACTAACTACGAACAAATCTCAGAGAAAAATACTAGCTGCTTTAAAGAAGGGTGAGAGACCAATGAGATGGGAAAGCTTCGCTGAAAAAGGAAGGGACAGATTCCAAGGAATGCAAACAGGAAACAAACCAATCAGTATTGAAGCAAAATCGTGTATCGCAATTGGCTAATTTCTTCAACTACTAAAATATAAATTTAAAAAATGAAGAAGAGCTAACTTGTAAGCCATTTGCACCAATCGGTAGTGGAGAATTTTTCTAGTGTTAGCACTTGGCACAAATTTTCTTGGGAAGAAGATAGAGTTACGTGTCAGTAAATAATGCAAGTTTTTTACGGAAAATTATTCCCTAGTTCTCCATTTACACCGTAGACACACGTGGATAAATCTGAATCATACAATTTCGAATCAAATTCAAACTGTGTGGTCCAGATTCATTCACGTGTGTCTACGGTGCAAATGGAATAACTAGGGAAGAATTACCCATTTTTTACTATTAGTATTTCTTTTTTCCTTTGGCAAATACACCTACCTCACATATTATAAGTCATTCTAACTTACACATATTAAGAAGGGGCAACAGCTTATTCAATCTTTTTGACCAAAGAAATATTATATTGAGAGGGGGGTGTCATTCTAACTCAACTTTTCGTGCAAGTTACTTAGTATACCCCTAATAATATTAAAGATCGTATGTATATTATTTCGAATAAATTCAATCTTTTTAGTTCACCAAAGATTATAACTATATATGAGGTCATTTGTTCTGATGTTTTTTAACATTTTTTTTTGAATTTGGCCCCCACCGATATAGTTGTTTCTTCTAAGAAAATTGTCTAAACAATTTGTTTCTCATATTACTTAAACAATGCATGTGTATGGACAAATTTACCCTTGGATTCCCAATTGAACCCAAAATTACCCCTCCATTTAGTTTTATTGAAATAATAATAAAATTAAATAAATAGCCGTTCATCATTAATTAGATTCTTCATTCCCAATTAATTAGATTCTTCATTCCCAATTAGTGTGTCGGTTTAACGGCTTCCTCATTCCCAAATTAGCTTGAATTTCAGCTGCCAAATTGAACCGAAGGTTGCTGCGCTGATTCCGTTTTGATGTTGTTCGTGCTTATTGGATTTCCTATTGATGCCGTTCTGATGCTTTCGTGTTGTTAATCGTTGTTGTTCGCATTCATCCTTTGTAGTTTTTGATTTGGAAGTTCTTCAAAGAAGGTGATTTCTTCATTCGATTTCATGTTTTTCAGTTCTTCATTCGATTTCCATGATTTCTTCATCCGATTTACCAATTTAGGGTTTGTTCTTCATTCGATTTTGCTGTGAAAGTGTTTTTTTTTTAATAGTTAATAGTTTATTCGATTTTGCTGTGAAATTTCTTCCTTCATCTTCATTCGATTTCATGTTTTTCAGTTCTTCATTCGGTTATGTTAATAGTTTGATTTTATTTTTATTTTTTGGAAATGCAAATAATTTGGGGGGAAATGATGAAAGTGACAAATTGATGAAGAACAGATGAATTGTTTGGATGAAATTTACATGATTTTCCAGAATTGGGAGAGAAAAGAAAAAATTTACAGTAGTCCTCCTTCTCGTTCTAAGTATATATATAGCAATCTTAATTAACGCTTAATCTATTTAACTAACACGGTTAACCTTCCTAACTAACTCGTCTACCAAGTATTAACTAACTAACTTAATCTAAATTAATTAATCTTTCATCTTCCAACTTTCCTTTCTTCATTACTTGATTTCTCAACAGGAAATGCATTTTAATTGTGTTTTTCGAATCTTACTAAAGCAGGTACACTTTTTCATATGGGTAAGAAACAATCTGAAGAAGTTTCATTTTATGTTTGTTACCCGGCTGTCATTGAAGTGAATGATAATGATTTGTGGTCGTGGAAGTACGTTAAAGGTGAGATAACCCCAGTGACAAGTGTTTTAATCATCTCAAAGTACAGCTCATTTGAAGAATTGTATGAGGAGGTGAAGAAAGAATTGGAAATTGATACAAGTGTGTGTGATTTTGAGATGAAAGTTCTGCCCCCTGTTCCTAAAGCTTTTCCGATGAAACTTGATTCCGATAATATGGTGAAAAAGTTCTTGACGATGTGTGGTATGAAGCAAGAGTATTTGTTAGTGAGTTTGAAAGAAAAAGCAAAAGTTAATGAAGTGGATGAAAGATATATTGATGTTCATGTTGATGGCAATGTTGAAGCTCAAGTACCAATTTTTGAAGTGGATGTTGGTAATGATGATGCTATTCATGTTGATGGTAATGTTGATGATCAAGTACCAAATGTTGAAATGGATGTTGGTAAGGATCATGATGTTCATGTTGATGATCGTGATGTACTTGAAGACACAAATCCGAGCGTTGATGAGTTGATGAATGATATATGTGTGGAAGAAACAATTGTTGAAGAAGATCGTTTGTTGAGCTTTTTGGGAGAAGATGTTTTTATTGAAGCAAATGAGGATAGGTCAAATGAGGATACCTTGAATCCAACGGGACCAATTGCTGAGGATATGAATCGTGGGAGTCAGTTCATTGGTTTATGTCATGTGAGAATTCCTGAAGATTTGGACATTCGTACAAAGGATGTGTTTGGAAGTAAATCTTTGTTGATTTTTAAGGTTGAGATGTTGGCGGTGAAATATCATTTTGAATTTACAACACAAGCTTCCACGAGAGAACTTTATGTGGTTCAATGTGCTGGTAAAGGATGCAAATGGAGGCTTCGAGCATCCCGATTGGCTAATTCTACACGCTTTCAAGTTGGGAAGTATTCGAGTAGGCATACTTGCCCGCCTATGCGTCATTTAAGAGATCATAAACATGCTTCTTACAAGCTAGTTGGCCGACACTATTTGTCGAAGTTTAAAGACGTCGACCGTGTGTACTCTCCGAGGGATATGCGTCACGATTTTCTTGAAGAGTTTGGATATGAAATAAATTATGACAAGGCGTTGAAGGCTAGGCGTTATGGGGAATCATTGCTTCGTGGATATCCGAAAACGAGTTATGGGTGTTTACCAAAGTTTTTTCATAGGTTGGAGGTTACAAACCCGGGAACTAAGACAGATATAAAAACAAAAGACGGAAGCGACGAGTTTTTCTATTGTTATATGGCACTTGGTGCAAGTATTAGAGGGTTTGAGTTTATGCGGCCAGTCGTTTGTGTGGACGGAACGCATTTGAAATCGCGTTACAAAGGTGTTCTTCTTGTGGCCACGTGTCAAGATGGAAATGGTCAAATCTTTCCGTTGGCATGGGCTGTTGTTGATCATGAGACCAAAGAATCATGGACATGGTTTTTTGAACATTTGAAAGAAATTACCGGTGACTGTGAAGAATTAGCAATAATTTCAGATCGTGCCGATAGTATACAACAAGCATTCAAGAAAGTGTTCAAGAAAGCGCACCATGGATTTTGTATATATCATATCCAGAAGAATCTGCGTAGTCACTTTCCAGGCCGTGGTGTGGCCGGTAAGTTTATTCCACTTGCAAAGGCATATACTGAAGCAACGTTTAATAGGCTTTGGGATGAATTAGATGCATTGTGTAGTGAAGAAAAAAAGCTTGGCACGTATTTGGGGAAAGAGGATTTCCCGTACTGGGCTCGATGTAACTTTAATGGTATTCGTTACAATATAATGACAAGTAACAATGCCGAGTCCATAAACAGTTTGTTAATACCTGCTCGCAAAAGTTCTATAATTGGTTTGTTAGAACGAATACGGGAGGTGTTACAGAAATGGTTTGCCGATCGAGGTAAAGAATCTAGGGAATGGAAAGAACTTTCGTATGTGCTGACTCCTAAAGCGGAAGAACGAATGAAAAAAATGTACGACCGGGTAAATAAGTACCGCGTTGTAATGAATACTGCTGATGAGTATGATGTTTATGACACGGTTACTATGGCAAACTACGTTGTTGATGTCAATAAATGCACGTGTTCATGCCGGAAATTCGATTTGGACAAGTTTCCATGTTATCATGCGGTTGCTGTGATCAAGCACATAGGGGAACACGTTGGGTCCGACTATAGCACTAATTATTTTGGTTGTGATTATTGGATGGAAGAATAAGAAGCTTATTCTGGTAGTGTGCATCCCTTGTCAAATGATGAAGATTGTGTGTACCCAGATAATGCTGCAAACATGAAGGTTTTGGCACCAACGGTGACTAAGAGGCAGCCCGGACGTCCAGGTAATAATGAGAGAATGTTAAGTGCATGAGATTTTCGTAAAAGGGTTATTCATTGTAGTAAATGCAAGAAGGCTGGCCATAATAAAGCAAGTTGTTCGCTTTATATTGTCAATGATGGCGCTGAAGATGATGTTTAAGTGTAACAGGTTGAAGACTTGTCATTTTTCAAACAGATAGTGCAATGTTTGTTTTTTATGTATGGAAACATGTTGAAGTTAAAGACTTGTTATATAATAGCTCAATCATGTAATCACTCTGGTCGGTTGTGTGTTATCAATCATGTTGATGGCATAGTTTGATTTATTAATGGACCTGATTGGTTTGATATAAGTCTTGTGAAACCCGCTATTAGAGAAATCAGAAAACTCCCCATCCCCTTATTTGATCTTGGTGGATTTTTTTGCAGTGCACAAGGAATTGGATTTGGATATGATGATTGTAATGCAACAGAAAACAGGTTCAAGTATGTAATAGCTCCAAGTATGATGCAACAAACAAGAAATTGGTCACATTAAGTACTTACTTAATCTTCAAATTCAAAATTAGTCACATTACATACTTACATATCCTCAAAACAACATTATTCACATTACATACTAATAATCTAAAATCTCTTCCTCCAACCATTCAAGCTGCATATCCCTGATCTCGTCCTCAGAGTCATAATCAGTGTCTTAAACCGGCATGTCGAAAGGTCCACTTCCAAAATCTTCAAGACTGTCCATGTATTCCATTACCTCTGAAATTCTTTAGGATCAAGCAATGCTTCATGTACACCCCACGGATTCCATCTTTTAACACTAAGCTCGTACTCTTGTTCGATGACCCTTAATTCCTTTTCCAGTTCATCCCAATCCATGACTCGATCAAACAAATCCACCATCATATCTATTTCGTCCTCATAAACCGACATGTCGAACGGTCCTCTGCTCAAAAACACTAATTAAACCGGCATCTTTCAAAATCGAAATACAGTAATTAAAAGTAAAACATGCTCAAAAACACTAATTACAGATCGATACCCGAGATTTCAAAGTAAGAAAAGGCAACACACAATCGAAAACACTAATTTAATTAAACGATTGAGATTAATCAAACGATTGAGATTTTTGAATATAAAGGTTTCTCGGTCCAAGAGGCCGGCGCACATACAATCGGGTTCTCTCACTGCAACCAATTCAGCTCCGATATCTACAATTACAGCACAACCCAACAATGTGACCCGACTTACAACCCGAGATTCGGACAAGCTTTGCAGAAAGCTTGCGCAGATTATGGGAAGAATCCCACTCTAATTAAATGCTCAAAATCGAAAAACGGTAATTAAAGATAAACATGCTCTACTCGAAAACACTAATTAAAGGTAAAACTCAATGCAAGCACAAACATGATTTAGGGTTCTTGGAGGTGAGGTGCGTGCAGGGAGAGAGGAGGCGATGAGAGAGAAGGTGTGCCAATTATGAGGAGTTACCTAAATGGTGTCCTCCTAAACCTAAATGATTTGGAAAAAAATCGATTTTTCCCCAAATTTTTAGCAGGAAAGTTTATTTATTTTTTGCGGGAAAGCTTATTTTGGGCGGGGAGGGGGCCGTGTTATTTATATTATTATTTTATTATATATTATTTATATTATTATTTTATTACTATAAACCTACTTTTGGTTCGATTAAGGATACCTATGACCCGTATTGACCCTAAATGATCGCTTTTCACTGCTCATGACTCGTATGGACTCGTAAGGTACTCTAAACCTACTTTTGGTTCAATTAAGGATACCTTGACCCGTATTGACCCTAAATGATCGCTTTTCACTTCTCATGACTCGTATGGACTCGTAAGGTACTCTAAACCTACTTTTGGTTCTATTAAGGATACCTTGACCCGTATTGACCCTAAATGATCGATTTTCACTGCTCATGACTCGTATGGACTGGTAAGGTACTGTAAACCTACTATTGGTTCAATTAAGGATACCTATGACCCGTATTGGCCCTAAATGATCGCTTTTCACTGCTCATGACTCGTATGGACTCGTAAGGTACTGTAAACCTACTTTTGGTTCAATTAAGGATATCTATGACCCGTATTGACCCTAAATGATCGCTTTTCACTTCTCATGACTCGTATGGAATCGTAAGGTAATGTAAACCTACTTTTGGTTCAATTAAGGATACCTATGACCCGTATTGACCCTAAATGATCGCTTTTCACTGCTCATGACTCGTATGGACTCGTAAGGTACTGTAAACCTACTTTCGGTTCAATTAAGGATACCTATGACCCGTATTGACCCTAAATGATCGCTTTTCACTGCTCATGACTCGTATGGACTCGTAAGGTACTCTAAACCTACTTTTGGTTCAATTAAGGATACATTGACCCGTATTGACCCTAAATGATCGCTTTTCACTTCTCATGACTCGTATGGACTCGTAAGGTACTCTAAACTTACTTTTGGTTCAATTAAGGATACCTTGTCCCGTATTGACCCTAAATGATCGCTTTTCACTGCTCATGACTCATATGGACTCGTAAGGTACTGTAAACCTACTTTTGGTTCAATTAAGGATACCTTGACCCGTATTGACCCTAAATGATCGCTTTTCATCGCTCATGACTCGTATGGACTCGTAAGGTACTGTAAACCTACTTTTGGTTCAATTAAGGATACTTATGACCCGTATTGACCCTAAATGATCGCTTTTCACTTCTCATGACTCGTATGGACTCGTAAGGTACTGTAAACCTACTTTTGGTTCAATTAAGGATACCTATGACCCGTATTGACCCTAAATGATCGCTTTTCACTGCTCATGACTCGTATGGACTCGTAAGGTACTGTAAACCTACTTTTGGTTCAATTAAGGATACCTATGACCCGTATTGACCCTAAATGATCGCTTTTCACTGCTCATGACTCGTATGGACTCGTAAGGTACTCTAAACCTACTTTTGGTTCAATTAAGGATACCTTGACCCGTATTGACCCTAAATGATCGCTTTTCACTGCTCATGACTCGTATGGACTCGTAAGGTACTCTAAACCTACTTTTGGTTCAATTAAGGATACCTTGACCCGTATTGACCCTAAATGATCGAATTTTCACTGCTCATGACTCGTATGGACTCGTAAGGTACTGTAAACCTACTTTTGGTTCAATTAAGGATACCTATGACCCGTATTGACCCTAAATGATCGCTTTTCACTGCTCATGACTCGTATGGACTCGTAAGGTACTCTAAACCTACTTTTGGTTCAATTAAGGATACCTATGACCCGTATTGACCCTAACTGATCGCTTTTCACTGCTCATGACTCGTATAGACTCGTAAGGTACTGTAAACCTACTTTTGGTTCAATTAAGGATACCTATGACCCGTATTGACCCTAAATGATCGCTTTTCACTGCTCATGACTCGTATGGAATCGTAAGGTACTGTAAACCTACTTTTGGTTCAATTAAGGATACCTATGACCCGTATTGACCCTAAATGATCGCTTTTCACTGCTCATGATTCGTATGGACTCGTAAGGTACTCTATACCTACTTTTGGTTCAATTAAGGATACCTTGACCCGTATTGACCCTAAATGATCGCTTTTCACTGCTCATGACTCGTATGGACTCGTAAGGTACTCTAAACCTACTTTTGGTTCAATTAAGGATACCTTGTCCCGTATTGACCCTAAATGATCGCTTTTCACTGCTCATGAATCGTATGGACTCGTAAGGTACTGTAAACCTACTTTTGGTTCAATTAAGGATACCTATGACCCGTATTGACCCTAAATGATCGCTTTTCACTGCTCATGACTCATATGGACTCGTAAGGTACTCTAAACCTACTTTTGGTTCAATTAAGGATACCTTGACCCGTATTGACCCTAAATGATCGCTTTTCACTTCTCATGACTCGTATGGACTCGTAAGGTACTCTAAACCTACTTTTGGTTCAATTAAGGATACCTATGACCCGTATTGACCCTAAATGATCGCTTTTCACTGGTCATAACTCGTATGGACTCGTAAGGTACTCTAAACCTACTTTTGGTTCTATTAAGGATACCTTGACCCGTATTGACCCTAAATGATCGCTTTTCACTGCTCATGACTCGTATGGACTCGTAAGGTACCCTAAACCTACTTTTGGTTCAATTAAGGATACCTTGTCCCGTATTGACCCTAAATGATCGCTTTTCACTGCTCATGAATCGTATGGACTCGTAAGGTACTCTAAACATACTTTTGGTTCAATTAAGGATACATTGACCCGTATTGACCCTAAATGATCGCTTTTCACTGTTCATGACTCGTATGGACTCGTAAGGTACTGTAAACCTACTTTTGGTTCAATTAAGGATACCTTGTCCCGTATTGACCCTAAATGATCGCTTTTCACTTCTCATTACTCGTATGGACTCGTAAGGTACTGTAAACCTACCTTTGGTTCAATTAAGGATACCTATGACCCGTATTGACCCTAAATGATCGCTTTTCACTTCTCATGACTCGTATGGACTCGTAAGGTACTCTAAACCTACTTTTGGTTCAATTAAGGATACCTATGACCCGTATTGACCCTAAATGATCGCTTTTCACTGCTCATGACTCGTATGGACTCGTAAGGTACTCTAAACCTACTTTTGGTTCAATTAAGGATACCTATGACCCGTATTGACCCTAATGGATCGCTTTTCATTTTACTAGATTATATACCAATTATGAAATTATTTAAATAATGTTACTGATTAATACATGATTTTTTTTAACAACAATGGTACTAGTTGGTTGTTGTTGGGTAATACTAATTGATTGTATTCATTAGTAATGTTTGTGTCCGGTTGGTTTTTAAGAGATGTGTTGGACTTAAAAGACAAGTGAACATACTTAATGGTAAAATAAGACATGAAAATAATGTTGTAGTAATAATCGTAATAACACGCAATGTAACATGTACTAACTATTGTAATAATAATGCGTAGTAACATATGTTTTTTTTTAATACCAAAACACCGAAATTAAAAATAAAACGTAAAAACTGCAAACCCTTCATCTTCGCAAACAACTTAGTTTAAAACTGAATAATAATTTCTTCCACATAGTCTCTTAATGGAATGTTGTCGTTATCTAGCCCTCCTAAGTGATTTTTTTATTCCTCTTGCTATCAGGGGTATCCTCGTTGAATGCATCCATGGCATGAAGTTGTAGTAGATAAGTGTGTGTGTGTCAGGTTTACTCCAATTTTGTATGCGTCATTGCATAGTCGAATAACTTCGTTCATCTTCTCTTTTAGAATGCTTAGACCTTTTCTTTAAGGAATCCGATTTCTCTACCAATTGTGTTTTCCTGTTGTCCAATTGCTGTCCATATTTTGTCAAATTCTTCTCGCATTTCATTGCGTATATTGTTGATATCCACCTGTACATTACGATGTGGTCCGAAATGGATTAGGTGATGATGTTGTGACCAAGGATCCTGTCCTCTTCTTGGCATTTTTGGCAGATTTTGCGTAAATTGTTGTTATTTGTTTGTGTTATGTTTTTTTTGTTGTGTTGTGTATTTATAGAATGTTTGTGTCTTTTGATATATTTTGATAGTTAATTCTTTACATCCGTTTGTGGGCTTGTGTCTTTTCGTTTAGTTTGTGTCTTTTCATTTTTATTTTGTTTTTAGTAGAACTTTTCATTTTCTTGTGTCTTTTCATTTTTTTTGTGTCTTTTGTTTACAAGAACCTACTTATATTATTTCAAATACGACATTACAAAAAATAATTAACGACATTACAAAAAACCAAAACAAGAATATATATATATATTATATTTCAAAAACGACATTAAAAAAAATAAACGACATTATAAAAAACCAAAACAACAACATAAACTTATTCAACAATAATATATATTATTTCAAAAACAACATTAAAAAATAATAATAAACGACATTACAAAAAACAAAAACAACAACATAACCTTATTCAAATAAAATAAGATATATAGATGAAATGCCATATCATTTTTTTGGAACATCATTGATGAGCTTGTTAGTAATCTCCTCAAACTCATCAAGCTCTTTGGACATATACTCCATAAGCTTCATCCTTTGTTCATACATTTCGGTTTCTACCATTATTTCAGAAACTTTCTCCTCTCTTGTATCCACTCGGTTGTCTTGTTGTGAAGCTTCTCCTTTGAGATCAACTTTATTGACATCCATGTCAAAAATTACACACAAGAAAAAATAAAAATATACTAGGTTGGATGATAACAAAGGGGCAATGAAATCTTGTATTTATATATAGGGGCAATGGGGGCAGGTGTCGTGTGTGTATATGCATTTAATTTGGACGCTGATTCTTGTGTATATGTACCATCCCAATGCTTCAAGGAAAACAATAAAGGCTGAAAGAATTGATTCCTTCCACCCGCATGCGTCCAATTCTTCTTTTTTCACGGAAATGCAGCTTTTTTTCCTTTTTCATACCGCCCCCCATGTGCTCCAATTATGGCTTTTTTTTATTTTTTATTTTTATTTTCTATTTGTTTCCCATATCAATCTCTACACACTAGGATGTACCCAAAAAAAAAAACATAAGGAATATCATACATATTACTTCTTACAATGAATCAATTCTTTATAAAAATAATTAAAAAAACAATAAAAAATTATTACATTAAATTGGACGTATTAAACTGAGTTCATACAATTGAGTTCATACATAATCAATGAAACTGAGTTCATAAAAAATTATTAAACTGAGTTCATAAACAAATATTGTATATTTTAAACCGAGTTCATAAAAAAATTATTAACTCACTTTCATAAAAAATTATTACATTAAACTGAGTTCATACATAATAAATTATTGTTATAAATATTACATAACATAATGCAAATACCCCAATACAACCAAATGTTCAGTTCAGTCCTTACATAAATTGTTTAAGCACAGCCAAATAACAAATTTTTTAAGCACAGCCAAATGTTTCATTTCAACTCAAATCATAAAAGGATAATGAAATGTTTAGTTCAACACATATAATCATCATAACAGAATATAGCATATGGTTCAAATCGCATAGCCCATAATTCCACAACTAGCTTCTTTCTCCACTCCGTTATGTGATCAAGACGAAGAGATCGCACATCCTGTCTCCCTATCAAGAACTCTATCCATTTCAAGGCAAATATGCCACAATCAACCCTACAAAATAGCAAATTCAGATAGACTAATAAAATAAGGTAATTCGTGTCTCTACAAATCGACTATATCTAATAATTGAGAAATCCAGCTTACCCATTTGTTTGGACAGGCAGTCCTTTCACTCTTTCGTAACTGAACTTTTCTTCACTGTAGTTTTCACAACCATCTACCATATCCTTCAAGATGTGAGGAATTACGACTATAAGTGGCTCCAACAAATGTCCCAAAGGTCCCATTCTGATATGGCTTGGAGCGCTATCATACACACTTATCTTCCTCTCCGTTATATCGATCCTCAACGAAAACCAATGGCTAGAATAAACAACTAGAGCATAAAAATAGCGGCAACCAATCCATGGTTTGCCTGCACTTGGAATTGTTCCCTTCACATAGTTTTCAATAGTTTTTTGTGAACCTTTCTTTCCATTATGCAACATTTTTACATGATGTAAAAAATACGAATCAAGCACACAAGCATCTTTTTCAAATAAATCCGGGTAAGAATTCATTCGTCGCCGGACCTCGCACATAGCACTATCCATAATCTACATCCCACAAATAAGCACGATTTAGTTAAAATTCAATTACAAACAACCAAATACAAAATATAACTACGCTTTACAAAAAAACTAGGGGTTAGCTTAAATTCAAACATCAACATGTAAGGAACACATAAAAAAACTAGGATTTACTTCAAATTCAAACACCAACAAAGAAAGAAAACATAAAAACGAGGGTTTATTTCAAATTCAAACACCATTTTTCAGTAAAGAGCACATAAAAACTAGGATTTTCCTTAAAAAAAACACTAGAGTTTATGTAATATATAAAATTGGTTTAAGTGTGGATTTACTTCAAATTCAAACACCAACAAACAAACAACACATAAAAACGAGGTTTTATTTCAAATTCAAACACCAACAAAAAAAGAGCACATAAAAACTAGAGTTTTCCTTCAAAAAAAAAACTAGGGTTTATGTTTTTCTAAAAAAGCCTAAGGTTTATGTAATATATAAATTTGGGTTCAATGTAGGATTTACTTCAAATTCAAACACCAACAAAGAAAGAACACATAAAAATGAGGGTTTATTTCAAATTCAAACACCAACAAAAAAGAGCACATAAAAACTAGGGTTTATGTTTTTCTAAAAAACCTAGGGTTTATGTAATATATAAAATTGGGTTCAGTGTAGGGTTTAGAACTTACATTGCTACCAATGAGTCCTCCATCAACAACACATTTCAAAGCTTTTAAACTAATCTCTGAATCAACCACCGTCACTACAGCACTGTATAGATAAAAGATTTCACAACATATAAACTTATTATGAATAAATTGTTTCAGCTATATATATAATAGGGGATACCTTTCATCAGCTTCATCCACCCATTTGTCGTAGCTCTCCAACAAATAAGGATCCGATTCTCGATACGGATCATAAGCTACATAATTCAATTTCTTTTTTTTCCAAGGGGGAATGGTTGGTTCCGGAGAAATAGGTGGTGAAAATCGCACCGCACCCGTGCGTCCAATTCTTACAGCCAATTCTAACATGGAAAGTTAACCACAAATCCATTATTAAAGTCTATTCATTAATCTATGTAATTAAAAACGATGATGAGCTTTTAATAATATACCTGGCTTTGCCGTCTTTTCACTACTTCCACTTATCTCATCAGCTATAGGATTGGTGACATTATTTGCTTTCTCACGGATATATTCTTCCATCTTATCAAACTTCTTATGCAAATCCTCCACAATCTTTTGCAAACAATCAACCTTGTTCTCCAACGTCTTTTGCAACGAATCAAACATCTGTCTCGTTTTTTGAACTGATGTCAATGTATATTGCAGCTTCTTCATTCTTAACTGCATTAACATGAAATTGATTACCCTACTACTGATAACAAATTAATTTACTAACAGAACAACTACTAAAACTCTAAACCCAAAAGAACAACTGCTGATAACAATTACTTGAATAAATAAAATCCGATTAATTGACTACAAGAACAACAACTAATAACAAAATCCCATTTTAGTACCAAAATCCGTTTTCAAAATCCCAATTTTTTTTGCAACAACCCTAATTATAAACAAAATCCGCTTTCAAAATCCAATATTATTAACAAAATTTGATTTAAAGGTAACAATCGAGACATGCAATTAATTAATTTCAAACCTGAATGATTGATTCACAAATCAATTACAAAAAATCAAATGCAAACCCAATGCAAAAGCAACACTCGACTTTAATCATCTTTCTTACGACGCGTATGACCCGATGCAGTCAAATGGAAAGCCTCTAATTCGACAGTCCACACATGCAATTGCTTACCGGTCGATCTTCAACGCTGTTACACCGATCGATTGCTGATTTTCCCAAAACACTGATTTTCCCCCAACGACGGATGAGATTGCTGAGACACCGACCCCAAAACAATGATTTTCACCCAACGATTGATGAAATTGGTCAAACGACGATCGATTCCTTGCTTAATAAAGCCTCTCCCCTAGATTCACGTCTCCTGTATTCTTCATTATCGGCGGTGTGGCGGTGAGGGAGAGTAAAGTGTTGCTGAGTAAAGTGGAGTAAATGGGTGTTTGACGAAACGAGAAAAAATTATGAAATAATTCATTAAGTTAAGTGTGCTGCAACGGTTCCCGAAGAAAAATTATCCGTCTTTGTCGTTTAAGGACCAAAACGACGACGTTATAATAGGGGTAAAAGGGTAATTGCACCGACACATATTTTTTTCCATTTCCTTTTTTTCATTAAATATTGGCAAACAGTAACATATTATATTGGCCATTTCTTTTCCAAAAGAGATTATATTTGCCATTGGTCCTATTAAGAAACTCAATAAATTATCTAATTTTGATAGTTTTGGACTAAAATGTTCATAGGTTAATTAGAATAATGTAAAGCTTTCGAATAAGGAATAAGGGTAAAACAAAAAAAAAACATTAATTATTACATTGAAATGTGAGAATGAAGTATACTATGGGACATATGAAAAATGCTAGAATAACTTATAATATGGGAGGAAGTTACCAATTTTTTAGGAGAAAAACGAATTTATTCGACTAAATCTGTAAAACGTGCGGAAAGAACATGGTCATGAGGTGAGTGCCGCAACCGGTTACACCAGAATAATGCAGTTTATAATTATTTTTTTTGCTTTGGCAGGGTATCTTCATATAATTTTCTGAGACTAATCATTCGAGGTATTGTCGGACACCAAAGGTGGAGACTTCTTCCAACAAGGTTTGCTGCATCCATAAGATCGAGCTCGAACCCAATACCTCTTGCTTACGCGACCGGAGTCCTTTCCACTCCAACCAACCTTTGTTGGTAATATAGCTTATACCTTGTTAATAAATGTGTCGTTGTATTCCCTATACTCCTAACAAAGGAAAAACAATAAGTAGTGAAAATGAACAATCTCCGCAATTCAATCTTTCGCAAGACAACCAAAAGCAGTAAGATCCTCCTCCTGTGTGTCAGGCGTTGCACACATAGCAGGCAATCGCTTTCCTCCGTAAGTCGTGTCATCCCTAACTACTCACCTATGATCATAACTCGATAGCCCCGCCCTTAATTCCAACAACTACGGTGATACACTGTAACGCCCCGTTCCTGAACATCGAGTCCATATCAAAAGCCCCGCAAGACAACCAAAAGCGGTAAGATCCTCCTCCTGTGTGTCATGCGTTGCACACATAGCAGGCAATCGCTTTTCTCCGTAAGTCGTGTTATCCCTAACTGTTGACCTATGATCATAGCTCGATAGCTCCCCCTTAGTTCCAACAACTCCGGTGATATACCGTAACGCCCCGTTCCCAACTCCGGTGATATACTGTAACTCCCAACAAGGTTTGTGTTAGGAAATCACTAGTTTAACGCAACGGAATTTAAAATTTTGATTTCCCTTTCCAAGATCGTCTTCGAACACAATAAACACGTTAAGTAGTTTGGCGGAATATACATTGGCTAATCTATAAGAACGAAGCTTTGACCGTCAACGGAGAGTAGTACTGTGCGCAAGCCGTCCACGCGTCCGGCCTCTATCGATTATCCACACGAACTCCTCGCCGGAATCCTCATTGGATTGCTATCAGAAAAATCCGGCTGCTAGACCGGCCTTTTTCTCCCTCTCTAACTCTTTATTGGAAGCTCTCTATTTTACTCAAGAATTATTAGCTCTTGGAATTATGATGTATAAAAGAGCTAGCCAACCCATTCTTAAATAGGAGAAGGTGGCGCCCCATTGTGCCCTAATCTGATTAGAAGAAGCTTCCTAAAAGAGATGAAAGAGAAAAACATTTTCCCAGGAAAATCACTTAGATTGATTTATCTTTTTTATTATAATATCTGATATTAAATAAAATCTAAATATTGTCAATATCTTATATTGAATATATTTATCTTATTACCATAAATCTATTTTTTTCAAAATCAATTAATATCCAATATTAATATTATGGTAATCTTATTAATTAAAGTGTACAATCCAAGTGTATCTTATACACATGTGTTCTGCGTCCCATATGCCAATATTGGCATCCGGAATATTCTTTAATTAAACAATATAATTAATATCTTGTATTTTATTTATTCATAATAAATAAATACCACCATATTAATTTACCACTATAACCTTTATAGTTTTGAGATAAACTTTCCTTATTTGGTCATCAACTATAACCACATTTTAATCCGACTCGATGTTCATACGTGTGTGACCCGATAGGCTTCCGAATATATTGGCCATAGACACAAAGTGCAAATTACGAAAATGCCCTTCATACCTAACGATCACGGGATAGCGTCTAGCAACACACCATTACCTCCAATCATCGGAAGAGTCAAATGCAATGACTACTACATTTCATGTGAAACAGTTACCGTGTAAATTACAATCCACTGTAATAATATCCATACGATCGTATCTCAAGTGTCAATACATTAACGATCGTATCTTATAATCTGGATATCATGCTCTCTCGGAATAACACATTTACTCCCACTTTGCAAAGATTCTCGAGAGATAGACATTCCTTATAAGAAGGCAATTTCGGATATTCAATCCCAATCATATGACACGCGATTCCTGGACGACCAAACATGTATACTCCGCATATTTCAATATCACACTCAATCACTACCGCATGATCGCCCCGTGGATAAGGGAAATCTCAATAGTGTCAAAGCATGACAATCCACACTGTGATGTCATGAAGACTCCAGTCTTAAGGATAATTACACAACTTCCACATAGTGTGACACTTAATGTAAGTGGTCAGTCTAACGTACGCATTAAGTGATCGAGTTGAATTGTGAGTTTATATGGCTGTACCTAAATGGAGTAGTGCCTTAAGTGTGTTGTTCACTTAGTTCATATCATTAAACTTTATAATATACTAGTTTTGGGGGCGTTACTGTGTTACTATTAATATTGCTATGTATTGTTAGTAAATGGTGTTATTGCACACATATGGTATCTTTATTTGGTTTTAATCTTTCCTTGCATTCCACTATTTGTTGTGGTTGGTTTTGGCCTAGGTGATTCAAGGCCGTTGATTCAAAATGGTGAGGCAATGTTGGTATTTTTTTGTCTTTAGAAAATTTGAGGAGCCTAGATTCCCTATTGATGAGGCTTAGCTGTTGCTATTTAATGCATTTTTTGCTGCTGCATACATCTTTCATGAAGTTGACTGTGGTGCGGGTTTGAAGGATAAAGGTGTTAGGAAATCTACGCGGGAACGCAACTGTCACGGATTTATCTAGCACAGCAAACAAGTAATAAATATTTATAAATCCGGTTTCCCTCAAGTATAAGGATCGTAGTAAAGAGGTTGATACCGGGTCGATCTTACGGGGAACTAAACGATTGTGATTCTAGCTTTTTGTCTAACCTAAACTATGTCACGAAACTAATCTAAGCAAAGTGAATAAAAACCGAACAAAACGAAAGATAAAACTAGACAGAGGATGTAATCCAAAGCTAGGAAGGATACGGGCTGCGAACCAATTCAATACTAAACTAAACTAAGATGCAAATAAAAGTAAACTAACTAAACGAATTCAAGTTTTAAGGATTTAAATCAAGTGTGTAATGAACAAACGAGGATTGATCCACCTATCCAACAAGCATTGATTTCCTATCTCGATTATATTGTGGTTTTTATCTAGGTTGTGATTCACCTTATCTAAACATGAACCCTAATTCCTTAGAAAGTTCATCTATTAATCTATTATCTTCTAATGCAAGATTAACGCGTTTCCTAACCAAAGGTGTAAACTTTATGTTTATAATCTAGCAATTAAACCTATTAACTTCCGTTATGATAGATTCAAATCACTACTCTTATTCACGATGATCTAGGGTTTATTAAGATTTCCATCAACAATAAACAATCACACATGCATCTTCCGATATAAAAGCAATTAAACGTGATAAACATGAATAAGAAACAACCTTTAAATAAAAACTCACAAGATAACCAAAGAAAACGAAATCAACAATCGTTGGATGGCTTCACAATACTCGTTTGATGAAGCTTTTAGCCTCTGGACATCCTCGAACTCAAATTGGTATGAACAGTGCATAAAAAGTAACTAGCTTAATCTAGATCTAAAGTGCATAAAAACTGGAATAAAAAAGAGAAAAACGCAGCCTAAAGCCGCCCCTAGGTTTAGGGTTTTGAATAATGAGTGTATTGTATCTTTGTGTGGAGAAAACAGCCGACTATATATAGATTTTAAAGTCGGTTTCAAAGAAGTCGGCTACCGGACGCCCGTCTGGATCCTTGAACGCCCGTCCACTCTTCATATGAACTTCAAATCGGGCCGAGTCACGATCAAACGTTCGTCCAGCCAGCGTCCACCTCAGCGTCCAAACTTCCTGAATCAACTTTCCATCCCTGGACGCTCGTTCGTGTTCAAGAACGCCCGTCCACCGGACGGGACTCGGACGCCAGTCCAATATGACTGAATTTTGATTTCTTGATCTCTATCTCTTTTTCATCTTGTCAATTCCTTCATTATCTCTTTTAATCATCATTTATGTACACTCTTATCTCTTTTGATCATCATTTGAGCCTTGAAAAGTGCATCTACATCATATAAAAACACCACAAAATGTAATATCGCTCAAATAATCGTAAAAACATAATTAAAGCACATAAATCAACCTATTTTTCAATTAGCTCTTTTGAAATATCATTTACTCAATATATTCATTAAACACATGCTTCTCATGCAATTTAGTACGAATACGGGGCAAAATATCATAGAATATAGCGTTATAAATCGTATAAATTCACCCTTAACAACTCCCCCACACTTAAGCTTTTGCTCGTCCCGAGCAAAACAAAACAAGAATTAGGCTCGAGAAAAGAACAGACATCTAAACATACATAACACATATCCAATCAATCAGAAGTTCACCATTGTGTGTGTGCACAGCCATAGAAAACTTCCACTATATCCAAACTCGAGAAACTCAAAGCAAAACTAGCTAATACCCCCTTGTAGACTAGTAATAAATGACACTCATAAGATGCACCCTACAAACGTGATATATCCCGAAAAAGATGATAGAATATATCTAGGGCCTTTTTGAAATACCTGAGGATAATCCCTACAACATATCCGTCGGTTCTACTCGGGGATAAGGTAGACGATAACTTAGTCTTATATACATTTCATAACACTTCATTAATCGATTTAACTTTTTCACTTCTAAACACACATCGAATGAGCTATTGCCCCGTCATAGCGTAATAGGACATTTCAAGATAATCCCCTACCTTACTCCAATCATAAGGCAGCTTTTTCGACCGATCGTCGTGAGCTTTTAGTCATCATAGTGGTATAGGACATACGTGGTATACCCTATCGCACTCAAATCATCGACTAGCTTTCGACACACCCAATTAATTCATATTTTTTCAACTTTTTCATTTGACAATAAGTTACGTGTTACTTATCACATTCAAACTTCCGGATATTCACGATATCATACTCCGGATCTAAATACAAACTATCATAATTCGCGAGATATATACGTAGCACTAAGCACATGGCTTATAAGAAAACACAAATCACTAATCCAAAAGGGGTATAACTTTATAAATAGCTCATCATTTACTATGGCTCGTGAAAAATATCGATCTCGTGTGAAACAACTAACTCATCAAACATATGATATACAGCTTAAATGACTATTAAAAAAACGAACATTGAATCGAATTGCCTACTCGGGACAAAACAGAAACAAAAGTGTCGAAAAATTTCGAAAATTTTAGCTCATTTGCATAGAAACATTACGAATTAAGCACATGTGTAGACATATTGAAACATTCCCCTCCCCCACACTTAAAAACTCAACATGTCCCCATGTTGCGCAGATCGAAAGAAAAAGGAAAAGACTTAGCTGATTGAAACCGAAACGCGAATCGTCGGTCAGGCCGGAGCCTACATAATGACACTTTAGAAAGCGTAACCAGACAATGTAGCTCGACGAACCCGCTAAAAATATACCCGCACGTCTTGACAAACATGGAACCATCTCGGGAAAACGGGGAGTTATACCAAAATGAAAAGAGATATCAAAAATGAAGATAAAGCAAAAGTGAAAGCATTCAATACATCCGTAAAGTATAAACACGGTAGAAGTGAAAGTACGGTGCCTTATGGCTTACATGATCCATCGGGAAAAGTAACAGTAGTAATATCAAAATTACAACGAATCATATAAGAAAAAGTATCAATAAAATACATCCATCGAATCAAAGAAAAAGAAAAACTAGAATCAGAAAAATAAAATCAAGGCTGGCTCGGCGTCCCAGAATCATCGGCCGGAGGATCGGAGGAGGGTCCAGAAGGTGGTGCCGTAGCCCTAGCTGCCGAGTCAGGCTGCTCCTCATCTGAAGATGTCTCAGTGTCGTGTAGAACATCCGCAATGACCTGCTCGATCTCATCGGCAAAAAGATAATCAACGGAGCTCGGATTGAACGTCCTCTCGTCCCTCGGCTGCCGGCCCTCACAGATACACTGAAGAATCGACAAAATGTTGTTCTGCGTTTCCCGGATATCACTCAGCCATTCCCGGAAACTATTGGCCATGCTCAACCGCATCCTAACTGCGGGAGATAAAGTAGGAAGGGAGGATGCACGCGGCGGTGCCGAAGAACCAGGCTCCTGAGGTGTCTCCGTCTCAGTCTGTCCCGAAGGCTTGCCTTTTTCTCGCTGGATCGGCCTTGGATTCTTCGGTTTGTGATCGGCTCCATACTCAGGCACACCGGCATCGATACAGAGACTGTGGATTAGGTGAGGGATAATCAAGCATCGGGTATAGATCTTCTGATTAATAGCCACCTCATCATATAACGCCTGCCCCACATCCACGTTCAGGCCAAATGTCAATGCGTATAACATGCCTAGGTCACCAATGTGAAAGTGCGTCAAGTTGTTCTTAGGCAACAACCAACTCTGAATAAACCGACACTGGACCTTCCAGTCCTCCGTCCAGGTCGTGGTAACCAACTCCTTCCGGTCTCCTCCCGGCCTTAGTGTCCATGCCACATCCGGACATACTCTCAGTCGCAACTCCTCCAAAGGATCCTGCCCCAAACTCTGCCGATGTACAATCTCTTCCTTATAATCCCTACCCTCGAAAGCCGCCAAGTTGTATTTTGCATTGATCACCTCCGGTGTAAAAGGGACTTCTACCCCTCGAACCACAACTACCTTTGTCCCCAAGTCGGTTTCCGAACAGTTCGCATAAAATTCCCGTACTAGGGAGCTATTCACCGGGGTAGTTGGGATTGTCATCAAAGCTTCCCATTTTCGGTCCTTGAGCAACTTAACGAACCCCGGATCGACTTTGGCCTCCAAAATGGCCCGCTCAATCAACATCGTCCTCGAGAAATAATGCTTGGAATAGACGTCACGAGCCCTGGGTTTATGAATCTACGGGGCAATGGCATCGGGGCAACGGTTTTAGATTTCTTTCTAGGAGGGGCAGCCCTAGTACAACCGGTTCCTCTTCCCGGGTAGCATCGACAGCTTCCTCAGGCCTCGACGAACCTCCACCTCTCGAACTCTGTGCATCCGTACCAAAGGCACATCGTCATCGGTCTCGAGTCGAGGTCGGCTCATCTCTCAAAGTAGCCCTAGTTTGGGTGGCTCTAGGAGGTTGTTCTCGTATACTCACTCCCCGGTTAGGATCAACTAAAGTAGGATCAAACTCCTTGCGTTTCTTTCCGGCCTCCCTAGCCACTTCCTTACCATGCCTCTTAACCACTCCCTTCTTATGAACCATATTCGAAACCTACACTACACGAAAGCAATCCCAATTCACAACAAGAGATACCCGTTTAACATCCAAAGCGGGATTTCAAAACAACCAAACCACAACCACAATCATCACCAACGAACCCATTCACCATCCATCATAACACCACATCACCATACCAGAGCAGAAAGAAACACAAAACCGAAAAAATAAAACGAATTAAGATGACATTCAAGGTAACGAGCCGACCCAAAGATCGAACTCGCAAAAACGTGAATAAAATCTA
Source organism: Gentiana straminea (assembly GCA_036785695.1). Classification (NCBI taxonomy): domain Eukaryota; kingdom Viridiplantae; phylum Streptophyta; class Magnoliopsida; order Gentianales; family Gentianaceae; genus Gentiana; species Gentiana straminea. The sequence goes on along the minus strand of JAVUPR010000497.1, from coordinate 15,382,483 downwards.
GAAAAGTTGTTACTAACTTACCGAGTTGGATGAGTAGATGCTGATTGATGTGAAGATTAGTCCAAACAACACCAAATGGCCTCCAAAAATCGGATTTTTCCTCTTAAAAGTCGGACTACAAAGGGTGCTGATTCTCCAAAAATATAGCGTGTTGGGAGTTTTGGTTATGAAAATCGAAGAGAGGGTATCAATAGCGGTCTATAGCACTTTGAATCGCTCAAAATGGTTTAGAAATGAAGATTTTAGGGCCAAAGGAGGGAAAAGTCGGTTTTGGTTTTTTGAAAATCCGAGAAATGAAGGTTCATCGAAGCGGGGGTATATATAGGCGGATGTTGGACGCTCGTCCAACTCGGTGGACGGGCGTCCACCGAGAAATCGATGAACCGGACGGGCGTCCGGTTCGCAGGCACGCTCGTCCAAGAATTTAAATCACATACGGGATTGGAGGGAAAATATCGGACGGGCGTCCGGCGTAGTGGACGTCCGTCTAAGGATTTGTCATAGCGGACGGGCGTCCGTGCTTCGGACGGGCGTCCCGGTGGGCAAAAGTGCAAAAATCGAGAAAATTTCATACAACCCAAATTCAAAAGTACATCTCTTATTAAACCGAATTAAAACTTCAAAAATACAACTTGAAATCAAACAAAGTACATAAAGTGACTATAAAATAAATAAAAACAAATAGAAAACGAAGGGGTTGCCTCCCACAAAGCGCTTTTGTTTTACGTCGTTTGCTCGACGAAACAAACCTAACTAACGCTATTCTCGCATAAATCTCGTCCCAATCCACCAAACGGATGAGACGACGAAGCATATCAATAGCGGGAGGGAAATTATAGTCGTCTTGTATGCCCCGCCATCTCCAAACTACCTCTAAACCTCTAAAATGTGAATCCCGTAGTACCGCCGCTAGATCCGTCGGCATAGGGTCATTTAGGATCGTATATGGACGTCCTATAGCTTCCCGTAGCTCCTCGGTGGTGAAGTCACTACCTCCCGAACAAGCCGGGGTACTATGAGAACATAGGTGATGGTCTTCGTACGGGTACTAAGCTCAAAATCTACGTGCAAGACTATAGTGCCTCCCGGTCCATCGCCTACCGTAATCGGTGGGATCCGACTACCGATGGGGAACTCCTCGGGAAGAACTCTATAATCCATATCTAAAAAGCACACTAACCGACGATATAAATAGAAAAACTTAGTCGCTAAAACTTAATTAAACTAAAACTTAAATAAATAAAACACTAACAACGTGAACGAACTTAACTAATATAATAAGGGATATCTGGATGCCTCTTAGTGGCGCTTTTGGTTAATGTCGTTAGCTCGACACCGTTGAAAACTCACTGGGTCGTGCCATTTGACTTTTCCGCCGCCACTACCTCGTGTAAGCTCGATCGCAGTGTGGGCGCGTAAAACGACATCTCACACATGGGGTGAAATCTTTAATAGTTTTCCACATACGCTTGAACTTCCCCACGGGTGACCTCTTCACTCTCTCGAGTCCTCTCGATGACGCTTCAACCGACGCTCCCTCTCCAATTCTTCCATATCCCAACTACCGGCTAGAACTTCTTCGGAAGGACCACTACGACCATCCTCTCGAAAACAAGCCGAGTGAAGACTCGTCGAATTCTTCGTCTTCCGTAGCACCACACCCTAGGATGTCGAGGCAACGGACATTCGAAGGTCTCTCTTTAGGTTCACCGATATAGTGCTTGCACCTTTGGCCATTCACTCGAAACGGGTCTCCACTATAACCACGAAGTTCTAGAACGCCTCTAGAATGATTCGGAGAATCTCGAAAGGGCCGGACCAACGTGTCCTTAACTTTCCAGAAACGAGATGTAACCTAGAATTGTATAGAAGAACTTGTTCGCCGACTAGAAATTCTCTCTTCTTAATCTTAGCATCGTGGAGTAGCTTCATCTTATCTTTACTAATCCCGGAACTTTCATAGGCCCGGAGTCCGAATTCGTCTAGCTCATGTAACCGCCGTAGTCGATGTTGTCCACAAGATTGGGAATCAAAGTTCGAAACTTTGTAGCCCAATAAGCTCTATGCTCTAACTCGACAGCGGATGACATGGTTTCCCGTAGACCATTTGATATGGAGATGTACCCATAGGGGTTTTATAGGCAGCTTCGTAAGCCCATAGTACATCATCCAATTTCAAACTCCGGTCCTTTCTATGATCAAGTTTACCGTTTTCTCCAGGATTTTCTTGATGCTCGGTTGCTCCTTTCAACCCGACCACTAGTCATCGGATGATATGGTGTGCCAGTTTTATGACGAACACCATACTTTTCAAGTACTTTCTCTAGGGGTCGGTTGCAGAAATGCGTCCCTTCATCACTGATCAAGGCACATGGACATCCAAACCTCACGAAGATATTCTTTTTTAGAAATTTCATCACCGTCTTATGATCATTGTGAGGAGTGGCTTGGGCCTCCACCCATTTAGACACGTAGTCTACGCGACTAAGATGTATTTATTACCGCAAGATGATGGGAATGGTCCCATAAAATCGATACCCCATACATCAAAGACTTCGCATTCGAGGATGGGTTTTAAAGGCATGTCAAAACGCCTTGTCAGAGTTCCGGTCCTTTGGCACCTATCACAAGCTTTACAGAAAGCTTCTGTATCTTTAAAGATCGTAGGCCAATAGAACCCGGATTGAAAGATCTTAGCAACGGTTTTCCACGGACCAAAGTGACCTCCTGTGGGTCCACTATGGCATTGCTCAATAATATCGCGTTGCTCGGATTCTGGAACACATCTCCTAAGCAACCCCTCTTTACAGATCTTGAAAAGATAAGGTTCATCCCAAACGAAATATTTCAAATCAGAGAAAAACTTTTTCTTCTCCTGATAAGACATTTCGGGATCGAGATAACGGGCATGAAGGTAGTTCACAATGGAAGAATACCACGGAACATCGGGAGGACAACCATCTATCAACATAATGTTTTCTAGAGGAAAGTAAAGATCTATATCATCTGGTTCATCCTTTTCCTCATTTAACATTCTAGAAACGTGATCCGCCACTACATTTTCACTGCCCTTTTTGTCCTTAATTTGAACGTCAAACTCTTGTAGGGTCAGTATCCAACGCAGTAGGCACGGTTTAGCCTCTTTCTTAGTCATCAGATAACGCAAAGCAGCGTGATCAGTCCACACGATCACTTGAGCTCCTAACAAGTAACTACGAAACTTGTCCATAGCAAAGACTACGGCCAAAAGCTCCTTTTCAGTAGTAGTGTAGTTAACTTGAGAGGGGTTCAATGTGTGACCGGCGTAATAGATAGGTGGAACTTTCCCTTGATCTTTTGCCCTAGAACAAAGCACCAACAAAGATAGTTTGATGCGTCGCACATAAGCTCAAATGGTAGGTTCCGGTCGGGCGATATAAGAATTGGAGCGATATTAAACGATCCTTGAGCTCCTCAAACGCTTGCTTGCAGTTCTCATCAAAATTAAACTCAACGTCTTCCTTTAGTAAAGTGGACAGGGGCTTGGCAAGAAAGCCTCTAACTTCCCGCACATTCTTAGGGTAGCTCATCTTCTCGATAGCTTCTACTTTTGCCCTGTCAACTTCTATACCTTTGGTGGAGATCTTGTGGCCAAGAACTATTCCCTCATCTACCCCGAAATGGCATTTTTCCCGAGTTCGGTACTAAGTTCTTTTCCACACATCCGGATAACACTTGATCAAGATTGTCGAGGCAATCATCGAAGGACCGACCAAAAACCGAAAAATCGTCCATAAAGATCTCCATACACTTCTCTACAAGCCCGTCAAAGATAGCCGGCATACATCGTTGAAATGTAGCCGGGGCATTGCGAGACCGAATGGCATTCGTCCGTAAGCGAATGTACCATAAGGCGGTGAAAGTGGTCTTTTCTTGGTCGACCGGATCAATGGGTATCCGGAAGTATCCCGAATATCCATCTAGGAAGCGAGAGAATGCGTGCCCCGCCGTACGCTCAAGCATCCGATCAATGAACGGAAGGGGAAAGTGATCTTTCATGGTTACCTCATTGAGCTTTCGATAATCGATGCGGACTCGTAACCGGTGACAAGTCTCAATGCTATCTCCTCTCCCTTCTCATTCTTCTCAATCGTAATTCCACCTTTCTTGGGAACTACTTGAGTTGGGGAAACCCATTCACTATCCGCGATGGCATAAATGATTCCCATGTCCGGAAGTTTAATGATTTCTTTCTTAACCACCTCTTGCATATGAGGGTTGAGCCTTCTCGAGGTTGTCTAACACATTTTGCACCCTCATTCGTCTTGATCTTGTGCATACAGATGTCCGGAGATATCCCTCTCGATATCTCCTACTTGCCGCCAAAGGCTTTTTCATTCTTTTTCAAGACGTTGATAAGTTTCATTTCCTCTAAACGAGAAAGCTTGCGATATAATTAGTGGAAGCTTGTCACCTTCTCTTAAAAACACATACTTGAGATGTTTAGGCAACGGCTTAAGTACTAAATCTGCAGGGGGTCTTCTAAACTAGACTTGAGATCTCCACTTTTCAACTCAACATCGCCGAGTTTACTCGTGGTCCCACCGCCAAAGCTTCTCTTTCCAACAATTCTTCCTCAAAATCACCGCTAATTGGTCTAGATTAACCACACCATGAGTATTCGGGTTGTCAACCAATCGCTCATATTCTCGCTTCTACACCATGACTTGCTTATCCATATAATCGGTAAAATCATCCGTCATATAATCAATGGAAAAGCCGGTTGGGGGTCCGAGGGTACTTGAATGGACTTTAAGACATTGTAACACACCTCTTGATCACCAACTCGGATAGTCACTTGCCCACCATCGCAATCGATGAGGGCCCTAGTAGAGATAAGAAAGGTCTTCCAAGAATCAGGGGGACGTTTTCATCTTTCTCCATATCTAAAACATACCAATCGACTGGAAAGGTAAATCTATCAATCTGAACCAAAACGTCTTTTAGGATCCCTGAAGCTTTCTTAGAAGATCTATCAGCGAATTGTAAACTCATAGTAGTAGGTTCTAGAAGGCTTTGTAAACCGAGCTGTTTGCATACAGACATTGGCATAAGGCTTATAGAGGCACCCAGATCACACAAAGAATTAGGGAAGACTAGACCTCCCATTACTACTGTAAGTACGAACTTCCCAGGGTCACCTCTTTTAATTGGCAAGTCTTCATAATTAATCATGGAACAATCCTCGCCAATTTGCCTTTCCATGCCTGCTAGTTTCTTTTTTGAAGACACAACATCCTTGATAAATTTTGTATACTTAGGCATCTCGACCAAGACGTCTGATAATGGAAGATTCACCTGAGTATTTTTTAAAAGGTTTAGCACCTTTTCATACTTTTTGTCCTCAATCAAGGGGATGTTGCTCTTTCTCGGTGGAAATGGAAGTTTCTTAAGGTCATTCTCGAAAAAACTTTCTTTGAGGATGCACTTACATGTTTCTCGTCTTCCGCATCTTTCCATCGAATAGCTTTCTCGTATTTCTTAGTAGTCGTGGATCGACCTCCGACTATCGATTGCTTTTTCGACCCTCGGGGATCACCACTTGAGGATCACCAACTTCTTCACCTCTCGTGGATCGGCCACCCGAGTTTTCTTTTGCAACAGTTGAGGGAGTGTAGTGCTCGCTTCCCCTCCTGCCTTATCAATGGCAGGAGGGGCTAGTGGTTTCCCGGATGGGAAGGACCACTAACTTGAGTACCGCTCCTCAGATTCATTGCACTGGCTTCCTCTTTACCGTATTGAATTGATGGCACGAGGTCAGTACATGGGCCTTTGTTCAAGTCGGCCGAGCAACTTGACCACCCTTTGGATTCTTCTCAGTGAAACTGGGCACCGCCCGGGGGTCTGAAGCTAACCGTTCACCGCCTTGCCCAATTTGTCTTTCGAGATTCTTCATTGACCTGCTTTGCTCCTCTAACTTAGCTTCAAGATTGGTAGGTTGGGAGGAGCCTTGAGAGTTTTGGAGATTTGGAGCATAGGGCTGGCTGGGCCGACTTTGAAATTGAGAGTTTGAATTGGAAGGCCAATTCTGATTGAATTTTTGCGTAGGATTGGAAAAATTCGAGTTTTGATTCGATTAAACCCAGGGTTTCTATTGAAATTCTGATTCGAATTAAAATTCGAATTAGGATTGAAATTTGAAGATGGATTAAACCCTTGGTTTTGAAAATTGCCCCGGCCAGAAACCGATTGAACCTTTGATTGTTCGCCATAGAATGCATTCACTTCCGCATTCTCGTCCGTTCATAGGCGTAACTTAGAAGTGTGCCCCACCTCGTCATAATTCGACATGTGACTTGATTGTACTTGTCCATAGTCATGAACGGCATTTACTTGATAAGGTGCAGGGGATTAAATTGGCACCGGCCATTCATATGGCCCGTCCGACAAGCAATTTTCACGATACGGAACCCGAGGGTTCTGGAAAAGAAGAAGTTTGATTTATTGGATTTGAAACTTGAGGTGGTACCATCTCGCTTCGTAGCATGGCGATCAAACTTTGCAAATTGACTTCCTCAACCTCGGGAGGAGGAGGTGCTTGAATTGCTTGATAAGAGGGGGCATAGTTATACTTTGCAATGTCCTCAAACAATGCCCATCCCTCATCGGGCGTTTTCTTCGAAATGCCCCACCGTAAGAGCTATTAACCATGCCTTTTGTAAGCTCGGTCAATCCACTAAAGAATGTATTGACTTGCCTTTCCAAAGGGCAAGCCATGATGGGGACACTTTCCGAGAAGAGACTTGAATCTCTTCCAACATTCAAAGAACGACTCATTTTCTTTCCGATAGAATGTAAAGATGTCGTTCAAACACCGGGTCGTCTTTGAAGGCGGAAAGTATTGACTTAGAAATTCTCTTTCAAGTTCAAATTTTGTGTGGTGATAGATTCGAGAGGGAGAGAGGTGTACCACTCTTTAGCCTCTCCCTTCAAAGAAAATGGGAAAAGTTTCGGCTTGATAGCATCCTCACTCACTCCTTGGATGCGTGTAGTCCCGCATATCTCTAGGAATGTATGTAAGTGGGTATGCGGATTCTCCGATTGATAACCATGAAAAATGGATGCATGCTGCATCATCTGAATAAGTCCTGGTTTTAACTCAAAGGTTTGTGCGAATGGCCGGAATAACAATAGCCGGGTTGACCGTGACTTCGCCCGGCATGGCGTAGTCCGCCAACGTACGTCTATTATTAGCGGCCATTATCACAAAATCGGTGATTTCTCTAGCTAGTTGTTCTTCAAGATCTCGCTCGGCTCTGTCTGCCAGAACCACAGAACGAAAATTCCGCCTGTTTGGCCGGACTACGGTTCGCTCGGGGTCAGGGGTGTATATTAACGGTCCCTTTTGACTCCGAGTTTGCATAAACCGGACCAAAAACAAATGGAACGAAACCTAAAAGCTAAGAAAGTAAAAGCCTAAACTAAAATTAAAAGCCTAAAGAAAAGGATGGGAAACAAAAGGAAACAGAAGTGTTGAAGAAAACAGGACCAGACGGACGTCCAAAAGATTGGACGGGCGTCCAGATGAAATTGAGATCGGACGGGCGTTTAGTGATCTAAACGCTCGTCTGACAGACGGAATACCTGAACGGGCGTCCAAATATTATGGACGCTCGTTTAAGTTCATAAAAACAAAACACAATTGATAATTTTCCAGCGGACGGGCGTCCAATATCCCAGACGCCCGTTTGCTCACGGGAAAACTAGAACAGAAGCAGAATTTGCAGAGAATAAAAGAAGGTAAGAAGGAACGACGAGAAAAACGAAAAGACGGACGATCTAATCTCCAAGGAAACTACTAAGGGAAAGTCTTAAACCCTAATTATCTACTTAACAACTACCTAAAACAATTATCAACTAAAAACAGGAATTTAAAACAAAATAAAACAGAAAAACAAACGAGAAAAAACGAAAACAAAAACTAGACAACCGTCCGGTTCCCCGGCAACGGCGCCAAAAACTTGTCACGGATTTATCTAGCACAAAGAAACAAGTAATAAATATTTATAAATCCGGTTTCCCTCAAGTATAAGGATCGTAGTAAAGAGGTTGATACCGGGTCGATCTTACGGGGAACTAAACGATTGTGATTCTAGCTTTTTGTCTAACCTAAACTATGTCACGAAACTAATCTAAGCGAGTGAATAAAAACCGAACAAAACAGAAGATAAAACTAGACGAGGATGTAATCCAAAGCTAGGAAGGATACGGGCTGCGAACCAATTCAATACTAAACTAAACTAAGATGCAAATAAAAGTAAACTAACTAAACGAATTCAAGTTTTAAGGATTTAAATCAAGTGTGTAATGAACAAACGAGGATTGATCCACCTATCCAACAAGCATTGATTTCCTATCTCGATTATATTGTGGTTTTTATCTAGGTTGTGATTCACCTTATCTAAACATGAACCCTAATTCCTTAGAAAGTTCATCTATTAATCTATTATCTTCCAATGCAAGATTAACGCGTTTCCTAACCAAAGGTGTAAACTTTATGTTTATAATCTAGCAATTAAACCTATTAACTTCCGTTATGATAGATTCAAATCACTACTCTTATTCACGATGATCTAGGGTTTATTAAGATTTCCATCAACAATAAACAATCACACATGCAGATCTTCCGATATAAAAGCAATTAAACGTGATAAACATGAATAAGAAACAACCTTTAAATAAAAACTCACAGTATAACCAAAGAAAACGAAATCAACAATCGTTGGATGGCTTCACAATACTCGTTTGATGAAGCTTTTAGCCTCTGGACATCCTCAGCAACTCAAATTGGTATGAACAGTGCATAAAAAGTAACTAGCTTAATTTAGATCTAAAGTGCATAAAAACTGGAATAAAAAGGAGAAAAACGCAGCCTAAAGCCGCCCCTAGGTTTAGGGTTTTGAATAATGAGTGTATTGTATCTTTGTGTGGAGAAAACAGCCGACTATATATAGATTTTAAAGTCGGTTTCAGCAAGTCGGCTACCGGACGCCCGTCTGGATCCTTGAACGCCCGTCCACTCTTCATATGAACTTCAAATCGGGCCGAGTCACGATCAAACGTTCGTCCAGCCAGCGTCCACCTCAGCGTCCAAACTTCCTGAATCAACTTTCCATCCCTGGACGCTCGTTCAGGTTCGGCAAACGCCCGTCCAATATGACTGAATTTTGATTTCTTGATCTCTATCTCTTTTTCATCTTGTCAATTCCTTCATTATCTCTTTTAATCATCATTTATGTCGACTCTTATCTCTTTTGATCATCATTTGAGCCTTGAAAAGTGTATCTACATCATATAAAAACACCACAAAATGTAATATCGCTCAAATAATCGTAAAAACATAATTAAAGCACATAAATCAACCTATTTTTCAATTAACTCTTTTGAAATATCATTTACTCAATATATTCATTAAACACATGCTTCTCATGCAATTTAGTACGAATACGGGGCAAAATATCATAGAATATAGCGTTATAAATCGTATAAATTCACCCTTAACAACTCCCCCACACTTAAGCTTTTGCTCGTCCCGAGCAAAACAAAACAAGAATGTGTATATTTAATTAATCAACACAATTATCCATAAATCTATTTTTCCAGAAATTAATATCCAGTATTAATATTATGGTAATCTTATTAATTAAATTGGTCAATCCAAGTGTATCTTAATACACTATTATTGGAGCCACCTTTAGCCTAATATTGGCATCCGGAATATTCTTTAATTAATATAATTTTATGATTAATTAATTTATAAAATACATGTGTATCATATACATATATATTTTCGACATACACATACATTATGTGTATATTTAATTAATCAACACAATTAATATCTTGTATTATATTCATTCATAATAAATAAATACTACAATATTAATTTACCACTATAACCATTATAGTATGAGATAAATTCTTTCCTTATTTGGTTATCAACTATAACCACATTTTAATCCGACTTGATGTACATATGTGTGTGATCCGATAGGCTTCCGAATATGTTGGCCGTAGAAGCAAAGTGCAAATTATGAAAATGCCTTTCATGCCTAACGACCACGGGATAGCGTCTAACAACACACCGCGAACCCCAATCATCGGAAGAGTCAAATGCAATGACTACTACCTTTCATACGAAACAATTACCGTGTAAATAAAATCATATCGCTGTAATAATATCCATACGGTCGTATCTTATAATCTGGATATCATGCTCTCTCGAAATAACCCATTTACTTCCACTTTATAAATATTCACGAGAGTGAGACATTCCTTATAAGAAGGCCCTTTCGGATATTCACCCCTACTGATAGGTACGCGATTTCCGGACGACCAAACATGTATACTCCGCATACTTCAGTATCACACCCAATCACTACCGCATGATCGCCCCATGGCTAGGGGAAACCTCAATAGTGTCAAAGCATGACAATCAACACCGTGATGCCATGTAGACTCCGGTCCTAAGGATAATTACACAACCGCCACATATCGTGACACTTAATAGTGTAAGTGGGTCAGTCTAATGTATGCATTCTCTAATACACGTCCACGTACATTCCAAGTGTCTCAACACTTCGATAGACGAGATCTATCCCTGCCCTTAAAGACAGAAGACATCTAATACGTGCTAGCATGTTTGTACTATTAATGCCCCGTTTATTAGTACATAAGCCTAGAGACATTTAAGTATCAAACTTATTAAAGTGGTTAAAGATCTCATCAACCATAATCTCCTATCATGGTTTCTCTATCACAGTTTAATACTAAGGACGTTATCATATAACAATTCATAATTGGTTCTTTAAAAGAACAAATATATGACAACAGAAAAGTCATTTAATATATGTATAAACATAAAGAAATAGTAGAAATGATCCGACCCGGTCGGATCCGGTCCAATCCGATTGAGTTTAAGACACTATTTCAACAAAATGTCCATATATGGTTAAACAGACTGCTTTGGTCTTCAACAAGATGAAGAATGTTTTAGTTCATATGATTGGCTTTTTGATTATATCCAATATTAGTAGGCTTTTATTTTCTTGATTCACTAGGAGTTGTATCTCCATAATTTTGCGATAGATTGTTTCATTATGATATCAAGTATCTTTTGATAGATTGTTTCATCACACATATACAAGAAAAGTCAAATTCTTCACATACCTAAGAGCCATATGTTGCATTTACATACTACTATTTAGTTGGTTCTTATAAGTCTATGTTTTTTTAGATAGCAATGGCACGAGTGATCCATTTCTTGCTCTGAACTTTCCAAATGTTGATTAGTTTCCAATAATGTCTTTTTTTAGATCTGACAAGTACTATACAAAAGACAAGTAATATATGTTCATTATAACCATATTTTGCATTCTGGACACTATTAGTGTTATATTTAAAATGTTTCAGATCAAACGTGATGCTATTGAACTTTGGACTACATATGTTACCGCTTCTGTGTTAGTGTAAACGCTGCGATTAAATTCAAATTTCAAAAACTACGTCGAAAGTGTATCATATGAGATATCAAAAAGAATTGAAAAAAATATGAATTTTGGTAAAAGAATTTTGATGAACGGTGTTCTAAATCAAAAATTACGGTCGTTTATAAGAAAAAAAACTCCGATTAATGCAAATATTTTTATTCGGCTTTCAAAATTTTTCGTCGGAAGAAGCCAAAATAAAGAGGAGAAAAATATGAATTTTGGTGAATTTTTTTTTATGAACGGAGAGTCAAAAGTTACTGTTGTTTAAAAAAACTGACCTGTTGTTAAAAAGAAAGAAGGAAGGGAGGGACGCAGATTGTAAATAAGTAACGAAACTGAGTGAGAGGAACAACGTGGAACGAGTCTATTTGTATAAGTAAGGGTATTTTTGTCCGTTTTTATTTTTGATAAAAATTATAAACCTATCTTAGGTTATCCCTCCACCCCCAACATTTCGTTTCTGGAAAAAAAAAAAAAAAAAAAAAAACTGAATCGGAATCATTAACAAGGAAATAAATACTACATCCAATTAAAAAAAAAAAAAAACACCGGAAGGAAATAAATACTACTAGTACATAAAAAAAAAAAAAAAAAAAAAAAATCGATTGATAATACAGTCGCGTCGTCAACAATACTACAGTTGCAGGCTACCATCAAAATAAACAACTATGTACATCCTTGAATTCTTGAATAGGAACCTTCAAACCTAAGTTTAATAATATTAGGATCCAATCGAATTATACCTAAGTTATCTGGGAGGAAACAGTATATGCGATCGGAGAATGGCGACCCAAAAGCCACAGAGGTCACCGCAGGAAATCGAGGATATCATTCTTCGGAAAATTTTCCTAGTTACTCTGATTGGTTCGACAGAGAACGATTCCCGAACGGTTTACTTAGAGATGACGGCAGCTGAGATACTCAGCGAAGGTAAGGATTTGAGGTTATCTAGGGATTTGATGGAGCGGGTTCTAATCGATCGCCTTACTGGTAATTTCGATTCTGCTGAACCCCCTTTTCAATACTTGGTCAATAGCTATCGCCGAGCGTACGATGAGGGGAAGAAGATTGCATCGATGAAAGACAAAAACTTGAGGACGGATATGGAATCGTTGGTTAAACAAGCTAAAAAGTTAGCTACTTCTTACTGTAGGATACATTTGGGAAACGCTGGTATGTTTCCTGATTGGGACACCAATAAGTCGAATGTATCCCCTTTGTTGCCCTTGATTTTTTCAGAGGTTTCGAGTTCAGTGGATGGGTTTGGAGGAGGTGGGAGCAGCAGCAGCAGTGGAGGATTGTCGTCCCCACCTGGGTTTTTAGATGAGTTGTTTAGGGATGGGGATTATGAAAGTATGGAAGCTATTTTGAAGCAGTTGTACGAGGATTTGAGGGGCAGTGTGGTTAGTGTGTCTGCTTTAGGGAATTTTCAGCAGCCTTTGAGGGCACTTTTGTTGTTGATCAAGTATCCAGTAGGCGCAAAGGCATTGGTGAATCATCCTTGGTGGATACCAGACAGGAAGTATCTGAATGGGCGTGTTATGGAGATGACCAGCATTTTGGGTTCTTTCTTCCATGTTAGTGCATTACCTGATCATGTTATTTTCAAGAGTTCACCTAATGTTGGGTAAGTTTACTTTAATGTGCATTTATTTGTAGTAGTAGTTGGTGTTTAGCTAAATTTTTTTTAGGAAGACAGATATATTGCCTAAAATTGTTCTTTGCCTCCTTACAGATGTTGGGAGTAACTAACATATTTGAAGCTGGTTTGATATTTCTTTTTTCTTCAATTCATCGATTTTGTACATGTAGGCTTTGTGGCTGGAAGATCAATTCTATTGAGTTTCATAGATTAAGATATTGTCCCATAAAATGATTTATTTGCTTCAATGGATGTGCCTTTTCAGTTCTCGTGTGCTTGACCCTTTTATAATCAATTCAAATGGCATATTTCTTTGTCTTTTATATGGTCCTGTGAGACTTCTTTGGGTTCTTTTTTTTTTTTTTTTTTTCTTTCGTGTCAAGTGACTGGTATCCAACACTCTCTGGCACACTTACTTGGTAGCTTGTGTAAAGTACTTATCTGATCGAAAAGCTTGTTTATGAAGGCTTGAGATGCTTAAGGTCTCCTGCTTTTCACTAGTTTGCTAGGCAAGTATGAGGGAACTGACCTAGTGCCACCTAGTGTTCCATTATACAAGTCTCTTGCTTTCATTACACCTTCTTTCTTTGTGGTACAGCCTGTCTTAGAGGAAAGTAAATAACGTGCATTAGATTCATTGCTAGCGTGATTAAATCCCTTGAGCTTATCTCCTCCCTCTTGGTTTTGGATTTGTGCATGTACTTTTGCACTCAAACTAGGAGTTGAATTGTTTCTTAAGGCTCTGAAGGAGTATACCATTGTTTTGAACCATTACCGTTTGTTTCTTCTTGATTTGAAAGCCCTAGTTATTTGAGTTGGATATTGTCCGTCGTTGCTGTCATTTATTCGATATTCTTATGCAATTGGAAATTTTTGAATGCTTATGGTGAAGTCTGATACAACCTTTTTATGTTTGAAATTACTTACTGTCTACAATGACCTTTCAAACTCAACGGATAGAAAGTAATTGCACTTACCAGATTGTTCTGTGTTGAATTATCAGGGAACAGTGCTTCTCTGAATCCGCTACACGCCGACCAGCTGATCTTTTGTCTTCATTCTCCACTGTCAAATCTGTCATGAACAATCTTTATGATGGGTTGGCAGAAGTTCTAATGTGTCTCCTGAAAAATACGTCCACACGTGAAAATGTTCTGGAGTATCTTGCTGAGGTGATCAATAAGAATGCATCCAGGGGTCGTATTCAGGTGAGTAAACTTGCAGCATCCTAAGTATCTGGAGATTATTGTATGCGTCTTTTGTAATGCTTGTGGACAATACAAGAGGTGCAACATTTAATGATTGAAACACTTAATTGCAGGTAGACCCGTTATCAAGTGCTAGTTCTGGAATGTTTGTGAATCTCAGTGCTGTTATGCTTCGGCTCTGTGAGCCATTTTTGGATGCCAATTTGACAAAAAGGGACAAGATTGATCCCAAGTATGTCGCAAACAATGGGCATCTAGACTTAAGGTTGGAACTGAATTTGAAGCACACAAAAAATAACCGCCTTTCTTTCTCACAGACATCATTTAATGTTTTTTTTTTTGTTTCTCGGTGTGTACCTGCTGTAGCAGAGATTTGACGGCTCTTCATGCATCGTCTGAAGAAGTATCTGAATGGGTAAGTAGGATTTGCAATGGTGGAGTTGATGCCAATGCGAAGAATAACTATGGAGGAAATCAGATGCTTCATTCCCAAGCTACTAGTTCTGGCAATAAAGGTGGTGGGGCAGCCCTTCACTCGTTTGGAGAACCAATGTTAAGTTGTTCGGAGAAAGTTAAATATCCATTCATTTGTGAATGCTTCTTTATGACCGCAAGAGTGCTGAACTTGGGCCTATTGAAGGCATTTTCAGATTTCAAGCATCTTGTTCAGGTAATGCAGCTATGTTTGTGTGCGCTATGCATTTGGTGCTATATTCCTGTTTTTTACTGTATTATTTTCATCTTATAAGAACTTTTTCCCCACCTAACTGAGTAGCTTTCAACAGCTACTTAAGTAATCCGACTGAATAAATCCATGACAATATAGTTTCCCAATCAGAAAAGCTTACTCTGATCTCTAGGGAAAATGGAGAAATTGATGCTAAATGGATTTGGAAAAGGGCAAGAGGAAAGGGAAAAAAGGGGTGATCATGAGACATAATCAAGCCGGTTGATAATGGCATATATTGTGATTCTTTTCTTTTGGTAAATGATAAGTGAGATATCAGCATAATCTTCTTAGACTGTTGGTTCGTCTTCCATAATCACAAGTAGCACCCTCTTCTTTGGACCAAGTCCCAGGACATCCACTTGAATCATGATGGAGCAGAGGTGAAGAGTAAAGGGAAGAGATGATCTTGGGGGAGGGGAAGTTCTGGGAAATAAACATGGGTAGATTTTCAACGGTTTTCTTGAACATTATGTATCTATTTATTCGTTTCTCTTGCACAAACCTGATTTACAAAATACAATGGCGGAATAATTTTTTCAATCAATAAACTTTGTGGGCTTCAAGACATATGCTAAGAGTCTGTTTCTTCTTTACTGTTACATTCACCAATTCTCAGGTACTGTATGATGTGTATTTTTTCAGGATATTTCAAGATCTGAGGATACCCTAGCTACTTTGAAAGCAATGCAAGCACAAGCACCTACTCCACAATTGCAGCAGGATATAGCTAAAGTTGAGAAAGACATTGAGTTGCATTCCCAGGAAAGATTATGCTATGAGGCTCAAATTATAAGGGTGCGCACCATCATACATTGTTTTTTTCCCTGCAATTTAATAGACTCATGTTTACCACTTAAATCTAATGTTGTATTGTATGTGATTATGGTTAGGATGGCAGTTTTATTCAGCGTGCATTGTCTTTCTACCGCCTAATGGTGGTCTGGTTGGTTGGCCTTGTTGGTGGTTTTAAAATCCCTCTGCCATCATCACTTCCAATGGAATTTGCAGCTATGCCTGAACACTTTGTGGAAGATACCATGGAAATACTTATATTTGCTGCTCGAATTCCTAGAGCTTTAGATGGTGTATATCTGGTAAACAATAGTTTATTTCCTGAATCATGATTTTTTTCAGGCAGTTTAATTGCAACATAATCAGTGTGAACACATTTCTGACAGGATGACTTCATGAATTTCATCATCATGTTCATGGCAAGTCCAGAGTACATAAAGAACCCTTATCTAAGAGCTAAAATGGTTGAAGTACTAAACTGTTGGATGCCTCGTAGAAGGTGATTTATTTTGAGCTCCATATTTTTTTTGAATCGATTGCTTAGCATTTAATTAACATGTTCCTTGTTAGAAGTGTCGAAGACGCTAACTTCATGTACACTGCAGCGGCTCATCTACAACAAGCACTTTGTTTGAAGGGCACCAACTCTCTCTTGAGTACCTTGTGAAGAATCTTCTCAAAGTTTATGTTGACATTGAATTCACCGGTTCTCACACTCAGGTGATTGCTTCACACCGGTTCTCAAAGTTGTATGAAATAGTAGGAAATTTGGACTGATAGTTGTTCTTATGATCAGAATTATATTATTTAATCAAACACTGTACAATCATCCACATTTATATTAAATACTTGACCACAAGATCTCTTATCATGCAGCCACTAAACAACTACTTTCCACCTTAGCTGCACAGATGGAGGTGGAGGAAGTTTAAATGTGGGAGTAATCAGCTAATGGTTTCTATTCTTGGTTTATTTTGCTGTGCATGCAGTTCTATGACAAGTTCAATATTCGCCATAATATTGCGGAGCTTCTAGAATATTTATGGCAGGTTCCTACTCATCGCAATATGTGGAGACAGGTAGGATGTATCTCATGACCTACTTATTCAAAAACTTCAACTAATGCATTAAACAGACACATAATGAGGCGTAGCATGCATTTCATTATTCCAACTTTGGTTTTGTTGTTACAGATTGCCAAGGAGGAGGAGAAGGGAGTGTATTTGAACTTCTTGAACTTTTTGATCAATGATAGTATTTATCTGCTAGATGAAAGTCTCAACAAAATCCTTGAACTTAAAGAGTTGGAACGCGAGATGTCTAATACTGCTGAATGGGAACGAAGACCAGCTCAAGAAAGACAAGAAAGGACTAGACAATTCCACTCTCAAGAAAATGTTGGTGTCCAATTTTAATATTTCTTTTTTTTGATTTCGTAAGTGGCCTGGCCTATGAAAACTGAATGATGAATTCTTTCATAATAGATAATTCGAATTGATATGAAGCTGGCTAATGAAGATGTGAGCCTGTTGGCATTCACTTCAGAGCAGATTACGGCTCCTCTCTTGCTTCCTGAGATGGTGATTATCTTCTACCGTGACATTGTTCTTTCTTGGATATTTTTGAGCATCGAAATTCATAAATTTTTGGTGGTGTTCTTCCAGGTGGAAAGAGTTGCCAGTATGCTCAATTACTTTCTGTTACAACTAGTAGGCCCCCAAAGAAAATCCCTTACTTTGAAAGATCCTGAAAAGTACGAGTTCCGTCCAAAAGAGTTGCTGAAACAGGTATGCTAGTGAATCCCACTTGTAAAGATTTGTTATTTATATTAAAACAAGAACAGCCAGCTAATCTAGAACGATCCTGACGGTATTCTTGGTTGTTCTGAAGATTGTGAAAATATATGTCCACTTGTCAAGAGGTGATAAAGAAAATATTTTCCCAGCTGCCATCACAAAAGATGGTAGATCCTACAAGGACGAGGTATTTTAACGATTATATTCCCAAAACGAATCTGTTTTTGTCTTTTGCTGTCTGTGTACTTATATATTTATATATTTTCTCTTATGTTTTTGTTACAGCTATTCACTGCAGCAGTAGATGTTCTAAAGAGAATAGGTGAAGATGGTAGAATCATACAAGAGTTCATTGACCTCGGTGCAAAAGCCAAGATGGCTGCTTCAGACGCCATGGATGTTGAAGCTGCTCTCGGAGATATCCCTGATGAATTCCTGGACCCCATTCAAGTAAAATTTCTTTTGGAAATTGCAATATTCTTTGCATGATTTCACATATATTCTGCGTTTATTGCATTTCTCTTACTGTGGTTTGATTCAATGGTTGCAATTGCTGCAGTACACACTAATGAAGGATCCTGTCATTTTACCATCATCAAGAATAACAGTTGACCGAGCAGTGATACAGAGACATCTCTTGAGTGACGGCGTATGCCTTTATAAATTTCATCGCGCTTTATGTTTGATCTTTGTTTCCTTGTTATTTGATACTAGGCGTCAAAAAATCACGCAGATTAATCGTGAAAAAAACGGTTTATATTTTGCAGACGGACCCATTTAATCGTTCACATCTGTCTGCGGATATGTTGATTCCGGATACAGAACTAAAGGCGAGGATCGAAGCGTTCGTTCGAGCCCATGAAGTAGTAAAACCCCATCATGGAGGAGATGAATTGAGCCCCAAGACAAGAATAATGACAAGTGATACAACTTCCTTGATTGAATAGGAAGGAGGGGGGGGGGGGGGGGGGGGGGATTTCATATTATTACTTTTGGAATTTTCTGTGATGTAAATTAATTAATTTTAATTTGGGTATAATTATTCAGTTCCTACAGTCAATTCCTCTTTGTGGAAGAAGATAAGATGAAAAAAACTAACGTTGGGGATATAAAGTAATGGGAAATCTTTTATTTATTGACTTTGGATTTTGATGTTGTATGTGTGCATTATTAAGTTTTGATTTCCATTCCTAATCAAGCATATTATTACACTTTGATAAAATAAGGAGAACCAAGGAGTCATAAGCTTGAATAGTTGACACAAATAAACAATCTTATTTCCATAAATGTCGTGGCGAAATATATTATTCCTTCAAAAAAAAAAAAAAAAAAAAAATTAAGTTTCTAAAAACCAATACACATAAACTAGAGTTTACATATTAGCGTATATCAATTTTGAAGAAGAAATATAGACCAATTACAATTACATATTAATGGTCAAACTTCATTACTATTGTTATTACATAGACATAAATTGTTGTTTAACTGATATCAGCAAATGGTTCTATGGTGTAGTGGTTAGCACTCTGGACTTTGAATCCAGCGACCTGGGTTCGACTCCCGGTAGGACCTTTTTTTTTTTTTAATTTTATATTTATCTCTCAATTTTCCTTTCTGTTGACCACTACTTCTTTAATCCGATTTTTTGCAAATATAGCAAGACATTCTGCAATTTTAACATCATTACCCTTTAGACGCAAGGAAAAGCTTCGCTAAAGCATACCATTTGAGTCCCGGACTAGACCACTGATCGGTCTTTTCTAAGTGTCCAATCTCACCGGCAGTGTACCGGATCAACTGTAGCCTAGAATTGGTGAGTCAAGGTCGTATCCCACAGGGAATCTGGTCGAGTATCAAAGTTGGTCTCGTCCCTAGTTCAGGTCAACACAAATATTGAACGTGGTGATTTGTCGATCACCGGTTCTACAAACTAAAAAACACAAAACAAAGATTTAAAACTATATAAAAGAGATAGCCGAGCTATGATCCAATCGACTATTATCTAACCCTAACTCGTAACCGAAGTGATTTCGATATACTCTAATGTTCTTGGCATTGTTAAAGGATGTCGTCTTCTATTTCCGAAACTAAGCGCCAATTTCAACAACCTAGTTTCCTATGTTGAATTCAACGAAATTCGCCGACCGGATTTAACCGACTCAACACGGTCTACGCTCTATGAGACGCTCGAAAAGTCGATACAAACCTCACAACGAAACCGAGTCCGAACAACTCGCCGGTTTTACACAAGTGATCCTAGAACCCCTTTTCCCGTATCCTCTCGCAAAATACATATGTAAAGAAGACGCGTGATATACGATTATCGAGTCGCGGGTTCAATAAAAGTCATTTACGAATAAGTTCTAGAACGATTACAACACCGAGAATCTAACAATCATAACATCAAAACACTTCAATCAACGAGCTAAGGATTCGATTTCATAGACTATCACATAACTCGACTATTGGAAAAACTAGCTACTCATTATAACAAGAAAATAACAAGGAAACAACAATAAAAACTAACATAAAACAAGATTGAAAACAAGAACAATAAAGGAAATTGAAATTACCGGGTAGAAAATTGATTTTCCGAATGAAATCCCGTAAATAACGCGTCAAGCTATCCCCGAGATCCTCCGGATTACAACAATCTACAACTAAACTAATCTAATCTACCTACAACTAATCTAAGCTAAGAAAAGATGAAGAAAAACACAGAAAAAGCTGTAAAAATCGATCTAAAAGAGGAAGAGTTTGATCTAGATCAAATGTGGGGTATTTATAGTGTTTTTGCAGATCTGGACGCTAGGCGTGCGCCTAGGAAAGTTTAGGCGCACGCCTAGCTCACCGAAATCACGTACTGAAACTTCTGGCCAAAATTGACTGCTAGGCGTGCGCCTAGCATTTCTCGCGCGCCTAGCCGACACACCTTCGGAAAAACAGCCATAACATTGTCCGTAGACCTCCGATTTGAGTGATTCAAGATGCGTTGGAAAGCTCATTCAATTGTCTACAACTTTTATGAAGATGTCCAGCCCATAAAATGCTTCTAAGGTGGATAAATATCCGTTTGAACGTTTAAGCTTCGGGCATATGTTCCAATCCTCGTGAACTCGCCTTCTCTCGGACATATCAAACACCTAAGTCCTGTAAAAATCACAACAAATACCATACATAATCCCTACAGGACACTAGGGTGACCGAGAATGTATAGTAAATTACAAGAAAAAGACCGAGAATCCCGGACTTTACGTCCCTAGGTCCCGAAATGATAAACAAGGTGTAAATACATCAAAATACAACTAAATGTCTCGTAAACATATAAAACGAGGTATAAACGGGGTATAATTACATAGTAAATGATACCAAATTTGACTCATCAACTACCCCCTACTTAGCGTTTGCTTGCCCTCGAGCAAAAATGAGCGATTCAAAAATAAAGATGGAGTCAACATTGCTATCATACATTTAGTCTAAAGATCAATGGAAGGTATGGTTGTAGTACCACCGCAATTTGATCCGTTTGAACGTTTAAGCCTCGGGCATATGTTCCAATCCTCGTAACTCGCCTTCCGGACATATCAAACACCTAAGTCCTGTAAAAAATCACAACAAATACCATACATAATCCCTACAGGACACTAGGGTGACCGAGAATGTATAGTAAATTACACCGAAAAAGACCGAGAATCCCGGACTTTACGTCCTAGGTCCCGAAATGATAACCAAGGTGTAAATACATCAAAATACAACTAAATGTCTCAGAAACATATAAAACGAGGTATAAACGGGGTATAATTACATAGTAAATGATACCAAATTTGACTCTCAAGCTATCCCCGAGATCCTCCGGATTACAACAATCTACAAATAAAATAATCTAATCTACCTACAACTAATCTAAGCTAAGAAAAGATGAAGAAAAACACAGAAAAAGCTGTAAAAATCGATCTAAAAGAGGAAGAGTTTGATCTAGATCAAATGGGGGGCCGTATTTATAGTGTTTTTGCAGATAAATGGACGCTAGGCGTGCGCCTAGGAAAGTGTAGGCGCACGCCGAGTCTAGCTCACCGAAATCACGTACCGAAACTTCGGCCAAAATTGACGCTAGGCGTGCGCCTAGCGCATTTCTCGTACCGAAACGCGCGCGCTAGGCGTGCGCGACACACCTTCACACCTTCGAAAAACAGCCATAACTTTGTCCGTAGACCTCCGATTTGAGTGATTCAAGATGCGTTGGAAAGCTCATTCAATTGTCTACAACTTTTATGAAGATGTACAGCCCATAAAATTCCTCTAAGGTGGATAAAAATTCGGATCAATGGAAGGTATGGTTGTAGTACCACCGCGTTTTGATCCGTTTGAACGTTTAAGCTTCGGGCATATGTTCCAATCCTCGTAACTCGCCTTCCGGACATCTCAAACACCTAAGTCCTGTACAAAATCACAACAAATACCATACATAATCCCTACAGGACACTAGGGTGACCGAGAATGTATAGTAAATTACACCGAAAAAGACCGAGAATCCCGGACTTTACGTCCTAGGTCCCGAAATGATAACCAAGGTGTAAATACATCAAAATACAACTAAATGTCTCAGAAACATATAAAACGAGGTATAAACGGGGTATAATTACATAGTAAATGATACCAAATTTGACTCTCATCAACCACCCATTGCATCAATGTCATATCATACATAAAGTGATGTTAGTATTCTTATATTATTGATTATAATATATTTCAAATCTAACAACATAATTCACATCAGGATAAAAAAATATATATCAAAATGGTCGAAGCCAGGCCTGAAAAAACATTCATTGTATCAATCCAAGCCGAACAAATTTCATTTACTAATACAATAGTATACGTAACAATTACATCAATTAAAAAAAACGTAAAAGTATCAAACAATTAGCCAAGACGTTGAACAATTTGAATGTTTGTTTCCTCTATCAAACACGGGAACCAACTGTTAAGAACCGGGACGAAACAGGAACAATACCGGATTGAGTAGGTATACTCTGTTCATTTCTGAAGAAATTTTCTGGATCAACAATTGTTTTAATTTTCACCAATCTATCATAATTCCCTTTGAAATATTTAGGACCGTAAACTTTCCCATCTTCAAAACTGTTCTTTCCGTTGTCGGTGGTGCCAATATCAAGATCTCTGTAATTCAAAAAAGCTTGCCTTGGATTTTTGGTCACAAATGGCGTCAAACTGTATAATTCTCTTGTTTGCCCAATATATTCTTTCTCCAAAGCTTGATCTTCAGAGTCCCAATTAAGAGAATATTGAATCTTGTACAAAATTCCTGCTCTATGTGGAAATGGTGTTGCTGTTTCAGATATCTGGCTCATTTGTCCACCATATGAATTGAATACAAGCCCTACTTTTCCAAGTTGAGCTAGTTTGTTGAAAATTGAGTTAAGCCCGTCTTTTGAAATTGGGGTATCAACATAATCCGATTTTCTTTTCAAGAATTTGACTGAATCTGGAGTCATGTTGAGGAGTGTCTCGAATGGTGCGTTTTGATCGAAATTCGACCACCAAAGAACTGATTTTATCCAACTCATTTCCAAACAATCTGTTTTCAGTAATCCCAGTTCCGGGAATTCAGAATTCATTGTAGACATTAATGTATTGGAATCTCCAAGATATAAAGCTATGAATGTTGCTCTAACGGTTTTCTGATTCTTCACATTTCCTGTAATCGGCTGCAAAAGAATTCGAATGAATAGATTGTTATCCATTTGAGGAATAATATGTTGCCATCTATAGACAATGTCGGTTGCATTTTGATCTATTGTTTTGAAAACTCGAAAAACCGTCACGATTTCAGGTACTCGGACAAGCTTCAATTTATAAGCTAAAACAACTCCAAAACTTGCTCCACCACCGCCTCTAATCGCCCAAAAAAGATCTTCACCCATACCGGCCCGATCCAAAACCCGGCCATTAACATCAACAATTTGTGCATCAAGAACATTATCTACGGCTAACCCATAACGTCTCAACATAGCACCATAACCACCACCACTTATATGACCTCCCACACCGACCGTGGGACAAACACCGGCGGGAAAACCGTAAACTTGACTCTTTTCTTGAATCCAGTAATATACCTCACTGAGAGTCGCTCCGGCTTGAACCCAAGCACTTTCACTCGCGATATCGACGGTGATTGCTCGGAGATTAAACATATCAAGAATCACAAACGCAGATTCCGCAACATACGAAAGACCCTCGTAATCATGGCCGCCGCTACGGATTTTGAGCCATAAACCCAGAGATTTTGATGTTGGTGATTTAAGTATAACCATGTCCATTAGTGTAATTAAGGGTTTGGTACAAAGATGGGTGAACTCGGAACACTCTATTGTGGGTTTGGAGGTGCGGAGTGCACGCTCATATAAGTGTTTACGAGTTTACGGGTGTAAATGATCAAGTAGAGTTCGTAAAACAAACTTAAAAGACACGGAAAATTCGTTTTGGAAAAACAGTGTCACAGGCGTCCGCCTGTGGAAAATTTTCAGGCAGAAATTTGAACAGGTTCATGTTCGTTTTTCAGGTCTTCACAGGCGCCCGCCTGTCATTCGTAGGCGCGCGCCTGTCATTCGTAGGCACGCGCCTATGGTCCGAAAATGCGAATTGGTGTGTCTTTTCCTGATTTTTCACCAGTTTTTTTCTTCATAACACCTTTCCACAAAGGTGTCTCTTAAACAAAACGTTTTTAACCAACAAATACTGATCCTAGAAGGTATAAAAACTGGTCTTACAGGTTTTAAAACAGACTTTTGAAAAATATACAATACTTGATCATTTGAGAGAATACATTGAAAACTCTTTCAAGTGTTCTTAATCTTTGTGTGTCAAAACTTCCTACAAAACTCCAATTGTATACTTTTCTTTTGGTGCCAAAAAGAAAAGGGAAAACGTAGTCTTATCTCACAAAGGTATTCGTGCAACCCGGGGCATTGAATAAGGGTCGAATAACTTTTGTAGGAAAGTGTTTCAACACGATTCTACGTAATATCAAGTTATAATTTCCTGCGATATAGTTTGACATTGTTGTTTTCATTCCCTTACAAGCATTTTATACAACAATCTACAAAAGTTATTTTAGTAAATTCTACAATGTCAAGTGTTAAGGAGATGACTACAAACTTTGGAAAGTTGGAAAAGTTTGAAGGTGTCAATTTTAGAAGATGGCAAAGGAAGATGCATTTTCTGCTAACAACATTGAAAGTGGTGTATGTGTTGAGTACACCGATGCCTGAAGTGATGGATGACGGACCATTGGAGGAACTAAGGAAGAAGAACAAATGGGAGAATGATGACTACATCTGTAGAGGCCACATTCTAAACGGTATGTCTGATTCATTGTTTGACATTTACCAAAATGTTGAGTCTGCAAAAGAACTTTGGGATTCACTAGAGTCTAAATACATGGATGAAGATGCCTCGAGTAAAAAGTTCTTGGTTGGTAATTTCATGAAATATAACATGGTAGATTCAAGGTCGGTAATGGAACACTATAATGAATTACTACGCATTTTGGGTCAGTTTGCACAACATAAAATGGAAATGGATGAGTCTATTTCGGTGTCAAGCATTATAGATAAATTACCACCGTCATGGAAAGATTTTAAGCACATGTTAAAACACAAAAAGGAAGAATTATCTCTGGTAGAACTTGGTAGTCACTTGCGTATAGAGGAATCTCTAAGGGCGCAAGAGGGCGGTAAAACCAAGGGTAAAGAGGTAATGGATTCGACCTCTATCAATATGATGGAAGCCGGGGAATGTTCGTATAAGAACAAAGGAAAAGAAAAGAAAAAATCTTCCAAAAACAATGGCAAAGATACCAACAAAAAACCGAAAGGTGCTTGTTGGACTTGCGGGAAAACTGGACATTTCAGGGCGGATTGTCGAGTAAGGAAGAACCAGAAAGGTTCAAACAACAGTTCGGGGCAAGGGTCTAAGGACCAAGGTGCTCCTAAACATCAAGGTCAGAATGTTACTTGTGGATTTAATTCCAACATGAATTATGTACCACTAATTTCTGAGGCATTTTATATGCAGGATGATGATGTTGCTTGGTGGATTGACTCGGGTGCAACGAGACACGTTTGCAAGGATCGATGCTGGTTTAAAAACTATGAACCGGTGAACGATGGATCCATGCTACTTATGGGAAACGAGTCAAGGGCTGCCATAGTTGGAATAGGAACTGTTGTTTTATGTTTTAGTTCTGGAAAATGTATTAATTTAAAACATGTTTTACATGCTCCGTGTATACGGAAAAACTTGGTATCTGGTAGTTTATTATGTAAAGAAGGCTATAAACAAGTTTATGAGTCGGACAAGTACATTTTAAGTAAGTGTGGTGTATTTATTGGATTTGGTTACTTATGTAATGGCATGTTTATGTTAAATATTCAGCATGATGTTGTTAATAATGTTATCACAAATCATGATGTTAATAGTTCTGTTTTGTGGCATGCTCGGTTGGGACATGTTCATTATAAGCGTATGTTGATAATGTCTAAAAATGAGTTAATTCCATCTTTTGACATGAATATAAATAAGTGTAATACTTGTATGTTAAATAAAATTGTGAGACAACCTTTTCATAGTGTTGAAAGGTCATCTTCCGTATTAGAACTTATTCATAGTGATCTATGTGATTTCTGTGCTACGCCTTCTTTTGGTAATAAAAGATATGTAGTGACATTTATAGATGATTGCACTCGGTTTTGTTATGTATTTTTACTTCATTCTAAAGACGAGGCAATAGATAAATTTAAAATCTATAAAAATGAGGTAGAATTACAATTAACCTCTAAAATAAAAAGGTTGCGTACCGATCGAGGTGGTGAATATTTTGATCCAACCTTTTTCGGGTCATGTGGTATAATACATGAGGTTACAGCACCGTATACGCCACAACAAAATGGCATAGCGGAAAGGAAAAACCGTACTCTTAAAGAGATGGTTAATTCCATGCTATCTTACTCGGTTTGAGTGAGGGATTTTGGGGAGAAGCCATGTTAACGGCTTGTTATTTGCTGAATAGAATTCCTAATAAAAGGAATCCTATTACCCCGTATGAATTTTGGTTCAAAAAGAAGCCAAACTTGAATTATCTACGAGTTTGGGGTTGTAGGTCATTGTAAGACTTACCGTGCCTAAGATTAAAACCTTGGGTGAAAGAGGCATTGATTGTATATTTATTGGATATGCTTTACATTCCAAAGCTTATAGGTTCTATGTTATAGAGCCTAATGATTCATTTGTTGTTCATTCCGTGATTGAGTCAAGGGATGCCATCTTTGATGAACATCGGTTTACTTCTATACCGAGGCCGAAAGATATAACTCCTACTATTGTTAGAGTAGAGAACAACAATGGTGTTGATTCTCAAGATGAGCCTTACGAGCTTCGTAGAAGCAAAAGGGCTAGGAAACCAAAGTCTTTTGGACCCGACTATCAAACTTATTTGGTGGAAGGAACAAGAGATGAAGTAGGATTTCAATATTCATATTGTTATAATATTGATGAGGATCCTAAGACTTTTAAGGAGGCTATGGAGTCTCGAGACGTGTCATTTTGGAAAGAAGCCATCAATGATGAGATGGATTCCATAATGGGAAACAACACGTGGATCCTTACGGATCTTCCGTGTGGTTGCAAACCTTTGGGTTGCAAGTGGATATTTAAAAGAAAGATGAAAATTGACGGTACTGTCGACATACATAAAGCCATATTGGTAATTCAAGGCTTTAGGCAAAATGAAGGTATTGATTATTTTGATACCTATGCACCGGTTGCTAGAATCTCCACAATTAGATTGTTGATTGCCTTAGCAGCCATTAACAATCTGGTAATCCATCAAATGGATGTTAAAACAACTTTCTTAAATGGAGATTTGGAAGAAGAAATATATATGAAACAACCGGAGGGATTTGTTATGCCTGGAAATGAGCATAAGGTGTGTAAGCTTGTTAAATCATTGCACGGGCTTAAACAAGAACCTAAACAATGGCATCATAAATTTGATGAGGTTGTCTTGTCTAATGGTTTTAAGCTTAACCAATCAGACAAGTGTATATATAGCAAATTTGACAATACCGGTAATGGTGTGATAATTTGCTTATATGTTGATGACATGTTAATTTTTGGGACTAACCAAGAACAAGTTGATCTTTGTAAGGAATTTTTGTCATCAAGTTTTTCTATGAAAGACATGGGGGAGGCGGATGTGATTTGGAATCAAGATCAAACGGAGTGACAAAGGGATCTCTTTGACACAATCTCATTATATTGAGAAAGTGTTAAAGAAATTCAATTGTGAAAATTCTACTCCAAAGAAATACTCCCATGGATCCTAATGAGAAACTCATGCCTAATACGGGAAATCCGATATTACAACTTGAGTATTCTCGGGTGATAGGATGTTTGATGTATGCTATGACTAGTACACGTCCGGATATTGCTTATGCGGTTGGAAAGCTAAGCAGGTTTACGAGTAATCCAAGTAGTCATCATTGGCGTGCGGTAACTCGTGTACTAAGGTATCTTAAGTCGACCAAGGATTTTGGCTTGACTTATGTTGGACATCCTTCAGTAATAGAGGGATACTCAGATGCTAGTTGGATATCCAATGTAGAGGATCATTCTTCTACTAGTGGTTGGGTGTTTTTGCTTGGAGGAGGTGCCATTTCATGGGCTTCCAAAAAGCAAACATGCATTACTGGCTCGACTATGGAGTCGGAATTTGTTGCCTTAGCAACAGCCGGAAAAGAGGCGGAGTGGCTTAGGAATTTGATCTATGAAATTCCGTTATGGCCAAAACCAATTTCACCCATTTCTATCCATTGTGATAGTGCATCTACCTTGTCTAAAGCATATAGTCAAGTGTATAATGGTAAGTCGCGACACCTGGGCGTTAGACATAGCGCGGTACGTGAGTTGATCACTCATGGGGTGATTTCGGTTGTTTTTGTGAGATCTCAACATAATTTAGCCGATCACTTAACCAAAGGATTGGCTAGAGACTTGGTACAAAAGTCGGTAATCGGGATGGGTTTACAACCCATATGAATCTTGGTGATAGGATACCCAATTCCCTTCTAATACAATGTTAGAGGTAGAATTCAATGTGGAAGGCCTATTATCTTAGATTTGAGCACATGATATTGTCCCGAAGGTATGTGCTATGACCTGCAAGATTAGGTTGAAGGTATTCTTCTTAATGAGTCTTTTGACAAAGTGCTATTGCAGGTGCACGATTAATAAAAGGCTCACCTATATGAGTATGAGGTTTGGCCGCTTCAAGGAAGTTCTAGGGTTGGCTTTCTATATGCTCATGAATGGATATGGACACAAGGCCTGTTTAATTAGTGTCAAGAATAAACTTTTGGAGTTATCTTAATTCATGTGTAAATTATCTTCATGTATTCAAAACGTGTAAAGGGGTTCAATGCTTAGACACACCCCAATACTCGAATATTTGAAATATGTAATATTACTAGGTGGTAATTCAATCTTCGTGATATTATCATTGATGCATGAGTTGTTATGTTTTGACTGATCTTTAACTAAACCAAGGATTACACTTAAATAGGGGAGGAATGTTGGTGATTTAAGTATAACCATGTCCATTAGTGTAATTAAGGGTTTGGTACAAAGATTGGTGAACTCGGAACACTCTATTGTGGGTTTAGAGGTGCGGAGTGCACGCTCATATAAGTGTTTACGAGTTTACGGGTGTAAATGATCAAGTAGAGTTCGTAAAACAAACTTAAAAGACACGGAAAATTCATTTTTGGAAAAACAGTGTCACAGGCGGCCGCCTATGACACTGGCGCCCGCCTGTGGAAATTTTTCAGGCAGAAATTTGGACAGGTTCATGTTCGTTTTTCAGGTCTTCACAGGCGCCCGCCTGTCATTCGTAGGCGCGCGCCTATGGTCCGAAAATGAGAATTGGTGTGTCTTTTCCTGATTTTTCAGCAGTTTTTTCTTCATAACACCTTTCCACAAAGGTGTCTCTTAAACAAAACGTTTTTAACCAACAAATACTGATCCTAGAAGGTATAAAAACTGGTCTAACAGGTTTTAAAACAGACTTTTGAAAAATATACAATACTTGATCATTTGAGAGAATTCATTGAAAACTCTTTCAAGTGTTCTTCATCTTTGTGTGTCAAAACTTCCTACAAAACTCCAATTGTATACTTTTCTTTTGGTGCCAAAAAGAAAAGGGAAAACATAGTCTTATCTCACAAAGGTATTCGTGCAACCCGGGGCATTGAATAAGGATCGAATAACTTTTGTAGGGAAGTGTTTCAACATGATTCTACGTAATATCAAGTTATAATTTCCTGCGATATAGTTTGACATTGTTGTTTTCATTCCCTTACAAGCATTTTATACAACAAGCTATTCAAAATGAATGGAATGCGATGGAATAAAATGAAAATCGACAAACACGTGGATGATGGGATAAGAGTGGGTGGGTGGTAGGGAGTGGTAGGTAGGGGTGGGGTAAGGTAGAGTAGGTGATGATGGAGTAGAGTAGGTGGTAGGGTAAGGTAGGTAGGATGCGTAGGGTAGGTTACGATGAGATAAGGTTGGATAAGGTAGGGTAGCGTGTGTAAGGTAGGGTAGGGTGGGTAGGGTAGATAGGGGTGGGGTGGTGGGTAGTGTAGGTAGAGTGGGTGGTGGGTAAGGTAGGGTAGGGGTGGGTGGCGTATATGGTATAGTAAGGTGCTGGGTAAGGTAGGGTAGGGTAGGGTTTAAGGTAGGGTCTGGTGGTGGTTAAAGTAGTATAGGGTGGGTGGTGGGTAATGTATAGGGAATGGTAATGAATTAATGTGGCAGGGTAGGGTGGGGTTGTCGGTAAGGTAGTGTAGGGTAGGGTGGGGTTGTGAGTATTGTAGGGTAGGGTGGGGTGGGGGGGTGGTAGGTAAGGGCATGGTAGGGTGGGGTGGAGGGTAAGGTAAGTTAAAGTGGTGTGGCAGGTAGGGTAGGGTGGGGTGGGTAGGTCAGGGTACGTAGGATAGAGTGAGATAGAGTGGGTATGATAAGGTGGTGGGTAAGGTAGGTTGGGGTGAGGTGGTGGGTAGAGATGTAAGATGCGCTGGGGTGTGGGGTAGGGCTACCCACCCGCCCTACCTAACCCTACCTCACGCTACCTAACCTCATCCCTTCAACCATATCATACCTTATGAACCACACCATACCCTATCCCACCATACCTTAATCCGCTACCCTACCCTAGTCATTGTCAATGTGTACATTTTATATAATTTGTTTTATTTCATTCCTTAACATGCTAAACGCAGTAATGAAATAAATTTATTCCATTCTTATGATTTTATTCTATTTCATTTCATTCATACGTAACAAACATGACATCAATGTCAAAGCATTAATAATAGAATAGAATTCTCCAATTGATCTTTAACCCATACTCCCTCCGTTCCGTAATATAAGTTTTTTTAATATTTTGTGTTGTTTCAAAATATAATATTAAATGCATTGTTTTCATTTTCATATTAAATAATACAATATTATTAGTCACTATCAGAAAACAATATAATATTTTATATTAAAATATTAAAAAAAATAATTCATTTGTTAGGTTTTTTTTAAAGTGTGTGAAATAAACAAAAGACTTTATATCGTGAGGCGGAAGGCCGGAAGGGAGTATTTTAATTTTAGCCAAATATTATTTCGGATCGCTTCCACACCTTCAGAAAGCTCCGGTCCGGTCCGGTCAGCTCCTTTGACGGAATATTATGGCCAAGGGAAGTGCGGTGGTGGCGGCCGCCGCCATGGTCACACTAGCGCTGGTGGTAATGCCACGACAGGTTTCATGTCATCGATATGTAGTGGGATCATCCACCAACGGTTGGACTACCAACGTGGATTACAATAACTGGGCTCGGAGAAACCATTTTTATGTCGGTGATTGGCTTTGTGAGTAGTCACTCCATCCGTCCTCTTTCATTTCATTCTTCTTCCCTGCTACATTATATTTAATGTTTCTGTGTTTTAATTTGATAAACTTCCGGTTTTCTAGATTTTTAATCCCATTCATAGAATCACAGTAGGGTTTTTATGGTACCTTCGAAAAGCCATGGCAAATTTTCCATATTTTTCCCATGTTTTCGTATTTGGATGGTATATATCACTGTAATTTTGTGACTACCCTCGATTTTCATCCATTGTAGTAATCAAATTAGGGTTTCATTGTTTGCTTTTTGAAAACACAATTTTTTTTATTATTACCTTCTCAAAAGAAGAACACCAATAGCTAGGTCAATAGACACTTAGAATGTAATTAAGATAAAATGGTGGACTATTTGTTTATAATAACATACTATATCCTTATATTTCAATTTCTGACCCTAAAATATTTGATTGACGAAATGAGTATGAGATGATGGTATAGATCAATATAAAACCAGTGGTTTGAAAATAATACATATACTATAGATATATATACAAACATCATCCAACGTACGTGTCACTCATATGAAATCAGTTATTTATAACTATATGTGTAATATATATAGGGAATATCTTTTCACACAAATTTTTATCTTACCATACAGATTTTTTTTTCCAATTTTGCCCTTTTTTTTTTAATTTTACGCGCTCATTCCCATTCGACCAAAGTTTGGTCGAATATAATACACATTATCCATATGCGAAATATGGTCGAATAAACGTGTTGAGAGTGCGCACACCTTTGGTTGATTCCCCGACCATATTTTAGGTAGAATGTTTGAAGTTTTCCAAACTCATACATAGTCGAAAGCATCATTCGACCAATATTAAGTCCGAATACTCTACATATTCGACTAGAATTGGGTCGTGATAACAACAACAATATAAGAAAGCACCACTATTGATTCCGACCGAATTTCGACGTAATATTAAAAGTTTTTTGTACTCAATTTTAGTCGAATGTCTTTCCGACCGTATTGAGTATGAAAAACATTCAAAATTCGACTAGAATAAAATCAAGATAATGATCGTATTCGACTCAAATCGGTCGAATGGTCATTGTGTGAATTGACCATAAATCGCGAAATAGTATATATTTTCCGGACTCATTTACGGTCGAATGGCGAGCGTGTGGAATATCCAAACGAAGCCCACTCTCGGCTCTTGATAAGTGTAAAACAACATTTGTGTGAAAAGATAGTCCCTATATATATAGTAGTGTCTCTAAATGTTGGGCCACCGGTAATGTCAAGGCAAATGGTGCATTATTAAGAGGCAATAAGAAACTAAATTGCCCCGGCATTAATTATAAAAAATGCCGTGGCAATACCGGTAGCCTAAATGTTGTGAATGTATCATTTCTGCCGACTGAATATGGGAATCTCCAATATTTTTTTCCAGTTTTTGTGTATGACAGTAACAAGATGAACGTGCTTGAGGTAAACAAAACCGACTACGAGAAGTGCAATTCGTATCATCCTCTTAACAACTGGACAACCGGATCCGAAGTAGATGTAGTTCCCCTCAATGTCACCATGGATTACTATTTCATCAGTGGCAACGGTTTCTGCGACAAAGGCATGAAACTAGCCGTTCATGTCGAGAACCCTCCATCTTCTCCAAACAGTCCTTCGCCGTCTCCTATCCCACACGGATCAGGCAATGTGTCGAACACAACGAGACCACCATCGTTTTCAGCCCCCAATTGAGTCCTCCCTTGGGATCTCCTGCCCCACAATCAGGTGGGGCGGGGGACCCGCCAAAAGATAGAGGACCTGTGGCACAAAAGAGTGATTCTTCAACATTACTTCCAGGTGGAATGTTCATAGCTTCCATAATTGCAGTTGGTAGGGCAGTATGGGATTTGTTTCTAGTACACTAGTGTTAACAATTAATGCAAAATGATACCAAGTCATGCATCAATTATATATTGAATTTCATATTTAATTATTGAAGAGATTCACTTGTGAAAATTTTATGAAAACGTTTGAAATGAAAATTTTAAGATAAAATAACTCGAGTCAATTTTATAGGTTGACCTATATTTGAACTGAAACCCTTATTTTAACCTATATTTATAACCCAAATAAAATATAAAAATAGGTAAAATGTACTTTTAATTCGAGGTTAATGTTGGAATGAACTTAGTGGTACAATATGATGTGTTCTCGGGGGAGTTTGGCTGGAGCTGCAACGATATATTATATGGGTTAATCCAATCCAACGTTGTAGCGGCAATATTAAACTACAAAAGCTGTATCACGTACGTTAGAAGTTTAATTTTGATCGTACGTACTGACATTCAATACCCACGTCTTTAGAAACGTTGGAACCTCGGAATATCATTGCTTATAACTTAATACCCTTTTTGACATTTTCCTAAAACAAACACTTGTGGATGTTATTCAAGGTGTTTGCATGATAAGGAGGATAAATTTATTTTTATTTTCTAGTTTTTTGTAAATTCAAGTTTGTGAAACTTTTCTTTGGAAGAAAAAGAATTCTTTCATTGATAGCAAATTAGGAAATTAAAACATCATTTACAACAGCTTAGATGTTTTCATGTTTTAATTCATTCTGAAGCATAGAAAATTGAAGATGAAATTTCAATAGCATTGGAACGAACTACGTGAAAAATGGAGTTAAATGACTGAAAAAATTAGTCCATATAACAACCTCTGGTGGATTTCAAAAGAACTTTCATTGATAGCAAATTAGGAAAAACATCATTTACAACAGTGGCACGCAGCCACGAAGAAAAGGAGTCGGTCCATATAACAACCTCCCATTTCAATTTACTAGCAAAACGAGCCATACTATGACTAGTTAAGTTTTTTTCCTCTAGGAAACATGGATAAATGTCAAATCAGAAAAATACTCAGCTAAAGCCCATATATCATCAAGAAAAATTCCGAAATCCATGCCAGTTGGCCCACCGTCGTTAATTTTCTGAACGAGATTCAAGCAATCAGACAAGATGCAAACACTTTCGACATTTTTTTCCATCAGCCATTTGAGGATTTCTCGTATCGCAAGAGCTTTCGCCGCACCGGCCGAATGAATACGCTCTATTCGATTCCCTCAGGATTCAGTAATCAATCCATTCTTGATACTGATTTGGCCAAAATCCCCTCGGGCTTCATTGGCGGATAATTTGAATTGCACTATATTATTCCAATTAGTTTCAGCGGGTCGGTTGAATTGCACTATTGCAATATCTTTTTTAGCGGGTCGGTTGAACCATGTACCATCATCAATGTGCGGCCGCCCCTGTATGTAAATAGCCCACCTCCCGTACGTAAATAGGCCATCTCAACGCTTCGGCTTCAGCAATAAAAGGAGATCCGCAAAAACATTTAGGCTTAGCCCATATCCGTCACAGGAAATTCGGAAATTAGGTCATGTCAGGGACTGATATATTGTTAAAGTTTAATTTTTCTGACATTATTTTAAGGTAACCTATCGTTATTATAGACGTGAAATTGTGTTGCTCATCGATAATATCGACGGGTAAGAGTCTTGCCTCGTCAATAACCAAAATCATAATTATGAGCGGAGCGAGAGTTTTACCCGTCTTTATTGTCAACGTGAAATTTGTTTCCCGTCAATAATATCGACGGGTAAAATATGCGTAGAGTATTACAACATCAATAAGATGACTGTTAAAACAAATTTATGGACGGGACGACACTTTTACTTGTCCTTATTATCAACCGAAAATAAGTTTCACATCAATAATGAGGATGTAAAACTCTCATCCGGTCCATAATCCTAATTTCGATTATTAACAGGACGGGTTCTTACTTCTAACCCGTCGATATTATCGACGTGTAACACAAATTTCTCGTTGATAATAACGACGGGTTATCTTCGAAAAACGTAAGAGGAAAAAAGAGGCAAACTTTCTATAAAAAAAAAATGGCAGACTGTGAGAAGCCTAAACTTCCAAATTTTTCCCATCATAAACGTGCTATCATGACATGAGCCGTATTTAGACAGGTAATTTTGCTGTAGAGACCTTCCTATTAGAACGGATCGTCAGATGATTAACATGTGTATAAATATATAAAATAATTTTATCTTTTTATACACGCGACACCTATCCAATGGTCCGTTGTCTTACGTTAGAATTTTCCTATTTAAATTGCTGTCTTGCGTGTTAAGACTTTGCTTTTGACTTGCCATCACTTATGCATCATAAGTGCAGGTAATAACTCGCCACGTGGTTCCCGCACTTCCAGTTTCAATCCTATATTTGACTTTGATAGAATATCCTAAAGTCAACCCTCTTGCTTTGCCAAGATCATATTTGTAGGATTTCCTTTCAACTTTCAATAAATATAAAATAAGTACAAATTTGTTTATTGAGTTGATTTGATGATTCTTGCTCCTACTAACTACACCGCAGAACATGAATGATGAATCTTTAGCTTAAGTAGAAATTGTTTTGGAGACTGTAAATTACAGTGTCCATTTCACGTTCATAGTGCACAGCATCAATGGCATTCATGATCAATTCAGAAATCGGTGCAGTTTTGACTGTAATGAGGAGAAATGTTAAGTGGGGAACTGAATATGCAGATGAAGATCAATCAGAGCACCCTCTTATTTATTCATTAAAAGAGATCCGGAAGAAGATCTTTTCATGGCAACATCAATGGCATTTTATTGATCCCATTGTTTATATTAAGCCGTTCTTGGATGTGATTCAATCAGATGAAACCGGACCGCCAATCACTGGCGTTGCTTTGTCATCACTTCACAAGATCTTAACCTTTGGTTTACTTGATGATCTGCATACTGTTAATGCCGCCAGTGAGGCATTACATCAAATAGTTGATGCTGTAACTATTTGCCGCTTTGAGGTGACTGATTCTGCTTCTGAAGAAGTGGTGTTGATGAAGATCCTTCAAGTTCTGTTAGCTTGTGTGAAAATTAAGGCTTCGGTTTATTTAAGCCACTATCATGTTTGCAATATTGTGACCACCTGTTTTCGGATTGTTCATCAAGCTAGCTCCAAAGGCCAACTTCTACAGAAAATAGCTCACCACACTATGAATGAATTGATTTGGTGCATTTTTTCTCGGCTTCCTGATATCGATGAGAAACAACAGTTATTGGCTCAGGAAAGCAGATCTTTTGCTGACAAAGAGGTAAGGCGTAATTGCTTGATCCTCTTATCTTTTTGCTATGTACTTTATGCCTTTCAAGTTTCAAGACAACATGTTCTTTTGAATCATATATGTACACAAATTCATCCATGTCAACTACTCCTTATAATAGAAAACATGATCTTGTTGTCATACATTTCGCATTCGTTCTTGATTCCAAGCATTGTGATTTTGCTAGGTTTGTGTGCCAGCTGAGACCTATGCTTTGAAAGATGAGCAAAATGATCATTCTAGTGAGTCCACAAAATCTAAGAGCAAGGACACCTCATCTGAAGTTACCACAGTCACATCTTCAGACAAAGCGGATGAAGGCGAAAAATTGACAGGTCCTGTGGAATTCGGTGAAAATGGAGGGAGTCATGTGACGGACCCTTATGGTGTTCCTTGTATAATTGAAGTATTTCAGTACCTTTGTTCTCTTCTGAGTTCGATTGAAGGTCTTGAAACTGGTTCACGGTCTAATCATATACCAAATGATGAAGACGTTCCTCTGTTTGCCTTGGGTTTAATTAACACAACAATAGAATTGAGTGGGGCTGCATTCGGACGTCATCCGATGTTGCTATCATTGATACAGGAGGAACTTTTCTACTACTTGATGCAGTTTGGTCTTTCAAACAGTCCACAAGTTTTCTCAACAGTGTGTAGTATAGTTCTTAATCTGTATCATCTTCTACGTGATAAGTTAAAATTACAGCTGGAAGCTTTTTTCTCTGGTATACTTTTGAGGGTTGCAGGAAACGAACATGGATCTTCTTACCAGCTGAGGGAAGTTGCTATGGAAACGCTTGTTGACTTCTGCAGACAGGATGGCTTTGTGACTGAGATGTGTGCCAATTTCGATTGTGATATATCTTGCAACAATGTATTTCAGGACATTGTTAACCTGTTGTCCAAAAGTGCATTTCCTGTTAGTAGCCCTTTGGCTGCAATTAATACACTTGCACTGGATGGTCTGTTGGCCATGGTTCAGGGCATGGCTGAAAGAGTATCCCATGAGTCATCGTCTACAGAGTTGACGGCGGATTTTGAGCTTCAGGCGTATGAGCCATTCTGGAGATTGAGATGTGAAAACCATAGTGACCCTACGAGTTGGGTCCCCTTCGCACGTAAGATGAAGCAAATAAAGAGAAAGTTGATGGTAGGAGTTGACCTTTTCAAACAAGATAGTAGGAAAGGTTTTGAATTCCTTCAAGATGCTCATTTGCTACCTGAGCTTCACGAACCAAAAAGCATAGCATGTTTCCTGAGGTTTGCAAATGGTTTAGACAAGAATCTTATCGGAGAGTTCCTTGGAGGTCATGACGAATTTCGCATTCAAGTTCTTCATGAGTTTGTAAGGACATTTGATTTTCAGGGGATGAACCTTGATACAGCATTGCGCATTTTCTTGGAAACTTTCCGTTTGCCTGGTGAGGCTCAGAAGATACAGAGGGTGTTAGAGACATTTTCGGAAAGATATTACGAGCAATTTCCAGATAATTTTGATAACAGAGACGCTACACTTTTGTTGTCATATTCACTAATATTGCTCAACACTGATCAACACAATGCACAAGTGAAAAAGAAGATGACTGAAGAAGATTTCATCCGTAACAATCGCAGAATCAATGGAGGAAACGATCTTCCTCGTGAACTGTTATCCGAGCTTTACCATGCAATATGTAAAAATGAGATCAAAATGGTACCTGAACAAGATGCTGGTTTTACAGTGACAACACGAAGTCATTGGATCGGTCTGCTTCATAAGTCGAAGCAGTCTGCTCCATACATTGGCTGTGATACAAGTCCATACCTTGATTATGACATGTTTTCTCTTTTATCAGGGCCTTCAATAGCAGCTATCTCTGTGATTTTTGATCATGCGGAGCAAGATGATGTTTTGCAAGCATGCATCGATGGATTCTTGTCCATTGCTAAAATTTCAGCTGCCTATGATTTTATTGAAGTAATCGATGATTTGGTAGTCTCTCTTTCCAAATGTACAAACCTGTTACTCCCACTAGACAGTGATGAAGACTTCATTCAAGCTTTTGGAGACGACACGAAAGTTAAAATGGCAGTTAATGTACTATTCAATGTAGCAAACGGGTATGGGGATCATATTCGTTCCGGATGGCAAAATATAGTGGACTGCATTTTAAGCTTGAACAACTTAGGCATACTTCCTTCTCAGATAGCCATTGATGCTGCAGATCAACACACTGTAAGACTTCTAGCAAGTTCACTATCAACAGTTAATGTGAAATCGTCTGGTTTAATGGGCCGGTTTAGTCAGTTTTTGTACCTTGATGCACAAGGAAAAGCACCTCAACCTACTTTAGAACAGCTTGCTGCTCGTGAGCGTACTCTTCATATAATTCAAGATTGCCATATAGACAGCATCTTTGCAGAGAGCAAATTTCTGCAAGATGAATCATTAGCACACCTTGTTCAGGCACTGCTTATGGCTGCTAGTCGACCTGACGAGAACAAGAATTTGTTAGATAATGAAATGAGTGCAGTTTTATGTCTGGAGTTGTTAATCGCAATCACGCTAAACAACCGTGACAGGATCATGCTCCTATGGGAAGGAATATATGAGCACATAGTCAACATTGTTGAGTCAACAGTCATGCCTTGTGCCCTGGTGGAGAAGGCTGTTTTTGGGCTTCTTCGTATATGCCAACGATTGCTTCCTTACAAAGAAAGTTTAACCGATGAGCTTCTCAATTCTTTGCAGCTGATATTGAAACTTGATGCCCGGGTAGCTGATGCCTACTGTGAGCAGATCACCCTTGAAGTTATGCATCTGGTAAGGGCAAATGTCCTGCAGTTAAGGTCACTTATTGGCTGGCGCACAATTATATCACTTCTTTCAATAACAGCTCGTCATCCAGAAGCGTCTGAAGCAGGATTCGAGACCTTGTCGTTTCTCATGGCTGATGGAGCCCACCTTTCGCCTGTAAACTACGTGCTATGTGTGAATGCTGCCAAGCAGTTTGCAGGGTCGAGAGTTGGAAATGTTGACCGGTCCATCAGGGCGTTAAATTTGATGGCGGGTTCATTGGACTGCTTGGTGAGATGGTTCTACCAAACCAAAGATGCTGTTGAGATATTATGTGAAATGTGGCTGAGGCTGATTCAGGGGCTTAAAGAAGTCTCCATTGATCCACGAGAAGAGGTCAGAAATGAAGCCATTTTAGCATTACAGAGGTGCTTAACAAGCGCGGAGGTGATGCACATTTCGGGTGATTTGTGGTTGCAATGTTATGATCTTGTGATATTCACATTGGTTAGTGATCTGCTTGAAATTGCACAACAGCATTCTCGGAAAGACTACCGTAACATGGAAGACACACTGCTTCTCTCCCTCAACTTCTCTTTTAAAGTGTTTTTGCTGTCATTACAGGAAGTTTCAAAGCTGCCTTCCTTCAGCAAGCTATGGTTAGGAATGCTAATTTGTTTCGAAAGGTATACAAAGGTGAAATTCAGAGGGAAACGGAGTGAGAGAATCAATGAATTAGTGCCAGAACTTTTGAAGAAGACATTATTTGTCATGAAAACAAGTGGTATTCTTGTGCTACCAGATGAAGATGCAGGTGACAATAACATTTGGCAGCTAAGTTGGTCAAAGATCAATGATATAGCCCCTCATTTGTTGTCAGAAAGTTTCCTCGTCGATGATTTTGAGCAGTTGAAGAAACAGAAAATGAATACTATTGAAGAAGGAACATTATTAGTTGCACCGAACCGTCAAATGTGTTAGAAACACAAAACATAATTTGTTTTTTTACATTCATGTTATAGAATACTGTTTCGAATAGCACAACTAAAGATGAAATCAAAGTCCTCTAGGATTGGCCTAAATGGCTATAGCAGAGATGGAGCTAAACAGGTATCTTGAGGTTCATAGTCCATATTAAAAAGGGACATCTGCTTTGTTTTTGTATCAGAATCAGATGGATGGATTTCCAAAATTAACATAAAGTTGCCTTTTTATGTAAAGAACAAACTCTACCAGATTAAGTTCAAGAAAATAAAAAGCAATCACATTAATCGGCCGGCACATAAAAAAATAACAATCATGATAGAAGAACAGATATTTATCATGATCTACTACAGGGCAGGAGGAGATCCAAAAGACAGAGTTATATTCAAATTACGTGATTGCCGGAAACAATATCTCGCCACGAAGCCCCCCCTAATACAAACTATTGTAAGGTTCTTCTTCAACTCCCCTGCATCGCTTGCAAATGATCCTGCAATGCCTGTAAAATCCGAGCAACCAAACAAAATTAAGAAAAATGATTTAGCCACAACATTAAAACAGTACAATCTTGATGACCATTAACAATGGTCTACAAAAGGCACAATGTAGTGCCTCTATCACCTTTTTTTTTGAAGGGGCCTCTATCACCTTTCATTCATTCAAATAAAGGGGTATCAAGCATAAGGGCAGGAACTTGTTTAAACTGCAATCTAGGCAGAAAAACCACCCCTTTTCTTGGCCTCCATGTGATCCCATTCCACAGTCAATTTGTGGTGAACATAAAAGCACATCAACACAATTCCCAGGCTTCATTAATAAATAGGTCAAAGTTGATGAAAAAAGAAACAAAAAATATGAACTGGGTTGATTAAAGAATGGAAAGTAAGCTCAAATTAATCACTGATTGAAGCTACTAGCAGGCTTGTTGATGAAAAAAGAAAAAAAAAACTGATGGTCCAATAGGAACTACCCATCGGGTATTATTGGACAGAAGAGACACCGGCTTGTTATCCTTCCACTGCAAAGAGGGGGAGGTGGACGCTGCTCTGTGAAGCCAGCCTAACGCATTCTCCTCCACTCTAAAGACTCAACAGCCACAAGCCTTCGCCTGAGCCACCAAGTCCACTCTGAGCTTGGAGAGGGCAAGCCAGCAATTGCCGCCTCCGCCCTACCAGGTGGATTGATCCAATGTTCCATCAGCCTAATGCCCCCACTCAGGTTACAAGCTGAAGTTACTCAACTCGGCGATACTGCTCTCCAATCGAGGTGCTTATGTGGAAGTACAAAGTTCTCCAGGTACTCGGTGTGGGAATTTGGATAGTCTTTGGACACTTGTATAATTGGGAAATTTCCAATAATACCCTCTACGCTATCCTATTTTAACCATTTATATCATTTCAACCTCCAATCCCTTCATTTATTCATTTCACTGCCGATTTAACACTTTATAATATCTATATTAGACAGTTTTCCGTATGTTACATTTCTAACCCTTAATTTTATTTTTTTTGCCTTTTCTAATTTAACCTTGTCGATGCTGGATACCGTCAATATATAAATCCTGACCAATTTAATCTACAGACGTATCCTTCAAGGATTCTCACTCATTACCGTTGGCGATTTGATTTAGGTCTATCCTGCAATTGTATGAGATAATTGTTTAGGGTATATTTTACTATATTTTCGGGCTTAATCCCTAAACAATTTACCTTATTTTTAAGGGAAATAAATGAGACAAGCGTGTTTTAACCGTTAAATTCCTATAATGGTTATTGAGGGGTTATAATTTAATTATGAGGAAATATTGAGTTTAAAAGTTATTTTGTTACACATTTTATTATTATTATTATTCGATGACTTGGTGTAACAACAATTTTGCAGAAAATTAAAAGATATGCATGGGGATATTATTAATGGAGAAGATTAATCTCATTCAATCAAGTGATTTCAAAATAAAGAAGAAAATCGGAGCATTGAAGAGAGGATAAATCAGATCAGATCGAAAGAGTGAAGTGGGGGACACGGTATACGAAGCAACAGTGTGAAAACGCGTGAATAGGTAGGCTCGGTCGACCGAGCCATTGCATTCGGTCGACCGAGTGACGTCATTCGGTCGGTCAGCGGATTTTCACGTATTTATCTTCTAGATCCGTCCTAAGTCGGTTACAACCCCTATATAAGCGAAAGATTCGAGCGAGAAACGAGACATCACATCATTACACAGAAAAATACGCACATCACATTCAAAGCAGCCGCATATTCCAGAGCAAACAAGGAGATGAATTCTTCCATCCCAACAATCATGATCACCTATATGATTGTTGGCTAAGCAATTCGCGGTGGGACAACGGAGGAAACCAATCAACAACCACACCAACTAGAGGATTTTTAGCTATATCTTAGTGAGTTAAATTTATGATTTTTCATCAATTGGATATTGTTATATTGTTTATGTTTTATTTGAATCGAGAGATCGATGAAACTATCTTTTTGATTGAATTTATATGAGAATATTGTTCAAGCTTTGATCTTTTCAATTGATGCAATTAATTGTGATTCAAGAGATTGTTCATGATTAGTTGAGTAGAGTATTGGAGACAATCTCATGATCTTGTTATGCATGCTAGTTTAGTTTTGCTTTGGAAAGAAAACGAAATCCTAGAAATTGATTAAAGAGTTTTAATCGAATTCGTGATTTGATCATTACTAAAAACTGTATTTTTAGCTCACAATCTAGTTGGGGTTGGTTGGTGGATTCTCGTTGCCTTGCCGTTATTTTAAATCTTTGATAAACCAAATTCGTTCGTATCAATTGTGATTGCTACG
The DNA here is from genome assembly GCA_036785695.1 of Gentiana straminea. NCBI lineage: Eukaryota > Viridiplantae > Streptophyta > Magnoliopsida > Gentianales > Gentianaceae > Gentiana > Gentiana straminea. The sequence continues at coordinate 15,339,008 of JAVUPR010000497.1, read as the reverse complement.
TTTAGTTATTTTAAAAACCCTAGTTGTTACCTGCTGTTTTTTCTGCATATTTCTGTTTTTAGATCGTAATCGGACGCCCGTCCACCTTAAGTGAAGGGCCGTCCAGCATCGAATTCTTCTATTTCCTGTTATTTTAGTCACTTTCCATTGTTTTTAGGTTACAAGTAGCATAAACCTTAGTTTTAGGTAGTAATCTGTGACATAATCGATATAATAACTATACTCTAATCCGATAAACGTTCGATTCCCTTAGGACGACCCGTTAACACCCTTTACTACGAACCTTATACTTGGGGTGTTTCGGTTTATAAATTTAAAACTAGTTTTTACCGAACAATAATCACGGCAATTTGAATGATAGGATCAGAGTCATAATGAGTGAAGATTCTTTCCTTATTTATCAGATATACTATGCACGTCGGGTAAAACTGTTGTTAGCTCTATCCGACCTACGGAGAGCTCCAGATGACGACGTGGTCCGAGCTGCGTTGCCCCTACTTCGTTATGCCCTGAACGACCTGCGGCGGGCTCGGAGATGTATTGAGCAGACTAGACCGACCTCCCTCCTAGGGATAAAGGCCTTATGATTAATTAAGTACTAATTGGGGCTCCTGGCCCTTTAACGGTTCATTCTCTCTCTCTTTCCTTATTTATTACTTAGCCATTATGAGGATGACGCGTGATAGGAGCTTGTCCGACCTCCGTCAAACCTCGCTTGTATATGTAAGATTTTCTGAACTGGATGACTAAATCACTTAGTATTTGTTCTGTAATAGTACTATTGCACGCACTCTAAGGATAGAATGGTGCTAGCTATTATTCCTAACCCTCTAAAAAGAGAATTCGGATCGTCTGTTGTGTTACACCAAGCTGTGATCCGATTCCCCTTGTGTTTTAATTATTTTTTTTTTAATTTGAAGTTTTGGCTTAAAATTCCCTCTGTATCCCTCCCCCAATAAACACAACATGTTGTAAAAGTGATACATCAGATGATCTTTGCCCCTAAAAAGAGGCATTCACATGTAAATTTATCATTCGCACCTTGGACTCTACATTTACCGGCAACACCACTCTAAACGTGTACTCTGCAGTTTAAGACAAAAGGAAGTATTACACTTTTTCTGCTCTCAAAATGCATAATATTTTTTACTATAATATATAAAACCTAAAGCTCTGAAACCAAAATTGTAACACCCCACCCGGACGTACCCATGATGAATTGTTGTTTTTTTTTTCCTTCTCCAAAATTGCAATGCATATCAACTTAGCAAAACTGTTGAAATACAAATTCTAAGATTGTTGGCGAAAATGGGTCATTAATGGTCATTGTTGTGGCAATAAGTTTTTTTAGTGACTACAATGACTTTGTTAGTGGTATTTAGTGCAGTGACGGACCCATAATTTTTTTTTTCAGTAGGGGTCATATTAAAACAAAAATGTTTAAAAAAAATGCAACAGACGGGTTTTGAACCGGAGACCTGATACTTCTAACCAATTAAGCTAAATAAACAATTATACTAGAATTTGTCTGAAATAATATACATACACTATGTCAAATATTATTAGAGGGGTATTTTAGTAACTTCGCATGAAAATTTGAGTTGGGGCCGTGCACCCCCCCCTAACTACATTGGGTCCGTCCCTGATTTAGTGCCAGGTAGTGGACTTAAGAGACCTTAAGGTTGAGAGTTACAATTCCACCTATAAGGGTATTAGCATCAGAGTCTTTATCTCCACCTTTATCCCTACGTAGGGAAAAAAATAGGGAAGAAGCAAAAACTCTCCCCGCATCGATACTTTATCCCCACCCTACATTGTGGTGGATGAACGATGTCTGTCACCCCAAATCTGGGGTGACACTGTAGCTATCCTTACATTTTTTTTTTTTTTTTTTTTTTTTTTGAAACGATTTTTTTTTTTTCTTCCCTCTGTTGAAATATAGCCGTTGAAATATAGCCATTGGAGTAAAATTTGAATTTAAAAAGTAAGTTTTGAAAAATGTGTGTGTTCAAATATAGCCGTTGGAGTAAAATTTTAAATTTTAAAAATAATTTTGGAAAAAATGTGTGTGTTCGAATATAGCCGTTGAAATATAACCGTTGAAATATAGCCGTTGGAGTAAAATTTGAATTTAAAAATTAGTTGAAAAATGAATATTTTAATGTTGTAAGGATAGAGATAGGGATGCTGATGTAGAGTATTGTGAATTTAGTTGCTGTAAAGTAGGGATATGTATTTTTTAATAGTATTTGTGGGGATAGAGATAGGGTGATTGATATGAATACCCTAAAACCCCCTTTTTGGTAGAAATGTCTCTACATATAGTGAATGAGTTTGCATTTTATCGAAAAGAATGTTGGAACACCGGAAGAGTTTGCCGCTTGTTCGAAGTTTTACATCGAACATGTAAAATGTTGTATCATGGAAGACAATTACTAATACCTTGGACACTATATCGAAACAAATTGTCTTAATAATAGAATGTTCGCATTCGTCTCAGTTTGAGTATTTCACATTAATTTTATTATGTATTTTTCTATTTTTTAACACATACTGTACCATAGTTCTAACAAAGATTACATTAAATCATCTTCATGATACCAAAAATATACAATGGGTTTGCTGGAAAGGAGCAAAAACGAGTAACGTTTTAACCACAATTAAAGTAACATAATAATGATATAACTTACTTTTACAATATTGATCATAATAATGACACTTAAATCAATCACTATTTCATACACAATAATATGGGAAATTTTTGGGTGTTGTATCCACACGGTACGGATACACCTATTTTAACTTAAAAACACCCGTGTTTTTAAGTGTAAATTGTCTAAAATTCAAAACACTCTGAAAAACACGGGTGTTTTAAAGACAAACCGCACCATGCGGATACACCACCCAAAAATTTCCCCAATAATATATGGTATATACTTTCTAAAAATATATATATATACATTCATGTTGTGCCATTGGGTTGTGATAGTAGCATTTCGAATTTAAAAAAAAAAATCAATTTGCTAGAAATCATGCAAGTAGAAGTTGTAGAAATTGCAATTGGCGAACATTTCACAATTCAAACAATTAGAAGTTGATGATGAGACGTTGTTGCTAAGTGGAACAATTCTTGATGATTCAAATCCTACTCGAGCTCTCCTATGATATGGCCCAAGGATTTCACCACTGCATCGTCGATCGCTCGCCATTATCGAGTTCTCTTGAGATTGTGCGCCAGACACTCTGCTCTGGACACAGGGCAGAAGCTCCACGCTACTGCCATCACCAGCGGCTTAGTAGCTTTATCATCGCCCAATTCTTTTCTCCGTAACACTCTTCTGCATCTCTATGCTGCCTGTGGAAGATTCATTTCTGCACGAAAGCTGTTCGATGAAATTCCCCACTGTGATAAAGACGCAGTTGACTGGACTACATTGATGAGTTGTTATGAGCGTAATGGATTGTCCATTGAAACGCTCTTGTTATTCGTGGAAATGCGGAGAGTTGGTGTTCCGGTTGATGAAATTACAATGGTTTCTCTCTTCAGAGCTTGTGCAAATCTATGTGATGAAAAGCTAGGCCGTGAAGGTTTTGCTTGTGTAATTAAACTTGGTCTTGCCTACAATGTGAAAGCTTGTAATGCTGCTATGAACATGCTTGTAAAGTGCAGATTATTGAGTGACGCGAAAAGGATTTTTGCTGAGATGAAGGAAAAAAGTATAATTTCTTGGACAATCCTTTTGGAAGGGGTAATGAGATACGAAGATTTAGGGAATGCTAGAGCATTATTTGATCTGATCCCAGAGAAAAATGAGGTTGCTTGGACGATAATGGTTATTGGTTACGTTGATAATGGGCATACAAATGAAGCTTTCAGATTGCTGAAGGAAATGATATTCACTTACAGATTCAGGCTGAATTTCGTCACTCGTTGTTCTTTATTACGCGCTTGTGCACAATCGAAAGAAATAGTTATGGGTAAGTGGGTTCATGTGTATGCTTTGAAGCTGATGGAGAATGAGATGGATGTAATGGTTGCTACAGCTTTGATTGATATGTATTCCAAATGTGGGAATATTGATGCTGCAGTTAAAGTATTCGAGAGAACCCGTAGCAGGAATTTGGTCATGTGGAATGCTCTCCTAAGTGGGTTAGCAATGCACGGAAAGGGTACTGTTGTTTTAGAAATGTTTAACGAGATGACCAAGGAACTTAAGCCAGATGAATTGACCTTCACAGCTGTGTTAAGTGCTTGTAGCCATTCAGGGCTGGTTGATGAAGGCCGACTTGTTTTCCACGACCTTCAATATGTTTATGGGATAGAACCTTCAATTGAACATTATGCCTGTATGATAGATCTATTAGGCAGAGCTGGTCATCTGGAAGAAGCAGAGAGTTTAATCAAGAAAATGCCGATGCAACCTAATGAATATGTGTTGGGATCACTCTTAGGATCTTGTAGTTTCTTCGGGAAACTAGGGTTAGGGGAAAAGCTCATGCAAGAACTGCTTCACGTGTATCCGCAGAATACTGAGTATCATTTTTTGCTGTCGAATATGTATGCATCAGAGGGAAAGCATGTTGAAGCTGATTCACTTAGAGGGGTTGTTAAACTCAGGGGTTTAAGAAAGGTACCTGGAATGAGTTCCCTTCACTTTACCAGCGATGCCAATTAACTGAAATGATCAGTATATTAACTTGCTCCCTCATTGTTTGTTCATAATTTGGACATGCCATGCTTTGCTTTATTTTGGATGGTTTCGGCTCCAGTCCCCATAACGGGCTAGGGCATGGTTAAGGTAGGCCCGAGGCTCGTTTTAGCGATTACATGGTATCTACAAATTACTCATCAACACAATCTCAAAGCCGATAATAGGAATTCAAAGACACGACGTTGTGGAAGAAATGACTAGCCTGTGTTTGAAGGTGGAAGCTTGTTTTCGGGTTAGGCGCTTAGCAGCAGTGCTTTGAGTATGTTTTAAGAGATAGTTTAAGGCTTACTAGATGGTTTTCCATTAGGTGGGGGGTTAAGGACAAGGTATCCTATATCTCCTTTTGCTGTTACATGAAGGAAGATCAAATCTGTATTGTATCTCTTTTATTGTGTTACAGAAATCAAAGACAGTTGCTGAGAATGCTCATTGTGGAATGCATTTCTTTCGTCATGAGATTGAAACTGAATTAACTACTTTGAAACTTGGTGCTTAAATTTCCAGGAATCTATATATAGAATGGATAGAAACACACACACTAGGAAAACTAACAAAAAAATTGAAAATCTGAAAGAAGAAAAAAAAGAAACCTTAAAGTTCAGAAGATTTGAATCCTTAAACTACCTACATTCACAAAGTGGTAAGCGTAATAATGAGTTTTGAAGTAGATTTGCCTAAAAGGAACAAGAACATACAAAAGGCCTTTTCGTTTGATCAAAGAAATCGATTCCAAAGTTCAATATTTGATTTAAATATCTCACTAGTTTACAAATGGGGATGTAGCTCAAATGGTAGAGCGCTCGCTTTGCATGCGAGAGGTACAGGGTTCGATCCCCTGCATCTCCAGTTAATTCTATTTTTTTTTTTCTTCACTATAAATTACTAAAAGTCAGAGAGTTTCCTTATTCTTTGTATGTACCACGGACACCTTATTCTTGTATGTACCACGGATCTCTTTGAACATTGATTTATTTCACTTCATTATGATTCAATAAATAAATTTGCTTAAATTATCTCAATATATTAGATTTCACATCGAATAAACTGAATATTGAGTGAGTATTGTGAAGATATAAATGTAAACTGAGAAAAATATTGAACCCTTCAAAAACACTCATTATTCAACATTGTGAGCAACATTTAAATAGCGCACCATTACTAGGTAAAAGGACACAAAACAAACACAACAGACAAATGCAGTATGCTGCAAAGGCACATTCTGCACATGTATAAATAATATCAGGTCAATAATATTAGTAGGTACAGAGGATACATACACAACAGTAAAAGGCAGTATGCTGCCAGGGGGCACATTCTGTACAATGTACAACCTTCAAACACAAATCATTCTTAGCTGTGTGTGTAGTGAATCAACAGTTGTCCTCTCTGTAGTAATAATCTTCACAAATTATTACACAGGCACCCAACGTATCCTTTGTGTTCTCCACTACATGCAGCTGATATCACTGCTCTTCTTTCGTTTTTTTTAAACATAGATGCTTAACTTCATTAATGGAGGTAATAATGGCAGTGATTCACACCAGTTTGATGGATTTCTCCCTTTTAAAGTTGTCATAGTCAGCAAGTAAACTGCGGTTAACTCTGTCCTTCATGCTCTCTATTAATTTCCTTAGAACCTATTTCAACGACATGAATCACACGGTTCGGTCATACTACTACTTCATATAAAGACTAATGCTTAACATGCAGTTGGCTGCCAAAAAGGGAAACAAAGTGTGTGTTTTTCTTATATGAAAAATTGGGTTGGAAACGGAAACTAACCGACTCAGCAACATTTCGTATAACTTGTTCAGGGACTAGAGTGATTACAGCCGGTAGAACGAAACTTATGCTCATCTGCAGTGTGCCTTTAAGTCTGCTTTCTTGTTCCCGTCTATCTGGGTAAAGAGCTCCTTTAACAACAAGGGAAAACTCAGACGGTTGTAGCATATTATCCAACCCTTCTAGCTCCCATCTAATCTAGACCATCATGTCACACGAAAGCGAAAAAAAGGAGTTAAAAAAGAGAATAGGAAGAATACTTTATTTTATTAAAGAAGAATTCACTAATACAATGTTACTTACAATCTCAAGATCAATAACCTTTGTAATCTCCTGAGGAACCCCAGATGGATAATTCCTACCGTCTGATAGACAACTTAGCCTCATGTCGATTACTGGCTGAGCTGTCATGAATAGGAAGTCTATGGGCAGCATATGGACCATCCATACATCCTTCATTTTTTTTTTGAAGGCATTATTGAAAAACAAGTCAAAGTTAGCTAACACCACAGCCATGAATGAATACAAGACGCGTGACAGCAATAACGAACAAAAAGGGGAAGGCAATCTCTAAAATGCAAACTTGTAGTACAAACAAACAATTCTTCCAAATCCCTTATTGTGTGTGATGCTGAAACCAATCTTTCTTTTCTTGAGATCACAACTAGTTGCATAATTGCATTACACCATGTTCCCACAAAGCTCTTTGTATCATGTTTATAACCATTCAATGTCACTTATAACCATTAAATGAAGCCATTGCAGTATATCTGTCAGGAAATGAATTTTTCCGTGTTTTCATTCTGAATAATTTCAATACATATATACAATTGTTGATTGCCTATCTACCACTAATCACGTCTACAATCACGTTAAAGAAGATTCTACACAATCAATTACAATAATCGAGTGAAACTATCCAAAAATAGAAGATATGGCTTAATAATATCAGTCAGTTAACTTTATAAATTGATCAATCCGTGAGTTCTACCACATGTGGACATGATCTGAGGAATAAAGTGAATGTCATAATACGGATTTTTACTAGCAAAATCATGTCCAAGTTGAAGTCTGATCACTTCAAGGCTCAAAATTGAAAGATGATAAAATACTCCAAATACCTCATTGAGTTGTTGGCTTCTTAGCTTTTCAGGAAACATAGCTTCAAACACTCTGGGCTTATCCTCCAAGTATTGATCGAAAGAAGCCTGAGACATCAAAATCACACCTTTAGCAACTGTAGCTCCCCAACACAACACATGCTTAAAGTTTGTAGTAATCGTCTTTGCAAAGTGAAGATGATCAGTTAATGAGATGTAAAGTTTATTACCTCAGGAGCTTCGTAAAGAGGTATATCAGTAGCGATTTCGGAAGAAAAAGTTGAAGCGGCCATCATTTTAGCCTGCATCTTGAAGACAGACTTAATTGCAGGCGCGCCACCCCAGCCCACGACGGTGACGCCCCATTTCCGGTTACGCCTTTCACTAATTCGGTGATTGCATCTATCTATGAAGAGGGTAATGTTGTTGCTGTTACTGCAAAATTGAGCGGTGGCAAAAGCCTCGATCATTTTCTTAGCCCTCTTGTCCTCCCTACTCACTGCTTTAATTTCTTCTGATGGTTGCTCTCGATTGTGTGAATTTCTTGAATGAATTTGCTTGAATCAGAAGATTTGTAGGTAGTGAACTGGAGAGGACAGAGCGCGATTGATTCTTTGGCGCTTCTATATCTAAAACTCTTCTATCATGTGGCAACATGTGAATGGTTCAACAAAATTGAAGATGGTACTTAAAAAAAATATTATTTGTAAGTTATTTTTGCTGATATACCCGTTGTCTTATACAGTAATTATCATTCCATCACATTATTTCTACAGAATCAACCATGTGGGAGTCAAATGTATAATCAACAATAGGGTTGTAAATTAAATTTGCAAATTTCTTTCGTGCCTATTCGTATCTTCGACTTGTAAGAGAGATCGACTCGATTCGGTTTATTTTGAGTTCGAGCTCGAGTCGAGCTACTCGAGTAATTAACCAAGCCGAGCCGAACTCGAGTTTTAAAATATATTAATCGAGTAGCTCGCGAGCGTGATTAAATAATTATTTAATTAATTTTATTTATTAAATTTATTATAAAATATAATTTTTCTTGATTAAAAAAATATTATTCAAGTCGAGCTCGAACTTGCCATATTTCATTAAAAATTAAATAAATTCTAGGAAAATAATTGAGCATACGAGCCGAGTCGAGTTATATCGAGTACTTAGTGAGTCGAGTTCGATCTTGCTTTTTTAAGGCTCGATCGAGCTCGAGCCGAATTTCGAGCCTGAATTTTTTTAGTCGAGCTCGAGCTCGAGCCCTAGAGAGTATCGACTCGACTCGGCTCGATTACACCTCTTATTCAACATTCGAATTCTCCGCACTGTCGAATCAAAATCGACACTGAAAAGATCGAATGTTGGTTATACTTTCGACTTTTACATGGTCGATTCTATTGCGGTGCAAATGTTGTATAGTACATTGGTAGAGTCGTTGCGGTGAAAATAAATCTACTTAGCACAAATACAATCTGATTGATACGAAATACGAAATTTGTTTATGTGTACAGTCACACTAAATGACCACACACCTCATTGGTTGTCTCATACTTCGAATGAGTTTCTATAGACTGAATTACCGAATTATTGATCTTTTTTTTCTTTTCCCCGAAAGACGAAAGGTTAAAATCCGCACTACAACGCGGCCTAGCCGCACAACAAGCAACAAACATTACAACAAAGCCGAATAATAGATCGGGTCGAGGGTGCTGAACAGAAGGAAAGTATATTTTTCCGAAATAAGACGTTCAGACACGTTGATCCTCTAGGCAATCTATTATTCGATAGACACAGACATAGAACTAAAACAACATTTACAGCGAAAGACAAAGAAAAACAAACAAACTAATACAAAATTAACAATGTGCTAGCAGCGCCGCCAGAGAGCAAAAACAAAGCAGCAAAACTGAAACCATGAACCAAGGTGGACGCTACCGGAACCCACCGCCACCGACCGCCGGAGAGAGTAGCCCGTAAGAGATGACTAACGCCTCCGTCAAAAGAACAACAACCATAACCGCCAATTAAGAGTCCGGAGCCTTAACGGGATTATGTAAGTCACACAGCAATGGATTGCACCACCCGGTAAGGGAGACAATCATGCCGCCCGTCTCGATCTGAAGCGAAGAAACCAGCGAAGGGAAGAGAACGAAGAACCGCCAACATTGACCGCCGCTATCGGACGGAGAGAGAAGCCCGGAAGTGTGGCCAACACCTCCGCCGAGAGAACGACCGCCATGGGGGACCATGATAGTCAAACGCCACCGGATCACCGCCAACCTCCACCGGAATCCGTCATGAACGCCACCATCAGCACCATGTAATATAATGCTCCGGAGATTTGCCTCGCAAATAATTCTTCATTGTCCATTGATTGGCTGAAAAAGAAGCATCTTTACGACTAGTCATTATGAAAGACAATAAAAAATGGCCAACAATCGAAATCGAAAATGACTAAATATGAACCAAACGCGAAAATCAAATTAGCAAAAACCATTAAAAAAACAATAAAGACGATAATGTAAACATACCACGAAAATAACTGAATATGAACCAAACGCAGAAATCAAATTGACACAATTTGATCTGCGATCGTTGTGTTTGATATTATCTTTGTATGAGGTAGAGAGACTTTGATATCATGTTAAACAAAAGAGGTTTGCATTATTTAGATATATACATTACATGAGCCTTTTAAATAAGTTATTAAAACATAATAAGCCCTAAAACATTATTTTTTTATTCTACCCTTCAATGAAATACATATTCAAACATTTACACAGCAACAAGGAAGTGAATGTGCTTAAACTCAGTATTCTTGATATATAAATTTACATCCACAAATCATATATTTTTTTAATAGAAACATATTAATTGGTCAACCGATAATGGGAATATATCACCAATAAATAATAATAACAACAACAAAAACACTTTCTTTTCTTCCTCAAAAAAAAAAAAAATATTGTAATCTATCTATATCTATATCTATCTATCTATCTATACTCATAATAAAAGTGTGATGAGGTGTTTCCCCCAAAAAATGTTTCCTACCCTCGGTGTTTCCCCCAAAAAGTGTTTCTTACCCTCGGTGTTTCCCCTACTTTTTTATTTATTAAAATTTATTATTGTATTTATACGGTATTTCACGTATTATTATTATTATAGTATATTCCTATATTGTGCATGTTTATCCATATATCATACATACAGACGTGCATGCATTTCATACATTTTTCTTTTGAATTTTTATTTCTATCATTATCCATATTGTGTTTATGTATTTTATGCATCAAGATTTATATTATAAAAAGTCAACAAAATAAGCTATTAGCCTATTACACTACATTTATTATAACAAATACACAGCCTAATAATATTATACATATGGCGAAGAAAACAAATATTACATTGAGCCAACAAAATAAGAATAAAATATCCTATATTATCAATTTATTTGATATTAATGTTTAATTTATTCTATTAAATATTTTATGAATGATCAATCATAAAATGTAGATGGAAACAGAATGGTGAGTGAATTTTTGGTTCTAAATAGCCATGGATCATGCAACGGTTAAGTTCCAACAAAATGTGAGATTGATCAAGTTGAGTGGGTGTGACAAAATATTAAGGGTGGATTGGATGAAAAGGTACGGTCTCATTGTCTTTGACATAAACAAAACGGAGATGGTTTCACTATCGAGAGAGAATAAATTAAGTTGAGAAATTACACAGGAGAATCTCAACTGCAATATCTTTACTAAGAAATCGAGAAAGAGAACTTATAGATTGTGCCTCAATTTCATGCGGTAACATGCTCTAAATCATGTGTCCATTGAACTGACTATTTTCCTAAAAGAGTATAATGAGGTGTTTGCAAATTCCCAAGTACTGCCACCAAGGAGGGGCTATGAGCATCCCACAACTTAAAAAAAATATATGGTGAACCCGTGAAACCGAAACCTTGTAGGTATGCTCACTTTCATAAAGATGAAATAGAGCAGTTGGTGGATAAACTGCTACAGCGGGAGATTATACATCACAACAATAATCCCTTTTCATCGCCCTTGCTCCTTGTGAGAAAGAAAGATCGAACGTGTAAATTGTGTGTGGATTACAGAAGGTTGAATAACTTCTTTCAAGAATAGCTATCATATTCCTCTAATTGGTGAATTTTTGGATGAGTTAAGGAGTTCTAAGGTATTTTATAAAATAGACTTGAGGTCTAGATCTCATCACATTCTGATGAGCGAAGATGATGTCCAGAAGACTGCTTTTGTAGATCATCATGACCAATTTGAATTCAAAGTGATGCTATTTGGGCTCCAAACCACATTCCGCAGAAAGTATGAATGAGATGTGAGACCTTACACGAGGATGTTTGTCTTTGGTATTTTTTATGACATCCTAATTTTCAAGACCGACATGGCTACCCACATACAACATCTTAAAGTGGTTACAGATTTTTAAAGCATCATACATGAGGGTGAAGTGCATGTTGACCCAAGCAAGATTCAAGCCATGTCAGATTGGCTTTAACCCTATAATGTGATGGAATCGTGAGGGTTTTGGGCTTAACAAGTTTCAACAGGAGATTTGTGCCCTATTATTGGGTTATTGCTAAACCCTTGAATAGCCTACTCAAGAAAGATGGGTTTTGTTGGTCACATAGTGCATTAGAAGCATTCCAGGAACTCAAGGAGGCCATGTCCAAATTACCCGTGCCATATTTTGGAATTCCATTTTGCATTGTAACAAATGCATGTGTCAAGGCTTAAAAGTTGCAAAACAAGAGACATGTGGCTTATCTAAACATGGCCGTCAACTCTAAGAAGATGTGATTGTCCATCTATAAGAAAGAATTCTTGACAATCCTCACGGTAGCAACCAAATGAAAGCCATCAATGCAAGGCAAGCCTTTTGTCATCAAAACTGGTCAACAGAGTCTGAAGTTCACCTATTAAACCGATCACAAGAATACAGTTTGTATGTCTTCTTTTTCTGTTTTTTTCTTCATTGATAACCTAAAATAAATTCTTTTGTTTCTCTTTCGACACAAGGAAAGGGTGCCGAATTTTCTGGATTAGATGGCCACTACTACACTACAATGAAAATGGGTGAACAAGTTACTTGACTTGGATTTCACTATTGGTTACAAAAAGAGAAGCGAAAATGTAGTGGTTGATGCATTGTCTAGGAAAATTCAAGCTCAGGGACAACTGTATGTTGTGAGCAAAGTATCCCTTTCTTGGATTCAAGAAGTAACTTCCAGCTACAAGGATGACTCGTCATTGAGGAAAAATTTAGGGCACCGATGATTAGTACGGCCCAAGATCCCCCACTACACTACGCACTTGGGGATTCTTAAATATAAAGTGAAGATATATGTAGGAACCCATGGAGGTTTGAGATATAAATTGATAGAGAAATTGCACTCAAGTTCAATGAGGGTCATTCAAGGGTCAAGGCCTATTATAGTACCAGCCCCAACGTAAGAAGGATGTTCGGAAATGATCCAAATGTACATTACTTGTCAGTTGTGCAAAAACCTACATGATAAACCTCAAGGACTGCTCCGTCCACTACCAATCTCTCACAGACATGGTCCACATCAACATGGATTTTAAAGATGAATTGCCTAAGTCTGAAGGATAGGGAGTCATTATGGTAGTAGTTGACATGTTGACCAAGTTCAACCACTTTATTCCAATTGAGAAGAAGAGGCAAATAACATCATAAAAGTGTGGAATAAAGCATGAATAATACTTAAATGAACAAAATAAATATCATTCAAATTAATTCATACGGTTATTATTTGTGCGTTTTTTTTTTTTGCTTGTACGGTTATTTTCATCTTAGAATAAATATAACCCATTGATACTCATGTGACACAATTAATGATTCTCTGTCTTTATAATTATTGAATTTGTGACAGTAAATTATTTTAAAAAGAGTAATTGCATCTGTAATAGGATGTTATATAAGATTATATGTAATTAAAACATTACACAAATTTTTTGGACACATTATATTTTGATGATGGCTTAGATAGCACCACCATACTCGAATTCGGGGGTGATACTTAGTATCAGAGCTGACTATCAGACGTAACTAAGTGTCACGCTTAAGAGATTGTGGAGGCCACCTCTGGAATCATTTGGTGTGGTCGAGTGTGTCAGTTCCCCAAAGAGAGGAAAGAATGTAATATCTACATCTAAATTGGAAAAGTGGAAGAAATATTACAATAATATATAATTTAGACATAATGAACTTGGTTACTTAGATTAACCATGTATTTTATGACATGGATCCATGGCTATTCTTAGCTCCAAGCTTTGAACCTCATACAATAGTAAGTGATATCCCCTCAAACTCCGTGATCTGCTTAATAAATCACAACATCGAGCGTCGGACACCTGAATTGATTATAGTAGCATTTTCTCCTCCTTATGAAGTTGATATTATTTTGTCTATGTCGTTGTCAGTCAGAAATGTCGAGGACAAACTTATATGGCATTACACAAACAATGGAATGAAGAATTTAATGTTGGCGTAGCTACTCATAAGAAAGAGGTTGCAGTGGGTGGACTGTTACGTGATTCTGATGGTAATGTCTTGGGGAGCTTTTCTTACAAACTGGATGGAAGATATGAGGTAGCAGTTGGGGAGGCTCTTGCCAAATACCTAACAATCGTCTTTGCGGTTACTTGAAGGTTTTTTAATGTCATTTTTGTAGGTGATTGTATGATGTCTATAATAAGTTGACCTCATACAGTGTTGATTTCTCCCCTGTGAGGAGTGTGTTCAAGATTGTCGTAGCATGTTGGCAAGTTTCACTAGATATAGTTTCTCCTTTGTCAAAAGAGAAGGCATACACAAGCTCATCTCCAGGCAAAGAAATGTTTGGTTTTGATAGGAGTTAAACAATGAGGCTTTAGGCCGACTTTTCATTTAATCATGGTTTCTCTTTGTCGACGCTGACACTATGCAATAAAAATCATTTTTCCCCTAAAAAAAACAAATAAACTAAACACGTGCAACGCACGTGCATTTTGCTAGTAAAACAAAAACAAACAAAATGTATCATTTACTTGTTTTGTTGAAAGAACATACAATAGACTCCAAATGCAGACGGATTATGGTCATAAAATACACAAGTACTACTGGCCTACTCCCTGGCAGAAAATCTCCTTTGTTCTCCACAGCCCAGCAGGCTGATTTACAAGTTATTTACTGGACATACCAGAAGCAATGTTCATACTAAGTTGATGGATTTCTCCCTTTTAAATGCGTTATAGTCAGCCTGCAAACTCCTGTTAACTCTTTCCTTCATGTTCTCTGTTAATCTCTTCAGCACCTATTTCAAACAGATGTATACATTCAAGAATTGGTCATACAATTACAATTGTCCAACCGAATCCCCTCGCCCCTCGGGATAGATCATTTTCATCTAATGAATCATAAACCGTCAAAATAAAGAATGGTTTGGTAAACTAACCGACTCTGCAACTTCTTTTCTAACATCTTCAGGGACAAGAGAGAGTAAAGCTGGTAAAACGAAACTTATGCTCATCTGAAGTCTACCCTTTAGCCTGGTTTTCGGTCCACGTCTATCCGGGTAAAGGGCTCCTTTAACACCAAGGGAAAAATGAGATGGCTGAACCATATCATCTAATCCTTCCAGCTTCCATCTAATCTTCACCAATCAAATGAATGTCATTTTATATATGAAACAATTCAGAGAGTTACAAATGAAATTACTGGGAAAGACATTTAGTAGTGTACACTTACAATCTCAAGCTCTATTACTTTCGTAATGTCTCGAGGAACCCCTGCTGGATAATCCATACCTTGTGATTTACAACTTACCCTCATGTCTATTACAGGTTGGACTGTTAGGATTAGGAAGTCTATGGGTAGCATATGGATTCTCCATTCTTCCTGCCATCATCAGCCTTAACCAGATTAGCAAACACACTCGAAAATGATTGGGAAAAAAAACAAAATTACTTCTTTCAACTCTCTGTTGCTTCTTAAGCTAAAACCAATTATTCTTCTTACAAGAATATAGGAATAAATTTTGCCACAAACTAATCAGTGCAAGGTAGCAGTGTGCAAAGTTACGTTAACTTAGGATGTAAATTACTTTGGGATAATGATCTCAAGAAAAAAAATTCACTCAAATTAATCAAGAAATTGAAATAATTACAGGCACCACCTCACTAAGTCGTTGGCTTCTACGCTTGTCAGGAAACATTGCTTCAAAAACTCTGGGCATATCCTCTAGGTATTCATCAAAGGAAGCCTGCTGCATCAATCAAAATGCACCTTTATGTAAAACCCTTAACAAGTTATCAAACATATCATCAAGTATGAAAAGAATGTAACATTTTCGTTGAACAGAGGCGATAGAATAGTCGAATTTACCCCAGGAGCTTCGTATAAAGGGATATCAGTAGAGATTCTTGAAGAATAAGTTGAAGGGCTAATCATTTGCGCCTTAATCATGAATCCCAACTTAATTTTTGCTTCGCCACCTCTACGCATTACGGCGAGGTTGCATTGCCGACTCGGTTTGAAGAACTTTAGCCTGAATTCAGGATTGCATTTACCCAGTAAAACTATCTTGTTACTGCAAAATTGAACCGCTGGCAAAACCTCCCTCATTTTTGGCTCCCTGTAGCTTCTTAATTTCCTGTGCTCTTTGGAAAGTCTTGAAATTGGAGTAATGGGAGTGAAAAATCAGCTGTGAGAGTTGGTCGTGAATAATTTTCAGAGGTTTGTTGGCAGCGGGGGTCCGGGAAGAAGAAGAAAAGGGGCGTAACTGATCCTATGCATCTCAATATTTCTGATGTGGCAACAGATTAATGGCTCAACTAATTATGATGGGCCCGGTCAGATGTCTTCTTTCAAATTATATTAAATTTAAAAATATTCCTATACGGATCCTCGGAATGGAAATATACGTGGAGAGAATTTGGCTATGGAGAAATCAAGTTCTACATCAATCAGAGAAAGAGAGACCACCGGCTTTCGTGTTTGCATCACAGACGGTGGAACGGGTGAAAAATTTAAGACTCGCTTGACAGGACCTATAGCATCATTTTAGTTCATTTTTTTTTGCTGTTTTTTTGTTGTTGCTCTTGAGACATTGAACATTGACATATTGTCGTATTGCCTTTATTATGTTTAAAAAAAAAATATATATATATATATATTTCCTATACAATTCCTGTTTAGCCCACACATGTATACGGTGAGACTCGAACACAAAACCTAAGTTCCACCCCAAGACCTGTTGGTCCTGAGGCCTCAGCCCAACCATTGAGCTAAGTGTCGTTGACGACAGGTACATAAATGCCGTTTAATGGCATTAAAGATACCGAATCAATAAAGTTACATTTTTCGTTATGCTTACTTTACCACGGGCACTTACATATGTTTTCCTTTCGAAAGATTCAACCCCAACCCAAAGTATACCCATTGCTTCACCCATAAAGCTATATGGATAATGTACATCGATACTTATCTACATCTTCCTTTTTATGAGAGAAGTTGATACAGGATATCGAACTCCCATACCTTGACTTAAAAGCAAGACTGCCGCTACAATGTCACTACAACATCCCTGCTTTTTACCACTGAGCTATGCTCATAGTGGCAATATTTACAAAAAAAAAACCAATGTAAACAACACAGCAGTAAAGCACCATGAAATACCTTTTCACATGACCAAAAAGAAAGAAAGAAAGAAAAAGGGCCTAATAAAGCTCAAGTAAAAAATTGATAAACTAAAATGTCTTGCATATCCAAGGTTAGGCCTAGGCCAAGGCCGAAAAACATTGAGAATATAGCATAGTATGTATGCATACACTATCACATGCACGGTTTGAAGAAAAAAATACAAAAATTTGATGTAAATATAATATTCCATCTACAAGTTTCTGCATCTTTGAAACAAAAACCGGACCCAAAACAATGCGGGTTTCCAACATCCCTATCGCAGTCGGAGCAATTCTGCAGACATCTTATTACCAACCTGATAAATACAAAGGGTTGTCCTTCCCCACATTTATAGTAAAACATCCTGCAAACAAACAACCAATATAATATGCAGACCATAAACCTATTTGGGAGAACAGTTTATGGTCTGATTGTCTGTATCATCACCATCCGGCAAAGATTCATTAGAACTTTCGGTTGTCACGTCACCTGTACTTCCATCTTCATGATTACCAAGAAGAACTGAAAAAGACAACGGATTATACGTAGAGCTTGCCTTTTTAAGACCTTGAATTGTTCTCATGGCAGCAAGGGTGCTTCTATATATATCAGTAGTTTCCTCCCTAAGGGACAAGCTTGTCTCTGCAGCAATCTTTGATGTGCCATCTCCAGATGTTTCAGATGCTCCTTGACCTCCGGTATCAGTAGTAGATTGAACAACTTCGGCTTCTAATGGAAATAGAAGCTCGATGTTTTCCTCGCACTCGTGAACTAGTCTTGTGAGTGGTTCAGTTGTGAAGAAAGGCTGATGTAGGGCAAGCTGTGTAAAAGGAAAGAACAATAATCCTCCCGTTCTTTTATCGTACTTCTTTAAGATCTTGACAAGGCCTATGAGTAAAGGAGAGAATTTTCATTCATAAACTGTCAAATATAAAAAACCAACTTTTATATAAATGCGGTGATAAACTTTTTAGGGATAAATGATAACCTACCTGCAAAATTAAGGGAACTATAGTTTTTGAGAAGAACCATTTCTCCATGAATGGCAACAAAGTCTTTACGGATGTCCATCATCTCTTCACTGAATTCACTCTCGGATTTTAGGGCCTTGTTTCTCCTTTTCTCCTTCACATGATCGATTCTTTCTTTTAAATCCTACCACAAAGATCAAGGAAACACGGTAACATAATATGACTAAAGGCAACTTCTCTGAAGGATAGATAATGCATTCCTCAATTAAAACTGATAAACAAATTCATGGAATCAAGTTATCTAGATCTATTTTCTAACTACTTGAGTAACATGAAACTGAAATGGCATCCCTCTTAATGTTAATAAGAAATGTATGAATTGCACAGAAATGGTAGAGTCGGAGTTGCACAATCTTAATGGCTCATCCTAAGCATAATTGCCGATGGTTTTTCCTACAAGATCTACCCACATTCTCAGAAAGTAGACATCTTTGACTCCACCAATTTGCTCTCACATCGTGTGACTTAGCGGCAAAAGTTGTCTTCGTATGATCGGAGGTCACAGATTTGAGACATGGAAACAGCTTCTTAAAGAAACACAAGGTAAGTCTGTGTAAGTATGCCGACCCTTGCCCGGATGCTGTATATGTGGGATGCTTCCATGCACTGGCTGCCCTTAGATGCACTTAAGAGCTGTGGGATTCAAGCAAACACTTGGGCATCCTGTCAATATTCAACCTGCGAACCCAGCTATTCAAATGAAGGTCCAGAAACTCATCCTAACGATTAATACAAATGGAAAGTTGACGACACAGGAAATGAAGTTACTGAGACCTCAGATGTGGGCAGATAAAATTGAATTCAATAAGTACATAAGGGACGTCGACTCAATTACGGAAAAAAACTTGAGATGGACAAAGATGTCAGGGTAGTAGTACAGCCACTCTTCCTAAAACCACCATGGATCGGGTGGGTTTAACTTCGATCTTACTAAAACAAGGGATTGCCATTATTACAAAGACTCCAGTACAGAATCTCTTCGTAATTTTTGTATACTCTGCCAACACATAGCACCATTATAAGATCCAACTTTATGTGCGGCACCTGACATGACACACTGAGCGCAAGGAACCACACTAAATGAAATGAAGGGACTATAAAAAATCACAATAACCTGACACATCCATCAATTGACTGAAACAGAAGAGATCGACAAAAAAGAATACGAAATTTGTACAATTGAATTATTCATGGTAGATACAAGTCGTGCCTTAAGTCAATTTATGGCAAGTCCGTGTGAAGCACAGGCAAACAATTCAACCAACAATTAAGGTTGAAATCCTTTTTTCTTCATACAGATTCAATGCATTAGCAGGCAAACTAGAACACATTTGCACAAGTCAAACCCAGCTAAAAATGTCGATAAGGTTTAGCCACTTCAAGATAACATAGGTATAAAAGTCCTTAATCTATCCTCCAAATCATCCGAAGGTTGAAAACTTGTACAAACGGAAAAGGAAAGAAGGGGGCGGAGGGATTTATGTGTAAGATTTTTGGTATCCTATATTTGAATAGAAAGGAAAGGGGAAGGCCGGAAACCGATGGAAAAGATACAATACAACTTCTTTAACAAAAGGGAGAAAAAAAGGGAAACTAATTACGTTTTTTGTTTACGGAAGTTAAAAAAAATATTCTATTAGTTTAGTAAAATATCCTATTCTTATGGAAACTTTTGGCGCCAATCACATACAAAATTGGCACTAACGATGGTAAGAAAATGGCGCTAAAGGCAGTAAAAAAAATGGAGCGAATCTAATCCAACCTAAAATCTTGTTCAGTATATATATGGTATCATGAATCCACACATTCTTCATCAACAATGTATCATCATCCAACTTGGGGTATGTAATTCAATATTTGTTTGTTGCTAATTTCGATCTATTATTATTGCAATAATCCATTGATGGAACACCATGAAATTCACAGGAGGTTAGCGTATCATGTATGGTTAAACTTTTGTTTTTGTCATCTTTCTTATTGAATAAACGTGGATGTCTTACGTCATTATATTTTACTAATTACATTTCCGGCTCGATTCCTCCCGATCCAGGAAACTGTTCTGTACTTGAGATTCTGAATTCCAAACACATTTTTTAATATCTCCATTCCTTTCCTCTCTGCTCAATCCTCCAAATACTACAAAGAGACTTCGAAATCACTCCTTCCCCCTCCTTTCTCTTCAGTAACAATCATCTCTTTTATTTTCCGTTTGTTTCCTTCAATCCAAACAAAGCCTAAAAATGCTAGCTAGAGATAGACCATTTCTTCAAGCCAAACTATCATTTCCATCAACTCTAAAATCATGTCAAGCTACTCAAGAGCTAAAACCTGGCTGATATACATGTATTAATTTCTGTACTATAGCCACAGCTTTTCACGCCAATCTCACAATTCTTATGAACATTAAAAAACACATCTTAAAGCCCAAAATGCATAAACTCAAGCACAATAATCCAATCACATCATTAGAAATATTTAAATACAAATACACTGCCCCGGTTCCATATATGCCTTACCTTTTCTGATGCAAGATTACCATGATGATAACATGAAATTCTTTTAGTTGCATCCAGAAATTATCAAACAAGTAAAATTTTACTGTAGAGATTCTCAACCATGAATAAATTCAGATAGAAAACATAACTTTATCCTCCAAATCATCTCAAAGTTGAAAACTTGTACAAGCCCTTTAAAATTCAAGCCTCGAATTTCACTCAGAAAAAAAAAAAAAAAAAAAAAAAAAAAAACCACATATATATATGCATAAAAGGCAGATGAAATGAAGACAAATAATTGAGACAAAGGGGACCTGAAAGCGGATGATGAACTCTTCTTCTTTATCAACGTAGAAATCGTTAAACTTTTCAAGCTCTTCGTTAAGAGTATTGATGAAACAATACTGTAGGTCAGCAGAGGGAGTCGGTTGAGGATTATAAAGAGCAGAATCGCCGGAAGTGGGAACATTTTTAAGGAGCTTCTTCAAGGGTTTGTAACACAAATACTTATCCCTCCATTCCGGTAGAGATTCTTCTAAATGGATCTGAAATTCCTTACCGAATTTCATCTCACCGACCAGCTTCTTACGCTTATTTTAATTTTCCCAACCAAAATTCCGTAGAAGAATAGCACAGAGATAACCAAAAAAAAAAGAAAAAAAAGTGAAGTTACAGATTAAAAGACGGATCAAATAGTACTATATGAAAAGAATATAAAAGGAGGAGAGGATCAAATATTTCTACGGCAAGAGGTGGATGCGATTGGAATAAGGTATCATCGATCGAAAAGAATAAAAGAAGAGTGACGAGAATCCATTTTTTTTTTTTTTTTTTTTTTTTTTTGAAAGTAAGAATCCATTTTTAGGATAGAATATGCTGCTTGCTTTCTGATTTTTTTTTTTTTTTAATTTTTATTTTATTTTATTTTATCTTTTACGAAGCTTTCTGAAATTAATAACGCATGAATTGACGTGACATGACGTTGTTAATAATGGAATACATAGTCACACGCTACTATGACGTTCTTTTTTGTTTGTGTTCGGGTGACTTGGGCGGCGATATTATGGCCAGGGCAATATATTTATACCAGGGCTACTATGTTAACTATCGAAAGTTATTGTTTGATGAGGGAATTTGAGGTTAAATGACGGATGAAACGATCAGAACCACACATGTGGCTCCGTTTGTTTTGGGTTGTAGTTTTTGCTAGAGTTTTTTTAGGAGTTTTTTTTAGATAAAGTGATTGAAGTAATGATTAGAAAGTTGATGGGTAAAATAAAGTAGAATAATGATTGGTGTAGATTATGAAATTATTGGTGAAATAAAGTATAATAATGAATAAAATAATGGTAAAAAAGTAATAAAGTTGATAAAGTGAAATGATGAGAGATGATTTAATATTTTTTTTATTTTTTTTATTTGTAGTTGAAGATTTGATTGGTGTGAGAATTGTAAGAAATGATTGGTGATGTGATAAAAAAAAACTCCCAAAAAAACATCTTGCAAAACAAACACAAGCTGCAGTTTAAATACATAATAAAACTCGCGCTATTTGAAAAGTGCGCACACAAAATCTTCCACACCGCGCGCACACCACACAATAACTTCCCTGTTAACTATAAATGGAAATTACAAAAATGTCCTTATCTTCAAGTGTTACAAAAATGTCCTTATCTTCCGCTTTCAGGCTTGCTGGTTGGAAAATACGGGGTTTAGCGATTTTATGAAAAATAACTGGAAAGTAATTGATAATGACATGGTACGGGCTGTTGAAAATTTTAAAGAAAAAGCGAAGCAGTGGAATACATATGTCTTTGGCAATATCTTTTACCGTAAGAAAAAATGCAAGACTCGACTCGCAGGCATTCAACAATCCCTCGCCATTGCCCCCTCCTCTTATCTCACGGATTTGGAGGCAGTTCTAACGAAGGAGTATGACGAGATACTTAAGCAGGAAGAGATATATTGGTTTCAGAAGTCAAAATTGAATTGGATCATGGATGGTGAGCGTAACACGCATTTCTTCCACCTATCTGCAGTTCGCAGGCAGGCCCGAAATAAAATTAATTATCTCCAGGATGCAAATGGAAGGTGGGTGGCAGACCAAGATGAACTTCGCCAGATTGTTAGACAATTTTATGTTGACCTCTATACAGAAGAGTCGGTCCTACCGATCCCGCCGCGTATTCAACTTCCCTCGTTCTCTCATGCGGATCGAAGAATCCTTAATCGCCCCGTGTCTGAGCCAGAGATTCGAGCAGCTGTGTTCCAAATGGGAGCCTATAAAGCTCCAGGGCCGGATGGATTACCACCGCTGTTCTACCAGAAAAATTGGGAAATCGTGGGTGACTCAGTTGTGCTTTTTGTCACGCAGGCCTTCCATGATAGATGCTTCCCGACATCGATGAATCGAGTTCTAGTTTCTTTAATACCTAAGGTCTCGCCACCAGAATCGATTAATCAGATGAGGCCCATTGCACTTGCGAATGTGTTGGTTAAAATTATCACTAAAGTCATTGCAGACCGCCTAAAGATTCTCATTGGCAACCTCATCCCTAGCAGTCAAAGTGCCTTTATTCCGGGAAGACAAACCGCGGATAATGTAATTGTGGCACAGGAAGCAATACACACCATGAATAAAAAGAAAGGGAGGAAAGGCTTTATGATGGTAAAGATTGACCTGGAGAAAGCATATGATCGGGTGAACTGGAATTTTTTACGCCATATATTGATTTGGACAGGCTTCTCAGCGAATTTAACAGAGCTTATTATGTTTTGCTTGTCTTCAATTTCCTTATCTGTTCTTTGGAATGGGTCGGAGCTTGAGGAATTTAAGCCAACACGGGGGCTAGCTGCGGCAGGGAGACCCCCTAGCACCATATCTCTTTGTGCTGGTCATGCAGGTTCTGAGCACCCTTATTGATGCCGCTGTGAGGGAGGGCACGTGGAAGCCCTTCCGTATTTCGAGGGCAGGGCCGGTGGTGTCTCATCTTTTTTTCGCCGATGATCTGTTGCTTTTCGCGGAAGCCTCAGTTAGTCAAGCAGAAATTATGGAAAAAGTGCTAACCACGTTCTGTAATATTTCAGGTCAAAAAGTAAGTGTGCAGAAGTCTAAATTTTATGTGTCCCCAAATATGGACAATACGGTTGTCAGTGTTATTGCTAGCCGGTTGGGGATGTCGCGTACGTTTGATTTGGGCAAATATTTGGGCATTCCGCTCTGTGGAAAGAAAAAGAAGTCTAGCTATGGATTCCTAGTAGACAAAGTAAGAGCAAAACTTCAACTATGGAAGGCAAAGGTGCTGTCTAGAGCCGGATGTAATATTTTTCTACAATCAGCTCTGGTAACAACTACATATTATTTTATGCAAACAACCCGCATACCAAGCTCTGTGTTGGATGAGGTGGAAAAAATTGCCCGCTCCTTTCTTTGGACTGGAGACGAAGATAAGAGAAGCATGCATTATGTGGCATGGAATGATGTTTGCTTACCGAAGTGTATGGGAGGCCTAGGGGTGAGAAGATTGCGTAACATGAACATTGCCCTCCTTGCAAAAGTTGCTTGGCACATCCTAGTGGAGAAGGACATCTTATGGGTTAAGGTGCTAAAAGCCAAATATGGGAACCCACTTGACAGGCCCAAGCCGAATTGTTCCTTTCTTTGGCGCAGTATATGTATGGCGGCGAGCTGCCTACGGGATGTTCTTCATGTAAATGCGGATGGGGGTGTGAAATGGCTTGCGACGACGTCCGGAAAATTTGATGTGGCCAGTGCTTACCATGCACAACTTATGATGAATTGCTCGAAGGATGAAGAACGAAGGTGGAAAAATATATGGTCCATTAAAGGGCCACAGAGAGGCAACATGTTGTTGTGGCTTATTCGCCGGAAAGCATTGCCCACTTTAGCGATGCTTGAACACCGACACGTTCTAGATGACAATACCTGCATGATTTGTCAGGATCATGAGGAAACCCTGCTTCATACATTTCGAGACTGTGGATGGATTCGCGACATTTGGAAGAAGGCATTGGCATCGTGCTATCAACGACAGTTTTTTGGTAGCCTAGACGCTCGTGATTGGATAGATGATTGTCTTATACATGATAGCTCCGGTCGAAACGACATTACAAGCTGGAGGAATTTATTTCGAGAGGTTATTATGGACGCTTGGTATTGGCGGAACCAAGCAGTTCACCACACAGGTACTCAGTGCCCTCCGACGATGGTTTTCCTATCCCAGGCTGTTAACAAGGCAAGAGAGTTGAAAATCGCTTGGCACACCGAGTAGGGTAGTTCATGAATGTTTTTTATTTTAAAGCGTGCAAAAGAGATGTTTTTTTCCTTTTGGGATGCATTGTACATAAGTTTTTCACAATTTTAATGAAAGATCCGGTTTACACCAAAAAAAAAAAAAAAGGAAATAAAAATGTTCCTCCCGCCTAAT
This sequence comes from Gentiana straminea, assembly GCA_036785695.1. Taxonomy (NCBI): domain Eukaryota; kingdom Viridiplantae; phylum Streptophyta; class Magnoliopsida; order Gentianales; family Gentianaceae; genus Gentiana; species Gentiana straminea. Next base: position 15,313,714 of record JAVUPR010000497.1, on the reverse strand, counting down.
ACACTCGACTAATTTTAAAATGGTCATTGTATAGGTATTGGTAGGGGCCCAATTTAAAAACACTAATATCTATTGGTTGAGGACCACAAACTAGAATTTGATCAATGACTAACCTAAAATTTGTGAATACACTCGGCCTCCGACTAGCAGTTCGTCCGCCACTCTCCATTTCTCCCTCACAACTACTTCACCCACCCACCCACTACCCAAAATTCCCTACCTATATCTTCTCACAAAATAAAAAATATCAATAATCTTCCCAATTCTTAAGGGAAAAAAAAAACAAAAAACAATTATCATGAACCCAGTTTTTTGCAACCTGCTTATGTGACTCCCCATACAAAGCCACCCCGGACTCATAGCATTCTGATTCACGACTATTAATTGTAGTAATAATTAGGTTAAGGAAATGTTGAAATGTTGGCCATGGCAAAATAGGATTTTTTTTTTTTTTTTTTTTGTGTGTGTGTGTGTGTGGAAAATAGATTTTTGTGTGTAAGAAAAATAGGAATTTTATGACGGCTATTTTCATATTTCCAGAAATTAGAAAATCAGGTTGTGTCAGCCCTGACACTTGTAAATCAAGTCATACCTTTTCTGACATGGAAAATCAGGTAAACGTAAGGAAATTCAAACCAAATCTCATACAAAAAGCATTCAACACAGATTCCTTACGTTTGAACGTAGAGATCCTTACGTTTGAACGTAAGGAACGTAAGGATTCCTTACGTTTAAACGTAGAGAAATTCTTGTCCACATGAATTTTTTTATTATTTTTTTTTTCTGAAACAAACAATCTTCTATAGGATTCATATACATAAATTTAATGTGATAGCACAATGTCTATATATAATAAGTAAATGAATGCACATTATAATGATTGATGGGTGAACATGCATTATATTTTTATTTCTTTTAATGTTTTTTTATAGTTCCGGGCACATACAGTTTTTTTTAAAATAAATTTATCTTTTATGTAAAAAAATTAAATTCGTCCGTTTACTTTCTTTTTTTTCTTTATACACAATTTTTTTTGTCAGATTATTTAATTGAGATCTTTTCTTTTGTCATTGTCCATTCTTCATGATTCTTTCCAAAACTTATCGACTTATATTTTCAGAATCGAAAAAAAAAATGTGGACAAGAATTTCTCTACGTTTAAACGTAAGGAATCCTTACGTTCTTTACGTTTAAACGTAAGGATCTCTACGTTCAAACGTAAGGATCCTTACGTTTAAACGTAAGGAATCTGTGTGGAGTGCTTTTTGTATGAGATTTGGTTTGAATTTCCTTACGTTTACCTGATTTTCCATGTCAGAAAAGGCATGACCTGATTTGCAAGTGTCAGGCCTGACACAACCTGATTTTCCAATTTCTGTCATATTTCTGATAAATTTAGTTTGCTTCTAGTTGGTTTGGTTGATGAGGAAGGGTACAACATTTTACTATTATGACTCGTTTGGATTGATGTAATGTAATGAAATGGAATGAATCAGTTGAAATGAAATGGAATGGAATGATATTATTCCATTACTGCGTTTGGTAGGCAATGAAATGAAATCGTTTCTTATTAAATGATTTATTCTTTTATTGCATTCCGACCATTCCATTGGAATTTTTATGGAATGGAAATTCCTCCCAGGAATAATTGAAGAGAGTTATCTCCAGTCACCAACATTGGCATAAAAAAAATAGGAATGAATAAATAACACATAAATCGAAGGCTATGCGGATCCTATTGAAATGAAAACATATTCCATCATTCCATTGTCAAACACACCAAATTGATGGAATGGAATAAAAAAATCACTCCATTTCATTCCATTACCACAATCCAAACATCCTATTGGTGGTTTGAGCATAGTTAATGGTGGAGTAATGTATTCTATAGTTGGCAGGTATAAATTATTTTTGGATGTTTGGTCGCTCACTTTGTCTTTTGTGATTGTCGTTTCCTCTTCTTTCTTTTTCGGCCCTTTTCTTTTTTTTCCAAATTCCCAGTATGGTCCTCCAGTTTGTTTCACCGGCCTCCTGCTTGCTTTTCCGTTCCCAGTACATGTACAGGATGGACTTTATGGCTCCTGAATGGCGTCGCCTTTCTTGAGAAGATGAAAACGACGCCGTCTGCTCCCCATTCTAGCGTAGGTCGTACCTCTGCTACGTGGCTGCTCTAAGTGAGTGCAGTAGGTTTTACAACTGCAATGACTCTGGGTACGTGCCTGGTGGTGGTGACTCCATCTCCATGTTGCACCAATGGCTTTTTCCTCTGTGTCTGCGAGTGTGATGAGGGTGACAGACGAGCTGATCTTCTGCTTTAACTGAGGTGAAGAACGGTGGTCTTGGGAAGCACATTCCAACCTATCCAAAAATCAGGTTTTCATCTACTGATGATACTGAGAAATTCCATTGATTTTTTTTCTTCTTCTATGCATATATATATATATAAAATTCTCTTTTTCTTGCTTTCTTCTGGGTATTAATTTTGATATATTGCAATTCTTCATGACTCCCAGAAGAAGCACTTCCCGATTGCTCTCCTTCTTCTCTCTTCTCCTGCCTGTCGCCCTGCATCATTCGTCGGGATGTGGTCTGTAATATTCCGATTTTTGGAAAATGACAGACGTGTCATTTTGCGAAAACGAAATATTGGGTTCGGTTTCTTTTATTCGGAGTTTAAGTATTTTATAAGTTATATATATATATATATATATATATATATATATATATATATGTCAGATTTATATATATATTAAGGAAGGAAATTCTGAATTTTTGGTAATTAAGGGTAATTAAGGAAAAATGGATAATTGGAAAATATATTTAAGAAAAATATATTCAGATTTTTTTCCATAACCTAATTACAATTCAGAATTTTAGCCTTTTACGTAAGGAGGAAAGCTTTGAGCGCATAAGAACAAGGAGAAAGGGCTTAGAGACTTTCTTCAATTACTCAGTCCAATCGTTTTCAGATTCGAGTAGAGCATTGGAATCGTCATGAAGAGAGCGTTGTTTCAATACTCAAAGTTCAGAGCTTTGTTGAGGTATGTGATTTCGACCTACCTGCTGTTTTGTATGAGTTTTGGGGATCAAAACTCATGTCTTTTGTAGTTTTGTGTTGACCGAATCTTGTGATCGATTCTAATGCGAATGATGGATTAATCACATAGGTTTTCTGTGAGAGGAAGGATCGTTTGCTGCTGTTTTTCTGAGTTTTGGACTGGTTTTTAGCTTGCTGAAAGGTAAGAATCTCTTCCTACAATTCGATTATGGTTTAGAGTGATTAGGTTGTGTTTTGGTGCGTTTTTGTATCAAATATTATGCTTATATGATGGTTAGGATTAAGGGTTGTTTTGGATCATAAAGGGTATGTTTTTCTGGTGTTTTTATGAGGAAAATCGTCTAGATTATGTTTGGATTCGAGTAGAAATCGATAGAGTTCAGAAAATCACATTAGAGCAGATTTTGGCCATTTTGGCGCGCCCCAAATACTTTGGCGTGCCCCAAACCTGAACCAAAGAGTTCAGTGACTTTCTGGAGCAGTTTTGGCGCGCCCCGAACCTGAAACAGAGAGTTTAGAGCACCCTCTGGTGCATTTTGGCGCACGCCAAAGGTGTTGGCGCCCCGCCCAACACTGTTTGAATGACTATTTCTTATATTTTAAGCTACGAGGTGAGTTCTAAATGACGTGTCTTGATCTAATAACATTAATTAAACATAAAAGATCTTCGATTGAACTTCCGATTCGTTCAGTTAAAACACCGAATGTACTCTTAAAGGGAGTTGAAGTTCAGATCCGTCGGAAGGGCATGAAAGGGCTTGTGCTTTGATGAACTAGAGTTCATCAATGTCTGTGTAATTGATGGGTTGAAATGTCTAGCTGTCTAAGTGAGGGAGTAGAGTTGATATGGTGAGTTTTACTTTGAAAACACTTAGGTGGCTAGATAACAACGGTAAATAATTACATATGTGTAGTAAAAGCTAAAACGTCATTTATTCTCGGTTAGGCACTGATACAAATCGGCGATGTGATACGTTCATAAAAGGTGGACAACGCTACTGGCTCAAAAGGCTGAAGGGTAGTGGAGGAAATCCATCGAGCGTATATGCATACCGGGGAGATCCCGGGACTACCGGTGCTAAACACCGTAGTTGGCAAGTATATCTCGTGGTGGAATTTTCACCATGCATTGTGTCCTTGAGTAATGATGTAACCCAGATAGGCTAAGTTAGAAACGTATAGTCATGAAATGTCGATGGGCATGAAATGAACCCTAGATGGAGTCGGTCTTACAAAGATAATCTTTTATTAAAACTTGATAATAAACCTTCATTGTATTGTAGCTTCTACTTCTTACTTGTACAATGTACTTACCTCAAATGCATGTTTATTTATGTGTTTGGGAGAGAGAAGACGAACAGGTTGGTGAAGATTTCGAGGAGGACTTTGATGACGACGTTTGAGGACGCCGGAGTTGAAGGCCTTGATTATTTTCTGTTTTAATTATTTCATAGACTTGGATTATTGTTGGAACTTGTAGTTTACATTTAGTACTTTTGGAATTCGTACACATTTGGATTCGTTGATTTCTTTTCCCCAATGTAATAATGTTACATTTCTATCTCTAGACGTGAATTCCTATTCTTGGTTATTTGAAAAAAAAATTTACCCGAGTCTTTTGCTTCCGTTTGCTTTATTTTGATACGACGTAGTAGAGGCTTACGTATAAAGTGAATTTATTTTTATTTTATACGTGCCGAACGTTTTTTTTCCAGATAAGGACTCGATGTCTGGGAACGGGGCGTTACATGGTCTCCGATCAGGTAAGTTTTTGTTTTTGCCTTCTTATTTTTTAATGTATTTCTTCGGTCAATCCTAAGATCTGATATAGGGTTGTTGCCGGCTTCTCATAAATGAAAGTGGATAATAATATAGAACTAAAGGAGTGTAAAATATGTAGATCTAATGAAATTGTGCATTTTGTTTGTTTATTCCTCAATTCGGTAGGTACACCATTATCCCTCATTTTAGGCTAAATTACAATTTTGGTCCTCTAACTAGACACGTTTTTCGATTTTGGTCCTGGTTTTTTCCGGCGACAATTTTAGTCTTGTAAGTGGTCTTTTTTTTGCAAAAATAGTCCTGAACGCCGGTAAGACCACTTACAGGACTAAAATTGTTGCCGGAAAGACCACGTACAGGACTAAAATTGTCGTCGGAAAAGACCAATTTTAGTCCTGTAAGTGGTCTTTCCGGCGTTCAGGACTATTTTTGCAAAAAAAAGACCACCTACAGGACTAAAATTGTCGCCGGAGAAAAATCAGGACCAAAATCGAAAAACGTGTCTAGTTAGAGGACCAAAATTGTAATTTAGCCCCTCAATTTCTTGCTCCAGTTGCAGAGGAACCCAACAATACAGGCAATGCCATGGAAGCTTCAGATCCTGAATCAGGTATGTGTAGCTTGAATCACTCAAACCCCTAAGATCTGTTATAGGGTTAACTGTTCTAACTATATAGTACTTAATAAGTACTAAAATACTTCTCAACTTATAGTTCTATTCCCTAATCAGGTGCCGGGGATTGGAGCAATTAGGTGGATTTGCCCTAAGCTGCAGCAACTACAACAAACGGTGTACATGGTGGATTTTTTTTTTACCTTATCTCACATTAATCAGTTTCTTTATTTTTTTTTACAACTGATAAATTAGATTCTAAACCGACCAGCTGACACGATCTGGCTTGGTTGGCTGACCTTACCAATCCACAAGCTGAATGAAAAGATTCCATTTCTGCTAATAACGTTAAAAGTTAGCATGGAAACATTCTAACCATAAATAAGTGAACTTTAATTGGCACCGCTGAAAATATTTATAGAAACAGAAATTTAGTGGATTGTATTTACCTAGAATTTATGTTTATATATATATATATATATATATATATATATATATATATATATATATATATATATATATATATATATATATATATGTGGAAATATTAATCATATCTATGTCACTTATGTAACATGACATATTAATTGTATTATATAAACAATTAATATGTAATAAAGCAACTCTATTTTGTCATATTATGTAATAGCCGACTCTAGCAATTAATACTAAATTTCTAGCGCTTTAAGTAACTTTTACTTTACTAGCTAGGACCTTCTCATTCATGCTTGTATCTATTTATACCCATTCTTTAAACATGAATAATAAGTTGAAGTTTACTCAAGTATTATTACTTTCTCAAACTCTCTTCAATATATATATATATATATATATATATATATATATATATATATATATATATATATATATATATATATATTTCTGATTTATTTCTTCATAGAGAGTGATGTATGTAACCTACTTTAGAGTAATAAGTTATTCATCTGTTTTGCTTGTCTCTCTTGCTTTGTTGCATTTGTTCCGTAAGTAATACAAGTTCATTCCCTTCAAAATTTAAGGGTGATTAGGCAAAATGGATGGCTGCTTTCTTAAGAAAACTACATTGAGGTAGGAAAATTACTGTTGAAGCATCATGGTCATAAGTGCTTATTTTACTATTAGGACATTATTTTGTCCTTCTAGCCTGCGATCCCTTTTACTATACATACATACTTCATTCATCTACTTTCACATAGGTTTCATTTTAAGTTGTCATTGAACATTGTTTCAACGAGCTCCGTCTTTGTTCTTCATTTTGCTGATGTCTTTTTTTTATGCTTTCATAATAGGCCTGTCGGTAAGGTGACTTAAACTCTACATCTGGTGGAACCAATCTGAAGACTCAGCTGTGTGATGGGCAGCTGAGAAGTGTATTCAATTCTGTGCATCAGTAGGGTGGAGTCTACTGAGATTTCTATCAGCAGGGTAACTATCAGCAGGGTGATAGGCTGCTGAGTACTGGAATACAGCAGGGTCCCACATCTGATATTTCTGTTATGTGACAGCTATACAGTGTCATTAAAAGGAGAACACGTGTAAGGGTATTTATGGCAGATCAGACAAGATTCCTGGCGGCTAGGGTTTAGGGATTTGTGCCTATAAATACAGTTGTTGTTACATTATCCGTGTGTTGAAATCTGTAATTTTCAGTGCATAATAAAATATCTCTTTTCTACCTGTGGTTTTTTACCTCTCCCACTGAGGGGTTTTCCACGTTAAATCCGTGTTCTTCTTGTTTATGTTTTCTCCTTTGATTGTTTATGTTTGATTGCTTCTGTTTCTTGCATCTGAAGTTATCTCCATCCGTTTTATAACAAGTGGTATCAGAGCAAGGTTCTGGAGAAAACAATCTGTACGATCAGCTTCATCTTCACCAAGACCTTCAGCAAGGTGCTAGGATCTGTGATAAAGTTGTGATCTTTAGCAAGAAAAGATGTCAGCAGTAAACGTAAAAATCGATAAATTTACAGGAAGGAACGGTTTTGGTCTGTGGCAAATCAAGATGCGTGCACTGTTGAAACAACAGGGTTTGTGGAATCCTTTATCTGACAAACCAAATACAAAAAAAGACATTATGCCAGTCTGGAAGAGAAAGCACATTCAACCATCATGTTGTGCTTATCTGATGATGTTATCACTGAGGTTGCTGAGGAAGACACCGCAGCCAAGTTGTGGAAGAAGTTTGAAAGCTTGTATATGACCAAGTCACTGACCAACAAGTTGTTGTTGAAACAGAGGTTGTTCAGTTTGATGATGCATGAAGGGAGTCCGCTGAAGGAACATCTTGACCAGCTGAACACAATATTACTTGATTTAAGGAATATTGATGTTAAAATTGAAGATGAAGATGCAGCCCTAATCCTGTTGGTGTCATTACCGGCATCATATGAAAACTTTGTGCGCTCTTTCATAGTTGGGAAGGATACGGTAGCTTTAGAGGATGTGAGGTCCGCCTTACATGCCGGGGAGCTTAGACACAAGGCGCCGGGACGGACAATCATCTTCTTGGGCTAGTAGCTAGCAAAGAATAGTGGAAAAGGATATGGACGAAGAAGAAAAAGAAGTCAGTGTCCAAAGGTCCTAAGTCTACAGATGTCTGTAATTACGTAAGGAGCAGGGACATTGGAAGTCCAATTGTCCAAGGAAGAAGAAACAGCGGGAAGGCAATTATGGCACAGTAGCCTTGGCTACTAAGCAATCTGATGAGGATCTGGTTCTAGTTGCAGGGGATTCTACACACCACAATGATGTGTGGATACTTGATTCTGGAGCATCCTACCATATTTGTCCAAACATATAGTGGTTTTCTACTTATGAGCAGATGGATTGTGGTCAAATCTATATGGCCAACAGCAAGGTTTGCAAAGTTGTGGGAATTGGCTCAGTAAAGTTAAGGACAGAGGATGGTAAATTCGTACACCGAAGGATGTAAGACATGTTCCACGATGATGACCAAGAATTTGGTATCTCTCGCCCATCTCTGGACGCAAGGGGTTCAATTTCAAGGGTGAAGGTGGACAACCGAATGTCTTCAAAGATTCGGTTGTAGTCCTCAAAGGCATCAAGAGGGGAACCTTGTATATATTACAAGGATCTACGTATCCGCACCGCTCGCCGTGGCATCCTCGGCGGCAGCTTCACCGGGCCTCGGTGACTCGGTGTGGCACATGAGACACATGGGTGAAAGGGGTATGCAGGTTCTTTCTTCAGCAGGTTTTTTGGGGGATATAAGGTCAAGAATCTGGACTTTTGTGAACATTGTGTGTTTGGGAAATTGCACAGAAGTAAGTTCTCAGCAGGGTTGCACAACACAAGGGCATCACTTGATTATATCCATTCAGACTGCTGGGGTCCATCAAAAGTTGAGTCATTGGGTGGTCACAGATATTTTGTGTCATTCATAGATGACTATTCAAGGTGACTTGGGTGGTGATGATGAAGAAGAAAAGTGATGCATTCGGTAACTTCAAGCAGTGGAAGGCCCTAGTGGAGAATCAGTTAGGCAAGAAAATCAAGAAGCTTCGTGCAGATAATGGTCTGGAATTCTGCTGGACGGATTTTGATTCATTTTATGCAGATGAGGATATTGTCAGACATCATACTGTAAGGAATACACCTCAGCAGAATGGTGTAGCTGAAAGGATGAATCAAACTCTACTGGAGAGGGCAAGATGTATGCTTTCTCAAGCTGGTTTATCAAGGAGATTTTGGGCAGAGGCTGTTAAGACAGCTTGCTACTTAATCAAAAGGAGTCCTCACACATGGATCAATCTCAAGACACCATTTGAGATGTGGTCAGGCAAGCCTGCTGACTACTCACTTCTAAGGGTTTTTGGAAGTACAACTTACTATCATGTTAGTGAAGGGAAGTTGGAGCCAAGAGACAAGAATGGAGTGTTTGAAGGGTATGGTGATGGAGTGAAAGGATATAGGATTTGGTCATCAGCAGAGTCCAGAGTAATCCTCAGCAGGGATGTTGTGTTTGATGAAAATTCTATGTTAAACTCATCGGTGGGGAGGTCTACCGAGTCCGAAACCGATCTTCGAATCGATAGTGTTGAGAAACAAAGTGGAGCTTCAGTGGAGTCTACGATATGCAACAATCGGTGGATCCAATTAACACTATACCGATCCGGATAATGAACCGAATCCGATCCAAGCCGCCCGCCGAGACCTCGCGGGGCATCATACAAACATTGATCAGCAGAGTCTAGCTGCCAGCAGGCCTAGAAGATCTAATGTTGGGATACCTCCAAGGAGATATGGGTATACGAGGCGAAATCCAATCATGATGGAGACGGGGGAGCGGGTGAAACGGCTGTCTCGGATCTCCCAGATTCATAGGCTACAGCGCCCCTATAGTAAGTAGTAAGGCCCGGCCTCTTCGACTGAAGAAAGACGTCCGTACTTCTCTAGCTGCTGCAGTAGCGAGCACGTATCGAAGGCTATCATAACCCAATTAGCTCAATAGATGCGAAGACCCATGTTGGAGGGATTTTGCATCACTAAACAAAAAGAAAATTTATAAACCCTAACCTAATTGCAAAACTAACTCCTAACCGGCCGAATACCGGGTTGTTGATAGTAGAGCGAGATAAGTAAGGGGTCGATCCACAGGGAATTGGGATGTTGAATCTAATTTCATTAACTCTCTCAATTGTTACTCAAAGAATGAATAAACAAAAGGAACGATCGAACAAAACATAAAAACATAAAAACAGAAAAACATAAACGAACAATCAAAATAAATCTAACCTAAGAAACATGGGAACAACCAAAGTACAAACCTAAGTGATTTCAATTCTAGTTAATCTCATGATTCTAATTCAGTTTGTGGTTTCACCCTTTCACGAGACACAAATCCCTAATCTCTTAGTGAACTTATCTCTCAAGCTATGAAAGCCTACTTTCGTAGTGAATTCAATTATCTATCTCTCATCTTTCGAGTGTTGAGACTGATTTACCAAACAAAACTCGGGTGTAGATTCAATTAACTCTCGTTTTTAAAGAACCTAACAACCTAGGAATCTAACTCATTAACTTGTCATCATTAATGGCTAAAAACCCTATCTTTCTATGGTGATCTAACGTTTATGCAACTTCCGTATTATAAACATCAATCGTGAACTAATCTTTCGATTCTAATTCACATGGCATACAAATCGCATAGAAAAATACAAACTAAATCAAACGTCATGAAGAAAAACTGGAATTAAATTAATCATAAGAGAACTCACATAGTCTTGGATACAATGGTTGAAACACCATGGAAACGAAAAGAAAAGCTACATAATCTACTCCTAATCTAACCTCGGTTCACCCGAGCACAAGGCTCGGGCGACCGGCCTTCAACTCTCCAAGATGCGGCTGTGCTCTCTTTTTGATGTGAAGAAAAATATTGATGAATTAGGGTTGGGGCGACGGCTGTTTAAATAGAAGATTAAGTCGGTTTAGGCAAAGGCGGCGGCGGACGCTCGTTTGAATACATGGACGCCCGTCCATTTGCCTTGGACGGAGAGTCAACGCTCGTTCAGCTTGCGTCTGGAGACTCTGAATGTAAAATCTCTTCTAGGACGCTCGTTCACTTCACCAAACGCCCGTCCACTATTGAACGCTCGTACGCCGGATGGACGCTCGTCCATATTAACTTGAAATCGAATTTCTTGATTTTTCCATCTTTATCTTGATTTATTTCTTTCCTTATCTCTTTTATTCTTCCATATCTTTAATTGATCCTCTTCCATCTCGAATTTAGCCTTTTAGGATCATCTTTTCCATCATTAATTGGGTATCTACAAATATAAAAAACATACCAAAACGTAATAATTTCCAAAATAATATAAAAACATCAAATAAACATAAAAATCGATACGTTTTCATATTTAACCATTAAAAACCTCATTTACTCAATATTTACATATATAGCTCAAAATCTATGAAAATAATCCATATATGGGGGAAATTGATTCATAAAATATATATGAAAATCACTATAATTTGGCCCTAAACAACACCCCCACACTTATCTTTTTGCTCGTCCCCGAGCAAAACAAAACAAAACCAACTCGAGATAAATAAACATCTATGCAAATATGAAGCATATTTATTAACTTAGAAGTTCACCCAAGTGAGTGTGTGCATAGCCATAATAAACTTCCACTAAGTTCCACAATTTGAAAGTTATTCAAACCAAAACTAGCCCGGTTTCCCATCTAAGTTAGAAATATTCAAAAAACTATAACAGGCACTTTACAAAACACACATATCCCGGAAAGAAATAGTAGAGAATATCTAAAACATTTCTGACAGACTCAGAGGATAATCCCTACAACATATCTTTCAGTTTATACTGGGGATAAGATTAACGATAACTACGCCCTTACTTATTCATAATAATATATTCCAATATTTTCACTTTTTCACACTTTTCTAACACACATCAGAATAAGCTTTTGCCCTCATAGCAGAATAGGACATTTCAAGATAATCCCCTACCTTACTCCAATCATAAGGCAGCTATAAACTGATTGTCGTGAGCTTTTGGTCATCATAGTGGAATAGGACATACGTGGTACACCCTACCTCACCCAAATCATAAACCGACTTCCGACACACACAATTACAATTATGTTTACTTAGAGATTTACGGTGGCGGTGGTAAAGATTATTTTCTAGTAGCACGGACCCACGAGCATAACACCTCAAGTAAACAATTTATTACTATTGCAAAGACTTAATCACGTTTCACTTATCACATTCAAACTTACGGATATTCACGGTATGTCATACTTTAATCCTAGAATACAAACTACTAAACTTTTCAAGAATTGTACATAAGCAAAGAAACATGCTATAATCATCAAAAATCTCCAACTAAAATGGGGTAGGCTTTCAACATTTAGCTCATCATTTACTATGGCATGTGAAAAAGAGTGTCGGGTGAAACAACTAAAATTACTAAATATACAGAATATAGCAAAAATGATATAAACTCAAGCAAAGATATGCCTTTGTCTACTCGGGATATAACAAAAATTTGAAAATTAAGCACTTTTCATAGAAACATAACAGAAATTGAGCAAACGACTCATAGATACATATAAACCATCCTCTCCCCCACACTTAGATTGCAACTTGTCCTCAAGTTGTACGAAAATAATAAATTAGAGAACTTAGGCGATTGGATGCGGCAATTCGGAGGAACCAACCGAACCGGGGATTGCTTGCATAGCTCGATGACGTGGAGCATCACGGGACAACTGAATACATCTTTAAAGTGCACAATCGCTATAGAAAATATCCTGCAGACTTGATCAGTGCAAAAAGAGTCTACGGGGAAAAAGAAAAGATTACATATATAAAGCACATGGAAAAGGAGATATAGAGATATTTCAAATTTAAGCTCATATAAAGATGGAACATATACATGGAACATTACACAACAGTAGGCTAGGTGCAACTACATGAAAATATACTACAATGCAGCCTACATGATATGCAATCCTAAAAATAAAAACGAGGTAGTATTACGGAAACCGACAGTTAACTACACTCAAAAAGAAAAAATAAAAGAAAATAGAAAAACAATGCAATTAGATGACATGCAACTAAATGATATGCATCTATATGATATGCAAAAATAAAAGAAAATAAAAGAAAGAAAACTAGCCCACTGTATGCAACACGACATATATATAAACGTCTACCAGATAATGACAGGTTACGATAAACGACAGTGCTGTCACTAGTGCCGACGCGCCTTAAGACTTATCGAAAGTGATAGCATTATGGAAACCAACAGTTAGCTATCTAAACAGGTATAACTCATATGGAGAAAGGACGTAGCATACGGAAAACCGACAGTAGCTACCCATATGAACTATAAAAACAAAGGAAGCACGTAAGTCTTAAAAGCTAACAAGATTCATCGGAGCGGTATGTAGCATACGGGAACCGACATTAGCTACTAATTAACCATAAGAACAGTTATAGCTTACGAGAACCGACAAATCACTATAACATGCCTAGATGAATCATATATAAGGAATTGATCAATTATCTAACATGGATTCATAGATGGAAAGGTAAAAACATATAAGTTCGGGGCATCTATGTAAAAATCAATTAGCCACGAAGCTCGAATGAAAAATCCACATCAAATAAAAGCATTGAAAATAAAATCAAGAAATTTAGAACCAGGGCCGAACCCCGGACGAACGTTCACTTAGCGTTCGGGCCGGACGGGCGTTCCACCTTGCGTACGCTCGTCGCCTTGAAAACCGACCGGACGGGCGTTCGAAAGTATAGACGCTCGTCCGGTCCTCTAAATCGAACATGATTGAAAATATTTGAACGGACGAGCGTCCAATACTTCCCAACGCTCGTTCACTGCGATGAAGAACGGACGGGCGTCCAATAAACGACGCTCGTCCATACAACAAGAATGCACGGACGGCGGGAAAAACACGGCAAAACCCTAAATACTTATGAACACAACACGGCAACACAAATCACGGCACGGCGGCCTTATCAAATTAAGCACGGGGGTTAGACTAGGTAACACATAAACATATAAACTTCACGTAAAACAAGTTGAGTAAAAAACTTTTGCACATTCTTAACCTAACGGTCATCGAAACACGGCAAAATAAAAACTCTCAACTTGGTATACGCTACTTTTATTAAAAACAAAAATAAAACGTAACAAAATCGAGAACTAACAAAACTAGATTCAACATGACACCTACTCCCCGGCAACGGCGCCACTTTTGTTGGAGGGATTTTGCATCACTAAACAAAAAGAAAATTTATAAACCCTAACCTAATTGCAAAACTAACTCCTAACCGGCCGAATACCGGGTTGTTGATAGTAGAGCGAGATAAGTAAGGGGTCGATCCACAGGGAATTGGGATGTTGAATCTAATTTCATTAACTCTCTCAATTGTTACTCAAAGAATGAATAAACAAAAGGAACGATCGAACAAAACATAAAAACATAAAAACAGAAAAACATAAACGAACAATCAAAATAAATCTAACCTAAGAAACATGGGAACAACCAAAGTACAAACCTAAGTGATTTCAATTCTAGTTAATCTCATGATTCTAATTCGGTTTGTGGTTTCACCCTTTCACGAGACACAAATCCCTAATCTCTTAGTGAACTTATCTCTCAAGCTATGAAAGCCTACTTTCGTAGTGAATTCAATTATCTATCTCTCATCTTTCGAGTGTTGAGGCCGATTTACCAAACAAAACTCGGGTGTAGATTCAATTAACTCTCGTTTTTAAAGAACCTAACAACCTAGGAATCTAACTCATTAACTTGTCATCATTAATGGCTAAAAACCCTATCTTTCTATGGTGATCTAACGTTTATGCAACTTCCGTATTATAAACATCAATCGTGAACTAACCTTTCGATTCTAATTCACATGGCATACAAATCGCATAGAAAAATACAAACTAAATCAAACGTCATGAAGAAAAACTGGAATTAAATTAATCATAAGAGAACTCACATAGTCTTGGATACAATGGTTGAAACACCATGGAAACGAAAAGAAAAGCTACATAATCTACTCCTAATCTAACCTCGGTTCACCCGAGCACAAGGCTCGGGCGACCGGCCTTCAACTCTCCAAGATGCGGCTGTGCTCTCTTTTTGATGTGAAGAAAAATATTGATGAATTAGGGTTGGGGCGACGGCTGTTTAAATAGAAGATTAAGTCGGTTTAGGCAAAGGCGGCGGCGGACGCTCGTTTGAATACATGGACGCCCGTCCATTTGCCTTGGACGGAGAGTCAACGCTCGTTCAGCTTGCGTCTGGAGACTCTGAATGTAAAATCTCTTCTAGGACGCTCGTTCACTTCACCAAACGCCCGTCCACTATTGAACGCTCGTACGCCGGATGGACGCTCGTCCATATTAACTTGAAATCGAATTTCTTGATTTTTCCATCTTTATCTTGATTTATTTCTTTCCTTATCTCTTTTATTCTTCCATATCTTTAATTGATCCTCTTCCATCTCGAATTTAGCCTTTTAGGATCATCTTTTCCATCATTAATTGGGTATCTACAAATATCAAAAACATACCAAAACGTAATAATTTCCAAAATAATATAAAAACATCAAATAAACATAAAAATCGATACGTTTTCATATTTAACCATTAAAAACCTCATTTACTCAATATTTACATATATAGCTCAAAATCTATGAAAATAATCCATATATGGGGGAAATTGATTCATAAAATATATATGAAAATCACTATAATTTGGCCCTAAACAACCCACATTCCCGCTTCTTTGCCCCCCTCATCCTAAGCTAAGAGTCGGGGGCCTCACCTATGATGATTTGGCTGGATATGCACTCCAAGTTGCAGAAGGGGTAGAGGTTGCTGAACCTACTACTTACAGGGAAGCAGCGACATGTACATAAGCATCTCAGTGGCATGCTGCCATGGGAGATGAAATGGAGTCATTGTTGAAGAATCAGACTTGGGAATTGGTCAAACAGCCTACTGACAAGGGAGTTGTGACTTGTAAATGGATTTTCAAGAAAAAGGAAGGAATAACTAAGGTAGAAGGGGTCAGGTATAAGGCACGTTTGGTTGCAAGAGGATTCACTCAAAAGGAAGGGGTTGACTTTGATGAAATATTTTCACCAGTGGTCAGACATACTTCAATCAGGGTGTTACTAGCAATGGTGGCACAGCAGGATCTGGAACTTGAGCAATTAGATGTGAAAACTGCTTTTCTACATGGTAAGGTGGATAAGGAGATATACATGACACGGCCTGAGGGTTTTCAAGTTCCTGGCAAGAAAAATTATGTTTGCAAGTTGAAGAAATCATTGTATGGTTTGAAGCAAGCTCCAAGGCAGTGGTATAAAAGGTTTGATAGTTTTATGCTTCAGCAGGGTTACAACAGAAGTCCTTATGACTGTTGTGTATACCACAGTCTGCTGAAAGATGGATCATATATCTATCTTGTCTTGTATGTGGATGACATGTTGATTGCTGCTGCAAGGAAGTCTGATATTTAAAATCTGAAGAACCTTCTCAGTGCTGAATTTGAAATTAAGGATTTGGGTGCAGCCAAGAAAATCTTGGGGATGGAGATCTGGAGAGATATAAGTCAGAAGAAAATATTCTTGTCTCAACAGGGTTATGTGCAGAAGATATTGGCCAAGTTTGAGATGTCTACTGCAAAACCAATAGATACTCCTATGGCATCAAATGTTCATTTGTCTGTTTATGTTTCATAGTCAGCTGAAGAGAAGGAGTATATGTCATAAGTTCCCTATGCTAGTGCAGTTGGCAGTCTGATGTATGCCATGGTATGCACTAGGCCTGATTTGGCTCAGACAGTCAGTGTTGTCAGCAGGTTTATAGCTTAACCTGGAAAGGAACACTGGAAAGCTGTTAAAAGGATATTCAGGTACCTGAGAGGTACAGCTGATATTGGTCTCATTTATGGAGGTGATACTAGTCCGGTCACGAAGCTACGCGTGATGCGATTATGCAGGTGATGTTGACAGTAGAAGATCAATGACTGGTTATGTGTTTACATTGAGAAATGCAGTGGTCAGCTGGAAAGCTACTCTTCAGGCTACAGTAGCCTTATCAACTACTGAAGCATAATACACGGCTCTTACTGAAGCAGCTAAGGAGGGTATCTGGTTGAAGGGGCTAGTCAGTGACTTGGGGTTGCATCAGGATCAGGCTGAGATATATTGTGACAGTCTAAGTGCAATATGTTTAGCCAAGGATCAGGTTCATCATGAGAGAACCAAGCATATTGATGTCAGGTATCATTTCTTGAGGAATGAGAAGAGGGTTGTAGTGAAGAAGATCGGCACCAAGGATAATCCCGCTCGCATGTTCACTAAACCGCCTCGACGAGTAAGTTTCGGCTTTGCCTGGACTTACCGAATATTCAAAGCTTATAATGCTTTTGGAAACTCTACTGAGGGCAGATCAGTGGAGTGGATGCTGTGGAGATAGTCTGGTACAAGTACATCTGGCATTGACGAATGCATCTTGTACAAGTACATCTGGTTATGCAATCTGTTTGACTATAGTGAGAGTTGAAGTCAAGGTGGAGATTTGTTAGTAAGGTGACTTAAACTCTACATCTGGTGGAACCAATCTGAAGACTCAGCTGTGTGATGGACAACTGAGAAGTGTATTCAATTCTGTGCATCAGTAGGGTGGAGTCTACGAGGCTTCTGTCAGCAGGGTAACTATCAACAGGGTGATAGGCTGCTGAGTACTGGAATACAACAGGGTCCCACATCTGATATTTCTGTTATGTGACAGCTATACAGTGTCATTAAAAGGAGGACACGTGTAAGGGTATTTATGGCAGATCAGACAAGATTCCTGGCGGCTAGGGTTTAGGGATTTGTGCCTATAAATACAGTTGTTGTTACATTATCTGTGTGTTGAAATCTGTAATTTTCAGTGCATAATAAAATATATCTTTTCTGCCTGGTGGTTTTTTACCTCTCCCACTGAGGGGTTTTCCACGTTAAATCTGTGTTCTTCTTGTTTCTGTTTTCTCCTTTGATTGTTTATGTTTGATTGCTTCTGTTTCTGTTTCTTGCATCTGAAGTTATCTCCATCCATTTTATAACAAGGCCATTTGTTCAGACGAACAATTTGCAGGCCATATGGTTTAAATAACTGATTACATAGCTAATGGCTTGATTCATGACATGAAATGGATTGGCTTCCTGTTCGTTTGTTAGAGCAAGTTGGTGACAATGGAGAATTTGAGTGGATTAATCAATCGTATTCAAAGATTGTGCACTGCCCTTCGACTATAGCGGTGCTGGCAAACCTCTCTCCTCCCTTTGGTATGCTCTTCCTTCCCGCCGTCGTCGTTGGGGGACACGTATAGCTTTTTCTCTATTTCTCAGTGTATATTTTAAGATGTTTCATCTTTCTCCCGTGCCACTATCCCTTTCTTTCCATGCTGATGATCTTTTGTTTTTCAACATCTTTATCTTGAATGACTTGATTTGAATTACCGTTGTGCTTATCGAAAAATGTTGTTGATCCTTATGATGCAGTCAAAATGGAAGTTGCTCAGGAATTAGCAGCTGCAGTCATTGAGGGGGTAGATGCACCAACTTCTAAAAACAACAATTCTACGGTGGCCTATGGAGGGCTAAAGTTGCTAAAACGATTGTGAGTCCACAATTGAGGCCATACAAGTTTTTGTTTTTTTTAAAATTACTAACAGTTATTTAAAATCTATTTTCGAATGTAAATAGGGATGATTCCATTCAATTGGCTTATGTAAAATTGTAAATTAAGTGACTCAAGTTGACAATGAGACTGTTATGGCAATCTCTCATTTGGACAACATTATGAATTTATGACTGTCTGATAAATATTTAGCAAATAGAATGAATGTCTAGGTGAATAGACTTTCTGGGTGTAAAGTAGGTATGTAATGATTACATTCGTAACTACACCACCATTACATTTGAGGGCAACAACCGTGAATCGCCTGGTAAACTGCCACTAGTAACTTTTATTCTCTTATTGATTTGCTAAATAATATTTTTTTTGAATTTCCATTCTCAGGGGGCAACGGGGCAAGAGAAATGTCCGGTAATGATATAAGAATTAGGAGGAACAGAATTTTGTCATTGATTAATTGATAGCCTTTTTCAAGCAGCGTAGCGGGACGAAGAAACAGAGAGTATTGGAAATTTTGGAGAAGATGAATGGAAGGTTAATTTTGTCATTGCAGTCAATTTATTAATTGATAGCCTTGGCAATAATTATATTGCTCTGGCCATACCGGCTGCCCGATATTATTTGCAAAGACTCACCAAGAGCACTTGTAGTAGATACTGTAAATTTTTTAAAAATTCTATTGTAGAGATTTCAACAAGAAAAATAACACTGCAGCACATACTATATTTTTTTACTGTAAACTACAGATTTTGTAAAATTTCTTTTACATCTACCACATTCATCCATATTCTGTCAATTTTCCTTTATATCTACCGCACTATGTAAAATAAAAAGTCTGATGCATTTCATCTTGAATTAAGATTTTGTAAACCAGAAAAACGTGTATTTAAAACAGTATGATAAAGTATTCATTTATCTGGTGCGAGTGCTCTAAAAATTATATTTTTGTTGAAGCAAATTGTTTCTGGAGTTAAAAATTGTTTTGTACAAGGCTGATTATTAAAATATATATTTTAGAAATCGATTTTTTTAATTCAGAAATCGATTAAATAGACCCACAAGTAGTTGTCTTGTTTGGTTTTGGGTCGGGTTGGATCCATTTGGATCCAACTCAATATTTTATTCGATTCAATATCTTATTTACCATTATTTTATTTATTTTATTATAATTTCTCTAACCAATCATTCATAATCAACAAATAAAATAATATTAATTAATTCACTTTATTCACCACTACACTATTTAACGATTACTTTATCAATATAATAGTAATATTAAAATTTCTCTCACCAATCATTTTTTTATTTACTCAAATTTCAATACAACATTTCAACTTTATAATCATTATTTCACTTTATTTTATTTTACTTTCTCTCTCCTGAATCTATTCATAAAATAATAAAATAAGATAAATAAGATAATAAAATGAATAAAATAGCGAAACTAAGCTAAAAACATGCAAATTTGCACGGTTTTTGATTCAGCCCGTGCAAATTTGAACGCGGTGAATCTAAAACATGCAAATTTTCACGATCAGTGGGTGTATCTCAAGAATTTGAATTTGCACGGTTTGACAACACGCCACGTGCAAATTTGCACATTCTGGAGACACGCCCATGCAAATTCGCATGTTTTATCTGAACGGTTGCCATCTTCCTTACCTGTAATATTCCGATTTTCTTGAAATGGAAGACGTGTCATTTTGCGAAAATGAAAAATTAGATTCATTCTTTTATGGAATAAAGAAATATATATATATATGTATGTATATTTCCAAATTTGTATATATATTTCCTTGGGGACTAAATCGTAATCAAGGAACAGTTAAGGGATTTAGTGGAGATTAAAAGAGGAGAGGTTTTATTTGCGGAAAATAAACCTCCCACTAAATAGCAAGTTGTCGGAAACTTTGAAAACACTTTTCCCAGCAAGTTTGAGAGCAAAGGAGAGGCAAGGATACTCCTTCAGATTTCTAAGTAATTACTTGGTGGTTTTCAGATCAAAGTAGGACACCGGAATCGTGAGAAGACAAGGATTGTTTTGATACAAAGATCTTCAAGTTCTTCAAGGTATGGATTTCGGCCCTAATGGCTGTTTTGATCAAGTTTGGTGTCTTCTTGGCTTAATTCATAGTCATAGATGTTTAGAAACCTTGATCCTAACTAGTTCTTGAATTGGTTGTGGATCAAATAGGTTTTCATCGAAGTTTGAAGTTGTACTGCAGATTTTCTGCAGGTTTGCTCTGGTTTGGTGCTTGAAACAAGTAAAAGATCTTCCTATTGTGTTAAATCAAGTGTTATAAGGTTTGGTTGTGAGTTTAGAGTTGTTTTGATGCAAGGTTTCATGTGTTTTGATGTTTAGACCAATGTGCTATGATATGGTGTGTTAAAGAGTCATATTTGCTGTTGTTTTGCTGTTAAAACTGATGAATAACGTGTTGGAAAAGTTGTGGAATCATGAGAAGTGTTGAAAATTTATGTTTAGGGTTTTCCCAGGTTGAATGCGTACGCATTGGGTAGCAATGTGCACGCATTGCTGGAACAGGTTTGGACAGGATTGTTCCAATAGGTAGAATGCGTACGCATTTTAGAGAATGCGCATGCATTGTTGCTTCAGGATGTTCAGATTTGTTCCCAGCATGAACAATGCGCACGCATTGCAGGCAATGCGCACGTATTGGCTGAACAGGAACTTTCAGCAAGTCTCTGAAACAGTGAATGTGCAGGCATTCCAATGAATGCGCACGCATTGACCCTAGTTTTGGGGAAAAAATGTTTTAAGCTATGTGCTGAGTTTTAAGTGTTGTAAATAAACATGATCAAGACTTGATTGAGTTTCTGATGCGTTTAGTTCCGGCACCGGATGTACTCTTTCAAAGAGTTGAAGTTCGGGACCGTCGGAAGAGCATGATAGGCTTGTGGTTTGGTGGTTTTGTATTCACCAATGTCTGTGTACGTGATAGAATGTTGTGTCTAGATGTCTAAGTGAGGGTGTAGAGCTGAATAATGTGAGGTTGCTTTGAAAACACATATGTGATTAGTTTAATGATCAATAAAGACATACTTGTGTAGTAAAAGACTAAATACCATGCCATTATTGGTAGGCACAAAGCTATATCGCAACGTGTGGGTGGTCAGTAAAAGTGAATAACTCTGCTGGCCTATAAACGGCTGAACGCGTGCATTATCGGGTTGAACCTGTGACTATCAGTGTGATCCATTGATAGGTTGCAAACGATATCTCGTAGTGGATATACACCATGCGTAGTGCTCTTGAATACGGGTATAACAGAGATAAGCTAAGTTAGAAACGGTTAGTCATGACACGTTGATGAGCATGAAATGAACCTTAGATTGAGTCGACTTCATAAAGATAATTCAATAATCATAATGAATACTTTGTATACTTGTTTAATACAATAGCTTCTATCTTTTACTAAGTATCTTTGTAATTACCTCGAATGCATATTGTTTTGTGTGTTTGGAGATGAGAAGGTGAATAGGTGGAGCAAGAGTTTGATGAGGACTTTGAAGGTGATATATGATCATATTTGACATGCCGTGATAGACTTTTATTTGTTGTTTCCTAAACTATGTAATATATTATGTGTACTTTCATTTCAAGACTTGTTGTCCTTTCATTTGAATTTCTTGTAAGATAAATATGTTGTTTTCTTTTAGACCTCATACAATTGTAAGCTTGCTGTGTTGTTTGGGTTATCTTTCTAACTTTAGAATGTTGCATTTCTATTTTGGTTATTAAAAAAAATACCCAAGTCTTTTAGCTTCCGTTAGTGCTAAACTTGATACGACGTAGTAGAGGCTTACATATAATGTTGATTTATTTAATATTATATGTGCCGAACGTTTCTTTTCTGGATATGGATTCGGTGTCCGGAAACGGGGCGTTACATTACCACATCATTTGCAGAAACAAAAATGAACGCCGATTCTTCAAATAAAACGGGGAATGTTGGGAGATATTTCTCACACACTTAATTAAATGTATATGAAAATATAGTAGCACATTTACTAACACCAATTGGTTTTAGTAGAATGGTAAGCGCTTGATCCTAACATGGCATTAGAGCCAGATGTCATGAGATTGAACCCTGGTGTGAACATTATTTTCACAAATTATATTTTGCAAGTGTTGGTAGATATTGCCCACACTTGAGGGGGCGTGTTGAACCACAATTATATTGTACAAGTGTTGGGATTATATTATGCAAGTGTTGGGAGAGATTGCCATACTTGAGGAGGTGTTGAGAGAGATTATTCACACTCTTAATATATATGAAAATATAGTAGCACATTTACAAACACCAAATCATGAGAGATTGTTCACACTTGAGGACACCAAATCACGAGAGATTGTCCACACTTGAGGGGGGTGTTGGGAGAGATTACCCACACTCTTAATGTATATGGAAATATAATAGCACCTTTATTAACATGAATTCACGAGAGATTGCCCACACTTGAGAGATTGCCCACAATTGATTAGTAGAATGGTAAGCGCTGATCCTAACACCCCTTCAAGTGTGTGCAATCTCTCCCAACACGTGCACAATATAATTGGGGTTCAACATGGATAAACACAGAAGAATCAATGAAGGTGAGGGAAAACGGGGAAAATCTCATCTTCATCACAATAGCTTCACTTCGTGATAATGAAACACCTTTTGTAAGCAGGTTATAGTGTTCTTACATTCAATTTTGATATTTTTGTGACCAGAATTCATGGAATGTATTTTAGAGTGTTACTATATTCAATTTCAAGTTTTTTGTCATGTATGATCGATCATACATGTTATTATAAATGTATACAAGTTTGGATTTACAGATTGATTATTAGGAAAAATGCTACTAAGGACCGGACAAGTGTGTGAAATGCATAGTATAATGTGTATGCATGAAATGACCTTAATTTTGAAAATGTTGATCCACTCAAAAAAAATGTTGATGTTAAAATGATCATGTTGGTATATCGATGTTATAGGTTGTTCCATGATATGTTGGTTTTATTTAAATGTTTAGTTATCGTTCATATATCTGTATTGTGTTATGGTATATCTATGAGAATGAGCATGTACATAAATTATCTGTTAAGGTCAATTTTAATGAAAATTTCCATTAATTGTATAACAACTAAATTGATGATTTAAAAACATGAACCATACGACGAATAAATGTTGTTGGAAATTACAATGAAAGTCTCGACCTATTTTCATTGTTGGAAATTACAATGAAAATATGACGCTCATTCACTGACACAATGTATAGTGCAAATCATGACAAAACTCGTCCTCTTGGTATATATACCTCTAGAATAGCTAGTTCAGTATATGTCAAATGCCCTGAGTTTAATTTCATATCTTACGTCATCGAAAACTTTTTATTACATCATAATTACGTTTTATAATGTTAAACCAAGCATCAGATGACACCCTAGAGGTTGAAGGGTTCAGGTTCCAAAATAATTGAGGAATTAAAACAACCTTGAAACTCCTTAAACACGTCAGATGACACCCTGGAGCAAGGGTGGACGCAGGATCCAACGTGAGCGGGTGATAATACTAGAATTTTTCCGCAATCAGCAACATATATATTACTGATTTGTTATGTCCGTTGGATTTGAGAAAATACCCTATGACATAATACAAATAAACACTGCTATACATTTTGCAATATATATTGAAAAAACACTACTATATATCACATTATCCAAACACAATAACCATTCTACTTCCAAAATAAAACGTAGTTACAATGCAGCGATTAGAGTTCGTTTGGATCGGGGAGTTGCAATGTTGGATTGGAAGCTATTATTCCCACAGCACAAGATCTATCATTTATCCTCCCTTCGCTCTGTTCATATTCCTATCATTTTGGAAAATGACGAAATTCGCTCGGTCGAGGGGAAATGGAGAAGACACCCACGTTTTTTAGCCTTACCGGCTCGTGGAGGAAGAATTTAAAGATGAAGGTAGAGGTCCAGCAGTGTACATACTCTTTCTATCATCATATGCTGGAAGCCTCTTTCCAAGATGAGAATCCCTGTATAGCTTCACAAGGTTGGCCATCACATCACGGTTAACACCACGTGATGTAACCTCCAGCAAAAGCATGAAGTACTAATACTATAGAATATCTAGGCCCAAACTCACATAAGAGGAGTGACCCATCCTCAAAACCTAGGTTATGAGGTGAGTGAAGTCCATCTCTAAATATTATGGGTAATACAATCACATGTTTCCAATGTGTGACACTTTAACACGGCACTCAAGTGTGAGCCTATAAAGAGTCTGAGCACATGTTGAATTACCATCTCTCCGAAAAGCTTAAGCTGTTGGGGAGGTAGATAATGAATATTGAATACTTTAACACGCCCCTCAACTGTGGGCTTATTATATTTTTTAGAGAGCCCATCACTTGATTTTTTTTTTTGTTTATTTGGGAAAATTGTGTTTGGAGCGGAGTTTGAATTTATGACCTCCTACTCTGATACCATGTTGAATTACTATCTCTCCCAAAAGGAAGGTAGATAATTACCATTTTATACTTCAACAAATGCCCCTATATCTTCAAGCAATTTGAATAATCATGTTTGGCAGACCAGAAGTGGTTTAAGGCATTGGCAAGGGCGGAGACATGATTTTAATCTGGGGTGGACTAATGGATTATATCGAGTTTATCGTGAATATTTTATGGATCAAACTGGACTACGTACATAGATTTTATAAGGTAATATTTTTTTGTCCGGGTGGGCTTAGCCACCTTTGCCCAGATACTATATCCGCCCTTGGTCATTGGTCTAAGCGCATAAAAGTTTTGCAAAAAGAAATAGATGAAAACTTTTCTAGTGACCAGTATAGCGTGGAAAGAGAGAAGAGTTTACTGAAGGCCGACCTCAAACTAAGTTCAAGGATTTACAGGCAATAGTAGAAGCTTACTTTTAAGCTGTTTATAAGTCGAATGGTACGTCCACCTCCTTAGCAGTAGGCTAATCCTTTAATCAGCTTTTGAGCATGATTTGGCAAGCCTTACGAGGCCGTTTACTCCCCAAGAAATTCAGATTGCTTGACGATGCTAAATTACGCACCACTAGTAAATCAGGGCCACGTGTAATCTAAGGGTGAGTTGTAAAGGGGTCGAATGGTTGAACTTTTTAGGAAAGGTAGTGTTTTTAGGTGGTTTATGGCTGAGTCCAAGAAGGTATCTTGGATTGCCTACGTATCCTGTCTTATATCCAGGAATCAAGCCTTACGTAGTTCCTGGAATGATGTATTTATAGGTACATGTCCTTTCACTGCCCTAAATTTAGGGCGGTTTAGTCCATTGGCATAAATACCCTTAAATGGGCCTTGCCTTCCTGCCCAAGCAACCTACTGGATGGTGGGCCCGGGAGTTTGGACGGGAAGGCTCCGTCTCGACTCGATACATGCCGACATGGGTGATCGAGGCTTGACACTAGAAGAATCTGCCGGTGACTGCGGGTGCGTATCGTATCGATCCGATACTGCTGTACTTAATATAGACTTTTCCATGTGACAGCTGGACCAATCACATTATTCCACGTGGAGGGGTGAAATCCCGTATCGTCATTGCTTCTTCGCAATTACCTAGGAAAAAGTCTCATGGACCAGATGGTATACACATTATATTTTTCAAAAACTTCTGGTGCGAGACCGGTCTCCAAATAACAAATATCATATTGGGTTGTTTGAATGAGGGGCAAGATATTTCAAAATTAAATGAAACCTTTATTACACTTGCTCCTAAAAAAAAAGACGCGACGCCTATGATTGATTTCCGCCCCGGAAGCTCATGTAAATATGTGTATAAGACCTTATCAAGGACGGTGAACCAGTTGAAGCCAATTATGAATTCTATAATTTCAAATATCCAATTGGCTTTTGTGAAAGGACGTCTGATCATAGAAAATATTATTGCGGCTTTTGAAGCCTTTCATCCTATGCAGTTAGGCAGGAAGGGGTGTCATAACCACATGGCGCTTAAGCTCGATATGATGAAGGTGTTTGACAGAGTGGAATGGAATTTCTTACACTCTATTTTGGTAAAGATGCAAATCCCAGACAAAATAATCTCAGTAATCATGGCATGTATTTCTACGCCTACTAATAACGTGCTTATTAATGGTAATCCTTCTTCTACTACTCGGCCAAGCCTGGGAATTCTCTAGGGAGACCCTTTGTCGCCTTTTTTTATTTATATTATGTGCTGCAGAGACTACTACTTTTTGTGGATTGGCTTTTGGTAGGCGTAACCCTTGTGAGTTGACACATTTATTGTTTGCTGACGATAGCCTTGTTTTCGCTGACACTGCTTATGAGTCTTGTTCGTTGATTTTGAATATTTTGGAGGAATATGAGAATCTTTCAGGCCAAAACATTAATCTGAATAAGTCCTCCGTCTTTTTCAATAAATCTGAACATTCCGTTAGGAACCGAAAAATGTAAATACCTTGGTCTTCCTTTTATCATTTGGTGATCTAAAAAGGTGGTGGTCTTCTCTTAATTACATCAAAGATAGTGCACAAGAAATTGAGCGGGTGGAAAGGAATTTTTTTTATCTCCAGCAGGTAAAGAAAATTGAATTAAATCTATTATCCAAGCTATCTATTGAGAATATTCTGGATACACAAAATGACTTAGAATAATCTTTGTAATCAATCTCATTTATTATGTTTACATTATGACTATGTAGTATAAATGTTGGAGAAAACCCGAATTACAAGGTCGAATGGTCAACTTTAACGCTAATTTCGGATAGTCTCCGATGTATATCATCAAGAGTTTTTTACATGGTTACATTCTACTCACGGAGTAGATAATGATGGGTTTTTGAATCGCTCGATTCGGATATCGGATGAATAAAACATTAATGCCTAAAGTTGTAAAAGTCGAACGAAATCGACTTTAGACAATTGAATTACACTGACCTGGTAAGGCTAAATTACAATTTTGGTCCTCTAACTAGACACGTTTTTCGATTTTGGTCCTGGTTTTTCTCCGGCGACAATTTTAGTCCTGTAAGTGGTCTTTTTTTGTTGCAAATATAGTCCTGAACGCCGGAAAGACCACTTACAGGACTAAAATTGATCTTTTCCGGCTACAATTTTAGTCCTGTAAGTGGTCTTTCCGGCGACAATTTTAGTCCTGTAAGTGGTCTTTCCGGCGTTCAGGACTATTTTTGCAAAAAAAAGATCACTTACAGGACTAAAATTGTCGCCGGAGAAAAACCAGGACCAAAATCGAAAAACGTGTCTAGTTAGAGGACCAAAATTGTAATTCAGCCGACCTGGTAGGTTTAATTCACTGCTAGTCGGCTGTTGTGCTTTCTTGTCTTGAGGGACAAGATATTGTGTCACTCAACCAATAAAAATCGAGTATTGACACATCCTCTACACTATATAAAGAGCCTCAATGAATGAGAATTGATCATCAATTTTTCTCCACTACTACATACAAAAAATAATTATATACTCATTGAGTCATGTTGTGTCGAAGAGAAGTCGGAACATCCGAGTAGTTCGCCGGAGCTCGAGTTTTTGAAGTACCGCTAAACTCGAGACGTGAACCGTTGTATCTTGGGAGACAATTGATGCAACCGTGAGCACGATACCAGGGCAATTTGTCTTAAGGAAAGAGTGTTTACACTCGTCTCGGTTTGATTTCTATTCCGTTAATTTTTGCATCATAATTTTTATTATGTCTTTTTATTATTCTGTAATTATTCCCGGTAATTACGGATATGTTCCGTAAATCACTCCACACTCGGTGCGTTCCCAACAAAAAATACGCTACTATTGTACTCAATGAAATCAATGAAAATTCAGTTTTATCACTCTGTTATGATATCAGAGCTTTTGACTAACGTCTTTCAGATCTTGGTCAATCATAAAGAAATTCGTTTGGGTGGGGGTTCATTACCGTACACGAACCCTCACCCGTCTTCCATCTTCATGTTTTCTTTTCTGTTGATTTTGTTTTCCATAGTCAAAATAATGTACTCTCATGTGTTTGTTATCTTTCAAACCCCATAAACGCTTCTGCAGGCCATGACAATTTCTTTTCAATTCAATGGCAATCTTTTCAATTCAATAGTAAAGTGCAATCTCTGTTTTTCCAATCCAAATTTCTTTGTTTTTATTTTATTCTACCTCTTCTCTTCCCCTTCTTCTTATAGGGGCATAAGTCCCTTTCGTCTATTAAGGTTCGTACGACCTTACATTCTATATTTTCTTAATTATGGTACAACCCTCCATTCCAAAAAATTTTAAGTTTTGTTTCAACTATGTGTTGATCACAAGGGTGACCATGCATCCAATTTTTTTATTCAGTATAAATTCTTCTATTTTTTTTAGGGTATCAAATCTTCTCAAAGATGATATTCTCTCCAAATATTTCTTTCACTCTATCACTTCTTTTTTCCATGACTCTTCGAAAAATTGAGTCATCCATTGCAGATTCGAACAATAGTAGGTTGATATGAAGTTGTTGTTGGCGATTGATATGGACAAGGTTGTTGCAGACACCATTTGAAGGAAGCAAGAATACTGTATTACGGGCCAATCTCCATGTTCATTCTACTCCCATGGGATTTTGGGGCATGTTGAGAATATTCTAGATACACAAAATCACTTAGAATAATCTTTGTAATCAATCTCATTTATTGCGTTTACATTATGGCTATGTAATATAAATACACTACTATTGCACTCAATGAAATCATTGGAAATTCATTTTTATCACTATGTTACTATCCTTCAATATGTCATGCAATGTTTCGCTATTCCAAAAGGTTTAGTTAATGAGGTTGAGTCAATGTTAAGAACTCTTTTCTGGGGATCTGCCGATGGTAAGAAAAAAGTCCATTGGAAGTCTTGGTCATCTTGTTGCAAAAGCAAGGGTGAATGATGTCTTGGTTTCCGAGACATTGAATGCTTTCGTAATGATCTTTTGGCTAAGCAAGCTAGGAAGATTATTACGGAGACAAGATCTATTGCAGCTTCTGTCCTCAAGGCAAAATACTTCGAGAGAAAGGACTTTAAAAGGGTTACAATAACTGATCATCCGTCTGCTATATGAAGGAGTATTATGAAAGAAAATGAACTTCTATTTATAAGACTTCGCTGGCAAGTAGGAAATGGAAATTCTATAAACATTGTTGACGATCCGTGGTAGCCTTCAATGTCGAATTTCCATGCCCGTCCTATTGAGGACGGTCTCCCATCTTCACAAGTAAGAATGCGAGTATTTTAATCGCTTTAAAGCTGAAAAGATTTTCTCTACCCCTTTATCTACTATCCCGAAGGAAGATAAAATAATTTTACAATACTCAAATAATTGGATTTACACAGTTAAGCAGGATATTATTTGGCTTATAACTTGAAAAACCAAGCTGATATAAGCTTGGTAGCATCGACTTCCAACCGCTCTAGAAACCTTTGGAATGTTCTATGGAGGCTAAGAATTAAATTGCGAATTGTGCATTTTCTTTAGAAGTTGGTACATAACGCACTCCCTACGGCTATGGGGCTGCTCAAGGGGCATCGGTGATGGTAAGTGTCCTGTATGCCACAATGTAGACGAATATGTATGACATAGTCTATTTGAGTGCGATACTGCGAAGGCAATATGGAACCTTCAAGATTTAGGTGATTTTTTGCGAAATTGCGCCTTTATTCATTAATGGACCTTCATGAAGAAATAACAAAACTCGACAAATTGGAACTTGTGTGAACTGTTTGCTTGATTTGGAACGTATGGAAGACAAGAAATACTTGGGTTTATGTTATGATCAAGCGCTTACTGTTGTACTAAAATCAATTGGTGCCAGTAAAGGCGCAACTTTATTTCTTTAGGCATTCAAGAGTGTGGGCAATCTATCCCAACACCCCCTTCAAGTGTTGGCAATCTGTCCAACACTTGCACAATTTTTATTCAAGAGTGTGGGCAATCTGTCCCAACACCCCCCCTCAAGTGTGGGCAATCTGTTCCAACACTTGCACAATTTCTTTTTAAGTAATGTTCCATCCAGGGTTTGATCTCGTGACCTCTGGCTCTGATACCATGTTAAGATCAAGCGCTTACCATTCTACTAAAATCAATTGGTGCCAGTAAAGGAGCTACTATATTTCTTATACATTAAGAGTGTGGGCAATCTGTCCCAACACCCCTCCCCCCCTCAAGTGTTGGCAATCAGTCCAACACTTGCACAATTTTCATTCAAAGTGTGGGCAATCTGTCCCAACACGCCCCACAAGTGTGGACAATCTGTCCCGGCACTTGCACAATTTCTTCTTAAATAATGTTCCAACCAGGGTTCGATCCCGTGACCTCTGGCTTTGATACCATGTTAAGATCAAGTGCTTACCATTTTATTAAGACCAATTGGTGCCAGTAAAGCCACTACTATATTTCTTTAGGTATTAAAGAGTGTGAGAATATCTCCCAACACCCCCTCAAGTGTGGGCAATTTATTCATTAATGGACCTTCATGAAGAAATAACAAAACTCGACAAATTGGAACTTGTGTGAACTGTTTGCTTGATTTGGAACGTATGGAAGACAAGAAATACTTGGGTTTATGAAGGTAAAGAGGTTCACCTTAGCTCACTTGTGGCACGTTATCTAATAGTGAGTTTGAGGAATACTTTAAGGCTACCTCAAAGAATATTGATACTGCTATGATTTCACCCCACGACATAAGATGGAAACCACCAGATTTGAGACTCTTAAAATTCAATGTTGATGTAGCTTTTGATAACGGAGATTGTGAGATTGGAAGACTAATCCGTAACAGTCAATGTTCGGATCTTGGTAATTTCTCTAGGAAACTTGAGGGTGGTTTTGATGTACTTACAAGTGAGGTATTAGCCATATATATCATGCGTTTTTTATGCATCACTTAGGGCTACTTAGAGTTTTTTTGAGGTAGACTCTCTTACAATACATCAGCGATTGATAGCTCGTTCTGAGGATCTCTCAGAGTTGGGGAGTATCATTGATGATTGTTATTCTATTTTGTCTATTTTTGTGAACACTTTTTTTTCATTTGTCAAGCATAATGAGTATATCCCTGCGCATCTCTTAGCGAAGGAGGTTTCGCGCTTAGTTGGAAGTGCGGAATGAGGGTTTTCCCCTCTCTCATGTAGAACATGCTATTTTTTATGATGTGAATTAATAAAATCACTATTAGTCCTCAAAAAATACACATTTCACACATTTAAAATAATGAAGAAAAGTGGATTTGATCCACTTTTCAAACCGTATGCATCATACAAATTTTAATGATCTTAGCGATCTCGTGAAATGAATGGGGTTTCTCAGATTAGAACAAAAGTAAACCGAATAAAAAGGCAAAAACTATTTTCTATCTTCTGTTGTAAAAAATAAATAGAACCCCTATTTATATGGGTGGCTGTAATCCCACTATACACTCAGCCAAAAAGACAAAAAAAAACCCTTATACTAAAGTATAATATGTAATACCCCCCTCAAGGTGGACTTGGGGAGCTATAAATGTCTTTCAAATGAAGGCAAGTAAGTAAAGAATAGAAAAGTGGATTGTCCAACGCCTTGGTGAATATGTCTGCAATTTGATGTAGTGTAGGAATAGGAACCAGCTGCACAAGTCCATCTTGAACACGGTCTCGGATCACGTGACAATCAATCTCTATATGTTTTGTGCGCTCGTGGAAAACAGGATTCTTTGCTAGATTAATAGCACTAGTGTTGTCACAATGCGAAGAAATAGGAGTAGAATAAGGAGAGCCAAAATCATGTGCAATATAACACAACCATTGTATTTCACACACAGCCAATGCCAAAGCACGATATTCTGCTTCTGTGGAGCTGCGTGACACTGTTGTTTGCTTCTTAGTTTTCCATGATACAAGTGAATCACCAACAAACATACAATATCCAGTGATGCTTCTTCTAGTATCTTTGCATGTGCCCCAATCGGAATCATCATAGGCAGTTAAAACTAGTGAATTATGTGCAGGATAGAACAACCCTTTTCCTGGACTAGACTTAATGTACCGAAGGACTTGTTGTGCCGCATGGAAATGATGTATGGTGGGATTGGCCAAGAACTGGCTAAGCTACTGTGTGGCAAAACTAATCTCCGGACGGGTAATTGTAAGATAAAGTAGCTTTCCTACTAAGCTTCTATACTGAGTGTTGTCAGGCAATAATTCAGAGTCTCCAGCAAAGAGGGTTGTTTTCGACTTCATTGGGGTCTTTGCTGCTTTACAATCAAGCATGTCAAAATCTTCAAGAAGGGAAAGTGCATACTTACGTTGAGAAATAGTCAACCCTGATTGTGTACGTGATATTTCAAGTCCAAGAAAAAATTTGAGCTCACCAAGGTCTTTGATTCTGAACAACTGATGAAGGTGTGATTTCAACTCTTCAATGAGATCCATGCTATTCCCTGCCAGAACTATATCATCGACATATACTAAGGCTATCAAAAAATCAGTTCCTTGTGGTTTAAAAAACATGCTATGATCATGGCTTGATTGCTTATAACCAAGATCTTGTAAAGAGCTGGTGAGTTTTTGATTCCACTGATGACTCGCCTGTTTCAAACCGTAAATAGACTTTTTCAATTTACAGACTTGACGTGGGTTAGCAGCTTGAAATCCTGGAGGCAGTTTCATGTATACCTCCTCTGTGAGATCTCCATGAAGAAAAGCGTTGTTCACGTCAAGTTGATGTAAGAACCAGCCTTTTGCAACAGCTATGGCCAAGAGACTACGAATGGTTGTCACCTTAGCTACTGGAGAAAACGTTTCCTCGTAGTCAATTCCTTGTGTTTAGGTATATCCTTTCGCAACTAAACGTGCCTTGTACCGTTCTATAGTCCCATCTGAGTTGTATTTAACTTTGAAAACCCATTTGCATCCAATGGGTTTCTTCCCCGGGGGCAAATCGACTATGTCCCATGTTTTGGTTGATTCTAAGGCATCGATCTCTTTCTTCATAGCTTCCTACCAGGCACATGAAGTCACAGATTGATTATAGGTCTAGGGTTCTTGTATATTGTCAATGGCAGCCACAAAAGAGGAGTGACGTTCTGACAGTTGTGTATAGGACAACACATGATCCAAGGTGTGAGGAGAAACTCGCTTCTTAGTCTGGGCACATACAAAATCCTATAGATGTATTGGTGGTCTTCTTGATCTAGTTGGTCTTTGAACCACTGGAACATCCATGTTTGGTTGAGTTAAAGTTGTCATGTCAGGACTAACTGAGGGAGATGATGGCTCTCTATTTGAAGAACTTGTTGTAGTTAGAACTTCAGTGGCATCCAGATCAGTTTCTGCAAAAAAAATCTTCACTGCCAAAACCATGTACCACTGGAAAAGACACAGAATCTGTTGCTGGCACATTATCTTTAGCCCTGTCATGAAAAGGGAACGTTAGTTCATGGAAAATTGTATCTCTTGAAATAAAAATCTCCCTGGACACTAAGTCAAGCAGAATGAAGCCTTTTGTGGTGTCTGACATTCCTAGATTGACACAGGTCCTTGCTCTAGTATCAAACTTACTGCGATCTCTAGTCAAAGTTGAGGCAAAAACCAAACATCCAAATACTCTTAAGTGCTTTAAATCTGGATCTTTATGATACAATTCCTTGTAAGGTGTAGAATCCTGCAACAATGGAGTTGGTGTCATGTTGATTAGTTTGACTGCATGAATAATACAGTAGCCCCAGTAAATGATTGGCAGATTTCCTTGAAATTTCAGAGCCCTGGCTGTGTTGAGGATGTGTTGGTGCTTCCTCTCCACTACTCCATTCTGTTGTGATGTTGACACACAACTTTCTTGATGAATGATTCCCTTCTCTGTGTAAAATTCCGGCCAATTGAACTCTGCTCCATTATCTGTCCTGACCACTTTGACCTGTGATTTGAACTGAGTTGAAACTAAAACACAGAAACTCTGTATTAACGGTCTAACTTCTGCTTTGTTTTTTAATAAAAAAAACCATGTGTACCTACTGAAATCATCAACTATTGTCATGAAGTAAGACTGTCCATGTACTGTTAAATGTCTGTATGGACCCCATCAATCCATATGAATTAAATCAAAACAGGCACTCACAGTGGTACTACTCAAAGAAAAAGGTAATCTCTTCATTCTTGCTTGAGGGCATACATAACAGACACTCTCAGGTAATACTACCTCATCAAGACCTTTCTTGACTATACTTATTCTCTGATGAGACATATGTCCTAACCTCAAATGCCATAAGAGGTCTTTATTAGCGGACATATGAAAATAAGAAGAACTACTACAAACTGTTCTACTATTCTTCTCTTCCTCTCCAGGTCTACTTCTGGATTCCAGCAAATACAAACCATCCTTCTTTTTAGCTATACCAATCCTCTGCCCAGTGTCCTTGTCCTGTATACAACAGATCCCATCAATGAATGTTACAGAAAGTGTCTTATCAACAGTGAGTTTTCCCAAAGAAATCAAGTTACAATGAAAGCTAGGGACACACAAAACTTCTTGTAAAAATAGATTATTATTCACCCTTACTGTCCCCATATGTGTTACTTTTACAGAGCTTCCATTTGGTAATGTGACTTCTACCCCTCTTACTTCCTTACTCTCTCTAAGAACTTGACTGAACAAGTTACATGGTCTGTAGCCCCTGAGTCTAGTATCCATGTATTTAATGTTTTACCTTGCACCTCTTGATCATTCTGGGAGAAGTTAGCAGCTAGCACTCTTGCATGATTCACAGTGTGGTCTGTCTTTTCTTCTACATTCATCTGATCAAGGAACTTAGCCAGTTTCTGAAATTGTTGATAAGTAAGGTTGAAACCTGCACTGGAGATATCTCCTTTTGCATTTGTTGCATTTGCATTTGAGAACACCTTGTTATCAATTCTTGAGCTGTCTTCACCTTCCACAAGGTTAACTCTCCTTTTAGACTTCCAATCAGGAGGGAATCCATTCTTCCTGTAACAATCTTCTATGGTATGTCCATTATACCCGCAGTAAGAACACTGAACTTTCTTCTTAGCACCATTCCTTTGGTTTCCATTCCAGTTAGACTGAGATTTGTCATTTCCTGTGTCAGCATAATTCCTACTCCCATTGTATGCTGTGCTTGACTTGTTTGCAAATATCACTGCCTGAGTATTTTGAGGATGACTAGCACTATATTCCATTTGATTCTCAAACTGTATACTCATAGCAAAAGCTTCAGTAATAGAAGGCAACGGTTTCATCAAGAATACTTGTGACCTAACTGGTGCAAAACTCTCGTTTAATCCTTTCATAAACCGAATAACATACTCAGACTCTCTATGTATCCAACAAAGGTGGGAATAACAGCACAAGTACACTTGACTGCACATTCCCAAGCAGGAATTGGTCTCAAAATCATGATCTCATCCCAAACGGTTTTCAGTTTAGCAAAATACTCAGTAATAGACATAGTACCTTGAGTAATTTGATTGATTTCCTCCAGTAAATCAGAAAGACGAAAACAATTCATCTTAGAATACCTATTTCGAAGATCCTCCCAAACTTCTCGAGCAGAATTCATCCATAACACAGTCTTCGCAATTGGATGACTCACCGACTTCATTATCCAGGACATCACAGTAATATCACACTGCTCCCATTTCGCTCTCATTCTTTCATCATCAAGAGGTTTTGGAATCGATCCGTCCACAAAACCTAGTTTATTCTTCATAATCAGTCCCATTCGCATCGATCTGCTCCAGGAATGGTAGTTCTTGCCGTCTAAGGGTGGATCTGCAAGGATCAAGGCCGGACTCTCGTTCGGATGTAGATAAAACGGGCTCGAAGCTTCCAACTCTCCAGTGGCTCGCAACTGCCTCTCCTCTGCCATTTTCGATCTTAATCGAATAAAACTAAGAAGAAAAGGAACAACAATGAACCGTAAACACAGATCGGTTGATTAAACTTTCTCTGATACCATGAAGAAAAGTGGATTTGATCCACTTTTCTGATCTTAGCAGATGAAATTAGGGTTTCTCAGATTAGAACAAAAGTAAACCGAATAAAAAGGGAAAAACTATTTTCTATATTCTGTTGTAAAAAATAAATAGAACCCCTATTTATATGGGTGGCTGTAATCCCATTATACACTCATAAAAACTTGCTGGAATAAAGTAAGGATCTTGGCATCAAAGTATTTAAAAAAGGCCTTATACTAAAGTATAATATGTAATACTAAGACAAAAAGAAAAAGGCAATAAATCGTCAAATGTCCTCGGCATAAATCTCTGCTCATGGGCGAAAATAAAGAGCATTATGTTGGGCCGGTTAATTAGTCCCTGTTCAAGGGCAAATATAACTCTTTTTTCTTAAGATGAAGAAAATTCATACTTTCCACGTTGAGCTTTGCTAAACATGACATAGTATTCATTAACCACATATGAGATAAATACAGAAAGAAGTGATTCAGACTTAACATAATGGAAATGATTAATGATAAATTGTCATCTAAATTGTGTAGTCAAGTAGTTGTCAAAGTAAGCATTAAACGTATGCATTTCTATTTACGAAATAGAAACTAAAACTATGCCGTTATCCCAACATTTAGTTATATTTTATGTTGATTTTCTTACTAGACTTTATAGCTCATTTATTATTTATCATATAGCAGATTAACGATTCTAACCCCAAAATGAGGGTAGTTAAGAGGGAAAATTCTTGTGTGGTGAGGGAATTTGAAGTGAAGTGACGGGTGAAACGATCAGAACCACACAGTTTAAATACAGAATAAAACTGTGTGGTCTATACGGTGCCACACGGTATCTCCACACCGTGTGGAGACACCACACAAGAATTACCCAGTTAAGAGGGAAAGTTATTGTGTATGTGGTGAGGTAATTTGAGGTGAAGTGACAGGTAAAACGATCAGAACCACACAGTTTAAATACATAATTAAACTGTGTTGTCTGTATGGTTCCACACGGTGTCTCCGCACCGTGTGGAGACACCGCACAATAACTTCCCGTTAACACACGATAACTTCCCGTTAAAAGGGTGAAGGAACTCCTATCTCCCTTCCTTTTCTGTTGACTTTTCTTGGTTTCAAGGAGTGTACATTCATGATGTGACCTTTCATGATATGAACTCTGGGTAGTAATTGTAGTCTGTCATGATTATGTGGAAATGCAACAGTTGAGTTTCTTTACCTTTCAACTTCCGCATGTATCTCTTATAACATCTTGATGAGGCATCCCCTGGATATGGTCTAGTGGTGAAAGTATGGATGCGTAGTGCAGCCTCTAACTTAAGCTGGAGGTCAGCGGTTCGATTCCCGTAATGTGGTTGATTTCCGATTGATAACACCCTTCAGTGTAGAGGTTTCAAAGGCAGCGCATGTTGGAGCTACATCTCCTCACTTCCTATGGGATCAGGGGTGATGGGACCCTTAATGGATAGGGTTTACCATTTTTTTTATAACACCTTGACAAGGCTCTGTGATTCGAAAAAAAATAAAAATTCTAAGATAATAGCTTAACGGGTCTAAAGGGATAAATAAAAAAAAAAACTACCGGTTATTCAGCACGGGTTGGGTTTATGGTTTTTTTTTTTGTAATTTATAAAAAGAAGTATTATAGCTGCAGACAACACGAGTAACTTGAATGGGACCAGCAACTAGCTGTAATAACAAGGCACAAAGAAGACCATGTGCCCCTTCAAAAAAAAAAAAAAAAAAAAAACCATGTGAGAAAATAGCAAAATAGCACATTTAATATACTGATGACTTCGGTTATGTTACTCCGACAATGTCTCTATTAGATACCCCATGTGACATTCAATATATGGCATTAATTTTTGTATTAAAACGAACCTACATATGCATCAAATTCAAAGCAACTGTATAGTATATATATAAATTGTTGTCACTATTTTTTATAACCAAAATGTGGCCAATATTCCAGCACGTTTATAATGTATTTCCCACAGACTCCTTTATTCACTATCTGGTTCTTATCGACAGATGACGGCGGACGCAAGATTTTCGTTCAGTGATAGTGGCTATAAATTTTTTTATGAGCAAATTTTTTTTTTATTTTAAATTTTGTATCATACATACTTTGATTCGTCTTTTCTTCAATTCAATCTAAGGGTTGCAGACCATAGAGATTTCAACAACTTGCGGCTGGCAAATAACAAATGATCAAAAGAGACAAAAACATCCAAGAATATAGCAACACAAGACTAATGATGAACAAACATTACAAACTGATTGTACTTAACTAGAGGCAATTTCTAGAAAAACCACAAATCGCCACAACCTAACAGACTTTATCATTGAAACAAACTGCTTTTTCACTCATTTGTATAGATAAATCCTTTTTGGGAACAAATAAGTGAGCACATCTTGCCTTTTGTCCTCTGTTAATAAAATGATTCCCTTGTTCTAGAAGCTTTTTTAAGTGTGGGCTTTTTGTATTTTTTTTTTGTCTTTTCATCCCTCCTCAATCTAATGTGGAAGATAGGTCGAACACGCAGAGTCTCGTATAGTAGAAAAATGATGTCTTTGCAATGGCTTAGTGAAAATGCCAGCCAATTGCCTTGTACAAGGAACGGATCGAGTAACGAGCTGACGGAGAGCCACTTTTTCACGAACAAAATGATAATCCAACTCAAAATTCTTAGAATGAGAATGAAACATATAGTTAATTCACAAAATAGTTGAGGAAGGGTTTGGATAACTGACACCAATATCATGAAATTAAATGAATAACCCACACTAGTTCAGCAGTAATTGAAGCCATCGACCTGTATTCAGCTTCAGAACTTGATTTGGCCACAATTGGTTTCTTCTTAGAGCTCCAGGAGATGCAATTTGCTCCAAGAAAGACACAAAAGCCGCTAGTACTCCTTCTAGTCGCAGGACACCCTAACCAATCTATGTCATTATAGGAATATAGGATAGTTGGACTTCGACTCAAGTAGTGTAGACCAAAATTTGTAGTTCCCCTCAAGAATCTAAGTATGCGTTTGACTTCCTTGAAATGCCCCACTATTGGGCTTTCGAAGTGTTGACACACACGATTCACAGCATGAGTAATATATGGTCTTGTAAAGGTTAGGTATAGCAATGCCCCAACCATGCTTATGTAAGTGAACGGATCAAATGGATCAGAGTCTGCAAATTTAAGTTGCATTTTAAGTGCTAAAGGAGTAGCAGTAGGACTTCAACTAATCATTTGAGTTCTTGCTAGCAAAGACTCAGTATACGCCTTCTGGGTCTACATAATTCCAGCTGAGGTGACCTTAATGTCAATACCATGAAAATACATGAGTTTCCCCAAGTCTTTTAAGGAGAACTCCTGGCCAAGATTACTGATCAAACTGTAAATAAACTTAGGACTGTTTCCTGTAACTATCACATCATCCACATAAATCAGCAAGATAACAGTGGTGCCCTGCTTCTTGAAAACAAACATTGAAGAGTCTGCCTTACCGCAATAGAAACCTTGTTGAATAAGACATTGGGAGAGCCTATCTAATCAAGCTCTTGGGGCCTGTTTAAGGCCATATAGTGACCTTTTGATCAAGCACACATGATCGGTCTTGTAGTGTCTTGAAATCCTTTGTAGATGTTCCATATACACTATCTCCTTAAGATGTCCATGCAAGAATGCATTTTTGACATATAATTGCCTTAGTATCCACTTATACGACACAGCCAAAGAGAGTATCAGCGTGATGACAATTGGTTTGATTATAGGACTAAAAGTTTCTTCAAAATCCACCTGAGGTTGTTGAGAGTAACATTGAGTTACTAGCCTTGCCTTATACCTCTCAAGAATACCATCCTCATTAGTCTTCACTCTATACACCCACTTAGATCCAACTATATTTGTGTTAGGTGGTCTAGGAACTAGGATCCATGTCTTGTTGTTTTGTAAAGCTGTCAATTATTCTTCCATTGCTTGCACCCATTTAGGTTGTTTTAAGACAATTTTGATGGCTTTTTGTTCAGGCCTGATATTGTGACCAGTCACATCCCTTGCATAATTTTGTAGATATGATGGAGATCTCATATCTCTGACTGTTCTTTGTGGTTGAGAAGGATGTGATTCATCTAGTTCAGCTGGTTCAGGGGGACCTGATATTCCTCGTTCTTATGATTTTCCACAACATGTTCTGTGTTTTCCTCGGTTTCTGTCTCATGTGGTATTGGAACATTCTCAGCATCTGGAATATCAACTGGACAACAAGCATATGTGACTATGTTTGCAGGAGCATCATCTTGAGTTTCTGAGTTCCACTCATCTATGGTAGGGTAAATTACATATTCAAATGATGTTTCTGGTACTTGCAATGTGCATCTTCATTAAAAACTACATGCCTAGAAATATGCACCCTTTTTGTATTTGGATCAATACATCTGTAACCCTTGTGAGAGGGACTATACCCATGAACACACAAGGCATGCTTCTTTTTGCAAACTTAGACTAGCCATGATGCCTCAAAGTGGGAAAAACACTAACAACCAAAGGTTCTTAAGCTATGATATTCAGGATCTCTCTGAAATAGGTTTTTGTATGGTGTTTCAAAGTTTAAGCTGGATGAGGGTAGTCTATTTATAAAGTAGACAAAGGCCAGGAATGCCTCAACGCACAAATGTTTAGGTACATTAGCATGATACATCATAGTTAAACTTGTTTCCAACACATGTCTGTGTTAATTTCCTTTCAACCTCTCCGTTTTGTTTAGGAGTATAAGGACTGGAATTTTCAATTTAATCCCTTATGCTGAAAGATGAGTTAGGAACTCATTTAGCTTAAATTCCCCTCCTCCATCACATTGGAAGGTCTTTATATTCTGGTTTAATTGATTTTCTGCTAACTTTTGTAAATTCAAGAAGCATTCATAGAAGTCAAACTTTCTTTTGAGTGGGTATTAGCATGTGAAACGTGAGTAATCATCTGCATAATAACGATGCCCTTAATTTGAAGCTATGCCCCTACAAATCACTTTGTACTTTTTCATATGGAAAACAAACCTTTTATTGCTTTTATTAAATGGAAGTTTACAACTTTTTCCTAATTGACAACTAACAGATGCCTTAGGTTGTTGAATCCAACCACTAACATTGATGAGACACTTTTTATTCAAAACATAAACTAGTTTGGCATGAGGGTGTCCCAGCCTTTCATGCCAAACAGAGACATGTGCCCTTCCTAGTTTGACTGCACTTGGAGCTGAAGGATGCAGGTTCTTAGATCTAAGCGAGTTAGATCTACGCGCAGCGGATGGATCACGACTTATATATCACAATACATAATTAAAGGACTTAAACTACTACAAGGGGGTTAAGATCAAGTTACCAATAGTAGGAAGAGAA
Organism: Gentiana straminea; assembly: GCA_036785695.1. NCBI lineage: Eukaryota > Viridiplantae > Streptophyta > Magnoliopsida > Gentianales > Gentianaceae > Gentiana > Gentiana straminea. The sequence goes on along the minus strand of JAVUPR010000497.1, from coordinate 15,271,642 downwards.
GCCAAGATCTTCCGATGTGTTCTCCAAACGGCGGTTGGTGGACACCCTTCTTGATACACGAACCTCCTCGATATGCAACACCAAGAAAAACTCTAAGTTTTTTTTCTTATAGAACCCAAGACAAGAAAACTAATTTTTCTCTCTATTTTGTGGCAAGGGTCGAAATTTTCAATGTCAATTTCCCTTGGAATAACTCTCCTTTTATAGGAGAGTAAATCCTTGGCCTCCAAGTATTAATTAATTAAATAATTAATTAATTAATTAAAATAAAAGGATATTTTTCTTAATGACTAATTGTGACAAGCATTGACCAATAGGAAATCAAATAACAAGTCATCCAACCAATCATATAACAAGAATATCTTTTATTTTCCACATCACAAAAATAATAATTCTTGTGATAATTAATAGATTGAGGCGCCACATTAGGGTTAAAAAGCTCTTTTATGTATATTATATTATTTAGCCCAACTAAATAATATCCATGCATATCAATTAATCAGCCCAGCCAATTAATTATCACTGAGGCCCAAGTAACAAGATTATTAGTCCGAATTACAGAAGCCACATCGGGGACCATGGACCTATAACCAGTAGCTCCAATAATTAATTATTCATCGAACGAATAAGTACATTAATTATTAATTCCGGGATTACGCCACCATAAACCCGAAACCGAACTCTACCGATTATAGATGTATACTTATACTCAACCCATAGAGTGAATAAGCGTCCATTGATATAATCACTACATACGGATTAACCCTCCATAGATCGTCCATTCGAGTGGGAAGTCTCCGTGAACCCGACTCGAATATCTTATCCTTATTTACCATTAACCCCCGATGATCAATTAGCACACATATCGACTAGTAGCTAATTAGTCAAATGTGAACTCCCGGGATCGATCGCTTTCTTAGGGCTAACAAATAAGGGGTTGTCTCTCTCTACTTCCCGCAAGAAGGAATGGATTCCATGTCCGTGAAAATCAGAACTACTCACTCATCTGGAGATAGTGCCAATGAGAAGTGGCTTGGAACACATATTAAAGTGAACCGTAACTAACACATCAAACACTACCTCGGGACAAGCAACATCCTGTGATCACCTCAGGATTAAGGTTGATCCATATATGATCATCTAATGATTTAATAAGATTCCTCGATTACGGAATTATACCAAGAAATACAGATTAAATCGGTCCAGTCCTATATGAATGCCATCATATATAAATGCCCCACGTAGGTACCCTCTACCGACAGTCCGGATAAGACTATCACACCCTAAGGTGTTCTGGGCGCATTATTGGTGTTTTAATCAAGAGACCCTAAACTCTGATTAAGTTCACCACGGACTAACAGTTTAAGCATATCTCCACTAACTCAATCCTCACATGTAATCCATACACTGAGTTAAGTGGTTACATACTGATATACTTAGGGTTTGCAGCAGTGTATTACTTACAAGCACAAAGCAAGTAATAAGGTGAGATAAATTCTGTCATCCATTAAAAACAATTACACAAATTGTCTTTCGGGCACTACACCTAACAGGAGCCTCCTTTTGGTCTTCATCAATTGCATACAGACCACATTTCTTAGGCCCTTTGGCAGTGATCCTCTGATCTTAGTCCTTTATCACAAAACCAATGTCACTAAACTCAAAATACACATTGATTATCAAATGCATATTATCCAACAGACATTAGATTCTTAGTTAACAACTAGAACATCTTGGATTTTTAAATATCCATCATATGCATCATTTGTGTGGGTTATATCCAGACCAAATCTATTCCCTACATAGATTTTATCATTGCCATTGTATTTTCTTTTAGTGAAGAGGTTACTTTTATCATGTGTCATGTGTGTTGTTGCTCCGGTGTCAGCATAGAAGGCTGGATCATGATTTTTTGTCAGATTCATTGCTGGTAATGCCTTTGGGACATCTTCAGACTGGTGGGTGTAATCAAACCTGTACCACCAATCTAAGGCTGTATGATTCACCTTTCCACAAATTAGTTTTAGGCTAGTGTTGGTTGTACTTCTTCCATGTCCTCTTGAGTTAAAGTAACCTCATCCATCTCCTCTTCTGCCTCTTCTTCTTTGAGAGAAGTGGGCTTGATTCTGATTTGCTATTTGCTTTTGTTCACCCTGGTATGTCTTAATAGTTTGTTCATAACTTTGTAAGGCCATGATAGTTGACTAAAAGGGGATGGGTTTAGTAAGCATTGCGGTTCAGAAGCTCAAGTACTTATTTCAATTCCAAGTCTATGAAAGGACTGAAATACCTTCTCTAAATCCGAAACATGTTTCTTTATACCAGCCAAATTGTCACAAATAGAATTAAACTCTTTTAGGTATCCCTCAACAAATTTATTACATTTCTTAAGTCCCATTAATAGGTTCTTTAGGTGACCTTCTTTTTCAATTGTATGTGGAAGAAGTTGTTGATCTAGTGATGTCCAGATCTGGTATGCAGTTGCTTCTTCCTCATATATCATGCTCACAATCTCTTCTTTCATAATGCCAAAAACCAAGACACCAGCAGACCATCATTGACATTCCAGAGGTGGAAATCTAGGTTGTCAATTTCTTCTTCGGCCTCATTTTCGGTCTTCTCTTCATGCTTTGTAGATTATGTAATGTGATGGTATACACCAAGACTTTTGATCAAAGGATGACCTGGGAGCGCCATAGCAAATAATTTGTGGGATTCAGCCTCATGGAGCTACATGGAGATAAGACTCGAACACTGGTGAAATTGGTTCAATCGTAAGAGCTGATTCTTTTTTCCATTTGGTTGAGAAATAGCTAATCACGATTATGTGGCTTTGATACCATAAAGAAATTTTAATATGAAAATAATGTTGTATTTCACTGTGTCAAACATTATCACACCAAGTATTTATAATTAATAAACAAACTAATAAAGAAAAAGGATAAATACGCAAACCCTAGAATTTGGGATAAACTCTATTTGACCTAAAGACTTCGACTTTATCTAATCAGGTTTGTGTTTGCTCGATTATCTTCAACATAGTCCAAGATGACAGAGACTCTTCTAGGTTGCGGATTCTTCAGGTTTTTGGTTGCTGTTGTTGCTGACTCTTTCTTTGGATTTCTTTGATGCGGCTGCTTGATCTTTATCCCATTTTCCTCCATTCAGATAAGTGCTTCTTCCATCTTTATCTTCATCTTGCACTTTACCTTTATCTTATGAGGCACGGATAATTCATCCTGCAAGCGTATCTCGTATCCGATACGTATCGGATATCGATACTCGACGGATACTCCAAATACTCCATTGGATACGTATTTGGGGCGAATTGTGATTTTTAAAAGTTGGATACTTTACCGGATACACATATCTTGGCTATAGCTACGTGTATCCGAATAACATGATACTTAAAGAATGAGTTTAACCTTAATTATTACGTGTACATAATACTTGTTTATATATATATACACACACTCATATATATAAACATTTTATTTTTATTATTTACAGTTTAGTACTTATATTTTTATTATTTACAAATACATCCCTGAATCCGTATCCTATATTTTTGTAATATCACATATCTACGTATCTCATATCCGCGAATCCGATATCCACGTATTCGTATCCGTGCATTCTAGGATTTATCTTCTACGTTATCAAATGTCTTTTCAAACACATACAAGAACATAATTAACTTTCACACAACTATCATCTACGACAAGCGATCATCTGTAGATGACTGTTGTGTAAAAACTATATTTATGGAATTATACATATTTTTTTATCACTAAAACGATGAAAATAAAATACAATTAATCATGCAATATTAATACAACTATTGATCTTCGTCTGGTCGTTACATCAATTAAATTAAAGGGTTGTGTGAAAATTGTGCGAACCACAAGTCATGAAGAAAATTCCCACTCAAATACAGGTGAATCGACAGGTGAAGAATTCACCACATTAAGAATGCTGTTCCAGTAATTCTTATTGTCTTCAAAATACTCGATTTGCTCCGGTGTGCAAGTTCTATCCTCCGGCATTATTGTCGTTTCCGGGAGGCCTGAGCCCGACATAAAATTTGAGCTCTCGATTACTGCTTTACATGAAGTTTCTTTACCTTCTGAAGAGTTTCTAACAATCTCGATAAATGCAGTTGAATTCTCCCCTAATACTCTACCATGTTGGATCTCGGAACAGCTAAGAGTAGACGTCGGAGATTCAAGATCGGCGCCGCCAATTCCGGCAACGGACACACTACCATTCCATGATTTCAGTATATCAAAAGAGCGTGGTGGTGGGACTATCCCCACAGGCTTGTCGGAGGAGGAGGAGAATTCCGGTAAGTGATTTTGGAAAGAGTTTGAACGAATCTTGGATTGACGAGCTAAACGCGCTTCAGCTTCGAGCCTTGCGGTTTCCCACTGAGCCATGTGGCTTAAGTTGGCTGCATGCTTGGATTGGCCGTCCATGGACATGAGGGTGTTGGTCTTTGGCTTGTGGGTCGTTGGATCGATCCCAATTTTTGCTAGTCGTTTCTTAAGATGCGTGTTCCAGTAGTTCTTGATCTCATTGTCTGTTCTTTTGGGCAAATGTGCGGCAATTGACGACCACCTAATACACGGCCAATTAATACAATTGTATAAGGAAAACAAAAAAATAGTAGAAAACTCTGATTTTGGATTTAATTGAAGTTAGTTATTGGTAAAACGTAAAATCAAGCAGCACGGCGCTGTTTAATTAATTACCTGTTTCCCAAGAGAGCATGGAGTCGAATTATGGTTTGTTCTTCTTGCAAATTAAATTGCCCTCTCTTAATATCAGGTCTCAAATAATTAGTCCATCTCAATCTACAACTTTTTCCACATCTTAGAAGCCCTGAAATTTACAATTATAGAGTAAATATATCACACAGGAAATTTAATCTGCACTGGTACATTTCTTTCAGTTAATTATTAATTATTTAGGAAAATAAAATAGATATAATTACCAGCTTTGGTAGGAAGGGCACGCCAGCTTCCATGACCATGTTCTTGGATGTAAGCTAAAAGCTTTTGATCTTCTTCAGGTGTCCATGGTCCTTTTTTCAGGCCAACTTTATCACAACATGGAGAACGCCCCATTCTTTTTATTTAATATATATCTGCTCTGAAATATATATTGATCATGTGCGTGGTTGTTGCTCTATATATAGCTAGTGTGTGTGATGCCATAGAAAAAGCATAATTCAAAAATGCAAGACTTCCCTAGAGAAATAGATGTTGCTGTAATAAATCAAATAAAGAAAGAGATGCCGTAATAATGTGAGTTTTCTATGGTCAATAACGATTTGGTGAATTTTTGTTTATCTGCGATTTATGATCTAGTTCAATAAAGACTTGCTCACGGCAATGAATGTTTTGTTTTATTAATTTTTTTTCTCCCCAATAATAGTGTAGATACAACACTCGTCTTCGAATACCGAGTCCTTGTTAGCGAATGGACCGTTCGATATGTGATTTTTATTGTAAACTTTAAAATCGACGTAAATCTGATATCATATCAGAGTTTAAAAAAAGAATTACATATAGATATGTGTTTATAAAAAAAAATTTCTACTATTGTTATATAATTTTTTTATTTTAAGGGGTCGGGCACACCCCTAGCTTAAGGGTAAAGCCGCCCCTGGCAGAAGCAAAGAAACTTGTTGAAACTCGAGACACAACTCAGTAGAACACCACTAGCAACAAACTAAAATCAGAAATAACTGAAACAAATATTAAGTAAATAATAAGCCAAAATGTCAGAAAGAAGAACTAATGTAAGTAACTTGGCACACGGAACTAAAGGCAAACTATCTGGACATCTTAATTAATCTTGCTTATCAAAAGCACACGATCGCACTCTTTAGCTACTTGCACATATTTTCAACCGAAAGGAAAAAATGAGCACTAGCTAGATGTTTCAGTAAAAAATAGATGGAAAATCAAAAAGATCACGATATGTAATATCTTGATTTTTGAAAAAAGGGCAATTCGGTCATTTAGCAAAAATCAGAATATTATGTTATTTAATTAATGGAATTAAAGAAAAGGAAGGAAATTAAAGGATTTAGTATATTTCAGGATTTTATTAATTAAATGGGGATTATAAAAGGAAAACTAATCCTAAATTTAACCTAGTTGTTGTTTTACGTAAAAAGAAAAATAATCTGAAGAGAGGCGCAAGTTTTGAGAAAAATGGAGAGAAGAGGCTTTCAAATCTCTAGGCTAATCCGTTGATAAAAAACGCAGACATCTCAAGAGAGAAAGGATCACCGCGAGACGAGGATCGTTTTGATATCAACAATCCCTAAATCCGTTAACGTAAGTTTTTCCCTCATCGTTCTTGATACTAGGGTTTATTCATCATCGTTGTTAAGCTGTGTTTTTCTGAGTTTAAACATCGTAGTGATCGTCTTTGGATTGATCGTTTATAGGTTTGGAGTTAAAGGTTAAACTTTTGACGGGTTGAAGCTTTGGATCGTTGTACCAAGCAATTTAAGGTAACGTGGTGTTCTTATCGTATGACTAAGGTGTCGTAAGGTTATAGATCAATTTGTATGTTATTTGCATTGTTTGTAACCTGTTTATGTTGGAGTTTGGGGCGGAATCGGGTTGGAAATCGCGTTTACGCAGTTGCAGATTTCTGGGAAAAACCCAGGCAAACGAGCGTTTGCACAAGGGCAAACGGTCGTTTGCGATAGCGGCAGCTCAACCGAGCGTTTGGGTATTTTGGACGGGTGTTTGAGGGTTTGGTTTAAATACAGGATGTGGCTGATTTTCACGAACGGGCGTTTGGGGATTTTTGGACGTTCGTTCAAGGCAAACGGGCGTTTGACCTGTTTATTCCGTTTTTACTGTTTTATTGTGTCAGCTTGGTTTCAGGTTTCATAATCATGTTTTACTGCTTAACCTTATGTGACAAAGCCCTGAAGTAGCTTTTGATGCGTTTAGTTCCGGCACCATATGGCTTCCCTAAAAAGATGAAGTGTGGGACCGTCGAAAGCTTTGAATTGGCCTTGTGCTTCGATAAGCTAGGGTTTATCGATGTATGTGTATGTGTTAGGGTTGTTAGAGTCTAGTGGTCTTAAGAAGAGGGAGTAGACTAATAGGTGAGCCTTTTATGTGAATCAACTTAGGTGGCTAGTTAAACATCTAATCAAACGTATGTGCTTAGATTAATAATCTTAAACATCATGCGGTGCTTGGTAAGGCATAGTACAATATCGCGATGTGTTCTACGACCGGACAAAGTAGACTTGTACCCACGCCGGTCAATCGATTGGCTAGATAAAGTGTACGGTACACTCGCCGGTCATCACACTATCGGGACTCAGATATTCCTGGGGCTACTAGAGCGTGTCTCTAAGTAGGTTGCACCCAGTTGTCCTAGTACATCCTATTACTTGGCGTAGTGCCCTTGTTATTCATGATGTAACAAACTTGAGCTAAACTAGATAACTTTGGAACCTCATGTTATGCTATGAACATAATATGATAGTTAGCTAGGGTTATTAACGGAATGAATTAATAAAAGACGGCATTGCTTTTATTTCTTTATGAGACCGACGTTATGCGATCTTCTACTCGTCACTAAGTACTTATGTACTTACCCCGTTACTTTTTGTTTGTCTTTCTCTTTCCTCAAAGAAGATGAACAAGTTGCTAATGATGATGAGTTCTTTGACGGAGATGTGTGAGATGGAGCTTTTGAAGACCTAGTTTCTTTAGTTTTGTTTTCCTTCAATAATGTTGTTGTTTCAAGATCAAACGATGTTGTCTTTCTTTTGGATTAGTTCCGTTGAGTTCTTTCGGATTGAATGTGGATGTTTTAGTTCTCTTTATTGGATTTAGTTTTCGCAGCATTGAAAACCGTGTGTTCGATCTTTTGTTTTCCCGAGTCGATTTGTCTTCCGCGTCGTTTTAGTTCTGATGTGTGACATAAGGTTTACATATATTGTTGAATTTATTTGATAATATTTGTGCCGAGCGCTCTTTCCGGACAAGGACTCGGTGTCCGGGAATGGGGCGTTACACGATAAATATCGTGATGCCCGGCCATAACAAAAGAAACAAGGTGGTTGGTAAATTTATAAGTATGACGAATACTAATATTAAAGATTTCGATTTTTTTAGTAGAGATAAATTAAAAAGTCGTGCTACAAAAAGAATAGATAAAAATATGCATGGGATATAGAGATATTAACTGGACAAGAATACAAGTGAGATCATTTTCGTAGGACAGGCTTTGGTGAAATTGGACCATTTTTAAGAGTACACATCTTCATAATCCTAACAAATTTCCCAATCGGAATTGGTGCTATCTACTGCTTCGGCAAGCAACAATGCAAGGAATAAAAATTCATACAATACTAATTAACCAAGCTAGTAAAATTTGGAATGTGAATTTTGCGTTAGTTAAAAAAAAAAAAACATGCCTGATAAAATACACAATTGTCTTCTAATAATAGTGAATTTTGGTCTAAAAGATTCGAAATTTGAATTAAACGGACTAATTTTTAACACAAATTAAAGAAATAAAAAACAATTTTTATTCAACGAAAAAATAAAAATTTGAAATCAGTGTGTAAAATGTGCGATCCTTTAATGAATTCTTATAGTAACGAATAATTCACGAGATTTGTCATAGAGATTCTTAATATTTTATCGATATTTTTATCTTTAGTTAGAAAAAAGACAAAATTTAACTTGAAAATTAATCACAACTGTAAAATATACCATGATCAGATTGAGGAAGCAATAGAGTTATTGCATAAACTATATGGAGTAACATCAATTACAACTTTACACTCTAACGGAAACTGATGATACAGAGAAGTGAAGCAGCAGGATTGTACCGGATCCGATCGTAGCCGGGCCCACCACTCCTTCCATCTTTTTCTTGACATGTATGACCCATTAAAATATTAAAAAAGAAATTATAGGTATATTTTATATTATTTAAAAAATTTATACACTAATCTCTACTAACCGACCCTCTAATTTTTTGAAATATTAACCTTTGACCCATATCATACTTAGATATTTAAAATTAATGCTTATAAATTGTAATACGATGTGTTGTTCTCGATTCTCGATCCGTATCGCAGAATTCCTGGAGCCGTCCCTACATATACTGACAAGACAACTGTCATGCATGTACGTCTGTCTTTGATGGAATCATTTACAGGAAAATTTTGGTGTACCTCCCGTACCGAAAACACTCGCGTTTTACAATTTAAATTACATTTACGGGAAAATACTCGTATTTTCTAATACAAGTAAGGGTATTCGTAAGATGTGGATGTACTGCTCAAAAACTCCCAGTCCAGTGGCGGACGAAGAATATCGGATAAGGGGTAATAAATTTTTTAAAGACAAATTAAAAAATTAAAGGAGGCAAACTATGTGCATAGTACATATATTAGTGTATTTTTCCGAATCGTGGGAGGCAGTTGCCTCTTTGGTTGTATTTAGGTCCGCCACTGTCCCGGTCATAATGGCCTTGGGGGCTCGGCGAGCTGTTATTCCACGTGCTGGATAGCTAAAGATAAATAAGGAAAGAATCTTGAGTCATAAAGACTTTGATCCTGACATTTAATGTGTCCATAATAATCCCTAAATTATAGGGATTTGCATGTGTATATCCTTAGGGAAATATCGATAATAATAACAAGTAATTCCTTGCAGGACAAGGAAAGGATAAATCATCCCCTATATAAAACAACCCTAAGGAACTACAAAAGATTTGATTCCTATACAGTCATTGGATACGTATGCAACTCGAGAGGAACAACTCACGAGCTCAGTCTAAAATACACCAAAAACACATCCCCATTAGCACGATTTAGGGTTCATAGGATTAAATATCATTGTCACAAAGGTAATTGGTCCGGATTGATTATCAGATGAGATTCAGCATCGTCAATTGGCGCTAGAATGAGGGCCATCTTTCTGATAAAGTGATCTAAAAAATCCCAGAATTCTCGTGACCAACAATGGCGAAAAACACCGGCAAGAAAACTGCAAATCCTGCAGATCCGGCTCAGCAGGGTGGAACTACTGTAACCACCCAGGGGGAAGGCCAGAATACGGCTACCCAAAAGGGTGCAAACCCCACCGAAGATCAGACTCAACAGACTGATCCAGTCCTTCAAGATCCATCCAACCAGGCGTTGGTGGAAGCTTTAGAAAATATGTATATATAATTCCACACTTAAAGCTATTTTTGAAGAAACGCTGAATGGGAGAGACCCCCCAGAGGTCTCAGAAACAACCCTCCCCCAACAAACACATAAAAAGCAAGAGAGTTAGTCCAGCCTCAATACGGTGAAAATGAATGTTCATCAAAACCCTAACGACAAGGCTAAGGCCGAACTAGATGCTCTGCTCATGAGGCGATCAGATGAACTCTTTTGTGCGTCACCCTTTACGGAGTACATTGACAACTATCCCCAACCAGCGGGGTTCAAAATTCCTAAAATCAAGTCTTATGACGGGTCTAAAGATCCCTACGACCATATGCACCAGTACATGTCTCACATGAATCTGCACAACGCCTCAGATGAGATGAAGTGTAAAGCCTTCCCTGTGCTGCTCACAGGAAGAGCTCGGGAATGGTTCAACAAGATCCCTCCCAGGTCGATCTCCGACTTTGGAGCACTAACTCGGAAGTTCGTACATGCGTTCATCGCAGCTCGTCCGTTCCAAAGAAATCAGACTCATCTTCTCACTTTGAAGCAGAAACGCGATGAGTCAGTTCTTCACTTTATAAAACGCTTTAATGAAGAATCCACACAGGTGCGGGACACAGATGATCGGTTGTTGGTCGCTTCCTTCGTAGCAGGTCTGAGAGAGGGACGGCTGCACGCCAAGCTGAACAGCAAACTTCCTCAGTCTATGGAAGAATGCTTAGATGTGGCCTATAACCATTGTCAGGGAGAAGAAGAAAATCGACTCAAAAGGGAGATGGGAAAGAGCTCAATTGGATGAAATTTTTTAATTAGATCGTGCTACATTGAAATCCGATGGTGTTTTTCGTAGCAGTCCAAGAAAAACGCCTCGGTTCCCGGAAAAGCAATGATGATGTATTTAATAGGCTGCCACATGGCGGCTAGTAATTTCAAAACGCGAGGTCGGATAAGTTCAGCCGAACCGTACTGGCACAGATCTGACCAACTAAAAGCAAGATCAGATCTCGAGGGCTTATGATGATAGCCGACCCGAGCTACGCCACGTGTCATCCTTTTAAGTCATGTAATTAATGACTAGCCTTTAAAAGGTAAGGCATTAAGGGCTAGGAGCCCCAAAGACATCCCTAAGGGTAGGTCCATAACCACAGGTGGGAGATTGGCAGGAACACCTCTACCAGCCATCGCAAGTCAGCCCAAGCTTGGTGAAGAGGAGCTGTCCAGTTCGGCCATAGTGGCCTTGGGGGCTTGGTGCAGGACGTACAGAGCAACCCCGGCTGTTATTTCACGTGCTGGACAGCTAAAGATAAATAAGGAAAGTATCTTGAGTCATAAAGTCTCTGATCCTTACATTTAATGTGTCCATAATAATCCCTAAATTATAGGGATTTGCATGTGTATATCCTTAGGGAAATATCAATAATAATAACATGTAGATGTGTCATCTCCTATATAAATAAACCCTAAGGAACTATGAAAGACTTGATTCCAATACAGTCATTGGATACGTAGGCAACTCGAGAGGAACAACTCACGAGCTCAGTCTAAAATACACCAAAAACACATCCCCATTAGCACGATTTAGGGTTCATAGGATTTAAGATCATTGTCACAAAGGTAATTGGCCCGGATTGATTATCAGACGAGATCCAGCATCGTCAACAGATATGACAAAAGGTTAATTAAAATAGCCACTTTTATTTGATTTTTTTTATAACTTTTAAGCATTGTAAAATTAAGAAAATTATATATCTATAAAATTCCGACATCTAATGAAGGAAGTCTCTAGGTTGTGAGGTGAAGGAAATCCACCTCTTAATATGATGGGTGAAACATTCTCAAGTTCCCTAGGCGGGGGAAGTTATTGGGTGCACCCGACATGTGCGGAGTGCATCAATGTGGCAAAGTATACCTCTTTTATTTTTAAACTGAATTCAAACTGTGTGCTTCAGATTTGTTTACCGGTCAATTCGGTACATGTGGAGATACAACACAAAAATTTCCCCTATGCGGGACACTTTAACACATGCTTCGTTAATACGGCAAATCTCTACTTTAAGAACATCTCAATTTTGAGAGAAAAAAAGGTGTTTATTTGCACGATAATGACTATATTCATATACCAAAATATTTGTACACTATAATAAAATCGACTTAATTTCAAAAGGCTGATTTTCTGTAAATATTGTGGTGTATCGGTATGTGGGGTACAATGAATAGAACGGTTGTGGTGCAAATAACAGACCTGAAAAGATTATATAGTCAAAACACAATAATTTACATAATGATCTTATGGCGATATATGATATAATAATAATTACACTTCAATTGGCCCAATTCAGACAATATTAACGTGTACAGACCCCTAATATCGTCAGGAGGATCATTTAACAAAACCAAGTTAGACTCAGAAAGGCGCCCTTTGGAAGCAAGACCATCCGCCACCCGGTTCCCTTCTCTCTAAGTATGTTGAACAACAATTCCACTCCTTCTTCAAGAAACTCTTACAATCTTCAATGAGGGGACCAACACTTGAATCCAGTCTCCTTCTTGGTAGATGCTTCTGACTGCGGAAAGAGAATCCGGCTCAATGATGACGCTTCTATATCCAGCATCCTAAGCCATCCTAAGAGCTTCCCTAATGGCTTTAAGCTCTGCATAGAAAATATGAGAAATATTATCATTCCCAATAAATCCAAAGATCCAATTACCTTCGTGAGATCTCTATAATCCCCATATAGACGAGAGACCCGTTAGGGTGTTACGTCTTGCGTCAATATTCAATTTGATCCAATCCCGGTGGGGAGGGGGGCGCTGCCTACCAACCCATCTGATATTCCTGGGACTGATAGATTTAATACCTGTCTAAAAATTGAGAATGTATTGATTAGACAGAAAAACAATTTGATTACACAGATCAATGAGATTCGAGGAAGCATCGTTAAAAATCATGGCATTTTTGTCTTTCCAAATGCTTCAAAGGGTCATATTGAACAGAGTATTAGCAGGCCCTTTGTAGAAAGAATCAGTGATGAGCTTATCCTCAACAGCATTATTAATCAACCATTCCATCGTCGCGTAATTAGGTTGCTCAAAAAATCTTCTAAGCGATTTGCATTTCCATACTTTAGAAGCAAAATGACAAGAAGCCAAGCAATGGGAGCTAAATTACAATTTTGGTCCTCTAACTACACACTTTTTCGATTTTGGTCCTGGTTTTTCTCCGGCGACAATTTTAGTCCTGTAAGTGGTCATTTTTTTGCAAAAATAGTCTTGAACGCCGGAAAGACCACTTACAGGTAAAATTGGTCTTTTCCGTCGACAATTTTAGTCATGTAAGTGGTCTTTCCGGCGACAATTTTAGTCCTGTAAGTGGTCTTTCCAGCGTTCAGGACTATGTTTGCAAAAAAAAAGACCACTTACAAGACTAAAATTGTTGCCGAAGAAAAATCAGGACCAAAATCGAAAAACGTGTCTAGTTAGAGGACCAAAATTGTAATTTAGCCCTTTTGCAAGAGTTTCCAGAACTCTTAGCTGCGGGAAACCTAACTTAAATAAAAGCACATTAAATCCAATCCTTAATAAACTTAAAATAAATGGAAAATAAAATTCTTATTGTATGAACAGGCAAAGAAATTATAGTTATTGGATTTTATCCAAGTGAAATAGGAAAGCTAAAAATGTCGCAGAACAGTAAGTTGATGCCGAATCTGGACCAGAACAGCACCAAACTCTTGAATTTGACGGTTCTTCAACGAACTGATCCTTTTTGTTGAGGAGAATCTTATTACAGCTGCCATGGAAGCCGACGATAGACAAGAATAGATGAAGGAGGAATAAGGGGCTGAGACGACTTGAGGATGGCAGATATTAGGGGTATATTAGTCCGAGTAAAATTATTTTGTCCTTATTGCAACTAAAAAAATGAGTGCGAATTAAAATTTATATACAGGGGGAAGTTGACTAAAACCTAATTTTCTGATTTTTTATTGGGTAAAAAAGAAAAATGCTTATTCCACTATAATTTAAATTCTCTCATATTTAATTATAAAAATGAATATATCTTTTGATCTGAACGTCAAAAGATCATAATTATTTCACCATATTTTTCTTTTTTCCGTTCTCTTTATTTAGACATCCAATTTGATATTTTTTCGATGTCATTTCGAGACCATTTTCGTTAAAAACAACGAAACAGTGGAGTGGAACAATTGAATAGTGAATTTGAAGTCAATTCCTCTGTACTGAACATTGGATTTAGAGTAACTAATAGTGGAATTGTCTTTATCACCCAATTTGTATTTCATTATCCTGATTCCTATTTTTTCTCTCTTATTAATTTGTCATTTTAAACCACTACCCATAAAAAAATATTATTTAATACTTGATTGACTAATGACATTCTTATATTAATCAATCTTGGGTGAATTGTAATATATATATATATATATTTATTTATTTTTTTTTTGTATATTTCATTTAATATCCATGTCCCCAAATTAATTAGTTTTTTCAATATCGCTCCTTTACCGAATGTATTTCCTACCTCGTCTAAAAAACGACGGTATTATTAGAGCAACCATAGTGGTGGAGCAAACTGAACCCTCTATTGTAATATAATTTTTCATATGGAAGCTTTTGATTGGTTTAAAATATAGAATGATTTTATTGATAAGATTTTATTGATTAGATGATTTAATGGTGAAAAAAAATGGTCCAATCTTTAATCTGAAAACAGCAAAGCTTTATAAAAATATATTAAAAAACAGCATAGGTACCCACACCCTACTCACAATTTCTTTTTTAATCTTTCTAATGGTTGTCCGGTTGCCTTTTGTCAAAGAACTCATTCTCTCCTAGTAACGCCCCGTTCTCGGACACCGAGTTCTTATCCGGAAAAAGAACGTTCGGCACGTATAAAATAAAATAAATTCTACTTTATACGTAAGCATCTACTACGTTGTATCGAGTTAAGCAAATGGAAGCAAAAGACTCGGGTATAAATTTTTGCAAAGCATCCAAGAATAGAAACTCAACTAAAGAAGGAAATATAACATTTATTACATTCAAAGGAAAATACGAGAATCCAAATGTATGATATTCTAAAAAAATAAAAGGAAAGAACTACAAGTCTCAAATGACTAAAACCAAATCCAAAGAACCAAGCGATAGTCGAATTTGAATAGTCAAATGAAATAAAAGTAAATGATAAAGCTCCAATGAGGCGTCCTCAAACGTCGTCATCGAAATCCTCTTCGAAATCTGGATCAACATGTTCGTCTTCTCACCTCCAAACACATAGAAAACATGCATTTGAGGTAAGTACAACGTACTTAATAAAAGAGAGAAGCTATGATATCAATTAAGATTTATAAAGAAAAGATATTTAATTATTTAGTTGTCTTTGTGTGACCGACTCGATCTAGGGTTCACCTCATGTCCATCAACACGTCATGACTAAACGTTTCTAGCTTAGCTTATCTATGTTCCATCCGCACTCAAGGGCACTACGCACATCCGGTTAGGGATATACCTTGCAACATATAGGTGGATCACACCAATAACCACGGGGGAAAGCCCGAGGGTGCACACATTTCAGCGAAGTCCCTCCGTACTTAGGGTCTTGTAAACCTACGGAGTTAACCACCTTCAGGAAAGTACACACATCGCGATATTGTATGGTGCCTATCCAAGAGTGACATGATGTTTAATCTTTTACTAGTCAAGTACGTATTTATTAGAAAATTAACTAACCACCTAAGTGTTTTCAAATAATCTCCCTCACACATACTACTCTCTTCCTAGACCACTAGACATAAAGAAGGACTAGCAATTACACAGACATCGATGAATACTAATTCATCAAAACACAAGCCTATCTTGCTCTTCCGACGGATCCGAACTTCAACTCCCTTTAAGAGTACATTAGGTGCCGAAACTAAACGAATCAGAAGCTCAATCCAGGCTTGTCCATGTTTATACAGTGTTATTATATCATAAATCAAAGTTTAAAAACTCAACACATAGCTTAAACATTATTTTTCCCAAAACTGGGTCCAATGCGTGCGCATTGGTTGGAATGCGTGCGCATTCACTGACCAGAGACTTGATGGAAGTTTCTGTCCCGCAAATGCGTGCGCATTGCCTGCAATGTGTGCGCACGAGCAGTGAGCATCCTGAAACAACCTGAAGCAACAATGCGTGCACATTCTGAGGAATGCGTGCGCATTGCACCTGAAACCAAAAGACTTCTACAACCTGAACCGTGAATGCGTGCGCATTCTACCTGCAGACCAAAAACCAGAACATCCTGTAACATCATGAATGCGTGCGCATTGAATGCATGCGCATTCTGCCTAAAACCCTAAACTCGATTTTCAGCCACTTAACGATTTCTAATCCGTTTCCAACACAAATAGCATCGTATTAAACTCAGTAAAACACAAAAAATCATATCTTTATCAAACCACATCCATGATCCTTAATCAACGAAAAGACACAATTTTCTAGCATCTAAACGTCTTAAAACATTGATCTAAACCCTATAAACCATAATCAAAATCATAGAAGAGTCTCTTACGTGTTTGCAAGTAATCCAAATCCAAAGCCTCGAAAAGACTACAGCACCTCCCAAAAACTTGATATCCAAACGATGTCCTCTTCACGACGATTCCAAAATTCTACTCTAATCTGAAAACGGTTCGGTAATGCTTTAGAATTTGTGATGAACTCTCTTAGCCTTTTCTCCTTCTCAAAGGCGCAGAGAAGAGAACGTAGGAGTATTTTTTTTCTGAAAGCTTTTAGGTTATGGGAATAACTGAGTATATTTTTCCTTATATATAATTTCCTAATTATTCCCCTTTTCCTTAATTACCCTTAATTACCATTAAATCAGATTTTCCCTTAATTATATATATATATATATATATATATATATATATATTCACATAACTTAACTCCAATAAAAGAAAAGAAATAATAATATTTCATTTTCGCAAAATGACACGTCTGCCCTTTCTCGAAAATCTGAATAACACTCCCATTGTCTCAAAATAGACAATATCCAAATCATCTTTCTCTATTTCATCCCCACTATTTTAGTACTCGATATATTATCTACTCTATTCTCCCCATTTTCAAATAGAAATTGGCTACAATGGCTCCACTACTATGCTCTTACGATTCCGCCAAATTTACCGCGATATAGTGGACGGTACCGTCACAAAATTTTGACGGTACCACAGTATTTTCTTAAACTCGGGATCTTCTTCCCATCTTT
This sequence comes from Gentiana straminea, assembly GCA_036785695.1. NCBI lineage: Eukaryota > Viridiplantae > Streptophyta > Magnoliopsida > Gentianales > Gentianaceae > Gentiana > Gentiana straminea. The sequence continues at coordinate 15,254,150 of JAVUPR010000497.1, read as the reverse complement.
CTTACCCAAAGCCTAATAGTCACAAAATCATCTAACACGCTATCCCCAAACAAACCTCATTTTCCCAAATAAATCATCTAACACGCTATTCTCAATTAAACCTCATTTATCCAAAATTAGGATTGTATAGACCGTCATAATTTTGGGGAAATGAAGTTTATTAGGAATAACGTGTTAGATGATTTTACGACTGTTAGACGATTCAGCAATTTTATTAAGACGATTGCACCATAAAAAATGTTGAAGAAATAACACTGAGAGTAGGGAGCAGGGGGTGGACAAGAAGGGGGTCACCATCCATACACCTCCTTAATTCTCTTTTAATCCCCTGCCAGCTCTACCCTTTTTAATATTGGTCCAATACCATAACTTTTCAATTCCTCACATTTATAGTTTCTTCCCCACAAAGACTTGTTCATTATAACACCACGTCGACTGCATTATGTACACTATATCGAAAAATATGATAATTGTATTAATGTTTTATCAAGTGACATATATTGAAGTTTTTTATTTTTACTATCTATTACATAATACATTTTTACCGTATGTGGCGAATTAATTAAAATAAAATATTGTAATATATGTCATTTGGTACAACATTCGTATAACAATTGTCTTGTGAAATTTTTCATACTGAAACTAGTAAGAATAACTATAGAAACGAATGATCTTGTAACTTCTTCATTGACGGTGATGATCGATTACAAAGGGTTCTGATGCATAAATAAACTAACACACACACACACTGATGATGATCGATTACAAAGGGTTCTGATGCATAAATAAACTAACACACACACACACTGATGCTCCATCTAGAATAACAAAACAATGTTCAACACTCCATCCATTACTAACCAAATAACATAACCAATGAGAGACTGCCAAGTGTAATACGCACCTCTACCTAACTCATTTCAGCCCCTCAAACGAATATTGGAAGGTGTCACGTTGGGTTTGCTCATAAACCCTGTAAATGAACTGGTGGGTAATGCCTTTGTAAAGTAATCAACCGGCTATTCTTCTAAGGGAACATAGAACACGGTAACTTCTTTGTTTAGCATTTGATTCCGGATGTAGTGTACATTCACCTCTATATGTTTTGTCCTTGCATGGCACAATGTATTTTGTGCCAGAGAAGTTGCTCCAGTGTAGTCACACCACAGAATTGGAACACTACGAAACTAAAACTTTATTTCATGCAACAATTGTCTCATCCTCTTAACTTCATATACCAGATTTTCCAATGACACCTATTCAGACTCACTACTTGACCTAGCAACCACAGTTTGTTTCTTTGAACTCCAAGAAATAAGAGAAGCTCCCAAATAAACACATCACCCTCTTTTAGACTTCCTATCAATAGGGCAGACTTCCTGATACGCCAAACCCAGAAAAGAGCCCCCAAATTCACATTAACGAACAGGGCCCTTGACCCAGCCAGTCCGCACCTTCACAAGCCAGACCGGGTCAGGAATAATCCAGCCCGCCATATGCCTTTACGATTCTTATGGATAGGCAACGAACGTTGATCAACAAAGCCTTCAGTTTGCCAACTACAGGGCGACACGAAGCACTGGGGACCGGGTGAAGAACCCACAGTGGTTGTGATACAAGCTCGCCCAACGGTCTTGTATTTATTTATGCTTTACTTGTATGTAGCTACTTACTTTGTAACTGTTGACTCCAAGTCCTTATAAATAGCGGCATTTGTACCCCGAACAAGGGGTGATTGAATACGATCAGACAACATCTGCCAATTTGTCGACATATTTGGTGTTCTTCATATCTTCATATTTATTTCAATATTGCTCTTGAGCATCTTCATAGTGTTCTTGAGCAACACCACTTAACTACTAGAGAAATTGCTCATAACTAGCTTGATATCCACCTCTAAAATCAACCAAACCCGTTTGTAATACGATCCGACCGTATCACTGCCTAATTGGCATCCGAAAAACCATACAAGTCAAGTGTATCAAATGCCCTAAACAGCAGTCCCATCTCTATAGTTCCCTTAACATAACTAAGAAGTATATTCAATGCATGCCAATGAACTGTATGAGGGCATTGCATAAACTGACATAAAGTGTTCACAACAAAGGATATATCTGGTCTGGTGAGAGTAAGGGACTGCAATCCACCAATCGCACTCATGTATAGACTAGGGTTGATCATTGAGTCTCTTTGCTTTGGTAGTAGAGTCTTGCTTGGAGCCATTGGTGTAGAGCAAGGCTTCAAATGGTCTAGTCCCAACTTCTTTAGGAGCTGTGAAGCATAATAGGATTGTGTCAAATGCAACCATGTTGAATCTATGGTCACCTGCATTCCTAAGAAGTAAGAGACTGGTCGAAGATATTTTAGTGAAAACTTGGAGTTAAGAAGATTAATAAACTTATGAATCAATGTTGTTGAGCTACCTGTCAACAATATATCATCCACATATACCAAAGCAAACAATGCCTAATCTTTTAATTTAAACATAAACAATGAGCTATCAGAAACTGTTTGTGTAAAGCCCAAACTAAGCAACTGACTTTTAAAGCATCAAACCAAGCTCTAGGTGCCTGTTTCAAGCCAAACAATGCATTATTCAATTTGCACATATATCTTGGTTTTGTAGGATCTTAAACCCCTTCAGGTTGCATCATATAGCTAGGTTCTTGAAGTGGTCTATTCAAGAATGCATTATTGATGTCAATTTGGTTGATTGGACAGTTCATTGACACAGTAAGTGCCAGAATTACTCTAATAGTAGCTAATTTTGCAACTAGACTAAAAGTTTCAGTGAAAACTATCCCATTATTCTGGTTGTATCCTCTTGCAACTAGTCTTGCCTTATGTTCCAACACAGTGCCATCTGGTTTTAATTTTAATTTAAACACCCATATGTTTCCAACCAAACTATTATTAGGTCCAGGTTTCACTAAATCCTATGTGTTGTTATGAATTAGTGCTCTATATTCCTCACACATATCTTGTCTCCATCCAACACACTATAATGCCTATGATACACTAGTAGACTCAGTGGGAAATGAGTGAGACTTTTCAATGATGAAGGAGTAAGTTTTTGGTTTAAAGATCCCACTCTTGGATCATGTTTGCATGGGGTGAATCACTGGTTGAGATTTAGGCTGTGGTGTTGCTGATACAATAATATATGTGGCCTGAAAGGTATGGTCATGACATCAGTGTTAGATGGTGAGTTAGGTTGTGTTTTACTCGTGGAAGTGTTTAAGGAATGTGAAAGCATAGGTGACAATGATGGCAAAGGCTAAGGTGTGATGACATTCAATACTAATGTAGGGATTGTAAGGGAATGAAGAATTGGATGACTCACTGGATGTGTTGGACTCTCTGTGTGGCGGATCATGATGATCAGTTCTAACTACTTGGTGACTTGGAGCACATTTTCTCAGGTCAAAAGCAGGACAACTCAACTATGTGCCATTTACTTCATTTGAGTGCCCCTCTGGATGAGATAGACTAAAGGGTAAAACATGAGACGACAGTTTAGGAACAAAAAGGACTTTTCTCGAAGTCCCTTGAGACAAGCCCTCTACAAAAAAGGGAAATTGATAGCCATTGTGATGAGGATTGAGACTTGAATTTGACACATTTTTAGTATGATAGTGAAATTCAGTGGTCTTGAATGGTCTCAAATAAAGGAATACATTGCTTCCAAACACTTTAAATCTAGTATAATCAGGAAGTTTCAGTACCAGGCACCCATAGATAGATTTAAGGTAGAGAACATGTGTAGGAAGGGAATTAATGATGGAGACAACTGCTTGAAAGTTGTGCCATAAAAAACTTATAGGTTAGGAGACTTGAGCCAACATAGTGAATCCAAGTTCTACTAGATGCCTTTGTTTTCATTCAGCCCTACCATGTTGGGCATAATCATGGGGGCAAGGATGTCAAAAATGGATGCCTTGTTATTGAAGAAATGATTCAAAGGATCTATATTCACCCCTCCAATATGACTGAACACAATTAATCTTAGTGTTAATTTGTTTTTCAACAAGAATTTAAAACTGGATAAAAGTGTTTAGCGTTTTAGATTTGTCTTTTAGAGTGTAAATACAAGTGAAGTTAGTATGATCGTCAATGAAATGAATATAGTAGGTATAGAATTTAGTGGATTTGATGGGTGCATGAACCCAGAGATCAGTATGAACTAATTCAAAAGGTATAGCAACATGAGAATCGGGAGCATAGTGAGGCAAAGAATGAGATTTACCAAATCATCAAGCATCCCAAAACTTCAATTTTCAATAAAAACAAGATTACATCCGGAAAAAAACATGACTCAAAATTTTACTAATAGGATGACCTAATCACATATGCCATAGATTAGGATCATTGGTCAAACCATCATAATTCACAAACTTGGCGTACATTGAGATAACTGTAATATGGAGAAGGCTAGTCTTTGGATTGAAAAGAGATCCAGTCATCATCCAGAGAGATTATCTGATAGCGGCCATCCTTGAGTTGATCCATGAGAACAAATGTCCCTTTTTGTTTGTCCTTGATAACACAAAACACATAATCAAATTCAATTGTAATATATTTATCTAAAGCCAATTGAGACAAGCTTAAGAGATTTCTAGTTATGTGTGGAACACACAAAATAGTGTTCAGAATTAAAAGAGTACTAGGTGTATCATTACCATTATAAGGTGCACTAAGTTGAAGATTCCCTAGCACAGAAGTCACATGATTAGTTTCTCTATTGTTTAAGTACCAAGAATGACCAGCAACTAAGCTTGGTGTAGCCATAAATGCAAAGGTCTAATTTGGTATAGGATTTCTAACATTCTCTGGTGGTTGGAAATCTGTTTCAAACTTGTGCCAGCATACAGAGGCAATGCATCCATTTTTCCACAAAGTTGACAAGCCATTTTCTTCAACTATTTGATTGTCCTCAACCCATGCCTTTATTCTACCACCTATGAATCCTCATCTACCTTTAAAAGAGTTCTGACCAGGAATATGTGGCCTAGCAGTGTTTTTGAAACCTCTAAGAGAAGATGGATAAGTGGCAACATGAGCAGTTGGATTTCCTTGAGGAACTATCATTTCAGCAGTTGGATTCAACCTTGCTAGAAGCCTCTCGTGTGTCATTAATAGGACTGGATCTCTTGCCAAGAAATGGACCCTATTTTTGTTGTTAAGTTAACAACTACTGCCTCATAATCCTTATCCAATCCTCCAAGAGTAGTCATAATCAATTCAGATTTTGAAATTGGGTAGCCTGCAGTTAGATTGTGACTATAAGACTTTATTTGAGCAAGATAATCAGCCATAGATTTAACAATTTCTCAGACCTAGTCAGAGCACTCTTTTATTCCAACATCCTTAATTCTGACGGATTATTGAAGAGTATCTCCAGTGCTGTCAACATCTTTTTGAAGGTTGTGTATACAACCACTTCAACCAAGGCCTAATATGTCGTAGAACTAAGCAACCACCACATTAACAAATGATCCAAAGATTCACACTCTTCAACAGCATAATTAGACAATCTTTCTGGAAGCACTGGTGGTTTTTTCTTGGTTCTAAGCAAATATCCATCTAACTTGTATCCCTTTACAACAAGAAGAATGGTATACCTTATAGCAAGTAATTGTCTCTTGTGATCTTTACAGTAATGGTTTGTTCAGATGTCCATAGGATGGAGAATTTGTCTGGGAACTAAGAGATGAAGGAAAAGTTGGAGATCTGAATACAGAGCTCCTCAGATCTAATACGGGAATACAAGAGCTGGAAAACATCAAGGAACTAGTAAATGGAAGCTCGGATCCAGAAAAATGGAAGAGTATAACTTGGGATTCCTAAACTTGGAAGTGTTGGCGCTGAGAACAATGAGCTTTCATGGAATGCAGAAATAAGAATTCCAGTTGCAGGTTGATTCTCAGTGATAAAGGGCAACATATTTGTCCCTTGAGATGTTATTGTTCCTGCCTGTGATGTTTCCGGAGCTGACACTGTACTTCCTCCAACGGTGGGCTCCGGTAGGGGTAGAGGTGGTGTTTCTTTCATCAGAGCCGGCTAGAAGCTCTGATGCCAAGTAAGAATAACTATGAAAACAAATAATCTGGTAACTACTTCATTGATGATGATGATCGATTGCAAAGGGTCTGATTCATATATAAACTAACACACACATATAGATACTCCACCTAGCATAACACAACAATGTTCAACACTTCATCCACTACTAACAATCTAACAAACTAGGGTGATGTGGCAAGAATGTCTAACATAACCAGTGAGAGACTGCCAATTGTAATATGCAGCTCAATCTACCCTTTTCAAAACATCCCAATCAAGTTGAATGCAAGAAAAATGAAAATGAAACTTACATATTATTTCGGAAACTAAAAGACACTCATTATAGGAAGTCATGATCTATTTTTTGAACCCAATGTCATAGTTCTATCTAATAAATAATTGTGAAGGCTAAGGTGTGATGACAAGGATTGTAAGTGGATGAAGAATTGGATGTGTTGGATTCTTTGTGTGATGGATCATGATGATCAGTTCAAACCACTTGGTGACTTGGAGCACATCTTATCAGGTCAAAAGCAGAACAACTCAGCTATCTCCCATTCACTTCCTCTGAGTACCCCTCGGGATGAGACAGACTAAAGGGTAAAACATGATAAGGGAGCTCATGAACATAAATAACTTTTCTCAAAGTCCTTTGAGACAAACCCTCTATAAAGGGAAATTGATTTCATTAAATTTGACATTATTGAAAATGTAGATTCTACATTTTTCATCTAGGCATTTATAGCCTTTATGATGAGGTCTGAGACCTAAATTGACATGTTTTTTAGTATCATATTGAAGTTTAGTGGTCTGGAATGGTCTCAAAGGAAGACAGTGCATCCAAACACTTTAAACCTAGTATAATCAGGAAGTTCCCGTAATATGCACCTATAGGGAGATTTAAGGTGGAAACAGGTGTGTAGAAGGGAATTGATGATGGAGACAACTGCTTGAAAGTTGTGCCATCAAAAAGTTTTTGGTAAAGAAGACTTGAGCCAACATAGTCAATCCAAGTTCTACTATATGCCTTTGTTTTCTTTCAGCCCTGCCATGTTAGGCATGATCATGGGGGCAAGGATGTAAAAAATGGATGCCTTTAGATGTTGAAGAAAGGATTCAAAGGATCTATATCCACCCCTCCAATATGACTGAACACACTTAACCTTGGTGTTAAATTGTTTTTCAACAAGAATTTAAAACTGGATAAAAGGGTTAGAAGCGTTAAATTTATCTTTTAGAGTGTAAATACAAGTGAACCTAGTATGATCATCTATAAAATGAATATAGTATGTATAGACTTCAATGGATTTAATGGGTACAGGACCCCAAAGATCAGTATGAACTAATTCCAAATGTATAACGGCTTGAGAATCATGAGCATAGTGAGGTAAAGAATGAGATTTCCTAAATCGGCAAGCATCCCTAAACTTCAATTTTTTATTGAAAACAAGATTACATCCAAACAATACATGACTCAAAATTTTACTAATAGGATAACCTAATCTCATATGCCATACATTAGGATCACTATTTGAACTAGTAGAATCTACAAACTTGGCTTACAGATAGATAACTGGAATGTGAAGAAGGGCAGTCTTTGGATTGAAGAGAGATATGGTCATCATCCAAAGAGATTATCTGATAACGGTCATCCTTGAGTTGATCATTGATTAAAGGTGTCCCTCTTTGTTTGTCCTTGACAACACAAAAACACATCATCAAATTCAACTGTAACATATTTATCTCAAGCCAATTTAGACAAGCTTAAGATATTTCTAGTTATGTGTGGAACATGCAAAATAGTGTTCAGAATTAAGGGTGTACAAGGTGTATCATTATCATTATAAGGTTCACTCAGTGGAAGATTCCATACCTTAGAAGTCACATGATTAGTTTCTCCACTTTATAAGTACCAAGAATGATCAGCAATTGAGCTTGGTGTAGCCATAAATGCAAATGTCTGCTTTGGTCTTGGGTTTCTAACATTCTTTGGTGGTTGGAAATTTGTTTCAAACATGTGCCAGCATACAAAGGCAGTGTGTTCATTTTTGCCACAAAGTTGACAAGCCATTCTATTTCAACTATTTGATCGTCCTCTACCCATGCCTCTGTTTCTACCACCTCTGAATACTCATCTACCTCTAAAAAAGTTCTGACCAGGATTAGGTGGCATAGCAGTATTTCTGAAACCTCCAAGAGCAGATGGGTAAGTGGCAACACGAGCAAATGGATTTCCTTGAGGAACTGTCATTTGAGTAGTTGGATTCAACCTTGCTAGAAGCCTCTCATGTGTCATTAATTGGGACTGAATCTCTTACCAAGAAAGAGACCATATTTTGGTTGTTATGTTAACAACTATTGCTTCATAATCCTTATCCGGTCCTCCAAGAGTGGCCATAATCAATTAAGATTTTGAAATTGGGTAGCCTGCAGTTATATTGTCACTATAGGACTTCATTTGAGCAAGAAAATCAGCCATAGACTTAACCATTTCTCAGACCTAGTCAATGCACTCTTGTATTCCAACATCATTTATTCTAACTGATTTATAGAAGAGTATCTCCAGTGTTGTCCAAATCTCTTTAAAGATTGTGCATCCAACCACTTCAACCAAGGGATGTTTTGTCAAAGAACTAAGCAATCACCCTATTACCAGTTGATCCACAGATTCCCACTCTTAAACATCCGGATTAGAAAATCTTTTTGGAAGCACTGGTGGTTTTGTCTTGGTTCCAAGCAAATATCCATCTAACTTGTATCCAATTACAACAGGAAGAATGGTATACCTCTATAGCAAGTAATTGTCCCTGGTGAGCTTTACAGTAGTGGTTTGATTCATATGTCCATGGAATGAAGAATTTGTCAGGGAACTAAGAGATGAGTGAAACGTAACATATCTGAAAGAGCTCCCGAGATCTAATATGAGAATACATGAGCTAAAAAACGGCAAGGAACTTGTAAATGGTAGTTCGGATCCAGAAAAATGGAAGAGTATAACCTGGGATTCTGAAATTGGAAGTGTTGGAGCTAAGGACATTGAGCTTCCAGGGAATGCAAAAATAAGAATCCCAGTTGCAGGTTGATTTTTAGTTATATAGGGCAACGAATTTGTCCCTTGAGATGTTATTGTTCCTGCCTGTAATGTTGCCGGAGCTGACATTGTACTTCTTCCAACGGTGGACTCCAGTACGGCTGGTGGAGGTGGTGTTTCTGCCATTAGAGCCGGCTAGCAGATCTCATACCAAGTTAGAATAACTATGAAAACAAATAATCTGATAACTTTTCCATTGATGATGATGATCAATTACAAAGGCTCGCTTGCTTAACGAACGAACACGGGCTTAGTTCGCGAACGTTCTTATATAAATACATCAATTTACAGTAATTCTAACTCAATAGAGGATAAGTCATTCATTCATCTAATAGTGATTGTAGATTGATTTTATATAATATTTAGATATGTTTATAATAATTTTTGTTGTATGGAGTATGTAATATTAATCTATAATTTGTTATTTTTGTTAAAACAAAACAAAATTTGTTATTTTTGTATTTGCCCTTTATGTTTTATACCTTAACGAACTGAACTCGAGCCAAACTCAAGTCGGAAAACAACAATATGTTTTACGAGCCTAGTGCTGTTTCTACAAGATTTTGTTGTTTTTCTTTAAGAAAACAAATTTTTTTTTTTTTTGGTCATGTCAATTAGAGTTGAACCCGAATTACAGGAGATGTTATTTGAGCCCATAGCCCGAAGAGTCTTTCACAGCCGAGAATTGAATTAAAATGGGCTACAATGTCATCTTACCTTTTCCGAGTTAGTGGCAATTCAGCCCACGACTAATCTATACCTTAAAAGCAATTAAGCCCAGATGGCACAGTCCGCCCAAAGCATCGTGAAAGCTACTCCCTGTTTGGTTTCGGGTTGAGTTGGATCTATTTGAATTCAACTCAATATTTTATTCAATCAACTATCTTATTTATCATTATTTTATTATCTTATTATAATTTCTCTTACCAATCATTTCATCAACAACAAATAAAATAATATTAATCAATTCAACTAGCGCTACTTAATAATTAATCGAGCTGATCTCATGCTTCATAGTCTAGTAATCGAGAAGTTAATGAGCAAATCAAAGTATGTTTAGTATACATTAAATTTTCCTCAAAGAAAAGTATCCATTAAATTAATTATATATACATGATTTATTAGTAAATATTATTTGAAAAACCATCAAATATAAATTGAGTCGAGTTTCATCTTGCCTTTTATTACTCGAACGAGTTCGAATTGTGTTTTGAGCCCTAATTTTTTGACCGATTTGAACTCGAGGCTTAAATTAGTGAATCATCTCACACTTAGAATATATATATATATATATATATATATATATATATATATATATATATATATATATATATATATATATATATATATATATATATATAACTTGCAACTTTGTGTCGCGGATGAGTTCAAACTTTTGGCGGCTTTAAACTCTGCAGCATGCGATGCTTGCCGTCAATAGCTCATGCCACGAAAAGCTTTTTTTTGTTGTAGCGTCGGTTGCCGGATTCGATGAAAACTCGTGATGAAAGCTATATATATATATATATTATCAACAAACTAAACAGAGAAATTTTTTGTGTGTGTTTTTTTTTTCATAGTTAATGGTTTTGACCGTCACATTCAACTTGCCCGGATGGAAACAAGTTTCTAACTTTACCTACCAACTAGTCACATTTCATCTGTTTGTCTGCTACCAATGAGGTGGGAGTGGGAAAGTTCTTACGTGAAGTGACTATGTATTTCAATTTAAACCGTACAGTTTTAATATAAATTAAAAATGTATGGTTCAAATCAAGGCAGATAGTCATTTCATATTAATTTATGTAGTGACCATATGATCTACATTTTCATTGACACTTAAAAGTAAAGAGGAAGATAGATTTTCATTGATATGTTTTTTCTACATACAAAACAGCAAGATATCTTAGCATATATGCTAGATATTGTTGTAACCAACTACACAAATCTCAAGACACAAAATAATCCAACGATTCTAGTTAACACAACACACTACACACTTGTACACTCTAAACAAGTGACATGTGTCAACACTATCCAAAACATTTATTTTACTTTTCATCCCCCTCAAACGAAACGTTGTATCCACCACGTTGAGTTTGCTACGAGCCAACTGGAACAACCGAGTTCCCAAGGGTTTTGTTAAATTATCAGCAAGCTGTGCTTCTGAGGGTACATATCTAACCACAAGCTTCTTGTCAAGAACTTGATGCCTGACAAAATGAACATCAACTTCAATATGTTTGGTGCGTGAATGAAACACAGGATTATGAGCCAAGAATGTTGCACTTGTATTATCACACCACAACACAGGCATCAACTTCACAGGGACACGTAACTCTGATAAAACAGACTGAATCCACAAGATTTCTGCAGCTGCTGCGGCTAAAGATCTGTACTCTGCCTCTGTTGATGATCTTGCCACTGCTTGTTGTTTTTTAGAACTCCAAGACACCAAAGAGTTGCCCAGAAATACACAATATCCACTCACAGATTTCCTGTCATAGGGTGAAGTAGCCCAATCTGCATCTGAATATGCTTGCACAACAAGATCAGATGATGCCTTAAAGTGCAAACCAAGTTGTACTGTTCCTTTAACATACCTCAAGAGTCTTTTTACTGCCTGCCAATGCAAGTCAGTAGGTTGAGCCATGAACTGACTTAGAGTGTTAACACTGTATGCAATGTACGGCACGGTCGAGTTAAGTGCGAAGAGCACCAATAGCACTCCTATATAAAGTAGGATTCTTCATCAAGGGACCGAATGCGGAACTAGGGGCTTGTGTGTCACCATAGGAGTAGAACAAGCCTTCAAATTCTCCATTCCAAGTCTATGCAGTAATTGTGTGACATAATGTGCACGAGTTAAATACAAACCGGATGTATCCCCGTATGCCTCCACACCAAGAAAGTGACTTATTGATCCCAAGGACTTAAGAGCAAATTTTTGATTGAGTTTGTTTGATAAACAAGCGTATAGCGACTGAGAGTTACTGTGACTAAAATATCATCCACATAGATCAACACATACATAGTAACAACCGAATCTTTGAAAATAAATAAAGAAGAGTCTCGAAGTGGATTTTTAAAACTCATGCTCGGCAAGTGCTTTGTTTAAGTGTGGAGAACCAAGCTCTAGGGGCTGTTTTAATCCATACGGGGCTTTCTTTAAGTGACACACTTAAGATGGTTTGTCTGGATCAACAAAACCAGTAGGTTGTGGCATAAAAATATCCTCTTGCAGCTCTCCATTAAGGAAGGCATTATTCACATCAACCTGTTGTATGTCCCGCCCGATTGATCGCAATAGCCAACACAATTCTGATGGTTGCTGGTTTGATAACAGGACTAAAAGTCTCATGAAAGTCCACCCCATAGGACTGTTTGAAACCTTGAGCAACCAACCTTGCTTTATATTTATTAACTGTGCCATTTGGATTCAACTTCAACTTGAAGATCCATCTGTTGCCAATCAGTTTCTGATTGGAATGAGGGGGAACCAAATCCCAGGTTCCATTTCTTTGTAAAGCATCAAACTCAGACTTCATGGCATCCAACCATTGAGGCTGAGACAATGCATCAGACACAGTTGTAGGTTCTGGTGGAACAGAAGAAGATGACTGTGCCAGGTAAGAATAGGTTTTAGGTTTAAAAATTCCACTTTTGGACCTAGTTTGCATAGGATGACCTAGAATCACAGGTGGCGAAGAACTAGGAATAACTGGGAATGACTCAGAATTGGGAGAATCAGGAGTGAAATCAGAAGTAGGAGAAGGTGAAGAGTGAGAAGACTGATCATGCACAGAACCAGGGCTATGAATACTGGGAGAAGGAGTATGAGAACTGGAACTATTAGGAGAAGAAGGAGTGGATGCAGGATCACAAGGAGATGGAGATGTATGAGGAGGTACATCAGGTTGAAGTATAGAACTAGGAGTAGCAGTAGTTGTGAAATCCATAGGAAGAAAGTATGATACTTCAGTGGTTGATGGGAGAGATGAAGCATCTAGACCTGTGTATTTAGGGAAGCCAAGGGAGTAAGGAAATTCAGCTTCATTGAAGATAACATGCCTGGAAATATAGACACGGCCACTAGGATCTAGACATCTAAACCCCTTATGATTAGGACTAAAACCAATGAAAACACATTTTTGGGTATGGAAATCAAACTTATGCCTGTTATAAGGCCTCAAAAAAGGAAAGCAAGCACATCCAAAAACTCTCAAATTTGAGTAACTAGGTGATCTGTGAAACAGCTTTTCATAAGGAGACTGATCATCAAGAACTGGAGTAGGTAACATATTAATAAGATAAACAGCATGCTGAAAACTCTCCCACCAAAGATGAAGGGGCATTTTGCCTTGAGCTAACAGGGTTAGGCCTAATTCAGTGATATGCCTATGTTTTCTTTCAGCTTTTCCATTCTGTTCTTGAGTGTGGGGACAAGGGTGCCTAAAGATAACACCAGCATTTTTAAGGACAGGTTCAAACACTCTATACTCACCACCCCAATCAGACTGTACCATCTTTATTTTAGTATCAAATTGAGTTTCAACAAGTTTCTGGAAGTTAAAGAAAGCATTAAGTGCATCAGATTTGTTCTTTAAAGGGTAAATCCAAGTATATCTGGTGCAATCATCTATGAAGTGTATATAGTAAGTATATCCGTAAGTGATTTAACGGGAAGGTCCCCACGGATCGGTGTGTATTAGCTCAAATGGTTGAAGAACAAGAGCGATATCGATTTAGAGAAAGGTAGAGTATGATGTTTCCCATAAACACAAGCATCACAAAAATCCATTTCATTACTTAACCGAACATTACAATATTTCATAGCGATTTAAAGACTTTAAAAGATGGATGTCCTAGCCTCCTATGCCATAGGACATCACTTTTAGGGCTACCGACTTCACTAACATAAACCCTAGAAACGTACATTATGACTAATACGGAATTTGGATGCTTTGAGAGCCCGACTTGGAAGAGTTGTGACCGGATTGAAGGGAGCTCGGCTTGAAGAAGGAAAAAGCTGATAAAGACCATGGTGAACTCTACCTCTGAGAAGAATTCTGCCTGTGACTTTGTCCTTCACATAACAACCAACATTGTCAAATTCAACACTAACATGATTATCAGAGGTCAACTTAGATATGCTAACAAGACTTTTAGTAATATCAGGAACATGAAGGATATTTTTCAATTTAAGATCAGAAACAGGAGTGGGGAAATTAGTGGAACCAAGATGACTAATAGTAAGTTTGGAGCCATTACCTACACCCAATGTGTCTGATCCATTGTACTCTGTACTCAACTGAAGTTTACCAAGATCTGCAGTGACATGATTAGTGGCCCCAGAATCAGCATACCAATTAGGATCTGCAACAGACGCAAGACCAAAGAAAATAAGCAAAGCGGGGGGCGACGGACCACTAAACCTAACCCTGAAAACAGTGCCAGAAATCTGACAGACGTTTCCTGGTTTAAACGATCCTAACCGGCAGTGTACCGGGTCAAATTGTAGTGCTAGTATGGTGAATCAGAGTATCGTATCCACAGGGAACTTGGTAATTTCTTTTACGTGTGGTTAAACACCAAAGAGTCATTTATTAACTTGATCTAAATCGCAATTTTATAACACAGATCACTACTATTCTAGTCAACATAAAATAAATACGTAATTTAAAAGTTATTCTAATATAATATATATAGATATATAAATATATATAGATGTACATAAATTGTAAAGTATATATATAGATATAAATATATAGATACCAATATATTAAACAGATTTTTAGAGAACTGGCCAAAACTTATATAATTGGTTTATACGATCTTTTCGATTAATTGAAATGTGTTCGATCTCTCCTTTTATTTTAGGTCCAATTGAGTAAGTGAAACGGTGCACTCCTGAGGTAAACAATTCCTCCTCACACGAGCGTATGAAATTGTCATATGTCCATTGCATCAGTCCAAGGTCCACAACTGTTACGGTAAACGAATTAATCTGAACAGGTCCCGAGTACAAATCTACCTTTAGATAAAAAGGAGTCATTCCGTTCGTCAAACGGTCCATTTTATTTTAAAGGCTCCGGTTGTCAAAGCCGGACGATTTAACTTTCCGGTTTAAGTTTCAATTAAACTGATGATTTAACATTATTACGATCTCGAGTACAAATTATAATAAAATTCATTTCTCCCAAAACCAATTTACCCCCGGGTAGGAAATCGGATTCCGTTATCACGTTGTTCACACGGCCAATTTTACCCTCCGGTTTTTCTATCTTTTATTTCATATCCTGACTACGAGGCGTCAATTCATAATTAGATTATGAATTCCTCAGATCTATTAAATATGTCAATACGAATACGATCAAAATAGAAAAAGATTCAATTAACTCAATTTTAGTCATTTTAACTTAACAACATTTCTTTAACGAAAAGATCGAAATAAAACCGATTACATAGTTTTGGCCAGTATTATATTTAGCCTAAAAACATTATAACAACGAAAAATATAAAAACAAACATAAATACTGAAGAAAAGTTACCCGAATACGGCAGTTGATTCAGAAATCGTATTTTCCGGACATTACAACTTCTTTAGCAAAACCGACTTCCGAGATTTTCCCGAGCATTATAACGATACTAAAACTACATTATTACGGCATAAGGCCTTATTTACAAACTACTACTAAAAAAGAAAAGAAAAAGAGAGAGGAGAGGAGAATATATATATGATATGGTTTATATATATTTGGTACCCCCGACTCTGTTGAAATGAGACCTCTATTTATAGAAAAATCTTCCAAGGCCGGACCGGTCCGGTATTAGGCCGGCTCGGTCCGGACTAATGATGATCCCCACTAACTTGATCACTCCAGCATGTGCGTTGGAGATATTTATTTTTATATATAATTATTAAACTTCTAAAATTCATATCTCGAGTTCTGGACCTCCAAAAATTGCAAACGAAATGCCAAAATTAAGATCTCGAGAAACTCTACAACTTTCATGAAGGACTCTTCTCCAGATAACGCTTTCTTGATAACCTCGTGTTCCTCCGAAGCTTTTACGGGATTTTTATTAATCCAAATCGATTAGCCACTTGATCACTGTTTAAGTTGTAGACCTCCAATCTTCATAATTTAAATTGCATTGGAAAGCTCTTGGTAAAATCTACAACTTTTGTGAAGAACACTTTTTCTGAAAATATCATTTTGATGAGCCATTCGTTTGTCGAAGATATTTCTCTATTATTACTTATCCAGATTGGTTGGCCACTTATCCACTTAAGCTTTTCAATTGACCATTTAAGCCCGTGGCACTCTCTAAATCATTCCAGAGATATGATTATACTTCAATATGTCGATTCTCGGGGTCTCGGTTTATAAATCTGCAATAAAATACCACAAATACCCACGTAAATCTGACACGACACTCCGATTTACTAAAATCGGTACAAAATTACAACTTTTTATTATTTTTACTACTAACTACTCTAAATTATAAAGATTAACATTATATATCATAATTTCATATATTTTATATAGAATTCGTTGATAAAACATAATAATATAACGTATATTTAATCATATAAAAATAATACATCAAATTATTCCCCACTTAAATTTTTTGATCGTCCCCGAGCAAAAATAAGCGGTAATAAAAGATAGTATAATTTTTCAGATTATAATTTATATTGTCAATATTATAAATATATTATCTATCTTAATTTAAAATCTTAAGAAGACAGAAAGAGTATATAACTGAAATAACTTAAACATTAAATATTATTTAGATAAAATTATATATGTAATACTTAAGAAGTATAAATAAAATTTCAGAATTATTTTTTTATCGCAACTATTATGAAATTCTGGAATCGGAAACTCGGTAAAGTAGTTGACAAAAATGGCTTATAAAGTTCAAGATGTTGGTTAATCGGAAAAAAGAAAATCAAAAAGAGAAAGAGGCAAGTCGTACGTACCTACATCTTCATATTCTTGATCAAAAATAATCATCGATTAATAACACATTTTTTTTTTTTTTTTTTTTTTTTTCAAGATTAAGAACTAAAAGCGTGAGTGTGTGTAGAAAATCAAACTTACAGGCATTGCTTCATCAAGATTGATCGGAGTACTACTCTTTCGATCGAAAATTACAAGTCCGGTTTCCTTAAACTTGTAATAATTCCTGAGATCTTATGATTCAACTTTTCCTCTTTCAATTTATCTTGTGCCCTCATTCCCGGCAATAGGACATTTCGTGATAATACCCTAGTTTGGACTACTATCATCGTGCAAGGGAGCTTACTTACCTCATAGTGATATAGGATATTTCGTGATAATACCCTACTCACTCCAATCATTGGTAGCTACAACCGATTTGTTATTTTTATTTTTAAGTTGTTAATCACAGATAAGGAAGATACTTGATATTTGATTAATTCTGTGTAAATATGGTGCTTCGTTCTTAATTCTTTTATAGAATATTAATATATCCGAACTTATTACCAAAATCGACTATGTTGCAAGTGTCATGAGGTAAGATCGAATATACTACTATTTATCTAATCTTTCCAATCTCAGCATATACCAAAATTTAGCTTTTATGTCTCCATCTCTTTTTATAAGTACGTACAAACTTGCGGTATTTCAAGGAAATGTAGACCAAAATAGCTAAAGCTCGGTTTTTTAATCACAATTGACAATTTCGAGTGAGGTCTTGATCACTCTAATCAAGGCTGAGGTAGGTTATTTGGCTATAGTTATATTTTTGTGGTGTCAAAAATCAATAAACTTAATCCAATTCCAAACTCATAATTCATATTGACAATGATTCTAAAAAATTTTACTTATAAATATCAACATACTTATATAATTTTATAAAAACAATATCTAATATTAATTACTCAATTATATAAACTTAAAATCTTATTAAAATCTAAATTAGACATATAATATAATTATTTTTGACTATTTTTCGAAAATTTTAATGAATTTTCTAACCTAACTCTACTCCCCACTTACGAAGTGGCATCGTCCCGATGTTCAATGAGTAGTAAAGAAGTAGGTTCGAAAATAAAATTAAAATTATCTATTAACGTTATTATTTTGATTTTTATTTATGCGTATACTAATTATATCATTAAATTAAACAAACTTAAAAAACTAAGACATATATATTAAACAAGATATATTATTATAAACTTAAAAAGAAAAACTTAACTTAACTAAATTAACTTCAAACT
The DNA here is from genome assembly GCA_036785695.1 of Gentiana straminea. NCBI lineage: Eukaryota > Viridiplantae > Streptophyta > Magnoliopsida > Gentianales > Gentianaceae > Gentiana > Gentiana straminea. The sequence continues at coordinate 15,235,743 of JAVUPR010000497.1, read as the reverse complement.
TAATTTTTAACTTAACTTATTAAAACTTAAATAACACCAACAAACAACTCTCTATATAGTAGACGAACAACCCGGTGTATCAACCGGTAGCAAACCAAACCGACTATCTCTAGACGGAAAAATTTCATCCGTCTCCAGCTCTTCTACTCCATTCAGAAGAATACACAAACGTGATATCATCCATGAATTAGGCATAGGTTTCCCCCTACTACCTCTCGTGATCGCAAACTCCAATACTGTCCTTTGAATCAGAATCCCCCAACAAATACACCGAATGTCAAAGCATAAAGTAGAAGCATTTCGGTCTCAAATTAAACTTCCAAAATCCCGGGTGGGATAAACTCGAGAATTTATAAAATGCTTCCACGCCTTTAGGTGTGGAAGTAGAGCTCGTGTTGACATGTCGTGATTTGTATCAAAAAGCGGGAACGGACATTGGAACGACTCGTGTACTTTATTCAAATGATTAGAGGGATTTTGGAGTCCCCATTGCATTTCAAAGTGCGGCATCGTAATCGGTGGAATTTCAAAGATTTGATTGATAACGAGATGAAGAGAAGGGAACGGCCACTCCTCTTACTAGAACAATTTGAGTGATATCAATCATAGATGTCGTCATTAGTGCAGAATAAAATTCTCGCACTATTGAGACATTTATCCTACCTCTCGGTGTACTGACAAATTTTTTCCAACCAAAACTTCGAATGATAGTTTTTCCCCATTGATCAATCTTATCTAAATTTAAACATTTCTCCAATAGAATTGGAGAATTCGCAAATCGATTGTGTAAAATGATACTCTCATTGGAAGCTTGAGATTCCGGATGATCCGGTGTATGCGGCTCGTAAGAATTAACCGACGGTGAGGAGTGGTTCGACATTATATAAAAACAAAAGAAGGAAAGTTGAAGACAGTGAAAAGATGAGGAATGGTTTGCTTCTCCTTTACTTCCTTAAATAGATAAAAAAAACAAAAACTTACGTGTGTGCATTAGACGGACTCAAAAATGACTCAGCCTTCTGTTCTTCACGGCCCGGTCCGGGAAAATGCCGGCTCGGTCCGGCCTCATCCTACTTTTACGAGGGGACGAGAGGTAAAAGACAACTTGAGTTTTGTTTTTTTACTTCACGTGTGAAATTTTGGTGATCTTTTGAAGCAACTTGATTTTGTTACGAACGGATAAAACGACACATTATATTTTTCGAAAACGACTTAATACAAAAATTATTTTTGGGTTTTTTTATAGTTTTTATGAAAATGAAACCGATTTAAAATACAAACTAAATTTTTATAAACGACTGATAAAATCAAACTAAACGAAAAATGAAAACAAACCAATAGTTAAATGACAAAAGTCGAATGCAATGAAATGTGTAGTAAACATGTTTAATCAATCATTAAAATTCAATCTTCATCATAGTCTTCCTCCGGATCAACTTGAAAACTCGAACTCGGAAACGACTGAGAAGCTGATGCCTGAACTGTAGTCGTGGTCCTGACTGAACTATCAAGACCCATCGAACTCATGCCAGTCGTGACATGTGCAAACTCAGTGAATCCTCCCCAACTCGACATCGCTGGTCTCTGGAACACCGTCGAAAATACACATGTCCCACTAGATTGGCTTCCAAAAGGATATGACGATGGATGAAAGCTCGACGGTGGTGGAATAGGTGTTTCCCACTGTGGTAAGGTATAAGAAGCAGACTGACAAGGTGGATAGGCAGGATCATCAAAAGTAGGATTACGAAGCAACTGCTCGTTCCTTCTTAAACCTCTACGAATATCATCACACCACTGCCTAGTACTCTCAGCGAATAAAGCCACATTGGCTTGACCACGTGCAACATCTGTCACTAAAGATTGAAACATGTCATATGTGATAGTGTTGGAGAAAGGAGTTTGTTGAGGCCGACTAGAAAAAGATGGAAAAGAAGAAGATGTAAAAGCGGTGGAGCCGGGCCGAGTTTGACGTCTTCTAAGCAAAAAGCTAATACTACCATCCGGAAGACTAGTCAAACTAGGTCCAATCGATTTCCATCGACCCGGAGATAACTTGTCATTAGGCGGGAATGGTACTCCCAACCTACGACATAAATCGAGAGATAAAACAAGGGAAGTATAGATGACTCCCCGTCCGGCGATGACAATACTCTCAAAAATTCTTTTAAACATGACCTTTCCAACATCCACTCTAACATCATTTACCATTGCCCAAGCGATACAAACATCTTCCTTTCCAAAAGCGGTATGTTTACTAGAAGGATAGAGATTATGGCTAATAAATCTTTTAATTGCCCTCAAACCTCTAAAACGGTTCCCGTAATTAAACCGATTTTCAACCCACACCGCGGTCGGGTCAAAAACGATCCGGGCTCTCGGGGCGATCTGCCGCTCAAAACTAGCGGGATCATTTAAATTATAAACTACCCCGTAATCCTCCTCATCGGGAAAAACCTCAACTCCTAAGATTGCATTAATGACGGCGGGGTTAAAAGGAATATTTCGGCTCGTAAGGGTACGCTTTCCGACCGAGTAAGGCGTTCTTCGACAAAGTAGATAAAACCGAATAAAACTCGGCCTACTATAGTCGTGTTAATCTCCCCTTCCCTTCCCTTCTGGCTGCTAAATCTAACCACTGACGCTTTCTAAAGATATTTTTAACTTCATCACCTAAGTCATCCAAGTCTAATCCTTTTTCAACCAGAACATCACACTTACTATAAATTTTCTTATACGCTTTCTTAGCCTCAGGTGATGCGGTTCTTTCAAAGCTTACGGCTTCTTCCTCAGGTGATAAAATTACTGTGCCTACGACAGGAGTTGAAATTGGAATTTTTGATTTTCTCTTTTTAGAGACTCTAGTACTCGACTCAGCCATTCTACGATATTGGTAATGCCAATCAACAACAAAAGCAACAACAAAAACAACAAAAAATAAAAATGTCACAACACACTCAAAAATCAAAACAGTTGAAATTAATCTAAAAAATTATGAAAAATACGAAATTGACAACTAAATAAACTAGATTATACCTTATAGTGTAGAAAACGTTGAAAAGTAGGCCGGAAAAGTGTTAAAGTCGCCGGAATGAATGGAGCTTGTTTTTGACCCTTTTTTGAATTTTTCAATTTGTGTTGAAGAGAGGAGATGATAATGAGAAGAAATTAAGTAATGGTGTAGTGTGAGATGAAGTTTTGTGGAAGAAAAGTAAAAAATTTCGTAATGGTGGGGTTTGGTGTGTGGTGCGGCTGTAAAGAAAAAATTAGGGAAGAAGAAGAAGAAAAGAAGGGTCCCCGTCTTTTTTATGTTTTTAGACCCCGGACCGGTCCGGGTTAAGGCCGGATCGGTCCGTGCACAAATGTTTCTATTTTTGCGATTTTTTTTATTATTTTTTTTTATGATTTTTGAATAAAACTTATACAAATCCTAATAAAACTTAATTGATAATTTTTAAAACTTACTAAAAATAAAATTTGAAGGAACTTTTATAATTTTATAACAATTTCAAAAAATTTAATAAAATTTTTATAACACTTTAATAAAAAGCTTATAAAAGTTTAATAAATTTATATCAACTCTTATAAAACGTTTAAATTAAAACTAAAAAACAACTTTTATAAAACTTTTATAAAACCCCTCAAATTTCATAAAGATCCAATTTTATAAAATTCTCAGAAGTTATGCGAAAATTTTATAAAATAAAATAAAAGACTCGAAACTTAAGGGGTTCCTGATTCTTCGATTTCTAAATCTTCCAAAGTTCTGATATAACGCTCAATCAACCTAACTCCTAAAAACGAAGCATTTGAATTATCTCTCGGAATTCCATCGGGATTTTCGGATAACCACCTAATCGTTCCCTTCCTAACAATATTCAAACACTCATCCTGGGATTTGGTTGTGTTTTTCCCACAGCGTCCAACATGTTCACTTTTTCCACAGTTCTCGCATCTCATTAGAAACTTTGCCCTTCTTTTTATCGCACTTCTTGATGTTCCATTACATACTTCTCTCAATCGATCTCTCTCAACAATTTCTTGTTTTGTTCAAAAACTAAAGCTTCTATAGAAAACACGACATCTTTATCAAGGCCTAATTTCAAAAGTAAAATAAAAACTCCTATTCTATCTAAAAAAGACATCCAGGTTCTTTTACGTCTATCCGGTAAAAGACGAAAAGAGTTTAAACATAATTAAAATTACAGAAAAGTAGAGTAAAGATAGATAGCACCTGGTATTCGGCTGATTCCAGTTTCTCTGCTTTTCAGTTTTTCATTTTTCCTCTGCTTTTGTCGGGGGATCAATCAGTAGCATTATTTCTTCTTTCAGTGTGATTCCTTCTCCCTCCACAAATAACTTTACTCTGTGGCCATTGGCTATAAAAGTTGTATTTCCATCAGTTAGTCCAACAGCTCCAGTTTTGTAAACCCGTGTTACTTTAAATGGACTGTCCATCTAGATTTAAGCTTACCCGGAAACAACTTTAAACGTGAATTGTACAAAAGCACTCGATCACCTACATGGAACTCACGCTTAAAGATTCTCTTATCATGGAAAGACTTCGTGCGTTCCTTGTAGATTCGAGCGTTTTCATAAGAATCGAGACGAAATTCTTCTAGTTCGTCAATTGAAGCAATCTATGATCACCGACGGCCTTAGGATCGAAATTTAGAAATCTAATAGCCCGAAGGCTCGGTGTTCTAACTCAACCTGGGAGATGACATGACTTACCAAAGACTAGCTTATAGGGAGAACAACCAATTGGTGTTTTAAAAGCTGTTCTGTATGCCCATAACGCATCATCTAATTTGACTGCCCAGTTTTTACGATTTGAATCAACTGTTTTTTCCACGATTCTTTTGATCTCTCTATTTGACACCTCTACCTGACCACTGGTTTGCGGATGATAGGGCGTTCCTAGTTTATGCGTTACACCATATTTCTCAACTAACTTAGTAAATGGTCTATTACAAAAATGTGAACCTCTATCGCTAATGATCGCCCTCGGAATGCCATATCTAGTGAATATGTTCTTTTTAAGGAATCGTATGACAACCTTGGTATCATTAGTGGGAAGAGCTTCAGCTTCTACCCATTTTGAAACATAATCTACCATTACAAGAATAAATCTTTTTCCAAACGATATAGGAAAATGTCCCATGAAATCTATACCCCAAACATCAAATAACTCGCATTCTAAAATAGGTTGCATAGGCATTTCATGTTTTTTAGATACATTTCCCCATTTTTGACAAGATTCACAAGATTTAACATATTTATAAGCATCTTTATATAGTGTAGGCCAATAAAAACCACATTGTAAAACTTTAAAAGCAGTTTTCCATCCTCCATGATGACCTCCCCGCCTCACGATCATGACAAAACGATAAAATACTTAAAATTTCATTATCAGGCACACATTTTCTGATTATCCCATCCGAACATTTACGGAAAAGGTCTGGTTCCTCCCAGTAATAAAATTTTAAGTCGTAAAAGAATTTCTTTTTCTGTTGCCAAGTCCAATGAGACGGAATATAATCACAGGTTAAGTAATTAATGATATCTCCAAACCAAGGTGAAATTTCCTTAGAAGGAATTCTATTTTTTAATAACTGCATGGTTGAAGGAGTATCTATTCTAAATAGTTGTTCATCAGGAAATGAATCTTTAATTTCATTTCCTATCTCTTCCTCAGTTTCCATTCTACTTAGATGATCTGCTACTACATTTTCACTTCCTTTTTTATCTTTAATTTCAATATCAAATTCTTGAAGTAGGAGAATCCATCTAAGAAGACGTGGTTTCGCATCCTTCTTACTCAGTAAATACTTCAGAGCTGAATGGTCTGTGTAGACTATCACCTTAGAACCAACAATATAAGATCGAACTTATCTAAGGCAAAAATTACACCAACGCTTCTTTTTCTCGTAGTTGCATAATTAAGCCGAAATTTGTGTTTAATGTGTGGGATGCATAGTAAATAGCTTTGAGAATTTTGTTATACCTTTGACCTAAAACGACTCCTACAAATTTAAATCACTAGCATCACACATAATTTCAAAAGGTAAATTCCAGTCTGGTGCTACCAATACTGGTGCGGTAATCAACTTTGCTTTTAAGGTCTTAAATGCTTCCATACATTTACTATCAAAATTAAAAGATACTTCTTTTTCAAGCAAATGACTTAGAGGCTTTGCTATCTTTGAAAAATCTGCAATAAATCTCCTATAAAATCCTGCATGTCCAAGAAATCCTCTTAGAGTCCTTAGATTAACTGGTGGCGGTAATTTTTCAATCACCTCGACTTTAGCTTTATCAACTTCAATTCCTATTTCAGAGATTCTATGACCTAGAACAATTCCTTCTGATACCATTAAATGACATTTTTCCCAGTTTAGAACTAAATTGGTATCCTCACAACGTTGTAACACTCTTTCTAAGTGCGACAAACATTTACCAAAAGAATCTCCATAAACACTAAAGTCGTCCATAAAAATTTCTAAGAATTTCTCAACCATATCGAAAAATATAGACATCATACATCTTTGAAACGTAGCGGGAGCATTACATAAACCAAACGGCATTCTTTTATACGCAAAAGTTCCATAAGGACAAGTGAAAGTAGTCTTTTCCCTATCTCCCGCCGCAATGAAAATCAGTAAATAACCCGAATAACCATCTAAGAAACAAGTAATACTTATGACCACTTAAACGTTCCAACATTTGAACTATGAATGGAAGCGGATGATGATCTTTCTTAGTATGATCATTTAGTTTTCTAAAATCAATGCACATTCGATAACCCGTAATTTCCCTTGTTGGAATCCATTCATTCTTATCATTCTCTTTCACTGTGAAACCTCCTTTCTTTGGTACAACTTGAGTTGGACTTACCCATTCACTATCTGATATAGGAAAGATTATTCCCATTTCTAATAGCTTAATGACCTCTTTCTTAACGATTAACTTGTAAATTCGGGTTGAGGCGGCGTTGCGGTTGAATACAAGGTTTAGCATCTTCTTTCAAAATTATCTTATGAACACAAATCTCAGGGCTAATACCTCGAATATCGGCAACTGTCCATCCAAAAGCTTTCTTATGCTTTCTTAACATTCTTATTAATTGATCTTCTTGCTGCTCAGTTAAAGTTGATGAAATAATAATCGGTAATAGATTATCCGTTTCTAGAAAAGCATATTTCAGATTTAAAGGTAACGGTTTCAATTCCAGATTCTTCGGCGGATCTTCTATTGACGATTTAAGAACTGGTCCTTCTAGTTCTAACTCCAAATACTTATGCCATGGTGGCTTAAAAGTAAAGCTTCCTTTATCTAGAGAAAGGATTATCTCTTTCATTTCAATGTCTTCCTCATCTTCTTTATAGATAGACGAGTTAAGCATTCTTCTAATCTGTCTTCAAAAGTTGGTAACGATTATCATAGACGAATGAATATCTTCTATAAAAGAACATGATTACGGTGATGTATATGGATGGTTCATAGCTTTGAAAATATTGAAAGCAACTTCATCTTCATTGACTCTCAAAATTAACTCTCCTTTATGAACATCGATTAAAGTTCTTCCCGTAGCTAGAAATGGACGACCTAGAATAAGAGGCGCCGAATATCCTTCTTCCATTTCCATAACTACAAAATCTCTTGGAAAATAGAATTTGTCTACTTTAACCAAGTACATCCTTAATCATTCCTTTAGGGTACTTAATCGATCTATCTCGCCATTTGCGAGTCATTTCGATCTTAGTAAGCTTTCCTATGCCTAGCTTTTTATAATCCTCATAAGACATGAGATTTATACTAGCTCCAAGATCACATAAGACCTTCTTAAACAAATCCTCCAATTTCACATGGAATCGTAAAACTTCCAGGATCTTTCAGTTTAGGTGGTAACTTATGCTGCGCAAGAATTGCGAACATTCTTCATTTAGGCATATATTCTCATATTCCTCTTATTTTTTCTTATTTGATAGTATATCTCACAAAACTTTCCATAAGCCAGGTATATTAATCAGAGCTTCAATAACAGGGATATTAACATGAAGATGACGAAAAGTATCAAGGAAACGAGCATACTTCTTATCAGTTTTTGCCTTTTTGATTTGATCTTTAGGAGGGTAAGGTAAAGATTCTAAATCTATAACCTTTGGCTCCCTAGTCAATTTCTCTTTTCCTTTTTCCTTAAACCTTTGAGTATTACTTAGTCGCCATGTTTCAGGTTCTTGAATTTTTTCCTTTAAATTGTTCCCCGAATCAATCTCTACTTGATTTTTTCGGTTCTTCCCGTTTCTCATTTATTCTAACATGTTCCTTGAATAAATTCCTTAAATCCTTATCCATAGGGTCTTTCAAAATCCTAGGGATTTTTACCCAATTTTCACCTTCATTTTCAGGTTCCAAACTTCTATTCCTTTTCAAGAAATTATCTATAATTTCTTCTTCCTCGTCGATGAATTCAATTTCATCTTTAGTTTCATCATTCTTTCCATCTAAATCATTTTCTACTTCATTATTCCCAAAGTTTTCTACTCCATTGCTTCCACTAAGCTTCACTACTTCTCGTAACTACAACATTTACCTCTCTTGGGTTTCGTCGGTGTTGCTTGGTAATCCTCCCGGGGGTCTACTTGTTGTTACGTTCACCTTCCCTACTCAAATGATCTTCCATATTCCTCAATGAGGCTTCTATTGTTCTCATTCGGTATCATGTCCACTCATAGATGTTTTTATTGTACTCATATCTTTGGTGACTGAACCAATAGAAGTCATCATTGTTTCCATATTCTTAGCTTGAGTAGATACTACACCCATCACATTTTCCATTAGTTTTTCCCATTTTTCAACTCCTTCGCAGTTGAGTTGAACTCGAGTTACTTGGTATACTTTGAGTGGTATGTTGAGGATAGGATCTTGGTAATGATTGTAAATTCGATTAGATGTATTTTCTTGATAAACTTGGTTATTATTCCTATATGGGGATTTGGATATGGCGGTTGTCTGGCTTACTAGGGTTTTCGGACCATCGATAAGTAGGATGATCTCTTCTAATAGCATTAAACGAGTTTGAGTATGCATTGTTCAAATTCCTATCTTTCTTGAAGAAAACTCACCTCCTCTCTTGAATATCCCGTTGGTTCTTCACTCCCTAATGCCACATTATCATGACTTGAGTATTCATTTGGTGTACTATTTTCCGAATTTTGGTTCTTATTCTCGTTGTAAACCATCAAATTTCCTACTCAAATTCTCCAAGTGTGCTAGAACTTCCGTATTAGACGTACATTCTCCCGCAAAAGCTACTTTTCTGGTGCTAGAACCGGTTTCCCACATTCTGTTATTTTTGGAAATCTTTTCTATAGCATCGTAAACTGTTTGAGCTTCACTCATCATTAACGAACCACCACATGCATGATCTACATCCGCACGTGAGTCTTTTCTCAATTTACGACAGAAGAGTTGAATTTGCATATCTAAGGAATAACCATGATTGGGACAAGCTCTTAACAATTTTTTAAACCTTTCCCATGCATTCCCAAGAGTTTCCTCAGATCCTTGTCTAAAGTTAGCAACCTCGACTTTTAATTCCAAATTTCGTCCAGGAGTGAAATATTGTTTCAGAAATTCAGTTTGAATCTCCTCCCAACTAGTAAGTGAATGATGCGGAAGAGACATAAACCAATCTCGGGCTCGTCCTTTTAAAGAAAAAGGAAACATAGTCATTCTCGTTAATTCCTTATGAGCACCTTGACTTTTGGTCATGTATTGCACGATTCTTCAAAAAGATAGAGATGATGATGTGGATCTTCATCATCCTCTCCTAGGAATTGGGCTCTTGCGTCAATTAAACCAAAAAGATGAGACTTAATTTCGAAATTATTCGCTCCTTCATTAGGTAAAAGTATGGGATTATTAGTCTGGTTTCTCCTTACGGTTTGATCACAGATAGGTCTCGGGTTTGGCGGATTATTACGATTATTCTGGTTCCGATTTTGATTATTTCTATTATTATTATTATTATTATTATTAGGGTTAACAGGGTTTTGTCCATGCCCTTGAGCATGTTCCAGCCCTTGTTCAGGTGTTTCATCACTGATTTCAGCCATTCTCGTATTTTTGTTTGAAGATGATTCTTGGTCAGGATTTCCCTGACTAGTATGACCGCGTTTACTCTCTACTCTTAACTGCCTTTCGTAAGTGTTTATGTCAGGCTTATAAGGAGTGAGAGGGGCCTTACCACTTCTGGTCATCAACTAACGAAAATAGAAAATAACACGAAATTGATAGTAGTAAAAATTGGTAATTTTCCTAAAAGGTAACAACCAACGAAAAATAAAATAGAAATGAGATAAGAAAAGTGTTGACTTATTCTCGAGAATTTTAAGCTAATACAAGTAGTAACCACAGACACATGAAAAGAAATTAGCGACGTTCCCCGGCAACGGCGCCAAAGAGCTGACAGACCTAAACCTAACCTGAAAACAGTGCCAGAAATCTGACAGACGTTTCCTGGTTTAAACGATCCTAACCGGCAGTGTACCGGGTCAAACTGTAGTGCTAGTATGGTGAATCGGAGTATCGTATCCACGGGGAACTTGGTAATTTCTTTTACGTGTGGTTAAACACCAAAGAGTCATTATTAACTTGATCTAAATCGCAATTTTATAACACGATCACTACTATTCTAGTCAACATAAAATAAATACGTAATTTAAAAGTTATTCTAATATAATATATATAGATATATAAATATATATAGATGTACATAAATTGTAAAGTATATATATAGATATAAATATATAGATACCAATATATTAAACGATTTTTAGAGAACGGCCAAAACTTATATAATTGGTTTATACGATCTTTTCGATTAATTGAAATGTGTTCGATCTCTCCTTTTATTTTAGGTCCAATTGAGTAAGTGAAACGGTGCACTCCCGAGGTAAACAATTCCTCCTCACACGAGCGTATGAAATTGTCATATGTCCATTGCATCAGTCCAAGGTCCACAACTGTTACGGTAAACGAATTAATCTGAACAGGTCCCGAGTACAAATCTACCTTTAGATAAAAAGGAGTCATTCCGTTCGTCAAACGGTCCATTTTATTTTAAAGGCTCCGGTTGTCAAAGCCGGACGATTTAACTTTCCGGTTTAAGTTTCAATTAAACTGATGATTTAACATTATTACGATCTCGAGTACAAATTATAATAAAATTCATTTCTCCCAAAACCAATTTACCCCCGGGTAGGAAATCGGATTCCGTTATCACGTTGTTCACACGGCCAATTTTACCCTCCGGTTTTTCTATCTTTTATTTCATATCCTGACTATGAGGCGTCAATTCATAATTAGATTATGAATTCCTCAGATCTATTAAATATGTCAATACGAATACGATCAAAATAGAAAAAGATTCAATTAACTCAATTTTAGTCATTTTAACTTAACAACATTTCTTTAACGAAAAGATCGAAATAAAACCGATTACATAGTTTTGGCCAGTATTATATTTAGCCTAAAAACATTATAACAACGAAAAATATAAAAACAAACATAAATACTGAAGAAAAGTTACCCGAATACGGCAGTTGATTCAGAAATCGTATTTTCCGGACATTACAACTTCTTTAGCAAAACCGACTTCCGAGATTTTCCCGAGCATTATAACGATACTAAAACTACATTATTACGGCATAAGGCCTTATTTACAAACTACTACTAAAAAAGAAAAGAAAAAGAGAGAGGAGAGGAGAATATATATATGATATGGTTTATATATATTTGGTACCCCCGACTCGTTGAAATGAGGCCTCTATTTATAGAAAAATCTTCCAAGGCCGGACCGGTCCGGTATTAGGCCGGCTCGGTCCGGACTAATGATGATCCCCACTAACTTGATCACTCCAAAGATGTGCGTTGGAGATATTTATTTTTATATATAATTATTAAACTTCTAAAATTCATATCTCGAGTTCGGACCTCCAAAAATTGCAAACGAAATGCCAAAATTAAGATCTCGAGAAACTCTACAACTTTCATGAAGGACTCTTCTCCAGATAACGCTTTCTTGATAACCTCGTGTTCCTCCGAAGCTTTTACGGGATTTTTATTAATCCAAATCGATTAGCCACTTGATCACTTGTTTAAGTTGTAGACCTCCAATCTTCATAATTTAAATTGCATTGGAAAGCTCTTGGTAAAATCTACAACTTTTGTGAAGAACACTTTTTCGAAAATATCATTTTGATGAGCCATTCGTTTGTCGAAGATATTTCTCTATTATTACTTATCCAGATTGGTTGGCCACTTATCCACTTAAGCTTTTCAATTGACCATTTAAGCCCGTGGCACTCTCTAAATCATTCCAGAGATATGATTATACTTCAATATGTCGATTCTCGGGGTCTCGGTTTATAAATACGCAATAAAATACCACAAATACCCACGTAAATCTGACACGACACTCCGATTTACTAAAATCGGTACAAAATTACAACTTTTTATTATTTTTACTACTAACTACTCTAAATTATAAAGATTAACATTATATATCATAATTTCATATATTTTATATAGAATTCGTTGATAAAACATAATAATATAACGTATATTTAATCATATAAAAATAATACATCAGGGGCATTCTGACTTCCTTGACTGGATGCTGTAGGATTGTTGAAGTTCTGATCAAACCTATACCAACATTCCACCACTGTATGTCCAGTCTTATTACACAACTGACATGTAGCTCTAGAGGTGTTGTTGTTATTATATCCAGATCTACCTCTTCCTCTAGACCTTCCACATCTTGAATTCTGACCACCCCTGCCTCTATTCTGTCCTTGATTGTTGTAATTTCCTCTACCTCTTCCTTGATAGTTATCACCAGTCCTTACTGCAGCATTGGCTGATGCTTGAGACAGATCAAGATTAGCAGTGGGATTAAACCTTGCTATAAGTCTCTCATGAGTAATTAGCTGAGCCTGAACCTCTGGCCAAGATAGAGCCCCCATCCTTGATGTAAGATTAACAATAACTGACTCATATTCCTTGCCTAATCCTCCCAAAGTTGCCAGGATTAGCTCAGATCGAGTAATAGGGTAACCAGCAGCACTTAACTTATCTGAATATGTCTTCATCTGTGCCAAATAATCTGCCATAGTCTTTGATCCTTTTTCAGCTTTAGTTAAAGCATCCTTATATTCCAACATTTGAGCTTCACACTGATTATTGAATAATAGCTCCAATGTTGTCCAGATCTCATGTGAAGTAGTACATCCTACCACTTCAACAAGTGCTTGTTCTGTCATGGATGCCAAGAGCCAACCAGTCAACAAGGAATCCTTGGCCATGCATTCATCATATGCAGGGTTCACAGAAGTAAGCACAGATGATGTTAAATTAGGAATGCCCAAATACTGTGGTGGACACGGCAGAGTTCCAAACAAAAACGGTTCAAGTTTATGACCTCGTACAACAGGAAGAACACTAAATTTCCACAGTAGATAGTTGTTTCTATCTAGTTTGACAGAACATGCTTGATTGAGATTACCTCCAAGAGTATGAACTGGAGCTGCAAGAGGTGTAAGATTCATAGACGAGAACGGAGACCTTTGAGTCAGCAATGGTGAGCTAAGATTTGGCATAAATCCAGATGGGAAAGTACTATGCATGAATCCACTTGTAGGAGAAGCACTGTGCATGAACCCGATCGGAGAAGATGAGATTATGCCAGCTCCAACAGTAGCTGGGTTTTGATTTACTCCCATTTGTGTTGGATTCACTGAAATCTGGATGGAAGAGCTCACCGGAATCTGGGAGGAAGTACCATTACTCTGTGTAGTTTCTTGTTCGCCGGCGGACGATGGCGGAGTCGCCATTTATCAGTGCTCTGATACCAACTTAAAAGTAAAGAGGAAGATAGATTTTCATTGATATGTTTTTTCTACATACAAAACAGCAAGATATCTTAGCATATATGCTAGATATTGTTGTAACCAACTACACAAATCTCAAGACACAAAATAATCCAACGATTCTAGTTAACACAACACACTACACACTTGTACACTCTAAACAAGTGACATGTGTCAACACTATCCAAAACATTTATTTTACTTTTCATTGACAAACGATAAATGACATGTCGTCCCCGTCGGTTAGCTTTTGTACCGACTCTCAGAAGATTATAGGAAGTCTTGATTTTAATTTTTTTTACATTATATATATATATATATATATATATATATATATATATATATATATATATATGTGTGTTAAAGAATCAAGCGCTTACCGTTATACTAAAATCAATTGGTGTTAGTAAATGTGCTACTATATTTCCTTATATTATATCACGCCCCCTCAAGTGTGGCCTATAAGAAGGGAGAGAGGACCAACACTTGATTTTTTATTTTTGGAAGTGGGGGCCTATAAGAAGAGAGTGGGCCCAACACTTGATTTTTTTTTTTGGAAGTGGGGGCCTATAAGAAGAGAGTGGGCCCAACACTTGTGTTTTTTTTTTTTTTTTTTCCGTTTTTAATTGTGTTGGAAGCGAGGTTTGAACTCAGGATTTTATGCTCTGATATCATGTTAAAGAATCAAGCGCTTACCGTTGTATTAAAACCAATTGGTGTTAGTAAAGGTGCTATTATATTTCCTTATATTATATCAATATATATATAAGGAAAAGAATGTTTGGAAAAAATTAAAAAAATACTGATGCAAAAAACGTTTAAATTTGAACGTAATTTACCAATTGGTTTTAGTACAATGGTAAACTCACCATCTTTAATATGGTAGCAGAGCCATATGTCACGTGATCAAACCCTGGTTGGATTATTTTAAAAAAAAATGTTTATTTTGGCGAGAAAAAAAATAACGATGCAAAAAGTGTTTAATGTTGTGTGTTTAATTTTTAACGTTAGATATATAAGAAGATGTGTCCACGGGGCAGGCCAACTAAAACACGGCCTAGGGCCCTTCTTAAAATTCACATTTTTAACGGCATAAGTTTTTATATGTTAGCGCTATATTTTAAATCCATTTTATATTCAAACTGAAAAAAATTTGGAAAAATTAGGTATAAGTCCACTTTTTTCTCCTTAATTAAGCATTAATCCACATATAATTTCAGTTGCAATAAGGACAAATAATTTCAGTCAGACTAAATTACCCCTAATATCATCCGAGAAATCAACGCACCCATCTTTCCCATTAGTAACCAACCCATCTGAAATCATCACTGTCCAAGCTAACACCGCTACTACTATCCGACTCAACTGTCGCCACCGCCGTCGGAGAATTCTGATCCTTTTATGAATTCTGTACCCCGGTCTCCCTCGGTTGGTAGTTCCACCAGTGAGCAGTTATATGTTGGAAATGAAGACAATGAAATGGTTTGTGAGCTTAACTATGCTATGAAATAACACTTGATTTTCATCATGTTGCTTTTTGGGATAAAGGTTCGTTGGATTGTTTGATTGGATTGGATTAGGAACGAAATAAGTTGTTTGATTGAGGTTTGGTAATTTAATACATTGATGTCGTTTTTGCTTAGTATAGTCGAATAGGATTCTGCTTAGTATGCCTTATATGAGCCAAATATGATATTGTGTCCTTTGAATTGAGCCTTAAATGTGTGTCTTGAAGTATTCACTTGAATTAAGCCTTAAATGAGCCTGATACTGTTTACTGATACTGATATTGCTTACTGATACTGATACTATATGCCTTATATAATACTGTTAGTGATATTGTATGCCTTATATGAGCCAGATATGATATTGTGTCCCTTGAATTAAGCCTTAAATGAGCCAGATATGTGTGCCTTGAAGTAGTCACTTGAATTAAGCCTTAAATGAGCCTGATACTGATACTGATACTGTGTTAGTGTAAATGTTGCGATTAAATTCGGCTTTCAAATTCTACGTCGAAAAGGTATCAAATGAGGTCTCAAAATGAAGATAAAAAAATATAAATTTTGGTGAAACAATTTTGATGATCGGTGTTCTAAATCAAAAGTTACGGTCGCTTATAAGAAAAACGCTCCAGTTAATGCAAATATTTTTTCATCTTTCAAAATTTACGTCGGAAGGGTATCGTATTTGGACTCAAATTAAAGAGCAAAAAAAAATATGAATTTTGATGAAAAAATTTCGATGATCAGAGTTATAAATCAAAAGTTACGGATGTTTGAAAAAAAAAAAAACAAACAAACAACACCAAACCTGAAGGAAGCCGAATAAACTGAAGACATGCGCGCGTCCCTCTTAAAAGGGTATTCTTGTCCGTCTGAAATTGTTTATCCTTTTTGCAACTAAAAAAATAGTATGTCCTATTTATTTATTTTGTAATCATTTCTGTCTTTTTCCCCGATCTCCCAAAAAATTTAATATCTAAATCAGTACAAATATTTGGTTAAATTTTTTTTTTGTTTATAAAGACCACTCCACAACTTAAATAGATATTTATGACACAATAAAAAACGATTGGCCGAAAGGAAAAAAAATTTATTGGACAAATTAACTCCATTTCTCGCAAGCTGTTCGCAGGACCATGAAGTTGAAAATAGCTTGGCATAGATAGGTGTTTCATATTGTAATTTACTATGTATACTATAAAGTCCCACATAGGAAAATAGTAGAATGTCCACCCCTATATAAGTGTGAGACATAAAGGTCTTGTCAACTCAGGTTAGCCATTTTAGACCAAGCGAGGACGATGGTCTAAGCAGTTGATCGAACAGACATTTATGACTCATTTAGCGCTACCAGGCCCGGGGTCTGGAGGCGTTACAGAATGGTATCAGAGCCGACTATTAGACGGAACTATACGCTGCACCGTACAATAAGACGGTGTAAGGATGACCCTAGTTACCTCTGGTAGGGACGATCCGGGAACAGTCTTGGCCATCCTGACGAGGACGCCACTCCCTTATAAAATGGGGAGAATGTAAAGTCCCACATAGGAAAAATATTAGAATGCTAACCCCCATATAAGTTATAAGTGTTTGAACTAGTGGGCGTGTGTTGTACATACGTTTTTTTTCCATTTTCACGAAGATCCGGTTTATACCAAATTAACTCCATTTCTCTTTTATCAATGTGTCATTTGTTTTCAATTCCTTGATGCGAAGGGAACTCAATTTACGCGTTTTTTTTCCTAATAACCCCAATATCCGGGTAATTCTTATATGGTTATTCCATTTGTAGAGTAGACATATGTGGATAAATTAAAATCACACATTTTGAATTTGATTTAGAACTGTATGATTCAGATTCATCCACATTTGTTTAGTAACTAGGGAAGAATTTCCCCCAATATCCTTGAGACTCGCTATGTTCGCGGTCGTTAGGCCCAAGGAAGAAATTCCTTGGATTGTTTGACAAAATCCGGTCAATGTATTTCGTATATCCCATTCACAATACATAGGTACAATATATATA
Organism: Gentiana straminea; assembly: GCA_036785695.1. NCBI lineage: Eukaryota > Viridiplantae > Streptophyta > Magnoliopsida > Gentianales > Gentianaceae > Gentiana > Gentiana straminea. The sequence goes on along the minus strand of JAVUPR010000497.1, from coordinate 15,218,275 downwards.
GTCATCTTTAAGGCTTCTAGGGCTAGTCGTAATTACCAATCTATCCTTTCTAATTACATAGTAAATAATATATCAGTCAATATCGTAATACCCCCCCCCCTCAAGTAGGAGCATGAAGATCCCGAACGCCCAACTTGCGTAGTAAAAACTCGAATTGCTGTCGTCCCAATGCCTTGGTAAAAATATCCGCCAACTGGTGCTTCGTAGGAACATAAGACGGAAGAATCAAACCATCCGTGATGGCATCACGTACGAAATGACAGTCGGCCTCTATATGCTTCGTACGTTCATGAAAAACAGGGTTCTGAGCTATATATAACGCAGACTGACTATCACAGAAAAGTCGAATCCCAGGGGGGTGCCGAACGCTAAGGTCGGCAAGTAATTGCTTCAGCCACTTCAGTTCACACATCAGAGAAGCCATTGACCGATATTCGGCTTCAGTGGATGAGTGAGACACCGTGGTCTGTTTCTTGGACTTCCAGGAGATAGGAGAAAGACCAAGAAACATGAACCACCCACTTAGGGATCGTCGAGTAATAGGGCAACTATCAGAACGTAGCAGTATACCCTGCCCAGGGTGTTTCTTCAAATAACGAACTAGACGCAATGCGGCATCCCAATGTTCAATCCTCGGAGCCTGCATAAACTGAGATAAAACATGAACCGAATAAGCCAAATCAGGCCGGGTGACGCCAAGATAGATAAGGCGTCCAACAAGACGCCGATATGACGTCGGATCAGTCAACAAAGGCCCAGTCACAAGCGCCAACTTATGATTCTGTTCGATAGGAAAATCTGCAGGTTTGCACCCAAGTAAGCCAGCCTCATGTATGATATCGAGTGCATATTTCCGGTGATTTACGAAAATTCCATCTGTGTTCCTCGCGACCTCGATCCCAAGAAAATATTTAAGAGCCCCAAGATCCTTCATCTTAAAACATTGCCCAAGATACGATTTAAAAATCGTCATCGCCGCTTTATCATTCCCTGCAATGATCATATCATCGACATAGACGAGCACCACGAGCTGAATCCCATCACGAGCCAAAGTAAACGACGAGTAGTCAGAATAAGATTGACGAAAGCCATAATCACGCAAATCTGAGGCAAGCTTTGCAAACCAACACCGAGGTGCCTGCTTCAATCCGTACAATGATTTGCGCATCTTGCAAACCAAGTTTGATCCCGACCTGTCAAACCCGGGAGGTATCTTCATATAGATCTCCTCGTCCAAGTCTCCATGCAAAAAGGCGTTGTGGACATCCATCTGATGAATGTCCCATCGTTTCACGGCGGCAACACTAAGGAAAGTTTGAATCGTAACCATTTTCGCCACAGAAGCGCAAGTCTCCGTGTAATCGATACCTTCTTCTTGGTGATGCCCAAATGCCACTAACCGGGCTTTTAGGCGTTTCAGAGTCCCGTGCTCGTCATATTTCTCTGTATAGACCCACTTACTCCCCAATGCCTTTTTCCCGGGGGGAAGGGGTTGCAAAACCCAAGTACCCTGATCCTCGAGTGCCTGAATCTCCTCTGACATGGCTTTACGCCACCTTTCATGTTTCATAGCCTCCTTAAATGATTTAGGAGGATTACCCACTGTAATGGATGCAAGGTACTTGCAATGCTTATCAGAAAACATATCATAATTAATGTAATGCATAAGAGGATACGGAGTACCTAAAGAGGCTGACGGAGCGGAAAAGCGTGGAAGATGACTTTTCTAATCAATCAACGTGTGCGTCACAAAATCTTGAAAACGTGAATTCGGTATCCGCTGTCGTTTACCCCGACCCAATTCTTCAGTACCGTCACCAAGATGTCAAGGTTGTGGTGACGGTGCTATATTACTCCCAGTATCACCTGTTTCAGCTATCACGTCGGTCCCCCCCAACCGGAGGATCCGGCAAGGATGGATCCGCAGGAGGAGAGGGATCGAACCCCTGATCCGTAATGCCAACATCGTCAAATAATGGGTAAGGGACTACAGATGGTTCGCTATCGGTCGGTTGGGAAAAAGGAAACACATGTTCAAAAAATTTAACATCCCTAGAGACAAAAATCTCCTCCGTATCTAAATTATACAAGGTCCACCCCTTTTTCGCGAAAGGGTATCCAAGAAAAACACACTTACGACTTCGGCTGGCAAACTTATTCGTGTGGCGATGATCATGGGCATAACATAAACATCCTAAAATTCGAAGCATTGAGAGGTCCGGTTTTTTCCCAAAAAGACTCTTATAAGGCGTCTTAAAATTCAAAACACTAGACGGTGTTCGGTTAATTATATAAGCCGCAGCCATAACACATTCCCCTCAAAACTTAAGCGGCAAATGTCCATCAAACCGTAATGCACGTGAAACATTAAGAATGTGTTGATGTTTTCGTTCTACCCGACCGTTCTGTTGAGGAGTACTAACACAAGACGTTTCAAAGATGATACCTTCTTTACGAAAATAAGGAAGCAAAGGTCTAAATTCTGTTCTATTATCACTACGAACCCGTTTAATGGTAACCTCGAACTGACGAGAAACTAAAACAATGAAATCCAAGAAAGCAAATTCGACTTCCATTTTATTCAATAATAAATAAATCCAAACCGAACGAGAATAGTCATCAACAATAGTAAAAAAATACGTCGCACCACATGTCGATGGTACACTATAAGGCCCCCACAAATCACAATGTATCAACTCAAAAATACGACTAGCTTTATTCTCACTATGGGGGAAAGGTTTAGGGGTCTGCTTTGCCCGAAAGCAAATATCACATCCATCTTTATTTAAATTTTCAGAAATGGAAATGTTAGGAACCTGCCGAAGGACCTTTTCTGAAGGGTGTCCCAAACGTCGGTACCACAAATCCACAGTCTCCGCACCATCAATGGCCAGAACCTGAGCCTGTGGAACGCCCACAAACCAAAAAAGTCCATCCACACGCTCACCCAGTCCAATCAGCGTCCTCGTCACTCGGTCCTGCATAATACATAAACGATCGGTGAGCTGCATCATACAATTATGATCGTCCAAAAATTGTGATGCCGAAATCAAGTTACCATTTAATTCTGGTACATATAAAACATTCAAAAGTCGTAAATTTCCCGATAAAATAACCGTTCCCGAATGAGTTGCATACGAGGAGCGTCCATCTGGTAAGCCAATCGGACAATCATTTATCGGTCGTAGTTGTACAAATAAAGTTCGGTCGCCTGACACGTGGTGGGTTGCTCCGGTGTCAATAATCCACGAGTATTTATTAGTGAAACGATCACGCAATTTAGAAGACAAAACCGAACTGATTGCGAGCTGAGTCGAACCAGATGGCCCACCTTTATTTCCATGTACCTGTCCAGCGTTAACTTGAGTCACCCTGACCCTAGGGGCTGCTACCGTTGGTCCTCCATGAAAAGCTCTACTCTAATCGGTGAAGCCATGTAATTGGAGGGAAATGTCCTCATCGTCGCTGGTGCTGTTGCGGTAGGAACTGAGCTTCCCGCCGTCGTCCATGGTCTTCTCCTAGTGCTTGTTGTCCGCCTGAAGCCGGAAACCTAGCTTTCCATCTGGGTCCGGCGTCTGAAAACCACCGGAGTCGCCACGCAAGTTGTCTTTTTGCGTCAAAGTCTGATAAGGCTGATCAAGCTCCTGTATTCTTCCAATCGCTGCCATCGTCGAGGCTGCTCCAAGCTTGAAGATGACCGAATTTTTTTTTTCTTGATTGAAGAAACAGAAATTGAAAAGTATGGATTAATCAATTAATCCACACTAGCAATTCGAAACGAAAATTTGATGTGCTAAGAGCCCTTATGAAAAGATCATACTTCCCGTCAATGTCATCAGCTACAATTCTTCAGCCGAGTTCTTTGGTGCAGCAATTACCTTTTATATATAGTCACCTTTAAGGCTTCTAGGCCTAGTCGTAATTACCAATCTATCCTTTCTAATTACATAGTAAATAATATATCAGTCAATATCGTAATATTTTTCCCTTTATTCATGCTAGACCTGATCCCTTGAGGGAGACAAATCTTTGGAAACAACTTTTCCACTTAAGTGGATCTACCTTGGATGGTTACGAGATATTCTTATGATATTTCGAATAAAGCGGAGAAAGGGTGCGAAGATGTTGTCTAAGTAGAAGAATGGGTTTGTTCAATAACAATATTGATCTTTGGTAACCATTTTACGTGGTGCAACAAAGGAGGTTGGACTCGTTTTATACAACAAAATTGAGGAAGCATCCCACATAACCCAAATCCCCCGGGACGTCCTTTCCGGAGAAGACCTGTATTTTTTACATTAATTATTTAAAAATTTTACACAATAATATCTACTAACTGGTCCTCTAATTTTTTGAAATATTAACCCTTGACCTACAACCATACTTTAATTTTTAAAATCAATACTTATAGACTTGTAATACAATGTGTCGTTCTCGATCCCCAACCCGTGTCGCAGAATTCTTGGAGCCGCCCCTGGATGCAGATTATGTGTATAATGTATAAAATGCAGATTATGCTATCATACTCTGATTGCGATGTATTTTAGGTGGAACTGAAAGGTTTAAATTCGTAAAATTCAAATTTGTCATCATTTATTATTATTTACAGATTCCAGTGCTGATGCTTCAACTTAAACGATATGTGAAACCCCGACTTCTTGTGTGTTATCATTTAAGGGTATATCCGTCTTTTTGGGATTAAGTTTTCATTTCCTAGCATCTTAAAGGCTAATTAATCTTTTCTTGGCCTCCAAATTGCCTTAAAACTGACCTAAACTCAGACAAACCAATAAAAAGCCTTCGTATAGCCCAAGACGTCATAGAATTCGCATTTTTCTAGTTTTCAGAAAAGGCTCAGCCCCTGTCCCGGACCCTCACCCGAGAAAGCACCCCATACTTACTACTTAGTCTTTGGGAGCTTATGCTGGCTTTTTTCGGTTCGTCTAGCATGTCACAACACTGATTTCGAAGCAGTTTAAGGCTTAGATTCATCTTTTAAAGGTAAGATCTAACCTTTCGTAGTAGTTATTGGCTTTGATCATAATTAGGTTAGATTTCGAAGGGTAATCGTTGTTAGATTCAAAATTTGTTTGTAGATTCACGTAAGATTTGAAAGTTTGTTGATGTCCGGCTCATAGGTTTGGCTCATCTTTAAGGTAAGAAATTTTTCTTATCAAAAAGGTACTTTTGGGTTTTAAAGATTGTGTTTTTTAGTTGTTTTGAATACTGCTGTTTGTTAAAGTGCTCGAAACTAGACATGACTATATTTTTCCGGGTATCTGTTAAGTCTGAAAGTGGTCATGAGGCCAAGTCTGGGTCGCTTTCCCGGCACCTCAACTGGGAAAACGCATGGGCTGAGCTCCAGAAATTGTTTATGGTCTGTTCTGTGACATAAACTATGTTTTCAGCAAGCTATTATGTTGCCTAAGTATTATTCAGAAATCTGTTTTACGTGAGTAATGGAGATATGATGAGAGTTCGGTATTGCTATGGTATTGGTATGCTCACGAAGAATGGAATATGAACTTTAACATAAACTTATATGCTTTATGTGCTCTCACTTTTTTTATAAATAGTGACCGTGCGATGTACTGAACAGATTACAATGGGTATTCGTATTGCCTTTGTCATTTTTAAGGCAATGTACCAAGCGAGGTTTTAGTGACCCCACGTTGGACGTATGACTAGTCGTGTTCCCCGTGTTGCAGCATGCCCTCAAGTTAAGCAATTAGTGATATGTAACAAAACATGAATACAAAAGGCAAGACAATAACATGACAAGAACTCGAATAAGTTAGGTAAGTAATTAGCAAAGCGACCAAGTAAGTGCAAGACGAACTGAACGTAGTTAATAGGTCATGTTTCCTATGCATTGCTCAAGCTATGTTTTAGAAGGAATTTTCCTATGGTTCAAGATTAAGTTTTTAAAGATGCTTTATGTATTTATGAAGTTAAGCTTTCAACTGTTTTGTAAACTAGATTCATGTCACGTCTCTCGGCATCTGACAAACACGAACCTCTCTTTTGATTTTCTTTCTCCTTACTAACCATTCGGTCGGTGCCAACTTCTTTATTTGGAATAAGAAGATATGCATGTTAGAGACGAGTTGAATGATGAGTATGGAGAGCAAGCTTGGGAATGAAGTATTGGAGTTTTTTTTGTTTGTGTTTAAGTAGTTTCCTTTTTAGTCAATGTTATGACGGATCGATCAAGAAGTGATAGTGATTGTGAGTAAAGATAAACAATTAACAAGTAAACAAACACATAAACAAGAAGAACACAAATTTAACGTGGTTTTCGGTAAAGTGCCGACTACTCCACGGACAGACGAGGATTATTTTATTATCACAAGAAATTTACAAGTTACAATTAATAGAGACGGTATTTATAACCTTGGGAATCAAATCCTAACCGACTAAACAGCCAAACCAAATAATGACTGAAATACTCCAGAAGTAACTTTATCCAAACCGGAAAACGATGCAGACGTGTTCCCCAAGTATCACTGTGAACCAACTCAGCAGATGATCAGTCTGCTGACTTCACTCAGCAGAACACCAGACTTCAGCAGATACCTTCAGGCCCTACTGACCACCATAGTTTCCACATAGAATTTTCATCAAAGACTACACTCCTGCTGAGTATAACCCGATTTTCAATAGATGACCAGATTCTATACCCTTTTACTCCATCTCCATATCCAAAAAATACTCCCTTCTTGGCTCTAGGTTCTAGTTTACCCTCATTGATATGTTTGTAGACCGTGCTTCCAAAAACCCTTAGACTAGAGTAGACTGTTGACTTTCCTGACCAAACCTCAAGTGGTGTTTTGAGTTTGATCCCAGTGTGAGGCCCCCTATTGATTAAGTAGCATGCTGTGATAACAGCCTCTGCCCAAAATCTTCTTGTCAGACCAGAATTAGAGAGCATGCACCTTGCCCTCTCCAGAAGAGTTTGATTCATTCTTTCTGCAACACCATTCTGCTGTGGAGTGTCTTTGACAGTATAGTGCCTAGCAATGCCTTCATTATTGCAAAATTCATCAAACTCAGACCAACAGAATTCCAGTCCATTATCATTTCTAAGTCTATTGATCTTCTTCCTTGTCTGATTCTCAACCAAAGCCTTCCACTGCTTGAAGCGTTTGATTGCATCACTCTTGTGCTTCATCATAACTACCCAAACCATCATTGAGTAATCATCTATAAAGGACATAAAATACATGTGACTCCACCCTTGAAGGTCCCCAACAATCAGAATGGACATAATCAAGTATCCCTTTTGTGATGTGAATTGCTTTTGGGAACTTGCTCCTATTTAGCTTCCCAAACACAGTGCTCACAAAATTACAGCTCCTTAACCTTATGTTCCCCAAGTAGATCAGACTTAGACAGAGTTTGCATCCCTCTTTCACCCATATGACCCAATCTCATATGCCACAACTTGGTCAGTTGTGACTGGTGAACTTCTGATTATGCCACGGCAGCAGAACCTGATACAGTAGACCCTTGTAAGATGTACAATGTCCCATGTTTGATACCCTTCAGAATCACAATTGAACCCTCATAGACATTCACCACTCCACTTTCACCCCTGAACTTGAACCATTTGTTGTCTAGTAGACTAAGTGACATTAAATTCTTGGTCATATGTGGAACATGTCTAACCTCATACAGTGTGCATAATTTACCATCATGTGTCCTCAACTGAACAGATCCAATCCCAACTATTTTGCAGACCTTATTGTTAGCCATTAACAATATAGCCCCCATCTACCTACTGATAAGTTGAAAACCACTCCATGTTTGGACACACATGATAAGATGCCCCAGTGTCCAGAATCCACACATCTTTGTGCCCTGCTGACTCTGAAACTGCTAGGGCTAGATCTTCTTCAGAGTTGGTGTTTTGTTCTGCCAAAGCAACAGTACCCTGCTGAGCACCATGCTGCTTCTTTCTGTTTGGACATTCATTTTACCAATGTCCCTGATCCTTGCAGTAGTTACAGACATCCTTAGCTTTAGGACCTTTGGAAGATCTCTTGGATTTCTTCTTTCAGAATTTCCTAATTCTCTGCTGACTCCACTAGCCACCAATCCAGCTGACTAACTGTCTATCCCAGAACTAGATGCCTTATGGCGTAGCTCTCGAGCATGGAGTGATGATCTCACATCCTCCAATGACACCGAGTCCTTCCCAACAATAAAGGACTACACAATGTTCTCACATGATGCAGGCAATGACACAAGCAGGATCAATGTTGCATCCTTATCTTCAATCTTCACATCAATATTCCTTAGGTCAAGCAATATTGTGTTCAGCATCTAAATGATCCTTCAGCTGAGTGCCCACATGCATCCTTAGGCTGAACATATGTTGTTTCAATAACAACTTGTTGGTTAGAGACTTTGTCATGTACAAACTCTCAAGCTTGGACCAAAGCTTCTCTGTTGTGTCCTCTTCAGCAACCTCTATGATACTATCATCTGACAAGCACAACACAATTGTTGAATGTGCTTTCTCCTCCAGACTGGTTCTCTCAGCAACACTTCATTGTGTTGATTTTAGACAAGGGACCCTATAATCCTTATTGTTTCAACAAAGCATGCATCTTGATCTGCCACAGACTAAAATTGTTTCTTCCTGTAAACTTGTCAATCTTGACGTTTAAAGCAGAAATCTTCTCACCAGAAAAGCTTGCGTAGATCCCAAATCTTAGCGTCAATTATGACCTTGCTGCCAATCTGCCTTGCTTAAAACAGATAAACAGATTTCTTGATGAACCTGGACACTCTGATACCAGTTTGTTATGACGGCTCGATCAATAAGTGATGGTGATTGTGAGTAAAGATAATCAATTAACAAGTAAACAAACACAGAAACAAGAAGAACATAGATTTAATGTGGTTTCCGGAAATGTGCCGACTACTCCACGGACAAATAAGGATTATTTTATTATCACGAGAAAGTTACAAGTTACAATTAATAGAGACGGTATTTATAGTCTTAGGAATCAAACTCTAACCGACTAAACAGCCAACCAGATAATGACTGAAATACTCTAGAAGTAAGTTTATCCAAACCAGAAAACCATGCCGACGTGTTCCCCAAGTATCACTAAGAAACAACTCAGCAGACCATGCTCAACAGATGATCAGTCTGCTGACTTCACTCAGCAGAACACCAGACTTCAGCAGATACCTCCAGGCAGTGGCGAATCCAGAATTTTTTTCCAATGGGGTCACCGGGCCGTAAAACTACATTTTTAATCCAAAAAATTGTTTCAGTAGGGTCACAGGAGCTTAAAATACATTTTTTATCAATAAAATGACACTTTTTAATAACAAAATTAAATCGTTTTATTATTAAAAAAAATTCCCCGGATCTCAGGGGGGTCACGTAACCCCCCTAGGTACACATAGATCCGTCACTGCCTCCAGGCCCTGCTGACCACCATAGTTTCCACACAGACTCAACAGAGTATCATACTCTGCTGACCAACCTCAATCAGCATAGTTTAAGTCACCATTACAGTCAAGTTGAGTTGTAATAAATGTTAGGAGTTATTATTCAGTTAGGTTAGTTAGTGGAAGGCTTTAAGGGCCAGTTTCACGAGTCTCTTATATGTTTCTTTTCTTCCACGCGTTTTTTAATTACTTTGATATGAAATGAGACTTACGTGCGATTTAGGGTTTATTCCAAATATCAAAAGTAGCAAACGTTTTTTTTTTCCAAGACTCGATATCCGGAAACGAGATATTACACGATATATAAACATTGATGCATATATGTGCACGATATTCGTAGAACAGTCTTTCTGCCTACATTGTTATTCTCTACGCTTCAAAAGCTAGAAGCAAGAATTCGTTTAATTTTAAGCAATTTATTTGAAGATAAACATGTAGGAAAAAGCAAGTCTTCCAAGTATATATTGCATTTATATATAGTTCTCATGCCAGAATTTTACTTTTCCTTTTAAAGATTACCAACAAAAAAGCTATGGAAGTTGTTTCAAAGAAAACTTTGGCAGGTACAGTTGTTTCACTTGTTTGGATATATATAAAGAATAAAGATAAGATTCACGCACCTAGTTTCAGAATCTTCTTAACTTTTAGTTAGTTTATTACCTCATACTCTTGACTTTGATGTTCCAAGCGAATTGAAAAGGTAATTCGGGCGCAAGCTATGGAACTTACAGGTGTCGCTAGTGGTCCCCGGCCATGAACAAAGCTTACTAGAGATTTTATGGTGCGGCGGTCGTAGGAAGGTTATACCAAATGACATACATTAGAGCTTCTTATTTTTACTTTTTTTTACGTAATACACTTTTATCGTGTATGAGATTAAAAATGAATGATTGTAATTAATATATGTCACTTAGCACAACCTTCATACAACGCCTGTATTATAAATTTTTCCAAAGTTTACGGGTTAAAAAACTTGAATGTCTGTTTAGTCTAGCTACAGTGTGGGGTTTGAATCATGTATAGAGACCGGTTGTTTTTAGCAAATAGTTTTATAGATAGCTGAGTATATTGAATCATTGAGGCATATATTTCGATTAATATTCTCCACTAATGCTAGCTAGGTATGATGAGATGGTAAAAGATTTTGTGTTGGGTTCAAATTTTTAATTTTTTTGTAAATTTTTTTACGGGTGTCTCTAGTGATATTTATAAAGATTTTTTGGTTAGTAAAAAGTTGTCCTATCGAAGATTATATCAATCGGTATGTGTTGTATTATGTAATTTTTAATCGTTTTCATACATGGACGGCTCTAGAATTTGAATCCGGATCCTCTGCTTTTGGAACCCCTGCTTTTCCCAGCTTTGATGACGTGGAGGAAGCTGATTGGATAAAAAGCTGAGTTCGGCCCGCTGAAAACTGAGACTCAGCTCGCTTCTCAGTTTTCAGCCAATCAGCTGCGGACACGTGTGCAAAAGCTGAGAAAAGCTGGGAACACAAAAGCTGAGGATCCGGTTCCCTAGAATTTATAATATGAGATCAAAAAAAAAAAAATGTCAATACTTGTTTCAAAAAAAAAAAAAAAATTGTCAATACTTTTCTCTTTCAAACATAGGTGTGTATATTCAATTTTTTACATCTATTTATGGGCCATAACATAAAAATAGGGGGTCAATACATAAGAATTAGAGGGTCAATTTGACATATATATATTCATAAAAAAATTCACCACTATTTATACTACATAATATTTTTTAGGAGGTCTGCTGCCCTAAAAAATACCTGATCTTTTGGAACAACCAAATACGGTGGGTAATGATCGAATACTCCCTATTTTGGAGGGTGGCGCTGCCCCTTCTTTCATATAATATAATAAAAGTGTGCATGATAAAAAAGATTATACACCAAATAATATAATTTTGAGTGTGCATTGATTTTCACCCTATACACTCCTACTATGTAAGAAATGGTGTGTAAAAAGAGAAATATTAATTTCAGGTCACTGTAGCACCGGATATTTCATTTTAAGTCAGGTCAGATCTGACAATTTTTTTTATGTTCCACGTCAAAATTTAGACTGTTTCGTCAAAATGTATACTATCTCGTCCAAATGTGATATAATCCCGTCAAAAAAAAAAATAAAGGCCAAAAAGGACGGACCCGTCTAAATTAAGACGGATTCCGTCCAAATTTAGACGAATCCGTCCAAATTCTAACGGAAACATACAAGTGGACATTTGCGTACAATTGGACTTTACAGACTTTGTCCAAATCTGACCGAAACAAACCATTTGGACCGGATTCGTCTCAATTTTGACGGAATTCGTCCTAATTTAGACAGGTCCGTCCTTTTTGGCCTGCATTTCCTTTTTAACGGGATTATATCACATTTGGACGAGATAGTATACATTTTGACGAAACCGTCTAATTTTTTACGTGGGACTTAAAAAAATGTCAGATCTGACATCACCTAAAATGAAATATGATGTGCTACATTGACCTGATCTTATATTTTCTTTGTGTAAAAATACATTTCACCCCTTCACTTGCACAAATTTTAGCTTGGTCATGGTACAAATCATACTTGGTGCACCACAACAAATAGAAATCATGTCTTTTAGAATGGACCTCTACATGTAAAAAAAAAACCACCAATGATTTATGTTGAAATTGAAGACATGGTGGTCTAAAACTTACATCTGGACCACCCTAAAATTAGTGATTCACTTGATATCACTCATAAAATCAATGAACTGATGTATGTAATACCTTTTCTCATTCCAAGGGCTTTGGCATGTTTCAATGCTATTTCAAATTAATTTTTTTGGCCTAGTGGAGGTGGTGTAATGCCACGCTGGACCGAAAGCCGGAGTGTGGGGGTTTGAGTCCCGTAAAGGGTCGGCCCCTTTTGGTAAGCGGAAAAAACAACAAGCCTCTTCCCCGAGCTGCTAGGTTCCTGATTAACCTCTTATCGCACTCCTGTAGGATCGGGGCGAGGGGACCCTTCCGGTTAGGGTTTAACCTTTTTTTCAAATTAATTTTTTTGGCGTGTGTGAATTAAGTTGTACTTTGATATTTGGGCGCTTCAATTAGTGTGAGATACAAAACCACACTTAAAAAAAGAGACGCGTGAACCTTTCAGGGAGGTTTTTGTGTGGTGTCTCCACACGGTGTGGAGACACATATGGAGACATACACACAACACAGTTTCATTCTATCTTTAAATTGTATGGTTCTGATCGTTTCATCCGTCAGTTCACCTCAAAATCCATCTCCACACAAGTATTTCCCAACCTTTCATACTAGGCTAGATTATTTATGATCCCCATGCCATCCACAACATTTTCAGAGGTTTAAACATAGCTTCTGGTAGGTGTCTAAACATCCACTGAGGCCCATAATCAAAAGAACTTCAAGCCTTTGAGAGAGTCCTCTCTGTCTTTGAGCAATTGTTTAGCAAAGCACCAATCTTCAACGCTACTTATAGGGTATGACATTCATAAGGGTGACCCACTACTTGAATTCATAATTCACGTAATTGGAAGGTTGTGTTTGATATAAGATCTATTGCTATCTAACGTAAATATGGCTCAACAACATATACATGACACTTAACGGACTAGTTTGGATCTTCTCAACAGATGGGCCTAAGGGGTTCAACCCAGTAAGAGGCCCCACATTTTAGACAACTTCGAGAATGATAGACTTGATCTGAGAAGCGACATCCCTCAACTCGGTCAGTTGACATGGTACGGGTCCATCTCGGACTTCATCTTTTAGCTCGGGCACATCATTATGGATCTCATATCTTACAAATGAGCAGTCAGGTTACTTAGCACATAATACCCCACGACTGTAATTGCTACAATAATGGCTTTATGATTTTTGCCATATTATACCATGAGCTGCAAACTACTCCACGATCTTAGCCATGCTCTCATCACATACATCATAGCATTAACTCCCACAATGGGAGTTGCATAAGATTGTGTAATCATCTACAAAATCAAAACTACGTTAATAGCTTGATCCCACAAACTTTGTATTCGTAGGCAGTCAATCACATTGGCTCAGCTATAATTCATCTTCAAATCTTCTTATAAACTATCTCGAAGTCCATTTAATCTGATTAACAACTCGATTTCGATACGGACGATTTCGTGCATCGTCTTTTGGTGCAAGATTGAAGGTCTGAGATTTCACCTTGCGAGAACCTTGTGGTCATTTGCAGACACACCATTAAGATTGAGCAAATAACCAGCGAAGATCATCTACAAGACATGACAGAAACAACCTGGACTAAAAGAGATGTCATTTTGATGATTGCACATGGATACATATCACCATCTATATCACCAGGGAGAGAAAAAAGAATTTCTCATGATTCCCATCGAGGAGGGAAGAAAGCTAGATGAATAGGAGAAATTTCTTATGGACAAGCAGATCCGTTACCCTTTTTAATCGAAAACGAAGGTATGATCTTACACGCTATAATCCATAAGTATCTGGTCAAATGAATATGTATTGATTCATTAAGCACAGTTAATATCTTATAAATGCTTCCTGTTATAAACATAGACGAGAAACTTGCAGTTTAAGAAAGATAAATAACATATAGCAATGCAAACGTAAAGAATGGCGGAATTTAAACACAGAAACAAAGAGAATACAATGATTTAACGTGGTTTCCGGCGTTGTGCCGACTACTCCACAGACAAAAAAGAAGATATTTTATTATGTACAGAATTACAAGGTTTTCACAAGTGTGGTGAACAACACTCTTGAAAGACACACATTGCATTGATTACAACATTGGTATTTATAGACACAAATCTCAAACCCTAACCGCCAAAGATCTTTGTCGGAATCCTCATAAATACCCCAGATGTGGACCCCAGCTCCAGCTGTTATCCACCAGATGAAACTCAGCTTCAAACTGACTTTCCAGACTTGTAATCAACTGCTCCAAATGTAGAACTCAGCTATACTCAGCAAAACTCGGCGGATCGGGACGATCGTTGACTTCTGAAGAAACTCAGTTGCATTTCATCAAACTGACTTTCACAGAACTGAATACACTTAACTGAACTTACCGTCATTCTCAGTCTCAGTTTCTCAGATTAGTTCCACCAGATTATTTATCAGTTTAGAGATCAAGTCACCAGAACTGACAAATCTCAACCTTGACTTGAACTCTCATTCAACGTCACCAGATTGCATAATCAGATATACTTATACCAGATGCATTCGTCAATGCCAGGATGTACAGTATCAGACTTCTTCTCAGAATCCACTCAAGTTGATCTGCCCTCAACTGAGTATCCAGATTTCAGTTTACAAGCTTGGAATATTTAGCAAGTCCAGACACAACTGAAAGTTGCTCTACTGAACTGGTTTAGCGAACATATCAGCAAGATTCTCCTTGGTGCTGATCTTCTTCACTACAACCCTCTTCTCATTTCTTAGAAAATGATACCTCACATCAATATGCTTGGTTCTCTCATGATGAACCTGATCCCATAGTTATCAGACCCGGCCCGGCCCGGCGGTCGAACCGGTCGACCCGGTGACCCGGTCCCAAACCCGGGCCGGGTCAAGATTCGACCGTTCAAGCAAGTGAACCGTTCTGACCCGTCCAACCCGGCGGTCGGACCGGTCAACCCGGTGACCCGGGCGGTTTTCAATCAGCCCAGTTTTTTTTTTTTTTCCATCAGGATTTCATTCACCCTCAACCGGTTCTTAAAAAAAAGCTTCAGTTCTAAATAATATAAATCTCAAAACATCGAGCAAATTTTGCCAAAAAAAAGAACATCGAGCAGATATCTCACCAAAAAAAAAAAATCGAGCAGCAGTATGTATTATTTTTTAGGAAATAATTATTGGTATTTAGGGGTATTTGAACTTTTTTTACGGTCGAAAACTTGAAGTGAAGATAATCAGCTTGTTTTTATGGATTTAATGTATTGCTGTGTTTTTTTAGGAATGTATGAAATTGTAGCAGTAGCTACAATACTAACCTAAAGAAAAGGCTAATTATTTGCGCTTTAACTTGCACAACAGATAATCATTTGAGCATTTTATGTTGTCTGATTTGTAATTGTATTTGTTGGAGTATTTTAAAAATAGTTGTGGTTGTCATATTTTATTTTATCTTTATATTTTGAATATTCAATTATATTTTTTAAGTATATGATGTGACCCACCGGTTGAACCACTGACCCACCGGTTGAACCACTGACCCGGTGACCCGGTGTATTTTCCGGGTCAATGACCGGGCCGAGTCTGATAACTATGCCTGATCCTTAGCTAGACAAATTGCACTCAAACTATCACAATAAATCTCAGCTTGATCCTAATGTAGCCCCAAGTCACTGACTAGTCCCTTCAACCAGATACCCTCCTTGGCTGCTTCTGTAAGAGCCATAAACTCAGCTTTAGTAGTTGATAAAGCCATTGTTGCCTGAAGAGTTGCTTTCCAGCTGACAACTAAATTCCCTAATGTGAAAACATAACCTGTCATAGATTTTCTACTGTCCACATCACCTGCATAATCAGCATCACAGTATCCTGTGATCAGTTCTTGAGTATCACCTCCATAAATGAGACCAACATCAGTTGTACCTCTCAGGTACCTGAACATTCTTTTTACAGCTTTCCAGTGTTCCTTTCCAGGTTGAGCCATAAACCCGCTGACAAGACTGACTGCCTGAGCCAGATCAGGCCTAGTGCACACCATTGCATACATCAGACTTCCAACTGCACTAGCATAGAGAACTTTTGACATGTATTCCTTCTCCTCTACTGTGAAGCAAAAACTGACAAATGAACATTTGATGCCATAAGAGTATCTATTGGCTTAGCAGCTGACATGCCAAACTTTGATAAAATCTTCTGTATATAGCCCTGCTGAGATAAGAACAGTTTCTTCTGACTTCTATCTCTCCAGATCTCCATCCCTAAAATTTTCTTGGTTGCACCAAATCCTTCATTTCAAACTCAGCATTGAGAAGGTCTTTCAGATACTGAACATCAAACTTCTTCTTTGCAGCTATCAGCATGTCATCCACATATAACACAAGATAGATGTATGATCCATCTTCCAACTGACTGTTGTAAACACAACAATCATAAGGAATTCTGTTGTAACCCAACTGGACAGAAATTGGAAAATCAGGTTGTGTCAGCCTTGACACAAATCAGGTCATGCCTTTTCTGACATGGAAAATCAGGTAAACATAAGGATCTCTACGTTCAAACGTAGAGATCCTTACATCCAAACGTAATGAAATTCAAACCAAATCTCATACAAAAAGCACTCAACACAGATTCCTTACGTTTGAACGTAGAGATCCTTACGTTTAAACGTAAGGAACGTAAGGATTCCTTACGTTTAAACGTAGAGAAATTCTTGTCCACATGATTTTTTTTTTTTTTCGAAAACAAACAATCTTCTATAGGATTCATATACGGAAATTTAATGTGATAGCACAATGTCTATAGATGATAAGTAAATGAATGCGCGTTATAATGATTGATGGGTGAACATGCGCTATATTTTTATTTCTTTTAATGTTTTTTTTATAGTTCCGGGCACATACAGTTTTTTTTAAAATAAATTTATCTTTTATGTAAAAAAAATTAAATTCGTCCGTATACTTTCTTTTTTTTTGTCATTGTCCATTCTTCATGATTCTTTCCAAAACTTATCGACTTATATTTTCAGAATCAGAAAAAAAAAAATATGGACAAGAATTTCTCTACGTTTAAACGTAAGAAATCCTTACATTTCTTACGTTTAAACGTAAGGATTCCTTACGTTCAAACGTAAGGATCCTTACGTTTAAACGTAAGGAATCTGTGTTGAGTGCTTTTTGTATGAGATTTGGTTTGAATTTCCTTACGTTTACCTGATTTTCCATGTCAGAAAAGGCATGACCTGATTTGCAAGTGTCGGGCCTGACACAACCTGATTTTCCAATTTCTGCCAACTGGATCATGTAACTGTCAAACCTTTTATACCACTGTCTAGGAGCTTGTTTCAGTCCATACACAAACTTTTTCAACTTACACACAATATCTTCCTTACCAGGAACTTGGAACCCTCTGGCTGAGTCATTTATATCTCTTTATCTACCTCACCATGTAGAAAAGTTGTCTTCACATCTAACTGCTCAAGTTCTAAGTCCTGATGTGCCACCATTTCTAGTAACACTCTGATTGAAGTATTAATGACTACTGGCAAGAATATCTCATCAAAGTCCACCCCTTCTTTCTGACTGAACCTCTTGCAACCAAACGCGCTACTTAACTCCTTCTGGCTCAGTTAACCCTTCCTTCTTTTTGAAAATCCATTTGCAAGTAACAACTCTCTTTTCAGCTGGATGTTTAACTAGATCTCAAGTCTGATTCTTCAGTAATGACTCCATTTCATCTCCCATGGCAGCAAGCCATTGAGATGCTTCAGAACATGTCACTGCTTCCCTGTAAGTAGAATGTTCAAAACCATTCACTTCTTCTGCAACTTGAAATGCGTATCCAACCAAATCATCAAACTCATACCTCTTGGGAGGTACCCCAACGTTGGATCTTCTAGCTCTCCTGACAGCTATACTCTGCTGATCCACGTTCTCAGTTTGACACTCAACTGATATTTACTCAGCTGACTAGATTGGATTCGGCTACGGTTCGAAAACCCGGATCGATGAAAACTGACTTGGATCAGTTGATTGTTGCATTCCAACTGGCTCCACCTGAAGCTCCACCTTACTGTCAGTTTTCTCAGTTTCAGCACATGTTTCAGTTTCAATTATCCTCCCCACTGATGAACTGAGTATAAAATTTTCATCGAAAACTGTATCTTTGCTGAGAATAACTCGGTTTTCTGCTGATGACCAAATTCTGTACCCCTTTACTCCATCACCATACCCCACAAACACTCATTTCTTGGCCCTTGGTTCCAGTTTCTCTTCACTGACATGATAGTAAACTGTGCTTCCAAATACCCTTAGAACTGAATAATCTACAGGCTTGCCTGACCACATCTCAACTGGTGTTTTGAGACTGATCCCTCTGTGAGGACTCCTTTTGATTAATTAGCAAGCTTTGGTTACAGGCTCTGCCGAAAATCTCCTTGACAAACCAACATGAGAAAGCATACATCTTGCTCTCTATAGAAGAGTTTGATTCATTCTTTCAGCTACACCATTTTGTTGAGGAGTATTCCTGACAGTATGATGTCTAGCAATACCCTCAGTTTTGCACAATGTATCAAACTCAGTCCAGCAGAATTCCAGACCATTATCTATACGAAGCCTCTTGATCTTCTTCCCCAACTGATTTTCAACTAGAGCCTTCCATTGCATGAAGCTCTTGAATGCCTCACTTTTGTGTTTCATCAGCACCACCCAAATCATCTTTGAATAGTCATCTATAAGGGACACAAAATATCTGTGACCACCCAATGACTCCACCTTTGACGGCCCCCAACAATCAAAATGAATGTAATCAAGTGATGACTTTGTGTTGTGTACTCCTTTTGAGAACTTGCTGAAATGAAACTTCCCAAACACACAATGCTCATAAAAGTCCAGATTCTTGACCTTACATCCCCCAAGAAGATCTTTCTGAGAAAGAACATGCATCCCCTTTTCACCCACGTGCCACAGTTTTGTAAGCTATGACTGTTGAATCTCAGTAGATGCCACAGCAGCAGAACCAGCAACATTTGACCCTTGTAATATATACAGAGTCCCTTTCTTGATTCCCTTGATAACCTCAACTGAGTTTTTATTGGCACTCAGCACACCACTTTCCCCCTTAAAACTGAATCCCATGTTGTCCAAATAACTGAGAGATACCAAGTTTTTGGTCATTTGTGGAACATGTCTAATTTCACTCAGTTTACAGAATCTTTCATCATTTGTCCTCAACTGAACTGAGCCAATCCCAACTACCTTGCAGACCTTGCTGTTTGCCATAGATATATGCCCACCATCTATCTGCTGATAACTTGAGAACCACTCTCTGTGAGGGCAAATATGAAAGAATGCCCCAGATTCTAGAATCCACACATCAATTTGATGTGCTGACTCTCCTGCCACTAGGATTATGTCCTCATCTGAATCATGCTCAGCTGCCACAACAGCTATGCCATAACTGTTCTCCTGCTGTTTCTTCCTCTTTGGACAATTGGACTTCCAATGTCCCTGCTGTTAGGAAATCTACGCGGGAACGCAGCGGAATTCAAAATTTTATTTCCTTTAACCAAGATCGACTTCGTTTAAGCAATAAACAAATAAGTTAAAGACGGTGGTTACCTTGCTTGATCTAAAAGATCAACGCTTTGACCGTCTAAGGAGAGTAGCGATGCACGGAGCCGCCCAAGCGTTCGGCCTCTACCGCTAGTCCATACGAACAACCCACCGGAATCCACCATTGGATTGCTACTAGAAAAATCCGGTTGCTAGACCGACTTTTTCTCTCTCTGAAAATCTCTCCTAAGAAGCTCTCTATTTTTTCACAAGAACTATTAGCTCTTGGAATTGTGTTGTACTAAAGAGCTAGCCAAGCCTCTCCTTTTATAGAGCGACCTGCGCCCCTATTGTTCCCAATCTGATTGGGATTAGCTTCCTAGTAGATTGGGGAGAAAGAAAACATTTTCCTAATAAAATACGAAAAATATAATTGATTGGTTTATCTCATTAATATTCAATATCTTATATTAAATATTTTCTCCAAGATATATATTCACAATATCTTATATTGAATATATCTTTATCTTTTATTATATTGCCATAAATCAATTCACACATGTGTATATATCACATATATATATTACACATATAAATCTATACATATATATATATATTTTGGAAACAATTATGCACATGCATATTGCACCACACGCAGGAAGCACATATATATATTAATATATGGTAATACCATTAATTAAATTGCACAATCCAAGTGTATCTTATACACACACAAATTGCGCCACCTTAGCCAATAAACTGGCATCCAGAATATTCTTTAATTAATATAATACTATTAATATCTTGTATTTAATTTATTCATAATAAATAAACACCACCATATTAATTTACCACTATAACCTTTATAGTACGAGATAAACTTTCCTTATTTGGTTATCATCTATAACCACATTTTAATCCGGCTATATGTTCATATGTGTATGACCTAATAGGCTTCCGAATATGTTGGCCGTAGACACAAAGTGCAAATTACGAAAATGCCCTTCATTCCTAACGATCACGGGATAGCGTCTAGCAACACATCGTGACCCCCAATCATCGGAAGAGTCAAATGCAATGACTACTACCTTTCATGTGAAACAGTTACCGTGTAACTTACAATCCTATCGTTGTAATAATATCCATATGGTCGTTAGTCGAGTGTCAAAACATCAATGACCGTATCTTATAATCTGGGTATCAAGCTCCCTCGAAGTAACTCATTTACTCCCACTTTGTAAAGATTCACGAGAGTAAGACATTCCTTATAAGAAGGCCCTTTCGGATATTCACCCCTACTGATAGGGTACGCGATTCCCAGACAACCAAACATGTATACTCCGTATGCTTCAGTATCACACCCAATCACTACCGCATGATCGCCCCGTGGTTAGAGGAAACCTCAATAATGTCAAAGCATGACAATCAACACCGTGATGCCATGAAGACTCCGGTCCAAAGGATAATTACACAACTGCCACATAGTGTGACACTTAATATAAGTGGGTCAGTCTAACGTACACATTCTCTAATACACGTCCACGTACAGTCCAAGTGTCTCTACACTTCGATAGACGAGATCTATCCCTGCCCTTAAAGACAGAAGACATCTAATACGTGCTAGCTTGTTCATACTATCAATGCCCCGTTTAATAGTACATCGGCTAGAGACATTTAAGTATCAAACTTATTAAAGTGATTAGAGATCTCATCAACCATAATCACCTATCATGGTTTCTCTATCACAGTTTAATACTAAGGACGTTATCATATAACAATTCATAATTGGTCTTTTAAAAGAAGATATATATATATATATATATATATATATATATATATATATGACAACATAAAAGTCATTTAATATATGTATAAACATAAAGAAATAGTAGAAATGATCTGACCCGGTCGGATCCGGTCCAACCCAATTGGGTTTAGGACACTATTTCAACACCTGCTCCTTACAATAATTGCAAACATCTATGGATTTAGGGCCTTTGGACCTTGTCTTCTTGGAACTTTTCTTCCTAGACTGACCATGCTCTTTTTCCACTGCTGCTACTGACTATCAGTCCTGCAGCCTGACTGTCTACCCCAGCTGCCTTATGTCTCAGCTCCCTGGCATGTAAAGCTGACCTTACATCCTCTAAAGCAACTGTATACTTCCCAACTATGAAGGACTGCACAAAGTTCTCATAGGAAGCTGGTAATGAAACCAGCAAAATCAAAGCGGCATATTCATCCTCAATCTTAACATCAATATTCCTGAGATCAAGTAATATTGTATTCAACTGATCAAGATGATCTCTCAGTTGAGTCCCATCATGCATCCTCAGGCAGAAAAGCCTCTGCTTCAGCAGCAACTTGTTAGTCAATGACTTAGTCATATACAGGCTTTCAAACTTTAACCATAACTTGGCAGCAGTGTCCTCCTCAACAACTTCTATGATAACATCATCAGACAAGCACAACATGATGGTTGAATGTGCTTTCTCCTCCAGACTGGCATAATCTGCAGAACTGGCATCCCCTATATCAGATAAAAGAGTCCATAATCCTTGTTGTGTTAACAAGGCCAGCATCTCGATTTGCCACAAACTGAAACTGTTCCTCCCTGTAAATTTATTAATCTTCACGTTCATTGCTGACATCCTTCTAATTAAGGAACAAACCTTTGATCGCAAAATCCTAGCACCGGTCACCGGTCTTGGTGAAGATCAACTATGTTCACCTGCAACACCTGAATCTTGAACCTGACGCTCTGATACCAGTTTGTTATAAACACAGACGAGAAGCTTGCAGTTTAAGAAAGATAAATAACAGATAGCAATGCAAACGTAAAAAATGGCGGAATTGATAAAACACAGAACAAAGAGAACACAGTGATTTAACGTGGTTTCCGGCGTTGTACCGACTGCTCCACAGACAGAAAAGGGGATATTTTATTATGCACAGAATTACAAGGTTTTCACAAGTGTGTGAACAACACTCTTGAAAGACACAATTGCATTGATTACAACATTGGTATTTATAGACACAAATCCCAAATCTTAACCGCCAAAGATCTTTGTCGGAATTCTCATAAATACCTCAAATGTGGACCCAGCTCCAGCTGTTATCCACCAGATGAAACCCAGCTTCAAATTGACTTTCCAGACTTGTAATGAACTACTCCAGATGTAGAACTCAGCTATACTCAGCAAAACTCGGCGGACCGTAATCGATCGTCGACTTCGAAGAAACTCAGTTGCACTTCATCAAACTGACTTTCACAGAACTGAATATACTTAACTGAGCTGACCATCATTCTCAGTTTCTCAGATTAGTTCCACCAGATTATTTATCAGTTTAGAGATCAAGTCACCAGAACTGACACTTCTGATCAATACAACTTGTTTCAAAGGATCTTACACATGTGCAAGATCCTCTTTTTGGCTCACAGGAAAACCGGTACAACCCCAGGGGTATGGTTCTACTGAATACTACAATTGGGATAGGCACATAGAGCATTACTCTGAAGATAAATTATAAGATAGCAGAGTTTTTATCCTATAACGTTGCGGTAGGATGACCCGCTCTAGAAAAATCTTTCATACAACCACATCGGAGTAATAAATTTGAAATAAAAAAAGGGTTACATCAGCCTCACACTTAATCAAAATTGCCATTCGAAACATTCTAGTCCTCCACACGTTTAGCAGCATCTAGATTTTGGAACTAAGAATTGATGTCACTAACTATAGACATTACAAGCAAATGGTTTTGCTTCATTCGATTAGCATCACATAATTCACATTATCAAGAAAAACCCCAATAACATTTCTATGGACGAAAATCATCACATTTCATATCATAACAATATATTACACGTCTGATCTACTAGTATGAAGAAAGCCCCCTAAAAATGACCTATTAAGAAAAAACTATTACTACACAACATATTAACATACGAGTAACGATATGGGCACAACTGTTCAGACACAACGAGTAACACAATTTGCATTTGCATCCTTGATTATGACAGGTCTACATAACGATCAATGTGTCCTACATCATAAGCTAAAATGAAAGTGCAGGTTGTGTCACTCGTTGTGTCTGAACGGTCGTGCTCGTATCATTACTCTTAACATAATGCAATTCCCACCCCAACTCATACACACTGTACATACTAGTTGTAGACACTTTTTACTTTTCTTTTAACAAAATTGTATAATAGTTCTGTTATCCAATCCCACAATTTATTTAATCAGCAATTCCACAAACAATCAAGGTCCACTGGCCCACTGATGATTACAGGAAGTTCTTGATCTCCATATCCATAGGCCCTCAAGTTCCCAACTTGATTAGACAGAGTAGTAGTTGAAGACATATCCGTTGTATCTCCAGATAATTCCACCTTTACATTTTGTCGAGTACTATTGCCTTGCCCATCATTATTCTGTTCAAGCAAAAGCCTAAGTATTGATTCTTCTTGCAAGATACTTGAATTTGAATCCAAATGCTGCAGATTCTCTAAATATGGTATGAACTGGTTGGAGAAAAGAAAATCTTGGGATGAAACATTGGGAAATGGTAATGGATGTTGAGAGAAATCAGAGTCTCTTGAAGAAGAAGATGCAGCTAAGTCATTGATGCTTAAGTTTTCAAGAGGTTTCTTGTTCTCCAAGGAGCTGGATAGGCAGAATTTTTGAGAGGAGGAATCAGTATGAATGATTCTTTTTGAGACTTGATCTTCTGATGAAAATTCCATCAGGGAAGGCAAATATGATGTTTCTGAACAATCATTATTAGTCCTGAGAAGCCCTGAAATATGTACTTTCTTTCCTCCAGAGGTTTTCTTGAAAATTCGAGAAATCACCCATTCATTCTGCAGAAAAAGAAGAATAAAAGAAGGCAAGAACACCATAAAATTCACCACCTGTAATATAACTATAAGCTATGGCCATTTATTTTTTGTACTCAAATGAAATATAGGGGAGCAGAGAGGAAAAATATGTAAAGACATAGAGTTGAATCTTCACCTTGGGTGCTTTAGATGATTGGGTGGAAACAGAGTTCTTGCCTTCTAATCTGTATTCATGCATCACCCAATTTGTTTTTTCTCCTTTAGGTGCCCTCCCTGTGTAAAAAACCAGTGTCTTTTTCATCCCAACAAGTTTATTGAACCAGAAAATCTCCTTATCTTTGCCTGTTGCCTTCCAATATCCAGCTTCAGTCGCTCTGTTTGTCCTCGACCCTGTTGGGTATTTTTTATCTCTCACGCAGAAGAAGTACCACTCTTCTTCCCCCATTTTCGCCCTCCCTAAAATATTAACATAAAGTTCAGATTTTTAGCATATTTGAACATCTAATAATCAAATTTCTGCAGAAAAGAAAAAACCCAGAAATTAAAAATAGTTGCTGCAATGAAAGAATACCCACAAGGCAAGTCCCAAGGTTCAACTTTCTTCAAGTCCACCTCACCAATGGCTCTGGCAGAAAAGATGTTGTCGAAAACTTTTGGGGTGAGATAGTGAGTAATTAGTTCTTCATCAGTAGGATGAAAACGAAATCCTGGTGGTAATTCCTCCAGCTCTGTCTCAAGACTCTCAACTGGCTTTGAAACTTCAGAATTTTTTTCCATTCTCTTCAAATCTGTTGGCTGATTTTACTTGTGAAAGCTAAGATCTTTCGATCACAGTGTTCCGAACAACATGAAACCTTAAACTTTAGTTGTCTTGCAAAGAAAGAAAGGAGAGAACCAGAACAATTCTAGGAATAGGAGTATATTCTCACTGAGTCATTTCATCAAACAAGTAGATGTACATGATGTTGTGAATCAATGATGGAGTTAGAAAGCAAATGCAAAGTGGAGCAGAATCTATATATAGAAGAATTGAGAAACAGTTTTGTGTGAACAGGATGGTGATTAAGTATAATCCCACTAAAATGCCATGTGGATGAGTTTAATTTATTGATTTTTTTTTTACGGTAGATTTGAACATGTGAAGGAAAAGGTTAAAAGTAGTGCGACGTATTCTACATTGATTGGCTTGCACCATGAAAAATCTCTAACCATCTACGTTTTATATTTTGGTCTACTAATCAAGACAAATTTTATGCTCGAACTAAAACTTTTATAATTTCTATTGGGTAAAGGACAAAACAAAATATAAAAAATAAAAAAATAAAAATAAAATGCGCGCTGCTGGGACTTGCTTCATTTTTTTTTTTTTTTTTCCTTCCTTTATTTTCAAACATTCATATCATTTGATCTAGATCTTTAAACGTGATGAAAATTTCACTGAATTTTTTATTTTTTCTTGCTCTTTGTTTTGATAATTTGTTCGATATCATTACATCATTTTTCGTGATATTCACTGTGGAAATTTATTCAGTGAATCTTGAAAAACAATGAATTTCGACAGTAAATTTTGAAAAAATAGTGAATTTCGACAACGAATTTTCGGAAATCATGTTGGAATATGGTGAATGTGGTCTCAAAATAAAAAACGTTAAAAAAATGGTGAAAGAATTTTCAAATTTTGAGTTTTAGATTGAGAGATATGATTGTTTAAAAAAATGGATAAAAGATAAATTGTGTAGATTTTTTTTTTAAATAGGCGTCGGAAAATAAAAATAGTTTTGTCTTTTTATGCAAAAATTTCAAAAAATTGTCCTTCTCTTTAATTGATGAAATATTGGTGTCCTTCTCCCTTGTTACCCCTAAATATTATATCATTTATGACCTTGTTTGTAAGTCATATATTTTGATAGGATGCAAGTGGAAACTTCGTTTAAGTTGCTCCATATTATAATGGAAAAATTAGTTTATAGTCCATTTTTTCCTCCTTAATTAAGTGTTAATTCAGCTTCAATTTTTCAGTTGCATTAAGGACAAATAAATTCCACCGGACAAATATACCCCTATTCACTCACGAATCCTGCTTTCCAAAAAAGAACCAAATGTCTTTTATCCTGTTGGCCCCTGCTACTTCTTTCATGGAAGGGATCAAGTTCACTCATTCATTTCTTCATTTCTTCCACTTCCAGTTCGACCGGATCATCATCCATTTCATTACCTTGCCAATTCTCTGCAATCTGAATAAAATCTGCAATACCGGACTCGTCTTCCCGTCTCCAGTGTAAATCTGATCCTTAAAATTGGGGGCTTAGAGGATTTCAACTCCACTGCGTAATCCCCATACCGATTGATGTTCAAAGGTAGACTCGCCGGGGAGTTTCCAGCGATCAGTACTTCGATGTTGGGCATCCAATTCTTCTTCCGATTTCTCATCGACATAAACAACAATTAGTATTTGATATTCATGGAGCTGAAATCAATGGAGCTTTTTTTCTTGCGAGTCGTTTCCGGTGGATGCGGCGGCGGCGGAGAATGGGTTCATCAGATAATTTGCAATCAAACGGCAACAATTTCACAAGAGCATTCGAGCTGGGCTATACACCAGTAGTTCATGGAGTATTTGCAACACCAATTGAACTTAAGGTGTTGATTTGCTTTGTGTGCTTAACATTCTGAATGTATTGCTGCTTTGGACTTGATTTGCAGTAATTTAGTTATAGTAACTTTGTTTGAAAAAAGTTGGAATAAGTGATTTGGATTAGTTTAGCTTTGTTGCAATTTCTTTGGAAGTTTTTAGCTTTATGAGTTTGTGTTCCTGTTGGAGTCATTTGGAAATGACTATTTTTATCAAATTGTTATGGATTCTGGTTTTGCTGCATATATGTTTTGGAGATGAAATGCTTATCCCAATACTAGTTGATGGGGTGATTGTTTACAATTTTCAGATTTCTTGTCTTTGATTTCTTGTTATGATTGAAGCATGCTTATATGATTGATAAACGAATCAAGCTGAGCTGAAAATTGATGCACTGAGATGCTTTGTGATTGAGTTGAATTGTGAGTTTATACGACTGATTTTAATGCTATATATTGAGATACTTGGCTGAATTTGTGACATATGTGTGCCTTGAAGGAGTCACTTGAATTAAGCCTTAAATGAGTCTAATACTGTTTCCTGATACTGATACTGTTTTCTGATACTGATATTGTATGCCTTATATGATACTGTTAGTGATATTGTATGCCTTATATGAGCCTTATATGATATTGTCTCCCTTGAAATAAGCCTTAAATGAGCCTTATATGAGCCAGATATGTGTGCCTTGAAGTAGTCACTTGAATTGAGCCTTAAATGAGCCTGATACTGATATTGATACTGTTTGCTGATACTGTTTACTGATATTGTGTTAGTGTAAATGCTGCGATTAAATTCGGCTTTCAAATACTACGTTGAAAAGGTATCAAATGAGGTCTCAAAATGAAGATAAAAAAAAATATGAACTTTGGTGAAACAATTTTGATGATCGGTGTTCTAAATCAAAAGTTACGGTCGTTTATAAGAAAAACGCTCCGGTTAATACAAATATTTTTTCGGCTAACAAAATTTACGTCGAAAGGGTATCGTATTTGGGCTCAAATTAAAGAGCAAAAAAAAATATGAATTTTGGTGAAATTTTTTCGATAATCGGAGTTATAAATCAAAAGTTACGGGTGTTTGAAAAAAGAAAAAAGAAAAACAAAAACAAGCAGGATAACCTAATGTAATGTACATGTACCTAAGCGGTTGAGCCTGAGGACGCGCGCTATGCAAGGTCAATTTTGTCCGTCTGAAATTGTTTGTCCTTTTTGCAACTAAAAAAATGAGTGTGTCCTATTTATTCTTTTTACAATTTTTTTTGTCCTTTTTCCTCAATATCTCTATTATAATTTCCTTATGGCCGCACCGTAAAAGCGAATAAGTAATACCGATATCCAAATCGTTTGGATCCACTAAAAATTATTTTTACCAGAATCATAGTCAAATATGTAATATAGAGAAAATTGTTGTTTGAATATGTAAATAAAATAAAAATAATGATACGGGCACAATGGTTATGCCACAACGAATGACACAACGGCCATCTGTATCGTTGATCGTGTTAGATTTACATCATTATTAACTTAGACTCATTATGATCAACGGTGCAGATCACCGTTGTGTTATTCGTTGTGGCATAAATGTTGTGCCCGTATCATTAATAAAATTGTTGAAAGAAACTAATGATATGGCTTGGACATGAAAATAATGCCATATCGTGGTATATAATCTCATGTTTGGTTATGTGTACTTACAAAAAGCGCCCTCTACCCGACCCCAAACCCTGAGCAATTCCTCTGAATGGTTTCTTATAATCTCATGTTTGGTTATCAAGCTTTATTATTCATCTCGAATCACGAAAGC
Organism: Gentiana straminea; assembly: GCA_036785695.1. NCBI lineage: Eukaryota > Viridiplantae > Streptophyta > Magnoliopsida > Gentianales > Gentianaceae > Gentiana > Gentiana straminea. The sequence goes on along the minus strand of JAVUPR010000497.1, from coordinate 15,189,275 downwards.
TCATGCTACGATAATTGCGCGGAACCTAAAACAATAAGCTCGGCGTTCTAAACAAACCATTCAAAGGATCAAAGGCTACATCAAACATAATTTATTCATCCATAACATTCAACTTATGTATCAAAGATTTTAACATACTTAAACATAACTTAACTCATTCAAACATAACAAGAACTAGAAATCCACCACATTAACCAACTCGTCGTTACATATCACTAACACTACCCTCGGATCATACAACATCACATAGTAAGTGTAGACGCCATAATACCATGAGTAGTCCATTAATACCTGGGGACGGGGTGGCACGGAACTTATAGGGTTGGCATGTATAGCTTCCCTGAAACTTGAACATGGACACTAGAAGGAAATGACGGATTAGAAGCTACACATACTCTTTTACGAATCCGCACAAACCATTTAGGAGGTGTTGATCATTTGCTAAGGTTTAAGATAAGGGGTGAGCTATAAATATCAAAAGGAAAACATCATTAAAGGAAACTCATACATGTTACTGGATCAGAATAGAGTTCCTAGTTCTCTTTCGCAAACAATGAATGCAAAAGTATACTAATATAGAACTAGGTATCCATATAATAGAGATATAAACATGCTTTATATAATTACTACTCGAACACGTAGCATATAACTTTCATTACATTCATCATTTCATTTACTAAACATCATGTTGTTTATCGTTTTATGGCTTTCAACACCATATCATGTTTAGTAGAGCCCAACATGAAGAGTCTGTTGTTTTCTTAACTTTAGGTTCTATCATGTTTACTAGAGCCCAACATGAAGAGCTTGATGATTGTTTTTGTTCATGAGTACCTCAACATGTCTAGTAGAGCCTTACATGGAGAGTGTGCTTAACTTTGACAAACTGAAAATCGACCACTATTATAGCCCATGGTCGGGGACTGCTAACCAGCCCAGCATATGTTCATTATTTTTTCCCGAGAACGGGGACAGATGTCGATCGAGGACCCTCGAGGATTCATTATTTTCATTGTTGTCAAAGTACTTGACCATGAACGTCTGCTTAAAGAATCCCTTTTATGCTTTTTAACATCTTTATTTTTCATATCTTTTCGTGATATTTCATTACCTCTTTACATTACGTGTATAATACCCATAAACCATCACAACACATTTACCATATCACTACTACTATATAAGAAGGGAAAAAGTGTCTTTTTGTGACACTTGTTTTTTTTTCATTGGTTCCCCATTTTTACTGTTCATCGGCCCAAAAATCCGGCCCAGTTTTTTTTTTTTTTTATATTTATTTTTTTTACTGTTCATGGCAGGCCCAGCCTTTAGAAAAGTTTTTTATTTTTTTTAGAAGAAGGGTTTGAGTTAAATTGTTCTATTTTGGAGGACTCAATTGTATCACATTTTAATGTGTGAATATATGTAGCAAATGTATGACTATTTTCAAAATATAAGGCCACGACTTGTTGCCGACACGATCTTTGTATTATGCCAAAACAATTTTATTGACGTTTACATGAAATATTATAAATTTTTTAAAATAAATTCATTTCATTAAAAAAACATATCGTTTGTACACGGCGATATGACTATTTTCAAGATATAAGTCAACGACATGTTGCCTACACGATCTTTATGCTTAAAAATATTTGGTTTGACGATTACATGAAATATTAAAATTCTTGAAATGAATTTTATTTTTTGTAAAAAAAACATATCTTTTTTTTCTTTTCTTTCCTATCTAAATAAGAAAGGAAAGGGTATGCCACGTGGCACCCTCCCTTTTTTTCTCCCCTCTCTTTTTTTCTCTCGGCTCCTCACCTGTATAAACCACCAAAAAATCATCTCTTCTACTCTCATTTGTTGCTTTTTGTGTTTCGGCCCTTTTTGTTATTTTGGACCATCTGGTTTGTAAGGCCTGACATTGTAGAATTAATTTTTTTTTCATAAAATGAAAATTGACCAGGATGAAATCGGATGGAAAGAAATGAAAATCGATAAAACACGTGGTGGTGTGTATGAGGAAAGTGATGTTAGGTAGGTGGTGGGTGGGGTGGGTTGGGTTGGGGTGGTGGGAAGGTTAGGGTATAGTAAGATGGGTGGTGGGCATGGTAGGATAGGGAGTGGTAGGGTAGACTAGGATGGGGTGGTGGGTAGGGTAAGGTAGGGTGGGATGAGATAAAATAGGGTGTAATAGGCTTAGCTAGGATAGTGAATTAATATGTAGGTTGGGAGGTAGGTTAAGGTTTGTAGGTATGTAGAGAGGTAGGGTGCGGTAGGGTGTGCTAATGTAGGTGAAGCGAGGTATGAGATGTAATGCGGTGATGTATGGTAGGGTAGGATGATATGGTTGGATGATGTGGCGTAAGTTAAGTAAAGTTTGATAGGTTGAATAAAGTACGTAATATAGGGTAGTGTGGTAAGATAATATGGTGTAGGGCATGGTGAGGTAGGATTGGCTATGTGAGAGTTAAAAAATGTTGGGATAGGGTGCGGTTGGGTGATTGATAATGTATGTAGTAGATAAGAAAGAGTGTGTTGACTAGGGTAGAGTTGTGGTATCCGAAAGGAGATCGACGTAAAATGTTTTATTTTTCATTGTTGCGCTTAAAAATTGCGTTCTGAACGGTTCGTTACATTATACATTTCTTCGTATTTAATATCGTCAAATAAATTAAAACTTATAGCATGGGCACGCCGTTAGTTAGTTTTAGTGTGAATAAAGACCAATTTTTACTAATACCATGGCAAATTTATTTTATTGATGAGTGTTAAATGTAGATTGGAACTTTTGTTTTTTGTATGAGGTGTCTATGTAAGTAAGTCGAAAACATTTGTCTAATTGTCGTCATGTTAAATAATTGACATCATAATTTGTTGTATAATATCAATTCCGGCTAAATTTCGTTATTTATATTGTGTTGTACTTAAAATGTGTGGAATAATATTTTAGTTAAAATTTATTTTATATTTAATATTTTTGACATTAAGGTAAACATCTAGCATGGGCACTCCGTGCGTTGCACGGAGTACCGCTTTTACTAGTATTTCTAGAATATGCTTTCTATATCACATAGCAAGTATATGTCACATAGCCATATAACATAACATTATGAACATACTTAGTATTATCACCATATTAACCTTTCAAAGCCATCACATGGTTATGATCTTAAATATTTCAACAAGTATCAAAGATCCATTTTCATATAGTTAAACAAGTACCATGTTCATAAACAAGTAGAATCTTATAGATATTATATCTATAACATATAACTAACCTAGATTTTTTTAAATTATCAACTAAGACACGAACATCTTTCATTATTGATGCAAAAACATGATTTCTATTGCACAAAAACCAAAACTTTGCACAGGTTGTTCATACAGAAACATTTACAGATTATTTCAGTTCCAAAATATCACAAACTGCAAACAAATAATATTTCAGAAACAAAGTTGTCGTTTAATCGACACATCAGCCTGTCATTGAGATGATGGCTAGCAAGCATATTTGTTCAAAAACATGTTTCTTATCCTATAAAATGTTTGACTAAGGCACATACCTAATGCATTAAAGTTTAGAAAGCAGAAACATAAGCACTTAGCATAAAAATCACCAAAACACATAACTACACATAAAGTGCTATAAAATCTTTGATGCATGAGGACCTTGATAGATAGGGGCAAGATCAGCCAAACTATCTTCTTCCACTAATAAGTACTCCTCTCCTAATATGGATTCAACAAAAACTAACTTACAAGAATGAAAACCCTAACTTAACATAATAGAAAGGCATGCTTAAACTCAATAATAAAAAAATACTTAACTTGATCTAAAAAAAAATACTTAACTAGAACTTACAACACTTATGATTGCTGAAAGCTAAGACAGAGACGAGCCAGAAATGATGTAGAGATTCTTTACAACTTGAGAGAAAATGTAGGAAACAAGGTATGAAAGCTAGGGTTTATATAGGCTCAAAACTTAGAGTTTCATTATTGCAACTGATGTTCCATCGAACTCAAAAGGTCAAGAGTTGCCATTAAATTCCCTCATAACTCCGGGTTGAAGAACTTGAAAATACTCTCATCTTTGTCTCAGAGCTGCCGTCTAGACTGTACCAAGACCTGCCGCTGAGACGCTTGCTCCCTTCCTTCCAGGGTCCACTTGATGTATTTCATACGTACTAAAACCAAAATTATACTTTTATCATTTTTTTTTGTGATATATAACGTATCTTCATAGGCAACTTGACCCAAAAGCGACGCGTCAACAAAATCAAACTTGGGGTATCACGTTAATATATTTAAATTAATGTATGCTGTTCAAAAAAAATTGTCTAAATATATCAGAGGATTAACCTCTATTGCGCCCTTTTATGGGTGTAGCCTAGGGCTTTCTATGCAGGTGGTATGTAAGTGTCAAAGTGTGACTTGATCTCTACATTTGGTGGAGCTAAATCTAGGATCAGTTAAGAATGATGGTCTGCTGATCGAGAGTATTCAGGTCAGGGAAGTCAATTGGGTTAAAGTACATATGAGTTTCATCTGTCAGCAGAGTGAGTCTACTGAGTCTGTTGAATACTGCTTAATTCTACATATGGTCTGCTTGGTTACATGTATGGTAACTCAGCTTAGCTGAGTTACATAAGGTGGAGTCAGCTGGAGCTGGGGTCCACATCTGGGGCATTTATGGAAGTTTCGACAAATATCTTATGGCGGCAAGAGTTTAAGGATCTGTGCCTATAAATAGCAACTGGTGTAATCAATGTTGTGTGTGAAAAAACCTTGTAACTTTTGTGTATAGTAAAATATTTCCGTTTTTGTCTTTGGAGTAGTCGGCAAAATGCCGGAAACCATGTAAAATCACTGTTCTCTTTGTTTTTGTATTTTGCCAATTTCCGTCATACTTTACGTTTGAATTGCTTATGTTTGTTTTTTCTTGGGTAACAAGTTATATGCAATCTGTTTTAACTTTAAGTAATTTCTTGTTTTTAGTTTCTATTTTTGTCGTTTGTGTTTAATAGATTTGAAGTCATCGTTTGTTTTCTTCAACTTGATCTTGGAACAACAAATATTTAGGACATTTGCTAATGGACTATATTTATATTGTCGGGTGGACTGGATTGAAAATATTAACTGTGCTGGACTGATTTATATAAGGGTTTTTGTGTATCGAAAATAAAAATTGGATGAGTTGCGCCACCCTAGCCAATGGCTAGTTCCGTCCCTGAACATTGTTAATGACAGTGCATTCAATTTACTGTTGTAGCATCATAATGAAATTTGATCTCTTCGAATGTATGCACAAAATTCGACTCTAAATTGATTAAAAACAGATTTCGACTTTTTTAAAATCAAAATTTAAATGAAAAGAAGTGTCAGTATGGTGTCTCGTATAGATCGACTGTTATGCGGTTAACAATGCCGATGCACGTGCCCTTCCTTGCACTTCCATTGGAGCAAGTTATTTCCTCTTTTGTCGGTTGAGTTTTACGTTTGAAGAGGGAGATGTTGGGACCGAGGGGGATGGGATTGGGATAACATGAATAACAATCATTAACTAGAACCGTTACTTGACAATTGTTTCACCAAAGTTATCCACCCTAGCTAAATAACACTCCCTCTTTTTTTTTTAACTAGCAAAATGCACGTGCGTTGCACGTGTTTAGTTTATTTGTTTTTTTAGGGGAAAAATGATTTTTATTGCATAGTGTCAACTGTCAACAGAGCAAACCATGATTAAATGAAAAGTCGGCCTAAAGCCTCATTGTTTAACTCCTATCAAAACCAAACATTTCTTTGCCTGGAGATGAGCTTGTGTATGCCTTCTCTTTTGACAAAGGAGAAACTATAGCTAGTGAAACTTGCCAACATGCTACGACAATCTTGAACACACTCCTCACAGGGGAGAAATCAACACTGTATGAGGTCAACTTATTATAGACATCATACAATCACCTACAAAAATGACATTAAAAAACCTTCAAGTCACCGCAAAGACGATTGTTAGGTATTTGGCAAGAGCCTCCCCAACTGCTACCTCATATCTTCCATCCAGTTTGTAAGAAAAGCTCCCCAAGACATTACCATCGAATCACGTAACGTACCACCCACTGCAACCTCTTTCTTATAAGTAGCTACGCCAACATTAAATTCTTCATTCCATTGTTTGTGTAATGCCATATAAGTTTGTCCTCGACATTTCTGACTGACAACGACATAGACAAAATAATATCAACTTCATAAGAAGGAGAAAATGCTACTATAATCAATTCAGGTGTCCAACGCTCGATGTTGTGATTTATTAAGCAGATCACGGAGTTTGAGGGGATATCACTTACTATTGTATGAGGTTCAAAGCTTGGAGCTAAGAATAGCCATGGATCCATGTCATAAAATACATGGTTAATCTAAGTAACCAAGTTCATTATGTCTAAATTATATATTATTGTAATATTTCTTCCACTTTTCCAATTTAGATGTATATATTACATTCTTTCCTCTCTTTGGGGAACTGACACACTCGACCACACCAAATGATTCCGTAGGTGGCCTCCACAATCTCTTAAGCGTGACACTTAGTTACGTCTGATAGTCGGCTACGATACTAAGTATCGCCCCCGAATTCGAGTATGGTGGTGCTATCTAAGCCATCATCAAACTATAATGTGTCCAAAAAAATTGTGTAATGTTTTAATTACATATAATCTTATATAACATCCTATTACAGATGCAATTACTCTTTTTAAAATAATTTACTGTCACAAATTCAATAATTATAAAGACAGAGAATCATTAATTGTGTCACATGAGTATCAATGGGTTATATTTATTCTAAGATGAAAATAACCGTACAAGCAAAAAAAAAAACGCACAAATAATAACCGTATGAATTAATTTGAATGATATTTATTTTGTTCATTTAAGTATTATTCATGCTTTATTCCACACTTTTATGATGTTATTTGCCTCTTCTTCTCAATTGGAATAAAGTGGTTGAACTTGGTCAACATGTCAACTACTACCATAATGACTCCCTATCCTTCAGACTTAGGCAATTCATCTTTAAAATCCATGTTGATGTGGACCATGTCTGTGAGAGATTGGTAGTGGACGGAGCAGTCCTTGAGGTTTATCATGTAGGTTTTTGCACAACTGACAAGTAATGTACATTTGGATCATTTCCTGAACATCCTTCTTACGTTGGGGCTGGTACTATAATAGGCCTTGACCCTTGAATGACCCTCATTGAACTTGAGTGCAATTTCTCTATCAATTTATATCTCAAACCTCCATGGGTTCCTACATATATCTTCACTTTATATTTAAGAATCCCCAAGTGCGTAGTGTAGTGGGGGATCTTGGGCTGTACTAATCATCAGTGCCCTAAATTTTTCCTCAACAAACCAGTGTCATCCTTGTAGGCCGGAAGTTACTTCTTGAATCCAAGAAAGGGATACTTTGCTCACAACATACAGTTGTCCCTGAGCTTGAATTTTCCTAGACAATGCATCAACCACTACATTTTCGCTTCTCTTTTTGTAACCAATAGTGAAATCCAAGTCAAGTAACTTGTTCACCCATTTTCATTGTAGTGTAGTAGTGGCCATCTAATCCGTAAAATTCGGCACCCTTTCCTTGTGTCGAAAGAGAAACAAAAGAATTTATTTTAGGTTATCAATGAAGAAAAAAACGTAAAAAAGACATCCAAACTTGTATTCTTGTGATCGGTTTAATAGGTGAACTTCGACTCGTTGACCGCTTTTGATGACAAAAGGCTTGCCTTGCATTGATGGCTTTCATTTGGTTGCTACCATGAGGATTGTCAAGAATTCTTTCTTATAGATGGACAATCACATCTTCTGTAGAGTTGACGGCCATGTTTAGATAAGCCACATGTCTCTTGTTTTGCAACTTTTAAGCCTTGACACATGCATTTGTTACAATGCAAAATGGAATTCCAAAATATGGCACGGGTAATTTGGACATGGCCTCCTTGAGTTCCTGGAATGCTTCTAATGCACTATGTGACCAACAAAACCCATCTTTCTTGAGTAGGCTATTCAAGGGTTTAGCAATAACCCAATAATAGGGCACAAATCTCCGGTTGAAACTTGTTAAGCCCAAAACCCTCACGATTCCATCACATTATAGGGTTAAAGCCAATCTGACATGGCTTGAATCTTGCTTGGGTCAACATGCACTTCACCCTCATGTATGATGCTTTAAAAATCTGTAACCACTTTAAGATGTTGTATGTGGGTAGCCATGTCGGTGCTGAAAATTAGGATGTCATAAAAAATACCAAAGACAAACATCCTCATGTAAGGTCTCACATCTCATTCATACTTCTCTCGGAATGTGGTTTGAGCCCAAATAGCATCACTTTGAATTCAAATTGGTCATGATGATCTACAAAAGCGATCTTACGGACATCATCTTCGCTCATCAGAATGTGATGAGATCTAGACCTCAAGTCTATTTTATAAAATACCTTAGAACTCCTTAACTCATCCAAAAATTCACCAATTAGAGGAATATGATAGCTATTCTTGAAAGAAGTTATTCAACCTTCTGTAATCCACACACAATTTACACGTTAGATCTTTCTTTCTCACAAGGAGCAAGGGTGATGAAAAGGGATTATTGTTGTGATGTATAATCTCCCGCTGTAGCAGTTTATCCACCAACTGCTCTATTTCATCTTTATGAAAGTGAGCATACCTACAAGGTTTCGGTTTCACGGGTTCACCATATTTTTTTTTAAGTTGTGGGATGCTCATAGCTCCTTGGTGGCGATTGGGAATTTGCAAACACCTCATTATACTCTTTTAGGAAAATAGTCGGTTCAATGGACACATGATTTAGAGCATGTTACCGCATGAAATTGAGGCACAATCTATAAGTTCTCTTTCTCGATTTCTTAGTAAAGATATTGCAAGCTTGAGATTCTCCCGTGTAATTTCTCAACTTAATTTATTCTCTCTCGATAGTGAAACCATCTCCGTTTTGTTTATGTCAAAGACAATGAGACCGTACCTTTTCATCCAATCCACCCTTAATATTTTGTCACACCCACTCAACTTGATCAATCTCACATTTTGTTGGAACTTAACCGTTGCATGATCCATGGCTATTTAGAACCAAAAATTCACTCACCATTCTGTTTCCATCTACATTTTATGATTGATCATTCATAAAATATTTAATAGAATAAATTAAACATTAATATCAAATAAATTGATAATATAGGATATTTTATTCTTATTTTGTTGGCTCAATGTAATATTTGTTTTCTTCGCCATATGTATAATATTATTAGGCTGTGTATTTGTTATAATAAATGTAGTGTAATAGGCTAATAGCTTATTTTGTTGACTTTTTATAATATAAATCTTGATGCATAAAATACATAAACACAATATGGATAATGATAGAAATAAAAATTCAAAAGAAAAATGTATGAAATGCATGCACGTCTGTATGTATGATATATGGATAAACATGCACAATATAGGAATATACTATAATAATAATAATACGTGAAATACCGTATAAATACAATAATAAATTTTAATAAATAAAAAAGTAGGGGAAACACCGAGGGTAAGAAACACTTTTTGGGGGAAACACCGATGGTAGGAAACATTTTTTGGGGGAAACACCGAGGGTAGGAAACATTTTTTGGGGGAAACACCTCATCACACTTTTATTATGAGTATAGATATATCTCAGAGAGAAAATTCACACAAATTAATAAAATAATTAATTTATTTAAAATATGGTATTGAAAATGTATTTTTTTATTGAAGATGTAAATACTTTGTTGGTAAAAGAGTTTTTAGCATTGGAAATGTATTTTTTATTAGAGATGTTAATACTTTATTGGTAAAAAAATAAAAAAAAATAAACGATGCATTAAAAATATAAAATAATAGATAAATAAAAACAAAATAAATTCTAAAATATGATAGATAAAAGAAAACGGTTGTAGTATTGTTCTATATAGCAATTTCAATGGCCCTCTAATTCTTCACCTGTCCAAAAAAAACTATGGATAAAGTAGTACACGTTCTCCTCCTTATAATAATAAAATACTATCGTCATCCAAAGAATAACGATGGAGACACAATAATCAAGTATAGCAGGTGAGAGTGTGCTCTTTTATTTATTTATTTATTTATTTATTTTTCCTTTCAAAAAAAAAAAAAACACTCTCTCTCACACACACACACACACACACACACACACACACACACACACACACACACACATATATATATATATATATATATATATATATATATATATATATATATATATATATATATATATATATAAAGGTTGTGAATGACGCTTTAATTTAAAATGGTTAAGAAGGACGACGTAAGAACACACGTAAAAATACGTAGTAATGCATATATATAATATATATATATATATATATATATATATATATATATATATATATATATATATATATATATATATATATATATATGACATAATTTTACGTTGAATGTAGTTCGGTTGTCTATTACAGGATTATCATGTGACGATACCGGATATCGTTCGTGTGTATATTGAGTGCTGAATCAGGTAATCGAACGTTTGCATGCATGATGATCAAATAAGCATTTAGAATGAGTCTGCAAAACAAATAAGGCATGAGAGGTCCTGAAGTTTGCCTCCGGTGGACACTTCAATACTCAAGTGAATATAATGATAGATAATTTATTTTTTTATGAAGACAATGAGGTCAATATGTAAATAGTAAGTATATCTAACGTACCTGATAAATGAATGGGACGATCCTTTTGTATAGTGTTATATACATTGGGGGATGGTGTGTTACCGCGTATTAAAGTTGTGAAGCGTATATTTCAGGGCGGCTGCGAGACCATTATGGAGTAGTTATGGCTCGTGTACTAATGCCCGGATTACTCGTTTAATGGAGGTAATGGTTGTCTGAGACCGACGATGACATGCGTCACGTCGGTTATAATAGATCGGGGCGACCTGCACCACGGCGGATATAAGGGACCGATTGCGACCTGCACCACGGCGGCCAAATAATATATTGTGACGACTTATATACGTCATGTGGAAGACGAGTCTTGTTGATTGAGGACCGATATCAATTTGAGCCCATGTCGGTTTATGTGTTGAGGTTATATTGTATGAAAACCGATTATTGTTGTTGTTGTTATTCTTCGTTGAGTTTGACTATTAGTATATTATTACTAAATATATTACTGTTGTTGTTATTGTAGCTATTATCAAATTAAATTTTTTTTTTTTTGAAGAAAAAAAAAATTTACTATTAGTGACAAAGTGTTTGCCAATATAAAGAGTTCAACTAAAAATGTGTTTCTAAAATATAATAATAATGTTTTTCTACCCATTGGCGATGAAAACAAATTGTCACGATAAACACCTTAATTATGCTTAGAAATGCAAAGTTGGATCTGGAAAGCTTTGGTGACGAATACTGAAGTATACGGGACGAATATTATGGTTTGTCACAATAGATTCACGAAACAAGATTAACAAATTTTTCGTAGCCTAAACAATAACAATAAATCCCATCTTTCTGCTAAAAAAATTAACACAATCTTCTTGTGTCTCCTTAGAACTCAATGTTAGAGAGGTACGAGCCTGTAGAACAGATCATGTTCAAGTAATGTCGTAACACAATCTTCTTTTTAATATATGATATACTAATAAAAACTTAGACAGCAATAAGAAGTCACTAAATATTGTTTTAGAAACAAATTTCAAAAAACAATAAATTTTTTTGCAACCGTGTCATCAAATAAGGAAGGGATATAATATTATTTGTGTTGTGAAACAGAATGGATCTAAAGAGTATTAGTACTAAAACTAGGTAATGTGGTCCATGTTTCATTTGCCCCGACATGAAGCCACGATAAGAAACATGCACATGCCAATTCATTGTACTACCTCCGTCCCATAATAAGTGTCCACATTTTAGAAAATAATTGTCCCACAAAAAATGTCACTTTATATTACCAATGCATCATTTAATGTTTATTTTCCAAAGATACCCTTACTCAAACATTTATTTATTACACTCATTTCACATCCCAAAACAAACATTTATTATTTGTTAGGGGTAAGAATGTCAATGTAGTATAAAAACACAACACATTAATTACATTTCTTAATACGTGTGAAAACTAAAAAGATGACACTTAATTTGGGACGGAGGTAGTATGTTAATTTTATATTTTTACAAGAATGGTATATTAATTAAGATGCCAATTAATTGCTTGCTGAAGTTGAAATTACGCAATTATTAATGGCGTATTTTAACCCAATATAGAGGAAAATTCTATCATAGGGACTCCCTACTCTTAGGGAACGCTATCTACGTGCGCAAGCATCGTACGAGATTCACCACACAATTTCCACACACAAGTATCGCCGTGTATTCCACATCGAAAAACCGTGCTGCAGATCCTGCCACGTAGACAGTTTCCTACTAGGAAGTAGAACGACCCCAATATAGAGCGTCATTTTCACCTCTGAAAACAGTTCTTAAACTTTAAATCTTCAATAATTAATTCAATGCTTATCCTCCAAAAAAAATATATATATTAATTCAATGCTGCTAAACTTAATATACTAGTAATTATTTTGATTTGATGGGATAAGACGAGAATTTTGAAAAAGGACAAACAAAGAATACGACCGTAGCTCGATTAAGAATGATGTAAAGCTATACTGGTACTTCAACTTAATCATACAATCCCAATTTGGGGAACTATACGTTGGGTTTGTTTTCTTGTCAATAATTTAAGGGAGGGCATGGAAATTTTAGTTGAAAATCATTATCAGTAATCATGGAGACATTATAGCAATAATTAAAAAATAAAATTAAAAGATCATGGAGACATCAACCTAATGTATTCTACCTAGGCATTATCCCGGATACAGGATTTTTATCCAGAAAATAGACGTTCAACACGTGACATTTAGAATAAATCCTAAATCTCAAATAATCCTCCTGTCGTATCTGAAAGCGTGGAAGAAGAGAAATAACCAAAAGACTCGGAAACCGACACTAAAGATCTTTCATTAACAAATCTAACGGATTACAACTACTGTCAAACTAAATCATAAATAACTACTAACATTAATCAGAACTCAACTTGAATAAACAAGGAAACCGCCCGAGACATAATTAATGAACTTCCTAGCTCCATTCCTAATCTTGCTCTGCATGCTCATTCATCCAACCCGTCTTTAACCTGCAAATCTTCTTATTCTAAATAAATGAGTGAGCATTGGCCAGTTACTTAGTAGGGAGAAAGAATATCAAAAGAGATATTCATGTATATCGGATGTCGGGGACATAACATGAATCAACTTCATCCAGTTCATAAAACCATTTAAAAGCATAACTTGACAAAGTAGAACCTTTGAAAACATGTCTTAAAACATAAGAAAAAACGCTTTTAAAATACAACTTGAAGCCCAAAGAGCTTCACTTTAAAACCCAACTTGAAAATTAACTTTAAACCATGCATAACAAACAAGCCTATTAACTATATTCAACTTATCTTGCATTTACTTGTTCGTTACATTAATTACTTATTATATTTATCCTGCTAATCAAACTTACGTAAGCTATCTCTTAACATATACTTAACTTGCCCACTAACTGTAGCATATTCGTGTCTTGACTACCATGTTCCTGTTTCTTTTTTAGACGAGCATATTCTTGTTCTTGTCTTGACTGCTCTCTTACACTCGTGGGACTTAAAACCCATGGGACTTAGCATAAGGGCTTGATGCAACAATGGTAAAATGACTAGCCATACATCAAACGATGGTCTGGGTCACGATATCATGCTTGGCACATCGTCTTAGGAACGACATGGGTAATACAACTAGTCATACATCCGACATGGTCCTATGCTCAGTACCATGGCACTTTGCTCAATAATCACATGGTAACTCACAATAAACACATTGGAGCACATAAAGCACATATATTTCACGTAAAGTCCATAACTAACCTACGATAACCTATTAAGGCCATAAAACATTGAACTCCCATCATATATCCTCTACTTGTAACCAAAACGCCAAAAACTGTTTTACAAGAAAGTAACTATAAAAGAGAATAACGTTATGAAAACAAAGTTTGGCAAATACCCGACAACGATCATGGCTGGTTTCGTGCAGTTTAACATTGTTGGGAAGTTAGTTTTGATGATGATTGTTTATAATGTAATATTGATGATGATCAAACCAGCTGTAATAGAAGCATGTGAGGTTAGACCTGAATTGTAAATAGGATTTATTAGAGTCTCGTTATTGTATAAGTTAAATTAGACAAGCATTGTAATAGAAATGTTATAGGTCTTTACAATGGAATCGGAGAATAAATCTAGAAGAAGTGAAGGCTGAGGAACCCGAATCATTTGTAGATATTAAAGATCAGAAGACTGAGGGTTCAGACTCAGGTTTGAAGAACCTACAAGTCGAGTCATAAATTTATTTTCAATTAGGTTTGTGATGGCTTGAAATAACTTTATGATACTTGTTGTGATGAGAAAAGAAATATATAGTAGTCGATCTAACTATATAAATATTAGAGATATGAAAAATCATATTCAAAGATAGACAGATTTGATATGGAGAGAAATGATAAATCAGAAGCAAATTGATAATCAGAGCGGATGGACAAAACAGACGCAGAAAAGTAGACTTGATCGATAGTTACATATCAGATGTGAAGGTTTTCCATATCGAAAGACAGAAAGCTCAGAAGCATTTATTGCGGTATAAAATGACAGATAAAAGACAAAGAAGCAACATTCAAACATTAGAACAACATCTATATTATGTGATATGCCAACGGCTATATTTGAAATACTTGAAGATCTACAACGGACAAATTATCGGCTCAACAATTGTGAAGATTCAGATTTGAAGAAGCAGTTTGATCAAAGCCGATTCAGTATACTTCCTACCTATAAATACAAGATTTAAACAATATGAAAAAAGACGATTTTTTTAAGAACTGAGCATAACTTTGAAAAGTGATGGCCTTTTAGTAGTGACCAAAATCACCAGCAGTGTACCGGGTCAATTCTACCACGGGTTGGCGAGCAATGTCGTATCCCACGAGAAATCTAGTTAAGTACCGAAGAAGTCATCTTCACTCTTAGTTTAGGTCAATCAAACTTTGGAAGATGTGATTTGGTACGATTACTAGTTCTATCCGCTATTGTGCAAAGAGTAAAAGTGTGATATAAAATATATTAAGGGATATAGCCAAGTTACGATTCAACTAACTACTTTCTCACCCTAGTCGATATCTGAAAGTGAATGTCACCTACCAACCTACCATGTATGTTCTTGATATGTTTAATGGTGCAATCTCCGAAAATAGCTAACTAGACACTGACACCATAATCTAGCACACTATGTTAGATTCAACAGTCCGCTTCCGGGATTTAACTGACCTAGCATGCATAACCTCTATGAGACGATCAACTTTCATTGAAAACCTCACTCAGGAAACAAGACCTGAACAACTTGACTAGTTTTACGTGGCGATCCTATAACCCCTTTTCTCATATTATCACGCAAAATACATATATAAAGATAATGTGTGCGATAAATCATTGATTCACAAATTCAACAAAGGCATAAAGAATATGTTCTTCCATTAATCAACAAAGGTTTGATTTCGTGAATATTGACATAACTTGGCTATAAATAACTTAGCTACTCACAACTACAACTACAAAGCATACAAATAAAATGATCAAAGCCATAAAAATATATAAATACAAAAGGTGTATGTATATATATATATATATATATATATATATATATATATATATATATATATATACAAAGGCATAAAGAATATGTTCTTCCATTAATCAACAAAGGTTTGATTTCGTGAATATTGACATAACTTGGCTATAAATAACTTAGCTACTCACAACTACAACTACAAAGCATACAAATAAAATGATCAAAGCCATAAAAATATATAAATACAAAAGGTGTATGTATATATATATATATATATATACAAAAGGTGTATGTATATATATATATATATATATATATATATATATATATATATATATATATATATCTACAACTACAAAGCATACAAATAAAATGATCAAAGCCATAAAAATATATAAATACAAAAGGTGTATGTATATATATATATAGTGTGTGTGTGTGTGAGATGAAGAAAATCGTATCTCGTACAAAATCCCATCGATTATGTGTCAAGAAATCTTCGTAATGATTCAAGTTACAAAGATTCTTCAACTAAAAGTGACAAAAACTAATCCTAAGAGCGAAATATTTAAGGAAGAGAGAAAAAGAGGCTTGGAGGTAGTTGGGGAAGATGATAATCATGAAATAAATTGGGAGAAATATATATACCCCCTTCAAAAGATGTCCTAAAATAATTACAAAGCTGTCATTTCGGGTCAGAGGTGTGCAGCTCAGCCCAGAGGCGTGGGCCTCTATCCAAAATACCTTCATCTTGCAGGCAGCCAGAGGTGTGCTCCTCAGGATATAAACGTGGGCCTCGAGAGCAACAGCATAAAAATATGGAAAAGCAGAAGCTAGAGGTGTGCACCTCTCCTTGTTGGCATGGGCCTCTAGCAAGGAGCAATACAGACTCCAAAAAACAAGGAGCAAAAGTGTGCACCTTTTCCCAGAGGCGTGGGCATCTACCAGAAAATCACCAAAACTTTGTTTTCTCATTGTTTCATCCCCGATCTTCGGCTAAACTTCGTTCTCGACTTATAACTCGCCTCCGGCCATCGAAACCACCTAAAATCCTACACATCACAACTAAAAAACCACATACAATTCCTGCAAGACAAGATAGCTCCGAAATATGCACTAATTCACCCAAAAGTATGAAATTTTCGGACTATGGCATCCTAGACCTCAAAATACGTAGCATGGCGAATATGCAACTAAAACCAACCGGAAATTCCAGGAAACATGCTAAATGAACATTAAACATGGGTAAACACACAAGTGAAGTGATAGAAAGATTATAGTAAGAAAGAAATGGGGAATATACTGAGATATCATTGAGCTTACAGACTACATCTAGAGAGGTTCAAGAAGTTGCAAACACTTAGGCAACAAATTCAAATCAAGCAGCAACTCTTGAATCAAGTTGTGCACATACTAAAGCTACGTCAACATATCCAGCAAGTCTAAACTCTTTGAATTCACCATCTACTCCAACTTGATTACTCAACAATGCGTGAAGCTGTGCAAGCAGTCAATGACAGAAGTTCAGTAAAGAATCTTTGGGGTGTAAATGACTGATGTAGTTGAAGCAGGAAAATCTGTCAAAGAACTGTGTTTCTGGTGGAGCTATAGTAGAAGCAATCATACCTTCAAAGGAACAGTAGAGTTGGATCAGTGAAGCACCTGAAAAAGTTGAGAAAGACAGATAGCTCAAAAAGTGAAGCATCTGCGGGGTGTCAATGATTTTCATCGCTGATGTGACAGGAGTCTAAGAAAAATATCGATTTCCTCCAACATCACAGGAGAAGCGGTGACTAAGGGATTACTCCACCCTGAACACCGATAACAAAATCTCGTGTCATTTACTTTCGGCACTTTAAATTCAGTCTTTACTTTCTGCAAGTTTACTACAACATTTACCAGCATCAGATTTAAAAACAGCGTTTAAAAAGGCTTTACTTCCGCAACGCTTTGAACAGCTAGGTGTTTTACACCTAAAGAAAAAAGTTTTATAAAAACAAAACAAGTTCGTTCAACCCCCCCCCCCCCCCCCCCCCCATCCCCCGAACTTGTTTAAGCCTTTACATTGGACCAACAAACATCAAACGTTATATATTCAAAATAACTTAAAAGCACAATGTTTAAACTAAAAACGGAACATTTTGATATGAAAAACTTTTTACCTTAAAGACGAACCAAGCTACGAGCCGAACAACAACTTAACATTGATCATAGGCGGATCTACCATTTTCTAAAGGGGGTCCGCGGACCCGTTAAATATAAGAAAACTTTATATTTTATGTGTAGAAAAATATTTCGGACCCAGTGAAAAATAAAATTTACTCTGGAGAAAAGTTACGCACCCCGCTGAATAATATTTCTGGATCTGCCACTGACCTTGATCTACGAATGTCCTTTCAAACCCCGGATGACGGATTATTGTTCCCCTCTTCGTGTTCTTCAAATTGATTACCGGATCGAAATTCCTTTTTTGACCCTCCGTCAATCGCATATAAACCCTAATAATTAAACTCATAATCTTTAACCTAAAATCTAGAATTTACACTCTTAAAAGACAACCCGTAAACCAATTGTAAGCGGATTGAAAAATGGTATACCGAACGGTGATCGGATTATGTTTTCTTTTCTTTTTCCTTCTTTCTTTCGTGTTGCCGCAGCCTAGCTTCTCCCGTAGCATTTGCAGCTCTTTTTTTTTTTTTTTTTTTTTTTGGTTTGTTTGATATAATGTGTCTTTCTTTTTCTCCAAATAATTATTTATTACTTGTGTCAATTTAATATCAATCAAAATCCTAATTTTAGGAGAATATCCTTAATTAACAGATCATCTAACATCTCTTCATAAATTTTCCTTTAAATTACAAGATTCACAATTCCGAGCAAACATATATTTTTTTGTGATTTACTAAATCAAAAAAATTATTATTTATAAAAGGACAACAATACCATTAATTAAAAATTCGGGGTTTACAACCTTACATTCACCTTTTAAAAAATGCCATTTTTGTTTTATTACACATATTAAAAAAATTAATGTGGTCTGTTATTACTATAATATTAACACATATTAAATTTTTTTTATTAATTATAAATAAAAACTGAACTCATAAAAGAGTAATAACATTACATATCTCAATTAAAACTGATCCAAAACTAAATAAAGTATATGCAGAAAATAACTGAAAAGAAATCAAATAAAGACGAGTGTGATTACTCTTTCCTTAAAACAATATTGCGATGATCTTGTGCCCACGGTTGCAGCAACTGTCTCCCAAATACAATGACTTTACGCCTCGAGTTTAGTGTGGCACGACTCGATGACTATGAATGAAGCATTTTCGCAATGGAGAAGATGAGAAATTCGATGATTGAAGTGGATGAGGTGAGGTGAAACCGCGTTTTCCTGTCCGTCAAGATAAGAAAATTAAGCCGCCAAACCGAACCCGAACCGGCAGCAACGCACGTGTGGTGAACCAAGAGTTATCTAGATCCTTCCTCCCGCACAATAGTGTTCTTGCCCCTTGGGGCACATCCTAACGAGCTAAACATGCTCTTAAATGAAGAGACAAATCCCATCAATCTTTCCAATGTGGGATTGAAGAGTTGATTCTTCTTGAACACATTTTTCCTCACATAGGCACTGACTTATCATTCACATGGTATATGAATCGAGTGATCCAAACTCCAAATATCAACTACGTAGATATCATTAACTCTCGATAATACACATCGAAACCTATCCAAAACCAGCGCTAGGGTTGACTGTTTCATCCCTCATTTTTCGGCAACAAAACAACATCATATCGTTATAATACAACAAATAAAACCGTACTGGCCCTCGCTTACCCACGTCGGTCCGCCCTTTGATTTACAATCATAATGTGACACTTACTACTTCAACACATAATGACCCGAACCTCCTCGGCCATTAGCTAGTGTTGATATTGACGAAAGATGTTCATGGTGTGTCGGGGTGATACATATGTCAAAGGAAGGACACTAAAAGATTAGGTGGTCTAAATTGGCCGGGCTTTGTTAGAAAGTGGTAGAAGATAAGAATATAATTTCTTTCCCCATACGGAGAGGGGATGATGAGTAAAATGTACGTAAACTTTTCGTTCCAACCATAAATCTTAGGATTCTTCTACCGTGTCCTTACTGTGTAGTATTTCGTAACTGTAATCATAGTTTTTTATTATTCGTCTAAATGGAGATGACTATTTTCCATTTTTCACTTTTACCATTTTGGCGTAACGTAAATATTGATCGTCCGAATGTCGACGTATAATTGGTTTATTACAAGTGAGACAATTGACTAAAAAGGACTCCAAAAAAAAAAACATATATATACTACAGTTTATTTGTTTAATACTATACGTTTTTCCTTTGGAAGAATGCTGAACTATAAACCATAAATAAAAAATAGAGCAAATTATTTAAAAGGACTAATTTTCAACTTATTAGGGGTAATAGGACACTAATAAAACTTATTATGTTATAAGGACAATCTAATTTTCTACTCCTATCTTTAAACCACGTTGGAAACAAAACCCCACAATTACCAAAATAAAAACGGCTAAAAACTGACGGAAAAAACTGAAAAAGCAAACTGAAGATCCACGATCTGAAGGTGCGATCAAATTGAATGCTATATAAGTGAAATTCGAGTGCGGAATCTGAAGAAATTGAAGGATAACAGCATCAAAAGAACAAGATTAATCGAGCAAAATCAAGCGAGAGAAAGAAGAAAATCGAAGAAATCAAAATGGGCGGGGAAAAAGAAAGTGGTAACCGCAGAGGAAAGAAGAGGAACAAAAAAGAGGTCGAAAGCGAAGAAGAAAGCCACAGATTCTCCGGGTGGAACAAAGTAAGTACATTATAGATATAACAAATGATATCGCACCATATTTCTGCAAAAAAATTGTTCAGATTACATAATTTGGGGCTATTTTGAGACAGAACCTAGTACAAAATAATGGCACTGTATGTTTGTGCACAATAATTGGTTGATTAACATAAATTGCTGCAATAATGAAATAATACATAGTTTATAATCATGTCACTGCATATTTGAGCAGAATCATAATTCGGTTTACATGATTGAGGGGTATAGTGCACTAAAACATAGTTAAAAAATCATGTCACTACATGAACTAGTCAAGGTTATGGATTTTTGTTGAAGAACAAAACATAATGTCACTACAAACACATGATACGGCTACTGCAAAATCATGTCACTGCATATTTGAGCACGGTAATTGGTTGATTAACATGATTTGTTGCAATATTGAAGTAATACGTAGTTTAAAATCATGTCTCTGCATATTTGAGCACAATAATTGGTTGATTTACATGTTTTGCTGCAATATTGAAGTAATACGTAGTTTAAAATGATGTCACTGCACATTTGGGCACAATAATTGGTTGATTAACATGATTTGCTGCAATATTGAAGTAATACGTAGTTTAAAATCATGTCACTGCATATTTGGGCACAATAATATATAGTTTATAATCATGTCACTGCATATTTGAGCAGAATCATAGTTCGGTTTACATAATTGGGGGGTATAGTGCACTAAAACATAGTTAAAAAATCATGTCACTACATGAACTAGTCAAGGTTATGGATTTTTGTTGAAGAACAAAACAGAATGTCACTACATACACATGATACGGCTACTTTGCAAAATCATGTCACCGCATATTTGAGCACAAGAATTGGTTGATTAACATGATTTGCTGCAATATTGAAGTAATACGTAGTTTAAAATCATGTCACTGCATATTTGAGCACAATAATTGGTTGATTAACATGATTTGCTGCAATATTGAAATAATACGTAGTTTAAAATCATGTCAATGCATATTTGAGCACAATAATTGGTTGATTAACATGATTTGCTGCAATATTGAAGTAATACGTAGATTAAAATCATGTCACTGCATATTTGGGAACAATAATTGATTGATTAAGATGATTTGTTGCAATATTGAAGTAATACGTAGTTTAAAATCATGTCACTGCATATTTGGGCATAATAATTGTTTGATTAAAATAATTTGCTAAAATATTGAAGTAATAGATAGTTTGACATCATAGCACTGCATATTTGAGAAGTATAATAGTATGTAAATGAAATTGGGGGTATATTGCACTGAGACAGATTTAAATGTGACTGCATAAACTAGACAAGGTTCTACATTTTTGTTGAAGAAAAAAAGGGAATGTCACAGCAAACAGATAATGTCACTGCATTTATGTTTAACTAAAATCTTCTAATCTTTACAGGACAAGAGAACAATACAGATCCACACTGAACAGCATCGTCCAAATGATGCAGGAGATAAATAAGCAAATAAGAGAGGAACATTGGACAATCATTAAAGAAACACCATTCAAGCATATGTTTGAAGCATGCCACAAGCAAAAGATTATAAATGACAGAAAAAGAAATAGAATGCTTGATGACCTAATAAGCACATACAACAAACAAAAGGGTGCATTCAAGATTGGAAAGAGCTATCACTTTCCAACAACAAAAGATGTCAAACTGTTATTTGGGATAGAAGATGGGAAAGAAGAGATACCAGTAATGAGATATGATGCAACAAAGGAGATACCAATAAAAACAAGACCGTTTGATAACATTGATAGAATCAGCATAAGCAGCCTAAAGGAGCTGATAAAGGTAAAAGTGAAAGAGACAGATGCAACATCGCTTGAAGACACGAGAAAACTACGTGCCTTCTATTGATTGCAACAGTTTTTTGCGCGACATCAGGCCAGAAAGTACCATGGTCATTCCTAAACTATGTGGATGACATGAGTACATGCAAATCATTTAACTGGTCATCACATATAGTGAAAGAACTGAAAAAAAGGCCTTGACAAAAGCTCCGATCAACCAAGAACAGTAAATGGATGCACTGTGATGCTGCTGGTATGTTTCCTACAAACACATTTCATTCTATTTGTACCGTGCTACACATAATGTTTTAAACAAATATCAATGCATTCTAATACAAATTCTATACTTTTATGTTACAGTACTGGTTCTGCGAGCACACAGATATGATAACGGATCTTGCACAAGAAGAAGAAGAAGAAAAAAGATCATCAGAAGAGAACAAAACAAAGAAAAAGCTATGGATCCCAAGGATAACAAAATGGGATATCAATCAACTGAAGAATGTTCTGACAATTGCAAAGCTTCAAAAAATGGGAGAACATGAGGTAAATAATACACTAATAACTTAAAAGTGACATATAATTCATGGTCAATGAAGTTTTGATGAATGTGAATGTAGTTTCAAGTAATGTCACTACAGTTTCAAGTAATGTCACTGCAATTTTAGCCCATGTCACTGCAATTTTAACCATGTCACTTCACTTTCATCCCATGTCACTGCACTTTCGCACATGTCACTGCACTTTCATCACATGTAACAGCAATTTTCCAGCATATCACTACACAATCAAAGCTTAACAATGAACTTTTGAGGCATCATAAAAAAACATTACTCATAAAGTTTGGTTATACAACATGAAACAGTTCAAAGTTGGAGAATTGAAAGCAACATTGCCTGAAATCATGAGAATTAAAGGATGCACAGAGAATGAAGACGAAGATGATCAGAATGAATCGGAAGACAGTGAGGATAAAGAAGAAGAGAATGATAGTGAGAATGTTGAAGTTGATGATGATGAAGAAGAAATTGCAGTAGAAGATGTTGATGATAATGATGATGAAAGCGGAAAGAGTGAAGGAGGAGATGAAGATGATAATCAAGAAGAAACTAAGGTTGCACGAGATGTGGATGATGATCATGATGAAGAAAGAGAAACTGAGAATGATGATGATCATCATCAGCAAGATATTGAGTATGAAGAAAGTATAGTGCAAAAGGAAGGGAAAGAGAAAGAATTAGAAGCGGAAGGGAAAGAAAAAAGATCAAAAGAAGATGAGCGAAAAATGGGAACAACTCCATCATTCACATTGCTGACACCTACACCACCAACACCGAAGGTAAAACTACTACTTCCATTTTTACAAAACACAAAAAATGCAAAATAAATAACTTAACAGCACCATTTTTATTTAACTCCCATTAAATAAAAATGATGCAGGATTTGGAAGAGAAACAGATCCAAGAAGAAAATGTCAGGTTGACAAAAGCATTACAAGATGCAAATAGCCACATTCAAGAACTCAAGAAAGCCATAGTAACCACAAAGCAGCAAAAACAATAGTGCACTCACATTATGCAAATGTCACTGCAAACATGCAGTGACATTATGCAATGTCACTGCAAACACGTATACACAGTAGTTCCCCCTTTACTAAATGATAATATGTTCAAATATACATGCAGGAAAAACTGAAAAGTCAACAATCACCTGCTGATTTGACCAAAAAAAGGATTGTTGACCTACTTGATGAGACTCGAGAAAGAGGAAAAAGAGTGGAACAGTTGAAAAAGGAAAAGCTGGAAATCGAAAAGGAAAAGCTGGAAATACAGAAGCAAAAGGAGGATTTGGAAATGCAGATTAAAACACTTGAAGACAGTCTGGCAAGCACGAATGAGGTAATAGATGTCCTCACCGCTGAAAAAACTGAATTGCAAATTGAAAAACAAAACTGGGAAAATAGTATTTCTGATGCAAAGGCTCTCCTTCGGAGAAAAAGCCACGAAATGCTAAGGAAAGATGAATACAACAGCAAGATTTTAGAACTAATGGATGAAAAAGGAGAACCGTATAAACAGATATCTAATATGCTGCAGGAGCAGGAGAATATGAGAAAGCAAATGCAAACAATTGAAGAAAGGGCAACAGCAATTGAGAAGAGATTATTTGAGAGTGAAACAAGGGAGGGTATTCTACAAGCTGAACTGCAAAGCTTGACAGTGAGGAATGAAAGCTTCAAGCAAAGCAAAAAGATACAAGAAGAAGAGATTGAACGATTGAAAAGAGAGAATCAAGAATTAAAAGATGGAATAGAACCGGAGATGTTGCAAGATGAATTGAAAAACATGAGAGAGGGGTATGAAAAATTGCTTGAAATCAAAAAGATCAATGAAGAACAGATTGAACAATTGCAAAGAGAGAAGCAAGAACTAAAAGATGAGATAGATAGCAATGCGGACATCAAGTCACACAAGATGTGGAACAAAGCAAGGATAAAAAGGAAGCAAGCCCTGTTGGACGCCAAGTACGACCTCGTGGTCAGCAACGGACCCCGGACTACTCGATTGAAAGGCGTGTAAAGAAAAATGCAAGAAAACGGGGGAGAAAAGAAGATTCTGCTTACCTTTATGACCATCCAGAAAAGAAAAAAAAAGGTGGGAAAGGAAAAGGAAAAAAGTTGAAGGATGGGAAGCTGTTGATTGCAGAAGACAAAGAAGCATACACATGTGGATCATACATTCTACCAGAAGTATTCAAAAGAATCAAGGAATTGAACGAACAAGGTGGACAAGGGTAAGCATAAATCACTAATACAATAACATAGAAAATCACTATTCATGCAAATCATTAATACTAACATGGAAAATTACATAATTTGCAGGGAATTAGTATGGTCAAAATCGCTGGGAGACTACACACATGTCACTGTCAACTCAATCATGGAAGTTTTAAATGAGCTCTTCATAGACGAAATGGTAAAGACTTAATGTCACTGCAACTTACATCTGGTTTAGCTTCATGTAACTACATTATTTCCTGAAAAACACTACACAAAATTATAACACATTTATCGAATTTTGAAACAGATCATAGAAGGATTCATTGAGCTGATGAGACGTACAGATTTGGTAAAGGATACTAACCACATATACAGCACAAGCTCATGGGTACGCATACAAAAATAATTTGAAAGAACATAACATTAAGAAAAACATAACATCATTACCATACAATGTGTGCAGGGAGTATTTGAAGAGGTTGAGCGGGATGGAACATTCAAAAATAACATAACATGCGACATGTTGAAGACCATACATGAAGGGAAAAAGGTTTTACTCCCATTATGCTGCAAGGGTTTGAATGACAGGCCATACCATTGGGTACTCCTAACCTACACCAAAGGAGAACCCACCCGGAAAATGTATCACTCGGCGAGAAAAAGATACACGAAGAAGACATATTCATTCCCGAGTGTGAAACTGCAGTAAGTTATCTAACAAATTAAATTTCATCTCACATAAATTTAACATAATATCACTGCATTCAAAACAAGAAGGATGTCATGTCACTGCATTTAACATAATGTCACTGCATTCAAAAGAAAAAGTATGTCATGTCACCGCAATTTAACATAATGTCACTTTGCATCCGCTACCTCTTATTTCGTAGGTATCAATAATTTCACAATCATTTACTGAAGATAACCAGCAGGAAGAAATAGCAAGAACAATCGAGAAGGTGCAAAACTTACCACTCCAACATAATATGAAGTAAGTGTCGACAAAAATACTTATCATCATCAAATATATATATATATATATATATATATACACACAGACAGAAGACTAAGGCAAATCATTATAATCTAATGCAGGGACAACAGTGTTTATGTGGCATACTACATATACAAGATGGCACAAGAGTTACCAATTCCAACAGAAGTTGAAGAGGAAGAAATTAAGAGGATGAAAGGAATGATTGTAAATTCCCTTGTCTTGAATGAAATTCATCATTAGAATGAAAACGTAGCTACTGATAGGGAAAAGTAATAGTTGACAAGTGATGGTTGATTTTGAAAAATGATAGGTAATTTTGTGATGGTGATAGGGCGAACAAATGTTTTGATGACGATAGGTTGTGATGATAATGTTTTGATTTTGTGACGATGTTTTGACGTTATCCACAAAGCATTAATACTTTCATGGTTATGGTAGTTGCTACAATTCTACTAAAAATTATTATCTATTATATTTTGAGACATTTTATATGATTAATGCTTAAACTTATTCATATATTCATTTTATTTTCAACCTATATAGTTAATGAAATCAATAAATAAACAAACGCATACAAAAAGAAAATACAAAAAGAATATGGTAAATATATTCAAAACAATAAAAATTCAAGCATAGAATTCATTACTTATTAAATTCAATAGGAATACAATGATAAAATTGACAATGACATGAAAATATGCATAACACATTACAAAATATACAACTTGAAAATAGGTATTATATAATAAAATCAAAATACTCCAAGTAAAAGGAATATGTCTTCATGTTTAAAAGCAATACAAAAGATTACAAATATTCATAATGTCACTCCATCACAACAGAATGTCACTGCAAAACAACACAATGTCACTGCAAAACAAGACAATGTCACTGCAACAGACCACAATGTCACTTGGGAACAAAAGACCAACTATCCAGCAATACGAACACGACAAGTCTTCTTATTATGATGACCATAGGAATGGCAACGACCACATTGAAAAGGGCGCTTTGATGATTCACCGTGAGAACGAAGCCGCTTCGTACGGGGCCTACCAGGCTGCTTCTTCGGAATAGCACGAAGCACAACAGAATCTTCACAAGATGCATTCAAAAAGGGACCAGGAATTGGATGAATTGGAAAAGAGTATGAATCGGCATAAGACTGTGACAAGAAACAAGGATCAACATACTGATCCAAAGGGAATGATGTACGCCTAATCACCGCCATAGTATGAATGCACGGATATCCATTCCGCTGCCACTCCTTGCATGAGCATACCCGAGATTCAAGATCAACACTTGCAGCTGGGAATGAAAAAACCTCATACCTTGAATAACTCGAACTGCCAACACCCAAGCAACTCGCCAAATCCATTAGATTAGACAAAATAGAATCCACTTTTGGACAAATCAAGGAATTAAATAATGCTGAGGCACGGCGATTTTCCGAGAGTCTTATCATAATCTTGATACGAATACCATCTACCATATTCAACACGGGCAGATGCCGCTCCTTATATATCCAACTATTAAAAGACTCAGCCAAAGTAGAAGCAGTATGACCATAGCGACAACCTTCAAAGTGAGCAACCGCCCAATTCTTCGGATGCAAATTCGAAAGAAAGATTACGCACGATCACCCCTTCATGTAACATATCCGCCATGTTCCTCTCATACTCCTCAACGGTCGGTGCAACAAAGACATTGGTAAAACAGATGCGACATTCTCTTACGCAAAGACTTACCAACATTTCTACCACTGAAATGAGTCTTCAGGTTATTCATCAAATGGAAAATACAATAAGAATGAAATGCATCAGGGAAAACTTCACGAACAGCATCCAATAGACCAGGATTCCTATCCGTCATGAATGTAATACGACGAACCGGTATAAGCAAACTCTTCAAATGCAATAAGAACCACTTCCAATTATCAAAATCCTCAAAATCAACAACACCATAACATAAAGGATATAAACCTGAAAACACAACAATGAAAAGAAACAACTAACAATGTCACTGCATAAACAAAGAAATTGAAACAAAACATTCATAAAAATCATATAAATCAAAAAATGAATGAACAATTCACATAACACAAGAACATTACACCATTTCAAAAAAATTAATAAACTATCAGATAATTAAAATCAAAAAGTCACTGCAAAAACTCAAATGTCACTGCATAAAACACAAATGTCACTGCATGAAACATCAAATGTCACTGAATAAAAAAACACATACCATCATTACCATCTTTCCCAGTGGCAGCCAACAAATGCCCATTCTGATCAAACTTCAAATGAGCACCATCAAGAAAAAGCATCGGTCGACAATGTTTAAAACCACGAATACAACCATCAAAAGCAATAAACAACCGTTTAAAACACCGTGTCTCGGCATTCACGTCTAATGATATAACGAGAACCGGGTTTGTTTCAAGCGCACTACTAACAAACCCAGGTAGACAGTTGAATGACGTTTTAACATCCCCGTATAATGAATCCCTCGCTTTGATCACCGCAGACCAAGCAACTAAATAAGGAACCTCATAACCCTGATGTGTTAATGCCAAAAGACGAAAGTTTGATGCTGAAAAGCTTGGATCTCCACGGACCTTTCGAACAACTACCTTTGAAAGAAGATCCGAACTCATACGGCGATCTCGCTCAGAAGACCCCGCAACATATCTCGAGCATGTACCGCAAGTATGAACATTGCACAACTCAGATATATAGAAATATCCACTAAAGATCTCTTTTTTAGCACGGACAAACCAACCACAATTTGCAACCTTCATAGCACAAACGGCATGAATCCTACAACGGTCATTCTTCTTGTACACATACTTGAACCCAGTTTGTATACAAAGCTTCTGAAGGGACTCCCTCAAATGGACCACACCACCAGAAAAACATTGACCATCATGGAGTACAACTCTATCCCAACCAAAAGTGGAAACTTGTTTATCATTAGATGAAGAAACACAGGATAATACAGAAGAAGCATCATGAAGAACAAGACCCATTGAACCTCCACTACCACCAACATTGTAAGATGAAGATGAAGAACCAACAACAACATCAACTACAACATCAACTTTAACACGCTGAACAGGATAAGACTCAGCAAGACATATCATGGCGTACACGTCTTCATCAGAAGATAACAAACACTTTGGATTATCCTTCAACACGTAATAAAGACTAAAAACAGTATCTTTCAAATCTGACCACCGATTGGAAACTTTATCAAGAATAGACTTCAACGTACAATTAGCTTCCGCCATCACAACACACATATCTGAATTATAACTACACATAAGAAGCAACATTGTAACCCTGCACAAAAACAAAACAAATAGTATGTCACTGCAAATACTAAACAAACTTCACTAAATCAAACAAAAATCAATATCATCATAATATCTGAATACATTATCTGAATATCAAATACAAAATCTAAAACCAAGAGAATTGAAGAAGAAAACAATAGAGCACATTCACATACCACACATTGACACTCCATACCAAATCTATGTCACTGCAATCTCTAAATCACAAAAAAGAGTGATTCCAAATCGGAATCAAGTACATTTCTTAAACAAAGCAGTAACAAAACCACATACAATAAATGAATATGAAATAATTCAACTAAAAAATACAAAGAGAGAGTAGAAACCATTTCATAACAAACAATGTCAATGCAAAACAGAAAAACAGTGGATCAAAAACAGACATGAAAAAAGAAAATCATTATCATACACTTATACTCTACATGAATATTAAATAAATCAACTTAAAACATCAAGAAAAAGCAAAATATTCAATCATAAAGCAAACAATGTCACTGCATAAAACAAGAATATAAAAGCTAAATAAACTTATGTCACTGCAACTGAATTACTTAACAATCAAACTGAATCAGAATACAGAACAAATAACAAAAAAAATTAGTAACAAAATGATAAAACAAGTAGAAAATTGCACATAAATCATCTGAAATTGGAAGAACCGACAACAAGAGCAAAATAAAGGATGTAATACAATACCTCAACTACAAAATAGAAAGAATAGAACCAGCTGCAATGAATTTCTCAAGTGAAGAGCAGAAACGAAGAAGAATAGCACCGATTTGAATCAAAAAACGCAGATGACCAATTCCGAAAAAGCAGAACAAGTATTCAATGAAAATGCCACAAAACGCAAAAACGAAGATGTAATAAGCTTGTCAAAATCGCAGAAAGGCAGAAGAATTGAATGAGTGTAGAGAAAAAAAAAGATGAAGAAAGATTCACAGATGAGCGAAGATCAGTTCTTGAGTAAATCAAAATTATGCAGAAATCAAGGTAGAAGAATCAGATCTATGTCGTGTTAATGAGAATTAAAGGGTGAATGAGAATCTGAATCTTCATTAATGTAAATATTTGAAGGAAGTAAAATTCTTCCGCTGGATCTTCCAATTGTTATTAAATTAGAACGTCCTTATAACCGAATAAGTTTTTTGAGTGTCCTAAATGGTCATTAAGTCTCTAACGACGGCCTTATAACTAATAACCGCTAAAAAATACTCCTATATGTGCTATATTTATGTCCCAATATTTCTTCAAAAAAAATTATGTACAAATATAAACATGAATCAAAATAAATAAATAAAACAACATGAATGAAAATCACTCCTATATGTGTTATATTTGTCTGTTGGAAAAAAAAAGGGAAAATACATATATATCAACAAAAAAAAAAAGAAGGGATTCTCAACAAAAAAAAAAAAAGGAAAAATACATATCAAACAAAGTGGACCTCCGCACCCGGCCCACCCATCACCCCCTCCTTGTGAAAAAATATTTCAAAAATCACCCCCTCCCCAGTACCCCTCACTTCCTTTCCCAAAAAATTTAACCCCGTCTTATCGATCCTTCTAACCTCTGGACCCCTTCCCGTGACAAAGCTACATATTTTCTTTGTAATAAAGTTTTGTTTATGAATTTTCTTATGTTATCTCTGTACTGAAGTTTTATGACTGAACTTTCTTTGTGGGTTCTCTTAAAAACATCTTACATGTTCCTGCTATCACCAAAAATCTCTTAAGTATATCCAAACCGACTTCTGACAAACTTGTATATCTTGAATTTCATGCCAATTCTTGTTTTGTGAAGGATATAGCTACAAGGAGAACCCTGGTTGAAGGAACCCTTAAGAATGACCAATATCAGCTGCATATTCCACCCAACTTGTGCTCTCTTCAATCCAATGTTTCAAGAGACTAGTCTGCCTCTCCACTTTTACCTACCAAGTTGTCTGAAGTCTAGTTTAGTTCTATTTCCAATAAGCTAGGTCATGAGACCTTAGTAAGTGTTTTGTCCAATACTTGTACTCCCAAGTTTGGCATAAAAGGTTAGGGCAACCTTTAGAGAGGGTCATGAAACAAGTCTTGAAATCTTGTAATGTCTCTTTGATGTTTAATGAAAATATGTCTTTTTGTGAAGCCTGTCATTTTGGAAAGCAACATGCTATTCCTTATCCTATTTCTCTTACCAAACTAGTGCTCTTTTTGAATTAATACACTCTTATTTGTAGGGACCTTTCCATGTGCATTCTACTTCTGGCTATGCTTACTACATACATTTCATGGATGATTTTACTGTTAGGAAATCAACGCGGGAACGCAGCGGAATTCAAATTTTTGATTTCTTTTTCCCAAAATCGACTTCGTTTAAGCAACAAGCATAAAAGAAGTAGACAAAAATTACCTTGCTTGATTCAATTGGATCGACGCTTTGTCTACGGTTGTAGTTTTTGCACGAAGCCGCCCAAGTGTTCGGCCTCTACCGGTGATCTACACGAACACCTCGCCGGAATCCCGTCATGGATTGCTACCAGAAAAAATCGGCTGCTAGACCGACTTTTTCTCTCTCTAAAATCTCTCTCTAAGAAGTTCTCTATTTTTCACACGAACCATTAGCTCTTGAAATTGTGTTGTACAAAAGAACTAGCCAACCCCTCCTTTAAATAGAGTGTGTCGCACCCCAACTATAACCACATTTTAATCCGACTTGATGTTCTTATATGTGTGACCCGATAGGCTTCCGAATATGTTGGTCGTAGACACAAAGTGCAAATTATGAAAATGCCTTTCATGCCTAATGATCACGGGTTAGTGTCTAGCAACACACCATGACCCCCAATCATCGGAAGAGTCAAATGCAATGACCACTACCTTTCATGTGAAACAGTTACCGTGTAACTTACAATCTTATCGCTGTAATAATATCTATACGGTCGTTCGTCGAGTGTCAAAACATCAACGACCGTATCTTATAATCTGGATATCAAGCTCTCTCGAAGTAACTCATTTACTCTCACTTTGCAAAGATTCACGAGAGTAAGACATTCCTTATAATAAGGCCTTTTGGATATTCACCCCTATTGATAGGGTACGCGATTCTCAGACAACCAAACATGTATACTCCGCATGCTTCAATGTCACACCCAATCACTACCGCATGATCGCCCCATGGCTAGGGAAAACCTCGATAGTGTCAAAACATGACAATCCACACCGTGATGCCATGAAGACTCCGGTCTTAAGGATAATTACACAACTGCCACATAGTGTGACACTTAACAGTGTAAGTGGTGTTGGAAGTAGCGCCCGAAAGACAATTTATGTAATTATTTTTGGAATTAATAAATGACAGATTTATTCTCATCTTATTACTTGCTTCGTGCTTGTAAGAAATACACTACTGAAAACCCTAAGTCGTATCATATGTAGCCATATAACTCCTGAAGTGATTGCATATTCCTACTGGTTTCAGGATAGGGTTTGATGTGTTCGTTAAGGATCGCTAAGAGGCGCGGTCCGAATCACTTTCACGTTGGCACTATTCTGGAATCAGTGAGAAGTGTGTGTCTCACAGATATGGAATCTATTCCTTCCGCGGGGAAAGCGAAAGACAATCCCCTTATTTGTTGATCCTAGAAACTGATCGATCCGTGGAGTTCATATTGGTTATGAACTAATTGATCACTAGTGGGGGTTAATGGTAAATAAGGATAAGACGTATTGAAGAAGGTTTACGGAAATAATCCCGCTTCATTACGGATAGTCTATGGAGGGTTAGTCTGTACGTAATGATTATATCAATGGACACTTATCGACTCGACTCGACGTTTTGAGAAAAAGTTATATCTATAATCGATAGAGTTCAGTTTCGGATTTATGGTGGCGTAATTCCGGAATTAATGAGTTGAGTAGAAATATTATGTTTGATGAATATTTTATTCAATTTATTGTAGCTACTGGTTAAAGGTCCATGGTCCCCAGGTTGGCTCCTAACACGCGAGTGTTTTCTCGTTTTATGGAACCTCGAGAATAAATTAAATAGTTGGTTTATCCAATGAATATGCAATATTATTTATTTGGTAAATAATATGTAAAATAGAAAAGACATTTTCTATTAAAATGGCTAAAAAGTTGTGCCTATTTTGTGGATAATTAGGGAAAGAAAATTTCTAGATTATGTCACATGTGTAATTATTTAATTATCTATTTGTTGGATAATTAATGGAAAAATAAGATATTGATTTTTTGGGAATTATCTCTTATCTTTTGGCAAATATCTTTTCCTTGTGGGAATAGGTAATTTTGGTGTGAAAATGATAACTCTCTTGACTAGTTATTTTCCTATATAAAGAGAGTTCATCTTAACACAATTTCACAATACAAATTGGCGCCACACACCAAAATAAAAGGAAGAAAATTTAGTTTCTTGCATATTTGAGAAGGTTCTAGGGCGAGGATCGACGTCCACCAGTCGTCGCTAGGAGATACAATCCGGAAGACTGCGGCCGATTGCTTCTCTCTCCGGTTTGGGTAAATTTACTAACTTTCTTGTAGTTATTAATTAATCATGCGAATCGAATCGTGGTATTATCGCATGCGAATTTATTCGTAGCTTCTGATGTACAAGATCGAGTGTCTCGATCGGTACTGTGAATCATATCTGACGATCCAATTATGGATCGGATCCGGATTCGGGTTTCTATATATCCAGCAAGTAGGTCAGTCTAACGTACACATTCTCTAATACACGTCCACGTACAGTCCAAGTGTCTCAACAGCTCGATAGACAAGATCTATCCCTACCCTTAAAGACAGAAGACATCTAATACGTGCTAGCATGTTTGTACTATCAATGCCCTGTTTAATAGTACATCAGCCTAAAGACATTTAAGTATCAAACTTATTAAAGTGATTAGAGATCTCATCAACCATAATTGCCTATCATGGTTCCTCTATCACAGTTTAATACTAAGGACGTTATCATATAACAATTCACAATTGCTTCTTTAAAAGAATAAATATATGACAACAGAAAAACCATTTAATATATGTACAAACATAAAGAAATAGTAGAAATAATCTAACCCGGTCGGATCCGGTCCAACCCGATTGGGTTTAGGACACTATTTCAACATTTACCTGGGTTTTTCCTTTAAAACTGAAGTATGATGCTCTTGGAACCTTCATTCAGTTTAAGAAGCAAGTTGAAAATCAGTTTGATATGAAAATTAAGTGTTTACAGCAGACTGGGGAGGTAGGTTTACATCTTTTGACAGTTTTCTTAAAAAGCCTAGTATTCAATTCAGACATCCATGTCCACATGTCCATGCTCAAAATGGGAAAGCTTAAAGGAAGCGTAGGTCTATTGTATAAATGGGATTGACTCTAATGGCCTAGGACTCTCTGCCTTATAGGTTTGGCCAGTGATTTTTTTCTACATTCTGTCAGTCTGATTAACTATTTGCCTACCCCAATCCTAGACCATAAGTTTTCTTTTGAGAGTTTGTTTGGGAAACTTCCTGATTATAGTATGATCAAAATGTTGAGGTGTGTATGCTATCCAAATCTCTGACCTTTTCAAAATAGAAAGTTTCAGTTGTCAAAGATGTGTGCATTTGGGACTAATTAGTTCACATCATAAAGGTAATGTGCGTCTTGAACCTACTTGCAGATTCTATCTTTCTAGAGAGGTTACCTTTGATGTATCCATATTTTCTTATAATTTCACCTCTGCTAGTCATCCATCAAATTCTTCTAATGACACAACTTTCTCATATAATCCTAGTATGTCCTTACACATTCATTCTTTTGTGTTTCTTAATCCAGACTCCTCCGCCCCATCTCACCGACCTAATCAGAATCCCACTTCTACTTCTAGTTCATCACATTCACCTTCTTCTTCCATTTCAATTTCATCCTTTGATTCTATATATCTTTTATCTTCACATCAGATACCAATCATTCATGTCATTCATTATGTTCCTAGTTCAGTTTCATACCCACCACATCAACCTATACCTATATCTGTAGTCTTATTTTCTTCTCATGATCCTATGTCTCAGTCCTCATCATCCTTAAGATCTATTTATACTACTCAATCTTTTGTTTCTATCCCTCATATTGTTAATCATCATCGTTTGCAAACAAAAGCCAAAAGTGGCATCTTCAAACCCAAGACTTACTCTTATCTTGCCACATTTCATCCTTTTATTCTCTCATATGAACCTACCAATGTATCAGAAGCTCTCAGCGATCCTAAGCGGAAGAAAGATATGGAGGAATAATACAATGCCCATATGAGAAACCATACAAGGGAATTGGTTCCTAAATCGCATGCTCATAATCTGGTTGATAATAGATGGGTGTTTAAAGTGAAATTAAATCCTAATGGAACTGTTAATAAGCGCAAGGCAAGAATAAAACAGGTGGATATTTGATTGCGTGTAAGTCATTCATACTAACAAAAGGACTGGGTCAATCGCAAAATAGCAAGGTGAGTCATGGTCGATCCATGATAAGTAATATTTCACAATCCGGCTCGATCAAATACAATTTATATAAACTTGAAACCTTAGGCAAAACTCACTTTCTAACCGGCAGTGGACCCGGCAGAAAGGCGCTATCGAATCCCGTAACAGCCTCGTGGAAGCGCCACCCGAATCCCTATATCAAAGTAAACAGAAACAACGCAAAGCATGTACGGGACATGGTCCTCGTGCCAACATATCGAATAGGGATAAGGGGTGTGACAGTAATAAGGCCCTGTCACGTCAGAAAACTTGATATGCAATATGTAACGCACAAAATGGATTGCTATAGATGGATAAGAATCCTTACGGGAAAAACACAAAACATCCAAGCAGAATAGACAGGCCACAGAGGCACAAGATCATATAAAACATCAACGTGTGTAGGCATACATCATCAAAGGTGAGTACAAGTAGCGCATACTCAAAAACCCCTAGATCACCTTTTATTCGAAACGGTATTATTATGGCAGGGTTGCCTCCCCCCAAGCGCCTTTGTTTTACGTCGTTGGCTCGACTAAGTGGCACTTAACAGACTTTGATTTTTTTTTCGTTTTTCTTTTTCTTTTTTTTTTGAAAAATAGGGCACTAATAATAACAATAAAGTTATTATTTTTATTACACACACGATATTTTAAACTCCTCAAAAAGTCATGGTAGCCAAAGGTCCTAAGCCCCAGTTCTAGCCCGACTTACATGATATCAACCTCCGAAGAGGCTAAGTACCAAAGTCGTATTCAATTCGAGTTCAAGACAATATCACTTCAGCATCCCATGGCATCGAAATCTAAATAAAACAAGATGATAAAAACCTAGGCCCAAATTCTAGGACAACCTACAAGATATCAACCTCCGAAGAGGCTAAGTACCAAAATTGCATTCAAACCTAGTCTAAGCAAATAATGTTTTCGTTTTTTTTTTCTCTTGACCTAACACAATTTTTGATATTGACTTTTAAACAATCTCCCCGGCAACAGCGCCAAAATTGATAAGTAAGATTTCGCAATCCGGCTCGATCAAATACAATTTATAGAAACTCGAAACCTTAGGCAAAACTCACTTTCTAACCGGCAGTGGACCGGGTCGATCGTAGGTAGTGCGTTCAGAGTCCGAGGTCGATTCCACAGGGAGATTGAATCGAATATAAAACTTGTGTTAAAATCAGAGGGCAAAGAGTATATGAACAACACAAAAGATCGAAGCTTTTACTATTTCACGGCATAAACAAGGATCTGAATCAGGACTTTTATCTAGAGTAAATTTCATCAAACTAATGATCTACACAATCAAAACCATATCGAGAGAAAACAAATCGAAATGAGGAAACTCACAATAATGACGATCAAAACATTGTAGATCAAGACTTTTGAATCCCAAATCAGCAAAAGATATCAACATTTAATTCATACAATGACCCCAGGCACGAACTTCACCAATCTATCGATCAAATATCGTATTCTACTCTATATACAAAAATCTACACTAAGAAATTGAAATACGGAGCCTAGTCCAGAGCTCTAATCCGACTATTTAGATGTCAACCTGTAATGACAACCGCCTAAGCGGCTGGGTTGAACACCTAAGCCGACTTCAAACTCAGTCTAAGCCAATGAAAATCAGAATATATGTTTTCTTAGGTTTAGATGCTCTTAAATAGGCAAAAATCGCGACTTTGACCTAGTTGGGCCGACCAACTCGGCCCATTTGACTTGTCTTCAGTAAATCAGTAATAACTTTCTGTGTAGAGCTCCGATTTGAACGATTCAAGAGCTCGTTCAATTCTCTACAACTTTTGTGAAGATGACTTGACCAGAAAATGCCTCCAAGATGGGTAAAAGTAAAGATTAATGGATAGGTACGGTGAATACTGCTGTCGGGGCCAAACGAGCGTTTGCTCCAAGGTGGACGCTCGTCTGCCTGGAGATCTGATTCTTGATTAGGGTTTCTCCTTCCATGAACGAGCGTCTAGCCTGCCATGAACGCTAGTTTGTCTTGTATGAGCTTTCTTGATTCGGGCTAAACCCATCCAAACGTGCGTTTAGGGGTGATCTGGACGCTCGTCCGTCTAAAACTCTAACTTTCAGTATTGTTCGCGGTTTTATGCAAAGCAAAAGATAACAAGTAATAAAATAAAACCGATGTCAGCCCCAAGTGCGAAGGCTCGCAGCTATAGTGGTGAAACCGGATCGTATCCGCAGGGACTTGTACGAAAAAGAGTTTTTGCCTTCGATTTCTTTTATAAAGTTGATGATTATGATCTCGGATTTTCAATTAACAAACTAAGGTAGCAAACGTGAAAAGAAAGACGATACGTGAAAATTTGTTTAAAGAAAGATTAAAACAACTAGAACACACCGTTGATCCACCACCCCACCGAAAATAACAAGAAAGACACATATTCATTCGTAAGTTCTTGGATTATTATCTCGCTAAAGAGGCATTTTCCCTTTCGGTTCATCGCCTTTTAATTAGTTCACCACTCTCGGTACAACTAAAGCATTTACGGATCAAAGATATGGATATAAATCCTAATCTAATAACATTCACCCTCAACTTACGTATGTTGGAAGAATATTATCATTCTCCTTCACGGTAATCTACGAATTTATCAACTATCGTATCTAAATTCGATTAGCATGCAACATAAGTATAGATCATACAAATTGCACATAAACAATTCAAACATGAAGGAAGAACAAGAAACTCACTAGAACAAATGAAAACGAAATCCTTGTTTATTCCGGTGATGGTGGCTTCACAACGGTGGTTCTAGCCTCGAGACCTTAGCCGCTCATCTTTAGATTACAATTGTAGCGTTAGAGTCGTATTCCCCGGAAATAACAACTCCTCTACAACAACGAGCCTCCCGTAATCTTTCCAAACATCATAACGGTGCTTATATTACAACATTACATCGTATTATTCCGGCGAGTGCCGTTTACGCATTTATTTAACCGAAAAACAACAAAAGAGACGATAGAGATCTATATAAGAGAGATATAAAGATAGGTGCAACTCCCCAAGCTTGCAATGAGCTTCTATTTATAGACCATACCACAAGGCCGGCGCGTGCCGGAGCACCACCGGCACGTGCCGGCTAAATAGTATATATTCTCTTGTTGTCAGACCCACGTGCCAGTGTCGAAATATTCCCGGGATTCGGCCTTCTCCGGCGCGTGCCGGCCATGCAACATCTCCGATGTTCGTAGAAACCTATCTCGAGTTGTAGACCTCGGATTGACATGATTTAATATTCGTTGGAAAGCTCTCTTGAAGATCTACAACTTTCATCAAGGACTTTTGCTCTGAAAATGCCTCTAAGTTAGGTCAAATGTCCGTTGAAGATGAGTTACGGTAGAAATACTAAGGACGAGTTGATCCGTTCGATCTCGTTTGCTTATGGCATAATCTTTTATCCCTTAAAAGATATGATTTAGGCTCCAAAACATGTCCTCTCTTGAGATCTCGATAAACGTATAATCCTTCAATAAGAGCAACAAAACACCAAACGTAAATCTGACACTAAAACCCTTATTTATATCGTTTTTATAACTTATGCATTAAATTATAACTAACTATGATTTTTATAAGTTTTCAATGCATTTATATGAAATTATACTAAAATATCATAAAAAATAATAATAAAAAGTCTTATAATATAATCATATTTTTGTCATACATCAACTACTCCCCACTTAGCTTTTGGTCGTCCTCGAGCAAAATAAGCGATAATATATAAAAACTATAATAAAAATGATATACTTGGTAGATTAACTTTCAAGTTAGCAAAATATCATTTCAATATTATAAATATATTAAACATATCTTTCTTAGAATTAAACAAGATAAAAAGTGTATATAACATAGATAAATTATTTATCAAATATCATGATTATAAAATTTTACATAATTTACTTAGTAAATATAATAAAAATTAAAATTATTCTCTAATCTTAACTTGTATGAAATAATTGGAATCAAGGACTTAGTATAACGATCAGGATCTGGGTGTTTGATCAAAAGGAAAAATAAAGAATTATCAAAAGAAGAAGATAAGTCGTACGTACTTAACTTTCATCTCAAAAACCCCTTTTTTTATCAAATTACAACCCAATATTATTTATTATTTTTTCAATCGTCGCGTCTCAAAAGTATAACACTCTCCCCAAACTTTAGAGGCAGTCACCCTGAGATCACTCAAACCCATACTGTCCAAGGTAAACCACACTCCCCAATTGGGGCAGTATCCAAATGGACTCGAGGTGATTTGTTTTTTTTTTTTTAATTTATTTATTTGTTTTTTTTCATAGAATACTAACATATCCGAACTCATTGCCAGAATCGACTATCTTGCAAGCGTCATGAGGTGAGGTCAAATATATTAGCACCTGTCTAACTTTATTATGCCAAAAATCGTCATCCTTGGTCTGATTCCATATTCATACTTATTTCGAAAAGAAAATTATTCTAACATTTCATTATAAATATAAGCATATCTGTCTAATTTCAAATCAACAATACTCAATAATACTTATGTATAGTTACATATACTTAAAATCTTATAAAAATCTAAAATTGACATATATAATATAATCATAATACATCTAATCTATTTTACTTACTAAAACTTATTCTATCAAAATATATTAAATTTATTATATTAATTATATACTATCTTATTTCTACTTAGGAAAAATAAAACTAAGTGTTAAGCAATCAATATATTTATTTTAGCGTTAATTTTTAATATTTTCAAAATTTTATAACTTACTCTACTCCCCACTTACGAATTGACATCGACCTCGATGAATAATGAGTGGAATATAGTAGTTATAAAATGAAAATATGCACATAATCATATATATATATATAAATAGTATAAACGTTTAAAAACAAGACAACATATAAAACCCTCCCCCACACTTAAGTTACATGATGTCCTCAGCATGTGCAGAATAAGAAAAACTTAGCTGGTTGTAATTCGAAGGTGGCAATTCTAGAAGTGGTCGCGAATCAGATCCAGAAATGTTTGATGAAAACAGTAGACTGTGGACCATCCACCGGTAAACTGATTTATCTAAAAGTTCACAATTGCTATCGCAAATATCCTGCACACCATGGAAAACAAGACGTACCTCGGGGATAGGGGCACAAAAATGATAGACAAGGCAATATCATGGAACAAAGACGAAATAATGAAATGAAGTGAGTCTTTTATACCCAGATCCTCAAGGGTTTTGTCTAAACGTTATAACAACCTAAGTCCAAGAAATGATGTATTTGAATTTTATCTTTGTTTTACCTCGGGATTTTCGGATAACCACCTAATCGTTCCCTTTAAATGATATTCAAACATTCATCATGAGACTTAGTTGTGCTTAGTGTTAATCTTCCATACAGATTCTACATTTCATTAAGACTAGTCTTTATCCAAATTATTATTATTATTATTATTATTATT
This sequence comes from Gentiana straminea, assembly GCA_036785695.1. NCBI lineage: Eukaryota > Viridiplantae > Streptophyta > Magnoliopsida > Gentianales > Gentianaceae > Gentiana > Gentiana straminea. The sequence goes on along the minus strand of JAVUPR010000497.1, from coordinate 15,147,668 downwards.
ATTATTATTATTATTATTATTAACGGGCTGCCTCCCGGTAGCGCTTTTGGTTAACGTCGTTTGCTCGACTAATAAAAACACACAAGCAACTATTTAATTTCACATAGTTTTATTAAGGCGGGGTTGCCTCCCCCCAAGCGCTTTTGTTTTATGTCGTTGGCTCGACAACCCAAAAATTTTCAACCCGGGTCAGGCCATTGAAGCCTCTCTCCGGACTCATTCTTGATTTCCTCGGGGTTAATAGTATGGATCCCACAAAAACAAAGTCTCGCCAATGTATTGGCCATATCAGTAAACTTCTGTATCCACTTTGTTCCTGTGGTTCTTCTCTTTTTCTTTTTAGGTTTTAGTTCCACAAGCCGAGGTGTATCATCATAAATCACAACATCTTCAAAGAATTCACAGAGACGTAAATCATCGGGTGCCGAAAAATCGGAGCTAGCTTGACTAGGGATGTCGTTCAGATGGAAAACCACCGGTCGTTCCTTTTGTTGACCAATATAGTGTTTCAACCGATGACCATTCACTCTGAATAACTCGCCCTGTTTATTTTTCAATTCGACTGCTCCACTAGGGAAAACCTGAGAGATTTGAAAGGGGCCAGACCAACGGCTGCGTAGCTTACCAGGAAACAGATGTAACCTGGTATTATATAATAAAACCCATTCGCCCGCTTTGAATTCTCTATTCTTGATTTTCTTGTCGTGAAGCAATTTAGTCCTCTCCTTACTGATTCTCGAGCTCTCGTAGGCCTGGAGTCTGAACTCATCAAGCTCCTGCAACTGCAACAATCTCTTTTCTCTACATAATTGACTATCAAAATTCAAGAATTTAATAGCCCAGAACGCTTTGTGCTCAAGCTCGATTGGCAGGTGGCAGGCCTTGCCATAAACCATCTGAAACGGAGACGTGCCAATAGGAGTTTTGAAAGGCGTCCCGTAAGCCCGAGCACATCATCCGCTTTCGACTCCGGTCCGTCCTATGAGAATTCACCGTCTTCTCAAGAATTCTTTTCAAGCTTCGGTTACTTACTTCAACTTGTCCACTCGTCTGAGGGTGATAGGGGGTAGCAGTTTTGTGTTTTACCCCATATCGTTCTAAAATCTTTTCTAATGGAGTATTGCGAAGTGAGTTCCCTCGTCACCGATGAGAGCTCGTGGACGACCAAACCGTGTAAAAATATTTTTCCTCGGGAAGTTCTTGACCACCTTGTGGTCGTTCCGCGGTGTTGCTATCGCTTCCACCCACTTTGACACGTAGTCGACGCGGACTAGAATGTACTTGTTCCCATACGAGGATGGGAATGGTCCCATGAAGTCAATACCCCATACGTCGAAAACCTCGCATTCTTGGATAGGGTGGAGAGGCATGTCCATTCGCCGAGAAAGTTTACCGGTGCGCTGGCACCGGTCACACCCTTTTACAAAACTCTCTGTATCCTTAAAGATTGTTGGCCAGTAGAAGCCGGACTGAAAAATCTTCGCAGCAGTCTTCCCAGCTCCATAATGACCTCCCACAGGTCCGCCATGGCATTGCTCCATAATGTCCCTCTGCTCGATCTCAGGGACACACCTACGGAGTAATCCATCCTTGCAGCGCTTGAAGAGAATTGGATCGTCCCACACATAATAGTTCAAATCCGAAAAGAATTTCTTCTTTTGCTGATATGTCAGGTCAGGGTCCAGATATCTGCCGCTCAAGAAGTTTGCAAAAGGTGCAAACCAAGGAGAACCTTTTCCAGTACGGGCAGGAGTAACCTCGCACACATCAATAGTCATGAGTTGCTCAGTTGGAAAATCAATTCCAATCTCATCCGACTCTACTTGAGGATCATTGGTCAACCGAGACATGTGGTCAGCTACCACATTCTTGCTACCCTTCTTGTCCCGGATATGAACATCAAATTCTTGTAAAATTAAGATCCATCTCAACAAACGAGGCTTGGCATCAGCCTTGTTTAACAGATATTTCAATGCGAATGGTCCGTCCGGACCGTAACTTCCGACCCAAGCAAGTAGCTTCTAAATTTATTCATGGCAAAAACTACGCCAACAACTCCTTCTCGCTTGTTGCATAATTTACTTGTCTTGGGTTTAAAGTGTGACTAGCGTAGTAGATGGGTTTGAACCCGCCATCCATTCTCGACCTAGCACCGCACCGACCGCATAATAATTAGAGGCATCACACATAAGCTCGAATGGAGCTTTCCAGTCGGGTGCTATAAGAATTGGCGAGGTAACCAACTTGTCTTTTAATTCTTTAAACGCTCTTTCACACTCAGGGGTGAAAACAAATTTCACATCTTCTCTTAAGAGAGTTGACAAAGGCTTGGCTATCTTAGAAAAGTCTTTTATGAACCGCCGATAAAAGCCGACATGACCCAGGAAACCTCTCACTTCTCTTACATTTTTGGGGTATGTCATTTTTTCAATAACTTCTACCTTTGCTTTGTCAACCTCAATACCTTCTTTGGACACCTTGTGTCCTAGAACAATTCCCTCTTCCACCATCAGGTGGCACTTTTCCCAATTTAAGACTAAGTCCTTCTCTATGCACCGGGACAGAACTTTATCAAGATTGTGTAAACAGTGGTCGAAACTGTCCCCGAATACAGAGAAGTCATCCATAAAAATCTCCATCACCTTCTCCACTAAACCATCAAAGATAGCCGCATACATCTTTGAAATGTAGCCGGTGCGTTGCGAGAGACCAAATGGCATCCTTCGGTAAGCGAAGGTACCGGAGGGACAGTGAAGGTAGTCTTTTCTTGATCGGTGGGGTCGATGGCTATTTGAAAGTATCCGAATAGCCATCCAAAAAACAATAAAATTGCTTGCCACTAAGCCTCTCAAGGAGCCGGTCAATGAATGGCAAAGGGAAGTGGTCTTTTAGAGTTACCTCATTTAGTCTTCTCGTAGTCGATGCAAACTCTATACCCGAAACTTGTCGTAAGGCAATCTCTTCCCCCTTTCATTCTTTTCAAAAGTAATCCCTCCTTTCTTTGGCACCACCCGAGTGGGGCTCACCCATTCACTATCGGCTATTGGGTAAATGATACCCATGTCAAGCAATTTGATGATTTCCTTCTTAACAACCTCCCGCATATGAGGGTTTAGCCTTCTCTCGAGGTCGTCGCACCTTCTTCGATCCCTCAACAGTCCCCGATCTTATGCATACGGATATCGGGCTTATTCCCTTGATATCTCCCACTTGCCAACCAAAGGCGAGGATATTATCTTGCAAAGCACTTTGATAAGCTTTTCTTCCTCCTTTGGTTCTAACTTAGATGAAATGATCAAAGGAAGCTTATCACCGTCCCTCGAAAAATGTATTTCAAGTGTTGAGGCAAGGGTTTCAACACTAAATCGACGGTGGCTCCTCCACACTTGGTCTTAATTTATCTCCCTTAAGCTCTAGATCTCCAAGCTTATTATAAGGGCTCTGAAGCATCATGGCCTCCCAGCAGACAGGGGCCTCATCTCCCTTTGCAAATCTTGGTATATCACCATGCCTCTTCCTAATTATCTTTCTTACCACCTCCTGGTAGTCAGAACTTTCCTTGTCAATCTCTTCTAAAAATTTTATCCACTCCTCATTAGTCCAAGTTGCAGATAGTTTATTGAATTCTTCCTCATCCCAACTACCCATGAACACTTGTTTATCATACTCATCAGTGAAATCGTCCTCAATAGCTAAACAAGCATCACCGGATGCATGCTTCACTGCGTTGCCCACATTGAACTTTATACTCTCATCCTCCAAATGTAAGGTTACTTCGCCACTGTGGGAATCTAGTAAGGCACGGGCGGTTGCAAGAAAAGGTCTTCCAAGGATCAAGGGGGTTTTCTCATCATTGGTCATATCCATGATTACCCAATCAGCTGGGTATATGAAGTTTTTAACCTTGACCAATACATCTTCTACAATTCCCCTTGCATACTTCACACTTCTATCTGCAAGTTGAAGAGAAATAGATCTAGGAGTAATAGATTGATCCAATCCAAGAGATTGGAAGATTGAAGTAGACATCAGATTGATTGATGCTCCCGAATCGCACAAAACATTGTGGAAGTCCCTGTTCCCAATAGTACACGAAATCGTAAATCTTCCAGGGTCAGGACACTTCACAGGAAGTTTAGTCTGGCCGATTGCGGAGCATTCTCCATTCAACACTATGTGTTCGAGCTCTTGAAGTTTCTTTTTCGAACTTACTGCGTCTTTTATAAACTTTGTATACTTTGGCATCCCTACCAAAAGATCAACTAATGGAATGTTTGCCTCAGTGTTCTTGAGCAAGTCGATAACCTTCTTATACTCTTTATCGATCCGTTAACGACGACTTGTTTTTGCTAGGTGGATAAGGGAGATCAAAGCAAAGTCTTCCTTAGTGAAGTTCTTCTTTCTTTGTCTTATGATTGATTGCTTTGTCTTCCCTATCCTTCCACCTCACATGCTTCCCAGAACTTAACTTAGAATCTGACTTCTTCTCAGCATTCTTCTCTTTATCATCAGTATTCTCAACTTCCACACTTCTCTCAGAATTTACTTTTTCACTTGGCTCAACAAGTAGTCCCAACATCTTTCGAGGAGAACAAAGATCTTCCCCTCCCCGCGTCTCTCGCTCGCGGGAGGGGCTATTCGTTTCCCTGGTTGGCCCGACCGCCAACCACTTTCCCACTCCTCGGTTTATGGCATTCAACTCATCCCGACCATAGTCCCATGGTGCGGCTAGATCGGTGCAAGTATTTTGGTCATTCGGACCAAGTTGACCCTCGGGGGTTCTTCTCAGTAAAACTCGGCAGCTGACCCTGAGGTCGACTAGCTTGCTGTCCCGAAATCTGTCCCATTTGCACCTCTAAATTCCTCACTGTACTGGTCAGAGTACTTAAAGCATTTGCCAATTGAGTGTTGGCCGTGATTTGCTCACTCAACTTTTGTTCTAAGATCTGAAATGATTGATTTTGATTTTGCGGTGGATTGGTGTTCCATGCTGGTCGATAGTTGGATTGAAAATTGCTTTGATTAGGCCTAGGGGCCTGAAAATGATGGGGGTTCGCTGCCCCGGAAGGATCACTCCATCGGAAACCAGGGTGGTTCCGGTTGTAATTGAACCCTTGAGTGTTTTGATTCTGACCCGAAGGTCGATAATTTATAGAATTGAATGCATTCACCTCCTCTGAATGCAACAATAGTTGACACCGATGGAATGTGTGCCCAATGGTATCGCAATTTTGGCAAACAACATTGTTTTGAACACTTTGACCCGAGAGATTGGGTCAAGGCGGCACCGACATCTTGCGATGGCCTTGGCCATGGCGGTTGTCACACACAAGACTTGGAACATTCATTGCCGCCACTTGCTTTTGTAGTGCGGCCAACCGAGCTTGTAGAAACGTGGTCTCATCTACCTCATACTTCCCCGCATCGAGCTTTTCGATTGGATGCACTGCATATGTAGGGGCATAATTATACTTTGCAATATCTTCAAACAACGTCCATCCCTCATCGGTGTCTTTCTCGAAATGCACCTCCAAAGAACTATTCACCATTCCTTTAGTCAATTCGGTCAAACCACTTGTAGAAAGTGTTGACCAATCTTTGTTTATCCAAACCCATGGTGGGGGCACTTTCTCAAGAGAGTCTTAAATCGTTTCCACGCATCGTAAAAAGATTCCTTCTCGGATTGCACAAAAGTGAATATCGATTCGAAGATGAGCCGTCTTTGCGGGTGGAAAGTACTGGCTCAGAAATTCTTTCTCCAAATCCTCCCACGAAGTAATGGATTCGACTGGTAAGGATTTATACCATTCTTTCGCTTCTCCCTTCAGTGAGAAAGGAAAGAGTTTCATTTTCAGGGCGTCCTCAGTGACCCCTTTGATTAAAATAGTCCCGCACGATTCTAGAAATGAGTGAATGTGATCGTGCGGGTCCTCGATGGAAAATCCATGAAATGTGGAACCTCTTACCAAATTGATTAAAGAAGTTTTGAGTTCGAAATTATCGGCCGTGATTTCGGGAATCACGACCGCGGGATTAACTTTCACACAGTAGATGGCATGGCAAAGTCCGCCAATGTCCGCTGATCTGCCATTTTCTCAACCTCGGCTCCTACTTGAGCTTCTCCCTCAACGTATCCTTCAGGATCGTTTTCTTCCGTGATTCCCTCGTCCGTCGGTCCGGAGAGCCGGGCCAAACGTTTGTTTGGTCGAACGATGGTTCGCTCTAGCTCCGGGTTATACAAAAGAGGTCCCCCGTGAGTTCGAGTTTTCATAAACCACGTTCGAACACCAACACCTTAACCACGAGGTTTCGGGATTTAATTCCTTATGCTTCCGCAGAGTGGGATTCACCGAGAATCCATCACCCAACCTCGACGATTAACCAAGGAACACGGGTTTTTTTTATTTTATTTTATTTTTTTTAATTTTATTTTTATTTTTATTTTTATTTTATTTTATTATTATATATATATATATTTTTTTTTTTAGACTTAATAAATAAAAACTAAACTAAAACAAGCTCGAAACAGGTCTGAACAGCGTAGATAAAATAGAAACGAACGAGAGATTGAAAACGAAAACTTTCCGTGCCAAGTCCCCGGCAACGGCGCCAAAAACTTGTTCGCGGTTTTATGCAAAGCAAAAGATAACAAGTAATAAAATAAAACCGATGTCAGCCCCAAGTGCGAAGGCTCGCAGCTATAGTGGTGAAACCGGATCGTATCCGCAGGGACTTGTACGAAAAAGAGTTTTTGCCTTCGATTTCTTTTATAAAGTTGATGATTATGATCTCGGATTTTCAATTAACAAACTAAGGTAGCAAACGTGAAAAGAAAGACGATACGTGAAAATTTGTTTAAAGAAAGATTAAAACAACTAGAACACACCGTTGATCCACCACCCCACCGAAAATAACAAGAAAGACACATATTCATTCGTAAGTTCTTGGATTATTATCTGCTAAAGAGGCATTTTCCCTTTCGGTTCATCGCCTTTTAATTAGTTCACCACTCTCGGTACAACTAAAGCATTTACAGATCAAAGATATGGATATAAATCCTAATCTAATAACATTCACCCTCAACTTACGTATGTTGGAAGAATATTATCATTCTCCTTCACGGTAATCTACGAATTTATCAACTATCGTATCTAAATTCGATTAGCATGCAACATAAGTATAGATCATACAAATTGCACATAAACAATTCAAACATGAAGGAAGAACAAGAAACTCACTAGAACAAATGAAAACGAAATCCTTGTTTATTCCGGTGATGGTGGCTTCACAACGGTGGTTCTAGCCTCGAGACCTTAGCCGCTCATCTTTAGATTACAATTGTAGCGTTAGAGTCGTATTCCCCGGAAATAACAACTCCTCTACAACAACGAGCCTCCCGTAATCTTTCCAAACATCATAACGGTGCTTATATTACAACATTACATCGTATTATTCCGGCAGAGTGCCGTTTACAGCATTTATTTAACTGAAAAACAACAAAAGAGACGATAGAGATCTATATAAGAGAGATATAAAGATAGGTGCAACTCCCCAAGCTTGCAATGAGCTTCTATTTATAGACCATACCACAAGGCCGGCGCGTGCCGGAGCACCACCGGCACGTGCCGGCTAAATAGTATATATTCTCTTGTTGTCAGACCCACGTGCCAGTGTCAGAAATATTCCTGCAGGATTCGGCCTTCTCCGGCGCGTGCCGGCCATGCAACATCTCCGATGTTCGTAGAAACCTATCTCGAGCTGTAGACCTCAGATTGACATGATTTAATATTCGTTGGAAAGCTCTCTTGAAGATCTACAACTTTCATCAAGGACTTTTTCTCTGAAAATGCCTCTAAGTTAGGTCAAATGTCCGTTGAAGATGAGTTACGGTAGAAATACTAAGGACGAGTTGATCCGTTCGATCTCGTTTGCTTATGGCATAATCTTTTATCCCTTAAAAGATATGATTTAGGCTCCAAAACATGTCCTCTCTTGAGATCTCGATAAACGTATAATCCTTCAATAAGAGCAACAAAACACCAAACGTAAATCTGACACTAAAACCCTTATTTATATCGTTTTTATAACTTATGCATTAAATTATAACTAACTATGATTTTTATAAGTTTTCAATGCATTTATATGAAATTATACTAAAATATCATAAAAAATAATAATAAAAAGTCTTATAATATAATCATATTTTTGTCATACATCAAGTATCATAAGTTAATTCTATGAACGCCCGTTTGAATTGTCCAAATGCCAATTTGGGTAGAGCTTGATTCAAACGTCAGTTTTGTTGGAAAGGTGTCCTAAACCCAATCGGGTTGGACCGGATCCGACCGGGTCGGGTCGTTTACAGTCTATTTAGTTCATGTAATAACTTTATTATGATTAATAAAAGCACTTATGTTATTATATATTGTTTATCTTCATATTATTTGTTGTGTATATATAGTAACGTCTCTAGTATCAATCTGTGATAGAGAAACCATGATAGTGATTATGGTTGATGAGATCTCTAATCACTATAACAAGGTTGGTACTTAAATGTCTTAAGTCTTATATATTATCAAATGGGACATTGATAGTATAATCAGACTAGCACGTATTGGATGTCTTCTATCTTTTAGAAGGTAGGGATAGATCTCGTCTATCGAAGTGTAGAGACACTTGGACTGTACGTGGACGTGTATTAGAGAATGCGTACGTTAGACTGACCAACTTACATTAAGTTTCACACTATGTGCGGTTGTGTAATTATCCTTTTGACCGGAATCTTCATGGCATCACGGTGTGGATTGTCATTCTTTGACACTATTGAGATTTCTCCTAACCACGGGGCGATCATGCGGTAGTGATTGGGTATTGATGACGGTCAAATTATACCCGTAAAAGTCATCAACGTTGACCTTAAATCGAGATTAATAATATATATTTCATATTAAATCACATGTTTATATTTATTATTTAATGTTAAGTGATTATTAATATGATATTTGGTATTTAGCTGTTTTTATTATTTAAAGCCGATTTATTGTGCGATAATTATTGATTTTGCAGATCACAACAAATCGAGAGGATTAATGTCATTCAATCAATTATCTCAAGATAAGGAAGGAAGAAAATCGGAGCATTATAAGTGGAAGATTAATCGGATCAACATGCAAGCGTGCAGTGGGGAACAAGCTAGACGAAGAAAACGTGTTAAACATGCAAACTTAGGTTCGGTCGACCGAGCCTATAGCTTCGGTCGACCGAGTGCATAGCTTCGGTCGACCGAGCCTTAGGTTTGGGTCGGTTTCCGGCTTATATCGTGCTTATCTTCTAGAACCACCCTAAGTCGCCAAAAACCTCTATATAAGCAAGCAGCTACGAGAATTGTAATACACACTTTAGACATACCTTAGAATATCATTCAATAAAATCACTCTATTCATATCTTGATTCAATGTAGTTTATTGAGGGTGTTTCCAGCAATTTAAGGGCTGCATTATGTAAGCCTTTATTTTCTGTTTCTTTCTTTTAAGTAATTAATTCCCCCAATTATGCTTTATCGTTTGAGTTAGTTAATCATAGCTAGATGATGTAGATCTAGGTTATGTCGTTATGGATGTGGCGAAGCCTTGTCTATGGGGATCCCATAACCTACGTCATCTACTTAGTTTATATCCATGAATCTGCATTGTTTAATTAATGCGTATCTATGTTAGTTTATATGAATGCTTTACGAGTTACTGTTTAATCTGTTCTGTATGATGAAACGCTGAGAGATATGTTCAGGGATGTAATCTGGGGACGAAATTGATTCGGGTGACCGAATGAGTTCACTCGGTCGACCGAGCCCACCTATTCGGTCGACCGAGCCCTGTTTTATCCGTTAGATAGCCATGTCTTTATGGTTAGGTTAACTTAATAGAATTTATCATCTCATTAGGTATGGCTACGGCTACGTTGCTCGTCTGTTTTAATTAGCGTATGATTAGGAAATACCAATATAGGGCTCTAGGTTGGCTCATGAATGATCTTCCGGGACTTTCGGCGAGATCTAGTAGTAGGTTTTGTATTTGGGAATTGAGCTCACCTAGTTATACGTAAATCGTAGATTAACATGAAACCGTGCGGGTAAATGTTAATAGGACGAGACCGATGCGATCGTTTAGGAAGTACGCCTAACCACAGGAATGTTGCCTAGACGAGGTGTACGATTAATATCGGCATCCTTAGAGTCGTAAACGTGTGAGTTATATGAGATGGAGGCACTAAAAGGCGAAGTCACGTAACAATATCACAGTGATCTAGTGACCTACTGGTGCTAAGTCAAGTTAAAGAGGATGACTCCCGTAGCCAATCTAAGATAGATACAAACGGATTGACAGTTAATAAGTTCAGTTTATTATATAAATTATCTAGGTCCAAACGATAAAGACTATAATTGGGGAGGTTAATTACGTTGTGTCGAGTCGTGTCTTTACCTTTCTTGTCTTATGTTGGTCGTAGACCGCCCCTATGTCCTTGACATGTTTAATTAATTGTTTGTATATAAGATGATCCACAATTGGTTCCCTGTGGGATCGACCTTGATTCACTATAGCTATACTACGATGGTCCTAGTCCTCTTGCTAGTATTGGTTTATGGTGGTCAAGTATATTATAACCTGATTGACCACGATCAAGTATGATATTGAAGCATGCGGAGTATACATGATTGGTCGTCCGGGAATCGCGTATCCTATGATTGGGATCGAATATCCGAAATGGCCTTCTTATAAGGAATGTCTAGCTCTCGAGAATCTTTGCAAAGTGGGAGTAAATGTGTTATTCCGAGAGAGCATGATATCCAGATTATAAGATACGATCGTTAATGTATTGACACTCGAGATACGATCGTATAGATATTATTATAGCGATAGGATTATAAGTTACACGGTAACTGCTTCACATGAAAGGTAGTAGTCATTGCTTTTGACTCTTCTGATGATTGGGGGTCACGGTGTGTTGCTAGACGCTATCCCGTGATCGTTAGGTATGAAGGGCATTTTAGTAAATTGCACTTTGTGTCTACGGCCAACATATTCGGAAGCCTATCGGGTCACACACATATGAACATCGAGTCGGATTAAAATGCGGTTATAGTTGATAACCAAATAAGGAAAGTTTATCTCTAGATTATAAAGGTTATAGTGGTAAATTAATATGGTAGTATTTATTTATTGTGAATAAATAAAATACAAGATATTAATTATATATGAATTAGATTAATTAAAAAATATTCCGGAAGTCAATTAGTTGACTGATGGGGCGCCATTCTTGAGTGTGTAAGATACACTTGGATTGTGCACTTTAATTAATAAGATTACCATAATATTAATATAAGATATTAATTGATTTTGGAAAAATAGATTTATGGTAATAAGATAATTATAATCAATATAAGATATTGGCAAAATAAATTATAATTAAAGAGATAAATCAATCTAGTTGATTTTCCTTATTTTATTGGAAAAAGGTTTTCTTCTCCTCCACACCATATGGGGCGCCCCAACCACTATATATAGGAGGTGGGTGTCAAGCTCTTTTGTATATCACAATTACAAGAGTTCATAATTCTTGTGTAAAATAGAGAGCCTTCCATAGTGAGTTTGTGAGGGAAGAAAAGGTCCGGTCTAGCAGCCGGAGTTTTTCTGATAGCAATCCAAGGAGGATTCCGGCAAGGGGTTCGTATGGATTAGCGATAGAGGCCGGACGCGTGGACGGCTTGCGCATTGAACTACTCTCCGTTGGCGGTCAAAGCGACGATCTTATAGATCATCTAAGGTATAACCGTCAAACTACTTAACGTGTTTATTGCATTAAACGAAGAACGATCTAGAAAAGGAAATCAAATTTTAAATTCTGCTGCGTTAAACTAGTGATTTCCTAACAGTGGTATCAGAGACAGACTTCGAGCTTATGCAATAAGCATAAATTAATTGCGTAGTATTTAATCGATAGATGCAAGATTTAAATCACGAAACGTTAAAACAAAACAAAAAATAGGGTTTATGGGGGTCGGCCGACTGGCGGCGCCCCCATCCCTCGGCGGCGGCGGCGGTGGTGGTTCGGGCCGCCGTCCGTCGGCTCTCTTCTTCCAATGGGGGAGATCAACCCTTTTAGTTTTGTGATATTCTATTGTGCATAGATATCTCGTTTGTTTAGTTGTGTCATATGGCCAACCAATGGTTCAAATAGTTTGGACCATTGGGAAACCATATGGCATGTTGGCCTTTCCAAATTTTGATTTGGAATAGGCCTAGGCCCTTTTCAAATATTTGATTTGTAAAAGGTCTAGGCCTAGGTCACTTCCAAAATTTTGATTTTGGAAAGTGGCCAGGCCTAAACCAAAATTATTTGGCCTTTCCAAATATTTGATTTGGAATAGGCCTAGGCCCTTTTCAAATATTTGATTTGTAAAAGGCCTAGGCCTAGGCCACTTCTAAAATTTTGATTTTGGAAAGTGGTCAGGCCTAGACTAAAATAATTTGGCATTTCCAAATATTTGATTTGGAATAGGCCTGGCCTTTTCAAATATTTGATTTGTAAAGGCCTAGCTTAGCTGCCACTTCCAAAATTTTGATTTTGGAAAGTGGCCAGAACCTAAACTAAACTTAGTTTTGGAAAGGAAACAAATATGAGACTTTATAATTTTAATTTTATTTTGAATAGTTCAAATTTAATTGAAATTAAAATCGATTTAAAATTAAATGTTAATTTTAATTTTCGATTAAGTCATATAATTATTTAAAAGTTATTTAATTATTTGATGTGATAAAATAAAGACGCATGAGTAGTTAAAATTAGAATTTAATCTTTTTCATAAGATAAAATTATAAGGATTAGATGTGTAGATATAATGTGATTATATGGACCCCGATTGATCATGGACTCGACCAATAGGATAGATGGGAATGTTTTCTTTATGTTGGTTTTTGAAAAATTGTCCTAGGCCGTTATGAAGAACGTGACCTAGTTTACTTTTTGCAATTATCCCATTCCCGTTAGCTCCCCCCCGTGTGCGGCGGGTGTAATTATTTATTATGTAACAAGAATGGAGCAAGAAGTTGAAGACCAAGGAGAGATAAAGAACCCATTGGCGTACGAATAAAGATCCTATTGGCGGTTGCGGATACCCTTAGTTTGTGACCCGCGGTTTCGTCGGTTGTATTCGAAACCGCACCTAGAAAAAGTCCATGATCATACCGATTATTTTATGCGCGGAATGTTGTGTATGTTTTACTTTATATGATATCGTAGTAATATGCACATAGTAGATGAGACCACAATTAAACCAAATTAATTAAGTGAATTAATTTAAAATTATTCTCACGCCAAAAATCGAGCCAAAATTGTCTCCCAATATTATAATGACGGTGAAGAGCCTTTGTTCGGATCCAACTGATCGGCCCACGTCGGGAGTTGACCTACCACGGGTATATCGTCATTATCGAGATATGATCGTTATGAGATCTCATTAATATTTGGGTTACGACTCGACTAAGAATCTTGCGGTGATTGACCCACGTCAGGACCGTCTGATTTTAGAGACAAGGGGTGGCTATCACATAGAGATGTGAATTGTCAAAGAGTTGACTAGTCAACCAATGGAAATCGAATAAGATTCGATCGGTAATTAGTACCCACCTTCGAAATTGACCCGGTCGATCCGCCCACGTCGGGGATCGAGTCAACTAGATAGGATTCCATCCACTAAAGAATTACTTAAATTCTTGTAAGCCAATTGAGAATAGTTGGCTAGTGGGAGTAAAACCTTATAAAATTTTAAGTGCAAATTTAGGGTTTTTATACATGAGCTTTTACTTATTCTATCTTTATTTATTGTTGTAGAAAATGTCAAACAAATTGAACCTTCGTTTTATCATCGAAAACAAGCTTGACGAAACTAATTTTCTCGATTGGGAAAGAAACCTCAAAATCGTTTTGAGGCACGAGAAGATTGGCTATGTCTTGGACGAGGCCTTACCGGAAAAGCCCGATGAGGGTTCGGCTGCAGATGTTGTCGAGAAGTACAATAAGCACTGTTATGACAGTACTGATGCTACATGCATCATGCTTGCTTCTATGACACCGGAACTGCAGAAACAACATGAGTCTATGGACGCCTACTCTATCATGGTCCACCTGAAGGAACTTTATGCTTCTCAGTCTTGAACTGAGAGGTACGAGGTCTCGAAGGCCCTATTTAGCTGTAAGATGGCATCTAGGACTGCTGTGGGGTCATACGTGCTAAAGATGATCGGGTACATAGAGAGGCTTGGGAAGCTGGGCCACAAGTTGGAACGAGAGTTGAGTATTGACTTAATTCTGCAATCTCTACCTGATTCATTCTCACAGTTTGTGATGAACTATCACATGAACAAGATAGATTGCTCCCTTGCGGAGTTATTGAACATGTTGAAGACTGCTGAGGGCACTGTGGGGAAGGGAAATCAAGTGTTGTTGGTCACTTCAAGCAAGGGCAAGGCAAAAGCCCAGAAAAAGTCCAAGAAGGCGAAGGCTGCACCTAAGTCAACGCCTAAGATAGCAAAAGACAAATCCAAGGATGCTTGCTTCCATTGCAGTGAGACCGGACATTGGAGGAGAAACTGCAAGGGCTTCTTGAGTACCATGAAGAAGCATTCTGATGCTTCGACTTCAGGTATATTTATGATTGAGATCAACATTACTTCTTCTAAGTCTAACCACTGGGTATTAGATACTGGTTGTGGTTCTCATATTTGTACGAATATGTAGGCACTAAGAAGAGCTAGAGATCTGAAGAAAGGAGAGATGGACCTACGCGTTGGAAATGGAGCAAGTGTTGCTGCACTAGCCGTAGGAGTTTATTTTCTTTCATTGCCCAGTGGGCTAGTACTCGAACTTAGTAACTGTTATTTTGTTCCTGCTCTTACGAAGAGTATTATTTCCATTTCGCATTAGATGTTGATGGTTTTTCATTTACGTTTGAGAATAAATGTTGTTCTTTTTCACGTGATGGAATCTTTTATGGTACTGGCATACTTAGCAATGGTCTCTACATATTAGATATGAATGTTGACGTACTTATTATAAATAACAAGAAAGCCAAAACAAATGACTTGAATGAATCCTACTTATGGCATTGTAGACTTGGCCATATAAATAAGAATCGCATTGCCAAACTCCATAAAGATGGAATGTTGGATCAATTCGATTATGAATCGTTTGATACATGCGAAGCTTGTTTACTTGGCAAGATGACAAAGTCACCATTTAGTGGCAAAGGGATAAGATCCAATGAATTGCTTGAGCTCATACATACTGATGTATGTGGCCCAATGTCAATTCAAGCCAAAGGAGGATACTCTTATTTTATCACTTTCACTAATGACCATTCTCGCTATGGTTATATATACTTAATGAAGTATAAGTCTGAAGCCTTCGAAAGGTTCAAGGAATTCAGAAGTGAAGTAGAGAAACAACTAGGTAAAGAAATCAAAACACTTCGATCCGATCGAGGTGGAGAATACCTGGATGGAGAGTTTCAAGACTATCTGAAGGAGAATGGGATTCTACCTGAATGGACCCCTCCCGGGACGCCACAAATGAATGGCATGTCTGAAAGGAGGAACCGCACCTTGTTAGACATGGTACGATCCATGATGAGCTATGCAGTTCTTCCAAAATCGTTTTGGGGGTATGCTCTAGAAACCGCATCCTATACACTGAACCGAGTTCCATCAAAGACGGTTGATTCTACACCATACGAGGTATGGGCCAAGAAGAAACCAAATCGGCATATCTTAAACCTTGGGGTTGTCCAACTTATGTGAAGCGGATGATGCCCGACAAATTAGAGGCCCAGATCCGACAAATGTCTGTTTGTGGGATATCCTAGAGAAACTAGAGGATACCAATTTTACCATCCTGAGGAACAAAAGGTGTTTGTAGCCAGGACTGGCCACTTTCTAGAGAAAGAGTTTATTCTGGATAGGGTCAGTGGGAGTAAAATTGATCTTGAAAAAATTCGAGAACCACTTACAGATAACAGTCCGTTGATGGAAGTAGAGGAGACACCGCATGCAGATATGGGGCCACCCTCTACCGTGGACACACTAGCACCTCGCAGATCCACCAGGGAACGCCGTGAACCTGAAAGGTATACTGGCGTGTATCTCATGGAAGATGAAGACCCTAGAACTTATGAGGAAGTTCTATTAAGGCATGACAAAGAGAAATGGCTGGAAGCCATGAATTCTGAAATGGAATCCATGAAAGACAACCAAGTTTGGAACTTAGTTGATCGACCTGAGGGAATAGTTCCCATAGGGTGTAAAATGGGTCTTTAAGAGAAAGACTGACATGGACGGTAACGTGACTACCTACAAGGCTAGGTTAGTGGCAAAAGGTTATAAGCAAAGACAAGGAGTTGACTATGATGAAACCTCCTCGCATGTTGCCATGTTAAAATCCATTAGAATTTTGCTCGCTATTGCAGCATACCATGATTACGAAATCTGGCAGATGGATGTGAAAACAGCTTTCCTTAACGGGAACCTATCTGAGGAAGTGTATATGACACAGCCTGAGGGATTCACAACCAATGACGCCAGGATGGTGTGTAAACTGCAAAGATCCATTTATGGATTAAAGCAAGCTTCTCGGAGTTGGAATCTTTGCTTTGATGAGATAATCAAACAGTTTGATTTCATCAAGAACGAAGATGAGCCCCGTGTTTACAAGAAGGTTAGTGGGAGTGCCATTGTGTTCTTAGTGCTTTATGTAGATGACATATTGCTCATAGGGAATGATGTGCCTATGTTACAATCAAAAGCTTGGTTATCCAAGAACTTCTCAATGAAGGACTTGGGTGAAGCAGCCTATATTCTAGGAATAAAGATCTATAGAGATAGATCTAAAAGGTTGCTTGGTTTGTCGCAATCCACCTATATAGACAAGATGCTGAAGAGATTCAGCATGGAGCAGTCCAAGAAAGGATTGCTTCCCATGTCACATGGGGTCTACATGTCGAAAGGAATGAGTCCTAAGACAGAGGAGGAAAAGGCACAAATGAGTAAAGTCCCTTATGCTTCGGCAATCGGGTCTATCATGTATGCCATGTTATGCACAAGACCAGATGTCTCGTACCCTCTTAGTATGACTAGTAGGTACCAGTCCAATCCAGGTGATGGTCACTAGATTGCTGTCAAGAATATCCTTAAGTACTTGAGACGTACTAGGGATATGTTCCCGGTTTTCGGGAATGATGATTTAGTATTACGAGGTTACACGGATGCCGCTTCCAACCGACAAGGATGACTTTAAGTCACAATCTGGATTTGTTTTCACGCTTAACGGCGGAGCGGTGAGTGGAAGAGTTCCAAGCAGGAGACTACCGCAGACTCTACAACGGAAGCCGAATACATAGCGCCTCGGAGGCGGCAAAGGAAGCGATTTGGATGAAGAAGTTCATTACCGAACTTGGTGTGGTTCCCTCCATTGAAGGTCCAGTGCCTCTGTACTGTGATAATAATGGAGCGATATCTCAGTCAAAGGAACCAAGGTCTCATCAGAAGTCCAAACATGTGCAACGGCGCTATCACTTGATTAGAGAGATAGTAGATAGAGGAGAGGTAAAGATAGAGAAAGTCCACACGGATGATAACATAGCTGATCCGTTAACCAAGACATTGTCTCAAGCTAAGCATGAGAAACATGTTCACTTGCACGGTCTTAGGCATATGGGTGATTGGCTTTAGGCCAAGTGGGAGATTATTGGAAAGGTGTCCTAAACCCAATCGGGTTGGACAGGATCCGACCAGGTCGGGTCGTTTACAGTCTATTTAGTTCATGTAATAACTTTAATATGATTAATAAAAGCACTTATGTTATTATATATTGTTTATCTTCATATTATTTGTTGTGTATATATAGTAACGTCCCTAGTATCAATCTGTGATAGAGAAACCATGATAGTGATTATGGTTGATGAGATCTCCAATCACTATAACAAGGTTGGTACTTAAATGTCTCTAGTCTTATATATTATCAAATGGGACATTGATAGTATAATCAGACTAGCACGTATTGGATGTCTTCTATCTTTTAGAAGGTAGGGATAGATCTCGTCTATCGAAGTGTAGAGACACTTGGACTGTACGTGGACGTGTATTAGAGAATGCGTACGTTAGACTGACCCACTTACATTAAGTGTCACACTATGTGGCGGTTGTGTAATTATCCTTTTGACCGGAGTCTTCATGGCATCACGGTGTGGATTGTCATGCTTTGACACTATTGAGATTTCTCCTAACCACGGGGTGATCATGCCGTAGTGATTGGGTATGATATTGAAGCATGAGGAGTATACATGATTGGTCGTCCGGGAATCGCGTATCCTATGATTGGGATCGAATATCCGAAATGGCCTTCTTATAAGGAATGTCTAGCTCTCGAGAATCTTTGCAAAGTGGGAGTAAATGTGTTATTCCGAGAGAGCATGATATCCAGATTATAAGATACTATCGTTAATGTATTGACACTCGAGATACGATCGTATGGATATTATTATAGCGATAGGATTATAAATTACACGGTAACTGCTTCACATGAAAGGTAGTAGTCATTGCTTTTGACTCTTCCGATGATTGGGGGTCACGGTGTGTTGCTAGACGCTATCCCGTGATCGTTAGGTATGAAGGGCATTTTAGTAAATTGCACTTTGTGTCTACGGCCAACATATTCGGAAGCCTATCGGGTCACACACATATGAACATCGAGTTGGATTAAAATGCGGTTATAGTTGATAACCAAATAATGAAAGTTTATCTCTAGACTATAAAGGTTATAGTGGTAAATTAATATGATAGTATTTATTTATTGTGAATAAATAAAATACTAGATATTAATTATATATAAATTAGATTAATTAAAGAATATTCCGGAAGTCAATTAGTTGACTGATGGGGCGCCATTCTTGAGTGTGTAAGATACACTTGGATTGTGCACTTTAATTAATAAGATTACCATAATATTAATATAAGATATTAATTAATTAATTTTGGAAAAATAGATTTATGGTAATAAGATAATTATAATCAATATAAGATATTAGCAAAATAAATTATAATTAAAGAGATAAATCAATCTAGTTGATTTTCCTTATTTTATTGGAAAAAGACTTTCTTCTCCTCCACACCATATGGGGCGCCCCAACCACTATATATAGGAGGTGGGTGTCAAGCTCTTTTGTACATCACAATTACAAGAGTTCATAATTCTTGTGTAAAATAGAGAGCCTTCCATAGTGAGTTTGTGAGGGAAGAAAAGGTCCGGTCTAGCAGCCGGAGTTTTTCGATAGCAATCCAAGGAGGATTCCGGCAAGGGGTTCGTGTGCATTAGCGATAGAGGCCGGACGCGTGGACGGCTTGCGCATTGAACTACTCTCCGTTGGCGGTCAAAGCGACGATCTTATAGATCATCTAAGGTATAACCGTCAAACTACTTAACGTGTTTATTGCATTAAACGAAGAACGATCTAGAAAAGGAAATCAAATTTTAAATTCCGCTGCGTTAAACTAGTGATTTCCTAACAAGTTTGGGGTAGAGCAAACGCCAGTTTGCCTTGATTTTGCTCCAAACCTGATTTTCCTCCACTTTCATGCTACTCTCGTGCCACGAGCATATTTCTCATTCTAAAACATCGTCTTCCGGGTCCTTGAGTCACCTAAGTCCTGCAATAACATGTACGAAAATACACCACGCGTAATTCCGCAAGACAAAAGTGCTCGGAAAATAGCTAAATATCGCTAAAAAGGCGGAGTTTACTATCGATGAGATAGTTTAAGTCCCCGTGCGTACAACCCTTGATATGTCTCTTAAATAGGTCTAGAACTACCCAAAACACGTCAATAAAGTGATAAACGGGGGTTAAACTGCACACCAAAGTACAGTAAAGTTGACTCCCATCAATCCACGGAGACTATTATTTAATTATGTTAAAAAACCACAAATTTATAGGTTAAACAAAATGGTGGTCTTTAACCAAAATAATGCAGAAAAGTAAATAGAAGTGAACCAAGAACAATGCAAGTATACCAAGAATCAATCAAGTATTGAAAAGGCATTAACCTAACTATTCACAAATAATCTCCCCCTATTCTATAATTATATCTAATTCAACAATCACCATACAAGTCCTAATTTATTGTAGCTACGAGTGCGATTCCCTAAATTGGTTACTATTTATTTTGTGAGACAATTGCCAATGTTCGGTTAAGTGTCTATCGTGGATGGGATAGAACGTATTAATTAAACATGAATAAAGAACTAGGAACACCGGAATAAACTGTAAACCTCATCTAAGTAACCACCGTGGATGGGCTAGTTATATAAGATGATATAATTATCTTGGTCCTACTTAATTCTTCAACCGAAGTTCTTAAAATGAAGTTACGATAACATGCAATAAATTGATTAGGTTTACGACATGTAAATTAAAACAGACAACAGACGTAGCTGACGCCGAACGCACAGATTCATGATCTATATGTTTCCACGCCGCAGCGAAAGCGACGTAGATCCTGAATCTGCGTTTCTCTTGCTTAACGAACCAGATAATAATCAGGATTAGGGTTTTCTTAAAGCCTACATATTTTTGTTAATTACGAGTTTAGTTTAGATCCATCACAAGAAATTAAGGTTACGAAATTTAAACATTAATATAAAAATACGTTACCCGTGACGAAAATGATTTTCTGCCTCCTCAATTTCCTCCATCACCGGAGATTCAAATTGATACGTGATGAACGCAGAGCAAACACAATTCAATAATGAAAGATTGATGATTTAATTGTAAGAAAAGAAAAGAAAATTTTATTGCTAAGAGACTATTTTATCTGAGAGTGGTATATGATATGGTATATTATGTAAAATTCAGACTTAATGAACTTATGTAGAGTGTATTGGACAAATTAATGAACAACTTAATACTTGTAAGACATGAAAACGCCAAATCGGCTAAATTTTGATCTTTGGGCCCGCTATAGCGCACCATGGGCTCGTTGCAACGAGCATAGGTATGTGTTTCGGTATTTAGATCATTACTTTAATTCTTTAACTTTAATTTGGGTCATTTGAAATGCGTTGAAAATCTTGTTTTGAGCCCGACAACCTTAACGGAAGAGTACAAGCCTAATTTGACATTTAAGACCTTATAAATTTTGTTGCAAGTTCACCAATCAGATTTTCAAGTCCAATTTTGTCTCAAAAACTTCAACATTCAGCTCCAATTCACTTATTTATCTGTTTAACTCCAAAATTTAGCCCCAATATTTCTCCTCAGTAAAAATATACACACATAGTAGCTTCTATTTTCGACAAATAACGCATTAAACCATATAAGTCAACCAAATCATGAATAATCACTTTTAGCTAAATTACCCCATGATTTCATACATATTATAACCATAAAACACAAAAAAATTGAGGTAAATTTAAGGTAAAATATGGCATAAATTTGATAGTCATCAATATTAATAATGTATTTCTTAATGGAACTTTGGACGAATTAGTGTTCATGAGTCAACCAGATGCCTTTGAAGATCCTACCAAACCTGGCTATGTGTGTCACTTGAAGAAAAATATTTAAGGTTTATAGCTGGCCCCTTGAGCCTGGTTTGATAAGCTGAAACATCAGTTGTTGAATTGGCAGTTCATGCAATCCAGAGTTTATACGTCATTATTTATATTTCATTATGGCAAACTACTTTCATATGTACTTGTATATATGGATGAACCTTTATTACAGGTAATGATCCTACTAAGATTCAGCAGTTTATAAGTGATTTGAATTCCATATTTTCTCTCAAATATCTGGGAGATTTTCATCATTTTTTGGGCATCCAAGCAATTAAGGATTAGTCTGGTCTCCATTTATTTCAACATGTGTATGCTCAATAGCTGTTAACAAAGCTAGGATTCAAGAATTTGAAGCCATGCTCTAATCATATGGTTGGGTCTCCAAAGACACCACCATCTGTTGCTCATATGACTAATCCAACTCGTGCAGAAGCACAATAAAAGCCTTGCAGTACCTTACTCTTTTTAGACCAGATTTGGCATTTGATGTGAATTCTCTGAGTCGATCGGCATATGCAGTCAACAACTATGGGTCATTGGTAGCTTGTTAAACATCTCCTAAGATATATGATGAGAGTCAACTTTTCTTGAATTTCTTACATGATTTTGCTCCCGTTTATGACTCATTTGATGCACTTTCGGGGTAGTTATTGATTCATGATGCCTTTTTATCATTACACTCACTATGAGGTCAAGGGCAACTAGTCCCAAAATCTCATCATTTTTGGTGAATTAATGCATATTTAATCGCCTATTTTATCTTGCGGGAGTTAAGCGCGATATTTTTTTATTTGTAGGATATAGGTTTATTGTGATCCCTAAATGAGAGGCGTTGATGATGGAATGTTTATTTTGAGAGGTAGAATCATGTGACAGAAGCTAACGAGGTGGAACGAATTGAGAATCTTTGGTGTTTTTACCCTACCTCCATTTCATCTGCAATTTGGACCGTGTTTCAGGCATTTTATTGGCTTATTTTCTTCATACAAGTTGTGTGAAATTGAATAAGGCTTTCAATGCTTTTTGAATAACTCAATTTAGAGTTCTACGTACAAAGATATCGTCGAATTACAGAAGGTGTGCCAATGTTGCAGTGGATCAGAGAATGCATGCGCAAGCATGCCTAATACCATGCACACGCATGATGATGTAGATGGACGAATGAGGCGGTAATAAAGCCCATGCGTAGGCATGGAATCAGAGTGGAAATATTTTGACATTCAGAGAATGCATGCGCATGCACGCCCCTTTCCGTGCACGAGCATAGAACCGTTTTTTTTTGAATTGACTGGCTTATTTATGTCGGTTCTGAAGCTACAAAAATCCCGAGGGGTTGAATTTTACATCATACTTTCATACCACAGATTTTTATTTTTCAGTTTTTAACAGCAAAATTTAGGGTTTTAATTGTTCCTTCAAGTATTGCGACTCCTAGCATATTTTCTTTAGCTTTTCATGATTGGAACGCAAAGATTTGACGATTTCTTGGTTTTGGATTGCTACATCGATTCAATTGTTAATTTATTTTCAATCTTTATCATGCCTTTTTATTTTATTATGAATTCCTGCGATTTAGACTTAATCATGAGTAGCTAAATTATGTGACGGTTTGTCAAAATTGATGCTCAAATGATGATCTAGAGATGAGTAGTGCGTAAAAGTTACAAATTTGGATTGTTTGTGTTCTAAAACTTGAACTTAATGCTTTCAGTGGAGTCGCGAACCATTCTTTATAAATGTATTTTGTGACGGAGTGTGTGAACTAAGGTTTCAGTATTGTCATGCACGAACTGCTCGAGTGTTCCAGCCTGTTCCTTGGTAAGGTTTTTCTAGTGAAGCTGTGAATTTGGTGGATACGGATCATCTCTTAGTTCTTAATTATATTAGGTTAATTAAATACCGATTAGGGGATTCTTGAACCGAATATAGGGTACTTGGGTTGTGCTAGTAGTGCCTATGGACCATTTTAGGAGATTGCACCCACAAACACATGCATTAGTTTACAATTGGTTGGTTGGTCGGTTGAAGTTTATTCTTAGTGATTCAATAGAGGTTTCGAGAGTAGTTTACTTGATCATAATTTGGCTATTGCTTTATCATCATATTAAATCCGTTTTCAGTATTATTCATAACTATTATCCACCATTATTGTGAGCCTAAACTAAAAACAAATGTGACTGTGATACTTAATTAATTCCTCGTGGGATGCGACATTGCTCGCCATTGTAGTACAACTGGCCCGACACCCTAACGGTGAAAGTTGACCTCTACGATTTGGCCATCAATATATCAAGGGTACTTTGTACCATGGACTGCATTTCAATCCTTCACAACCTCTATATTCAGGGATTTAGTGATGTAGATTGGGGTTGTGATAAGATTGACAAGAGATCATAGGCTTCTTATTGCAACTACCTAGCTGATTCATTGGTGTCTTAGTCTTCTAAGAAACAAGTGGTCTCTAGATCTAGAACAAATTCTACGTATAGGGCACCTGCTAATGCTGCAATAGAGAGATAGTGGTTTCTAAACGTGTTGTCTGAGTTACATATCACCCCAACAGCTAAACCTATCCTATGGTGTGATAATTTGGGAAATGGATCTTTGGCACATTATCATGTTTTTCATTCTAGGGTAAAGCACATTAAACTTGATGCACATTTTAACGGACAATGTCATGCAGGTGTCATGATTGTTCAACATGTTCCTTCTTTTGAGCTAGTGGTTGACACTTCGACTAAGACTTTGGATCATACCATTTTTAACTACTTCAATGACAAAGTAAAAGTGGTGTCTACCTCATTTAGTTAGAGGGGGTGTTAGAGTATGAGGACTAATGTGTAGTTTACATTTGTTTAGGGTTAATGTTAAACTATCATCTCTCCCAAAACCTTAAACTGATGAAGAGACAAATAATTAACATGTTATACATTTTAACAGTAAAGTTGTTATTATATCTTGATGATACACTTTGCATCATAGAGTGAGGTTGTTACATTTCTATATAGGGTGGAAAAGAAAATTCTAATATTATAAGAAAATCTCTAAAATGTAAACTTTATTAGAAACTAAATTACTTGCTCCACTAAATTACCTAAGGAAAATAAATATAAAATCAAATATTCTCCACTAATTATTCTGCTAAATAATAAAATCTTATAAATAAATAATTTTTCATCATTAAATCTAATTTATTTTTCTTTATTCTATTTTTACGATATTTTTCGGAATATTTGTCCCTCATCATTCCCTCCATCACCAAAACAACTCGTCTTCGGGTTGTCATCAATGCTAAGAGAATGTTCGTCTCTAGTCGCCGCCTATCTCGAAAATACTATCTCCGTCCCATAAAAAATGTCCACATTTTACTATTCACACAGATTAATAAACTCAATTAATGTGTTGTGTTTTAGTAGTTTAGACATATATACCCCTATCGTATAATTAATGTTTGCTTTGGAATATGAAATGAAATATACAACAATAGATGTTAGGCTAGGGGTATGTTTGTAAAAATAACATTAAATGATGTATTGATTTTCTAAATAAACACTTTTTACGGGACAAAACTTTTTTAAATGTAGACACTTTTTATGGGACGGAGGTAGTACTTGTTTAGCAATTTTGTCTTGATCCCTATAAATACATTTTCGAGAAAATATACATTCAGGTCACTGTAGACACCCATAATTCAAGTCAGGTTTGTTCACGCCTGACATTTTTTTTAAGTAGCTCGTGCCTGTTCCACGGGATCGTGCCAATTTTCCACCAGATGGCGTGGAATTCGAATGGTTCACGTGGAAATTCAAATGGTGCCAAAAATTGAATTTCCACGTGACCTGGGGGAAATTTTAATTAGGGCCACGTGGAAAAGGGGACGCAACGTGGAAAATATCCACGGGCCCGTAGAAATACTAAAACATATACAGGGCACTTTATCTTCTTCTTCCTCACTTTTTATCTGGAAAAAAATCACCCCCACAGACGAAAAAAAAAATACGCACAGCCCCACATCCCCATCCCCACATCTATTGATTAATTTCACGTACGTGGAAGGATTTACATCTCACGGGCAAGAAGGTGTTTGACACGGGTTACTTTACATTGCGTGGAATTGGAACGGGAAGTGGATTGAAGCTTCATACAACAATGGCCGTTATTAATTTAGAAGAATATCCTCTAGTAAGTTATTTACAGTTTATTAGGTTTAATTTTGATTAATTTGCTCCCAAATTTTAATGAACTGCAACTTTTTATTTCAAATTGTGATATTGTAATGTTATCGATATTGTGATATAATAATGTTATTGAAATTTTGGTTTGGAAATTGTGATATAGTATGTTTATGTATTGACCCAAAAAAATTCGAAATTGTGAGTTAATTTTATAAATTTTGTAGTAATGATATTGTAAAATTTTTGATATTGTAGAATTTTTGATATTGTAGAAATTATGATTATAAGATATTGGAAATTGTAGTAATGATATTGTACAATTTTTGATATTGTAGAAATTATGGTTATAAGATATTGGACATTTCGAATTATGTATATTGGGAAATTTGTAGAAATGTTGATGTTGTAGAAATCTTGACGTTGTAGAAATTTTGATATTGTAATTATTTTGATTGGAAAATTTGTATTGGAAAATTTGTAGAAATGTTGATGTTGTACAAATAATGACGTTGTAGGAATTTTGATATTGTAATTATTTTGATTATATGATTGGAAAATTTGTATTGGAAAATTTGTAGAAATCTTGATGTTGTACAAATAATGACGTTGTAGAAATTTTTATATTGTATTTATGTTGAATATTTGATAATTTAGAATTTTTTTAGAATGATATGCATTAATGTAATTATAGTGACAATGTTATTATTAGAAACGATAATGTAGAAATGATAATGTAGAAGTTTTGATATTGTACATAGTTCGATTATATGATATTGTATGTATGTTATAAGTTGTTTCGAAATTTAGTAGTAAAATTTCCTTTCATGGCCTTAGTTCATTTTGAAATGTGTAGTTTGATACCACTTTAGTTTTCAAATAACACTCGAATAATTTAATTGTTACGGGCAATCACAATGAAAATGCCCTAATTTAATAATAAAAAAATTGAATTTAAAAACGAGAAACAAACGACAACTAAATGTTGTTTGAAAAATTTCCAAAACAACAAAATTCTTGACCTATTCTATGGTGTTACGCCTCGACCTGATGAGGTTCTTAGAAAAGCATGCATCCCTAGGGTGTTTTCGAATCCTTCTGATCCGCTGTGTCATGCCTAATCTTCAGGCTTTGTATTGGGGCTCCTGGTAGGTAGCTCGTAGAATTTTCATTAGGTCTGCTCAATAGAGCATCTTTTCCGTTCTCAGCAGCTTGGTAAAGCCTCCGCCGGAAGTGAGGCATCCGTTAGATCGAAAGTATAAGATATGTTCTGTTGGCTCTGTCAGCATCTGATCTCCCTCGTCATCATCAAATATTCTATGACGCTGGTGAAAACAATCTTCTCTTCTATTACCCCCGTCTACTGTCACAACACAACACAACGAAACGAAAAATTTATCTTCTAGTTTGTATATTGGTTTTTCAGTTATATACACATATATTTACTTGTATATAACTGAATATTGCTAGACATCAAAAAACACAACAATATTCCTAAAAATCTAACCATTTATATATATACAAAACATGTATAAAAACTTTCACGACTTGAGATAATACTAAAAAACATGAAAAAAAGGAACAAAATGACTGTATCAATTAGGAACAACAACTGTATGAAACGGACATTTAGGCCTTTTGTGTCCGGTGTTTCCACACAACGAGCAACGCCTACCGAGCCTGGGACTGTCCTCTCATTAGGCAACCTGCTGGTCCTACCGCCAGGAGGTTCACCTTGAGAAGCAATCCTGAGGATCCTGGGTCGGCCCCGCCTCGCAACCGTTGTTTGTGTTTCCCCTCCTTCGCTCAGTCTAGGTTTAGGCGGCGGAATGCGCTGGTTTCTAATTGAAGTGGGAACAATCCAATCATCCTCGACTGGAACAGGGTATATGCGTCATTCATAAATACGCTGGAAACATTGAGCTTTGTAGTAGTGACAACAATAATTATACGGACTCTCACAACGCTCACTTATAGCAGCACAAGCATGTACACAAGGCATCTTGAGCCCCTGAAACTCTCCACAGTAACACTTCCATTCAGCCATATTTACCTTTGCGCTAGTATCAGCGTCCCCCACTTGGAACTGGTCCTGGTCGATCGCCTTTAGTGTGAAGGTTCTTCAGGCATGCGATACTTCAGTCAAGAATTTTTCGGCTTCAGGGGCTAACACGGAGCGACATGCCAATGCAAGTTCTCTCCTCTCACAATGCCATTTCTGCAACGTTGCCCTTATGTAGTCTAACAAATTCATGATACTCAACTTACGCGCATCCCTGATCACGTTGTTAAAACTTTCAGCATAGTTGCTTGTCATTATTGCATAACGTGTCCCTGGAAAATGCGATCGTGCCCAGTAACGAAATCCAATAGCCTCCAAATAACTAGACACTCTATTGTTTGGATCTTTATCCTGCTCTTTTAACTGTTGAAACATTATTGCGAATCGCGTTATTGAAAAAGTATACGCGGCTTCCCAGAAAGTGTATGGACGGTATCCCGTGCTTCCGAATTTTTTATTGAGGTTCATGACAAGGTGGTGGTAGCAAAAACCATGGTGAGCGTTTGGAAATACATCTCTAACAAGACCAATGATGCCGCCCTCCGTCCGATACGAACACCATGTCTTCACGTTCCCCGATTACCCCTTCACTTGAAGCATGAATTTCATCCACGCATCCCCTCGCTCTTTCCGTCGGTCACGCAAACGCTACCGGAAACAGCTTTATCACCCGCGTCTACACCGATAGCTACTAACAATGTCCCATCGCATTTTGTTTTTAGATGAGTACCGTCCACGACTAAGACAGTCGACGTACTTAAACCCGTCAATACTAGCTTTCAAAGCCATGAAACAAGACTTGAACCCGCCAAGCAACATGGTCGGGCCTCTATGTCTGTGACAGTTTCAGGATTTTCACTCTTCAACATGTAAAAGTAGGCAGGTAATTTAGAATACGATAGTGTTACGCTTCCTCCGATTAATTCCAATCCTTTCTGCCTACAATGATATGCACGCTGATAATCAAGGTCTATGTTGAATACTCTTTTGACCTCCACAATTAAATGTTTTGTCGTGAACTGACTGCCAAGTTTTATGAGGTTCTCTCTAACGAGATGACCTATAGTTCCGGGTCTGGCTTGCCTATGATCGCTGCTTAATCGGTCCAATCCACAAGTGTGAGTTTCATTGTACTCGGTTATCTCGAAGTTATTGCAATCAAACACCTTTCTACCCACAACTTTCCATTCGCATCTCTCTGAAGTAAAGCATCGTAGTTTTAACTTCCCCTTGTCGGACCGCATATGTTTCAACATGTAATTATTTTTCAATGCATGGTAACTCATTTTCATCTGCATATCATCCTTGTCCCTGAACTTTTTACCAATATACAATAATCCAGAATCTTCAGTCTGAAACGCCCCAACCCGTGGACATGGAGGAATTTCCGAATCCGGAATGTCTGAACCGAAATGAACACCTCTATTGCGATTAATACTTGCCATACTAAATCTAGGACCAATATCAGGGTTCTGTTCTAATGGTGCTCTCATAAAACTCGTAAATGATCCACCAATATTGGGACCCGGTTGCATCATTGTTGACCTACCCTGTTCGAAAGGCCCTCTTATAAAACTCGTAAACGATCCACCGATAGTGGGACCCGCTTGCATCTGTGTTGGCATATGAATGTTCTGCTCGAAAGGCGCTCTAAGAAAACTCGTAAACGATCCACCGATATTGGGACCCGCTTGCATCGGTGTTGGCATAATAAGAGGCGGACGGTCAAACTGCTGGCTTGTTCCATTTATGTTGACATTATGACTTGTCCCGTCTAACGGTTGTTGGATGTACGGTGTGTGCGTTGTCTGGCTAAAATTAGGCAGAGGTGTGTGAATTGGTTGACGAATCATATTCGCAATTATTCCCCAATCGTAGTCAGGTTCACTTGTGATGTCAATGACTTGTTCAGCTGAAGTTATATTCGGTCGGATGGCAGTTTCATGAGGGGATAAGGCTGATGTGTTAGGTACAACATGCTTTCGAGATTTTCGATTACAGTCCAACTCAGATGTAAAATCCTCAATGCCTCTATCATTTTCTTCATGTAGTTGCTCATTTAAGTCAAATTCGTTCTCATCTTCCGTATCATGATCGTGCATAACCGGTTCAGCGTTAACGCATAGTTTCACAGCTTCTTTTCTCAAAATATCATCAATGTAGCCTAGCCATGTATCATCGTCCAAAACATCAATCGGTTGGTCATAATCTACGTACATTAGTTTCATGATCAATGTGTTGTTTGAGTCATCAATTCCTACTTTCTTACAAACTTTGACCTTCACTTCATCCAATGTCGTATCGGTTTTCACACGAACCAAATACAATTTTCCTTTCTTATAAGACCATTTGTCGCTATCTTCATGGTATTTCCACTCTCCGCCAAATAAAAACTTAACGGACACCGTGGTGTTATCTGCAAAAAAAATCATTTATCCACACGATTAGGTTTTTTTTCCAAATATTGTTGTATTGACTAAATTTTACTGTAAAATTATTCTTGATTGAAATATATACATATATATATGTGTGTGTGTGTGTCTATATATATATATATTGTCTGTGTGTGTTTATATATAAATTTATGTGTATATAAATGAGAAACAATATATATATATATGACTTATATATCCTAGTAGTATATATGTGTGTGAATATTGGTTTCTCGTTTATATACACATATATTTACTTGTATATGAGTGCATATAGCCAGACATCAAAAAACACATCAATAATCTTTAAAATAAATAAATATTCTTTAGCATATATACATACACACACACGCACACACACAGTTAGGTTAGGTTAGGTTAGGTCAAAAAGATTCAAGTTTCGTTGTGTTGTGTTATGTTGTAACACTAGACGGGGGGAAATAGAAGAGAATATTGTTTTCACCAGCGTCATAGAATATTTGTTGATGACGAGGGAGATCAGATGCTGGACAGAGCCAACAGAACAGATCTTATACTTTCGATCTAACGGATGCCTCACTTCCGGCGTACGCTTTACCAAGCTGCTGAGAACGGAAAAGATGCTCTATTGAGCAGACCTAATGAAATATTCTACGAGCTACCTACCAGGAGCCCCAATACAAAGCCCGGAGATTAGGCATGACACAAATGGATCGAAGGATTCGAAAACACCCTAGGGATGCATGCATTTCTAAGAACCTCATCAGGTCTAGGCGTACATAGAATACGTCAAAATTCTGTTGTTTTGGAAATTTCAAACAACATTTATTTGTTGTTTGTTTCTCGTTTTTAAATTCAATTTTTTTGTTATTAAATTAGGGCATTTTCATTGTGATTGCCCTTAACAATTAAATTATTCGAGTGTTATTTGAAAACTAAAGTTGTATCAAACTACATATTTCAAAATTAAGTAAGGCATGGAACATGAAAGGAATTTATACTACTAAATTTCGAAACAACTTATAACATACATACAATATCATATAATCGAAATATGTACAATATAAAAACTTCTACATTATCATTTCTAATATTAACATTGCCACTATAATATCATTAATGCATTTCATTCTAAAAAATTTCTAAACTATCAAATAATCAAAATAATTACAATATCAAAATTTCTACAACGTCAAGATTTCTACAAATATATGAACAACATTTTCCTCCAACGAATGACAATTTTATTATCGAACGATCTCATTATAATTAATCATTTCAATAGCTTAATATTCAAAATTTTATCCTTTCACTACCCTAAAACTATAAGCTTTTACCTTTTCACCATACGAAAAATCAAAATTTTATATCTTTTTAAGGTTAATTACCTCAAACATTTCATCAAATTAAAACAAATACGATATTTAAAATAATTCAAACAAAAGTGCTATACGAAATGCTTTACCCATTTGTTTAAAAGATTAAGACCGGTGTAGATTGATATCCCGTAGATTGATAATTTTTGTCTGAAAGTTTTGTGAAGAAAAATTCGAGTGAAAAAGATTGATGATTTTGGGTAAAGAAGATGATGGTATTGACTAAAATGTAGGAAAAAACGACATTTGGGGCATTTATTCATTCAATTTCCTTATTCCACGGGCTCGTGTTATTTTTCCACGCCGCGCTCTTAAATTTCCACGTGGCGTAGGTTGCTTTTCCCCCAGGTCACGTGGAATTGAAACTTTTGCCATCACTTGAACTTCCACGTGGCCTTTATAAAATTCCACGCCATCAGGTGGAATTTTACACGATCCCGTGGAAACAGGCACGGGCAACTTAAAAAAAAATGTCAGGTCTGAACAGACCTGACTTGAATTATGGATGTCTACACTGACCTGAATGTATATTTTCTCTACATTTTCTTCTCCTATGCACACGTCCCTAGGATTTCTGAATTGCAATTGGGAAGAAAATGAGGCCCCTGTGGTCGATTAATTAAGCAGAAAGAGTTGACTTCCCTTTTCTTTAATAAGCTATAACAAATATCTAGAAAACAAGTTTGGGTCAACTTCAATTATATATTGTCGATCAACCATTAGTGAAAGTTTAGAGAGAAATTAAGAAGAGTAAAAGGCAATCAATCAAAGAATGAATCCAAACAGCAGCGCCATGGTAATCGGAATAATTGGAGCGGCAATAACACTTTCAGCTTACTCCCAAACCCTGGTTTCTTCTACACAATGCATCGGGGCTGGTTTCTTTGTTCTCGTCTTTGGTTTACTTGTCAAAGAAGGTTTCATCAATATTTAGCTTCATGGTTTCATCTTTCTGTTTTATAATTATATATATTATGAATCTGGGATTCTGTCTGTTTCAAAAGCTTTGGGTTTTTTTTTTTTTTTTTTTTTTTTTTCGTGCCTTTTAGATTTCATGTTGTTCAATGGATCAATAAATTCCCTTTGTTGTAGTCAATGGTCTGTACGTGGATTGAAAATTTGGGCCTATTACTATTGATGTATCGAAGATGGGTATTGTAATTTTCTTCTATATATGCGAAGTAACAGAAGATGGGTATATTTTTTCTTTTTTTACCTTTCAAATGGTCAAACGCTGAATTAGTGATGAAATGGGTCGATGGGCCGAAAAACCGCCGAGCATTAATTTCTTATTCATCTGATGTCTAGACCGAGTGACATATAACGTATCATAATCCACATCTAACATAGGTTTCAATAATATCATAAGCTTTTCATAAATTATAACGAGGCATGTCCGAAATTAACCCCGGAGTAGTCCGGCTCGATCAACTGGGCAATAGGCCCTATTTCTCCAACATCCTCATCTAAGTTTGTGATCATGATGTAATTGGGTCGGGTCGAGTCGAGTCAATACTCTATAGGCTTGAGCTCGACTCAATTTTTAAAACTCGAGCTCAAAACTCGACTCGTACTCGATCGAGTTATAACAGGCTAGATCAAGCTCGATCTATTCATCACTCAAAATAACTCAGCTCGATCCGGAAAGGAAAGCTCAAGAGTCTTATTAAAATTTATTGGACTTTGATTGAATATTAAAATGCCGAATTTGACTCGTTTCACAATCGAAACAACTAGACTCAACTCGTAATTAATTATATGTATAAACAAGCAATTCATAATAAGTTATATATATATACATAATTTTTAAATAAAACTCAATTAGCACGCGAGCTACTTGGTTACTATATATATTTTAAACCTTGATTAAGCTTCTGATGCGTTTAGTTTCGGCACCGAATAGATTCTTCATAAGAGATGAAGTTGGGACCGTCGGAAGAGTATGATTGACTTATGCTTTGGTGAATTAGTATTCATGAATGTCCGTGTAATTGCTAGGCCATGTCCGTGTCTAGGGGTCTAGGAAAGAGAGTTGTAGATGTGAGGAAGTTTACTTGAAGATACTTAGGTTGCTAGTTAACAATTAATAACAAATGTACTTGTGTAGTTAAAAGATTAAACATCATGTCATTCTTGGTAAGGCTTAATGCAATATCGCAATATGTGGGCGTTCTGAAGGTGAATAACTCTGTTGGCCTCGACGGGGCACCGGGAGTAGAGAATATCTCTGCTGGCCTCGAAGGAGCACTGGGAGAGTAGAGGATTTCACCAAACGTGTATGCATACCGGGGTGTACCCGGGCCTACCGGTGTGACCCACTGATAGTTTGCACGCTATCTGTTAGGAAATCCACGCGGGAACGGAGCAGAATTCAAAATTTTATTTCCTTTTAACCAGGATTGACTTCGTTTAAGCAACAAACATATTGAGTTAGTAGATGGATGTTACATTGCTTGATCTAAAAGATCGACGCTTTGATCCTCTACGGAGAGTAGTAGTGCACGAGCCGTCCACGTGTCGGCCTCTATCAATATCCACATGAGCACCTCGCCGGAATCCTCCTTGGATAACTACTAGAAAAATCTGGTTGCTAGACCAGCATTTTCTCTCTCTCTAAATCTCTGTATAAGAAGCTCTCAGCTTATTTTGTAAATTAGAACTTTTCTAATTGTGATGTACAAAAGAGCTAGTCAACTCCACTCTTATATAGGGTGTGTGGCGCCACTTATCAATCCCAATCTGATTGGGAGAAGCTTCCTAGTAGATTAATGAGAAAAAAACATTTTACTAGTAAAATAAGAAAAATAGATACATTTCCAAGATATATATTGACAATATCTTATATTGAATATATCTTTATCTTATTACCATAAATCAATTTATGCAAATTTATTAATATCTAATGTATGGTAATATCATTATTTTTTTTTTGAAAAGAAGTAGTATCATTAATTAAATTGCACAATCCAAATGTATCATAATACATTTAAAATGGCGCCACCTTTAGCCAATAAACTGGCATCCGGAATATTCTTAATTAATATAACGCTATGATTAATTAATTTGCAAAATACATATATATCAATATACACAAATAATTTCGACACACATCATATACATGTGTATCAATATACACAAATAATTTTGACATACATCATATGTATATTTAATTAATCAATATAATTAATATCTTGTATTTAATTTATTCATAATAAATAAATACCACAATATTAATTTACCACTATAACACTTTATAGTCGAGATAAAACTTTCCTTATTTGGTTATCGCTATAACCGCATTTTAATCCGGCTAGATGTTCTTATGTGTGTGACCCGATATGCTTCCGAATATGTTGGCCGTAGACACAAAGTGCAATTACGAAAATGCCCTTCATACATAACGGTCATGCATAGCATCTAGCAACACGTCCACGACCCCCAATCACCGGAAGAGTCAAATTCAATGACTACTACTTTTCATGTGAAACAATTACCGTGTAAATAGAATCCTATCGCTGTAATAATATTCATACGGTCGTACGTCGAGTGTCTATACATTAACGACCGTATCTTATAATCTGGATATCACGCTCTCTCGAAGTAACTCATTTACTCCCATTTTGCAAAGATTCACGAGAGTAAGATAATCCTCATAAAAGGACCTTTAGGATATATACTCCTATTCGATCATAGGATACGCGATTTCCGGACGAACAACATGAATCCTACGCATGCTTCAGTATCACACCAAATCACTACCGCATGATCGCCCCATGGATAGGGGAAACCTCAATAGTGTCTAAGTATGACAATCCACACCGCGATGTCATGAAGACTCCGGTCTCAGGATAATCACACAACCGCCACATAGTGCGACACTTAATAAAGTAAGTGAGTCAGTCTAACGTACGCATTCTCTAATACACGTCCACGTACAGTCCAAGTGTCTCTACACTTTGATAGACGAGATTTATCACTGTCTTCAATAAGATAGAAGATATCTAATACGTGCTAGTTTAATCGTACTATTAATGTCCTGTTTAATAGCACATACGACTAGAGACATTTAAATATCAAACCTTTTAAAGTGAGTTGATATCTCATCAACCATAATCACTATTATGTTTCTCTTTCACGGTTTCACACTAGGGACGTTATCATATAACAATATCGTAATTGGTCCGTTTAATGGACAAATATATAATAATAGAAAAACCATTTATCATATTTATAAACATAAAGAAATAATAGAAATAATCCGACCCAGTCGGATCCGGTCCAACCCAATTGGGTTTAGGACACTATTTCAACACTATCTTCATGGTGGATATTCATCATGCGTAGTGCCCTTGAGTGCTGATATAACAAAGATAAGCTAAGCTAGAAACTGAAGAGAGTTTGAGAATGTGTTAACACAAGAGTAAACTTCAACTTAGTTTTATTCATTGAGTAAAGAGATGTATAAATAGATACAATTGAGATAGAGAGACTAGCTAGCTAGCTTGGGCGGCCACTTGAGTATGTAGATGTGGGCGGCAAGCATGCAAAAGTAAAAAGTAAAAGTTATGTCTATGACATAAAGTAAACTAGAGTTTGACATATTAATTGTTTATATGAATCACAATTAATATCACAATTAATATGTCTTTTACAATTAAATAAGGTGTACAAAATATTATGTACGAAATCCCGAGGCTCGGCGAGTCCGCGAGCACCCCGCCGAAACCTCGCGGACTCAACTCGCATGCCGAGTAATATTTCTACACCCCCTCAACCGGGTCAGTATATGTTGATGCGGCCAAGTTTGCTACTTAGTCTCGCCGAACATAAGAGGTGGAATAGCCTTGGTAAGAATATCGCATTCGATCTCGCCGAGGGAACATACCGGAGTTGAATAATCTTGGCATCAATCTTCTCCTTCGTAAAGTGTCCGTCAATGTCCACATGCTTGGTTTTATCATGATGGACCGGATCTTCTCGCCATGCATAAGGTTTGAATTATTATCACAACAGATTGTGATAGGTTGTTGATACGGTTGCTTTGAAGTTCGCCGCACTTTTTTAGCCATAGAGCTTCACAAATGCCAAGTACAAGTGCCCTTAGTTCGGCCTTCAAGATCGCTTCTTGACACGAGGTTGTTTCTTGCTCCTCCAAGTAACCAGGTTCCCCCATATATATGAGCAATAGCCTGGTAGACCTCCCGTCAATGTGACATCCACCCCAATCGCATCGGTGTAGACCTTGATTGATCTATCGGTAGACTTTGTGAAGTGCGAGCCTTTGGCCAGTGTGGATTTTAAATACCTCGCATCCTATTCACCGCATCCCAATGTTGCTCGGTAGGGCAATGCATGAATTGACCGACCGCATCGACCCCATATGCAATATCGGGTCTTGTATGGGAGAGGTAGATGAGTTTCCCTACAAGCCTTTGATATTGTTCTTTCCCCGACAAAGAATGTCACCATGTAGCAGGGTATGACCGGGGTCTACAGGGGGATATAGCAGGTTTGCACCCCAAAGATGCCGCTTTCCTTCAAATAGATCCAAGACATATTTCCTTTGGGAGACGAAATGCCTTTGTTGTTTCTTGCTACTTCCATGCCAAGAAAATATTTGAGAAAACCCAAGTCTTTCACCTGAAACACCTTTGCCAGCAGAGTCTTCAAATGTTGGATCTCAGTAGAGTCATCTCCAGTGAGGATGATATCATCCACATAGACAATAATAATAGACCTCTTCTGGTTGGTTGTCTTGATGAACATAGTGTGATCAGAATTGCATTGGTGATATCCAGCAGCTTTGACCACAGTTGTTAACTTTCCAAACCATGCCCTTGGTGATTGCTTCAGGCCATATAGAGATTTCCTCGCCTTGCACACCTTGCCTTGAGTGTGAGGATTGACAAAACCAGGAGGTACATTCATATAAACCTCCTCGCAAGGTCCCCATTTAGAAAAGCATTTTTGATGTCCAATTGGTGAAGAGGCCGGTCAAGTTGGACAACTAGAGAGATCGAACCCCGACAAGGTGTTGAGTTTTGCCACTTTGGTGCAAAAGTTTCCTTATAGTCAATGCCATAAGTTTGAGTGAATCCCCGGCTACCAATCTAGCTTTGTACTTGTCAATAGTGCCATCGCATTGTATTTGATAGTGAATAACCATCCGCAACCGATGTCTTCTTGCCCCGTGTGGGAGAGGTGTCAAATCCCAAGTATGATTATCCGTAAAGTCTTGTCATCTCTCGTTTTAACCGCACCTTCCATTTATCATTTTGAAGGGCCTCCCGAATATTTTTAGGAATAGAGTGAGAGTCCGGTCCCGTGAAAACATGGCAAAGGCGGGAGATAACTTATCATAAGATAAATAAGAATGAATAGAGTGATCGGTGCATGATCTCTTTCCCTTCCTAAGAGCAATAGGCCTATCATCAATGTCGCCGGCCGCCGAGGATCCGTAGATTGCCGAGTGTCGCAGGCTCGGGATCGCCAGGCTCGGGGTCGCAGACTCTTGTTCGGGAGGTTGCCGAGGAGTATTAGGCCGTAGAGAGTCGGTAGGGTACCGAAGTTCGGTCTGCGAGGATCGAGGGTTGCCGAGGGTTAAGAGTTTGCCGAGGGAAGGGGTTTAGGTCAATTTCAATCGGGTTTCCATCGGTGAATGGCTCGCAGGTTTGCCGTAATACGGGGTTCTTTCAAAGAATTTTACATCCATAGAATTGTAAAATTTCTTTTCGCAGGGGAATAACATTTGTAACCTTTTCTCGTCCTTTGCATAACCTAGGAAAATGCACTTGTGAGCTTTAGGATCAAGTTTACTTCGTGTTGAGCATGGATATACACAAACACAAGACAACCAAAGATCTTTGGAGGCAACCGGGAAACAAGATGATGGCGGGAGTGTGTGGTCGGTAGGGTTTGGAGTGGAGTTTTGAAACCTAACACTCGCCGGGGAAGTCCGTTGAGTAAATAAGTTGCGATCGATAGCTTCACCCCACATATATTTAGGAACATGTGTGGTGAACATGATTGATCCGGCCATTTCCAAGCGGTGCTGTTCTTTCTCTCGGAACCCCATTCTGCCGAGGTGTTTCCACACAACTACCGATATGAACAATTCCTCTATCTCAAGAAGGTACGAGATTAGACTCATAGTATTCTAGAGCATTATCGCCTTTAAGATCTTGACCTTAGTATCAAATTGAGTGGAGACCATATGATAAAATTCTTGAAAGATAGGGCCAACTTCGATTTGTCTTTCATTAAAAAAACCCAAGTGTTCCCGGTATGATCATCAATAAAGGTGACGAACCACCTTTTCCCCGTTATACTTTTCACCCTGAGGGTCCCCACACATCACTTGTGTATTAAGGTGAAGGGTGAGGAATGCAAATGAGGTAACTTAGCATACACAGATTTTGTAAGTTTAGCAAATTAACAAATATCACATTGAAGGTCATTCGATTACATCCTTTAAACAATTCGGGAGTTAAAGATTTTAAGTAACCAAAACTTGGATGTCCTAATCTATAATGCCATAACATGATATTGTCTAAAGTCTCGGGAGCAGGCCGCCGAGGCGGTCGGTCTTCGCCTTCGTCTTCGACGGGTTGACCGAAACAATCCAAATGCGCAAGGTTTAGCCTTCCCAATCACTTCCCGTGAAGTAGGATCCCGGAATGTGCACTTGATTTTCCTTAAAAACAACAGTCAATTCAAATCTTTAGTGAGTCTACCGACGTGATATAAGATTGCGCCTAAGTTTGGAACAAATAGGACATCCCGTAGGCATATCTTATTAGTGAGTTTAACATTTCCAACACCTTTTGCACGAGAGATAGATCCATCGCCAGCTTTAATGTTATGAATTTGGTGACAAGGCATATAGTTGGTTATAAGGTTTTTATTACCGGTCATATGGGAGGATGCCCCGAATCAACAATCCATGTTTCATTGCTAAGGGAAGAGTAGAATTTACATGTATGAGTATGAGTAGCAACATCGGTAGAGTGACTACCTTCCTTTTGTTGATTCGGAAGGCTTTGAATGCGACAAGAACCGAGCATTCATCCGGTTGTCATTCTCCTCCTCACCGATGTGTCTCGCCTTGACTTTCCCCGATAGGTTTTGAGGTTTTTGAGGAGTTAGGCTTGCCATGGAGCTTCCGGCGGTTGTCCTTGGTGTGATTTGTGCGTTTGCGGTGATCACGAACGCTTTTCCGGTTTTCTCGGTAGGCTTCTTGTATGTCTCGGCAACCTCGGCGGCCTTCCCGACGGTCGGCGGGCGGCACCTTCGATAGGGTTGTCGGTAGGGGATTTCGAAGCATGACTTTTCTCCTACTTTCTTCATGTTTGACCTCGGCAAACATGGATTTGAGATTTGGAAGAGGTTTGGTGGCAAGAATTCTTCCTCTAACATCATCAAGAGCAGGATTCGATCCGGTGAGGAACCCGAATACTCTCTTCTTTTCCATGATGTCTTTATAAAGAGCGACATCCTTGACATCATTCCAAGAGTGAGTTTCTAACATATCTAAGTGTTGCCAAGCCTTAGATAGTTGATTGAAATATTGAGTTACGTACATATCCCCTTGCCCGCAAGTTTGAATCGAGCTTCTAGTTCATATACCTCGGATGTATTATCCTTCTTGGAGTAAAGATCTCCGGCATTATCCCGCATTTCTTTGGCGGTATCATACATCATAAAGTTTTCACTTATCTCTTTTGTCATTGACCTCGTGAGGATGGTCATGAGTTGATTATTTGTTGTGTCCCATGCTTCAAAACCGGGGTCGGTTTCGGCGAGTGCGGGTTTTGTTCCGGACAAGTATCCCATCTTACTTTGTCCGTAAATGTACATTTTCATAGACCTTGACCATAACGTATAGTTGTTACCATCAAGTCTATGGTTTGTATAAGAAGAGGAGTTGTCGGTACTCCCGGTCGGTGAGGCCGCCGAGAGTCCGCCGAGGTTGAAGTAATGTCGGATGTGGAAGACATTCTTCGAAATATGAGTTTTGCGGCGGAAAAAGTTAGAACACAAATGTCTCGATACCATGAAGAGAGTTTGAGAATGTGTTAACACAAGAGTAAACTTCAACTTAGTTTTATTCATTGAGTAAAGAGATGTATAAATAGATACAATTGAGATA
Organism: Gentiana straminea; assembly: GCA_036785695.1. Classification (NCBI taxonomy): domain Eukaryota; kingdom Viridiplantae; phylum Streptophyta; class Magnoliopsida; order Gentianales; family Gentianaceae; genus Gentiana; species Gentiana straminea. The sequence continues at coordinate 15,106,842 of JAVUPR010000497.1, read as the reverse complement.
GAGAGACTAGCTAGCTAGCTTGGGCGGCCACTTGAGTATGTAGATGTGGGCGGCAAGCATGCAAAAGTAAAAAGTAAAAGTTATGTCTATGACATAAAGTAAACTAGAGTTTGACATATTAATTGTTTATATGAATCACAATTAATATGTCTTTTACAATTAAATAAGGTGTACAAAATATTATGTACGAAATCCTGAGGCTCAGCAGAGTCTGCTGAGCACCCTGCTGAAACCTCAGCAGACTCAACTCAGTATGCTGAGTAATATTTCTACAGAAACCAATAGTCACGACATGTTGATGAGTATGAAGGGAACCCTAGAGTTTGAGTCGGTCTCACAAAGACAACTTAATAATAATAACGTAAACCTTTCCGTTGTAGAACTTAGTTATACATTAGCTTCCCACTCTTGCTAAATACTTTGTACTTACCTCATTTGCATTTTGTTTTGTATGCATTGTGGGGTGAGAAGATGAACATGTTAAACTTGAGTTCGATGAGGAGTTTGATAATGATATGTGATGATGATGCCTTGTTGATGCTTGGATGACGTTTCATTTTCATTTTTTTATGATGTACTAGACCATGTTGTACTTTTGTTTCATGTTTGTAAGTCAAGTGTTGTACATTTCTTTTAGACATCATACGTTGTAACTTTTGGACCTTTCGTTGTTGTAAGTTAAACAATTCAACCATAGTCAGTTTGTATTTTATTCATAGAAGTATTTATGTTTTTACCCAAGTCTTTTGGACATCCGTTGCTTTATTTTGATACGACGGCCTAGAGGCTGATGCAAATAGTTGAATTTAATTAGCCCATTTATTAATTTTTCACCAAAAAAAAAATCTAAATTAAATATATTTTCTTATAATATATCACTTGAACAACATCAGTTGTATAAATATTTAACGTACTTATTCTTATAAAAATAGTCATGTAGCATGGTGGTAAATTGTAGATTATCGAGCACTAGGGAGTTGTGTTCAAGACTATATAGAAAAAGTAGTAAGTAAAGAAAAACGAAAAAAGGGAAAAAAAAATCGAAAAATGTTATAAAACTAAGAAAATATTGGAGGAAGAACAAGGGAAAATACAAGTAAAGAAAAAGAGAGAATTGCTTGTGTTATTCCAATGGTATAAGAGGGTATTTATAGTAGAGATTACAATGTGAACACAATAAACTGAATTAATCCAAAATCTACGTAAATCAATCAGAATAATAGATAATCCATTAATATATTATTTCATAACACTCCCCCTTGGATATCTATTATTAAAATACAACGTATATGATATGCCTCATTAAAACCTTACTAAGAGAAAACCCTGTGGGAAAAAAATCTTAGTTAAGGAAAAAGAGTACATATTTATCTGTTTAATTTACTCCCCCTAAACCAAGCATCAATTCAGGTCTTTAAGTCGATGCATTCCGATCTTCTTTATCAATTTCTCAAACGTAGCGGTAGGTAATGACTTCGCGAATAAATCTCCTGGATTGTCACTTGACCTTATCTGCTGAACACTAATGTCACATTTCTTATGAAGATTTAGTGAAGTATGTTTCATCCGATCGTCATTTATATAGCCACCACTTAATTGAGCTGTACACCCTGCATTATCTTCATATAATCAACTCGGCTTCTCTTTCTTGATGAATAAACCACAAGTGTCTTGGGTATGATGTGCCAATGATCCGAACGAGAGTTAATTCTTGACTTGTTTCATGAATAGCTACAATTTCGCCATGATTTGAGGATATTGTGACCAAAATTTTCTATGTCCAAGACTATGAAATCGATGTACCACCACCGGTGAGGAACAACCAATTTTGAAGCCTTGCCTTTTGGGGGTTCGATAAATGTCCACCAACCGCGTAACTAACAAGTCCCCGACATGCTTTCCGCTTGATCTCGATTTTATAACGTATATGGCATGTACCAAAAACCTTGCTTGGAAAAACCCAAAGGGGAAAAAAACCAAAGGAAAAATGACTCATGACATATGCGCCCTAGTGCACCGATTGCCTCGTTAAAAACCTTTAACTAAGAAAACCCAATGGGAAAAACTTGTTAAAGGGAAAAAGAGTACAATCTTTGGTCTTCGTGGCCAAAACATATCTTTTCTTGTGCATATAACGGATCTTGATAATATAACTCAATTAATCATATTCAATTATCTTTTGTAACTCTTCAGAGTCTCACAATGGATCCACACATTCTCGATCAAACAAATTATCCCGCTTCGGGGACCATTCATGTATTATATACTTTGTGTTTCGCCTTTTCAAACACTTTATATGCTTCACACATCTCATGTGCTTGAGGCACTATAATCGCTCCCGCCGATTTCGACATATCAAAACATACTTGCCTCGTTTATGAACCTCGTTCATAAAATGTTGCATTTGTTATCATATCTCATTAATTCAAACAATGATAACATTAATTCATTATCTCAACACTAAGAGATTTATATTTGTTGGAACATTAAGGTATCTCACGCTCCAAGCGGTGAACATAATTAACAATCAAGAATATGCGCCCGTATTACATTTTCTTCGGGGGGTCGCAAGAAAGTAACACGAGGGAGTGAACTTCGTGTTCATTTTCTCCAACCTCATGTATGTATGACAACCGCATATTATTTGTTCCACCCATATTATTTATCAACACTTGTTGGCATTTTCTAGCATTGACCTCGTCAAAAGTTTATGATTTCGTTACTCATCTAGAGTATTCCATTGCTCTTCCGGAGCTTCTTTGACTATATATTTTCTGCTCGAGCATATGCTTATTCTTCCAAAGTTCTCATAAATATAGTCATAACCCATTCGAGGAATTTTCATTATCGAGCCAATTGGTCTTTCGATGCTTACAACGTTATCTTCATTAATTTGATACGTATCATATTATGTCCTTCTCGGACTTTTTCTCGTCCTTCTAGGACAAATATTATCCTCCTAGGATAAACCTTTTGGCAACATTTATTCCAACCGAGCATTTGCACCGCTTTGCTCACTCTTCTAGAGTAATTAAATGCCTCCGGTGATTAAATGTGCGTTAATACAATGTTTTTCCACAAGATTTATAAACTCCAAGTTTACTTTTCCTCCCCTAATCTTGGAAAAACATTTTATCTCGAAGTCATATCTACTTAAGTTTGCAATAACCCTTTGTGGGATTCAACATTTTAATGTGATATCCCTATGTGGGATTCTACATGTCAATGTGTATCCATTTATATGAGTATCAACAAACATTACGAGATATACTCAATCGGGAAGAATTATATTATCTCTTCAAGAGATCTATATCTTTTTAAATTCTTCCGATGTCTCAATTTAATATCCACGTCGCACAATTTATTGCGTTTAAGACTTTTGAAAAATGATAAACAATATTTATCATATATATCTGGATCATTTTCATAATGACCGTAACATATAGTATTTGTTTCATAATATTGTTTTTACTATAAATATGAAGCTTCATTATTCTCAACCGGATATCTTGCCGTATGACCAAGACGCGACTAGTGGCTCCGTTAATGCCACATCGTGAAAATCAATTCTCCGTACGCCAAGTACGCGATCGCTGATCTTTCAATACCACAATATGAAAATCGATTTTCATCATTCATCTAGAATTTAATTTCGTTTTGTTCCACTTCGGTGGACAATCCTTCCCTCCAAGTAGACAAATTTGATGATATCCTTCAAGGATACATTAATCAAGAGTTTGTCCACGAATTCGTACATGTATATGACCTCAACCACTTTCATGAATCCGGTGACAAGCACTTCGGGAATGGACTAGATCAAATGGATTGAGTTTCATGATTATTCTTTGATAATCATTTTGTTGAATTTAAACCGCTTCCTTCAATATTGCTACAATACAATAGCATATTATCGCAATGAATAACTTTCTTTTCCGCGGGTTAAAGTAGTGTCACGATGTTCTTACTGGATTTTCTTATTTTAGACTTTAAGTCTTTCGTAGGAACATCATTCCCTTTCATATGGACTCCGAGTCCATATTTATTTCTATGAATTTCATATTCATTTCTATGAGCACCTCGGTGCTTTTGATGAACCCCAAGTCCATCTATAATGATTTTTAAAATCACAAATCTCATATGTGTCATGTTCACTTCGTGGAACCGATCGACGTGATTCGATACATCTTTAAATATCGGTATACATTATCTAGATTTTGTCATGTTCACACCGGGAACCGACTTGTGTATCTCAACACATTTAGAATAGTTAATTGTCTACATTCGCTTCTAGAACGGACACATCGTAAATATTGAGTTTAGTCACATCCACTTCTAGATATTGAAATGTATAATCCGATGTATTATACACCAACCAAAAGAAATTAATAATATGGCTTCCATTTTTTTTTCAAGAAAAAAAATCTATAACATGTTAGTCAAGGAAACAAAGGAGTTAATTGATGTAGATAAATGAAGAATAACAATTTAACACGAATGATGATAATGTTTAGTGGTGTGTCCGCAATAAATAAGTGAATAAACATATATATATATATATATATATATATATATATATATATATATATATATATATATATTTAAACATCATATTTAAACATCGAAAAAGAGTGTAAAAGTATTTGTTAAATATTCATCTATTATACCCCTCAAAAAAAATATTCATCTATTATATAGATGCCAAACACTACATTCATAATTAAGTCACACTAAAGGAAAAGGTAAAAATTGAATCTATTAGTTATTACAATTTAAAAACATCAAATCTTTTTTCCAAAGAAATGTCAAATCCTTTTTTTTCTTTATTACGTGGGTCAAGCAAAAATATTGGATCATAAATGACTCATAATTGGCTCGCTAATTTGACGCGCATTGGTTTTATTTTTATTTTTTAAATTTTTTTTTTATTTATAAAGGGAGCGTTTTATTACATACGGTTTTATTTAAAAAATATCAATACATCCGAGATATCAAGTCTATGTACTAATAATAAATGCATTGTATCCTTTGGTTTTCAACATAAATTATAACGAAGGAAAAACTAGAAATGATCGATAATCAAATACTCACTTGGATTTATTAATAATAAAACTTCATATTACATCATAGATCAACCTCAATCAAAGACAAAATAAAACAATACCAAAACAATTGCTAAAGCAATTTTATTGGGATGACATGAAATAAAGTGCAAAAGGGCACAAACAACTTTATTAGAATGACAAAAGAAATAATGTGTCAAAAGACACAATAAACCGGAGCCTTCAAGCGGTGTCGTTGAAAAAATCAAAGAACTTCCATTGGTGACATCAATGGCATATCAAAATTCGATCATCAATCTTTTGATCAATAAGATTTGCCTCAACACCGTTTTCCGGCTTTCTCGAGATGCCGTATAAAGATCAACAAGATGTTTTGCCGTGCGGCATGACTTGGACCAATGTCCATCCATTCCACATCTATAACATTTGTCACCATGGACTTTCTTTTCTTTGTTGTTATGATCCGATCTTGGTGGATTGCTTCGTTTCTTCCCACAATTTTCATTGTGATATGTCGCATATTTTCCACGACCGCGTCCACGACCACGGCCTCTACCACGATCTCCACCGCGACCACGTCCACGACCACGGCCAAAATTTGAAGATTGTGTCGCATTCACTTCGTGGAATGGACTGGCTCCAGTGGGACGGGACTCATGATTTTTCATTAACAGCTCATTGTTTTGCTCAGCCAACAGAAGGCATGCAATGAGATCAGAATATCTCTTAAAACCTTTCTCTCGATATTGCTGCTGCAGGAGCACATTCGAGGCATGAAAAGTGGAAAAAGTTTTTTCCAACATGTCTTCATCTCGTCACCTTTTCACCACATAGTTTCAATTGTGATGTGATCTTAAATATAGCCGAATTATATTCGGATGCATTTAAAATCCTGCAAGCCGTAGGTTGAGCCAATCATATCTGGCTTTCGGTAAAACAACCAACTTCAAGTGGTCGAACCTCTCTTTCAGATGGTTCCACAATTCATACGGATCTTTCACCGTTAAATACTCATGTTTCAATCCCTCATCCAGATGATGACGGAGAAATATCATGGCCTTTGCACGGTCTTGGCTTGTCTCAGTATTATTTGTGACAATCGTTTTGCCAAGACCCATAGATACCAAGTGCATCTCAACATCCATGGCCCATGATAAATAATTTTTCCCCGATATGTTTAGGGGTACAAAGTCTTGTTTGGTGATGTTAGCCATTAAAACAAGAAGAGTGATGAACAATAATAGAATTTTACCTGAACCGCCAAAAGGGACACCAATGGAATACTTCGTTGGTAGAGTCTCGTGCTGATAACGTGTTATAAAACTAAGAAAATATTGGAGGAAGAACAAGGGAAAATACAAGTAAAGAAAAAGAGATAATTGCTTGTGTTATTCCAATGGTATAAGAGGGTATTTATAGTAGAGATTACAATGTGAACACAATAAACTGAATTAATCCAAAATCTACGTAAATCAATCAGAATAATAGATAATCCATTAATATATTATTTCATAACAAAAAAAACACTTTAACGGAAGTTAAGTTTGTCTTTGATCATTTTTTTTTAGATTTTTCCTTTTCGTATAAATGGAGGTTGAATTTGTAAATTTTGTGTGTATAAGGTCATTTGTAGCAGAATCCCTATACGGTGCCATATCCCAACTAAAGATAAAAAGAGGAATTTTCCTCGAATACCTTCACAGCAGAAGCCTCATCATTATTCCTATTTTAGGGTCAATGAACAGTGTATCCCCATTTGTGAAACACTATTTCTATTTTAAAGCATTATCTCTGTTGAGCACTATATCTATTTTAAAGCATTATCAAGCACTATCTATATTTTAAAGCATTATCTCTATTTTAATGGAAAGATAGGGATAGAGATACTGTTGTGAAGTGTTCTGAATTGAGATGTTGTAAAATAGAAATACATATTATTTCAGGGACCCATTTGTGGAGTATTATCCATATTTTAAAGCATTATCTCTATTTTAATGGTTAAAGATAAGGATAGAGATGATGTTGTGGAGTGTTCTGAATCGAGATGTTATAAAATATGAATATGTATTATTTTAATGGTTAAAGATAGAGATAGATATGCTGTTGTGGAGTGTTCTGAATTGAGATGTTGTAAAATAGAAATATGTATTTGATGACGTAGATCAAGTGATAATAAAATACTTGACCATCATAAACCAATACTAGCAAGAGGACTAGGTCCATCGTAGTATAGCTATAGCGAATCAAGGTCGATCCCACAGGGAACCAATTGTGGGTCATTTATATACAAACAATTAATCATTAATATCAAGGACACAAAGGCGGTCTACGACCAACAAGAGACAAGAAAGATAAAGGACACGACACAAACAACGTAATTAACCTCCCCAATTATTATGTTATCGTTTGGATCTAGAGATTCTATATAATTAAGCTAGACTCGACAACTATTAATCCGATTCGTATTTATTTTATATTGGCTACGGGAGTCATCCCCTAAACTAGATCTAGCTCCGGTTAGGCCATCTAGATCACTGTGCTACATTACGTGACTTCGCTTCGTAGGCCTCCATCTCATATAACTTGCACGCTTACAAAACTAAGGATGCCGATATTAACCGTATTCATCACCTAGGCAACATTCCTGTGGTTAGGCGTACTTCCTAAGTGATCGCATCAGTCTCTGTCCCATTAACAATTACATGCACGGTCTCATGCTAATCTACGACGTACGTATAACTAGATGAGCTCAATTCCCTAATACAGAACATATCTAGATCTCGCTGAAAGTCCCGGAAGATCAATTCATGAGCCGACCTAGGAGCCCTATATTGGTATTTTCTAATCATACGCTAATTAAAACAGACGAGCAACGTAGCCGTAGCCATACCTACTAAGATAAGAAATTATAGGTGGACAATCACACCATAAAGACATGGCTAGATTGACGCGGCGAACAACTTAATCTTAGCGTTTCTATATACGTAATGGACAAAATAGAGATTCATAAAGCAATTATATAGATCTACTAAAAACACGATTGTCGATCATACCAAAGTCATCTATAGGTCACCGGATAACAGATCTGGGCGTGTGGATCCTTATAGACAAGGAATTCCCACTGCCTCATATCGTATCCTTAGATCTATATCGTTCGGTGAAGAACGAATAACCTCAACCGATAAACAATAATTGGGGGAGATTAATTACAACAAACAAAGAAGAAATAAATACAAATAACTCACATTATTGCTGCTGGAAATTTGTATAAAAACTGCTCTGAGAAACTGAGAATTTGTGTTATGAGTTGATGTACAAATTGACTAATAAAAGGGAGTTTATATAGGCTGTAAAACCGACTTAGAATAGCCGTCAGCCGACCTAATTCGTAAATCCTAAACCCTAACGAGATAGAAAAACGTGTCTCCAAAGTAAGAGCAATTTTGGTCAACTCGGGCAGCTAGAGCAGGGCTCGCTGCCAGCGAGCCTGAGGACTCTCCTGGGCCTCTGCCTACTTCGCCTGGTCCATTCCTGGTCCGTTTCTATGCATTTTTCTCCTCCAAAGTCCATTCCAATCACTTCCAAATCAAGCCCACTATAAATAAACCATAAAACAAGGCTTGTAATATCAAATAATATAATAAAATGGCTAATTACATAATAACGAGTCGTAACTCGGTTTGGGTGTAATTTATGCACGAGACGACTAATTATTAATCACTTAAAGCCTATTTAAGCTAGAATCGGGGGTAATCAATAGGTAAATAAAGGTATAAAGTTGACCGTCATCAACTACCCCCCACTTAGCCTTTGATCGTCCCGAGCAAACACAGAAGGCGAAAGAACCACCGAAACATAATTTACTAATTGATAGCAGGCTCATTCAAAATTCCAAAGTAAATAAAATAGCAAACACGTTTGTCAGTTAGGCATTAACCACTATTTCATCATTGAATCAACGTGTGTGTGATATAACCGTCATGCAGAGTATTTGAAATAGAGAGATTCGAATTATAATGTCCTCTAGATGCAACTTTCACCACTCAAAACTTTGTGACGCCTCTTTATCGTTAACAAATAATACAGGTGTAATACCAGATTCAAGTGAAGCGGGGCGGATTTGGAAACCAAGAAACTTTTCTCAGTTCACGTTTGTTTCTTTGCCAGGGCCGCGTTGATTCTAGGGACAGTAACTTGCAATGGTGGGTGCCTAGCAAGCAACGACCTTCAAATCTCCACGAACTTGCTACCCTACTGCCTTGTTTTACAACCGTGCATCTTATGCTCCATCGGTTTAGCAGTCTCTAACCTAAATGCTCATAATTTCTCTTTTTTTTATTTTTTTATTTTATAAACCAAATCCTGTTTTTTTTTCTTGCCCGGTTTTTGCTTCACTATCATCGATATTAGCCTTATCAGAAGTATGGCAAGAAGAAGTAATCACAAAGTCAAGTAGTTCATGTTTCAACCTTCCGGAAAAAAAAAATTCACCTAACCTTTCAGACTTAGCATTCAAGTTATACGTGCTTAAAGAGGTTGATTCCACGACAAAATATATGTTTAATACAAAACTACTCACACAGCGTGATATGATATTTACTAAACAATTCAGAAGATAGCATGGCAAAAATAAGTTATAATTATGCTTAAGAGCTTCTTTCATTATCTATACATGCTCGGTTTTCACAAAAGGAAATGTGATTCTTGCTTAAAATTTTAATTTTTAGACATTTATTAATTATTTGATATACGGAAGCTAAGTGACTCGTATACCCCCCACTTAAACGATGCATTGTCCTCAATGCATAAAAAGAAAGTAAAGCATACGAACTTAGCTTCGGTCAAGCGCTGAAGTGGAACAAGTCGATGAACTTCGGGGCGCATAGATAGACCTTGGAACTAACAATAGATATATCGCTGCAAATTCAACAAAACTCGAAACTCGTTACAGCGTTAGCCCATAAAAAGTAATAATCAAAAAAGGGCAGTAAAAGGAATAAAATAAACCTTAAACCGATGTTTAAGCCCTTACAATGTTTAGTTTATAGCATTAAAACTACTCGTTCAGACACGAATTCTAAAACGAATAAGATAAAGGATATACGGACTCAAAAAGAAAAATACTAAATAGAAAGAAAAACAAGCAACGAAAGATGGTAGTCGTCATCGATATCCTCCACCACAAAAATATTCTTGAAACCGGGTGGAGAAGACAAATATCAAAAAGCATTACCCGATGTGGAAAAACTCGAGGTGGACTGGATTGACAAGGTATTCAAACCAGTGTTAAAGAGAAACTTGGTAAGGAATAACAGATTGTGTGTGACCTATTGGCCAAAGATAAAATCAAATACTTAGCGCAGAAACTTCTCGCTTGGATTGGATATCAACAACTTAGAGAGATGTAGCCACTCCTCGAAATTACTAATCACCCAATTCAGTACGTAGAAGTTCTCAACGTCATCAACAAGGTCCGATCGGTGGGATAGTATAGAACAAAACTCATTATCTAGAAATGCCGGAATAGGCGTAAAAGTGTGAAATTTAAAATTTCCGGTAGAAAGATAAGTTGTATTTTGATCGAACCAAAAACTTATAAAATCTAGCTAGGTTCAGAGCTACACTTACCCCAGCTAAGATCATGAAAACCAAAATGATAAAAGATAATCAATAAAACTTAGACAAAAGGGTATTTTGTAAACAACATGGAGGTGGAGAGTATGATGGGTTTAGAAATAAGATATATATAAGGATGGTAAGAAAAGATAAAGGGTGGGTAAGACATTGTGATGACGGGTGGGTTGAAATTGGTTAAGGGATTGGGTTAGGGTGGGAGAGTGAAATAGATGGAAAGACAGAGTGGGAATGAAAGAATGGTTAGAAATGTGAATTGTGAGGCAGATTGGTGAGAGAATAGAAAAGTTTGAAGGGTGAAAAGGTATAAAGGAAAGGATAAGGGTAGTTGCAGAACGAATTGCACACAACTTTTGATTTTCACTCGGATCACCATTCTAAAAGGTTTTGGAAGTTGACCAAAATCGTTCCGGTTTACACCAATCATTCTCTGTTACATTTTCAATAATTTTCAAGTTCTCTTAATGCTTCCATCTTAAGGTTGATTGCTAAATTTCCTTTTCTTTAGCAATTTCTCAACTCTCCTAAGAAACTCTATTTCACGTGGCCTATATTGAGTAAAAAAGTTTTGCACATCCTTAGCCTAATGGCCCTCGGAACACGGCAAATAAAAAACATCAACACATGTCACGTTACTCTTATTTGACTCAAAGAAAACAAAACCTAACAAACTAAAATGAAATCCTAAGGGTTTTAAAGAAGTAGTTCTGAGTTTAAAGTCCTCAGCTCGACTTTCCAAAAAGTATCCTTGTCAGCTATCCTTCTTGGATCGCCAAATGTTGACCCCTTGAGCACTATATGAGGTGGGCTCGTCGCTTTTGCGGATTAATACCCTTCCCTTGGTTGTGAGACCTCGGAAACAACATTTATCCATACCACTTATACAAAGCTCTTACCTCGGCTCTCGTTTTAGGAATTAGTGAATTCTAAGAAGATTTAGTCCTAGGGACCCATTTTAATCATATCCTCTATAATGCTGCTTCATTATGCTCTCTCAAAACTCAACGTCTTCTTTAGATTGCGAATTCTTAAAACTACACAAATTGTAGCTCCCATGGCCAGTAGAAGCCTCATGCATAAGACAATGAGATTTTGATAGAACTACGAGGAACTCTTTATTCACTGCTTTCTTCAACTACTACATGTTTCCTTACACCCTCTAGATGAGACAGATTTGGGGCAGAACCTTCGGCATTGATAAAATTAATCTTAAAACTCACTCCGGGCTAAGATTCTCATTCAAGTTCATGTAAAGACTAACTTATGTTCAAAAAACCAAAAGATAGTAAAACATAAGCAAAAAAGGTAGTACATTGCCTTCAACATTGTACCACGAATAATTCGAACCTTTTAATATTTATTTTCTCGGAGCCATCTTGGTGCTTTAAAGGTGTTGCTTCCATTGCTTTTCCCATCGTAGATTCGTAGCTCCACATGTTGCTGGGTTATTTTCTCAGCGCCCGCGAAAAATTACCGACTCGGACTATTGCTTCCCTGGTTTCTACAAACAGAAGAAAAACAAAAACAAAACAGACCGTAGACTGACTTTAACACGGTTTCCCATGCTGCTATCAGACCTACGGATTAAACATACGGAGATAAACAGACACGAAATCCCAGAAAAAGTGACTGGCTCGCTGGAAGCGAGTGATACCCTCAATGGGAGCGAAACAGGCTCTCTAGAATCTTGAATTTTCACAACTTACAGACAACCAGAGGGACTCAAAAACGTAAAAACGGACTCTAAAACAGATTACTTGACATGAATAAAAAATTATTTATATATAAAATTGACCGTTGGTTCCCCGGCAACGGCGCCAAAAACTTGATGACGTAGATCAAATGATAATAAAATACTTGACCACCATAAACCAATACTAGCAAGAGGACTAGGTCCATCGTAGTATAGCTATAGCGAATCAAGGTCGATCCCACAGGGAACCAATTGTGGGTCATTTATATACAAATAATTAATCATTCATATCAAGGACACAAAGGCGGTCTACGACCAACAAGAGTCAAGAAAGATAAAGGACACGACAAAAACAACGTAATTAACCTCCCCAATTACTATGTTATCGTTTGGATCTAGAGATTCTATATAATTAAGCTAGACTCGACAACTATTAATCCGATTCGTATTTCTTTTATATTGGCTATGGGAGTCATCCCTTAAACTAGATCTAGCTCCGGTTAGGCCATCTAGATCACTGTGCTACATTACGTGACTTCGCTTCATAGGCCTCCATCTCATATAACTCGCATGCTTACAAAACTAAGGATGCCGATATTAACCGTATTCCTCACCTAGGCAACATTCGTGTGGTTAGGCGTACTTCCTAAGTGATCGCATTAGTCTCTGTCCCATTAACAATTACCTGCACGGTCTCATGCTAATCTACGACGTACGTATAACTCGATGAGCTCAATTTCCTAATACAGAACAGATCTAGATCTCGCTGAAAGTCCTGGAAGATCAATTCATGAGCCGACCTAGGAGCCCTATATTGGTATTTCCTAATCATACGCTAATTAAAACAGACGAGCAACGTAGCTGTAGACATACCTACTAAGATAAGAAATTCTAGGTGGACAATCACACCATAAAGACGTGGCTAGATTGACGCGGCGAACAACTAAATCTTAGCGTTTCTATATACGTAATGGACAAAATAGAGATTCATAAAGAAATTATATAGATCTACTAAAAACACGATTTTCGATCATACCAAAGTCATCTATAGGTCACCGTATAACAGATTTGGGCGTGTGGATCTTTATAGACAAGGAATCCCCACTGCCTCATATCGTATCCTTAGATCTATATCGTTTGGTGAAGAACGAACAACCTCAACCGATAAACAATAATTGGGGGAGATTAATTACAACAAACAAAGAAGAAATAAATACAAATAACTCACATTATTGCTGCTGGAAATTTGTATAAAAACTGCTCTGAGAAACTAAGAATTTGTGTTATGAGTTGATGTACAAATTGACTAATAAAAGGGAGTTTATATAGGCTGTAAAACCGACTTAGAATAGCCGTCAGCCGACCTAATTCGTAAATCCTAAACCCTAACGAGATAGAAAACGTGTCTCCAAAGTAAGGGCAATTTTGGTCAACTCGGCCGGCGCCGGAGCGAGTCTCGGCGCCGGCCGAGCCCGAGGATTCCGGGCGGGCCTCTGCCTACTTCGCCTGGTCGGTTCCTGGTCCGTTTCTGTGCATTTTTCTCCTCCGAAGTCCATTCCAATCGCTTCCAAATCAAACCCACTATAAATAAACCATAAAACAAGGCTTGTAATATCAAATAATATAATAAAATAGCTAATTACATAATAACGAGTCGTAACTCGGTTCGGGTGTAATTTATGCACGAGACGACTAATTATTAACCACTTAAAGCCTATTTAAGCTAGAATCGGGGGTAATCAATAGGTAAATAAAGGTATAAAGTTGACCGTCATCAGTATTATTTTATGGATAAAAAATAAAGCTTTTGGTGTGAATGAACAATGTATCCCCATTTGTGGAACACTAACCCTATTTTAAAGCATTTCTCTATTGAGCACTATCTCTATTTTAATGCATTATCTCTATTTTAATGGAAAGATAGGGATAGAGATGCTGTTGTGGAGGACAAATTTTATAATACAACCGTTGTAGCAAGGTTGTACCAAGTGGCATACATTACAACCATTCATTTCTAACCTCTCACACACGATAAAAGTGTATTATGTGAAAGAGAGTAAAAATGTGAGGCTCTAATGTATGCCACTTGGTACAACCTTCTTACAACCGTTGCACCATAAAATCTCTCGTTGTGGAGTGTTCTGAATTGAGATGTTATAAAATATGAATACATATTATTTTAGGGACTCATTTGTGTAGCACTATCCCTATTTCAAAACATTATCTCTATTTTAAAGCATTATCTCTATTTTAATGGTTAAAGATAGGGATAAAGATGTTGTTGTGGAGTGTTCTGAATTGAGATGTTGTAAAATAGAAATATGTATTATTTTAATGGTTAAAGATATGAATAGAGATGCTGTTGTGGAATGTTCTGAATTGAGATGTTGTAAAATAAAAATATATATTATTTTATGAATAAAAAATAGAGTTTCTGGTATAAATGCCTTAAAACTAGGGGTGATCATGGTTCGGCTCGGCCGGTTTTTATCATTTTTAAAACCGAACCATTTTATATGGTTTCAAATTTTTGAAACCAAACTAGAACGGTTTGAAGACGTTAACCATGTTATTCGGTCCGGTTTGGTTCGGCTTGGTTCCGGTTTATTACGGTTTTCATATGGTTCTTATCTTACTCGTTTCAATTCGATCATCAATGAATCATCAACTTAAAAAAACTTTACAACTATATTATTAAATGACATACATAAATCTCAAAATGCATAACACAAAATAGTATTTTGAGTAATATTAGGGAAGAAAGAGGAATAGATTTGTTTTATAAGTAAGGAGAGACAAATGGAAGATAGATATAACACACAAACACACACACACACACACACACATATATATATATATATATATATATATATATATATATATATATATATATATATATATATATATATATATATAATATAATATATATATATATATCAAATGAATAAACATGTGATACGATTTGAGAACTTTATTTAATAAGAAAATATTCATGATTTTATGATCTCCAAAACACTGATATTGATTATTTGTACAATGTTATTGTCCAACATAACCTAATTATAAGCAAATCAAAGACAATCGTGTATAAAACTAAGGTTTATAAATGCATTTATCCAGATAATAAAAAATATATACATTATGCAGTTCGTCAATATCATTAAGATAAGTAAGTCATACAAATCAGCATCGACAAATATCCATAATGAAGTTCATCAATATCATTGAGAGAAGTAAGTCATTCAAATGAGCATCAACATATTTCAAATATTGGTGTTGAGCAAGTATAAAGAGAAGAACGAGTTAGCAGTGGTGAGTTGTGAACCGAAATGTACTCAAGATTCTTTCAAAGGATTGAAGACAATTATATGAAATAATCAACAAAATTTGAATATGTAGGATATGAAATTAACTATGTAGCAGCACTATATTACACGTAAAAAGTTCAAATAGATTGAGATAGATAGTAAAAAGCGTATAGATGTTTTAAAGTATTAGATATATATATCTCATCCGGTTTGGTCCGGTTTTAAACGGTTTTTATTTTCTTAAATTGGAACCAAATTGTATTCAACGGTTTGGTTTTAAGTTATATGAAAACCGATCGAAAAACCACGGTTTATATATTTCCGATTTGGTTCAATTTGGTTCAGCCGGTTGGTTTTGATTTTTAGAATTTTTGTTCACCACTACTTAAAACTATCAAATTATTGCATTTGGAGGGATTTGAACCTGAGTTATTTCAAACCTTATCTCTAACCATTTAAGCCATGTTTATTCGGTTATTCGGCCGTAAATATATGCATCTTTATCGAGTTCCCTCAAAAAAAAAAAAAAAAAAATCCTTTATCGAGTTCCGCTAAACCTTTTCTCAGCTTATCTTCAGTTTTCTTTTTCTAGAAGAAACTATCTTTAATTTATTAGCACAAAAATCCTCCGAATTCCTTTTTTTTT
Organism: Gentiana straminea; assembly: GCA_036785695.1. NCBI lineage: Eukaryota > Viridiplantae > Streptophyta > Magnoliopsida > Gentianales > Gentianaceae > Gentiana > Gentiana straminea. The sequence continues at coordinate 15,090,501 of JAVUPR010000497.1, read as the reverse complement.
TTTTTTTAAATCTCCAAATTGCAGTTCTGCAAAACCCTAACGTAGCAATGCCAAACCCGGGTGCACAGCAGTTCCGGTATGCTCAAACGCCGTCAAAGGTGCTGCATTTTCGCAACCTGCCGTGGGAGTGTACCGATGAAGAGCTAATTGAACTTTGCAAACCCTTCGGCAGGATCGTCAACACCAAGTGCAATGTCGGCTCCAATGGCAATCAAGCCTTCGTTGAATTTGTATGTTTGTCTAGCTTTCTAGGAAATTGCATTAGCTCTTTTTGTTTGTAATTTGATGATTCAATTATCGTAGCTTACATAATGATTTCATCTAATTTGGCCTAAATTTTAGCACTGATAACAAATAATAGGACCAAAGGACTACAGTGCATTATTTTGTGGCATTGGTTTTTGGTTCATGACTTTCTCTGAAAGACCTTGGCAAATTTCAATGCGATTTCGTGTAGGGTATTTCTGTTGTCAGTCAGGCGTTGAACTTTGGACTAAATATGTTCGTTATTCATTTTGTAAATGTGTGCTCTTGCATCTTCTGTGCAGGTGGACCTTAATCAAGCAATTAGTATGGCCTCCTATTATGCCTCATCTTCAGATCCTGCAAAAATACGGGGCAAGTCCGTGTACATTCAATATTCAAATAGGCAAGAAGTTGTCAATCACAAGGGTCTGGGAGATGTTCCTGGTAATGTCTTGCTTGTAACAATGGGAGGTGTTGAACCCAATGATATAAGCATTGACGTCATTCATTTGGTGAGTGCTTTCCGTCCACTGGATTACTGCTCCTACTGTGATGTCATTGTTATTGTTTGCGCAGTTGGAGTGTGAGAGATTTTATGAGAACTAATAATACTTTCTGGCTTCTACATTGGCTGTTCAGTTTTAATTCTCCCAGAAGCATGCGATTCTCAATATTGCATCACAAAGTAAAAAAGAAAAAAATATTTTTATTTTTTTGGCAAAAGCTGGGAATATCTCTTCTTATTATGTATTATTCTTGTTTTAATTGTCATAATGTCTGGTTTCCTTTCTTTCCTGGCAGATCTTAGTAAGTGTGTGTGTACACGTACATGTATATATGACACGTACCTTTAAAATGAGGATGTCAATTTCCCTCTCCACTTTTAATTTCTTCTTTGATCGCTCATGTGCAAAAGCCAATCAGCCTATGGTGTTGCATCCTGGTATGCCGAGAACGAATGTCACTTGGTTTTACTAAACTAATTGAAGTGTGGTGACTGTTAATCTTTAGAAACTTCTGTATGTTAAACTCCCGACTGTGTTTAATCTTGTTGGCCCTGACATTGATTGGTTTAATCACCGAAGGTACTTGTTTGAATCTTTTGTTGGACTTGGAGACAATGTTAATATGCTTTCATGTATCTCATACTCTTTTATATGGTCTATCTTCACTCATTCAATGCAGGTCTTCTCGTGCACTTTGTTCTGAAATGCTGCAGTTTTGCCCGTTCGCTTCACTGTTTACAACTGTCATTTAATATGGTGTACCCATTATCACTATGATTGTGTATCTTTTAATAGATTTGCCCAAAATCGCTCAGCTTTATGTAAATTTGATCCAGGTTTTCTCAGCTTTTGGCTTTGTGCACAAGATTGCTACTTTTGAAAAGGCTGCTGGTTTTCAAGTAGGTGCTAATCATAAGTCTCTATGCATTCTTTAACATTTTCTTCATTCTGGTCAAGAGTTTTATGTATTTGCCTATAACTGAAATCTTTGCAGGCATTGATTCAATACAGCGATGCTGAAACTGCTTATACAGCTAAGGAGTCGTTAGATGGAAGAAGTATACCTAGGCATGCTCCCTATTTTCTGCTGCCTGCGTTTTTGGTTATATAAAGCTGGTTCTATATTGAGTTCAAAGTTCAACGCCATTGGCTTAGTGCTCAACTCTGATTGTCCATTTGCAGGTACCTGCTTCCAGAACATGTTAAGGAATGCCTCTTACGTATCTCATACTCTGCACATACAGATTTAACTATCAAGTTCCAATCTAACAGGAGCAGGTAATGCCATCAATTTTTTGGCCTCTTTGTTGATGTTTCTCTCTATGTAGTGTTAATAGAAATGGTTGATTAGTCTTTCCCCTATCTAGTTGTTGAAGCTCTAGGTGATGCTAAGGTGGATAGTGGTCGGCTAAGGCTTGTTGCCTTGGCAACGCCATGATAGCTAAAACCGTCAAGCATGTTAGCGTGATGTCCACATCATGTCATGACAAGTTGATAGCCTTGTGATAATATATTTGGGCACCCTTTATTTCAATCATACCAAATCTACGTGTTCACCACAATTGCTTAGGCACCAAACCACACAAATCAAACTCACCACGGCACCACATTATGATGAATATTTATGTATCGTTTATTTGCACCCCCTTTTTAATTTCAGGTTTGTCATTTCTACTAATACACTACACTTATCATTATGTCCACACTTAATTTTTTTTCATTTCATGTTGGTCATTGAATTTTATCTTTACTCAACCCACGGCACCTATATCATTACACTGCATTTTTTCCCTCCAAAATTTATTTTCATCATCATCTTCCCTCTCATATTTTAATCTTCATCTCCCCACTTATATTTTCGTCTTCTTCCTCTTTCTCCTCCATCTTCTTCATCTTCCTCCATCTCCTTCATTTATTATCTTCATCTTTTTCTTCATCTTCAACTACATTCGACTTCCTGATGGTTGATTGTGCACAATCGACCTTGAAGAAGTTGATTTTAGTACAATCGACTTTAAGGAAGTCGATTCTACTATACTTTTATCAACCTTATAAAGTCGATTGTTCTACATTCTACCATCCAAAAGTCGATTGTAGTGCAATAGACCGTTGTAAAGTCGATTGAACTTGGACAATCTCAAATCTTGATATTTTTCAAAAAATGAAGAAAAAAAGTTGAAACAAGAGAAAACTAGAAAAGATGAAAAATTAACCACATTTGAAATGAAATGAAAGAAGAATAGATGAAATGATTACAAATGGAAAATTATTAGATGAAAGGAGGAAGAAGAAATAGAAGAAATACAATGAAAAAGGAAAATGAAGAAGAAAGGTTGAAGAATGAAAATGAGGAAAAGAGGGGAATGGGTCCCTCATTATAAAGAGTGTGGTGCCCAATAAAGATGTGATTTTTTTTAGATTGTATGGGGTGCCACGGTATTTCTACCGTGGTGTAAATAAAGGGTCCCTAAATTTGAAAGCATGTCATAACAAGTTTTTAGCCTTAAGTTAGAAAATATAAAAGTAAACACACTCTTAACGATTTGTCAAAACTGTGGCTTATGCCTTGAGTACTTGTAGTTAAGACGCCTCGCATTTGTTAACATAAACCATAGCAATTTATTAAGGGTTGCATCAAAAGCCGACAAAAATGGTCCTCAAGCCATTAGACCATCGCCTTTACCCTAACGTCGTCTGAGTGTGGCTTTGACAACCATGCTTAAGATGCCTCTCATTTGTGGACTTACCACGCATGCATAACTTTTTTTTTACCTGAGCCATTACAGTAGCATAAATGAGCGCAGCAAGATTCAATCTTTTGATGTGATAAATTACCATGATAAATTACCATCTCATTCTCATTTAAAAGCTTAAGCTCTCAAAAAAATGTGCAATTTATAATTTATAAAATTGAAGAAGGTCAATTTTTTATGCGCAACTTTGAGATTATGAAATAAATCGCTGAATTTCTGCAAAGCCAGTTTGATAAGTTGACATTTACCTACAATTTATTTGATTCCCATCACAGAGTAATAGCTTAACATACTCATTTACATTTTGTGACCTATCTCTGCAGGGATTACACCAATCCTTATCTTCCTGTAAATTCCACTGTTATGGGAGGATTTGTTCAGGTAATGCTTCTAGTTTAATATACTTTCACTACTCTGCGCATATGGAAGAACTAAAGCATCCGTTTTTATAGTCTGTTGTAGGACCAAATGTACCTGTTGTAGCTCCCCAGAGTAATGTACTTCTTGCAACAATTGAGAACATGCAATATGCTGTTACTGTTGATGTGCTTCATACGGTAAGGAAACCATGTTGCCTTTCTTTATCCCTCTGTTTAATTGTGAAAGCAAGTTTTTGTTGTATGACAAATCTTCCATCTTTATTAAGGTATTTTCATCATATGGTACCGTGCAAAAGATAGCTATTTTTGACAAGAATGGCGGAACTCAGGCTTTCATTCAGTATCCTGGTACTTTCACCTTTGCTTCCACTTGGTTTTGTGTGATCAGATTGCAAAGAGCAAATCATGGTGTGTGTTTGAAGTGAGATCTCTGACGTGCTTTTTATATGCACAGATGTAACAACAGCTGCTATAGCAAAAGATGCTCTCCAAGGTCACTGCATTTATGATGGTGGCTATTGTAAGCTTCATCTTACATACTCTCATCATACTGATCTCAATGTGAAGGTATTGTTGTGGTGGTACTGAATTATCTTCCTTAAACAGATCGTTATGCAAGATAACTCATCCTTATGAGGGGAAAAGATCTCATCTTAAATGTCTGCTCTTGGAACTTCTTTTTGGACTTGCAGTTTGTTGGAATTCTTGATTTTTAACATCTTATAAATTGATTTGCGTTGTTGTCTTAATAAACAGGCTAGTGACAGGAGTCGAGATTATACAGTTCCATTTTTCGGTCTCCCTGCTACTACTAGTACTACTACAGCAACAGCTTGGCAGAATCCTAATGTATATCCTTGGGATCCCTCGATGCAGCAGCAGGCGGAGAGCACGAGTTTTATGCCTGGTCCCACCATGCCGCCTAGTGGTGGTCAGCCATATGTTGTCCCGGCAACTGCATATGCAACCGGTGCAACTCCTACTACTACTGCCTCATCTCCTCATGCTAACATAGCTCTTCAGAATAATCCAGTCGGAGTTGCTCAGCCTAACTTAGTACCTGGTGCTGTTTTGCCTCCTGGTCTTTGATGATGTATGCCTCCACATGATTATTTATACAGTATATGTTGTGTGTGTGGGTGGGTTTGGGGATTGGGTGGGGGGGGGGGGGGGGGTAGGGGTTAGTGTGGTGGTACCGAAAAATGCTTAGAAGCTTTGTAATGCTGAAGTTAATATTTCTGTCTTGATTTGTAGAGCCGACTGTGGAAATTGGGACAATTCGACAAAGTTATTATTATACAGTATTTTGTGTTTTTTTTTATATTTATATGTTGTGTTTTAAATCGTAAGATTTATCACGTTTAATATTTTTGGGTTTAGGGCATGTTTAGTTGTATAATTATATGACCTTGCAAATATTTTTTCGGCTTACATTTACTTCTTTTACTGCGGCGTTATGTGTGATTTCACTTTTTCATTCATTTGTAACAGCATGTACAGAAAGACCTGTTATATTATACGTGTATTAATTTTGTGAATGTAAAAAATTTGTCGATTAGACGTTTCGTTAGGTATAGTTATTGCATCACAAAGTTAGTGATATGCTACATTCATTCATATCCCTTATGTAACATTTAACATCACTATATCAGAAAGGCAGACTCTCTCAATAATATGGGTAAGTTCTTCATTCCTTGCAAAATCCAAGGCAATAATAATAATAATAATAATAATAATAAATGTTGGATCATAAGCATACATCTTAGTAATACAACTCTCATATCATTTATTCTTCCTTACAAAACTAGTAAAGGCAAAGGGAAAAGAAAAAAAAGGTTAATGATCATTATGATAATGGGGGTATCGGTTGAGGAATAGGTAACTCAGTATGATTATTATTGTTAGGTCCAGTGTGATAATCATTGTTTTCCTCCATCTCCATCCTCCTCCAGTATTTCATCTGTCAAAACATACATACATACATATAGTTACAATTAACCAGGAAAAAAAATAAATCTGACATGATCAACGATGTGCCTGTAGAATTACTCTTTTTTTATTTTTTTATTTTTATTTTTTTCTTTTTCAAAAAGAGAACAAAACCTGTAAAGAAGACACAGTGGCAGATTCTTCGATCTCCGGCAAAGTTTTCATTATTTTGCGTACAGATCCTGTTACGTATAGAGAGGAAATAATTAACACGTTAATAAACTATATCTCAGCGGCCAAAAGCTTTAGCTAAGACAAAAATAAAATGTATATAATATAAATAACATTTTATACATTTCAACATCTACGAAACGATAATAAAATTTTGCAAAATTACCAGTAGAGAAAGCAAAGAAGAGGAGAATGAAAACAAGAAGCAGTGCTTGTTGTTGCCTGGCCATGATTATTTTTGGGAGTTTGGGATATTTTAAGATCTCCGATTTATTTATATATACTCCTATAAAGTGAAGTGATCGATGTGAAAGTGGTTTAAATCAATCTTAAATCTCGGCAACTCCCCGATCGTGCAGGATTCAGTTACAGTTGCTCTCCACGAGACTCTCTTCAAGATGTGATTCTCTTCTTCAACTTGATATTTTTCCGTTTCAAAACAATATATAAAATTATTCAAAAAATCGATTATCAACACCTTTCAAATGTTTATTATCTTTGAAGGTTTTTTTTTTTTTTTTATAAAGAAAAAATAAATTGTATTTTAAATAATGCAATTACAATATGAAATGAGAAATGGGAAACGATAGGGCCAATACACTGTGTTGTGTAATTTTGTGTTATATAATGTTGAGTTATTATGCACTTTTGTAACTAAATAATGATCTAATGTGATATTTTTTCTTCTTTTTTTTTTTATAAATAAAAGAGGTTTTTATTAAGACAAATTCGCAACGGAAAGTGAGCTTACAGGTGACAACCCTCAATCAACATGTCCCAAAGAATATAAATCATCTCCACATAACAAATTAGCTGGCATATTATCGGTATATTTAACCAACGAAAACCGAAGCCGAGCAAAAGACGGCACAAGAGATAAACAGTTATTATTCCTAACATTATACAAACAAACATAACGACAAATATTGATCAAAAAATATCCAAACATTGGTCCCAAAACAAAATCATCCCCAACTAATCCAAACATACTTCAACATCTAATACAATGAATTTAAATGTTCAAAACCAAAAGTAATAAGTTATAATCCCCACATCCTACAAGTTATAAAAATAGATTTCAGAATCTATTAATCCCCACTTCCAACACGATATGATCTCTTGTCGGCTTATCAACGAGTTCAAAGGTACATCTATCTTCAACTTTGAGATCATTGTCCGTCAAGAAAACATTTAATCCTGTGATGCGAGCTTGTCGATAGGGTTCGGCACACGCTACAAGTCTAGCCGGCCATGAATCCCCTGTGGCATTTCGTAGCTCCACAGTCTTGCATCGCAGCATGTCGTGAGTCGTAGCAAATTGTAGTGGAATATACTACCAATCACAACAAATTTAAATAGTGTTAGAAAATGCAACGAGGAAAAATCATAAAACAAGAAAATAACTAAGATGTAGTGAAAATAACTAAGATTTTTTAGAATATCTCACCACATAACCATGTGAAAAGGCCGAGTTTGTCAACGTCGTCTCAAAATGGGGATCTTGGTTACCATTGTTGTTGTCCCCACCTACATCATCATCTACATCATTATCTGCATCATCATTTGCATCCTCTTCTTCACTCTCGGACTCGGAAAAAGTCTGCTCATAGGAAGTTTGATCCATCATAATAGTGTTGAAAATGAAATCCCCCATGTGTTCAAAAAATACGAACTCCCCCTGATTCGAGTCATGAGCGGCCACATACTCTTGCCACTTGTCCCTAAAGAAACATAGGTTTTGATTGTCTGTCAGTTCAACACTCACTTCCCATGTCCCTATTCGGCTTTTGAGAACAACCCTATTCAGGTTCCGCAGCGTGTCGTCCAAGTTCTTAACATATGCTGGAGGTAGTGTCTATGAAAAAAAACATATCACGTTAGTTCAATCATAATATAAGCGATAAAAATGTAAGTTAATTTAAAACGACATACCAAACTTGTTGCGAAATCGCCAACAAGAACTTTGAAGAAACGATCATTATCCATTATCTTCACTGTAGATTAAAAAGGAATGCGAAATTAGAATTTGCATTACAATCTGTCCGCATGCCATTCCAAAACAAGACAACATAGACTCAAGCCAAACATAACCAATCACTCAGTACCTTAATCCATACATACATGAACTTCTTGTACGATCAAGAGGTGTTGTTTGTTTTAATACATGAACTTCTTCTAGAGTGAGTTCTTTTAATTATTGAATGTGAGGGGGACATCAGGCCTTTTTACGTAGATAATGGCTAGCCTGAATAAATTCATTAAGAAATGGATATCTTTGGCATATCTACTCTGGAAGATATTAGCAAATGGATACCCTTAGGTCATTTCTTAATGGAGCTTATTCAGGTAAGCCAGTCTACAAAAAAGCAAAGAGATCTCAAGGTTTTGTAAGCGGGTGACAATCAGTTAAAGCAAAGAGATCCCATGGCTTTACATTATCGGGTCCAAAAAACACACGTAATGGAAAAAACAGAGCTAAATATACGTTTAACTAACACGCTTACATTGCAATGAAACACATCTAAGTATACTCTTAACTAACACACTTTTCATTTTAACTCACTTACATGGACAAAATTCATAGTTGGAAAGTTATTTACAATGTGAAAAAAATACACTAATTCATACTTGGGAGTATACCAATTCATTGGTGGATAGTTGTTTACAAAGTTGTTTACAATGTCAAGAAACACACTAATTCAAAGTTGATATGTGCACATTAATGATGCCAATATAAAAAAAATCAGCATATAACGTCAGCAGGGTTGATATTACATTGAGACAGTAACGTCAGACTCACTGACGTCCTATTCAACGTCAGCCATGTCAACGTTCTGAAGCAATGTTAACGTAACCTACACTGGCGAAGAACTGGGTAACCCTAGTGGACTTTTATAACCTAAACACCAACCTAATTGACGTTATATTTTCACCAAAACGTTAGTATATGCGACGTTTCAAGCACCAGTCATCTTCCCTACCCCTCCGATCGGAAACGGCCGGGTTATCGAAAAAGAGCCAAATAACCTCCGATTTCAACCCTATTTCCATCCGATTTCAACCAAAAATAAATACACATTACAATGAAACTAACATCCGATTAAAACGGAGCATTACATAAGAAAACAACCTTAAAGCCACTCCATAAAAACTGTAATATTCTAATTTTCGGAAAAGGGCAGACGTGTCATTTATATCCTTTATTTATTTTATTTTATGGTAATTAAGGGTAATGAAGGAAAAGGGGAATAATCGAGAAATTATATTTAAGGAAAAAAAATACATTCATTATTCCCATAACCTAAAAACTATTCATAAAATTTGCTTTACGTTCTCTGCGTCCCTTGAGAGCAAAAGAAAAGGGCTGGGAGAGTTCTCCAGATATCTAAGGTGGTTCTGAACCATTTTCAGATTGGAGTAGAGATTTGGAATCTTCGTGAAAAGGACAACGTTTGGAGATCAAGCCTTTGGAGTTGTTGCAGTCTTTTCGAGGTTTTGGTTTTGTAGTTGCTTGCAAACACGTAAGAGACTCTTCCTATGAATTTGATTATGGTTTATAAGGTTTAGATCCATGTTTTAAGGTGTTTAGATGCTATAAATTGCGTCTTTTCGTTGCTTAGGGATTATGAGATGACATGGTTTGATAAAGATGTGTTTTTCTATGATTTTCTGTGTTTAAATCGATGTTAATTGTGTTGAGATCAGATGAGAAATCGTTAAGGGGCTGAAAATTGAGTTTAGGGTTTAGAGGTTGAATGCGCAGGCATTCAATAGAAGGCGCACGCATTCCTATTACAGGATTATATTGTTTTGTTTCTGCAGGTCGATGACCACTGCGCACGCATTAGACCCGTTTTGGCAAAATTGATGTTTAAGCTATGTGTTGAGTTTTAAACCTTGATTTATGATCTAATAACATTGTATAAGCATGAACAAGCCTGGATTGAGCTTCTGGTGTGTTTAGTTCCGGCACCGAATGTGCTCTTCAAGGGAGTTGAAGTTCGGGACCGTCGAAAGAGCATGATAGGCTTGTGCGTTGACGAGTTAGCATTCATCAATGGCTGTGTAATTGCTAGGCCTTGTCTATGTCTAATGGTCTGGGGAAGAGAGTAGTATGTGTGAGGGAGATTATTTGAAAACACTTAGGTGTCTAGGTAGCCGTTTAATAAAAAAAATACATACTTGGCTAGTAAAAGATTAAACAACATGCCACTCTTGGATATGCACCAGACAATATCGCATGTGCGGGAGTACAGATAAACGAACAACGCTGCTGGCCTATAAATGGCTAAATGGAAGTGGAGGAACTTCGCCGTACGTGTGCACCATCGGAGTCTACCAGACTAGGCTTTCAGGGCTATTGGTGTGATCCACCAATAGGTTGCAATCGATATCTCTTGGTGGATTTTCATTAGGCGTAGTGCCCTTGAGTGTGTTTGTAACAGAGATAAGTTAAGCTAGAAACGTATAGTCATGACATGTTGATGGACATGAAGTGAAGCCTAGATTGAGTCGGTCATATAAAAATAACTAAACAATAAAGTATATTTTATTTATAAATCGTAATTGATATCATAGCTTCTCTATCTTACTAAGTACGTTGTACTTACCTCAAGTGCATGTTTTTCTATGTGTTTGGGGGTGAGAAGATGAACAGGTTGATCCAAGTTTCGAGGAGTATTTCGATGACGACGTTTGAGGACGCCTTCTTTGGAGCTTTATATTTATTGTTCTTTCATATGACTGTTTAGACTAGACTTTCATTTGTTCTTTTGGAGTTTTTTTGGCCCTTTGAGACTTGTAGTTATTTTCTTTTCTTTTCTTTTGGAGGTTTCGTACGTTTCATGTTTTGTTGGTTCTTTCAATGTAATAAACGTTACATTTCTACCTTTAGATTTTTTTTGTTTCTATTCTTGGATGCTTGAGAAAAATTATACCCGAGTCTTTTGCTTTCTTTTGCTTAACTCGATACGACGTAGTAGAGGCTTACGTGTAAAGTGAAATTTATTTTATTTTATACGTGCTGAACGTTCCTTTTCCCGATAAGGACCCAGTGTCCGGAAATGAGGCGTTACAGTTGGTATCAGAGAGAAGTGTCTTTTAGGCTTCCTTCCTTTTAAGATAAATCTTCTTTATATCTTTTAGTAACGTTATGGTTTTTTTTATCATCAGGATGGTGACCACGAGAACTGGAACTCATGGTGAAGAGACCACGGGAGCAAGAGCAAACAGTCCGACACCGGTTGTAGGAGGTGGCTTTGTGCGGCAGAATCCTTCACCTAATCCAACCTATACCCCACGGCCTCAGACAAGTCATACTTCGTGACCTCGTCAGAACCTAACCCCACCACCGCAGCAGAGCCCCACACCACGACCCCAACCAAGGTATACCTACATGTACCGTGAACCAGGGGAAGCACCTATATGCGTAATTGTGATAGGGGATATTCCACCGGTTTATGTACCCCCAGCAACCAACATCTACCCGCCACCAGTAAGCCATCCCTCGCCACCAGTGTTCCATCACCAACAGCAATAGACTTTCTATCCACCCCTTTTAGGTCACACCCCTCGACCTACCATACCACCTTCACCGCATTTTGATCACCAGCAAGGCATATGATACTCACCCTATGGTTTCCACCAACCTCATCATACCCCACAACATCACCAAAGTTATCACCCTTACTAGACTGAACCTCAAGTGATCCCACCGCTACGACCACAACCGCCACCACATCCTCAACAACAATCGTATCAGCAACAAGCACCTTTTGAGTATCCACCGGTTTACCCACCAGTCCAACCGGTTAGACCACCACCGCCTTTTGAGCAAGCACCACCAGTAGATTGATATACGAGGCTGAGAAGGAATCGGGTTCAAGACTTTTATGGGAATATGGAATCGTCGAAGGCTGAAGAGTGGTTAATTCGGGGCCATGATTTATTGTTCCTTAAAGATACATCAAGTCCAAAAATGAAATCAGTAAACCCACCACTTTTTCAAAATATTGAGTGGGAGCGGGGAAGGCGACAGCCGACCCCACGGCCTCTACTGTTGACACAAGCAACGTAAGAGAATGGTGACACCTCGTGCTATCCTGGGACCGGCCTCCCTAAGGAAGGCCTTCACCGCTATCAAAATTCAAGGCTTGGTCTCTGAAAGGATAGGATTTTGGGTACTCATCGGGTCACTGACCGACCCTAAGGCGGCATACTCGCGGTCTACCTAAAAATCTGAAATAGTAGGTCGCACTCATTATGGGTATTTTGGGTAATACCTTGGCTGAAAAAGAAAGGTAATCGGGGATTAAAAATTGGATGTTCGATTCCATTTTAATCATCGAGAGAGAAAGATCTCAATTTAGTCGTCACCTCTTTGAATGTCCTGGACAAGAATGGAAACCTTTGGTACCAGGATCGTTTGTGTGTGCCTAATGTTGGCGATCTAAGACAAAGGGCTATGGAAGAGGCACATAGGATTGCCTTTACAGTTCATCCAGGAGCTACGAAAATGTACAGGGATTTGAAGGAGCGTTTTTTGTGGCCTTCAATGAAGTTGGAAATAGCAAAGTTCGTGGCAGAGTGCGATGTATGTCAGAAAGTTAAGGCGGAGCATAGGAGGCCAGGAGGAATGCTTAAGCCTTTGGATATCCCTGAATGGAAATGGGATAAGATCACGATAGATTTCACCACTGGTTTACCGAAGACAAGAGGTGGACATGATGCGATTTGGGTGATTGTGGATAGATTGACCAAATCAGCCCACTTCTTGCCAACGAAAGTTGACATGTCATTGAAGAATATGACAACACTATACTTGGACAATATAGTGAAGCTTCACGGAGTACCTATCTCAATAGTTTCAGATCGTGACAGTCGGTTTGTCAGTCGATTCTGGAAAATCTTGCAAAGGGCTTTAGGTACAAAGTTGGATTTGAGTACGGCATTTCACCCTCAAACAGACGGACAGTCAGAAAGGACCATCCAAACACTTGAAGATATGCTAAGGGCTTGTGTTTTGGAAGTGGGCGGATCAGGGGATGATTACCTGCCTGTAGCGGAGTTTGCCTACAATAACAGTTACCATGCGAGCATAGGCATGCTACCGTTTGAAGCGTTGTATGGAAGAAGACGTCAAACGCCGTTGTTTTGGGATGAAGTCGGAGGGAGACAAGTCACCGGGCCAGAGTTAGTTGAGCAAGCTAAAGAGAGAGTTCGGTTGGTTAAGAAGAATCTGAAGGCAGCACAAGATAGACAGAAAAGTTAGGCAGACGTCAAAAGAAGACCGCTTGAGTTTGAAGTTGGTGAAAGAGTTTATCTACGAGCTTCACCAATGAAATGAGTGAAATATTTTGGACAAAAGGGAAAGTTAAGTCCAAGGTATGTTGGACCGTTTGAGATTCTAGAAAGAGTTGGACAGTTGGCATATAAGCTTAAGTTACCGGAATCGATGTCAAGAGTCCATAATGTGTTTCATGTATCGATGTTGAAGAAGACGAAGAACGATGTTGAACCACAGTAAACCCAGAAGTTCTTCAAGACAATCTTGCGTACGACGAGAAACCGATCAAGATCTTGGACCGGAAGGAAAATATGATCAATAGATGGTTTATCCCTTTGATTTTGGTGCAATGGAGCAATAATTCACCGAATGAAGCCACTTGGGAAGTTGAAGACGACATGATCGGCGAGTTCCCATAGTTTGTGGATTTACCAGGTATGTTCTAGTTTCGAGGACGAAACTCCCCTTAAGAGACTCTTCCTATGAATTTGATTATGGTTTATAAGGTTTAGATCCATGTTTTAAGGTGTTTAGATGCTAGAAATTGCGTCTTTTCGTTGCTTAGGGATCATGAGATGATATGGTTTGATAAAGATGTGTTTTTCTATGATTTTCTGAGTTTAAATCAATGTTAATTGTGTTGAGATCGGATGAGAAATCATTAAGGGGCAGAAAATCGAGTTTAGGATTTTAGAGGTCGGATGCGCACGCATTCCTGTTACAGGATTATATGGTTTTGTTTCTGCAGGTCGAATGCGCACGCATTCGTGGTTCAGGATGTAGGAGTCTCTTTGTAGCAAGTGCAATGCGCACGCATTGTTGCTTCAGGTTGTTCCCAATTCATGCAATGTGCACGCACTGCAGGCAATGCGTACGCATTGGCTGGACAGAATCTTTCAGCAAGTTTCTGGTCAGTGAATGCGCACGCATTAGACCCAGTTTTGGCAAAAGTGATGTTTAAGCTATGTGTTGAGTTTTAAACCTTGATTTATGATCTAATAACATTGTATAAGCATGAACAAGCCTGGATTGAGCTTCTGATGCATTTAGTTCCGGCACCGAATGTACTCTTCAAGGGAGTTGAAGTTCGAGACCGCCGGAAGAGCATGATAGGCTTGTGCGTTGACGAGTTAGCATTCATCAATGGTTGTGTAATTGCTAGGACTTGTCTATGTCTAGTGGTCCAGGGAAGAGAGTAGTATGTGTGAGGGAGATTATTTGAAAACACTTAGGTGGCTAGGTAGCCGTTTAATAAAAAAAATACATACTTGGCTAGTAAAAGATTAAACAACATGCCACTCTTGGATAGGCACTAGACAATATCGCATGTGCGGGCATGCAGATAAAGCGAACAACGCTGCTGGCCTATATACGGCTAAATGGTAGTGGAGGAACTTCGCTGTATGTGTGCACCATCGGAGTCTACCAGACTAGGCTTCCGGGGCTATTGGTGTGATCCACCAATAGGTTGCAATCGATATCTCCTGGTGGATTTTCATTAGGCGTAGTGCCCTTGAGTACGGTTGCAACAGAGATAAGGTAAGCTAGAAACGTATAGTCATGACATGTTGATGGACATTAAGTGAACCCTAGATTGAGTCGGTCATATAAAAATAACTAAACCATAAAGTATATTTTCTTTATAAATCGTAATTGATATCATAGCTTCTCTATCTTACTAAGTACGTTGTACTTACCTAAAATGCATGTTTTTTTATGTGTTTGGGGGTGAGAAGATGAACGGGTTGATCCAAGTTTCGAGTAGGATTTCGATGACGACGTTTGAGGACGCCTTCTTTGGAGCTTTATATTTATTGTTCTTTCATATGACTGTTTAGACTAGACTTTCATTTGTTCTTTTGGAGTTTGTTTTTGCCCTTTGAGACCTGTAGTTCTTTTCTTTTCTTTTGGATTCGTACGTTTCACGTTTTGTTGGTTCTTTCAATGTAATAAACGTTACATTTCTACCTTTAGATTTTATTTGTTTCTATTCTTGGATGCTTGAGAAAAATTATACCCGAGTCTTTTGCTTCCGTTTGCTTAACTCGATACGACGTAGTAGAGGTTTACATGTAAAGTGAATTTATTTTATATATACGTGCCGAACATTCCTTTTCCGGATATGGACTCGGTGTCCGGGAACGGGGCGTTACAGTTGGTATCAGAGAGAAGCGTCTTTTAGGCTTCCTTCCTTTTAAGATAAGTCTTCTTTAGATCTTTTAGTAATGTTCTGGTTTTCTTTGATCATAAGGATGGTGACCACGAGAACTGGAACTCATGGCGATGAGACCTCGGGAGCAAGAGCAAACAGTCCGACACCGGTTGTAGGAGGTGGCTTTGTGCGGCAGAATCCTTCACCTCATCCAACCCATACCCCACGGCATCAGACAAGTCAGACTTCGCGACCTCGTCAGAACCCAACCTCACGACCGCAGCGGAGCCCCACACCACGACCCCAACCAAGGTATACCTATATGTACCGTGAACCAGGGGAAGCGCCTATACGCGTAACTGTGATAGGGGATATTCTACCGGTTTATGTACCCCCAGCAAAGTTAGCAAAACCATTAACTTTAATTTCGATATTGGAAAAAAAACATCTCCATGCAAGAAACTTTAAGAATCCATTCACTTAACTCCTCAAGAATAAAGTACTCTAAAAACATGGCTAAACCCCAGGCAAGCAGATTGAAATCGGTAACGGATATAACGAAAAAAGAAAAGCAAATTTAAAGTACTGAATGTAGCGAAATGGGGATGGGGAAGGATAACGTTGTTCACTTGTTGCAATTCCTCCGAGGTCGCAAAACCAAGGTTATCATTGCTCTGATGCTCGAGTTCCATTGATGAGATGGGTCGCTCTGTCCGTATCCCGTTAACCCATTTCCTACCAAGATTAGTGATGAAAATGGAAATCAGGTGTCCAAAAGATTGATTAAACCTAGCAAGTCGGTTGAACAACTATTGACATAATATTTGAAGTAAACGACAATGATAAACAAAATAGAATCGACAACAGAAAGCGAATTCCAATTACCTAAAGTAGAAAATTTGGGAAGGATAATGGTGCTCAGGTCTCCTCGCCAATCTCCATAGAAATATGTCGATATGCAACTTACGGGTTTTCTGCAATTAGGTGACACATAAGCGTAAACCGACTGAAAAATGGGATGAGGAGTTAGGTAATAGGTTTGTCAATCGAGAATAATCGAAATCAATACAGGTTGTGGGGAAAACATGGGGTTATATGCAACTTACGGGTTTTCTGCAATTAGGTGACACATAAGCGTAAACCGACTGAAAAATGGGATGAGGAGTTAGGTAATAGGTATGTCAATCGAGAATAATCGAAAGCATTACAGGTTGTGGGGAAAACGTGGGGTTACAAAAGCGTAAGAAGTTTTGCCAGTAGTGAAAGAATGGGGGAGGACGTGGAGCAAGCCGTAAAGAAGGTGAATACATTTTATTTTTTTTTTACAAAGTCGGGTCATGGAGCGGATCATGGGTCAGAAATTGGGTAATTGGGTTATATGTATAGATTTTTTTAAATTATTTATTTTTATTTTTGCATGAGATTATATCTTCATGTTTTCGCAAGGAATTATATATCTTTATGTTAAGAAGCTGTCCTCCTAAAGTAATCACCTTAGATCGCGTCTCGGGGGCTCATTTACAGGGAACCCAAAAAAAAGAAGAAAAAAACACAACTCAGGTAGTATTTATTTATTTATTGCTGAGTTAGGGTTTTCCAATAAAGTTTCTTTTGGAATTCTCAATCACAAGGGCAGTTTATTCACTGTAAAATCAATCAAAAAAAATTAGTGTTCAGAAGACCTTACCTTGTTTGTTTTGTTGGGTTTTGGAGCTCCGATTATGGAGTCCTTCGTTCCTGCTCGCCTTGACATCTTCGAGATTTACCGTCGATACTGTGGTATGTTCGATACTATCTCTTTCTGTGTACTAGATTTATAGCTGGAGATGATTCTGGTCATTACGTTTTACGTCAGCAATTTTCTAGTGGTGGATTCGGCATATTTTACTTGTTACGATTGTTAAGTGTTTGTGTTGGTTTTGGATGCTATGCTAAATGTTTGATACAAATAAATCATCTGAATTCATTCCGAGCTTCGATGATAAGGCCCTTGTGAATGAATGATAAAGCTAAAGATTCTTGAACTTATTTGGAACTCAAGTTGTGTTTGGCCGTTGGTAAATTGATGGTAGTTTAGTAGGTCTTGAGAACCAGCCATTGTCAATCTTGCTTTCCGGACATTAGTTCAGTACCTTCGGTTAGTGGGGGGAATTTTGAGTGAAAGAGGGCCAGAAGTTTGTCAAGAATGGTTGACTAGAATTCAGTAGGTCATATTTGCAAATGAGGAGAAAGATGACTCTGAAGCAAAGGTCTCATCTTTTTGGAAAATCCATATTGGCATCCATCGACTAGATATAATTTGGATCGATGAATTCATTTGGCTCAAGCAGCAAGTGTATTATGTCCAGGCTTCCTTTGCTGCTAAAGAATTTCAAGTTTATCATGTTGCAAGGTTGAGGATTATGTTTTGATCGGCATAAATTATTTGAATGCACTCTGAGGTCTGTAATTTGATGATAAGGCCTTTCTGAATGAATAATAAAGATAAAGATTCTTGAACTTATTTGGAACACAAGTTGTGTTTGGGGTTTGGTAAATTGGTATGGAAGTTTAGTAGGTCTTGAGAATCAATCAGCCTTGGGCAATCTTGATTTCCGGACATTAGTTCAGTTCTTTCGGTTAGCAGGGGGGGTTTATGAGTGAAAGAGGGTCACAGAGTTTGTCAAGAATGGTTGTGTTCATATATACATTGCAAGTTAGGAGAAAAACGACTCTGAAGCATAGGTGTCTTCTTTTTGGAAAATCCATTGTGGCATCCATCAACTAATGATAGCATTGATCAATTTATTTGTTCAAGTAGCAAGTGTATTATGATGAGGTTTGCTTTGCTGCTAATGAATTTCAAAAGTGGATCATGTTGCAAGGTTGAGCAATGTGGCTTGGTCGCCTTTGATAGTATATACGCTTGGGACACCTGCAAGTATGGTTTCTCCAGTATGTCTATTTTGTTGATGTCAAAGGGCATGAAGAGGTATCCATTTAAGGATTGCCATAGTCGTGAATGAGCGATAGATACCCCATGTATGCCTTTCCTTTAGGCTGTAAGTATTAATGTAGTTGAAACATTATCCCAAATCACAATTGTTTTTGCCTGTGTATCTAATAAACTTTGTGTCAAGCGAGTGTTACAGACATCTACCCCAGGACATATAGTCATTCATGATTAATTTTGCCTTTTGTTTTCTTAAAGGCTTGGTCGAATAGTCATCCTAGTGATGAAGTTGATGCCCAAAAAGAGAGAAATTCATATTTATTTTTTGATAGAATAGGTCAAATTTGACGGTGCTTTATGTTTTTATTCCTTCTGTTGTGCTTATATTGCAGTTCTTGCAATCTTCTCCTCAGCTCTCATGCTGCTTCTTGAATCTTAATGTGATTCATTTGGCAAGATTTAAGCAGAACTGTAGGGCTTTGTTATAAATGAAAAGCTATGTGGTTCTGTATCCAACATGAAGGTCTACATCAGGATTCATATCCATGATTATGCTAGCCGTCCTCATTTGTTGATTTTTTTGGCAACTGTACTAACTTGTCTTCAGTTTCTAGTTTGAGAGGAGGGGGAGGGGGGGGGGGGTATCAGGTTTTTGTGGGTCTGTAAAGTTTACAGTTATCTCCCCCTACCCCCACAAAAAACTTTTGCTTTTACTTGGTTGCAAATTGAAATTAATGCAGATGCTTGCTATCATTATTATTCCATTGTGTTTGGTTAGTTAATGACGAGCCTGAAGTTTCGGTATCTGTTTTTGATATAAATATGAAATTCTGGATTTCTATTTTAGAGATCATGTCGGAATCATATGCGTGTGGGAATGAAGAACGCCATTTAGATATGGAGTTACAGAATGCGTGTGGGAATGAAGAACGCCATTTAAATATGGAGTTACAGCAAGGAAGACATTTTAGGGAATCATTAAATCAGCTTCTAAAATTGGCAGAGTCAAGACCATGGACAAGGTACCTTATCTAGTATTGACTATCTTGTGTAGTAAATACAAGATTTGAGCAACTTGTTTACTATATCTTTCTACATGTATTGTTGTACATCATATGCTGGTGAGTGACTCTTCAGACTATGATTGTATTGCTTATCAGGTTGATAGAACAGTGTCTTTCGTTTAAGGCTTGCAAAATAATCTGTTAGAAAATTGGGAATGCTATCAGGAAGACATGTTTTTTATTTACTTTGCAATAGATCAAACTGACAATAATGTTTACTTTCTGTTACTTTTTCCCTAAAAAGTTTGCTGTCTCTATCAGGATCTCTGTTTTCGAAGAAATTTACAATCTTATGTCAATGTTGGATCTATCGGTAAGGATAAATTACCAGCTTCATTTTTTTTTCATATTAAGTTTGTTTTCTTATTAGTTTATTTCCAAATATTTGTGCGCTTAGCTTACCAAGAAGAATTTGTAGGAAAATATTAATGCTTCAGTCACATACCAGACATATATTTTTCTTTTCTTGTCTTTTTGTTGCAAGGGAGGGGGATGATCGGTTTGGGTTGATAAATTCAAATTCTTGCTCATTCTTGATTTGTAATGTAGGCATAAACTAAGCATATTATTTAATTAATCGATTCTTTTGAATTAGTGTGGATACCAAAACCTGTACCTTAAGTTATTAAATACTTATAGTTTACCCAATTTTCAGTAGTGGGTGCACATAGAATTGCCAATGATATGCGGACTTGCAGAGCATGTTATTTGAGGAAAACGCATATGCCTGTATCTGCTTTCTCCTTTGACTTGTCTTGGATATACTTTTCTGCAGGCTAACAATGCTGAGTTCTCCAGCTTCTATGATTTTGTTTTCTTCATCTGCCGAGAAAATGGCCAAAAGAGCATTAGTAAGTGTTGAAAGAGGACTGTTTATTGTCTTATTCTTTGGCTAATTAGTACTAGATTATCTTCGTTTTAGCCTTAGTTATCTTGTTTTTCTTTTTAGATAAAACTATTGAACAGTAAACTGCTTTTACTGTTCAATAGCCGTTGGTTTTACTTTATAGCCGTTGGGGGCCTTTTCTATATATTGTAAGCTTCACTTATCTACCCGATAAGCAATAGAATTAATAAGAAAGTGTTTCCCATCTTCTTTTCTTCTTCTATCTCTATTTCTACATGGTATCAGAGACTGTTCACACCAAAACTCTGTATTTTTTCTGCTTCTAAATGACTATTGAGCATTCTTCAGAGGTTAACTCAAGGGAAGAAGCCTCAAATCCTTCTTCCCGGACCACTGAACCCTCTATAATGCCATTTTCCACTCATAAACTCAATGGTGATAACTATCTCCAGTGGTCTAGATCCATCATACTCCTTATCACTGGGAGGGACAAGGAAGAATTCCTTACTGGAGAGAGCAAAGCACCAGAAAAAGGTCAACCCAACTACAAGAAGTGGAGGGTTGACAACAGCCAAGTCATGGCAATTCTTCTGGGGTCTATGACTTCTGACACTGCTGAGGAGATATGGAATGGAGCTGCTGAGTTGTACTCAAAGCAAGAAAACATCTCTGAAGCCTATGAGATTGAAGCTAAGGTACAAGATATGAAGCAAGGTGACCTCTGTGTCACCATGTTCTACAATATGCTATCTAGGTCATGGCAACAGCTTGACAGCTTGGAAAACATTTCCTGGCAGTCTGCTGATGATGCTAAGACTTACAAGTCTTTAAAGAATCAAAGACGAATCTTCAAGTTCCTAATGGGACTTAACTCTAACCTTGATGATGTGAGAGGGAGGATATTAAGTAAAAAACCCCTCCCCTCTGTCAAAGAGGTTTTTGCTGAGGTTAAACATGAAGAGAGTAGGAGGAAACTCATGCTGAGTAATACAACTCCTACATCTCTGGAAAACAGTGCTCTCTTTACTAAGAGTACATCCCAATCACAGTCCAGCCAAAATCAGAAATAAAAGAACACAAGGCCTGTCTGTGATCATTGTAAAAAGACAGGCCATACTAAGGAGACTTGCTGGAAACTCCATGGCAAGCCTCCTAATTGGAAACCTAAGAATTATGAAAATTCTGCCAAACTTGCTACCTTTGAGGAACTTAAGTCTGAGAATGAGTTCGGTAAAGAGCAAATCGAGGCTCTGAAAAGGCTTCTATCTGCTCAAACTTCTCAGACTACTGCTCCTCAAGGAATTGCAACTATGGCTAATGCAGGTGTGTGCCTTAATGCCTATACCAGTAATCATGTGGTTAGAAATATATGGCTTGTTGATTCAGGGGCCTCCAGTCATATGACTGGAAACCCTGAACTCTTTATAAAAATCACCAAGTGTGAATCTCCTCATACTGTAAAGATTGCTGATGGGACTTCGTCCCAAGTTTCTGGTACAGGGTATGTTGTCATTAGTGAAAAAATAACTCTTAAGAATGTACTTTATGTTCCTAACTTGCAATGCAATCTTTTATCTGTAAGTAAACTTGTAAAAGACTCAAAGTGTGCTGTTTTGTTTCACTCTAAAGGCTGTAAGTTTCAGGACTTATGCTCCAAGATGGAGATTGGCAGTGCTGAAGCTTACTCTGGGCTGTTTGTGTTCAAGACTCACATCACTGACAAGTTTTTTGATGATATTCCTAAAGGCTTAGCTAGTTATAACAAGTCTGTTTCCACTTGTAATCAGATTATGTTATTACATTATAGGCTAGGACATCCTAATTTTGCTTACATGAAAAACTTGTATCCTGATCTTTTTAATGGAAAAGTTATTTCTGATCTTTCTTGTGAAGTATGCCAACTTGCTAAACATACCAGGTCTGTTTTCCCCAGTGGAGGTTATTCTCCATCCATACCTTTTTCCTTGATACATAATTACATAGTGACATCTGGGGTCCTTCTAAGAAAGCTACAACATCTGGAAAAAGATGGTTTGGAAGTTTTATAGATGACCATAGTAGAGTCACTTGGCTCTTCCTTTTAAAGGAAAAATCTGAAGTTGGAGAAATATTTCAGAATTTCTATACCATGGTCAGAACTCAGTTTGAATCTAAGATTCAAATACTGAAAACTGATAATGGTACAGAATATTTTGAGAAATCTCTTGCTAAGTTCTTAACTGAACAAGGCATTGTTCATTTAAGCACTTGTGTTGATACCCCCCAACAAAATGGGGTGGCAGAAAGAAAAAATAGACATATGTTAGATGTGGCAAGAAGTATAATGTTCGCTATGCATGTAGCCATGTACCAATGTATTTATGGGGTGATGCAATTCTAACAGCAACCTACTTGATCAACAGGATGCCCTCAAGGGTCCTAAAGTTTAGAACTCATATTGGAGTCCTTAAAGAACACTACCCTAAGTCTCATCTTTTTGGTAGTCTTCCCATGAAGGTATTTGGAAGTACTTGTTTTGTACATATCCATGCCCAACACAAAGGAAAACTTGATCCTAGATCTGTGAAATGTGTTTTTGTGGGTTACTCCTCCACTAAAAAGGGGTACAAATGTTACTGTCCCACTACTAAGAAAATGTACACCACTATGGATGTTACTTTCTCTGAAAATATGCCCGATTATAGTGCATTAACTCAGGGGGAGGGTTTTGATGAATATCACAACTCATAGAACATAGTGGCTCCTAGAGATGGTGATAGTAATACATCTATTCCTGAAAATCAAGGAACTTCTAATGAGGAATCAGAAAAAGAGGAACATGATGATGTCCCTCTTCCTGGTCACAAATGAACCTAGTATCATTGTGTACACCAGAAAGAGGAAGGCAGTTCATCAAAATCCTGAAGTTATTGACACAAATCTTGATAATCAAGGGTCATCACATGAAAATAATGATTCAGAAGGATCCTCAGAAACTGATGATTCTGAGGGTTCCAATGAAGTGGGATGTGAATTTGATGAGAGGCCTATTGCCCAAAGAAAAGGGGTTAAGAAGTGCACCACTGATCATCCCTTGTATAACTACTTGTCCTATGACAAGTTGTCACCTGAGTTTCATGGTTTCACTACCAGCTTGGATAAAATTAATATTCCAAAGAATGTTTATCATGCTATGCAAGTCCCTGAATGGAGAGCTGCACTAAAGGAAGAAATGGATGCTCTTATCAAGAACAAAACATGGAGAATTACTCCCCTGCCAAAGGGCAAACATCCTGTGGGGTGTAAATGGATCTTCACAGTTAAATACAATGCTGATGGAACTCTAAATAGGTATACGGCAAGGCTAGTGGCCAAAGGTTCCACTCAATCCTATGGGATTGACTATCATGAGACCTTTGCCCCTGTAGCCAAGCTAAATACAATCAGAATTCTCATGAGTATTGTAGTTAACCTTGATTGGTCACTCACCCAACTGGATGTTAAAAATGCCTTTCTATATGGAGAAATACAAGAGGAGGTTTATATGCATCTCCCTCCTGGATTTGAAAGCCTAGGGGTGAAAGGAACTGTCTGCAAATTACAAAAGTCCCTCTATGGACTTAAATAGTCCCCAAGGGCCTGGTTTGGGAGGTTTACAACCTTTATGAAAAAGAATGGCTTTAATCAATGCCACTCTGATCATACCTTGTTTACAAAGTTCAGATCAGGAAAAACTACTGTGTTAGTAGTTTATGTTGATGACATCATTCTAACAGGAAATGATGATACTGAAATCAGAAATATTAAAGATATGTTGGCTTCTGAACTTGAAATAAAGAACTTAGGAAATCTAAAGTATTTCCTTGGAATGGAGATTGCCAGAAATTCTGAAGGCATCTCCATATCCCAAAGAAAATACACTCTAGATCTCCTAAAAGAAACTGGCATGCTAGGGTGCAAGCCTGCTGAAACACCTGTTGAACCTGGCCTAAAGCTGGGGCATGAGTCTGACAGTCCCCTTGTGGACAAAGGGAGATATCAAAGATTGGTAGGAAGACTTGTATATCTCTCACATACAAGACCTGATATTTGTTTTGCTGTAGGTTTAGTAAGCCAATTCATGCATCAACCTACTGAGAGACACATGCAAGTGGCTGAATGAATTTTGAGGTTCCTAAAGAAGAATCCTGGTCAAGGCCTGCTGTTCAAAAAGGATATATCAAGGGGAGTAAAAATCTACACTGATGCAGATTATGCAGGGGATCAGACAAATGGGAGATCAACCACTGGTTACTGCACTTATGTATGGGGCAATCTTGCTACTTGGAGGAGCAAGAAACAACATGTTGTATCAAGAAGCAGTGCGGAATCTGAGCTCAGAGCACTTGCTCTTGGGATTTGTGAAGGAATCTGGGTAAAGAGGGTCCTTAATGAACTAGGGTTTAAGGATCCTGATCCTATCCAAATTCTTTGCGACAATACTTCTGCCCTAAGTATTGCAGAGAATCCTACTCATCATGATAAAACCAAACATGTTGAAGTAGACAGGCACTTTCTAAGGGAAAAGGTGGATAATGGGGACATAACTCTCATCCATGTGAAGACACAGGATCAAGTTGCTGATGTACTCACAAAGGCTGTTTCTACTAAGACTTTTAACCATCTTCACCCCAAGTTTGGCTGCATCAATATCTACAACCAAACTTGAGGGGGTGATACGGGAAACCTAAATTTCACGTACACGTTGAAACGATCTAGAATTATCACGATTTTTGGCTCCTCAACCCTCAAGAAACCTGTTCTTGAAAACCTTGGAATTGATCAAAACCCCTTGGAGACCTGCCCAAGAAACCTTGATTTGTGAACGTTCAAGAATTGCCAATTCTTGAATTTGATGTTCAAGATTAAGTTTATACGTAAACTTAAAAAAAACGCAAATTTTTTGTTGCTAATGCAAAGAAGAAATTTTATATAATTCTAAATAATTGTGTGTTTTAAAAAGAGACTCATATGCCTTTATTTATAGGCTTACAACTAGAGAAAAGAAAAACCAAATTCCGATGTGGGACAAATTGGCGCCACACTTTATTAAAAATAAACTAAATAAATTCATAAAAAAATACTCTCAATATGCGCCTAACCACATCCATCAGCAACAATCACCAATATTGACTTCTCACAACCAACCTCTCCTGCGTGAGCATCATCGAATGCCTGCATAACCAGTGTAGATAAAGCTTCATCTCTCTTCTTGCGTTGCAATCTGGTTAGCGGTCCATCTCTAATTAGCAAAGGATCCTTAGCCTGAATCGGTGATATAAGATCATGATGTGTGACTGGTGGTAACGGTTCTGAACTCACATCAGGGGGAGTGTTGAAAGAGGGCTGTTTATTGTCTTATTCTATGGCTAATTAGTACTAGATTATCTTCTTTTTAGCCTCAGTTATCTTGTTTTTCTTTTTAGATAAAACTGTTGAACAGTAAACTGCTTTTACTGTTCAATAGCCGTTGGTTTTACTTTATAGCCGTTGGGGGCCTTTTCTATATATTGTAAGCTTCACTTATCTACCCGATAAGCAATAGAATTAATAAGAAAGTGTTTCCCATCTTCTTTTCTTCTTCTATCTCTATTTCTACAGTAAGTAACTTCATATTAGAAAAATACAGCACCATTTTGTATTCTTAATGTTGCGTAGCTCATTTATTGGAGATTGCAGCTGTTAGCAGGGCTGTTATGGCCTGGAGATTGGTTTTAGCTGGCAGATTCCCCTTGCTCAATGATTGGTGTGAATATGTCGAGGTATGACCATTGGATTTTTTGTACTTTTAGATTTTTCAGTTACTTATTTATGTTATTGTGTGCGATCAAGTGATTTCGCTCATGAACTTCTGCAAAGACAGCAAGTACTACATATATTTGAAAAGATGTATAAATATCTTCATCCTACTCGCTAATGTGCATTCTCAAAATTGTAACGGTGCCATGGCATATAAGTGAAAACTCAAAGCTTTATCATCAATAAAGGGGAGGTGGGGTGGCGTGGCGGAAAATTGTTTGATAAAAAATGCAGAAAAAAATTGAGGATTCATCAGTCATTTTTCCATTTACCCTGCTTTCCTCCTAACTAAGTCAATACTTTTCTAGTTGCGAGCAATAAAAGGCAAAGAATCTGAGGCTGAAATATCGAGGATCATGTTGTCAGATGACTTGTTACTAGACCTGATTACTTCAATATGCATACGTTTAAGACAATGCCCTAGCATCCTCCATTGTCCATAATGTCAACATCATTCTGTATTGTAGTTATGTGGCAGTGTCCGCCATTCATGTGCTTTTAACAAATTCTTGTGCCAGATGTTTGGTGGACAGGAGGATAATTTCTACTTTAGATGCTACTGTCTACCTGTTTAGCATGCTTTGTAAAGAAGCATTCTGTAAGATACGGTTCAAGCCATCTTCGTAGTAGTGTGGGTTGACAAATTGGGTAGGGGATTCATCTGTCTGGGTGCATCCATACCAGTAATTCTGGTGTTGCACGTGTCATGATGTATATCTAACTTTATTTTTTCGGGTTTCTTAGCAAAATCAGCGTCACAATATATCAGAGGATACATGGAGGCAAGTTTTGGCTTTTAGTTGTTGTGTGAGAGATAATCTTGAAGGGTACGATCCTGAAGGTACTTACTTTTTGCTATTGATTACAGGCTTTGAAAGCATATATTGTCTATGTTTTGGTTCTCTTCCTATATTTATCCCATGGTAACGCATTGTGCAATCAGCATTCTTTTCTTGATCTCTTAAATCTTGATGAATTCTTTTGATTGGCTGCCATGTTGCCTATAGAGAGTGAGAATAGTTGTTATGCTTGTGCACACAGATCAATAAAACTAATCAATGATCCAATTTTTAGTGTATTAGGATGAAAATGGCCTTTCACTTCACTTTAGTTTTAAAAGTGATTTATAAATTAAAAACCCAAAGCCAATAAATAGTTTGGCAGAATAGGAAAAGGGTGCTTTAATTATTGCATTTATTCTTGAGAAAGATCTATATTATGGGATGAAGAAAGAGCTAGAAACTAGAAGACCTATAGTTTGGAACGGAGGGGATAATTTTTTTTAAGGATATTATGTACACAGCATCATAATAATTGTTTTGTTATGTACATTATCTATCATTTTCAATAAACCAAGAGACAACATTTATTATTTTCTTCACTTTTTGCCCTTATATATTATTCTCTCTGCCCTTATTTGTTATAACTTATTACTCCATTCAACTATAGCATGAAACGTTTTCAACTTTGCCGAAGTCTTTCAAAGGTATTTGTCTTTTTGCCAATTAAATCAAAGTAGATAGTAATATTATTTTTGACAGACACTAGAATCCACATGTAGTGGTCTTTTTTTAACCTCGTTCAGTAGACACCTCGCATGTAGAGGGGTTTGAACCTGAAACCACCTTTAGGAAGGGCCTCCGTTTCGTTGCCACCAGGTCAATGCCTCATCGTCCATGTTAACATATTGTTTAATAACCTTTGTAATCTCTGTATCACAGCTTTAGATAGTTAATATGAAGTGGAGGAAGCAATTATTTTTGGGAGAGATGGAGTTTTGATCTCATCTGCTTTCATGCAAATGATTCGCCTTATTGTGTAATCTTGGTATGTTTGTAGGTTCTTAACTGACCGGATTGCATTTTATCTTTCAGGAGCTTGGCCTATTCTAGTTGATGAATTTGTGCAACACTTGTACAGGTTTGTTCCAAACAATGCTTCTTCTGTTTCAAATTTCTCATAATCGTGTTTCAAATATTGAATCAAGTTGCCTTAATTCAGTATATGCACGATTATGATTTGGTTTTGAAATGTGTTCTTAGCTCTGTGTCTGCCTCTGTCCTCTTTGGTTTTGATTTTTAACAATATCTCTTACTACTTTTTTTGGGTGGAAAGACAGACACAGCTAAATTTAACTGATCACCTATTGGTTGTCAACTATATTTTGCTAGTAAAAGTCATATTATACTCTTGATTTGTGCAGGAACAGGTCATATACTAACATAATTAATTTATTCAGCAAATGTGGTCTTTTAGATGGCCAACAACCTCTAGAGGTTCCTCCCCCTGGTAAGAGCGCCTGCATTAGTTTTTTTTTTTAAATTAAAAAAAAAAAAACAGATTCCTTACGGTCTCAAACATCATTTTCTTCTCTATTACATAATCTCTATTCAAAATGATATTTACAATGCAAAAATTGAATAAAAATCTGTATCTTGTGCAGTATATCTATCTGAATCCGTCTTAAATACCCATTTCCTTGTGTGATATAACGGTACAGGCCCTTCAGACATGGCGGTTGGTGTAAAGAGGAAGTTTGTGGATGCTGTTGAGGGACAAAATGGATCAGTAGATGACATTGGTTGCTACAATAATGTCACAATAAATAAGACAAGAAGTCAAACTACTTTTGTTGACAAACATATGTACAACGAGGTGCATCATCATCATCATCCTTGTGATGCAAATGATAGCTTGGAAATAGCTAAGCAGAGTAGCATGTTGGGTAGTTCCCTGTCTGCATGCCATGTTTTGTCCAAGGGTTTTGGTGGACTTTTCTCACGGCGTTCGCGTATGCGCTGTTGAAGGCTTTTTTTTTTTTTTTTTTTGGGGTTGTTGTAAAGGGTTTGCAGGATGATGTCATGAATTGCGTCATTTTCAGTCAATTGCGAGTGATTGATAATACTTTGGTCTATTTTTGATTTTGGTATAGAATGTTGATTTTCTTTAATTACTTTTGTTTAGTCAAAACCTTGTTGTAGCAGAAATCAGTAAAAGTGAATAATGGTGGAGAGTGGAGACAAGATGATGAAATGTATGCTCTATATCGCGTGGGAATAATGTCATAAGAAAAAATACATGTTTTTGCGATACACATTATCTTAATTTTTCAATGGTGGAACTGTGGGGATAAAAGTCCTGTCATTTTTTTTTGGGGGGCTTTTAAGGGCATCATGCTAAATCTACCATGGCCCATAAAGACACCTCAGTACACAACTATTTTTAAAGCTTAATGTGGTGTCTCGTGTAGATTTAGTAGGGTGCCTTTAAAGGCTCCCTTTTTATGAAGTATCCAAATGGTTTTCAACCCCATATCTATCTAATCAGGTTTCTTTGTGTAGTTTTGTTCTGTCTTTTCTTTGTTTTCTTCTTGTTGTGTGTGCATTTTACCCATGGATTAGTGGTTGTGACTTGTGAAGGCCTTTTTATCTGCTTTTTGATCAGGCTCCATTTTGATGGGCTGCGGGTCGATTTCACTTAGATTATAATGGTGTCTGGTTGATTATTTATGATTAAAATGAAGTTTGATGAGTTATTGTGAAAAAAGAGGCTGCTGGAATTCATCAAAACCGCCTAGGGTGCGAAACCTGATGTAATTGTGCAGACATCATGTTATTTATGTTTCCTTTTTGTCACTGCCAAAGCTAACTCTATGTAAGTTTAATATCTTTGGCGGGTACGGGGTTTTCCCCACTGTTTCGTATGTTGGATGTATTGTTGTTTTGCTGCTGTTTTTCAGTCCATCGGTTGGCTAGCCTAGTGTTATTCTGGCATTGGTCTGGTGGTTTAATTGTATTTTTCAACGTTAGTCCAGTATTTCTACAAAGTGCTTAGGAAACGAAACGAGAAAACGATCATTAGACGTTAAAGTGAAGGACACTTGAAAAGTATAGATAGTCATAGTCTTTTGTAAGGTTTTTTGTTTTTTTTTTTTATATATAAACTAAGAAATACTAATTGCCCTGGATATTAAACAAAATTCTAAAATCGCTTTTGATCGTAAACACTGCACTGTTATATTGGATATATATTCAAACTTGCTTGAATTTGAGCAATAATACCCCAATTCCCCTACCACTGATGTTTTGCTGCAATAAGGACTTCCTCATAATTCTGAGCAGCAGTATCCCAACTAAGATCTTGCATCATACCGCGCTTCTGAATCCCCTCCCAGCTCATTTTATACTGACGGTACGTCAACAAACAATTTCTTAATGCATTTATCAGCTGATTCACATCACCATTTCCAAATGTCCATCCTACCCCTGTCTCTTCTGTCTCACCAAACGGATTAAAAGGCTGCACTGTATCTCTCAGTCCACCCACTGCATGCACCACTGGAACAGTCCCGTACGTCATTGCATACAGCTGATTCAGCCCACATGGCTCAAATCTTGACGGCATCAAAAGTACATCCGAACCAGCAGTGATTCGATGAGCTGTCTTTACAGAAAACCCGACCCAGCTTCTAATATTGTCACGGTATTGGTTTTCGAATTGTCTGAGCATCTGTTCAAGGTCAGGTCTCCCTGTACCGAGCATCACAATCTGCACGTTCTGACTCATTAACCAAGGAACCACCTCGGCTATTAGATCAACTCCTTTCTGGTGATCAAGTCTTCCTATGAACCCAATCAATGGAACGTCCTT
Organism: Gentiana straminea; assembly: GCA_036785695.1. Lineage (NCBI taxonomy): Eukaryota > Viridiplantae > Streptophyta > Magnoliopsida > Gentianales > Gentianaceae > Gentiana > Gentiana straminea. The sequence continues at coordinate 15,059,709 of JAVUPR010000497.1, read as the reverse complement.
ACGAACAGGCAAACCGAGCTCTTTCTGCAATGCTTCTTTGCATTGTGCCTTGCCTATCTGTAAGGTGTCCAGAGAGTAGTTAGTGTAACCATCAGACTGTAAGTTGATATCCCACATCGGGTTCCAGTCTTTTGTGTCGATACCGTTCACTATACCCTTAAGTTTCCATCCATTCTCATTGATTATTCCATGTAGACCCCAACCACCTTCAAGAAGTTTCAGTTCCCCAGCATAACTGTGGCTTACCGTAACAAGGCGATCAGCCATTTTTAAACCTGCTGCAAATATATTCAAGTGCTCGCCTCCAACTGGATCGTTTACCCTGAAAAGATCCAAGTAGTGGCTTGGAAGATCCAGATAGGAGAAGTCGTTGACTGGACCACGTCCCTGTATGCCACGTGGTGTTATTAGCATAACTGATCATTGCTAGTGAGCAGGGTAGTAAAATACGAAGTATAAGAAACCTGATGAGCTATATTATGAATCACAAGAACAGATCTTGCGTATTTCATCATCCCGTGGTCTCGATAATACGCCTTCAAATACACAGGCAACAATGCTGTATGCCAATCATTTGCTATGAAGACTAGGTTTCCATCCCCGTAGCACACGCCACCGCATGGAACATGCCAAGGTACCTGGCTAGAAAAGTTTCAGCAATTAAGAGAAGCAAACTGAATGCAATCATTACTTTGGAACAAAACTAGAGAGTAATTATCACCAAATATTGGTTTTTTAAAATGCACAATCAACAAATCGATTGACATTAGTTAGCCAAGGAGCTATCTGTTAACAAACAAGACAGAGAGTATCTTAGCTGGAAAATTGCTGTTAGTGTATGTACAAATTTTCGTATATTTGATACTTAAGTCGTCATGTTTTTGGGACTGCTTGTAAATAGAGGTTGGATGTGAATTCCTAATCTTAATAAACTATGATTTACAAAAATAAAAAAGAGAAAATAAAAGGTTTTGAACCTTATAGTAGTACGTCGTGCACTTGCCAGAGGGCAATGAGACCCACTTAGATCATAAATCTAAAGCATAACCACTGCATACCTCAACAGCAGCTTTACAGAACAGCACCATACGCTTCAAAATATCCTGGAATACGAAGCAACATATAAAAGCATAAACCATTGCTGTTCAAATGAATGGTGCTGTTTAAAAGCATAAACATTCAAGCAAATGACCTACCACACGATTTCCTCCATAGATATCCTTTTCTATGTGCCGGAATGTAGGGCTGTCGATGAAAACAAAATCAACACCATCAATGAAGGCTTGAAAGTAGGTAACCTCCATATCCTGCAAAGTTGATATGATCATTACTCATACTTTTACATTGATAATTAGATCACAAACTCTTCATACCTGACCGCCTACTTTATACATTCTCCTAACTCCTGTATCTTGAGGTTCAGAGTAATTCCCATATCGAGGTACGACAGCCTGCAGGTTTCAGTAGCAAAGACAGATATTAAAGCTCTATTTCATACTATCCCATGAAACAGAAAGAGAGAGACCAAAGAAGAGGATGAAACCAAATTTCAGCCTCTTTGTTTAAGGCTGGGAAACAACAGCATTGGAAAAAGAACCATAAAATTTTGTATGGACACAAACACTGGAAAAAATGCTGGGATATGGAAGCTCTTATCATTTTTAGTGTGGAACTGATCATCAGTCCTAATGAAAAACACATAACGTTGGAACATGAATAAGAGTGTAAGCAAGGTGAGAGAGATAAGAACTTAAAGCAGTAATTTGAGTAAGAAATTTGACTGCACGTATGCCATAATATGCACCTTACTCAGGCACTTCAGAGTTGAGATAAACTTACCATAACTCTGTGTCCACGTCGAGCCAAGGCTTTTGGTAACGCACCAGCAACATCACCCAACCCACCTGCATTTGAACTCTTCATCAATCACAGTTTTATTCCCACGCACTACATAGACATCTTGAAATTCTTAAGCACATGGATGATGGAGATTATCCCTTCTCCACATTGAAAAAGACATCAAAATCAATATCTGTCACAAGCATATAATCTACTGTCTACATGACCACATCAGGAAACACTTGTACTCATTTACATCAGAAATGTTAAAAGATAATGGAACGTAAGAACAAAATATGAGTGCAACTTTGATTTGGTAGAAATGGATTAAATTATAACATGAGGCAAAGCCTCTGTCTCAAGGTGAACTGAACTTGCCTGTCAACCAAATTAAATCTTATCAGCATCTCCAAAGGGCAGTTACAATACCTGGGGAAAACCCCCCCAATGTTTGACTGAGATTTCACATGTCTACCTTTGGATCAATCACTTAAAAATGTATTACCCAAGAGACTCGGTCAAGCACTCGGCCACACAAATATAATTGATAAACAGCTGCAAAGAGATTATTTTCTTACGTCTGACTTTACCTGTCTTGATCCATGGTGCACATTCTAGAGCAACCAATATTATGTTCATAACATTGGCCCCAGCCAGCGGAGGTGGTTTCACGTCTTTGTTTATGGGATCTTTATCAGTGAACTGCATTTTTACTGCACTTGATTCCTTGATATCTTCAACTTTCTCATTTTTCAGTTGCAAGGTTCCGCTATACTTTGAGATTGTTTTATTTTTAATATCCCTTAACTTTATGTCTGAATTTTGGTCCAAGGAATTTGTTTTACTGCTCTCTAAATCCACATCTGACATTGTCCTCGGACCAGATGTCATGGATGATCCAATTGAAGCCTTATAATTATGATCTAATATCTTTCTATCAGAATAATCCGACGTTTCAAAAGATTTATCATTCAAAGAAGTATCTCTACCTAAGAGATCCTTTCGTGATTCGTTTGCCCCTTCAGCAAATCTTTTGTTGATGGCTGTAGGTGAATTGTCCTGCAAACCACCCGTTGTAGCTTGAACAGTAGAGGCATCTGAGCCACGTACATAATTGATGTCATTTTGATTGCTTGAAGCAATATCAAGACTTACCTTGCTGCCGTCTCCCTCCTCATTGATTAGGGTACTTTTTATGGCTGAAACTACTTTCCTTCTCTCAGCTACCTGTAACGAGTACAATGTTTAATACGAGCAACATCCGAATCATCATACGCACATAATATAGCACTATGAACAGCTCAATATATGCAAATAAACACAACGATGGGTACTAGTGAAATAGGGAAAAGACAAAGGATTTCCACACACAGCTAAGAAACTATGAACAGCTCATTATATGCAATTAAACACATTGAATCGATGAGTACTAGTGAAATAGGGAAGAGACAAGATCTCCACACAACTAAGAAATAAGCCTGTTAAAAATGTCCTTGCAAACTATCATAAACAAAAAGCATTTACAGTAGGATTATCAACGTACAGCATTAAGGAAATGGACTAAGACAAGATTCCTATGCATATAAATGACATGCCAGAGCACCAACAAGAAGCAAGAAAAGAAAAACAAGAATTTAACAACATTTTGTCACAAAACTATTAGATTAGTACGACCTGCATTGAACTAAACCGCTTTCATCCACCAGAGTATACGGTTTTTCTACTTCATTTGAGACTGCTATTTGAAGATTCGAGTGACAACTCTAAAACAAACCAGTCTTGATTCTCACAACATTTCACCATTTCTGACTACCAACTTGGGAAAGGAACATTTCTAGCCAAATGATGAAAAATTCTAAGTACCAAAATTTCTACTTCTTGCATGCAGAATAAAAGACCTGGACTTGCTTTATCAAAAAGGATAAACATTTTAAGTCATCACACAATTTGTCTGCTAATAAATACACACCTGATTAAGGAGGTTTTTTTGCATAGCTAAAACTTTCTTGCCACTCTCTACTGTGGCCTGCAGAACATCCTCTGATTCGTCCTCAGCCTCTTTTTCCGTAGAACTATTGCTGCTAGCATCCACACTCATAAACATCCAACCCGGTGATCTTCTACTTCCGCAGCTCAAGGAGAGACCACCCTTTTCATCCTCAAATGTTGTTCTCATAAGTCGCAACGTTACATCAGTATCTAACCTTTTTCTACAACAGGCAAACAAAGGGACACTGGACCTGGGAGGATTTCGACCATGAAAGTGAACCAAACTGTCCACGGAAGTTTCGAAAGCAGAAGGGAAGGGTCCCACTGACGCCATTAAGGTGTTTGACGATTTGACGGTGAGACACTAATCCCCTGATCAAAAAGTAAGCAAAACACAATGTTTATCCGGTTCAGGGCATAAATTTCGCAATAAAAAAAAAATGCTTACTTGAATTATTGAAGAAAAAGAAGAAGTACAAGCAGAACCAGTTCACAAGGACCTTGATTGATAGCGGTAATCGTTAATCACCAAAAACGACAATTTTTTTTCTTGTTCTTTCTTTGTTCTTTGGTTTGCAATGAATATGAAACGAGGCACATGCTAGTATGCTACAGACCAGAAAATCACCTACTACAAATCTCATTCAACGTCAGACACATTTGGAATGGATACAAATGGTTGTAGTGATGTTGAAATACATTGTTGATTAAATCATTTAAACAATTTATAGATGAGGCAATGGCTTGATGACAAAAACCACGTTTTTTATTTCCTTTCTGAAAATACGAGTGACCGAATGAAATTTACAAAGCAGCAGTGGGCGCGCATGAAATGAGTGGAACAGCAGATGATTGGCCCTACATGTTAACCTTTAGCCGGAAATAGGTGGTTCAGGCAAAGATTAGGCAGGTCATGCGCACGTTTTATTGTGTATATGAATGGCTTCGACGGCAAATTATGGCAGTGAATCTCGTGCGTGCATTCAGTAAACCAATCTAATCGATGAAAAGAGTGATAACATGGTGTTCCTAGGGTGAACATGGTCCGATTCGGCCGGTTTTTTTTTATTTTTAAACCGAATTATTTTATATGATTTTCAATTTTCGAAACTAAACTAGAACGGTTTTCAGACGTAAACTATTTGTTCGGTCCGATTTGGTTCTGGTTTTTTTACGGTTTTTTTTTAATAATTAAAATTATTGATAGATAATCATAAATTGTCTTGTAACAACAAATGATAATATATGTAATACATTAATATTTTTATGTCAGTAAATCAGTGAAATGATTTAACAAATGTTTTATATTTAACTAACATCTACGCATGTGAATCTTAAAGATCCAAAAACCAATCATACACTTCAACACCATCCAACACAACGAACTCGACACCTACCATTGAATTCCCAAGTTTGGGGAAAAACAAGATAATGAAAGAGTCGTCTCAACTCATTTCAATTCATCAATGAATAATTAACTTCATAAAATACTAATAATGAACTAATCGTTATATATCATATATATAAATCTCAAAATCTATTAGACAATTAAGTAAGCGAGAGATAAATTAAATATAGCCAATTTTCACACATTTCAAACGAGAAAAAAAAACATGTGATGTACGTAGTTTTGGGTTTCATTAAGTTAGAACATATTCGTCATTTTATTTTCTCCAAAACAACAACTCCGATTTTGATTATCTGAACAATGTTATTGTCCAACATAATATAATTATAAGCAAATAAACGAAAAACTAATGTCTATAAATGCATTTATTTATATAAGACGTCATATATACCTAACAAATGAACAAATCGGAACATGTCCATGATGAAGTTCATCAACATCATTAGAGGAAGTACGTCATACAAATAAGCAGTCATGATATTGGTACCGATGAAGTAGAAAGAGTAGAAAGAGTTAGCGGTGGTGAATTATGAACTGACATGTACTCGATAGTCTATTAAATGATTGGGAATTAAAGACAAGTTTGTGAAATGATCAACAAAATATGAATATTTAGGATATGAGATTAGTAATTGATCATTAATACATTACAAATACAATGTTTAAACAAGTTGAGTTGGACCGAAAAAAGCACATTGATGTTTTAAAGTATTAATAGATGTGGGTATGTGTGTGTGTGTGTATATATGTACGTATGTGTGTGTATGTATGTATACATATAAAATCCGGTTTGGTACGGTTTTCAACGGTTTTTATTTTTCTGAATTGGAACCAAATTGTTTTTCACGGTTTGGTTTTTTACAATATAAAAACCGACCGGAAACCCCTAATGGTCCCGAACCAGTGGAACACCATAAAATCACCGAGTAAAAATAATATTTTTGCGCAAGACATTTCATTTTTTCAAGAATTCACATAGTTTATGATCTATTTATATAACGTCGATGTTGAATGAACTCTTACTTATAGATAAAAAATCCTATGTGTAATCCCCTCATATTGATTGCCTCAAGTTTATGGTAGATCATTGCACATTGTGAAAGTTATCTTATCTTAATAACATTATTATCTTTCAAAGCATCCAAAATGTCGGTGGTTTTAAGTGTAAATATGTTATACTTGAGTTATACTTCAACTGCATATAGTGTTTGTCAGATGTTTATTGTGAGCCTTTTAGAACATTCACAATCAAAGATCTATTGTTGCGTCGAATCATCACTTTATAATATTTTGTTTATAAATCTTTTATCTACCATATATACATGATTATTTTATAAACCTTTATAGCATCAATTCATTGCATATAAACATTACACACTACGTGTTTGTGATACAAAATTCATGTAAAATAATATTTAGCTTAATTAAACAATAATACAAACATGTACTACGAATACTATCAAGTGATAATATCAGTTATATGTTCTCTCAATCCAAACGGGTCATTTACGAGTGAAATATTACTTATGTCACTGATTCCATGCCTATCATGTTATTTTATTATATATAATTTTATAATAAAGTATTTAATATATATTGTATATGATGTAATGGTTACAATATAATATGATTATTAAGCCCTTTCAGAGAAGCACACTAACACTTAAAATTGGATCAAGATGAATATATAATTCTATTAAAATTGTATGAAATAAATTATGATGGTTGGTTTTTTCATTTATGTTGGATTTAATATCAAGATATATCATTAACAATTAAATTCACAAAATCTTTACCAAGTTAATGAGATTCAATCGTCATTTGGTTATATTTCACATACTCACACCTCAATATTACATTTATTTAAGTATAACATTACGTTAGTTCAAGTTGGATAGATAATGAACAATATTTATTATAAAAATGATTCACGAAAATAAGAATAAATAAGACATAAAAAAACATTTTTCAAGTTGTTCACCATAACCATTATTATTTATTTATGCTGCATGACTGAGTATGGTAGATTTTCAAGCTATTGTCTGTATAAACATCATTTTAAAACACTGTAGTAAATTTCAAATTGAAGCTGGATAAGTGTGAATAATAATTAAAAAAATATAAAACACAAATTAACAAATCCTTTATATTTAAAACTTTCTTATTTTGGTGATGTTTTTTTTTATGTAAGTCAACTTGATGATGCATTTTAATGATGTTTTGCTCCCATTTCTTATGGGTTTAGTGATGTTTTTGTATCAAATTGAGCAAATATTGTGATGATTTGGACCACCTTTTGTATATAGTAGATTTTATAGAAACCAATCATTTTGGCACATATTAAGGCTTATTAGCCATTTTTGTTATCGGATTTACGTGTGATATCTTTGTGTTTTTGTCTTGTAGCACAGATACCAAGGCTTGGAGCTTGAGTTTTGGAGTTTCGATACTTGAAGAGTGATTAAGGAGCAATTTAAAGCATCAAAGGCAAGAATCACAATTCTGAAGAGTAAATGGCCCACGCCATTCAACAATGGCGCAAGCCGAACGACCTTTTGATGCAAACAGAGAGTTTTCCCGTATAAATGGCGCACGCCATTTGTGAACGGCGCACACACACCGGTAATTTTGAATCATCTCTGATGAAGCATTTAATGCATGGTGTCAGATACCAACTACTTTGTCAGATCCGGCGCACGCCATTTACACGCAAGGAAGCAACGGCGCACGCCGAAGCCAATGGCGTACGCCGACAGTGCAAATTCAACAATTAAATATCTAATTGGATCTCTCACCTACCATATACATCATCAACTTCACTCTCACTCATCTTGAAGGCACCCAAAACCCTCAAGGCTCTCCTAGCCAAAATCCACTTATATTTAGCTTTTAATTCCAATTGTAAACATTAAGAATTCTTAGTTTAATCTCTAGATTACTTTGGTTGGAGCAAGGTTATCACCTTTGTGTATCAAACTCCATTGAAGTCTTTTGAAGTTGAAAGGAAGTTTCCTCTTTCAAATTTATAGCTTGTGATTGGTAAATTCTTAGCCTTTACTTTGATTTAATTGTTCACATAAATATGAATACTAGCTTTGACATGTTGGTGTTAATATTCATGAGTGGCTAGTTCTTACTAGCCAAGATAATGTTGTAGAGATAGCATAATCTCTTTTGGTTGATTGAGAATGATTGCTCATGTTGTTGAGTTTCATTTGTTGTGTATCTTTTCCTATTTGCATTGTATGATTTGTTTGTGTTGGAGTAATTAACCAATGCTTGCACACACACACACACATTTAATGGAGACCGAAAGGAGATGTTAGGTGTAGTGAAAGGGTAGGAGAACCGGAAGGTAAAATCGACCTTAAGTGGAACTCAATTTCTTATCCGGGGGTCATTGCTTTTGTATTGCATTCAAGTTCTTATCATGTCAAATCATTAGGTCTAGGGTTCTTAGACAAAGAAGGAGGCATAGAGTAGTTTCATACACTTGTATGAGGGGGGACTACTAGCCTATGAATGCACCGATTCACATGTTTGAACACCATTGGTAGGTTGGTAGGAAATCATTCCTACGATGCTAATAGAGGTTTGCTTAATCTATGCATTATCTTGGTTAGACCTTTTATTATCTTATCACCCTTTGTAGTAGTAGAATCTTAGACACTTTACTTTCTTGTATTATTGCGATTTAGATCAAGATAATAATAGCTTTTAGTGTTTGACCTCACAAATCCTTGCGGGATACGACCTTGACCACTAGACTAGACTACAATTGACCCGGTACACTGCTGGTGAGATTGGACATCTGTAGAAATATTACTCAGCAGAAATATTACTCAGCATACTGAGTTGAGTCTGCTGAGGTTTCAGCAGGGTGCTCAGCAGACTCTGCTGAGCCTCAGGATTTCGTACATAATATTTTGTACACCTTATTTAATTGTAAAAGACATATTAATTGTGATATTAATTGTGATTCATATAAACAATTAATATGTCAAACTCTAGTTTACTTTATGTCATAGACATAACTTTTACTTTTTACTTTTGCATGCTTGCCGCCCACATCTACATACTCAAGTGGCCGCCCAAGCTAGCTAGCTAGTCTCTCTATCTCAATTGTATCTATTTATACATCTCTTTACTCAATGAATAAAACTAAGTTGAAGTTTACTCTTGTGTTAACACATTCTCAAACTCTCTTCATGGTATCGGAGCCATTTGTGTTCTAACTTTTTCCGCCGCAAAACTCATATTTACGAAGAATGTCTTCCACATCCGACATTACTTCAACCTCGGCGACTCTCGGCGGCCTCGGATGACCTGGAGTACCGACAACTCCTCTTCTTATACAAACCATAGACTTGATGGTAACAACTATCTCGTTATGGTCAAGGTCTATGAAAATGTACATTTCGGACAAAGTAAGATGGGATACTTGTCCGGAACAAAACACCGCACTCTTGAAACCGACCCCGAGTTTTGAAGCATGGGACACAACAAATAATCAACTCATGACCATCCTCACGAGGTCAATGACAAAAGAGATAAGTGAAAACTTTATGATGTATGATACGCCAAAGAAATGCGGGATAATGCCGAGATCTTTACTCCAAGAAGGATAATACATCGAGGTATATGAACTAGAAGCTCGATTCAAACTTGCGAGGCAAGGGGATATGTACGTAACTCAATATTTCAATCAACTATCTAAGGCTTGGCAACACTTAGATATGTTAGAAACTCACTCTTGGAATGATGTCAAGGATGCTTTGCTCTTTATAAAGACATCATAGAAAAGAAGAGAGTATTCGGGTTCCTCAGGGATGAATCCTACTCTTGATGATGTTAGAGGAAGAATTCTTGCCACCAAACCTCTTCCAAATCTCAAATCCATGTTTGCGAGGTCAAACATGAAGAAAGTAGGAGAAAAGTCATGCTTCGAAATCCCCTACGACAACCCTACGAAGGTGCTTTGCCTGTCGACCGTCGGGAAGGCTGCCGAGGTTCTTTGAGACATACAAGAAGCCTGCGAGAAAAACGGAAAACGTTTCCGTGATCACCGCAAACGCACAAATCACACCAAGGACAACTGCTTGAAGCTCCATGGCAAGCCTAACTCCTCAAAAACCTCAAAACCTATCGGGGAAAGTCAAGGCGGACACATCGGTGAGGAGGAGAATGACAACCGGATGAATGCTCGGTTCTTTGCATTCAAAGCCTTCTGAATCAACAAAAGGAAGGTAGTCACTCTACCGATGTTGCTACTCATACTCATACATGTAAATTCTACTCTTCCCTTAGCAATGAAACATGGATTGTTGATTCTGGGCATCCTCCCATATGACCGGTAATAAAAACCTTATAACCAACTATATGCCTTGTCACCAAATTCATAACATTAAAGCTGGCGATGGATCTATCTCTCGTGCAAAAGGTGTTGGAAATGTTAAACTCACTAATAAGATATGCCTACGGGATGTCCTATTTGTTCCAAACTTAGACCGCAATCTTATATCGTCGGTAGACTCACTAAAGATTTGAATTGAATTTGTTGTTTTTAAGGAAAATCGGTGCACATTCCGGATCCTACTTCACGGGAAGTGATTGGGAAGGCCGAACCTTGCGGCTTGGATTGTTTCGGTCAACCTGCCGAAGACGAAGGCGAAGACCGAATGCGCCTCGGCGGCTGCTCCCCGGACTTTAGACAATATCATGTTATGGCATTATAGATTAGGACATCCAAGTTTTGGTTACTTAAAATCTTTAACTCCTGAATTGTTTAAAGGATGTAATCTGAATGACCTTCAATGTGATATTTGTCAATTTGCTAAACTTACAAAATCTGTGTATGCTAAGTTACCTCATTTGCATTCCTCACCCTTCACCTTAATACACAGTGATGTGTGGGGACCCTCTAGGGTGAAAAGTATAACAGGGAAAAGGTGGTTCGTCACCTTTATTGATGATCATACCAGGGAACACTTGGGTTTTTTTAATGAAAGACAAATCGAAGTTGGCCCTATCTTTCAAGAATTTTATCATATGGTCTCCACTCAATTTGATACTAAGGTCAAGATCTTAAAGGCGATAATGCTCTAGAATACTATGAGTCTAATCTCGGTACCTTCTTGACGGATAGAGGAATTGTTCATATCGGTAGTTGTGTGGAAACACCTCGGCGAGAATGGGGTTGCTTTGAGAGAAAGAACGAGCACCTGCTTGAAATGGCCGGATCAATCATGTTCACCACACATGTTCCTAAATATATGTGGGGTGAAGCTATACTTGTTGCAACTTATTTACTCAACGGACTTCCCAAGCGAGTGTTAGGTTTCAAAACTCCACTCCAAACCCTACGACCACACACTCCCGCCATCATCTTGTTTCCCGATTGCCTCCAAAGATCTTTGGTTGTACTTGTGTTTGTGTATATCCATGCTCAACACGAAGTAAACTTGATCCTAAAGCTCACAAGTGCATTTTCCTAGGTTATGCAAAGGACGAGAAAAGGTTACAAATGTTATTCCCTATCGAAAAGAAATTTTACAATTCTATGGATGTAAAATTCTTTGAAAGAACCCCTTATTACGGCAAACCTACGAGCCATTCAACGATGGAAACCCGATTGAAATTGACCTAAACCCCTTCCCTCGGCAAACTCTTAACCTCGGCAACTGCGATCCTCGGCGGATCGAACTTCGGTACCCTGCGACTCTCTACAGCCTAATACTCCTCAGCAACCTCCTGAACAAGAGTCTACGACCCGAGCCTGGCCGATCCCGAGCCTGCGACACTCAGCAATCTACAGATCCTCAGCAGCCTGCTGACATTGATGATAGGCCTATTGCTCTTAGGAAGGGAAAGAGATCATGCACTGATCACTCTATTCATTCTTATTTATCTTATGATAAGTTATCTCCTGCCTTTGCCATGTTTTCACAGGACATGGACTCTCACTCTATTCCTAAAAATATTCAGGAGGCCCTTCAAAATGATAAATGGAAGGTTTCTTGTTAAAACGAGAGATGACAACACTTACGGATAATCATACTTGGGATTTGACACCTCTCCCACAGGGGCAAGAAGACGATCGGTTGCGGATGGTTATTCACTATCAAATACAATGCGATGGCACTATTGACAAGTACAAAGCTAGATTGGTAGCCGGGGGATTCACTCAAACTTATGGCATTGACTATAAGGAAACTTTTGGACCGGTGGCAAAACTCAACACCTTTGTCGGGGTTCGATCTCTCTGTTGTCCAACTTGGTACCGGCCTCTTCACCAATTGGACATAAAAAATGCTTTTCTAAATGGGGACCTTGCGAGGAGGTTTATATGAATGTACCTCCTGGTTTTGTCAATCCTCATACTCAAGGCAAGGTGTGCAAAGGCGAGGAAATCTCTATATGGCTCCGAAGCAATCACCAAGGGCATGGTTTGGAAAGTTAACAAGCGTGGTCAAAGTCAAAGCCGCTGTGGATATCACCAATGCAATTCGATCACACTATGTTCATCAAGACAACCAACCGAAAAAGGTCTATTATTATTGTCTATGTGGATGATATCATCCTCACCTGGAGATGACTCTACGAGATCCAACATTTGAAGACTCTGTGGCAAAGGTGTTTCGGGTGAAAGACTTGGGTTTTCTCAAATATTTTCTTGGCATGGAAGTAGCAAGAAACGACAAAGGCATTTACGTCTCCCAAAGGAAATATGTCTTGGATCTGTGAAGGAAACCGGCATCTTTGGGGTGCAAACCTGCTATATCCCCCGTAGACCCCGGTCATACCTGCTACATGGTGACATTCTTTGTCGGGAAAGAACAATATCAAAGGCTTGTAGGGAAACTCATCTACCTCTCCCATACAAGACCCGATATTGCATATGGGGTCGATCGGTCGGTCGATCAATTCATGCATTGCCCTACCGAGCAACATTGGGATGCGGTGAATAGGATGCGAGGTATTTAAAATCCACACTGGCCAAGGCACACACTTCACAAAGTCTACGATAGATCAATCAAAGTCTACACCGATGCTTGATTGGGGTGGATGTCACATTGACGGGAGGTCTACCACGGGCTATTGCTCATATATATGGGGGAACCTGGTTACTTGGAGGAGCAAGAAACAACCTACTTGTGTCAAGAAGCGATCTTGAAGGTTTGAACTAAGGGCACTTGTACTTGGCATTTGTGAAGCTCTATGGCTAAAAAGTGCGGGACCGAACTTCGACAACCGTATCGACAACTATCACAATCTGTTGTGATAATAATTCACCTTATGCATGGCGAGAAGATCCGATCCATCATGATAAAACCAAGCATGTGGACATTGACGGACACTTTCTCGAAGGAGAAGATTGATGCCAAGATTATTCAACTCCGGTATGTTCCCTCGGCGGATCGAATGCGATATTCTTACCAAGGCTATTCCACCTCTTATGTTCGGCGGACTCGGTAGCAAACTTGGTCGCATCAACATATACGGCCCGGTTGAGGGGGTGTAGAAATATTACTCGGCGAAATATTACTCGGCATACGAGTTGAGTCCGCCGAGGTTTCGACAGGTGCTCGGCGGACTCGCCGAGCCTCGAGATTTCGTACATAATATTTTGTACACCTTATTTAATTGTAAAAGACATATTAATTGTGATATTAATTGTGATTCATATAAACAATTAATATGTCAAACTCTAGTTTACTTTATGTCATAGACATAACTTTTACTTTTTACTTTTGCATGCTTGCCGCCCACATCTACATACTCAAGTGGCCGCCCAAGCTAGCTAGCTAGTCTCTCTATCTCAATTGTATCTATTTATACATCTCTTTACTCAATGAATAAAACTAAGTTGAAGTTTACTCTTGTGTTAACACATTCTCAAACTCTCTTCAACATCTAAAAAAGTTCAATCATTTCTCCTGTTTTTTTATGTGGATATTACATTCTCCCTCTGGTGTCCTCACTAAGACATAGTGATTGACCATATTAATGCAGCTAAAAGCAAAATCATACCATGAGGATTCCAGGATTCCAGAGGTTTGCCCCCATTATTTCTAATGGTGTGACACTTTGTCCTATCTGGTAATCTAGCTCTGAGTTAGTGTGTCTTTTCCCCAATTGTTTGAGTCAGTTTATACAGTCCCCTACTGATGTTCACTGGAATGCTTTGAAGAGGATCTTGAGATTTGTCAAAGGCACCGTAGAGCAGGGGATTCACTTCAAACCTGGGTTTTCCCTGCACATCAGTGGATACCCTGATGTAGATTGAGCATGTGATGATGTGGATAGAAAATCCACAAGTGGATAATGTGCATACATTAGGGATTCCTTGATAGCCTGAAGTTCCGAGAAACAAACAATTGTTTCTAGATCAAGTGCAGAATCTGAATACATGTCTCTGGCAAAACTAGCATCTGAACTACAGTGGATACAACACGCCTAAAGCATGAACTTGGCCTAAAGATACCCAGAACACCAGTAGCAATGTGTGACAACATAAGTGCTACCTTTTTGGTTCAAAACCCTAATTTCATGCCAAGACCAAACACATAGAAGTAGACGTTCACTACATCCGAGATCTGGCTCTCAAACGCATCATTTCAGTACAGTACATTCCCTCAGCAGACCAAGTAGCAGACTGCCTCACCAAGGCCCTGCCTTCAACACAGTTCAGACTATTCAAAGACAATCTTAATGTTGTGGAACCTCCATCCAGCTTGAGTTCGGGGTGTTAAGAGATGATGACACATGGCTGCTACTTGGCACACCGGTGTAGTGACAAATGTGATAAGAATCTTAAATAGATTTAGTTACAGAAATATGCTATATGATGTAATGCTGCTGATGTGAAAATAGAACAATGAAATTATCCGAATATGTTTCTGTTGGATATTTTGTCTCATGGTTGATAAAATCATATGCATTATTTGAAGAAATTGCAGATACGACAATGGCCTAATGACAAGGGGAAGTTATTGTGTGGTGTTAAGGTACTAGTCATGTTAAGGTACTAGTCATGTTAAGGTACAAGTCTGTGACCTCACCTCATGGATTTAGAGATCACAGACTGAAGCGGGCCCCGGACACGAACACAGATGAATTGACCAACAGAAAATTGTTACTATGTGTCATACATCCTTTCAATAACCAAGTTTTTTTTGTTTCTGACTGCATATTAAGAAAGATGAATCAAATTTGACCCCAAAAGAAGAAAAAATACTCAACTTTATTTGTGCATCATTTTCCTTATTTGGTACCCAATGCTTTACAAAAAGAACTTGTTAATCATCACAAGGAGACTGCTGCTACAAAATTCCTTGCTATTTCTACTACAGAAGTATAAGTTCCAACAATCATAATAGAAATGCCCATCACCATGATGCTTGTTATGATCACTAATTCAACTCCAAATGTCCGATAAACGCGAGAAAGCTTCAAGAAGCACATGCATGGAAGAAGAATGGAGGCTGAAATGCTAAGAAATGCTCCAACAAGTGACATGAGAAGACCAAAAAAAGGAATGGCCAATGCAACAATGACAGTGCTAAAGACTAGGCTGGTTCTGATGAGTAATTCAAGCCGCCGACCTTTCGTGTTCTTAGCAGACAGTTTCTTCTCTATAGCTTGGATAATAGGGATTACCATTAATGCATACTTAGCTATTGGATTTACCAAGGTGGTGTAAATAGCCACTTTTGTACTAATTTTATCACTAGGAAGGTTTAAGGTTATCTGAGACTGCAGGTTCGAGCCAAACATAAGATATCCCAAGACTGCAATCGACCCGTAGCTAATAGTGCAAAGAATAAAGCAAATCGCCAACATCTGCAATTCAATACATAGATTCAGCATAATGGATCAACAGATATCATTGAAGAAATCATTGAATTTCCAAATAAACTATATTACCTTAGAGAATTGTTTCTGATTTTTCATGGATGTATACAGTGTTGGAAAAACAGGATGGGCACAGTAGCAAAAGGCATACAAGCTTAGTGCAGTTGGAATACCG
Organism: Gentiana straminea; assembly: GCA_036785695.1. Classification (NCBI taxonomy): domain Eukaryota; kingdom Viridiplantae; phylum Streptophyta; class Magnoliopsida; order Gentianales; family Gentianaceae; genus Gentiana; species Gentiana straminea. Next base: position 15,043,444 of record JAVUPR010000497.1, on the reverse strand, counting down.
CTCCAGTTCCACAACGAGGTCCCTTTTCCATGGAAGCCAACACCATCAATTGCACCAGTCCAAAAGATTGCGAACAAAAGGACAAGCGATGCCATGACTCCACTGACAGATATGTACGAAAGGATGCTCATGTTGTTCAACCAAACAGTAGGCAATATGATGAGACTAACAATGATAACAAAGCATTCCCTCCCACCAATGGTGACATTGCCTACTTCACATTTCATCTGAGGCAGTAAGTAGTGCAAATTATCACCTTCTAAAATCAAGAAACCAGTCGCAACCAAGTAGAGCTCAGTATTCATTAAAACCGATACAATTGTTCTTCCCGTTCTCCCAAATGCTCGCTCACCTATATCCGGATAACTACGTATACTAGAATCCATGTCCATACATCTCTGTATCAACAAGCCGGTGTAGAGCGCTGAGCTTGCAATGATGAAGAAAAGGATCAAGCTTAGCCATCCTCCAGATGACAATGCATATGGTACCGACAGTATCCCAACTCCTACAAAACAGAGGATAATTACTAACTTCCTGATTAAGAAACAATAACAATTACAATTACTTCAAGAAGAGTTCTACACTGCGAAAAAGAAGAGTTCCGTATCCAGGAAGTTTTTAAACTGACAAATATGTATAGATCATTTGTGCATTCAAAGAAAAAGACTTCGGTGTCAATCGTATTATTAATGAGAAAGTGGATGTTTCTTTAGAATTAGATTACTTATTGGCAGTAAAGATGTAATGTATTGTTTAAAGGAAAACCAGTACATCCCACAACAGTATGTACCTTCTAGCCTTCCTATACTGTATTATGTCATGTGTACAAATTTGATGAATTAAACTGCAAAATTTGCTGCTAGCTCTCTGTGACTGTGAGTGATAATTCCGGTAATTGAAACATCTTTTGGTTTGAATTAGTATAGTTTAGCTCTCTAGTAATTTCACCTAGAAGTGAAATGGTATAATTATACTTGTTGCGATCTCCTATCATGCTGTTCATGTTGAATTGCTAGTTTGCATGATTTCCGGTGGTTCAAAAAATGGCACTAAGAACAACGGCGGTGCTCCGGCGGGGAGCAGGGTGGCGATAATAGTTAAAGGAATATTAACTCATGCAAATTCATAAAAACAATAATACAAATGAATAAACAACACACGTGCCATTAATGGAGGAAAAATTGCACCAACCGAATCAATTAATTGTTATATACAAGTAATTATTAAGAACCGTAAGGGAAAACCTGAGAGAGCATTGAGTCCGTTGAAACAAGTTTTGCAAAACGACGTAGAGACTGAAACGGATACACGACCAATAACCGCCGCTTCGGCGGCTGAGATATCGGACTTGTACCCAATCCCTACCTTTTGCTGGTGAGGTTGGCCGTCGTAGTCTTCTAGCAAGGGGATAGTAATGACGGAGCAGCCATTTTCCGGCTGCTGACGGTTATTGTCCATGATATGCACAACGTAAACTTCTCGATGTACGATTCGACTTGGAGTAAAAATCTCCAAAGTCTCACAATTTTTTTTTGCTTAAATAGCGGTGGTAAGTAAAGTATACTGCCTCCGCCCTTTAAAAAAAAATATATATATGCCTGGTTTTTTTTTTTTTTTTTTTTTCTAAAAAAAAAAAAGGAGGGAAACGAGGGATCGAACCCGGGCCTTTATTTGGCGGGGTAAAAAACCCAAGCGCGCTAACACTTAACACGAAATGGCGCTTATCTTTCGTATACGCAGTTTCTTAAAATGAATTGTCTTATAAAAATTATCAATTTAACAAATCAATTCATCATTTAATATATTTTTTCAAAAATATCTTTATTTTCAAAACAAATATTTATTATAAAATAAGATATATTTTTCTATTAATATTTAAAATATAATATATTAATTATTTTATTAATCTGTATATACAACATAAAGATATGAAACATGTTACTACGTAAGGTATGGGAGCTTATCGCACGCGCCACTATAGTCAAAGTCAGCAGACAAGAGCGGTTCCTTAATTATGATTTTCAGTTTTAGGCATGGCGTTTTTATTACTCCTTCCGTTTCGTAATATAAGTATTTTTAAACTTTTCACACAGATTAAAAAAAATCATAAATGAGTCATTTTCTAATATTTTAAGGCAAAATATTGTATTATTTTTTTGGAATGACTTATAATATTGCATTGCTTAGTGTGAAAGTGAAAACAATACATTAATCTTGTATTGAAATGTGAGAAACACTTATAGTTTGAGACACCAAAAAAAAAATAAAAAGATTTATATTACGGGACTGAGAGAGTATTACTAATTTACAGTTTTAGGCGTTGTTGTTATTATTATTATTATTATTGGAGGGCGCGTATAGGCATAATAAAATATACATAATAAATATCACAATATAATTTTAAAACATTAATTTTTATGAGCCAATATATAGTTTAATATGTCGTATATTATAATCAATTGTCCCAAAATATGTTATATACAATATTGTATATAGTCGAAGTTGCGGTATGGTGCGGAATAGAGCAGCTGGCAGGCAAGTTGTAATAATAAGATGAACTGTTACGTCTCATTTCTTGTATTATTATAATGTAAGAAATGTCCATCGAAAACGTTTTGACCGAGAAACACGTTGAGAGCAACTGTGAAAGCTAGTAATAATCCATTCTGAAAATAGAGAGGGGGCTGTGTGGATGTTAAAGAGTGGATGAATTATCTAAATAGTTTTCATGTGTGGATGTTTTTTTTTTTTTTTTTTTTTTTTTTTTTTTTGTTTGAGAATGTGTGTGGATGTTAAAAGAGTGGATGAGATGTCCAAATGGTTTTTTTGTGAATGTATTGTGTGATACCCTGAAATTGTAATGAGGGGTAACTTGGTAATTTTGGATAGTTTAAATAAATCTTATACTACTTTTAACTAGATAACTTTCATCAAAAAAAAAAAAAAAGGAGATAATTAGAAAATTAATGGGGAAGTTAATGGGAAATTTCCTCAAAAAAAAAAAAAAAAAAAAAAAAAAAAGAAAAAGAGAAGACCCACAACTCTCGTTGTCTAGGAAAAAGAAAAGAGAGAAGACCAATTGATATTTCCCTTTGTGTTTAATACAAGAGGTAGTTTTTCGGATAATTTATATCAAGAGGCTCATTGTGATGAGAGGATAGTTTATTGAGAAATTCATAGCAATTAGAGGTTATAGGGTTGTAGTAATAGTTGTTTGATAATCTGTTGTAGGAATCGAGGTTCGGATCATTGTTGTTTGGAGTTTCAAGTTTTGCTTTTGTTTCCCGGTTCTCTACGAAATCAAAAGTAAAAGGATCAATTGTGTTTATCGTTGTTTTAATTGCCTTGTGTTGTATATATTGTGGGTTTTAAATTACAGGTTTGGTGTATGATGATACGAGAATACACACGTCCACGTGGAATTATCTGATTGGTCCATCTGGCGTTTGAATAAGTCTGGGCCGGCTATCGGCGTCGGGTCGATGCTTAGACGTACCGGTGAAGACCACGGCTCGAGTGGGATTCACCAAGTGTCTGAACTCGAGCGCCCACGTCGGCCGTCTTCGAGTCGATCTCAGATACGTTAGCCAGTGCTCCTGGGTCCACATCCCACGGGTTACTTGGGAAAGGAGCGAGGCGTTTAAGGGTATTTATGACATAACTCCGGCCGCCGCCCTTAGTTCTAGGGCGGAGAAGAAGGACACGTGCCTATAAATACATAGGCTCGGGAACTACGTAAGGCTTGATTCCCGGACTTTCACACAGATACGTAGGCAATCCAAGATACGTTCTTGGACTCGGCCGTAATACACCAAAAACACCATCTTTTGTTCATATTTAGCCATCTCGATCTCTTACAAACCATCCTTAGATTACACGTGGCCTCAATTCACTTTGGTGGTGCGTTATTTAGCATCGTCATTTGGCGCTGTAGAAGGAGGGCCTCTACCGGTGAGTTGGTAAAGAGATTGCAATGGTGCCGCCGCAAGGAAGAAACCGACGAACGGCAAGAACATGCGGATCGAAGAGCACACGGATATAGATCCGGCGGGGGTTCCCTCACGGATTCAAGAAGTCCCCACCGGATCTAGACCCGCGATTGCGATCCTCCCAGGGCCTCGGCTTCCCCCACACCGCAAAGACATGGCGGACCACTTGGCATCTTTGGATGAGGACGCATTGAAGAGGGTGGTAGCCTCGGCATTTATAGGTAAGGGAATCTGCAATCCCCCTGTTGAACACCAGTTAGACCCTCCAGGTCGTAAGGAGATTGATAATGCTAAGGGAAAGAGGCCTGTTGGGGTTGAAGAGGAGTGTGAGGAAGGCGCGATTGAAATCAGCGTGACTAACACCCGCAAACGTCCTGAGCAAGAAAAGCTTCAGCGGCAGGTCGAGGATAGCATCCGAAACGAGTTCAACCGCATTGTGGGGAAAGATCAACCCACCGAATGGCTTGAGTCGCCATTTAGTCCCGAGATCGAAATATATACGATGCCCGAATCCTTTAAGCCGCCAAAGATGGAGCCCTATGACGGTACTACGGACCCAGAGGACCATCTATATCGATACATATCTTTGATGAGGTTGAGAAACGCCAATGACGCCATGAAGTGTCGAGCTTTTGATACGTTGCTCACAGGTCGAGCTCGGGAGTGGTTTCACAAGCTACGTCCCGGATCGATCTCTAGCTTTCTACAATTGGGACAAAAATTCCGAGACGCTTTCATTGGGAACAAGAAGTTCCATCTTAGTGCTACCCACCTTATGAACATCAAGCGGGAAAAAGGGGAATCTACTATCGACTTCGTGAGACGTTTCAACCTTGAAGCCATGAAAGTGCATAATGCCGGTGATGCGCGCAAGTTTAATGCCTTTGTGGGAGGTCTGCGGAATATGAAGCTGTATGATAAGCTATCCAAGAAAATGCCGAATGATATGGATGAATGTGTGAACATAGTCCATAGATTCTGCCAAGGTGAAGAGGCAGTGCGTCTGCACACCATTTCACTTGGCCTCAGCTCGAGGAACGACTCCCGAAGCCAGAACAAGGGTCAGCCTAGGGGTCGGAATGAAGAAAGCAAGTCCAACGTCTTTGATCGACTGACAGCTCCGGTATCGGATCGGTTGGGAAAGAAAGGAAATTTAAAAGACCGAGACTTTATCCCCCTCAACCGATCTCGGGGGAGGTATTGGCAATCATGATCAAGAAGAACATCGCTAGGACACCTAAGCCGATGTCTAAAGATCCGGAGAAAAGGAAAAATACTCACAAGTATTGTGACTATCATAGAGATGTGGGGCACGACACGGAGGAATGCTTTGATTTGAAGAGGGATATCGACGCCTTTGTATCCAAGAGGGTCGATTGGATGAAGTCGTTGACGAATTCGAAAAAGACGAGCCGAAGGGCCGCCGGGAGTACAAGAGAAAAAGCTACAACGGAAAGAAAGATCGGTCTCCACGTCGAGATAATCGGAATCGGCGGGAAAGGTCATCTGACCCAACCTACAGAGACAATTGCCGAGATGACCGTCAAGAAATTCAGAACCGAGATCCTCATCGAGATAATCGTGCCGGATATGACGTTAACACAATCGTGGCAGAGCATGAGTCGGATCGACCTCGATCAAGTCGGCACTCGTCTGACAGGACGAGAGAGTCAAAAAAGATCAGGTTGACAACGGAAGTAGGCTATGGACCCAAGGACGACGTTCCGAGTTCCCACAGTCATAGCGAGGGATTGGTGATCGAGGCAGTAATAAGCAGAGGTCGAGTAAAAAGAGTTTGTGTCGACAGTGGAAGCGCCGTTAATATCCTTTATTATTCAGCGTTTAGGGCCATGAGGTTGAAAGATGAAGATATCATTCCGTTATCTACCCCTCTTTTTGGATTCACGGGCGAGGCCATCCACCCCGTCGGGTCGATCGGTTGTTAACGACGGTCGGAGACGGAGAAAAGGGGCGGACGATGGAAATGACCTATGTCGTAGTTAAGGCCCCTTCGGTGTACAACGCGATATTAGGTCGACCGGCTTTATATGATCTCGGAGCTATTATCTCGACTTTCCACAACGATGAAGTTTCCCACCCGGTACGGTACCCGTGAGGTCAAGGGGAGACGTTGAAGTAGCCCGGAATTGTAGTCCGGTTACGATCAAAGGAAAAGGAGTTGGGCAAGTGCTAGTTGAGGAGTTGATACCGAGGAAGAGGAAGATCGAAGCCGGGTTTCGCCGACCCGACCGAGGAAGTTCGAGTTTGGAAGGAGGAAGAAGGTCAAGGGGTCCGGATCGGGAAGTGGATGCCACACCCCGACATGAGAGCCTTGGTCGACCTCCTAGTTGAGTTTCGAGACGTTTTTGCGTGGAAGGCAGATGACATGCCTGGCCTATCGGCGGATATAGCTATGCACCAGCTTAACGTCGATTCCAGAAAGAAGCCAATACGGCAAAAGAAGAGAAATCTTGCACCTGATAGAAAAGAGGCAGTGAAGAAGGAAGTCGACAAGTTGCTCGCTGCGGGGATCGTGAAAGAGCTTTTTTATCCGGATTGGTTGGCCAACCCAGTGTTAGTTAAGAAGCCAGATCAGAGCTGGCGAATGTGTGTCGACTTTACAGATCTTAACAAGGCATGTCCCAAGGATTCTTACCCACTACCGAAGATCGACCAGTTAGTCGACTCGACACTGGGCTTCGAGGTATTCGGGTTCCTCGATGCGTACAGGGGTTATTATCAGATCTTTATGGACCCACAGGACTCGGAAAAAACCGCTTTTATCACAGAGTTTGGCACGTTTTGCTTTGTTACGATGCCGTTTGGGCTTAAGAATGCAGGGGCTACTTATCAACGGGCCGTCAACAAAATTTTCAAGAGGCGAGATAGGTCGAATATGGAGGTTTATGTGGATGATTTATTGATCAAGAGCAAGTCCTTGGGACGAGTTTCTTGTCGATGTGAGAGAAGTTTTCGAAGTATTGCGAGCAGCAAAAATGAAGCTCAACCCAAAGAAATGCACATTCGGAGTTCGATCAGGGAAATTTCTAGGATACATGATATCGAGAGATGGGATCAGAGCTAACCCAGATAAAATCGAGGCTCTCAAAAGCATGCCCACACCTCGGAATGTCAAAGAGGTGCAAAGGTTGACAGGTCGGATGGCGGCTCTCAACCGTTTTCGTCGATATCGGCGCGAGAGAGCTCTACCTTTCTTCAAGATTCGAAAAAGCTAGTCCGTTCCGATGGGACGGGGAGTGTCGAAGGCGTTTGACGATTTGAAAGAATATTTATCGATTTGCCAACGCCGTCCTCACCCTCGAGATGGAGAGAAGCTCTTGGTTTATCTAGCGATCTGCGAGAGGAAGCGGTAAGCGCTGTTTTAGTTCGAGAAGGAGACCAGGGACAAATCCCAGTCTATTTTGTCAGCAAAGCCCTACATGGTGCAGAGGTCAGATATACTCCTGCGGAGAAGTTAGCACTGAGTTTAGTTCATGCGTCGAGGAAGTTGAAGCCATACTTCCAAGCACATCCTATTGCTGTGGTTACTGACCAACCGTTAAAACAAATTTTGGCAAAGCCCGAGACATCGGGTCGATTAACCAAGTGGGTTGTCGAGCTAGCGGAATACGACATAGAGTTTCTACCTCGAACAGCCATCAAGGGTCAAGCTCTGGCTGACTTCTTAGCAGAAGGGTTGTCGATTCAGTTAGAGCAAGGAAAACGGTCATCAGAGGAGCGATGGACACTCCACGTCGATGGTGCCTCGAGTAAAGAGGGGGCTGGAGCTGGTTTACTGTTAGTTAGTCCGAAAGGGGAAGAGTTTCCGTATGCACTTCGGTTCGAGTTCAAGGCTACGAACAACGAAGCCGAATATGAGGCCTTAATCACAGGTTTAAAGCTAGCATCGAAGTTGGGAGTCGAGAATCTTCGGTATACGGCGACTCTCAACTCGTGGTAAATCATGTGCGGGGAGAGTATGAAGCTAAGGAAGAATCAATGAAAAGCTATCTAAAGGTTGTTCGGGGGTTAATGACGAAATTCAAGACAATCCTAGTCGAACGGTACCTCGGAGTGAGAACAAGCGAGCCGATGCGTTGTCTAAGCTCGCGTCGAATTTCAAATCAAAGAGGAAAGTTCTGGTTGAGATGCTAGCGGAACGGAGCTATAACGAGGTCGACGTGCAGCCCGTGGTTCAAGGATCGACCTGGATGGACCCTATAGCACTATTCTTGAAAGATGGAATGCTCCCCACCGATAAATCTCAGGCCAGGAAAATCCGACTTCAAGCCTCCAGGTACGCTCTTTTCGATTATGTGCTTTATCGAAAATCATTTGTAACCCCTTGGATGCGATGTGCATCGGAAGAAGAGGGGGCTTATCTGCTCGAAGAGATACACCGAGGGTCGTGGTAATCATTGCGGAGCTCGAATGTTGGCAAGGAAGTGCAAGCCGGCAGATATTTCGGCCGTCAATGCAAAAAGATGCGAGTCGATTGGTAATGAGTTGCGAGCCCGCCAGTGCACGACGTGGTAACTCGTCGGCAAGCACGAGAAATGAATGCCATCGAGTACGTATGGCCGTTCGATGAATGGGGAGTCGATATAGTCGGACCTCTACCTCGAGCTCCGGGGAATTTCAAATACGTCGTCGTTGCGGTTGATTATTTTACTAAATGGGTCGAGGCCAAAGCTCTTACGACATCGGGGCCCGGACCATCAAAAAATTTACGTGGGAGAATATTTTGTGTAGGTTCGGAATTCCGAAGTGTCGGTCTCGGACAACGGGACTCGGTTTCTTGATGATAGAGTGCGAAATTGGTTGAAAGAATTCGGGATCGAGCACGAACGACGTCGGTGGCCCGACCTCGGTCCCAATGGACGGGTCGAGCGGACAAACGAGCGAGATCAAGTTTGGACCGAAGAAGCGATTGGAAGATGAAGACCGAGATTGGGCGGCTCGGTTACCCGATATTATGGTCATATCGCACAGCACCCAACTCAGCAACCCAAGAAACTCCTTTTGCCATGGCCTATGGATGTGAAGCCGTGATACCTGCAGAGATCGGACTAGCATCGCCTCGGGTTTTAGCTTATAATGTCGAAACTAATGCTGCCGATCTAAGAGAAGAAAAAGACAATGTCGAAGAGAAGAGGGAAATGGCGACGTATCGGATGGCCAGTTATAAAAGAAAGATTGCTCAGTATTACAACGCAAGGGTGAAATACAAATACTTCCAAGTAGGAGACCTCGTATTGAGAAAAAATGAAGCCGGCAAGCGCGGACCCAATAGGCAAGCTCGAGCCGAATTGGGAAGGTCCGTATAAAATCTTGAAAGCGCATCCTGAGGGGTCATATCGGTTGGGCGGGTTGGATGGAAGCACGGTGCCTCGAACTTGGCATGCCACCAACCTCAGAAAGTATTATGTTTAAATTATTTCTTATTCTCATGACTTTTGCAGTTCTACCTTCATCAGTTGTAACAGGTCGATATGACATTGTATTGCGATTCCTTTTATAAAGCATGCTTTCTTTTCCTTTTTAATTACGCTACATGTGCAAGACCGTATGAAAAAGCAAAAGGGGGCAAATGAAAAAGCGCAACAATGCTTATATCACTCCCGACATGCCAGTAAGCCACGATGCTAAGCAGTCGGCGGATTTAAAACGAAATAGTGAATAAAGCCAAGTCACTGACAATGCTTATATCACTCCCGACATGCCAGTAAGCCACGATGCTAAGCAGTCGGCGGATCCCACGATGGATCCTTAACTCGGCTCGATCATAAGCACCACGATGTGCCCGATCAAAAGCAGAATAGTCGAATCGAGCTCCGACCAAAAAGCCAAGTCAAGCCAACAAGGCAACACGATGCTAGGTCGACTCGTACTCAAGTGTACCGGGAGTCGCGAACTCCTACTACACTTCGAGGGCCGACGGGGAATTAAGTCCGAAGGACTACACCCCATAAGGCAATTCGAGGGGCCGGCGGGGAATTAAGTCCGAAGGACTACACCCCATAAGGCAACATTTTCAAGGGAATTAAGTTCAAAAGGACTACACCCTAAACAAACGATCAACAAGAAACAAAAGACATTCAGTGAAAAGCATAGTGATGATTCAAATTCAAAGATCAAAATGCAAATTAAAATGTCAAGTCTATGGGATCGAAATGACCAAATACAAGTTTTGACAAATAAAAACGTAAATGTTATTACAACCAGATCGAATAAGAAAAGTTCAATAAAAAGGCGACAAGGGAAGAGCATCAGGCAGAAGGCTGGTTTGAAGTCGAAGCATTGGGATCGACCTGTTCATCCAACTCGGCGTTCCCTTCACCGGCTCCCTCCAGGGCTGGGACCACGTACTTGTTATAGAGAGACACGCCAGCCTTGAAATCGGTGATGTATCGGCCATATCGGGGAATGGACTCTGGGTCATATAAATAGGCTTTGCCGATGCTCTTGACCTCGAAGTCAGGGACGACCATCTTGACTTCGTCCAGTGCGTTCGAGAACCCCCCTTCATGGCCTCGACTCGTCGAAGCGCCGGTCGTTATCAAACTCGTCGGACGTCGGGAAATCCTTCTTAGGCGCTTCCAAGCGGGTCGTGAAGCTATCGACCTCGAGCCGAAGATCGTCTCGAGCCTTGGTAGAGGCGACCGGCTCGGCTACGGTTTGATCCGGCTCCGACTTTACCGCCGCCGGCTCGGCATCTCTACAGCGAGACGGGTCTTCTCGTGCCTTAGACGGATCCGACTCCGGTTTCGGGCGTCTATCGTCCAACTTATTGGCTTTAGCTTTCAACTTCTCGAGATCCGATGTCAGCTTAGCAATTGTCTCCTTCTGCTCCTCTAAAGCCGCCGAGGAGACTCGATTCTATTTAACGCCACTTTCGCGGCCGGACGAGTCGCAAAAAAGGGAAACATTGTTAACTTCGAAGTCGACAAAACCTTGAAGATACAAGGAAATAAAAGAAGACTCACAACTCGTTGACTCTTCATGATAAGGTCGTGTAGCTCCTCCGGAGTCATGCCCTCCATCTCTCGCTACGCTCGTCTCGGGAATCGCCTCGGTAGAATTTGGTGGAGCAAGGTTACGGGTCTCCTTCCCGACCCCATGTCTCACCTCGGATGTTTTATGGCGTTTTCTCGAGACGAAGTCACCTTCGGTCGGCTCTACCACATTAGCCTCGTCGGGCGACTCCTTAAGATCTCGGATGTCGGAGCGGGGAGTAGAAGAACGAGTCGTACCCCTTTGTCCGCCGGATGTACCCGAGGAAGGCTTCTTCGACTTGATGCCGGCCATTTCCCGGATTGTGCGAGGATCTACCTTTTTAGGGTCGGGCATCTTTCCAACGCCTCTAGCCTTGCAAAGTGTTCCACTGCGAACAAGAGATAGGTCGACGTTAAAATAGCATTAAAAATCTAGAAAATACAAGTACAACAGTTCAACAGAACGAATCAGTCGCCTACGCAAAACTCGAACGTCCTCATCGAGTTCCAGATAAGCGCCTGGACTTGCCGTCTCGATGTCAGCAAACGGGTATAGAGAATGTAGGTTCCGAGTCGCAACATCGGGATGAGCGCACTCGATGGTCACACACTCGCTGGGAACATCCGATTTGAGCCGATCATGCCATTTTTGCGGCCTTTGGAACCAAGTATGTATGTCGATATCAATCAAACCATGTCGAATAAAGAAAAAGTTGGGTTTCCGGTCGCCGTGAGACGAGATCACCTTCCTCACGAACTCCGATGCCGGAGGACGCTTCGAAATGTATACCATCCCACGTCCCGCAAACTCGCCAAGGCAAAGTGCGACGGAATAGTCGAACCGAGAATTCAACCTTGGCGATTCGACACGCCAGCGCGAAACCCATTACGCTCCTGATCCCATTGGGAGCGAGCTGGGTGATGCAGATCTTGTAGTGTTGAAGGACGGCGATTAGACACGGGTCGAAGGGGAATCTTAATCCCTCTCTCAATTGCGCCTCGTATATGGCACGGAACCCAAGGGGAGGGTCGCATGCGAACCGGTATCGATCGTGTGACACTTTAATGTGGTCGGACGAGTAGGGGATTCCATATCTCAAACGGATCGCCTTGGCTTTCTCGGCGTTAGATTTGACACACATCCATACGGTCCCGGCCCCGCATTCAGGTTCTCGCGCTTGGCAACGGTCGTCGAAGATCCAACGGTCGAGGAGATGTCTCCTGCTCTCCCTCCTCTTCTTCTTCTCCGGTCGCTCTCTCACCGGAAGCGGTTGGATTCTCGAAATTGTTTCCTCTGTCGATTCTACCTCGGTTTCAACAATCTCCTCTCTATTTTGGGAGTCACTATCGCCGCTTGACATGAGCTTAAGGAGAAGATGCAAGAAATAAAAATAAGAAGGAGAATTTAAGTGAATTTAGGGCTTACTTGAACTTTCGGCTAAGAAAGCGAAACTCGGCGAAGATTATAATGACGAATGAGAAACGTCAAGGTCTTGGACTCCTTTTATGCGTGTGAATCTTGCAAATGATTTGAAAGGGTGGAGATTGTGGGTAGTTATAGAATACATAACGCGAGAATCAAGGGTAGTGGACCGCCTAAAACGCTTCGTTTCCCGCACCCATTAATGCTAGTACGGTATGACGTCATCCTACGACGGCTAGATCGGGTAGATAGGACATTTGCGTTCCCGCCTAAAGAAGACCACGTGTCGAGAGAGTTATTTAAATTTTCGGATCCGATCTCGGCACTCGAGATGAGCTTCACTCCGATCCGGGGGCTTATGATGATACGAGAATACACACCTCCACGTGGAATTATCGATTGGTCCATCCGGCGTTTGAATAAGTCCGGGCCGGCTATCGGCATCGGGTCGATACTAGACGTACCGGTGAAGACCACGGCTCGAGTGGGATTCACCAAGTGTCCGAACTCGAGCGCCCACGTCGGCCGTCTTCGAGTCGATCTCGGATACGTTAGCCGGTGCTCCCGGGTCCACATCCCACAAAGTTACTTGGGAAAGGAGGCAAGGCCCATTTAAGGGTATTTATGACAATAACTCCAGCCGCCCTTAGTTCTAGGGCAGAAGAAGGACATGTGCCTATAAATACATAGCTCCGGGAACTACGTAAGGCTTGATTCCTGGACTTTCACACAGGATACGTAGGCAATCCAAGATACATTCTTGGACTCAGCCGTAATACACCAAAAACACCATCTTTTGTTCATATTTAGCCATCTCGATCTCTTACAGCTCATCCTTAGATTACACGTGGCCTCAATTCACTGGTGGTGCGTTATTTAGCATCGTCAGTGTATATGGTTGGATGTTGATTTTGAGTTGAATTTGGGTGAAATTTGTGATGGAAATCAATCAGAAAAAGTGTAGGAAATTTCCAGAAAACGCACCGGGGCGTGTGCTTGGAAATGCCAGGTTCTGCAAAAGAGAAGTCTCAAGACTCCGAGGCGGGCGCTTGAAGAAGACAAGGTGTGTGCCAGAGAGGCTCGAAAAACAAAAGGTCCAACCGTATCGGTACTTGCGGGCGGGCGAGCGCCTGAGAAGGCCTTAACATGTGCCTGAGAGGATAAGAAAATTCCTGACCCTTTCTGGGCATGCACCTGACAGTGTAAAGATCATCATAATAGTCCTAGAAGTTTCAGGCATGCGCTTGAGATGGTGAAGCACGCGCCTAACCCTGTTTATGTTCATGAAGAATGTTTAATTAATCCTTTTTTGAGCATGTTTTAGTGTATAGCCTTATTGTTATGTTGTAAAGCCTGACGTATAAGTTTTGGTGCTTTGCCTCTGCACTGTGCCGAGATCCTCTGTGGGAAAAAACGCAACACCGGAACGATCACTTTACTTTGCGGGATGTTGTGTTGAGTAGTCAACATCTTCTATGCAATGTGATACTTACTGTAATGTAGAACGGTTTAAGGTTTTAGTGGTCCTTAAAAAGCATTTATGTGAAATGAATATAGGTGGTTAGATTAAACTCGCAAACAAAAACTTGAGAGTGTAAAAGATAAAACATCATGGTCTTTATGAGTTTCTATTTCGCAGCTTGAGGTAGCCGTTGTGTGGACTGGGTAATTTTCCACATAGGCAGCCGTCTGCCATATAAGAAGTTGAGGATATATCGTTTTGCATTCTTACCTTGCAAAGTGTCCTTAAACCATGCGTGTAACATACCCCTTTATTGGTTAGTTAGACTTGTAGAGGCGAGTGAGTCTGTATACATAATTGTAGTAATGGCACTGTTGTTGTCATATGTTGTAGATTTGGTGCTTCTACTATTTACTAAGTACTCTCGTACATACCACTTTATTATTGTATGTTGTTTTCCCACATTGAGAAGCTGATCCGGGTACCGAGGTTGAGCTTTACTTAAAAGTTACGTGCCGAGCATACCATAATCGGATAAGGACTCAAAGTGTTACAATAGTACTTAATAGCCATGTTAGATGGAGACAGAAAGATAGTCTTCTTTTATTAGTGTAGTGCCATAAATTCAATAGGGTCGAGTCGTTTATAATATATTATTATGTATAATATTAATTTTTTTTTACTATTATGTTTTTTTTTTTTTGTTGTTGTTGTTATTATATATTTGTTTATTTAATAAACAAATTTAATCCTCAAAAAAAAAATTATATAATAGTCTTTACTATTAAACCATATTAGGAAAATAATAATGTTAATTATTATTGGGAGATCTAGCTTTACGATAAAATAATTTAATTCTTAAATCTCCTTAATCTTATGTATTTAGAAAATGAGATGGCTAACGGTTAATCACACATCTATTCAGTCACAACGAGTGACACAATCAAAGTTGGACTTATGTGTGAGGTGGGATGGTCTTAAGACCACCATAAATTTTGTCAACATAAAAAATAAAAAAAAAAATTATTTGTAAGAGTATTATACGGTATTTGTATTAGTAATTTTTTTTGTCTTCCTATTCAAAATATGCAAATGGTCTAGTAGTATTAGAGCACTCGCATCAGTGTCTCTTAACAGATTCTTTACTTTACAGACTACAACATCATTTTTATCAGTTTTACAGAATCTTTACACATGGTGACTGCATTAGAATCTTTACTGTACAACATTAAAATAACTACACACCATAAAAAACAAGACATATTTTGAAACACACACACACACATATATATATATATATAATTTACTGTCTATTTTTACATTAATAAATATTTATATTAGACAAATATTACTTTGTATGGATCTTCTAAATATTTATAGAAGATACATAAAATGAAATATTTGTCAAAAATAATTTTTTGTCACTTAAGGAAATATACATTATATATATATATATATATACAAAAATGTTTGAAAATTAAAAAAATTGAATCTGTAAATTCTTTCAGATTGCGGTAGATATAGAGTATGGTATCCCTTTAATAAGTAACCCCGTCAACTGGATCCGGAGAGTTAGAATCTGTAAAATACAAATTTAGCATCTCTTACAGATTCTACTGCAAGTGCACTTAGTGAGTGTTCATGTCTTTCTAATCTTAATAGGCATTAGGCACGCGTTCAAGTCTTGCCCAATTGATTATGATTTAGTGTCACGCCCGGCCCCTAACCTGTGTCTAACGGCGCTAATTAAGCTATAAAGATTTCGATTAATTGTTAAGATTATCGTCATTGCTTGGTATACAAGAGTTAATCTGAATTGACAATTCATTTATATATCTTATTTATATGAGATGCTAATTCTATTATTTTATCTATATGAGTTTATTACCATCATAATCAAATTAGATATATAAATGCAAATTTTGTCGACAGGTAGACCCATCATAATCTAATATATAAATGCAGATTGTCGCTAGTTGTTTCTGAATAATTGTGCTCGTAATCATTTGAAACTATGAGGGTTCATAAAGCCAATAAAATGGAAGAAAGATTAGACCAACAAACAATTTATTACTAGTAGTATTACTTTCAACAGAAAATTTAATTAGTACCGATCATTTTATTTTTTGCTTTGAAGAAATGTGTATAAAAAAAATAAAAAATCAATACAAGAAATCAAGAACCGAAAGTGAAACCTGAGAGAGCATTGAGTCCATTGAAACACGTTTTGCAAAACGACGTCGGGACTGCAACGGATTCACTACAGCCGGTAACCGCCTCGGCGGCTGAGCTGTCGGACCTGCACGCATTTATTTCGGTAGCAATCGACCCTGTCTTTTGCCGGTGAGGTTGGCCGTCATAGTCTTCTAGCAAGGGGATAATATTGACAGAACAGCCATTTTCCGGCTGCAGACGATTCTCCATATGTGCAAAGGAACACTTCTCGAATCTCTTCCCCGGAAAAAAAAACAGCCTCCGGTTAAAAAAGAATTGCTTCTTGAGAATATTCTAGAGAATTAAGGGGTAATTGTATTGGAGCTTAGCGCACGTGCCACTACAGTGGGAAAATGGCGGTCTTTGCATGGAGAGTTTTTGGCTGCATATAGAGGCGAAGTTTTTGCGGTTAGATAGTGTTTTCATACGGTGTGGAAACAAATCACTGGATCTAAATTATATGATTCAGATCATTTTTTCCGTCACTTCGATACATATAGAGATACTAGACGAAAACTTTCCAGTTTTTCCGGTAGGGTGATGATAGAGTTACTCTCTCAAATCTACATCATTTTTACTCCCAACATAATCATATGGTTGTGATTTTTTCAATTTTTTTAAATTTCTTTTACAAATAAAAACATGTGATGATGATGATGGTGTAAAAATGATGTAGAATTGAGGGATTAGCTCTATCACTCTCCTTTGCGGTATTGTGCGGCAGGCCATTTATACGTCTTGTTTCAATATGTTACGTAATATCTATCCGCTTAGTCTAATCTAATAACAAAAATGAACATTATGTGATAGATTGAATTTAAAGGACACGTCAGCTTAGTGTGTGTATATATATATATATGCATTATTCTAAGATTAATTCGATATGAAGATCACGATGACCGGAAATGATTACTACGAAAGACCAATAGTACGAAGAAAAAAAAATACTACTTAATCATATTTGTTACTTTTTTTTTTCTCTATATCTTTTTTTTGAGAATGTTTTTTTTTTCTACATCATTCTTAATTTATTGATAATTCAACTGCTTTTCTATAATTTATAATCATTTCATTAATGATAGTCAAATAATATTTTATGTATTTTTTATTAAAATTTATTATATTCAACTATTTTTTAATATGTACGTAAATATCTAAAATAACTTATATTTTTCTTTGAAGAAAAAAATAACTTGCATTTTAGGATAAAAGGGTTAGCAAAAAGATTAGATCCTTACCTTGTTTATACACAAATAAAATTTAGTTTAAATCTGATCTTCATTGTCAACATTTTGATCCCTTTGTTTATATAACGCCTCCAGTTCCCGGTCCTCGTAGTACTAAATGAATCATAAATGACCCGGTCAACTTCTTAGACTGTCGTCGTCGCTTGGTCTAAAAGATGACAAGACCTTTATGTCTCAAATTTATATGAAATGAGTATTCTACTATTTTACAGATGTGTGACTTTACCGTTTATTAAAAACAAAAATCAAATTCGATGAGAACTTCTTTTTCCATTTTCTTAGCCTCGGTTTAAATATGATTTAAGATATGCGCTATTGCTAGAGTACAAAAATACTTGTAATTTACCCATACACCATCTGTATATAGAGTTAAGTTGTGTGGCACGTAGTAAAGAGCTTGTGTACTGTAATGACAGCTGGATCGGGAACTGGAGTGTGGATGTTTCATTCCCGTAAATGGACGATTTCTTTCAGTATCTTGGTATAATGACAGCCCATAACTCTAAACCATTAGGTTATCTGATTAATATCTCCACTTATTCCGTAGGATAGGAAAGTGTGCCCCTTTCATTTAGGATTTAACCGTTTTGTAAGTTGTTTGGCACGTGTATTAAAAAAAAAGTTACGTATTGGAATTAAATACCATCAACTTCCATAAAACGGATAGGTATGCCAAAATATCCACCCTTATATCTTATACACCATCTCTTTCCCACCTGAAAAGTGCCAAACGTGTAAAGTAGTGCCCCGTCTATTTCATTTCTTTTCTTTAAAAAAAATTGTTCGCCACCCATTATTTTTCATTTGTTTCCCTTTTGTTGTGTTTATTTTATTAGAATATACTAGAAATATGTCATTTTAGGAATGTAAATATTTTGTATTAATTACATTTATTGTATATGAATGTCAGCCAGTCATAATCTCTGCATTTAGGTAACATGATTTTAGCAAATCAACATAGCATTAATCCTGTATATATCGTATGCTGTACATCTTTGGAAATCAAGGAAAATTCATTCCCTCAATTTTTTCTAACATGGTATCAGAGATCTAGATTTAAACCTTCCTATTGCGTGTGCCTTTCTTCTGCCCCACTGTGATTCAATCATCTTCCTGCTCTTTTTTTTTTTTGCCATGGCTGGAACTACTTCTGACCCAAAAACTACCTTTCTTACTACTACTCTTCATCCCGCTCTCACAGTTTCTAATATTAACAGTTTCAATCTCTTGGATATGGCCTAGTGGTGAGGAGCGGGGTGTTATAATGACAGCCGGACCCTAAGCTGGAGGTCAGCGGTTCGATTTCCGTAAAAAGGGTTGATTTCTGATTGATAACACCCTTCAGTGATGGGGAACCAGCAAGCCCCTGACTCTAAGCTCTAGGTTACCTGATTAACCTCTCCCCACATTCCTGTGGGATCGGGGGTGGGGGGCCCTCACGGTTAGGGTTTAACCGTTTTAATATTAACAGTTTCATCAAAGTCACACTTGATATTGAAAAAGGTCAGTACATTACATGGTCGGAATTGTTCAAAATCCATGCGCGAGCCTACCAATTCACAATATTCCACCCATTCCCGGCAAAGGCACACCGCAACCCACTCTGAAAGACTCAAATCCCGACTTATGGTCTCGTGTCGATGATGTCGCTTTTCAGTGGATCTATGGCACCATCTCTGAAGATTTGCTTGTTTTGAGTGCCTATTTATTTTGTATATGCATCTATGGGTTGATCACAAGTCGAAATATGGTTAGGGCCCTTATGTGTCTTGAACTTATACTGAATGCAGTTAATATGAATTTTGTAACATTTTCTGATTTTTTTGATAATCGTCAATTAAAAGGAGAAATCGCCAAAATGGCGTGGAATCGTTTGAAAGATATCTTTTTTGACAATAAAAATTCAAGGGCTCTTTACCTCGAGCAAGAATTTTTGAAAGTCCAAATGGAGGACTTTGCCTCATCCTATTGTCAGCATCTGAAATCGCTTGCGGACCAGCTCTCCAACGTTGGTGCTCCCGTATCAAATGAACTCTTGGTACTCGTCTCCGGTCTCACCGAAGCGTACACCACTGTCGGTTCTCAAATCCGCCATAGAGACTCTTCCCACCGTACTACAAAGCTCGTTCTATGCTCGTTCTTGAAGAAACGGCCCAAGCCAAAAAGGCCGCCCACTCCACCCCAAACTCTGCATTTACGGCTTCCCACAATGACACGGTGACTGAAAATCGCTCCTCCAATGCTCAGTCAACCGGCACTAAGAGGACCTCCAACTCCCGTGGCAGAGGACGGAATAGTCAGGGAAGGGGACGAGGCACCGGTGGTGGTGGCCGAAGCAGCCAGGTGCAGCCGAATCAGGCCCAATCTCCCACTCACGCACTCAATCAACAGCAGTGGTCCGGTCAACCCTGGTATTATCCTCCTTGGGCTGGACAGTGGCAACCATGGGCCATCCCTCCATTCCCATATCCGACAGCACCTCCTCCATGGAAAAGGTCCACAGCTCGTCCGCCTGGTATACTCTGCCCAAGGCCTCAGCAGGCCCACATGGCTGCTGCAACATCTCAACAAGAGCACCCAACCTACGTTCCAACTGATATTAATGAAGCTATGCACATACTCTCTCTAACACCGCCAGATGATCAGTGGTATATGGACACCGGAGCTACGTCCCACATGACTAGTGGTAACAGAGGTAATAATTCATATTATTTCAATACGAGTAAAAATCATGGTATAATTATTGGAAATGGTCAAAATATTCCGATCATTGGTTGTGGAAATGCTTCCCTCCCCGACCCTCACCCTCCTCTAACTCTAAATAATGTCTTGCATGCTCCTCGATTAATTAAAAATCTCATTTCCATTTGCAAATTTACTGTTGATAATAACGCATCTGTGGAATTTGATCCTTTCGGTTCTTCTGTGAAGAATTTTCAGATAGGGATGTGTTTAATGAGATGTAACAGCCTCGAGGACCTATATCCACCCACCACCCGACCATTTACTGCACAATCACCACCGTCCGTTTTTGCTGCTAACTCCTAGGAATTGTGGCATACTCGTTTAGGCTCCCGAAGCCTCAATTTTAAATTTTTTTAGTAAAAATAATGTTATTAATTGTAATAAACTTCGTACTCGTTTCTTTCGCACTTCATGTCCTTTGGGAAAACCAAATAAATTGCCTTTTTATCACTCTTGTCGCACACTACAATGCCATTTGATATTGTGCACAGTGACCTTTGGTCATCCCCCGCTTTAAGCTCCGGTGGACAGCGTTATGACGTTCTCTTTCTTGATGATTACACGAATTTTTTGTGGACTTTTCCCCTCGCCACTAAATATCAGGTTTACTCAATTTTTTGGCGTTTCACTCCCACATAAAAACTCAATTTGAGAGCGAAATTAAATGCTTTCAATATGATAACGGACGTGAATACGATAATACTTACTTTCATAATTTCTGTATCGCGCATGGGATGAATTTTCGGTTCTCATGTCTCCACACATCCTCTCAAAACGGCAAAGCCGAGATAAAAATACGGTCCATCAATAATATCATTCAAACCATTCTTGCCCACGCCTCTCTACCCCCTCTTTTTGGCACCATGCCTTACAAATGGCTACATATCTCCTCAACATTCTTCCCTCCAAACTTCTTCAATTTTAAACTCTCACCAAAATTCACTATAAAAAAGACCCCTCGTATTCCCACCTTCGGGTCTTTGGTTGCTTGTGTTACCCGCTGACTCCCTCTACTTCTATAAATAAATTACCAGCACATTCTATTCAGTGTGTTTTCATAGGGTATCCATCAAATCATCGGGGTTACAAGTGTTACGACGTGTCCACTCGTAAAATTATTATTGCCCGCCACGTTCTATTCGATGAACACATATTTCCCTTCTCCAAAATAAATACCCCAACCCCATCTTACAATTTCCTTGATGCAGGCTTCCTTCAACATCCGGCCCAGGCCCTTACTCCGAACCCTCTCCCAGAAGTCCAGCCCGTCTCCTCCCTCTAGCCCATTCATTCAAACCATCTCTCCACCCCACCCAGACTAGCAATCAAGCTCTTCGACTTTTCAGTCATCCCCAGGCCCGACAACACCTACTACCACCCCACTCGCACACTCTTCTTCGTCCACTACCCAAAACAGCCCCCCACCCTCTCCACAAATTACACATCATCCACCAATGAACTCCACTTCTCCTCAAATGACAACACAAGCCCAATATGGCATTTTTAAACCGCGCAAAATCCTCAACCTTCACACAACGACTACATCCTCCATTTCCTCCTCCCTACCAATCCCATTCACGCACTCCACGATCATAATTGGAAAATGGCCATGAAAGACGAATACGATGGTCATACTGAAAATAAGACGTGGGAATTAGTCCCCCGTCCATCTAATGTCAATGTTATTCGTAGTTTGTGGATTTTCAGTCACAAGAAGAATTCTGACGGTTCGTTTGACCGGCACAAGGCCCGTTTAGTTGGAGATGGGGCGGGACAACAACCGGGTATTGATTGTGGTGATACTTTTAGTCCGGTAGTCAAACCGGGTACCATTCGCACAGTACTCACCATTGCTTTGTAAAAATCTTGGAGCCTTCATAGACGTAAAAAATGCTTTTCTTCGCGAGAATCTCAATGAGACTGTTTATATGTATCAACCTCCCGGTTTCCGAGATCCCGATCGTCCTGATCCCCTTTTTTACGTCCCCATGTCCCCTCCATTCGGCGACGTGGGGGTGAAAGAGGTAAAGAGAGGGATGGGGTTTCTCTCGCTTTTGGCTTACTCGAAAAAATCCCTTTACGAGCTAACACAAGCTCCTCGTGCGTGGTACCAACGGTTTGCTGATTATGTGGCTGAGATGGTTTTTTCTCATAGTATTTCCGATCACTCCTTGTTTATTTACCGACGTGGCAATGAAATAGCATATATTCTTTTGTAAGTGGACGACATTATTCTAGCTACGTCATTTGATGCTCTTCGGCAGTCCATCCTCTCTAAACTTGGTTCAGAATTCACGATGAAAGATTTGGGTCCTCTGAGTTGTTTTCTGGGAATATCTGTCACACGTCATTCAGAGGGTCTCTTTTTGTCTCAAAAGAAATATGCTGAAGAAATTATCGAACATGCTAATATGTCATCTTGCAAACCATCCCCTACTCCAGTTGACTCCAAGGCCAAGTTAAGCATTTCTTCCGGAAACCCATATCATGATCCCACAGAATATCGCAGTCTTGCCGGAGCATTACAATATTTGACATTCACACGCCCGTATATCTCTTACGCTGTCCAGCAAGTTTTCTTTTTCATGCATGCCCTTTAAACGCAACACATGTCCACTCTAAAACGCATTATTCAATATATAAAAGGCACTCTTGAGTTCGGTCTCCACATTTACCCTTCTTCCACAGCCAAACTCATTGCTTATACCGACGCTGACTGGGGAGGATGTCCCGACACTAGACGCTCAACTTCTGGCTATTGTGTCTATCTTGGCGATAATTTAATTTCCTGGTCCGCTAAACGCCAAGTTACATTGTCAT
The DNA here is from genome assembly GCA_036785695.1 of Gentiana straminea. NCBI lineage: Eukaryota > Viridiplantae > Streptophyta > Magnoliopsida > Gentianales > Gentianaceae > Gentiana > Gentiana straminea. Next base: position 15,020,546 of record JAVUPR010000497.1, on the reverse strand, counting down.
GCTCTAGCGCCGTGGCTGAATACCGAAGTGTGGCAAATGTTGTCTCGGAATCGTGTTGGATTCGAAACTTATTATTGGAGATCCATTGTCCCAGTACGCAAGCCACATTGGTCTACTGTGACAACGTCAGTGCAGTTTATCTTTCCGGTAACCCAGTTCAACATCAACGGACTAAGCACATTTAAATGGATATACATTTTGTTCGTGAAAAAGTCGCTTGTGGTCAAGTCCGTGTGCAACACATTCCATCTCATTACCAAATCACCGATATTTTCACCAAATGGCTTCCATCACAACTCTTTGAAGATTTTCGGGATAGTCTCAACGTCCGGCAACCTCCCGTTCGACTAAGAGGGTGTATTAGAATATACTAGAAATATGTTAATTTAGAAATGTAAATATTTTGTATTAATTACATTTTTTTTAGAAGTGTATTAATTACGTTTATTGTATATGAATGCCAGCCATCCATAATCTCTGCATTTAGGTAGCATGATTTTAGCAAATCAACAGAGCATTAATCCTTCTCTCGAAAAAGAAAAAAAAAACATAGAATTAATCCTGTGTATATATATATATATATATTTTTTGAAAGGCCGTATATATTGTACTAGTGAACGTGGGCCGTGTAAGGCACGGCGGACCCAACATAAATCGTTACCAAAGATAATATCAAAGAATAGATCCCAACGTGAAATAAATCGCGTAAGTTTAAACCGTAACAAATTCAAGGCACAAGACAAAGAGAGCAACATAAACATATCACATTCACTGCAAGCAGTGGCGGACCCAGAAACTTTTTTCAGCGGGGTCCGTAAATATTTAACAGGGTCCATGGACCACCCTTTGATAAGGGTAGATCCGCCCTTGACTGCAAGAAGTAGCTTTTTCTTAGAGACGTGAAGATCGTGAATTGCTTCTCTTCCAGCCTTATCAGGAGTTTCCACCAATAAAATAAACCACAATATGATGCATCGGGGAACAATGTCATAAAGTTGATCCCTTTAGCTTCGACTTACGTAATGAAACATTATAGAAAAACAATAAGCGGACCATAACCACACGGTTAAATCTCCCGGGACGCCTTAGCTTCCAGATCATTAATATGTTTGAAAATGTGTTTCACTCATTTTCTATACGACATTTCTCTTTCTCATCATTAATGAATACGTTATTGATCTCGTGTTCATTCATTTGTTAAAAAAAACACATGTCAAACGGTCTGAAAAATATAAAAAAACGATTTTTGGTATTCCATCGTCAATTTTAGTGACGCTCGTACTCCAAACGGTCGTCGGTTCTACCGACGTTATGTTGTTCAATATAATAAAAAATATTTAATATGGTGTCCACGTGGCCACATGTGGGCACACCTTCTTGGCGCGGATATTTGTTTGGCAATATTTTTTTGTTGTTGTATTTTATAGCTAAACTTGACTCATCTTCCATCGTACACTACACAGTAGAACATCGAATCCGTCGAATTCCCCCCCCCCCCCCCCCCCCCCCTTAAAAGATTCAACATTGACCTTAAAAACTCCGACCTTAGCCTTGAATATGTTAAATACTAGTAAAAACGGTACTCCGTGCAACGCACGGAGTGCCCATGCTAGATGTTTATCTTAATGTCAGAAACTATTAAATATAAAATACATTTTAACTAAAATATCACTCCACACATTTTAAGTACAACACAATATAAATGACGAAATTTAGCCGGCATTGATATTATACAACAAATTATGATGTCAATTATTTAACATGACGACAATTAGACAAATGTTTTCGAATTACTTACATAGACACATGATACAAAAAACAAAAGTTCCAAACTACATTTAACACTCATCAATAAAATACATTTACCATGGTATTAGTAAAAATTGGTCTTTATTCACACTAAAACTAACTAACGGCGTGCCCATGCTATAAGTTTTAACTTATTTGACGATATTAAATACCAAGAAATGTAGCATGTAACGAACCGTTCAGAACGTAATTTTTAAGCGCAACAATGAAGAATAAAATATTTTACGTCGATCTCCCTTCGGCAATCGAGATGGTTAATAGATCGAAAGAAAGAGGAAAGGAAGAGCTAAAGGGTAGATGGTAGAGGGTAGAGGGTAGGGGCTTGTACGACAGCCATCTGAACCACACAACCCTCTCGAGATAGACACCAAAATCATTACCAAGAAGAAAAACGGATCGGAAACAACCTCACGCACCCCTTCTTTTTATTTGTTTTATTTTATATACTTGGCTATACTTCTCGACGAAGGTAATAGACATAACATTAATATTTTATTACTCCATCCATTCTTATTTATATGTCGCGGTTACCAAAATCAAATTTTTTTAATATGTCGTAGTTACATTTCTAATACATATTTTAATACTATTTCTGCTTTTAAATATTACTTTTCAACTTCGTAGGCTCATTCAACCAATTAATTTTTCATATTCAATACACCGCTGCATTTTTCAAGAATTTTTTTGAACTTTATATGAAAGTCAACACAATAAATCACTTTTTTAATCTATGTATTTTTCTCAAACGCGAGCAGAATAGAAAATACTGTGTGTGAATATTCCACAGCCCAGTAAATGTGCAATCATATTAGAAAAGGATTGTGTGACATCATACAATTTGACACACATAATATAGTAAATAGTATTTAACTTCATAATTCATGTACACTTAATAGGTTAAATCATATAGCAATGGCCCAACAGCCAATTTTTGTGTATTTAACTCATATAGAAAATAGTATTTAACTTCATAACCCATTTAATTCATGTTCATCGGCCCAGCAGCCCTTTTTTTTTTTTTTACTGTTCATCAGATTTCATATTAAAAAAAAATTGATTTCGGCAACTGCGACATATAAATAAGAATGGATGGAGTAATAAAATATTAATGTTATGTATGTTTCCTTCGTCGAGAAGTATAGCCAAATATATAAAATAAAACAAATAAAAAGAAGGGGTGCGTGGGGTTGTTTTCGATCCATTTTTCTTCTCGGTAATGATTTTGGTGTCTATCTCGAGAGGGTTGTGTGGTTCAGACACAAAGCAAAATAATATGTAATTAAATTGGAATCGGATACATCTTAAGCACAACACACATAATAAGATTAAATTAAGGCTAATATGCAGATTAAAAAAAAATTTGAAAAAAAAAACCGATGAACAGTAAAATGCATGGTCGATGAACGGTGAAGAAAGATGGGCCACTGGACCGATGAAAGTAAAAGAAGATTAACAGTAAAAAAAGGTGGGCTTTTTTGCCGATGAACAGTAAAAAAAAATGAGGAACCAATAAAAAAAACAAGTGTCACTCCCTCACACACTCTTGTCTTCTTATTATATAGATAGAAGAGAAATGCCTTAATGATAGGGTTTACCATTTTTAGATAGAAGAGAAATATCCCCTGGATATGGCCTAGTGGTGAAGGCATGGGTGCGTAGTGCAGCCTCTAACCTAAGTTGGAAGTCAGCGGTTCGATTCCCGTAATGGGGTTGATTTCCGATTGATAACACCCTTCAGTGCAGAGGTTTCAAAGGCAACCCATGTTGGAGCTACTAGGTTACCTGATTAACTTCTCCTCACTTTCCTGTGGGATCGGAGGTGAGGGGACCCTTAATGGTAGGGTTTACCATTTTTAGATAGAAGAGAAATGATTAAGCAACTTAAGCATTTTTTTTTTTGTTTTTTTTTTTTGAGAAAACATAAGCTTCTTCGAAGTTGTGTAAACTTTGAGAAATTATCATTTTTTCATTCATTATATTTTTTCATGTAAAAAAATAATCATTCTCACTTGTATAAAGCGACAATTTATATCGAAACAATAAATTCTCCTACTTGGTTTGACAGTTAGGTTAGCAGAACTTTAATAAGCAACTTCAATATATCGCATGCACATAATGCATTCACTTGTTTATGAACACAATCTCAACTAGCAAACATTAGCACAAGAACAATGGCTGACGTACTCTTCTGAATCGAACAATTAATTCCTTCCATCGTTAAATATACAACATCAACTAGTCAAGTTGCTTTATGTATAAACTAATCAAAATGTCATTCAGGTCCTTGAATCCAAAATGGATTATCTTTAATCATGAATTTGGTGCTCGCTAATGTAATTGTTATATCACTATGTTGCCAATTTCAATATTTTTCAGAGAATTCAGACGAATCAACTTTACGTGTCAGTAAGTCAAATCTGAGTACGATATATGATTGTGAAATGACAAAGTCTGGGAAAAGTCACAATCCATAATATCATATTATTCAACTTACTCGACACTCGTCTTATAGATAACTTACCTCCGACAAAGTATCTCATAAATATCAATTTGTTAATTTCGACGTGCAAAGTCATTCGTCATATAAGGACAATATATTCAATCTAAAATTTGACTAAAAGCAACATTAACTAGCAACTCAATGTGAAACTCATAAAGCATGTAATTTAACGATACAAATTTTCGGCTATCTATTCCACAAAATGAGCTACCTAAATCAAAATACAAGCTCCTATAAAAGAACTGAACGTAAACTTGATGATATTTTCAAGGGCATTGTTAATGACACCACACTCAATATATTCGGACATTACACATTTACAAAATTCGATTTTTTAGAGGTCGAAATATGTTATTTCAACTCCCGAAAAGTTGTCACTATGAGCTTCACCATTATCTTGCAACATCGCTTTCTAGAAAACCGGTTTATCAAATAAATAGCTTAACAGAAAATGCAATATTTGATTGCCTTTCGCATTCTACATTTTTGTTAATATTTATTATTATACACGTGATATATATATCAGTTTGTTTAAATTAATGAATATACCCATAAAATAATCAAATTTCACAAAACCTGAACATTGCTCTGCAAATTTTCCGAAAAAAAAAAAAGAACATTGCTCTGCAAATTTTGGTTGTTTGTTTTTTCTTTTTTAAGTTTTTAAAAAACCATTTTGCTGCAAAATTAAAACGTGAAGATTCTGGCAAAAAATTTAATTCGGCCGCCAACTACTGTTGACGGGAACTATACGCCTGCAAACGAATGGCTGACACGCCGTGCAAACTGCAACGTGGGAAAATTCTTAGTTGGAGGCTAACACGTGGAGAATAGCACTTTATGTGACACATATTACGGGCCACGCGCTTTATTGCATAATAAAATTGTGTGGTCCAGAATATGACACATGAGTCACTGTTTATACAGGAGTCTCCAAATGGTAGAACTTCCCTGCAACTTGTCATTAAAAAAATTTGATAGGCCGGATGCATGTTCCTCCCACTGAGACCAGGATAAAACCTAGGTATTGACTAACCACTTGGGATGAGTTTAAGCTTGCAGTGCTACCTTAAGATTCAAAAAATAATAATTCTTTATTGTTAATTTTTTTTAAAAACACTACTTCTTAATTTAGTTTTTGAATTTGTTCAGCTGTCCATACCCGGGCAAAAGGAAAAGAAAAGAAAATCTGGCTCCATTATAGCATATGCCACATTAAAAAAAAGTGGTGCGTCCACTAGAAAACAAATACTTAAAAAAAGTATTACCTAATCCATTAATTATTTTTACTAGATAATGTCTTGTACCATCATTATCTCTTGATAAACTTAGTTAATTAAATGATAAGCATCCATATGACACGAGCCAATTTTTTGGCTTGTCCTTTCTTCTATTGTCACTAATAAGTCATGGGTTAGGCATAGGATACCTCCTCAAGGATATTCTTGGAATTTGACTAGCTTGTTATTTAAAATTGAAAGGACCACCGAAAGTGAGCCATTCTTGCCACAAGTCCATCACTATTAATGCCTGGTGTGGGACGATCCGATAATTTTTTCGGTGATCAGAACCACACAATTTATCTACTGTATGGTTCTGATCACCCTACACGCCACGCCACTTTATGTAGAGTGACAAGGGAAAAACTATCCCGTAACGATGCTGGATCTCGTTTGTATAATTATCTGGGCCGTATTTTCCTAGTGACAATCTATTCAAGGCCAAAACCCTATGAAAAGAAGAGGTATTTGTGTTTAGTGACTAAGGAAAAATTACCCGGTGACGATGCTGGATCTCGTCTGTATAATTATATGGGCCGTATTTTCCTAGTGACAATCTATTCTTGGCCAAAACCCTATAAAAAGAGGAGATATTTGTGTTTATGTTTAGACTGATCCTGAGATTGTTAATCCCAAGTTGTTTACGTATCTTGTAATTGTTCAGAAATCAAGTCTCTTTGTAGTTCTTGAGATCGTTTATATAGAGGGATTTTTGCCCTAGGCATGCCTGTGCCGCGTCCATTGTGAACCATATTTCGGGTCCCTCAAGGATGGGATTTGTCCGTGTTAATCCCTTTATTCTCGGAGATAATCGCGGTAATTTAAATATAGGACCAGAGTCTTAATGACTAAATGATCTTTCCATATTTATCCTATATATTATGCACGTGTGCTAAGCATCGGGGATAGCTTTGGCCAATCTGCGTCGACCCTCAAGGCCGTTATGACCCGAACTGCGCTGACCCAGCTCCGTTCCGTCCTTACCGACCCGTGGTGGCCTGAGCAGCGAGCCATGCCGATCTCCCACCTGGAGTTAAGATCTGCCCTTAGGCTTAAAGTGTGGCTCCTGGCCCTTATTGTTATGGTTTTATCAAAAGCTTGGTCAATGCGGGGGTGACACGTGGCGATGTGCAGCCCACTTCCGTCACCCGGGACGATCCAACTCATGCTATTTATGGAATGCTCTTCATCTTATTATATATTGACGGCTTTAATTTGCACCACAAATCTGCTGCTGACACCATGCTTATTTCCGGCATCCAAAAAATTACTTGGAACACCATCATTATTTTTGACCAAATCACATCAGTGGTAGTGACGTTCCGTCTCAATACTAATGTCAGTGGCACTGACGCTATAGTTATAAATATGTCATTGTTGAAAAATAAAGATAAATACATGAATGATGCTAGAAGTAAATAAAAATAAAGATGTCGATAATAATCCGTGGTGTCGATAATACATGTGGGCAGGTTTTATTGACACGCGGTTTTTTTACTTTTGACATCACAATTACACATAAATTTTAATATATAATTACAGTGACGAAAATAAAAACTTGGTGTCAATAAAACTCATCTCTATACACGGGAACGTAGCAAGGTTTAATCGACAGAATATCTATACATTGCTGTACTACATGAAAATAAAGCCCAATAACTTCCAAAACCGCTTTAAAAGCTACCTTTTTTGATTCGATAGGGCAATGAAAACCCAATCAAATTTCCCAAAGTACGTATGAATGGGCTTGTATATACGAAAACTAAGCCCAATAGTTCAGTAGCGTGAAAGGAAAATGCAAATTTACATTTTTTTGATTTTTTTTCAAGAGATTCCGTGGACACCTCACTTTTTACTTCCGGCACCATATTTACATGTAAAAATTTGTATTACAAATAGTGTTATTTGTTTATAAGGACGTGTTTTGGAACTTAATTAGACACTTAGGACATCCAAAAAAGATCATCGTTTATAAGGACGCATTTTATCTAACTTTCCTAAATTACCCCTCGTTGCGAACAGGGAAAATCATTTCTAACTGTAAACCCTCCCGGCCATGGCAGCTCGACCTCCCCTTCCGTCAATCCCACACCCGTCCCCCCACATCTCAAATCCACCGGGAAAGCCCTCCACCATTAATCGCCCTTCGATTTCATCCAACCTGCTGCTATTACATTGTCTAGAAACTCCGAGCTCGGAAATCTGCTTTCAGCTATTCAACCTTCGAAGAAAATTTGTGCCTTCGGTGTGAGCCCGCCGTTGCACATCCTCCTGCTGCCAAGGTATCTATTTTGGATGTTTCCCATATCTTGGGCTCTCCTTTGAATCCTTTTGTAGTTGTTAATGCTTGTTGGTTTAGAATCTGGGATCTCTATTCAGTCTATATTGCCTGCTGCGGTTGATTCTGCACCTATTGGGAGTCATTTTGATAAGGAAAACACTGCTGCTCCTGTAATTGATGATAGTATCCTTGTTGATACTATAGCTGCTGATAAAGTTGTTTCTATGGTGAATTTATTTGAGAAAAACAGAGAACCTTCCTCTGAAGTCATTAGGCTACATGAGAACATTAATGGTGTGTTCTGTGATGGTGTTGATTTTAGTGAGGAAGAGTTCGAAGATAAGCTAGATTATCAGAGTCATTTCATGGCCTTCCAGACTTTGTATTGCATTTTGCACTTTTCCTCAACGAAAAACATTAAAGAAAGTAATTCTATGGTCCAATTTCATCTTTGATTACTGCCACCGTTTGAGGCTTTTACTTCTTTTTTTTTTTTTTTTTTTTTTTTTTTGGTAAATTATACCTTCCATTGTTTGCAATTTTCTAGTCTGTACTCTTAGAACAATTCCAAAGATTTTGAGATTTTTAAAAGTATGCTGGTGTCAGTACAATTAGCATTATGTGTGGAGTTTTGTTTCCCATGGTGCTTGTCCATATTCTTGAAACAATATAACCTTATTTGGTTTCATACATTTTGATTGAATATTGAAGATGCAGTGACACTTTATTTGATCTTCATAAAGTATCATTTAAGATACTGAAGGATTCACACACAACCCACTTTCAATACCATTAAAATCCTAAATTCACACCGGTTTTCATCATTTTTTCTTCAATTGAATCTATCTGAAGTGGTTTTGAAATAAGACTTTATGGAATGAAATTGAAAGGAGAATGAGCCAGACGACGGAGATTCCAACAATGAAGCATAGCCACCGCTTGTTCCACTCGGAACTTTAATTAGTCGTGAGCTTAGGAACGAGAAGGTGGAGAAACCTACAGTGAAGTTTGGACAAGCTGCTTTAGCAAAGAAATGGGAGGATTATTTCTTGATTAAGCCTGATTGCATAAGAATTCCTGGAAATCCTTCGACTTCTTTCTCGGTTTTCGTGATTTTTGATGGCCATAATGGTATATCAGCTGCTATATTTGCTAAAGAAAATCGTTGAATAATGTTTTGAGTGCTATACCTCAAGGAGCTAGTAGGGAAGAATGGCTTCAAGCTCTTCCTCGTCCATTAGTTGCAGGATTGTGAAAACCGATATCGAATTTCAGCAGGGTGAAACTTTTGGAACCACTGTTACGTTTGTTGTGATTGAGAGGTGGACTGTGATAGTTGCATCTGTTGGAGATTCTCGCTGCATATTAGATACACAAAGGGGTGTCGTATCCTTGTTGACAGTTGATCATAGATTGGAAGAAAATGTAGAAGAATGGGAGCGTGTCACTGCTAGTGGTGGTGAAGTAGTGCGGCTCAATCTATTTGGAGGGAATGAGGTTGGTCCTCTGCATTGTTGGCCTGGTTCTTCGATGCTTCCTGAAAGGTTGGGCAAGGACTTTCCACTCAATACGTATTCCGGGCTCTTTAAATGCACGCTTTGCCAAGTGGACCAACAGCAAGCCATAGGAAGGCGCCTTTCTTTGTGCAACCTGTCGAAAGAAGGGACACGATGGAAGGGAAAAGGGGTAATTTGTCAACAATGAGTGCTTAATCCGGCAATATATGAGGTATTAAATTGCAGGTGTCTATTTGCTTTTTTGGCAGTATGAAACTGACCTATAGTTTACAACTGCCATAGTTGTTTGTCTTAGGATTTGGTAAGAAACTTAATAGTTTATCATGTATTGCTGATTTGTGTAGTAATGCGAACTTTTTTTGCTGTTCATTAATTGGTACTTTGTTTACAAGCTAACATACATGATTGTTATTATATGTATAAATGTCACTGCATTTTTCTTTTTTTTTCTCAACGTTTTTGCTTATTACAATGTAAGTCTTTGTGTTTAGTTGTCATTTCTTTATTTACTTACTACCTCCGTCCCAATGTTTTGGATTTTACGTTTTATTTTTTCCTTTTTTTTGAGTATCCGGACACAACCGTTGTGACACAACCGTTGTGACACAACGAGTGTCACATTATGTATCGACACCATTGATAATGATGTAATAATGATCAATTAGTTTAACATGCATCACCTTGAAACAAAGAAAGAAAAGCTATACGTTCATGGTGGGTTTGTGTATGATTTGGAATAAAATTGATGTGTTGATATTGATGTATAACCTATTTGACTTGGAAAGCTATTTGACTTGATGTCACTGCATATTAATGAAGTGACATTGATGTCACTGCATAAAATATTAATGTTACTGCATAAAATGCTGATGTCACTGCATAAAATATTGATGTCACTGCATATCTGATTGCTGATGTCACTGCATAAATTGTTGATGTCACGCATATATTAATATGATTGCCGATGTCACTGCATAAAAATATGAATTAAGGTGAAAATTTTATGTTGATCATAGTTTTATATCAAAAGATATAGCCATTTGAAGTTGACTTTATGAAGAAAAGAAATCGATTTTATGAAATTAAGTCGGAAAAATATTAAATGTCATCACGGTGTTGCTTCATCAAATGTCACTGCACCCCGGTGATTACTAAATCCCGATGGTCTCTGCATCGCGGTGTCTCTGCATCGGGGGTGGCCACTTCATCGCGGTGTCTCTGCATCGGGGGTGGTCACTTCATCGCGGTGTCTCTGCATATATGATTGCCGATGTCACTACATAAATTGTTGATATCATTCATATATGATTGCTGATGTCACTGCATAAATTGTTGATGTCATGCATATATGATTGCCGATGTCACTGCATAAAATGTTGATATCACTGCATATATGATTGCCGATGTCACTGCATAAAAATATGAATTAAGGTGAAAGATTTATGTTGATCGTAGTTTTATATCAAAATATATAACCATTTGAAGTCGATTTTATGAAATTAAGTCGGAAAAATATCAAATGTCATCACGGTGTTGCTTCATCAAATATCACTGCATCCCGGTGATAACTGCTTCCCGATAGGTCTAGACCGATGAATAAAAATCAAATGTCACTGCATAAATCGTTACAAATGTGCTTGTCACAGCATCGCGGTGATCACTACATCCGGGATGGTCAATACGTCACGGTGGTCGATGCAACGGTAAAAAAAAATGAAAAAAAAAAAAAAACATATTTCATCGCCTGCTCTTTAAAAAAAATAATTAAAAAAAAAAACTTCCAGCGTCCATGAAATAAATAAAAAATAAAATAAAATTAGCAACAACATTAATGCTTTAAGCCGCCTGTTCCTCTTTTTTTTAATTTTATTTTATTTCTATCTTCATTAAGGGTATTTGTGTCTATCTACCTAATTTTTGTCCTTATAACTAAGTATTTGTTTTGGATGTCATTTTTACCTAATTAAGTCCAATATGCGTCCTTTTCAATAATTGGCCCTTAAAAATATTGTGTCGAAGTAATTATGTTGTGCCTAAAATTGCCCCCTTTTCAAAGAACCCCAGTTTACACTTCTTGCCATGGAATTTCACAAATTTTAGTGTGGTCCTGAACCAAATCCTAGTTGGTGTACCCAACCAATATGATTTAAGAGATTTCTGATAGACACCAACATATTAAAACAAGCACCCAATCAAGTTTTTTTTAGACAGATGACATGGTGGTCCAACAATTTAGTCCAGGACCAACATAAAATTAATGATGGTACTTAAACTTCTGATAATGATACAGTACTAAAAAAATATAATAAATAAAATAAAACACATATAAAGTCTACACCTTTTATTCGTAAAAAAAAAAAGATCAACTCATAACTACATGATAATGTTCGGTTTAGACTCTCCGTAGAAAATAACTCTATCATTATCCGTTTTATAAACAGTAACGTTTTAGTTACGGATAATGAGTGCTTATCCGAAAAAGTAACTTTCGGCACGTGACATTTAACTCTAAATCCTAAGTAAGCCGCATGTCGTATCAGGAAGCGTGAAAGAAAAGAAACAATTAAGAGACTCGGAAATTGAACCATAAGATCTTTCATTAACAAACTCAACGGATTACGACTGTTGGCAAACTAAATCATAAATAGTTTCTAACATTAGTTACAACTCAACTTGACTAAGAAGGAAACCATTGATACATAAATAACTCTAAAGCTTCATTCCTAAGTTTGCTCTCCATGCTCATTCATCCAACTCAATTAGCATGTATTTCTAATTATTCCAAATAAAGGGGTAAACACCAGTTGTATGCTCAATAAGAAGAAAGAAGATCAAAAGAGAGATTAATGTTTGTCGGATGCCAAGAGACATTAAATGAATCTACCTCATCCAGTTCACAAAGCAGTTGAAAGCATAACTTGAAACATAAGAAAACTACTTTTAAAAAGTAACTTGAAACATAAGAAAACTAATTTTAAAACCATCTTGAACGATGAATAGAAAACACGACTTATTAGCAACGGCAACGTTCAGTTCATCTTACACGTACTTGTTTGTTACATTAATTACCTACTTACTATGTTTATCATACTGATCAAATTTACGTAAGCCATCTACTAACTCATACTGTATTTGTCAACTAACTGTAGCATGTTTGTGTCTTGACTATCATGTAATTGAATAATATAAATTCCTGCATAAATATTAAAACACAAATATAATGCCATATGATGTAAACTTTATAGTTTCATGGCCATTAATGACAATATGAGATAATATAACACTTATTTGATAATATTTTGATAATTAATCAAATTAATCAAGCAACTGGAGCATTATTACACAACATTTTCCTAATTCTTAATTACTTAGCATATAATATTCTTGTCTTGACTGTCTTGTTATATGTTTCTTACTGACTTAGCCGGGGGAGAATATAGCTCAGCTAGCACGACTAACTGTACATCCAACATGGGACTTACTAATGCCCAAGGTACTCTTGCAATAAGCCGTCTTAAGAATGGCTTGTCTAATACAACTAATCACACTTTCCGGCATGTATTTTAAATGTGCCCAAGGTACCCTGTGCGATTCGTTCTTAATAACAAATAGCACGATGTGCTAAGTATATTCAAGCAACACATAAAGCGAGTAGGAGCACATAAAGAAAGTAAGACCATGCCTAACCTACGTAAACATACAAAGGCCATATCAACACCGAAATACCATCCTATCTCCGCCACCAACACAAAAATGGAAACAAGAAACGTAAACAAAAACCAGAATAACTTTTTGAAAACATTGCTGACCACACAGAACACCCAAAAACTAATTAAGCGTGGACTTCACCCTGGACGCTTTCCCGAGTAAAGGCTAGGGGAAGCAGCCCAAGCCTTAGCCACACAACCAGTTTCTATCCTTAGGAGTACCCGACATCTATCCTAACACATATACATGTTCGTTTTCGTGCAGTTAATCATAAAACAGAACTGAAAAAATTAAAAGCATAAACTTGAAAGAAAATATGGAACATTTTGATATAAATAACTTCTTACCTTAAAAATGAGCCGAACTACGAACCGAACATCAACTACCTTCCAAAATTACGTGAATCTACAAATCGACAACGAATCTAACATAAATTCTTACAAGACTTTAACCCTACCAAGATCAAAGCTAAGAACAACTATGAAAATATATATCTTACCTTCAAAAGAGATTCAAAGCCCAAAACTGCTGCTTGAAATCGAAATTGATGTTGAACAAACCCAGTATATCTTACTTTTATATGTTTTTTAGCGTAGGTTGGTTTAGGTAACTTGGAAGCCAAGAAATCTTAATTAATCTTAGAATGATAGGAAAGAGAAAACCTAATTCCTCAAAAGACAGAAATACCCTGATTAAGAGGTCGATGTTTCACATTAATTGGATATGTAATGATTTCCTACGATAACAATTTTTTTTTGTTTTGTCAAAGGATCTCTTTATTAATTCTCAAAGATTCAGAAAACCATCGCGGTTACAAAGAAAATCAAGTAGTAAAGCATTCTAATGGCTAATCTATACACCAAGAAAGTCTAAGATTTCTTGCTCTGTCCACTATAGTCGAAATAAAAGCATAAGGTGGGGGTCTATCACCATCTTCGCCGTGCTTGAGTTTATCCTCCACATCCAGATTCCATAAACTGCCACCCTCCAAATATATTTCCAAGGCGTTGTCCCAAATTGGTTGTTTTCATTACCCCGCAGGTTCATACGCAACCACTCGATTATATTTGTGGTACCAAAGAACTCTTGCTTATGCTCCACTGGTACACACTGATTCCATACTTCCCTTGCCCAAGAACAGTCCCTTAAGATATGACAAAATGGGTCATCCACAATATGTCTATAGCATAACATCTTGTCCACAGGTAGTGCATCATGTGCAATTACCCAAAGCAAATAAGTACCTCTAGTAGGTCCTTTCAACTACCATAACTTCTTCCAAACATCATCCAAATTATTATGATCATCGGAGGAAGTCAGTAAAGCATAGCCAGAGGCCACTGTATATTTTCCTTCCGAATCTGCACTCCACTTATAACCTTGACAGGTTTCCTCCAATCCGTCTTTAATTAAAGCATATGCCTTGCAGATACCTCTCCAAGTTGAGGAACAACCTACTTTGGCTACGGTAGATAACTCTTTGTATTTTTGTGACAATACTTTAACCCACAACATATTCTTCTTCGTAATAAGATCCCATACTAGTTTTCCCAAGAAAGCCATACTCATCTCGTAAAGTTTCTTAAACCCCAAACCTCCCTGATCCTTCGGTCGGCATAAAGTACCCCAAGCTATAGTATGCATCTTGCGCCCATCTTCCTTATCTCCCAGAAGAACTGTCTACAGGTCTTCTCCAAAGTGTTTATCGTTGAGGCGGGGAGCATTGTGGTTTGCATAATATAATATGGTTGTGTAGCAAGGGAAGACTACACAAGAACTCTCTTACCCGTTCGCGATAGGCTTTTTGATTTCCAACTGGACAATTTAGCCTTCATCTTGTCCTCAAGATAAGCGAAGTGAGCAATACGCTTTCTTCCATGAAGCAAAGGAACACCCAGATATTTTCCCAAGTCACTCGTATAGCTCATATGCAAACGATTGGATAATGTCATGATCATAGCATGTCCTACATTTGTAGACGTATAAAATCGAGACTTTGAAGTACTAATTTTCTGCCCCGAACAATTACAAAAATCAGCAAGTACCTCCTCAATAACCGTTGCCTGGTCCTCCGTTGCTTCGCCAAATAATAGTAGATCATTTGCAAAAAATATATGAGAAATCGGAGGCCCTTGCTTTGAGACTTTTATCGGTTTCCATCTCCCTTGATTGACAGCTTCTTGAATTTTGTTGCTAAGCACCTCCATGCACAAAACAAATAGATAAGGTGCTATAGGATCCCCTTGGCGAAGGCCTCTACTAGGCGTGAACCCTTCCAACTTTTCCCCATTCCAAAGGACCGACAGCTTGGAAGTTGAAATGCAGTGCATCAACAATTTCTGTAGATAATCTGATAATCCAATACACTTGATCATATTTTTAAGAAAATTCCAATTCACTCGATCATACGCCTTCTCTAAATCAACTTTAAGAGCCATGTACCCCTTCTTCCCGTGTTTTTTCGTATGCATAGTGTGTACCATTTCTTGGGCTAAAAGAATATTTCCCGAGCTCCCCCTACCTGGTATAAATGCACTTTGAGTGGTATTTACAAGGCTTCCAATGACACTTTGCAATCGATTGGCTAGTACTTTTGTGATCATTTTGATAATCACATTGGCCAGTGCTATAGGACGAAATTGGGCAGGCGTTTCTGGTCGGTCAGTCTTTGGGATTAAAGTTATCATCACTTCATTCATGTCTGCGGGAAAAGAAGCCGTTTCAAAAGCATTTTGACAAATCTCACCACCGATTCCCAAATCATTCCCCAGCATTTTTTAAAAAATATGGGTGGGAGCCCATCGGGGCCTGCAACTTTGTATGTGCCCATCTCAAAGCACGCGTCTTCGATCTCTTTATCACAAATTGTTCTATTCAGGTGCCTGATATCTAGTTCACTAAGAGTTTGCAGATTCACCTCACATTGACAGAAATGGTGCTCCTCTTCATTTTAGTATAGTTCGATGAAATAGGTGCGCATCATGTCATGAATTTCACTTTCATCAACACTCCAAGTACCGTCTGGTCGTTTCAGGGAGGTAACTCTTGCTCGTTGTTTTCTTTTCTGAGTAGTTAAACGATAGTAATGGGTGTTCCTTTCTCCCTCCACCAGCCATTGAAGATGTGACCGTTGATGCCAGAATTTTTCCTCTTGCATTAAAATCATATTATATTCCTCAATAAGTTTCTTTTCCAGTGTTGCCTACGATCACAATTCTACAAAACTTCCAAAATGCATTTAAAACTAAAAATATAAGAAGTCGAGTCAATTTTTTCTTAGACGTTCTTGAATGTGTAAAACAATTTTCGCCATTGGTCAAAAAGATAAAATAACTATATTTGGAAAATTAATCTATGCACATAAAACATTGTCAAAAAGGACAATATGTTTAACCCAAAGACTCATTTAACCTCTTGTTTTCTTGTTGCCTCTCATATCTACTTCTTTCTCCTTCGCCATTAGTAACATTCAAACACTCGTATACTTTTATCAAGCATCTAAATTAAAATCATACGATTATTCACCATTTTTTCTCTCCTTCTTGTTATCTTCATCAAAAACATTCGTTGCACTTTAATTAAAGGAAGATCCATAATCTGGATACCATGAGCAGGGACGGCTGTAGGATTTTTGAAATGAGGGTCAGAAATTTGTCTTTTTTTTTTCTTCTATATCACACATATATTTGGTTATTCAATTCTATACATCTAATTATGGGGCAAAAGATAAAAATATAGGGTTAATACGTAAAAATAAGGAGGTCAATTTCACATATATATGTGTTTATAAAAAAATTATCTACTATTGATATATAATATTTTTATTTTAGGAGGTCGGCGGCACCCCCACAAGTCAATGTAGAGCCGCCCCTGACCATGAGCAAGGGTACTAGGCGGCCGACCCCAAAAAAATATTGATAATGAAAAAATAGTCGGAAATTTTCTTATAAATACATATATATATATGTAAAATTGTCTCACTAATTTAATGTATTGACAAATGTTTTTATGCTTTGACTCATAATTATAAAATTGAATATATGCGTAATAAATAAATAAAAATGACAAATTTTTTATCCCCGTAGAAAAGAATCCTAGAACCGCCCTGACCATGAGGTTGCGTATGTAGAACCATATGTCATAGCGTGAGTAGGGTTAGTGATACAACTTATTTTTACATAATTGATAATTACGGAACCTAGCTAGATCAATCGATATATTATATACTATGATAAATGATAAAGAAATAGGTCGTGTCAACCCAAAGTCAATTTTATTGAGATTATTGCATTTCTTATAAGATTTAATCCTCGTGTATTATTTGCTCGATTGGTCTTATCTTTCATATACTAGAGGCTCCTGGGGCGGCGCCACAAAGGAGTCTTATGAGTCACAAACATACCATTTGGCATGATCTGTTACCTGTCCATATGCTTTTACAAAGAACAACACACTATTTTATATGTTAATTTGCTGAAAGACTCCATGTATGAAATACAACAAAGCATTCTTCCTTGCTGAATTTTTTTTTGAACTTTTCTTTCATATCTAACTTATTTTCTAAAAGATAGATGTTTGTTACTTTGTTTCATATTAAAATAATTACAACAAAATGTCACGATACATTTTTTACTTCATTGATCGTTATAAAACATTATCAATAATACGAAAATGCATTTTATTATAACCATTTTGTTATGACATGCATCATAGAACAGCACGGAGAAACTCTATAATGCTTTTGTTAATTCACGTTTGGACGTAGGGGCGGATCACTGCGATAAGATATATATAGGTCCATGACCCCACACAAATAAAAAAAATAGTATATAATCTGAATTTCTTTTCATAAATCTATTAATTTGCTGAAAAATTGTACATCCATAAATATATAAAAATATGATACAGTATATTGATGCAATGCTACTATAAAATAGTGAAGGGGTGAGTTCTACTACTACTGGGGCCGGCGTGTATATATTTTCCGAAACTGAATAAAGTAGTAGTGTGTCCATTACAGCACATCTAATTAAAGCATTGCAAACTCAGTTTCAAATGGAGATTCAGCATCCAGGCAGCTACATCAGCGAAGTCACGGCGGTGAACGGAGTGGTTTCAAATGAAGACGGCAAGCCAAACGTGCCGGAAAATGACATCATGAGACTGTTTGAAGAATATTACCCACCAGGTTTTCTCAGGAAGGTATATATATACTTGAAGCCCTAATTATATATTGTTCTTTTGCATGCTGCAATAATTAATATGAATATAATCCTCATGACGTGTGTGTGTTCAGGTGACTGCGGAGATAATAGCGACGTTTCTGTTGGTGTTCGTAACGTGTGGATCGGCAGGGCTGAGCGCAAGTGATGAAAAGAGAGTGTCGAAACTAGGAGCGTCTGTGGCGGGTGGGCTAATAGTGACGGTCATGATATATGCAGTAGGACACATCTCCGGTGCCCACATGAACCCGGCGGTTACCCTTGCTTTTGCCGCCGTTAGACACTTCCCTTGGCCTCAGGTAGCTACTCATCCACTCCCTCCTCTTTCTCCCTCAACCCAATTTTAAAGCAGGTTTGTTGTTAAAAAATATGGTTTTGTTGGTAAAAATGATATATTTTTCAGACTCTGAGAATAAATTTTTAAATAAAAAATATAGTTTTATAGTTCGGTAAAGATTTTCTGGATATAATCATATATACTCACAATCAGATCCGCTGTATTAAAGATATAAGTTTTTTTACTGAAAAAACAAAAAAAAGAAAAATATAAGTTTTGTTTTAACAAAATTAATATATATATATATATATATTTTTTTTGAGCGGAACAAAATTAATATTGTAACTGCTATTAATTGGTGGTATTATTGGATGGGATGTCCCTGTTCTCCAACAAATGAACAATCTCTTTTAAGATGGCGTGAATAACAGGTAATAATATAACTCAACAATAACAGAGTAATAAATAATATCATTGTTGATTACAATACACACTATAAGTATTATTATACAGGCATTTGAAAGCTGTGGTTAAAGAACCAACCCCACAAGATAACAAAATATTTTAAGATATAAATTAAATTACAAATGTGTTTGAAATTGTTGGAGTACAACTAACACAAAATAGAAAATTCATTACAATGCTTATCAAAACAAAAATTTATTATCGGGGTATTGGTAATATATACTGGTGTCATAACGATAATGTAAAAGTATTTTATGTCACTCGTTCTGTCTGGATAATCATATAAAATAGCATTAATTACCATTTACAATTATATGCGACACCATGCATTGGCTTTCCATCTTTTTTTGAAGAATAGTGTCTACAAAGTCTACTTTTTAATACATATACTAGTGGTGTTACTGTGCGTTGCACAGTATGCCCTGGTTTTACAGATAATAGAATGATACAATGGAAACACATAACCAGGCGTATTGTATTTCGCTTAGGCATTAAGAAGCATTTGTAGGTTTGGTGTGGTGCCTTTAACTTATTCATTGAATCAGAAGAAAGGCAAAATTATTCATGTCTAAACGGAAGTTAATACCCCATTGAAATGACATCTTCAACTTCAGTGCAGAATACCATGCAATCTTGTCCAAGCCCAATTGTGTATTTCCCTTTACTAACTCTATCATGTGCCTCCAAAACTTCCTGCAGTCGGATTCAAGAACAACAGCAGAATCAAACCATGCCTCTTCTACACTCCCTGTTACCAAAAAGAAAACATAAAGTGTCATGAATGCAATCAACGAAGATATTCGGATCATTGCAAATGAACTGAAATCGAGATAAGCATTTTTTTTAAGTTTCATTGTTCCTGTTTGAAATCGATAAATGAACGAATTTTAAAAACCAACTTCAATAAATGAAAATAGGAGTATGTCCATAACTCCAGATTTAGTAAGACACGAAATAATGGCACCACGAAACCGTTCACTAAAATTTGATTCATGGGCTGAAAACAAACCAAAACAGAGGAAAAAATATATGCTGAGAAACAAAATGGACTCCAAATTATCATACTCCTATATCTAAAACAGAATCGTGTAAGAAACAATGTAAACATAGAACTTTCGTAATGAATCACAAATCATTATGAAACTTAAGACTCTCTCACAGTGATCCATGAACACGATCTCCCCTCTTTGCAACAGCTTTAACATGCTTTGAGCAATGAGCAGAAGTACATTCACAGCAAGATTCAGCACGCTATAATGCCGATATATATTACAGCAAGAATTTTTAGTACATAGTCTTATACTGAACCCTTCTACCTAATTGATACAACAACTTCACAATCCGATGCCTCGGGTACTGACCCTTTAAGTCCAAATGATTACTTTATATAACGACCCAAATTTCATAATTAATTTCTTTCTAAAAACATTATATATGTAAGCTTTAAATTAATTAAACTGTTTTTGATTTATGAACTTGCCTGTAAGGATCGATAAAGTCGGCTCCCGGGGATATTTACCGGCAAGGACATTAGGCCAGCAATAAATTCTTGAAATTGTTTTTTTAGAAACTCCATTTGCTCACCTTTATCCATACTAATGAATGCCTTCACTAACACTTGAAAGGCAATCTACAGAAACACATGAACAAGAAAAAAAATTATGTTATAATATATATACTTGTCATACCTTAATGCTAAAAAACAGAGGCATCACTTACATTTCGGCTTGATCTTGAATGTAAACAATATGATCTTCTCTCCAAGTTTGCATGGATTGTTGGACATATTTTTGCATATCAAGAGTAATTTGTTCCTTAAGATGTGGAGACTTGAGAAAAGCACCAATTAAACCATGAATTCTCCTCTCGCAAGCTACCATTAATGAGCAAAATACATGATTTCCCCATTAGTTCGCGGTGATCTTGGGTAAGATGGCACAAAAGTCTTTTCATCACTCTGCAAAATACTTCTACTCACTTGTTGTTCTTCATTACATTTGTCTTTGCAAATACTGAAATCCGATTTCTCAAAATTCAACGCGTATGAACCTGCAATAAATTCTTCAAATCATTTACAAAGAAAGCACCAATCATGAAACAAAGTATAAAGGAATAAATTACAGTGTAAACATAGATACATAAAAAAGACTATCGCTTTTACCAACAAGTGCATAATGTTTTTCAATAGTATTTTTTCTTGTAGAATTCAAGACAAAAATAACTTAAAAATCTGCTAGTAAAAAAAAGAAGAAAAGTGTGAGAAGAAAATCAGCCAACAACCAAAGAAGATATAACCGAAAAAATTACAATACAACAGCACACAATCAATGATGAAGCCAAGAATCAATTGGAACCCAAAAGAGCCAATAACCCAAAGAAACGAAAAATGAAGACAACAATCAGATGGAACGAAAGCCAAAAAGCCAAGAACAGGCATTACGTGAGTACAATATTCTTCTAAAATGAACAAGACCGACAAATCGAAGAAAAGCAACAACGATTAAGCAGACGAGAATGAGAAGAAATCACAATACAACAGCACATTCTTATGCATATTCCTACCGGGGGCACGACGGTACCGTCGGAATTTTCAATGGTACCGTCAATGATAATTTTAAAAAAACATTGCAAAATTTTGAAATTCTAGTATTATTGAATGAATTTATATTATATGGAAATTGTTAAAAGGAGATTAATTAGTGTACCCGATGACCAATTTGGGTGTTGATATCGGGATTAACGATTTAGGTAAAGGAATGATTTTGAGCCTATTCTTTGCAAATCTCTCAACACTCGTTAGCTCTCAATAAATCCTCTTCTGTGCTTCTTCTTATCGGAATCGTTCCTTCAGGACACCTCCCATTCTTACGCCGCAACTGATGTGGTGTAATCATCACCTCAGAATTACTACCCCTGTTCTTGGCCAACTTTTTATCAACAAACAAATCCCCTTCTTTTCTTGGATGATAATTTGGCCTCATCTGTAAAATTCACACACAAAATTCACCTATTTAAAAAAGGGTCTGAACTCTGAATATGATTCAGTGGTGTGGTGTGGTGTCCAATAAAATTTATTAATTAAATATAAAAAAATAATAACAATCACTTGAATTCAATGGTTTTTGAGCAGAGGATGATCAAATGCCGGTTGTTTGGAGATATGAACACAATCAATTGTATCACCTATAGTAGAGAAGAAGGCATCGCTTAGGTCATCACTATAAATCACATCGCCCGCCGCAAGAATCAAAGCTTTTCGAAAGACTTCAATTTCCGATGCGGTCCAACCATGTCTACATGTAACAAGAAAGCGAAACTTTAACAAAATTCGCATTTATGTTTGACAAAGAAAGCATAAAGGATTCGAAACTTGAAACCGTATGTCCGAAAAGTTAAGAATCCGTAAATTATGACAACATTTGGACAATATTCTCCGAAGCGGTGATTTTGTAATGAAATCACCCGTTTCGATTCTTGGAATCTTCTACATGTTGAGGGGGCCATGAACAGTTCCGGTCGAGTTCACGTACATAAACCGATGAACTTGGATGAAGAACCGCATCGTTTAAAAGGACATTCTTTTCACGGTTGTCAAGGATTTCTTCCCATGGTCTGTTGAAAATTTACTCTACGCAATGATGATAATTACAAAGTTTGACTTGCTTCTCTAATCTTGTTTACTAAACAATCAACAAGGTTAATCGCCACGAGAACGAGATTATATGACGGTAAAATTGATGAAAAATTCCCTACATGGTCGGTGTTTCCTATCTTTGGAAATGGAAAGGACCCGAGAAAACACCGGCTATTTAGTCCTAATGTATGTACTATGTAGCCTTGCCTTTTATACAAATATACAATACCCTACATTTGAGGTCATTTACATGTCCTAAACTCACGACCCTTTAGTCACAAAACGACCACTTTTATACATAATAGGAAACAAGCCATTTAGTCAAGTGTACGTAGACCATGTCGACGGACTTTCAACCGAGATGATACAAGAAACGAAATACGTCTAACCGATCCGAAATATAGACATACCGATTATGAAGACGGTTTTTGCCACACAAAGCAAAATTCACAATCCAAAGTCATTCGACCTAAACAAAACAGTCATTAACATTACTTCTGAGAAATTCAAATGGCCAACTGATTGGTGAACTGATTGCTGAGCATACCAGGCGAGATACTCTAACCGGTATGTACACACCTTCGCAGAATTTACCATTCCGGACCCAAGGTAACCATCAATGTCCGAGTTCTAGATTCATGCTAGAAGAATAAAATAAAAAAACGAGAATAAATGTGATTAACGAGGTTGAATATGTAAACATATTCACTCCAGGAAATTGCATTATGAGATAAAAACAACTTACAAGGCCTTGCCGAGTTTCTCCAGTGCCCGAGAGACGGGAAACTCGAGAAGCTTCTTCGTTTCCCGTAGTATTCTTCTAGTGGCTTGATCTGGAGATAAACAAATCACAATGTAACTTGTCGAGAAGATCACCCCAATAGTTAAAGGGTTATGTGAAACTTATGTACATACAATTTCTAACCAACCAAAATTCATGTCTCCATAAAGTAATCAACTTGCCAAAACAAAAGCCTTGTCTGAAATTCAACATAGCTTAACAAGACACACAGACAAACATGGACATTGGGATCTATTCATGTTCAATATTGGTAAAAAGCATAAATGAATGATCAATGCATGCATGAACTGTCGGTATAAAAATTAGTATTGAGAAGAGAAATACCAACTAAAGCACTGGTTTCATATGCATGCTTGAATATTGCAAATACTAATTAGTAGCTCTTTTAATCTTCAGTTGTCTAATTTTTTTTTATAACCTTTTAAGTATTCTTAATTAATTTCCAGCCTGTCCTTAGAGAGACATGATAGCTTACCTGTTCGTGATGTAGACGGAGTTTCTCCTTCCAGGCATTGTCTGTGTTAAAAGAAGAGTTCAAATGGCAATCCTGTGACTGGAGAGTAAGATTGAACCGAGATTTGCCCATTCAGAAAAACTCTCTTGAAGGGGACAGGATTCCCATGCCTATATCATTCTTTGCCAAGAACTCTGTGCTCTTCAGATTAACGACTACATCTATGTCAGAAACCAGAGCCCTCGAATCCAAAAAATGAAAACAGAGCAAAAAGAAGCTAAAGAAAAAGGAAATGTTGCTTACTCGTCTTCAAACAAGAGGCGTTTCTGGACGGCGTCCATGGTGGAATCCTCAACAACAGCACCCATTGCAGCGGAGGCGGCGGTCGATCTTCAGAGAATAGAGAACAGAGAATAGAGAAGGAGAGAAAGCGGATGCAACCCTTTCAGTGGATTGCAAATGATAAATTAAGAACAAGAGAAAGTGGGTTGTATGAAGAGAAGCACACTAAATGGATGCAGATAGCGGTGATTACCTTTCATTGGAGAAGAATGCCGGTGGTGGAAAGTTGGTGGAATCCATTAAACACCATATACGACGTCGTTTGACAAAGAAAAGGGAAAAAAAAAAGGGTATACGACAAATTTCGTCGTCCAAGTATTGAGAAATAATAAGTACTTCTAATGTTATGATAAGTAGATATCATATGACAATGGACCCTCATATCCTATGGACCCCTTTTGGATAATACTTTCGCCAAAGTTGCAACTTGGCCAGCTCAGTAGCTCCAAGGGTTATTTTATGGCTAATCATTATTGCTCCGGAATTTTGGTATTGCCGGAGCAAATTTATTATTATTTTTGATAATATTAAAGCAATTATGTGTTAAAGATTGAAAAGGTTATGGCTGAGGTTGGTTCGGGTTGGGTTCGTTTGTGTTGATTTTTTCATAGTATTAATTAGTCGGGTTGGTTTAAAAAAATACTAACCCAAATCAAACCAAACCAAATTATTAGAAAACCCAATGGTTTGGTTCGGGTTGGTTTCGAGTTGGTTTCGGGTTTTAAGCCATAAGCAATGTATTTATAATCAAACTTTCCATGTTATAAAGTTCATACATGTATTCCATCGAAATTCAAATTTTAAACCGTATGTCCATAAATAACAATATTTAAAGACCATATTTTTGTGTGGAAATCATATTACGAATCCAATAATCTTATAATAATAGTTAAACATTAAGAAAATAATACATGAAATTTAAAATGTTAGGAAATGATTTATGAATCATTTGAAAAATTATTATATAATCCATTAGTCAATTTAGTCTGATTCTGCAATCAATGAGTTGATTGATTTTGACTGTCTAACAGATATTTCTTTATTTTTCAATTATCTCACCACAAGAATAAATATTGATCGAAAATGAATAACATTTAGGGTTAAAGGTTGTGAAGGACACGTTTTAATCTAAAATGGTTGAGAAAGACAGTTATTACATGTGTTACTACATGTTTGTCCTTCTCAATTTTAGATTAAAACTGTCATTTCACAACCTTTAACCTTAACAATTTTCCTATTCATTGGCTATCAATAGAATTACCTATTGTAATGTCTTTCGGGTTGGGTTGGGTCGAACCGAAGAAAAAAATAAAAACTCCAAACCAACCCAATATCATTCGGGTTGGGTAAAAAACCAACCCAAATTTTTTGGTTTCAACTGGGTTGGGTTATTTCGGGTTGGTTCGGTTTGTGTTTGGGTTTATTGGATTTTTTACTCGGCCCTAGAAAAGGTTGTCTGATAACCGTAAAATTATAATAATGGGATTAAATGTAGTTATTTGGGATTAAATCCTTTATCGATAAAAATTGATGTTTTAGGCGCTGGCCGCGACCCCAATTTTTTTTTTTCGGATAAAATATGTAGTTTTAAACTCCGGTGACCCCACTAGAATTTATTCCTGGATCCGCCACTGCTCCAAATTAATCATTTTTTAAACCACTAACAAAGAAAAATAAATTTTAATCCATTTTACAAATTTTATTTGAAATTTTTTAATCCAAATGAATCCAATAATTGTCAAATGCCAAAATTGACCGTAATGAGAATTACGGATATTACATTAGTCTATATATTATGTCCTTTGTGTACCTTTTCTTGACTCAAACCCTTTTTATAACCCACGCCAGATTGGGCGTGTTGTAGTCAACTTTGTTTATTATTTTAAGGAATTTGAATTACTTACCATCTTATTTTTTTTTTATGTTAGCAATCAATCTGGATCACATGGTATAAAACAAGAAAGTAAAATATTGTTCCAAAATGATTTCAAATGGACCTACTCCTCAAACGGAGTTGACATACAAAAATCACCATGGTTGAATGTTTGGGATATTCAACAAGAGTGACGATACAATCATAAATATAGTGCCATAACGAGAAACACAACGCACTCGTGCACGCTGATTACAGTGGGCCTACACCACGTACAATCAATCTAGTATACACTACATTATAATAAAAGGTTGAAAATGTGTGTCACAGCGTTGAGCAATACTACCTCCGTCCCAAAATTTAAGCCTTTTAGCTTTTTAGTTTTGTCCCAAAATGTAAGTCCATTTACAAAACCAATAAAGTATTTATTACATATTTCTTCTTCTACTCTTCATTTATTATATACTGAACTACTTTTTACTACATTACATTAATACTAATGAAAGGTCATTTTAGTTGTTTTAATCAAAATTAATGACAAATAACAAATTTAATTAACTTTTCTTAATATATGTGAAAAAGCCTAAAATGACTTACATTTTCGAAGGAGGGAGGTAGTATTTTATAAGCACAATGTTTAACAATGTGCAGGTACCGATATATGCAGCAGCACAACTAACGGGCGCCACATCAGCAGCCTTCACACTCCGCACATTGCTCCATCCCATAAAGCACATAGGCACCACATCACCAAGTGGGACCGATATTCAAGCCCTTGTAATGGAAATAGTAGTGACATTCTCCATGATGTTTGTCACTTCAGCTGTAGCCACTGATACCAAAGCTGTGAGATTAATTAATCCACTTAATTAATTCCTTCCTTCCTGCAGCTGCATTATTTTAATTAGGGAAACATAATCAAAATGCAAGAATATTTACTATTTTTTCTTCCCTTTTCTGCTGTCAAATAATAATACTACTTTTGTGTAAATTTCCTTGCCATGCACACAGATAGGGGAACTTGCAGGCATTGCAGTAGGTTCTGCCGTTTGCATTACTTCCATCTTGGCTGGGTAAGTTTATCAAGAGATCGATGTTTTTTGTGTAGCTAGTAACTGTTGGGAAAAATATATAACACACAAAACTCCGAGCCACGCGGATTGCGTTGTTTTTTAAGAGATGTTTCGTACCTTACGATTAGTCACCGTAGGGAACTTAATTCTAAAAATCTCTCTCAAAATACAATAAGGTGTTTGATTCAATCAAACCAGAGAACGCTTGGAATGAAACATATGATGCTTTAATTCACGAATGAATGATCTCCATGCTTGCTTGCATTAAATGCCTTTTATAGGGAGATGAATTCCTCATGCGAACGATTGTGTCTCTTCACGAAAACAAGCAATCATTTCACTTCGGCCATAAGCTAACTCTTTAGTTTTGTCGAGGTACATTACATCGCATTGCAGAGGTATATATATACGTCACTTCGCATTGGAGGGTATGTCACTTCAGCTGGAGCCGTTTCCGAGCCCCCACTAATTAATGGGTGTTGTGCCCCTTGACCCCCCATACGGAGGGGCGTTGCCCCCTCGACCCTAATGAAGGGACATTGCCCCCTCGATCCACATTCAGCAGGTTGAAACGACAACATTTATATATATGTATATATCATCTCAAATACAAACGATCACTAAATATATAATTTACAAAAAAATATCCTTCATTAACTACGATTGGAGATACAACACATGTGGAGCAATATGCTCCACGTACACTTAATTTCATGCCGAGTTGAAACTGTTTGATGCAGATATATCTCTTTTTTGGCATGCCATGTGTCTGAATAATGGCTAACAAAGATATTTAGGATTGATATTCCAGACCAGTGTCGGGTGGATCCATGAACCCAGCACGAAGCATTGGACCAGCAATTGCAAGTGACAATTATAGAGGGATTTGGGTGTATGTGGTTGGACCGGTATGTGGTACACTGCTTGGAGCATGGACATACCATTTTATACGACAAACAGATAAGCCTGTTCATCTTATCTCTGAATCCTTTTCTTTCAAATTCCGTCAATTGAGAAGCACAAGCAACAATGATCAATCTGCAGGAGGAAAAGATCCACCAAGCCCTCTGTGACAAAGATTTTTTGCATGTTTACATATATATATATGGCAGTCTAAGTCATGTATATAGTGTGGTGAGTCCTACAAGATTTTTCAAATTTAAATTTGAATGTAGTACAAATCTTTATTCCATTCAAATGTTTCACATGTAGTGAGCTAACAGTGAATTTTTTATTTTCCCCAAACTTTTATTTCCAATGTCATTCTACTGTTTTCGTACCGAAATAGCATAAGGGCCTTGTAGAAAAAATTGTCCCACTCCCCGGTTTCTTCAGGAACGGCCCTACAGAGGGTGTAGCGATTTCTAAATTGCATTGTTTTATCTGAATTGTTTGACTTTATTTAGAAGATATTTGATACGTGTCACTCTAACTGTTTTAATAATACATTGTTTATTAATACATACGACCAAGAATATCTAAGAATAACTTTATAGTTAAAAAGAAACAAATTGAAAAATAGAAATATGCTGCTAAAAAATAGAAATATATAAAGCTGATAGTGGAATATTTTATTGGATTTTATTTTAGGTCACTTCCACTACAACGAACAGTGGATTTAGGGTCTGATTCCTATTTTTCCTATTTGTTGTCCTTTATTCTCGTTCTCTTTTTAAGAATTAAATCATTTATTGACAAACTCATCAATCATAATTGACCATATAATTTTTCTATCACGAATTAATTCTAGGGACGTTATTGTATGCAATATTAGAATTTATTTAGCGAATAATAACATATACAATAACATAAATGTCATTTATTATGTGTATAAACATAAAAGCATAGTCGGAAATGAATTGACACGGTCGGATCCACTCCAACCCGATTGGATTTAAGGCTCTTACAAGTGCCACTTAATTAAGTAATCCAATTTAATTTTTGTCATTTACATACTAGATTAAGAACAATATTATCTTATCTTATATCTGTCTTTAAGGTGAAATTTTTTTATATTCACTCCATAAATATTTAAGATAATTAGGGATAATGACGAGCTTTTGAAATTTTTTTTTTGAACAACAGGACTATCCAATATTTTTTTATAAGGACAAGGACAACACTTATCATTTTTATAGCCTGGAGGACCAAAAAAAAAAAAAAAAAAATAAAAAAAAAAACACACGCGTGAATGCTCCAGTTTTTTTGTTTTTATTTCTTTTTCCTTCCCGATTTTCAAACACTCATATCTTTTGATTTAAATATCCAAACGTTATAAAAATTTCAATACGTTTTTTATTTTTTGATGATATTCTTCGTTTTGAGACTTTGTTCTATGTAATTACATCGTTTTTCGTGAGATTTACTGTCGAAATTCACTCAGTGAATCTTCCCGGTGAATCCTGAAAATCAGTGAATTTCGAACAACAGTAAATTTCGACAACGGATTTTAAGGGAAATGAGGAAGAAGGACACAAATATTTTATCAATTAAGTAGAATGACATATTTTTGAAACTTTTGCACAAAACTATTTTTTTTATTTTTTTTTTAATTTCTGGCTCCTGCTTTTTTAAAAAAAGAACTACACAATTTCTCTCTCATCCATTTTTTTAACACTCATATCTCGCAATCTATAACTCCAAATTTGAAAATTCTTTCACTAATTTTTTTACTTTTTCATTCTCTTTATTTTGAGTTCAACATATTCTGACGTGATTTCAGAAAATTTGCTGTCGAAATTTACTATTGTTTGAAATTCACTGTCGATATTCACTGATTTTCGGGATTCACTAGGAGATTCACTGAGTGAATTTCGACAGTGAATCTCACAAAAAACGATGTAATTATATCGAACCAAGTCTCAAAACGAAAAACATCAAAAAAAAAAAAATTCAATAAAATTTTTATCGCGTTTGGATCTCTAAATCAAAAGATTCGAGAGTTTCAAAATGTGGAATGAAGAGAAAAAAAAAAAAAAAAAAAAAAAAAAAAAGGTCTCAGGACCTGTCACGCATTTGTGTTTTATTTTTTTATTTTTATTTTTGAATTGTCCTTTTGGCTATAAAAATTATAGAATTTGTCATTCTTCCTAATAAAAATATGTTGATGTCATGTTATTAAAAAATTTCAAAAGATATCTTTATCCCTAATTATCCTTTTTTTTATACAATCTTTTCACACAAAACATGTTTTACACATTCCAAAGGCGAGATTGGGTTTTGTTTTGACATTTAACACACATATCATTCTGACCCTAAATGAATCAAGAATTGTATATTATTCAGACCATGTTACAAGCCTGGAACATTATGTTTTCGAGACCAATTTTTTGTCTGAATAAAGAGACATTATTATGTACCATTGAGAAACAATACGGACCGTTTTACAGGTCGAAAAATAATGTTTTCCGCTGCTATTTCTAGTCAGAATATGACCACGACGTTCTGAAAATTTCGAAAACGTATCGGACCATTCTAGAGGCCGGATATGTAATGTTTTCCTCACCACGTTCGGGTTAGAATAAGCTAAATTATTCTGACCACGTTTGAGTAGGTATAACCTTATCATCAAGTAAGAATATAAAAACGCGCTATAAAAAATTCAAAAACGTATCAGACCATTTTAGAGGCCGAACATGTAATGTTTTTCCGACCACGTTCGGGTCAGAATAAACTAAATTGTTCTTACCATATTTGGGTAGGTATAATGTCCTATATTCTGACCAAACTCCGGTCAGAATGTAGGCGCGTAAATCAAAAAAATAAGGGCAAAATTGGAAAACAAAATACTTTGTAATAAGACAAAATTTTGCGTGAAAAGATATTTCATTTTTTTTTAACGGAAACGAAATATTCATACTCACTTTTCCGCCTTAAGTGGGACTTGAACCCGGATCAGGACCGGGTTATGACCTACAGGGCCGGCCCTGATTTTTTTTGGGCTTAAGGCCAAATCCCCGAATTGGGCCTTTTAATTGAAGTTGTTTTTTTTTTTTTAATTTTTAAAAACAAACTTATCGCGTTTTTAACATATGTAAATACAAAATTCAATTTATTGATAACCTCAAAACATGCATACAAAGTAGTCTTTTCTAGCATATTTAGAAACAAACATCAAATTCATACGTGTACACAAAACATATTTACATATTACTATTTCAAGATCGTATAAAAAAAATTAATAAAATTTGTTTGTATGTCTAATTTTTTTTTAGGCCAAGTAAATTTTTTTATTGGGACATTTATCGATTGGAGTAAAAAAACATTTGGTCTTTATCAAAAAAAAAACTAACATTAACATATTATATTAGGTTGGATCGGATTGAATCTACACGGATTTTTTTTTTCTTTTAACGAAACATATACCGTTGGGCCATCCCGGAACCGTTGCGCTTAAGACGGTCGTCTCTCCGGCCTCACATGAGGCCGACCCTGATGACCTATTGTTAACCACTAGGTCGATACCTTATTGGTCATAGTCCAACTGTCAAAAATTAGTAAACAATTGTTTTGAAATATATAAGCCCACCTAATTCCTTCATTCAAATAAGGATAGGGGTTGTATCGGCACCCTGTAGAAACGAAAAAATTATGTGGTATGTCAAAGATATCACATAATATATTTGTCCTAAATAAAATTTATTTTATATTATTTCCTATTTAATTTGTTAGGGAATAATGTAAAAATAAATGATTGATTAAAATCTCTTAAAAAAAACTTAGAGATTTAATTATTTATAATTAAATGGGGGTGTAGAAATACAAAATACATATGTGACATATTATATTTGTCACATACTACATATGTCATTAAATATAATTATTTTTATATTATTTCCTACATTAAATATTGGGAGATAATATAAAAGTCAATAAATCCTAAAAATCTCCTAAAATTCAATTAGTTTGGAGATTTTATTGATTTATAAATGCAAAGATTGTCTACAAATTGCTACAGCCAATCAAGAGAGCCTTGACGCATTAAATGCGGATATTGTAAGAATCAATCAGAGTGTGGACACATTAAATGAGTGTGGACGCGTTAAATGCAAAGGCATCACCTAGCACTATAAATAGGAGAGTCTTGGTTATTTGCAAAACACACTGAAGAGTTGGTGGAGATCACAGAGCAAGAAGCTTCAAGGATTCATCAACAACACCGAAGCCTCGAAGATCTTCCAAGAAATCCTTCAAGCCCCGAAGATCTCCCAAGAATCCTCAAAGTTCTTCAAGAAAGCCAAGAAGTTCGACAAGGCATCTTCAACACTTGGAGATAAACACAAATGCAAAGCTCTTCAACAAGGCGCCTTCAACACTTGAAGATCAACACAAAGGGAAGCTCTTCAACAAGGCGTCTTACACATGGCGTCTTACACATTTGAAGATCAACGCAAAGACGGAGTTCTTCGACGAGGCATCTTCAACCCTTGAAGATCAACCCAAAGTCAAGAAAGGCGAGAAGATCGAAAATCGTCAGCAATGCCAGAAGAAGTCGTCTTCAAAGTTCTTCAAGAAGATGAAGAACATCAAAGCTTCAAAGCACCATGAAAGATCGTCTCCAACATCGAAGATCTTCTGCAAAGTCGAAGTCATTCAACTAGGAGATTGAAGGTAATACAAAGTATGTCTTCAAGTCTTCGTCAAAGTCAAAGTTCTTTCGCAATATCCGGGAGTTCACCAACACAACAACAATTGGTGAAGAAGATGGGGAGAAAGCATAAAGCCCTCTTTTCAACCACCGTGGAGAAGATTGAAGGAGTAACAAATAAGCCTCCAAGTCATCTCCAATAACTGAAGATCGTCCGCCAAATTCGGAGTTCTTCAACAAATAGAAGATCTAAGAAGCAACAAAGAAGTCTTCAAGTTCTTCACCAACATTTGAGGGTCATCCGCCGCGTCCGGAGTTCTTCACCAACTCTCGAAGCTCGTCCTCCATATTCGGAGTTCTTCAACAACAATCGAAGGTCTTCCGCCATATTCGGAGTCCTTCAACAAATCAAAGATCACCAAGAAAGCAAGTGTTCTTAAACAACAAACAAAGGCCTTCTTCCTAACAAATTGAAAAGTACTGACAAGTCCGAGAACAAGTCCCCGTGACTCTCGGAGAAATCAAAGGAGACGATCAAGGAAGCACAAAAGCATCCAAGTCATCTCCGACAAATGAAGATCGTCCGCCATATCCGGAGTTCTTCCACAAATCTAGCATTCTCCCCAACAGATTGGAGGAGTACTGACAAGTCCGAGAACAAGTCCCCGCGACCCTCGGCAAAATCAAAGAGAATCAAAGGCGTCCCGTAGACATAGGGATTTTGTTAGAGATTGTACCCACTCAAATTTTGAAATAAATAAAAAAATTATATTTGTTCCAATTTTCTTGTCTTTCTTTTTTTAATTTAATTGCAAGACAACAAAATTTACGTTACACACCCCTCTTTTTACTTTCGGCATTCATTTTTTGATTTTGTTTTTTTTTTTTTACTTTTACACAACACAAATTTTCTTAATGCAACACATAAAAAATAAATATGACATAACTACATTTTAGTCTCTACATTTTTTCTTGATTTTTTTACTTCAATAATTATTGTAAACACGTATTTTTTCCCCATAAACCCTAATCCCAATTCCATCCACCCCCTCCCTTTGAAAAACAACCACCACCGTCCACCCTCTTCCTCCTCCCCCAGCCACCCTTGCTTTTCCTATCCCATTCCTTCAGCCACCCCTTCCCTCCTCCCCTAGCTGCAAAATCAGCTCCACATTCAAGCATTCATCTCCTTGCCCGCTAAAAAATTAGCTCCGCCTCCCTCAACCACGAAAACCACCCCTCTCAACCACAATTTCGCCTGAAAATGGTTCACTGCAAAATCAATCCTCTTTCGTTCAGCCCCTTCGAAATTCTTCAGGCAAAAAAAAAAAAAAAGAAAAAAAAGACCCGTCGCACGCCATATACCCAGGCAAAAATACGTTTTTTTTTTGCAGCGGGAAGGGAAGGACAACTACGTTTTTTTTGCAGCTAAGTGAGGGGCGGCGAGGGGAGGGGTGTGTGGGGGGCTGGCTTAGGGAAATGGTGGTAGATATGGGTGGTTGGGAGGGACGCCGGAAAAACGGGGGTCGCCGGAGAAATGGGGGTGGGAGTGTGAAAAACGCAAAAGAAGGAAGATGGGGGGATTCCGTCATTGGAGCAGGGGCAGGTTTAGGGTGGCGGGTTGATGGTGGTTATTTATATGACACGTTTTATTCGGGAGTTTATATGACACGTTTAGTATACACTTCTACTCATTAGTATAAGACGTGTCACCATAAAAAATTGACGTGTCATATACAACTCTACTCATTATGTCTAATAAGAAAAATATCATGAATTCCGAGTAAAAAGAAAAATATCATGGTTTGAACCCGTTCACCAAACTGTGATATCCCACATTGAAAGTGAGGGAAGCGCATCACCACCATATAAGTGTGAGACATAAAGGTCTTATCAATTGGGTTAGCCTACCAAGCGAGGACGGCGGGCTAAGTAGCTGACCGGACCATTTATAACTCATTTAGCGCACCATATTGAAAGTGGTATATTAGAGCAGACTGTCATACGAACTTACGTGCCACACCGTGTGAGGCGGTGGTGGCCACCTCTAGTACGGGTGTACACGGATACGGATAATCCGAAAACCGAACCGAACCGAACCGGGGTAATTAGGTTCGGTTAATAAGTGATACGGTTCGGTTTTCAAATGGAAAAACCGGATTTTTCGGTTCGGTTACGGTTAGTGCTATAAATTATCCGAAACCGAACGGAAAACAAAACCGAACCGAAAACAAACCGTTTATATCCGAACCGAAATCAATTAGAAAAACCAAACCGTTTATAACCATATAGTGAATCAAATTGTTGTAATTGTATACTTTGGATGAAATTTGGTTATTACGGTTTGGTTTTCGGTTAATCAACCGGTTATTTCGGTTCGGTTCGATTATCTCTAATTATTTACTTTTGATTTTATTTCGGTTTTTCGGTTAACAGACCGAACCGAATCGGTTCGGTTTGGTTCGGATTTTCAATTAACCCAAAATGTTGGTTCGGTTTCGGTTACGGCCATTAACCGATCCGAACCGAAATGAACCGTGTACACCCCTTCTAGAATCCTATGGTAGGGACGAACTGAACATCGCCACCATATAAGTGTGAGACATAAATGTCTTGTCAACTTGGGTTAGCCCTTTTAGACCATGCGACGACGGCGGTCTAAATAATTGACCGAATCATTTATGACTCATGTAGCGCAATCAGATCCGAATCGGGGCGTCACACAAACCAAATCCTTGATCCTTTTTTCATCACAAATGAGAAATAAACAATAAAGCATCAACCATTCATTTTAGATTGTTTTACAAGTAGATGACTTCTTCGGCACCAAGTCGTATTCCTTATTTCAGGATTAAAAAAAATTGAGGTTATTGGCTTTCGGGTCTAGTAAATCCATAGGAGTCCTTTAAAACAAGTCGGATAATTAAGATAGTTTTTTGTTTGTAAATCATAAGAATCGGGTCCGAGATACTCTAGAACGACTTATCAAGAACCTTTAACAATCCTGGTGATATATCAGCCCGAGAGTTAGGGCCCATTCTTCCCATCGTTATCTCTTTCGTAGTTTAGATAGGCTTTACAAGTAGATTACTCTTAAACCCTAAGGATTAATTCGAGTAAATCCCTTTAACAAGGGATAATTAAGATAGTATTTAAATCATAAGATCAGCGTCCTATAATCACGGGATTCTTCCTATCGTTATCCTATTTAATAGGCACATGTACGAATTATCCACATAGGGAAAGACCCAGACGTCATGCGCTGGGCTTCTCGGGTCGTCTCGACCTAGGTTGCATGACCTAATCCTTCCGACATGACCGAGCCCCCCTGCGGTGGTCTAGTCGGGAAGGGCTAGGGCGGACCTCCCACATGGGGTAAGGTTTGACTAACATGGGACCTGGTCCCCTGGCCCTAATACTTTTCCCTCTAGCTTTTGGGAAGCCGCTCCCGGAGTGACACGTGGCGAGGTCTACTCTGGCCATCATCATACACGTGTCACAAATCCAACGGTTGAGTGTAATAGGGAGTCCCTACAGTAGAATTACCTATATAAACCTAGCGCTCCTCCCTTATTTTTATATTGAAAGTGCAAGTCTTAGGTGTTAATCCCTACGTTGTTATTTAACTGTCGTAGTTGCCAAAAATAAAAATTTATTTTTATCTGTCGTAGTTATATTTTCAAAGCATTATTTATTAATTTTTCTACATCTATCATTTTTTATTGAAGGGTAAGAGATTGTGAACAATATCGTATTAATTATATTCAAGTGGTTA
This sequence comes from Gentiana straminea, assembly GCA_036785695.1. Taxonomy (NCBI): domain Eukaryota; kingdom Viridiplantae; phylum Streptophyta; class Magnoliopsida; order Gentianales; family Gentianaceae; genus Gentiana; species Gentiana straminea. The sequence goes on along the minus strand of JAVUPR010000497.1, from coordinate 14,983,947 downwards.
TTGTCATTTTGATGTTAAGTCAAAACATTAATTACTTTCCTGAATGTGTATGTTTATGGCAACCGGTACAGTTAAATAAGAATGAATATTTTATTATGTTAAAAGTATGAGTATTGATATGTCATATGTCTATTTCTTCACGTTCACCACGCTCGTGTTTCCTAGTGTCAAGTCCATTTGAAATTTTTTTAATGACACTTATAAAGTGATAAATATGAGTTCAGTTATAAATTTCATGATCAATTATATGGTTTTTTTTTATTTATAAAGACTAATTTTAAGACTTAATTAGACACTTAAGACATATTTAAAAGATCATTGATTTTAAAGACAAAATTAGCCTCATCTCCATTTTAATTTTTTGATATATTAGTCGGAGTACTCATGAGCTGGCGAGATTGGAAGGAAACCACTTGTGTTTGAACACCTGACCGACCTACTTCCCGCCGGAAATGGCTTCTATTGTCAAATCTCTCAATCCCACCAAGCATCTCAAAGAACAGTAAATCTCTTTTTCTTTCCCAGAATTGCCACTTTTTGTTTGTTTGTTTCTGAATGCATTTTCACGTTCAGATTGTGTTGTTTGTTAATTCCATAATCTGTCAAAATGTAATTTGTTTGTTAGTTAGTTAGAGGATGTTGCCATTGGACTCAATGGACTTTGAACAGGCTATGCTACATGTCAACAAGATGAGCTTCATTTCGGGATGATTTTGGGATGAGCTTCATTTAGCGATGAAATTGCAAATCAGTCCCATAATTTTAGGATGGTATCAATTTTGGTCTCATACGATTTTAATTTAACAATTAATTCCCGTAAATTTTAAAAAAGACTCAAGTTCATGACACTTCTGAACTCCGGCAAAATATCTTTAAAAATTTGGGATTTCCGGCCAACGTTAGCTCTAAGTGGCGGAATCCCTCAATTTGATTTAACATTTGATCATATTTAACCTAATCATAAGACACTAGTCATCAATAACCCAATCTACCCCTAAAAAAACAATCTGTTTGACGATACCGGGTTTCACTCCCTCCACGTGTCGTCTATCGGTTGGTCATCTGATGTATGACTTTTATATGACTAAATTTACGTGATTTTATTACATTTTATTGACAAATTCTATATAAAATATATAATATTATGATACAATTGATATGAAATATTAATTTTTATAGTTTAGTATAGTTAGTAGTAAAAGTTAGTATTTATAGTAAAAAGTTGTAGTTTTTGTACCGGTTTTAGTGACCGGAGTGTTGTGTATATTTTACACGGGTATTTTGTGTTTATTTCATTGCGTAATCCTAAGATGAACCGAAATCCCGAGTAGCAACACTTTTTGAAGTCAATACAAGTCGTTGGAAGGAAGTTATAAAGCGTCACTCAATTTAAATGTCAAATGGGTAGTCGTTTTATTTATAACGGAATCTTGAAAACGACATGTATTGGGAATGGCTCGTTAAAAAGACATTTTCTGGGAAAACGTTCTTCATGAAAGTTGAAGATCTTCATATGAGCTTTGTAATACACTTTGAATCACGAAGATTAGAGGTCTACAATTCAAATGGTGATCAAGTGGTCATTTGATTTCAATTAGAAAAGGATCCCGTAAAAGACGCGGGATACAAATGGCTTGTCGAGAATGCGTTTTCTGAAGAAATGGTCTTGATGAAAGTTGTGGAGAATTCAACAAGCTTTCCAATGGATCTTGAATCATATCGTTTGGAGTTCGGAATCAAAAGATATGAATTTTATAAGTTAAATATAATTTTAATTACAAATAAAATCTAAATAAAATCCCTGCACGTGTTGAGTGATAATTAGGTAACATGGGGTACTCATCACACCGGACCGATCCGGGATGTTTCAGACCGGTCCGGGAAGGGTCGGCTTGCCTATATATATGGCATCGTGCGTATGAAGAGAGGGGTACCAAATATATATAAACCATATCATATATATATTCTCCTCTTCTTCTTTTCTTTTTAATTTTTAGTAATAGTTGTAAATAAGGTCTTACGCCGTAATAATGTAGTTTTAGTATCGTTATAATGCTCGGGAAAATCTCGGGAGTCGGTTTTGCTGAAGACGTTGTAATGTCCGGAAAATACGATTTCTGAATCAACTGCCGTATTCGGGTAACTTTTCTTAAGTATTTATGTTTGTTTTTATATTTTTCGTTGTTATAATGTTTTTAGGCTAAATATAATACTGGCCAAAACTATGTAATCGGTTTTATTTCGATTCTTTCGTTAAAGAAATGTTGTTAAGTTAAAATTATTAAAATTGAGTTAATTGAATCTTTTTCTATTTTAATCGTATTCGTATTGACATATTTAATCGATCCGAGGAATTCATAATCTAATTATGAATTGACGCTCGTAGTTAGAATACGAAATAAAAGATAGAAAAACCGGAGGGTAAAATTGGTCGTGTGAATAACGTGATAACGGAATCCGATTTCCTACCCGGGGGTAGATTTGTTTTGGGAGAAATGAATTTTATTATAATTTGTACTCGAGATCGTAATAATGTTAAATCATCGCTTAATTGAAACTTAAACCGGAAAGTTAAATCGTCCGGCTTTGACAACCGGAGCCTTTAAAATAAAATTGACCGTTTGACGAACGGAATGACTCCTTTTTATCTAAAGGTAGATTTGTACTCGGGACCCGTTCGTAAAAACCGTAACAGCTTGTGGACCTTGACCGATGCAATGGACATATGACAATTTCATACGCTCGTGTGAGGAGGAATTGTTTACCTCAGAGTGCACCGTTTCATTTACTCAATTGGACCTAAAATAAAAGGAGAGATCGAACACATTTCATTTAATTGAAAGATCGTATAAACCAATTATATAAGTTTTGGCCGCTTATCTAAACTTATCTCGTTTAATATTTTGGTATCTATATATACTTATACTTATATATATATAAATTGCGGTTTATGCATCTATATATATTTATGTATTTATATATATCGTGTTAGTATAGTTTTTAATTTTCATATTTATTTTATGTTGACTAGAATAGTAGTGATCGGTGTTATAAAATTGCGGTTTAGATCGAGTTAATAATGCCTCTTTGGTGTTTAACCACACGTAAAAGAAATTACCAAGTTCCCCGAGGATTCGACACTCGACTCACCATACTAGCACCACGCTTGACCCGGTACACTGCCGGTTAGAATCGTTTAACCCGGGAAATGTCTGTCAGATTTTTGGCACCATTCTCAGGGATAGGTTAGGCGTTGTCAGCTTTCTGGCGCCGTTGCCGGGGAACGTCGCTAATTTCTTTTTTTTTGTGTCTATGGTTACTACTTGTATTAGCTCAAAATTCTCGAGAATAAATCAACACTTTTCTTATCCCATTTCTATTTTATTTTTCGTTGGTTGTTACCTTATAGGTAAATTACCAACTTTTACTTCTGTCAATTTCTAGTTATTTTCTATTTTCGTTAGTTGATGACCAAAAGTGGTAAGGCCCCGCTCACTCCTTATAAGCCCGACATAAACACTTACGAAAGGCGCTTAAGAGTAGAGAGTAAACGCGGTCATACTAGTCGTGGAAATCCCGACCAAGATTCATCTTCAAACGTAAATACGAGAATGGTCGAAATCGTGATGAAACACCCGAACAAGTGGCCGGAACATGCTCTAGTGGCATGGACAAAACCCCGTTAACCCTAATAATAATAATAATAATAATAGAAATAATCGAATCGGAACCGAATAATCGTAACAATCACCAAACCCGAGACCTATCTCGTGATCAAACCATAAGGAGAAACCGTACTAATAATCCCATACTTTTACCTAATGAAGGAGCGAATAATTTCGAAATTAAGTCTCATCTTTTTGGTTTAATTGACACAAGAGCCCAATTTCTAGGAGAGGATGATGAAGATCCACATCATCATCTCTATCTTTTTGAAGAACTGTGCAATACGGCCAAAAGTCAAGGTGCTCATAAGGAATTAACAAGGATGACTATGTTTCCTTTTTCTTTAAAAGGACGAGCCCGAGACTGGTTTATGTCTCTTCCACACCACTCACTAACCAAGCTTGGGAGGAGATTCAAACCGAATTTCGAAACAATATTTCACTCCCGGACGAAATTTGGAATTAAAAGTTGAGGTTGCTAACTTTAGACAAGGATCCGAAGAAACACTCGGGAATGCGTGGGAAAGGTTTAAAAACTCGTTAAGAGCTTGTCCCGATCATGGTTATTCCTTAGATATGCAAATTCAACTCTTCTCGTCGTAAATTGAGAAAAGATTCACGTGCGTATGTAGATCATGCACGTGGTGGTTCGTTAATGATGAGTGAAGCTCAAACAGCTTTACGATGCTATAGAAAAAATTTCCAAAAATAACGTAATGTGGGAAACCGGTTCTAGCACCGTAAAAGTAGCTTTTGCAGGAGAATGTACGTCTAATACGGAAGTTCTAGCACATTTAGAAAATTTGAGTAGGAAATTTGATGGTTTACAATAGAATAAGAACCAAAGTTCAGAAAATAGTACACCAACCGAATACTCGAATCAGATAATATGCCATTAGGGATTGAAGAACCAACAGATATTCAAGAGAGGAGGTGAGTTTTCTTCAAGAAAGATAGAATTTGAACAATGCATACTCAAACTCGTTTAATGCTATTAAAGAGATCATCCTACTTATCGATGGTCCGAAAACCCTAGTAAGCAAGGACAACCGCCATATCCAAATTCCATATAGAATAATAATCAAATCTATCAAGAAAACACATCTAATCGAATTTACAATCATTACCTAGATCCTATCCTCAACATACCACTCAAAGTATACCAAGAACTCGTAGTTCAACTCAACCTCGTGTAGGAGTTGAAAAATGGGAAAAACTAATGGAAAATATGATGGGTGTAGTATCTACTCAATCTAAGAATATGGAAACAATGATGACTTCTATTGGTACAAATTCTAAAGATCCGAGTACAATGAAAACATCTATGAGTGGACATGATACCGTAATGAGAACGATAGAAGCCTCATTAAGGAATATGGAAGATCATTTGAGTAGAGAAGGTGAACGTAACAACAGTAGACCACCAGGAGGATTACCAAGCAACACTGAAAGAAACCCAAGAGAGGTAAATGTTGTAGTTACGAGAAGTAGAAAACTCTGTGGAAGCAATGGGGTTGAAAACTTTGGGAATAATGAAGTAGAAGATGATTTAGATGGAAAGAATGATGAAACTAAAGATGAAATTGAATTCACTGATGAGGAAGAAGAAATTATAGAGAATTTCTTGAAAAGGAATAGAAGTTTGGAACCTGAAAATGAAGGTGAAAAATGGGTAAAAATCCCTAGGATTTTGAAAGACCCCATGGATAAAGATTTAAGGAATTTATTCAAGGAACATGTTAGAATAGATGAAACTGGTAATAAGGATGAGAAACAGGAAGAACCGAAAGAGTCCGAAGTAGAGATTGACTCGTGAACAATTTAAAAGAAAAAATTCAAGAACCTGAAACATGGCGATCAAGTAATACTCAAAGGTTTAAGGAAAAAGGAAAAGAGAAATTGATTAAGGAGCCAAAGGTTATAGTTTTAGAATCTTTACCTTACCCTCCTAAAGATCAAATCAAAAAGGCAAAAATTGATAAGAAGTATGCTCGTTTCCTTGACACTTTTCGTCATCTTCATGTTAATATCCCTGTTATTGAAGCTCTGATTAATATACCTGCCTATGGAAAGTTTCTGAAAGATATACTATCAAATAAGAAAAAAATTAGAGGACTATGAGAATATATGCCTAAATGAAGAATGTTCTCGCACCCCGCAAAGATAAGTTACCACCTAAACCGAAAGATCCCGGTAGTTTTACCATTCCGTGTGAAATTGGAGGATTTCTTTAAGAAGGTCTTATGTGATCTCGGGAGCTAGTATAAATCTCATGTCTTATGAGGATTATAGAAAGCTAGGCATAGGAAAGCTTACTAAGATCGAAATGACTCGCAAATGGCGATAGATCGATTAAGTACCCTAAAGGAATTATTAAGGACGTATTGGTTAAAGTAGACAAATTCTATTTTCCAAGAGACTTTGTAGTTATGGAAATGGAAGAAGGATATTCAAATACCACTTATTCTAGGTCGACCATTTCTAGCTACAGGAAGAACTTTAATCGATGTTCAGAAAGGAGAATTAATTTTGAGAGTCAATGAAGATGAAGTTGCTTTCAATATTTTCAAAGCTATGAATCATCCATATACATCACCGTAATCATGTTCTTTTATAGAAGATATTCATTCCGTCTATGATAATCGCTTACCAACTTTTGAAGACAGATTAGAAGAATGCTTAACTCGTCTATCTATCTAGAAGATGAGGAAGACATTGAAATGAAAGAGATAATCCTTTCTCTAGATAAAGGAAGCTTTACTTTTAAGCCACCATGGCATAAGTATTTGGAATTAGAACTAGAAGGACCAGCTCTAAATCGTCAATAAGATCCGCCGAAGAATCTGGAATTGAAACCGTTACCTTTAAATCTGAAATATGCTTTTCTTGAAACTGATAATCTATTACCGATTATTATTTCATCAACTTTAACTGAGCAACAAGAAGATCAATTAATAGGAATGTTAAGAAAGCATAAGAAAGCTTTTGGATGGACAGTTGCTGATATTCGAGGTATTAGCCCTGAGATTTGTGTTCATAAGATAATTCTAAAAGAAGATGCTAAACCTTGTATTCAACCGCAACGCCGCCTCAACCCGAATTTACAGTTAATCGTTAAGAAAGAGGTGATTAAGCTATTAGAAATGGGAATAATCTTTCCTATATCAGATAGTGAATGGGTAAGTCCAACTCAAGTTGTACCAAAGAAAGCGAGGTTTCACAGTGAAAGAGAATGATAAGAATGAATGGATTCCAACAAGGGAAATTACAGGATATCGAATGTGCATTGATTTTAGAAAACTAAATGATCATACTAAGAAAGATCATCATCCGCTTCCATTCATAGTTCAAATGTTGGAACGTCTAAGTGGTCATAAATATTACTGTTTCTTAGATGGTTATTCAGATATTTACGTATTTTCATTGCAAAGCAGAGATAGGGAAAAGACTACTTTCACATGTCCTTATGGAACTTTTGCTTATAAAAGAATGCCATTTGGTTTATGTAATGCTCCTGCTACGTTTCAAAGATGTATGATGTCTATATTTTCTGATATGGTTGAGAAATTCTAAGAAATTTTTATGGACGACTTTAGTGTTTACGGAGATTCTTTTGGTAAATGTTTGTCGCACTTAGAAAGAGTGCTACAACGCTGTGAGGATACCAATCTAGTACTAAACTGGGAAAAATGTCATTTAATGGTATCGAATGAATTGTTCTAGGTCATAGAATCTCTCGAAATAGAATTGAAGTTGATAAAGCTAAAGTCGAGGTGATTGAAAAATTACCACCACCAGCTAATCTAAGGACTCTAAGAGGATTTCTTGGACATGCAGGATTTTATAGAGATTTATTGCGTATTTTTCGAAGATAGCAAAACCTCTAAGTCATTTGCTTGAAAAAGAAGTATCTTTTAATTTTGATAGTAAATGTATGGAAGCATTTAAGACCCTGAAAGCGATGTTGATTACTTAACCAGTTTTGGTAGCACCAAACTGGGATTTACCTTTTGAGATTATGTGTGATGCTAGCGATTTAGCCGTAGGAGCGTTTTAGGTCAAAGGTATAATAGAATTCTCAAAGCTATTTACTATGCATCTCACACGCTAAATGCAAATTAACCGAACTATGCAACTACGTAAAAGGAACCGTTGGCTGTGATTTTTGCCTTAGATAAGTTTAGATCGTATATTGTTGGTTCTAAGGTAATAATCTACACGTACCATTCAAATTTCCGAGTATTTACCGAGTAAGAAAGATGCGAAACCACGTCTCCTTAGATGGATTCTCCTACTTCAAGAGTTTGATATTGAGATTAAAGATAAAAAAGGAAGTGAGAATGTAGTAGCGCATCATCTAAGTAGAATGGAGGTCGAGGAAGAGATAGGGAATGAAATTAAGGATTCGTTTCCTGATGAACAACTATTTAGAATAGATACTCCTTCAACCATGCAGTTATTAAAGAATAGAATTCCTTCTAAGGAAAATTCACCTTGGTTTGGAGATATCGTTAATTACTTAACTTGTGATTACATTCCGTCTCATTGGACGTGGCAACAGAAAAAGAAGTTCTTTTACGACTTAAAATTTTATTACTGGGAGGAACCAGATCTTTTCCGTAAATGTTCGGATGGGATAATCAGAAAATGTGTGCCTGATAATGAAATTTTAAGTGTGTTATCGTTTTGTCATGATCGTGAGGCAGGAGGTCATCATGGAGGATGGAAAACTGCTTTTAAAATTTTACAATGTGGTTTTTATTGGCCTACACTTTATAGAGATGCGTATACATATGTTAAATCTTGTAAGTCTTGTCAAAAATGGGGGAATATTTCTAAAAAACATGAAATGCCTATGCAACCTATTTTAGAATGTGAGTTATTTGATGTTTGGGGTATAGATTTCATGGGACCTTTCCCTATATCGTTTGGAAAAAGATTTATTCTTGTAATGGTAGATTATGTTTCGAAATGGGTAGAAGTCGAAGCTCTTCCCACTAATGATACCAAGGTTGTCATACGATTTCTTAAAAAGAACATATTCACTAGATATGGCATTCCGAGGGCGATCATTAAGTGATAGAGGTCACATTTTTGCAATCGACCATTTACTAAGTTAATTGAAAAATATGGTATAACGCATAAGTTAGGAACGCCCTATCATCCGCAAACCAAAGGGTCGCAGTAGAGGTGTCAAACAGAGAAATTAAAAGAATCATAGAAAAGACAAGTGGACTCAAACCGTAAAAATCAAGCGCTTAGACTAGATGATGCGTTATGGGCGTACGTAACGCCTTTTAAAACCCCAATTGGTTGTTCTCCCTACAAATTAGTCTTTGGTAAATCTTGTCATCTCCCAAGAGAGTTAGAACACCGAGCCTTTTGGGCTATTAGATTTCGAATTTCGATCCTAAGGTCGTCGGTGATCATAGGTTACTTCGCTAACGTAATTAGAAGAATTTCGCCTCGATTCTTATGAAAATGCTCGAATCTACAAGAACGCACAAAAGCTTTCCATGATAAAAGAATCTATAGTCGTGAGTTCCATGTAGGTGATCGAGTGTTATTGTACAATTCACGTTTAAAGTTGTTTCCAGGAAAGCTTAAATCAAGATGGACAGGACCATTTAAAGTAACACGAGTTTATAAATCTGGAGCTGTTGAACTAACTGATGGGAATACAACTTTTATAGCCAATGGTCACAGGGTGAAGCTATTTCTGGAAGGTGAAGAAATCTCTCTGATAAATGAAGTGATGTTGCTAATTGACCCTCCGAAAAATTAAAAAGCAGTGCTCCGAAAAACTGAAAAGTAGAGAAACTGGAATCGCCAAATTCCGTGTGTTGTCTATCTTTATCTTTTATCTTTTATATGTTTAAACTTTTTTCGTCTTTTACCGGATAGACGTAAAAGAACTGGATGTCTTTTTTAGATAGATTAGGAGTTTTTGTTTTGCTTTTGAAATTAGGCCTTGATAGAGATGTCGCTTTTATTATGTGCTTTAGTTTTTAAACGTAATAAGCAATTGTTGAGAGAGAAAAAATTGAAAGAAGTTTGTAATGGTACGTCGAGAAGCTCGATAAAAAGAAGGGCTAAGTTTCTAAGGAAGTGCGTAACTGTGGAAAGATTGAACACAAAGTGGGAAATGTGGGAAAAATATAACTCAATCTCGTAACGAGTGTTTGAATGTAATTAAAAAGGGAACGATTAGGTGGTTAACCGAAAATGCCGATGGAATTCCAAGACAAAATTCAAACGCTACGTTTCTAGGATTTAGTTTGCTTGAACGGTATGTTAGAAATCTGGAGTTTGTAGAAATTGAAGAATTAAACCCCGTAAGTCCAAGTCTTTTAGTTTTATAAATTTTTTGCATAACTTTAAAAATTTATAAAATTGGATCTTTATAAAATTAAAGAGTTTTATAAAAGTTTTATAAAAAGTTTTTTTTAATGGAATGTTATGGAATTTTTATAAACTTTTAAATAAGTTTTATAAAGATTTTATAAATTTTAAGAAATTGTTAAAAAATTCATAAATTATATTTTCTAGTTTTTATTAAGTTTTTATAAGTTTTTATGTAGTTTAAAAAAAAAAAAAAATAAATATTTTGCACATGGACCGATCCGGCCACTTATCAGGACCGGTCCGGGAACACTTTTAACCTACAAACGGGATTTTCTTTCTTCTTCCCCATTTCTTCTCTTTTACAAAAAAAAAAAAAAAAAACCACAGCCGCCCCACCCCTTGTCCCACCACCACCCATTTTTATCACATTTTCAACACTCCCACTACCCCACCATTCAAATTTTTTCTATTTTTCCTCCCTCTCTTTAATACAATTTGAAATTTTCAAAAAGGAGCAAAAACGAGCCCAAACTCAAACGGGTGACATCCGACTTCTCCGGTCAATTTCAAGTCGTTTTGTGCATTATAAGGTATAATTTAGTTGCTTTTCTTATCAATTTCGTAATTTTTCATACTTTTGTAGTTTGTTTTCAACTGTTTTGATTTTTACGTGTGTTGTGACTCTTTTATTTTTGTGTTGTTTTTGTTGTTGTGTTAATTCCAATATCGTAGAATGGCCTCTTCTAGTCGCAAAATCTCTAAGAAACGAAAGCCTAGTATTCCAATACCAGTCCCAGTTGTAGAACTTAAAGAATTAACACCTGAAGAACAATCTGTTAGTTTTGCTAGGACTGCATCACCACAAGCTATTAGTGCATATGATAAGATCTATAGTAAATGTGGTGTTGTGTTGGAAAGAGGTATGGATTTTGATGATTTAGGTGAGGAGGTTAGACGTATTTTCACGAGACGTCAATGGTTAGACCTTGCTGCTAAAAGAGAAGGGGAGGTTAACACTACCTTAGTAGCAGAGTTTTACTCGCCCGTCTACTTACGTGCCTACCGAGGGTAGTGTGTTGGAGTCAATATCTCTTAGATCGAGGTGTGTTCCTTTTAATCCCGCCGTTATCAATGCTATCTTAGAGTGGAAGTCTTTCCAAATGATGAAGATTATTGGAATGTATTAGGGTTGAGTGATGCTACGTTGTTTGAGCGAGCAGTTTCTTTGAGAGCTCGTAGGAGTTTGATGCAAACGCCGTTTGGGTAGATAATAGATTTAATTATGGGAATTGTATGAAGGATTTAAGGGCAATTAAACGTTTTTTGAGCCATACTCTCTATCCCACAACCAAGCACACCGCCTTCGCAAAGAAGATTTATGTATTACGTGGGCAATGGTTAAAGATATTAAGATAGATGTTGGGAAGATCATGTATAAAAGAGCCTTTGAGTTTATTGTCATCGCCAAGGCAGAAGTCATATGTACTTTCCCGGTTTTATTTCGATTTATGTCGTAGATCGGGGGTTCCTTTCCTATCTAACGACAGGTTATCCAAGGCAGATGAGACCCTTATAGGCCCGAGTCTGAGGATGCTTCCCGGGGGAACGATAGATTTTCTGACTAGACGTAGTGAGTCTCTACCTGTTCCACCTCTTTCTACATCTTCTTCATCTTTTCCATCTTTTCCTAGTCAGCCTCAGCAGTCATCTTTCCCAAATACCAATGTGTATGACTTGGTTCAATCTTTAGTATCTGATGTAGCCCGAGGACACGCCAACATGACTTTGTTTGCTGAGAGTAATAGGCAGTGGTGTGATGATTTACGTAGAGGATTGAGGAGGCAGGAACGGTTGTTTGGTCCTCCTACTTTTGATGATCCTGCTTATCCACCGCCCGCCCGAGCCTTATACATTACCTCGGGATTGGACCTATACCACCACCTTCGAGCTTTCGACCAATGTCACATGCCTTTGGAAGCCAATCGACCGGTCGTGTGTCTTTTCTACAAGTTTTCGGACGACGCCTACACGAGTTGGGGGGTTTTGTTGAGTTTGCACGATGACATCTAGCATGAGTACGATGGGTCTAGATAGTTCATCCGGACCACGACTACATTTCCACCATATACATCGCAATGACCGAGCTTTAGTTCTCAAGATTATATCGAGGAGGATGACGAAGTTGACATTGTTTGATTAAACATTATGTTTGTTAAACTTTTTTTATTTTTGCATTTTTTCAAAGATTTTTCACTTTATTAGATTTCAATATTAGTATGTTTTAATTTCGTTTTCACAATCGTTTTAGTTTTATATCATTTTGTTCAATATTTCGTTAGAATCATCAGAACATATTAGTCATTTTTAATACCGTATGAACTCGAAAATACCAAAAATATTTATCGTTAATGAGTCATTTTTTCATCCTACAAAGAGGAAACATTGCATTGTACAACATGTGAAAGGTAAAAACAAAAATCAAACTTGGATTTTACCTCTTTGCTCGGTTAAAATATCTTAGTACCGGACCAATCCGCCACTTATCAGGACCGGTCCGGGAACAAAAACCTTGCTGAGTCATGCAGAGAGTGAATTAGATGAAGGCACGTATGTTTTCAATGTTTTATTAAAGGAAATGCAGGCCAACATTTTTTACCTGCCAATTCACTTTCACTTACCTTCATCTTTTTAACTTCTTTCCAATTGTTTCCAAAATGTCGAATCACTCTTCACCTTCGGTGAATTCTTATGAGCAAGAAGACCCTGATGCTGTTATTCCAGAGTCTCTCGCTTCTAATCAAAATCTGAGGGTGCATGCACGTTTTGCTAATTCTCCGATTTTGATGGAAAAAGGTTTGAATATGGATAAGATAGATCGTTGGGGCAAAACGATGATTCGAGGCTTCGGGTGGAAGAAATTTATAAAAGCACCAAGAGGAAGAATAAATGTCTCCATAGTACGAGAATTTATTCTGCCTTGATAACCACACCAATGATAGAGTCTTCACAGGAAGTTTTGGTTAGAGGAGTGGCTGTTCCCTTCTCTTCCACGCTGATCAATCATCTATTTGAAATTCCACCGATTTCACTTTAACACTTTGAAATGAAATGGGGACTCAATGATCCCTATGATCGTCTGAATAAAACACATGAATCTTTTCAATGTTTGTTTCCTTTGTTTGATGAAAACCATGATTTATCAACCAATGCTCTACTTCCACATCTGAAAGTGTGGAAGCGTTTTATTAATTCACGCGTTTATCCAACATACCAATTTGAAAGTTTAAGTGATGATGAGAATCTTTTGTTGTATGCTTTGACGAATGGAGAATACGTTGATCGGGGTATTCTCATTCGGAGGATCGTTTTGACTTTTGCACTAACCAGGGAGAATGGAAGGCCTATGCCAAATTCGTGGATGATTTCACGTCTTTGTGTTCAAGTGGGGCCAAGTTGAAGAATATCATACGTATGAATTATTTCCGTCTAGGAATAATAGGTTTGCTTTACTACCGGTTGATACACCGGGATGTTCATCATCGCATGATGAGTCAATTTGAGTTAAGTTGTTGTTTAAGTTGTTTAAGTTAGTCTTTTAAAGGTTGTTTTTAATAAGTTAAGTAGTAGTAGTTAATAAGTTTGTTTTCTTTTTATGTTTCTTAGTTTGTAATAATTTTGTTGTTATGTTTAATATATATACTTTTGTTTAGTATTTGTTGTAGTAGACGTTATTCAATATTACCGATCATCTATAATTTTAATTTAATTTTCCAACCTACTTTTTCGCACTCATTGTACATCGGGACGATGCCACTTCGTAAGTGGGGAGTAGAGTTAGGTTTGAAAATTTCATTAAAATTTTCGAAAAATTTAAAAATATTTATCATATATAACCTTTTTCATATAAATTAGTACTTTAATTACTTATTTCTTAGTTTTAATAATTTAAGTTAGTTAATATATGAATAAAAATGATATAATTTGGGAAGATTAATTTTTGATTCAAGAAAAATATATTAGATATATTATGAATATATTTTACATCTTTTATAAGATTTTTAAGATTTTGAGTATGTATAACTAAATAATTTGTTAACAAATATTTCTTTTATGGAATTATTCAAGTAATTTTTATAATTATAAATAAATTTTAGATAATTTTCTTTTCAAGATAAATTATGAATTTGGAATCAGAACTAGGGACGATGATTTGTGGCACCAAAAAAAAAAAAAAAAAAATAAAAATAGCCTACCTGAATAAATTTCCAATTTTTGACCCTACCTCAATTTTTTTAAAGAGTGATCAAGATCGCACTCGGAATTTAGCCATTTTGATTAACACGAAATTTCCGACCCTTAGCTTGTTTTGGTCTACATTTCTTTGACATCCTTCGAGTTTGTACGTACTTATGAGAGGAGATGATGACAGAAAGAGTTAAGAGTTGAGAAAAATGGTTATGCTGAGATTGGAATAGGTAGATAGATTCTAATATAGATGTTCTCACCTCATGACGCTTGCAAGATAGCTGATTGTGGAAATGAGTTCAGATATGTTAGTATCCTATGAAAAAAAAATTATATTAAGAATTAAGGCACCATTTTTACACAGAATTAATCAAATATCAGGTATCTTCCCTATCTTTGATCGACAATATAAAAATAAAATATATCGGTAGTAGCTACCAATGATTTGAGTGTAGTAGGGGGTTATCTAGAAACGTCCTATATCACTATGAGGTATAAAGCTCCCGATTTGCCTAATGATAGTAGTCCAGCTAGGGTATTATCTCGAAATGTCCTATTGCTGGGATGAAGGCATAAAAAAAAAAAAAAATTTATTTAAAGAAAAAGTCGAATCAATAGATTTCAAGAATGATTACGAGTTTAAGGAAACCGGACTCGTAATTCAAGATCGAAAGAGTAGTACTCCGATCAATCTTGATGAAGCAATGCTGGAAAGTTTGATTTTCTACACACACTCACGCTTTTAGTTCTTAATATATATTATAAAAAAAAAAAGAGAGAGAGAAGAGAGAAAATCTGAAAAATAGTTGGAATAAGAGGATGTTACTAATCGAGATTGTTTTTGATCAGAAATGTGAAGGTGTGAGTACGTACGACTTGCTTCTTTCTTTTTGATTTCCTTTTCTATCTTTTCGATTAACCAATGTCCTATCCTAATATATTATAAGCCATAGTGTCTTCTATTTGACTTAGTTAATGATTCCAGAAATTCGTAATAATCGAGACAAAAAATAATTCTAATATTTTATTTAAATTTATGAATTATTGCATGCATGTTTCCATCTAATTAATATTTGATACTTAATTTATTTAAGTTATATAAACTTTCTTTCTTATTAAATTTCTATAAAGGTTATAACTTATATGTTTGTAACATTGACGATATATATTACTTTGAAAATTTTAATCTGATCAATTATATTATCTGTTATTTATATATTACCGCTTATTTTTGCTCGAGGACGATCAAAAGCTAAGTGGGGAGTTGTTGATGTATGACTTTTATATGACTAAATTTACGTGATTTTATTACATTTTATTGACAAATTCTATATAAAATATATAATATTATGATACAATTGATATGAAATATTAATTTTTATAGTTTAGTATAGTTAGTAGTAAAAGTTAGTATTTATAGTAAAAAGTTGTAGTTTTTGTACCGGTTTTAGTGACCGGAGTGTTGTGTATATTTTACACGGGTATTTTGTGTTTATTTCATTGCAGAATCCTAAGATGAACTGAAATACCGAGTAGCAACACTTTTTGAAGTCAATACAAGTCGTTGGAAGGAAGTTATAAAGCGTCACTCAATTTAAATGTCAAATGGGTAGTCGTTTTATTTATAACGGAATCTTGAAAACGACATGTATTGGGAATGGCTCGTTAAAAAGACATTTTCTGGGAAAACGTTCTTCATGAAAGTTGAAGATCTTCATATGAGCTTTGTAATACACTTTGAATCACGAAGATTAGAGGTCTACAATTCAAATGGTGATCAAGTGGTCATTTGATTTCAATTAGAAAAGGATCCCGTAAAAGACGCGGGATACAAATGGCTTGTCGAGAATGCGTTTTCTGAAGAAATGGTCTTGATGAAAGTTGTGGAGAATTCAACAAGCTTTCCAATGGATCTTGAATCATATCGTTTGGAGTTCGGAATCAAAAGATATGAATTTTATAAGTTAATATAATTTTAATTACAAATAAAATCTAAATAAAATCCCTGCACGTGTTGAGTGATAATTAGGTAACATGGGGTACTCATCACACCGGACCGATCCGGGATGTTTCAGGACCGGTCCGGGAAGGGTCGGCTTGCCTATATATATGGCATCGTGCGTATGAAGAGAGGGGTACCAAATATATATAAACCATATCATATATATATTCTCCTCTTCTTCTTTTCTTTTTAATTTTTAGTAATAGTTGTAAATAAGGCCTTACGCCGTAATAATGTAGTTTTAGTATCGTTATAATGCTCTGGAAAATCTCGGGAGTCGGTTTTGCTGAAGACGTTGTAATGTCCGGAAAATACGATTTCTGAATCAACTGCCGTATTCGGGTAACTTTTCTTAAATATTTATGTTTGTTTTTATATTTTTCGTTGTTATAATGTTTTTAGGCTAAATATAATACTGGCCAAAACTATGTAATCGGTTTTATTTCGATCTTTTCGTTAAAGAAATGTTGTTAAGTTAAAATTATTAAAATTGAGTTAATTGAATCTTTTTCTATTTTAATCGTATTCGTATTGACATATTTAATCAATCTGAGGAATTCATAATCTAATTATGAATTGTCGCCTCGTAGTTAGAATACGAAATAAAAGATAGAAAAACCGGAGGGTAAAATTGGTCGTGTGAATAACGTGATAACGGAATCCGATTTCCTACCCGGGGGTAGATTTGTTTTGGGAGAAATGAATTTTATTATAATTTGTACTCGAGATCGTAATAATGTTAAATCATCAGTTAATTGAAACTTAAACCGGAAAGTTAAATCGTCCGGCTTTGACAACCGGAGCCTTTAAAATAAAATTGACCGTTTGACGAACGGAATGACTCCTTTTTATCTAAAGGTAGATTTGTACTCGGGACCCGTTCGAAAAACCGTAACAGCTGTGGACCTTGGACCGATGCAATGGACATATGACAATTTCATACGCTCGTGTGAGGAGGAATTGTTTACCTCAGGAGTGCACCGTTTCATTTACTCAATTGGACCTAAAATAAAAGGAGAGATCGAACACATTTCATTTAATTGAAGGATCGTATAAACCAATTATATAAGTTTTGGCCAGTTATCTAAACTTATCTGTTTAATATTTTGGTATCTATATATACTTATACTTTATATATATAAATTGCGGTTTATGCAGATCTATATATATTTATGTATTTATATATATCGTGTTAGTATAGTTTTTAATTTTCATATTTATTTTATGTTGACTAGAATAGTAGTGATCGGTGTTATAAAATTGCGGTTTAGATCGAGTTAATAACAGCTCTTTGGTGTTTAACCACACGTAAAAGAAATTACCAAGTTCCCTGAGGATTCGACACTCTGACTCACCATACTAGCACCACAGTTTGACCCGGTACATCATGAATTGGCCCTAAGGCATTTATATCGACATCCGTATTCGACACTACGACTATCGACATGTGAGCAGTGTGAGACGACAAGTCCATAAGGACAGAGTCCACACCGGCCTAGCAAGTGTAGGATGACGAGTCCGAGTCGATCACCGCAGTCGGAAGTATCGACTCGAGGACAGGGTCCGCACCAAATTACCGTCCAAGCCCATTAACGCGATAGCTTGGGCAAGGGTTTAAGGCCCATATAAGGGTAAGTTTGACAATAACATAAGCCGACTTAACCTTAGGGTTTAGGCAAGTATTGTCATTATAAATCCCCCAATCCAGGAACTACGTAAGGCTTGATTCCTGGAACATAACAGGATACGTAGGCAATCTAAGATACAATCTTGGACTCAGCCGCAATACTAAAAATCCACCACTTCGTCCCTTTTTTGGCATTAGGGTTTTGTGTGTTCATCACTAGATTCATATTAGGGCCCGGATAATTAAGGTGACTTAATTTGTCATCGTCATTGGCGCTAGAAGGAGGGCCTTCTATTGATTGAATACGCAGGAACACAATGCCTCCCAGAAAAGCTGCATCCAAAGCTGCCGATCAAGGCTCACAGATGAACGAGCCAATCGATCCTGATATGCAAGGAGAAAAAGATCCAGCCTTGGATCTCGTTCAGCACGATCCTCAGCAGAAACAAGGAGAAAAAGATCCAGCTTTGGATCCTATCCAGGAAACCCACCAACCAGAAAAGCAAGCTCTTGCTCCAGAATATCGGGCGCTTGTGGATCAGTTGGCAGGGGCGGACTTGGAGGTAATGTCCAGGATTATAGCCGAGGCAGTTACGGCGCAAAGGCAAGCGGCCGCTGCCCAGAAAGAGGACACGGCGGAAGGCGGCCGGAAAGATGTAATGGACAAGCCTAAACAGACTCCTGGAGACGAAGTAAGCACATCGTCTAGCTCAGTAGAAAGGAAGAGACGCGAGATCCACCAAAAACACCGAGAGGGGATGATGATAGCGCCAGGGAGGAGTTGAATGCAATTTTGGGAAAGAACCAGGTTTCGTTATGGCTCGAGTCTCCCTTCACGAAGGAGATCGAGAGCTTTCCTAAACCCAAGGGGTTTAAGATACCTAAAATAGAGCCTTACGATGGCACCACCGACCCGGAGGACCATCTCCACATGTATCTATCTCAAATGAGGTTGGATGGAGCACCCGATGCAATGCGATGTCGGGCATTCGAGACGCTACTCGTAGGTCGAGCAAGGGAATGGTTCACGAAGCTACGGCCAGGGTCGATCTCCAGTTTTGCCATGCTTGCTCGAAAATTCCGAGATGCGTTCATAGTGAACAAAAAGTTTCATCTGAGTGCCACGCACCTCATGAACGTGAGGCAGCAAAAGGATGAAACGGTTATGGAATATCTGAAGAGGTTTAATCTTGAAGCCATGCAGGTCAAGGATGCAGACGATCGACTTCTGATCACGTCGTTCGTGGGGGGGCTGCGTAATACTAAATTGTACATGAAGTTGAGCAGAGACGTCCCCCATACCATGGACGAATGTGTCAATGTGGTGCATAGATTCTGCCAAGGGGAAGAGGCAGTGCGAAGGCACACCCAATCCGATTGGATGGAATCCAAGAAGGACACCCGAGGTCCGAACAGGAATCAGTCCAAGAGGCAGGATGTCGAGGGTAAGGCGTCAGTATGGGACCGTATCGACACATCCACCTCAGACCGTGGGGGTAAGGCGTCAGTATGGGACCCACGCGTGATAAGGACTTCATCCCGCTCAATCGATCTCGATCCGAGGTGTTGTCGATTATGCTTTCAAAGAACTTGGCGAAGAAACCTCGAGAAAAGAGGAATGCAAGTAAGTACTGTGACTTCCATGAAGACATATGTCATACAACAGAAGATTGTATCGACTTGAAAAGAGACATCGACTCTTGCATCCAGGAAGGGAAGCTAGACGAAGTTGTTGATAGGTCTCGGTATGATGGGCCCAGAGGGCGTGGAGACTTTAAGAGAAAAAACTCTGATCAAGATAGAAATCGAGGTCGAGATACCCAAAGACGAAGGGATCGATCACCTCCGAGGAATCGATCCCTGGGTTGGGAAGGAAACAACAGAGATAATTTTGGCCGTGACAGATATGAAGATAATCGACCTGTCAATTACGTCAATACAATCTTTGGCCCAGGGGAAAATGATAAAGATCAAGCTAGTGAAGAGCCAGCGAATAGCTCGAGAGAGCGCAAGCAGCTCAGATTCACGACGGAAGTCGGATACGGCCCTCGAGATGATATCCCCAAGTCTAGGAGTCACAACGAAGGGCTAGTTATCGAGGCTGTGATTAGTCGAGCCCGTGTATCGAGAGTCTGCATCGATAACGGTAGTGCAGTGGACATCTTATACTACTCGGCTTTTCAGGCGATGAAATTGAAAGAAAAAGATCTAGCCCCCATAGCGTCTCCTCTGTTTGGATTTACAGGGCAAGCAGTCCATCCCATGGGCTCGATAAAGTTACTCACGACAGTTGGGGACGGCGAGAAGGGAAGGACGCTCGAATTAAGTTATGTGGTGGTCAAGGCCCCTTCTGCTTACAACGTTATTCTAGGGCGACCTGCGCTCTTCGACTTGCGGGCAATCATTTCAACATTTCACAACAGCATGAAATTTCCAACCAGGAACGGTTCCCACGAGGTTAAAGGAGATGTTGAAGTCGCACGGAGTTGTAACTCCGTTGTTATGAACGGAAAATGGCAGTCCAACAAGTCTTAGTTGAGGAACTGATTCCAGAGGAGGAAGAAGAAAAGAATTGGGTTTCTAGTGATGCGGTTGAGAATGTCCGACTCTGGGAAGGAGAGAATGATCAGTGTGTGCAAGTCGGGATCTGGATCCCCTCGAAAGAGAAGCAGTTGCTCATCGACTTGCTAATCGAGTTTAGAGATGTTTTTGCCTGGAATGCCACCGACATGCCGGGGCTGTCTACCGACATCGCGGTCCATAAGCTCGAGATTGATCAGGCTAAAAAGCCGGTCAAGCAAAAGAAGAGAAATTTCGCCTCTGATCGACTTGAGGCTATTGAGTTGGAAGTCGGCAAACTACTAGCAGCCCAGATAGTAAGAGAGGTTTTCTATCCAGAGTGGCTAGCTAACCCAATATTAGTCAAGAAGCCTGATGGGAGTTGGCGCATGTGTGTGGACTTCATAGATTTAAACAAAGCCTGCCCAAAAGACTCGTATCCGTTGCCTAAAATCGACAGGTTAGTAGACTCGACCATCGATTTTGAAGTTTTTGGTTTTTTAGATGCATATAAAGGATACCACCAGATTCTCAATGGATCCTCGAGATGCGGAGAAAACAGCGTTTATCACGGAATTCGGCACCTTCTATTATGTGACCATGCCATTCGGATTGAAGAATGCTGGGGCAACATACCAGAGGGCAGTCAACAAAATATTTGCAAAGCAAATTGGTAGGTGCATGGAGGTGTATGTAGATGACCTGATTATCAAGAGTCGATCTATGAGACAATACTTAGTCGATGCTCGAGAGTTTTTTGAAGTGTTGAGAGAGACGCAGATGAGGTTAAACCCGAAGAAGTGCACTTTCGGAGTCAGGTCGGGTAAGTTCTTGGGTTATATGATTTCGAAAGACGGGATTCGAGCAAACCCGGATAAAATTGATACATTGAAGAATATGCCCGCACCACGAAATATCAAGGAAGTACAAAGGCTCACGGGTCGAATGGCGGCTCTCAACAGATTTCTATCGAGATCCGCACAACGTGCGCTACCATTTTTCAAGATACTCAGAAAGGCCAGTCCTTTTCATTGGGATGATGAATGTCGATGCCTTTGAAGAGTTGAAAGCTTATTTGTCGAATTACCTACCCTCACTTCTCCGCGAGAAGGGGAAAATTTGTTGGTTTATTTGGCAGTGTGCGAGGAAGCGAAGAGTGCGGTTCTAGTACGAGAAGGGGCGCATGGCCAGTACCTATATACTTTGTTAGTAAAGCACTGCATGGCCCCGAGATCCGGTACTCACCAGCTGAGAAGTTAGCGTTATGCCTGGTTCACGCCTCGAGAAAGTTGAGGCCGTATTTTCAAGCTCATCCTATTGTGGTAGTCACGGACCAACCGCTAAAGCAGATTTTGGCAAAGCCCGACACCTCGGGACGACTGGCAAAATGGGTGATAGAGATGGCCCGGTACGATATCGAGTTCGTCCCTCGAACTGCGATAAAAGCACAGGCCTTGGCGGACTTTTTGGCTGAAGGGATCTCTGTCCAACTCGATCAAGAAAAGCGGAATCCGGAGGAAAAATGGACTCTTCAAGTCGATGGAGCATCGAGTAAGGAGGGGCATGAGCTGGGCTCCTCCTGGTAAGCCCGAAAGGCGAAGAATTCCCATACGCCCTTTGATTCGACTTTAAAGCAACTAACAACGAGGCCGAGTATGAGGCCATGATAACTGGGCTGAAGCTTGCTCTAAAACTGGGTGTCGAAGACTTGTTGGTGTATAGCGACTCACAGTTGGTGGTGAACCATGTGAAAGGGGAGTATGAGGCTAAGGAAGAAACCATGAAGAATTACTTAGCGGTAGTCCAAAACCTCATACCTAAATTAAAACCAGTTCAATTCGAGCAAGTCCCCCGAAGTCAGAACAAAAGAGCAGATGCACTCTCCAAATTGGCATCGAACTTCATGTCGAGTAAGAAGGTTCTAGTCGAGTTATTGACCCGATAGGAGTTACATCGAGATGGAGGCCCGGCCAATTACTCGGCGAGCCACATGGATGGACTCGATCGCTCTTTACCTCAAAGACGGAGTATTACCATCGGATAAGGTGCAATCTAGGAAGGTTCGACTTCAATCGACTCGATATGCGTTTTTCGACGACATCCTCTATCGGAAATCTTTTGTGAGTCCATGGCTAAGATGTGTTTCTGAAACTGAAGGCGAGTATCTCTTAGAAGAAATTCATAGAGGAGCCTGTGGGAACCACTGTGGAGCCAGAATGTTAGCTCGAAAATGCAAGTTAGCTGGGTATTTTTGGCCGTCGATGCAACGAGATGCGAATAATCTGGTCCAGAAATGTAACGCTTGTCAGATTCATGATAATATCTCCCATCAACAAGCGCAAGACATGAACGTCATCTCGTCAGCATGGCCATTTGATCAGTGGGGGGTCGATATTGTCGGACCTCTACCCCCAGCCCCGGGAAATCTTAAATACGTGGTCGTTGCTGTCGACTACTTTACGAAATGGGTAGAAGCTAAGGCATTGCCTGATATCCGAGCTGCAACCATCAAGAAATTTATGTGGGTCGACATTCTATGCAGGTACGGAATTCCAAAGGCTCTGATCTCGGATAACGGTACCCAGTTTGAAGATCGAAAAGTTAGAGAATGGTGCAACGAATACCATATCGACCACAGTGATTCACCTCAGTGGCTCACCCACAGGCAAACGGTCAAGTCGAACAAACTAATCGACAGATCAAGCTGGGGTTAAAGAAGAGATTAGAAGCAGAAGGTCGAGATTGGGCAATTCAACTTCCGAGCATCCTATGGTCATATAGGACAGCTCCTAATTCATCGACAGGGGAAACTCCTTTCTCTTTGGTGTATGGGTGTGAAGCAGTAATACCATCTGAGATTGGTGTCCCCTCTCCTCGAGTTCTGGCTTACAATGTGGAGACAAATGATCTCGAACTCCGACAGGAAAGGGATAATGTTGAGGAGCGAAGAGAGGTAGCCTCAGCCCGAATGGCAAGGTATAAGCAGAAGATCTCTCAGTATTACAACTCGAGAGTCAGACACAGATACTTCAAAGTCGGAGATCTGGTTCTGAGGAAGAACGAAGCAAGTCGGCAGGAAGCAAGTGGGAAGTTGGCCCCGAATTGGGAAGGCCCATATCAGATTCTGAAGGTTCACCCCAAAGGGTCATACCAACTTGGGCGAGCAGATGGAACCATGGTTCCTCGACATTGGCACGCCAACAACCTGAGGAGATATTATATTTGAGATAAGCTTTACTTCAATAAACTTTTGTCTACCTTTCAATTTTAGATATTGTAATAAGTCCATGGGACAATGTTATGAGTACTTTAATAAATTGATGTTTCTCGAGACGTTCTCTATGTTTGTTAGGATTCATAGCCATAACGTTACAAGTCCAAAGTGATACAAAATGTTAAAGGCAAAACTCTCGACATTGGGTAGAGAAATCCGCAGGTCGGACATCTCAGTAAAAGCCAAAAGCAAAGTTAGCCCAAAGGGCAACAACTGCAAAGGCATAGAGACGGTTCGCAGGGTCGGGCCAAAGGTCCAAGTCGAAAGCCGAACGAGCCTACTAGGTGAAAAAGGCCAAGACAAAGGACGGTTCGCATAGTCGGGCCACCTGTCCAAGTCGAAAGTCGAACGAGCCCAAGGGGCAAAAAAGACCTAGACAAAGGACGGTTCGCATAGTCGGGCCACCTGTCTCAATCGAGAGCCAAACGAGCCCGAAGGGCGAAAAAGGCCAAGATCAGAGGCAGTTCACATAGTCGAATTAAAACGCTCAGCTAGAAGTCGAATTAAAAAGGGCTAAGGCAAGCAGGTCGATCGGAGTCCAACTCACAAGTGCAATAAGAACCAAAGGTTCATAATACACTTGGGGGGGGCAACATCGATAAAATAAATAGTAGCTCGAGAAGCGAGTAGTGAGCAGAGCCAAGGGCTCGACAAGCGAAAGCTATGCTACAAAACATCAAGACAAGCAAGATAAAAAGATAGACAAGAAAAAGATAGCAAAATCAAATCAAAATCAAAGCAAAGTCATTACAAAACAAGGCCAGGTCGAAAAACCAGCCAAAATAATTCAAAGCAATAAATTTTATTACAGATCAGAGTTGCGAGTTTAACGATCAGATAAAAGGTCAAGGGTTGGCTTCAGGATTGGCGGAGCTCGGATCGACAGCGATCGGATCAACAGCTGGGGCAGAAGTAGAAGGAGCATATTTGATTGCCAGAGACTCTCCCCGTTGAAACTCTTCGATATACTGATCGTACATCTTCTCCGAGTCAGGGTTGTAAAACATTGGTGTCTCGAGAGTCGACATGTCAAAGTCAGGAATGACCGCCCTTATTTGATCCACGGCCAGAGTGTATCCGCCCATCATCGAGGCACGCATGATCACTTCCAGGTCGTCTTCAAGGTTGCTCGACTTACGATACTCCATGATCGCATCGGTTGAAACGGTCTCGAGATGCGCGCGCGCTTGATCCAATTCAACTCGAAGCGCATCTCGGTCCTGTCGAGCTTTCGCCACATCCTCCAGGGAAGCCTTATACCATGCCTGTACCTTCTCAAATTCATGGGTCACCTTGAGCAGCTCCCTACCCTGATCGTTCCTCTCAGCCACCAGTTGGTCCAACTCCTTCTCAGCAGCCATCAGCTTGTCCTGCAGTTTGGCCAACTCTTTCTCGGCAGTCGCTAGCTTTTCCTGCAACCTCTGGCACTCGGCCACCGACTCTTTCTTCAATGTCTCATATTGAGTATCCATGGCAGAGATGGCGGCGTTCTTTACAATAAGGTCCCGCGCCAACTTGCCGTTCTCTCTGCGCAGATCATCAGTCGACTCACTCGACTTGGCCAGCCGTCGAGCAGCCTCTCGACTGAGATAGTTACTCTGTAAAAAGAACATGAAGGATCAGAAAATGGACAAGGCATACGCGTCGAGAAAAAGTAATAAGTAAAGAAAGAAACTGTAATCGACTTACGAGACGATTCGACTTTCGGACCGCCATAGCCAAAGCTTTATCCTCTAAGGCTGCACAATCCTCAGGAGACCAGTTCATGTCGACGTTAAGCTCAATGGGAGCCTCAGTTGCTTTGGCCTTCTTCGGCCGACGATGCGCTCCCCGCACCAACTCGGCGCCAGCCGGCCCTCTTCTTGGACCGAGGTACCTCCGTCTCGACATGAACCTCTGTAACCGGATTTGACTCGACTAGCACCTCCTCGTCCTCATCTCGCAGAGAACCGAAACGGGCTGTTAAACCACTGCCAGGCGGAAGTCGCTCAGTAGATCCGGTTGGTACTGATTCGATGGCAGCAGGGGTGGGCTCAGGCTCAGTGGTACCCCCCCTCGGGAAGAAGAAGGCACCCTAGCTTCAGGCACAACCAACTCAGGGGTAGCCCGACCCCCGGTAGGTGGAGTAGCCACGACGGCCGACCCAGGAATGCGTGTGGGATCGGTGACTTTTGTGAACCTGCCCACTGCAAAGAACGAAGGGAAACAGTTAGTTTTAATCAGCAAATGACAAATCGTCAAACTCAACAAATAACAAGTATGTAAAAGCGAGCAAACATCCTACGATTCTCGTGATCTGGGACGCAAAGGCCCACATATGGCATTGGCCCAGCTTCCTCCAAGTGGGCCAGGTGATACAGGAGACTCAGGTCTCGAGTGCACACCTCGAAGCTATGTCCACCCAGGAGTCGAGCTTCATGAGGAACCGGGTCCTTCCCCAGCTTGTCTTGTTTCCCGTCTCTCGACCTCCATTGCCCTATGTAGGGGTTATCCAGGCCATGACGGAGAAAGAAAAATCGAGGCTTCCACTCCCCGTGAGAAGAAGGCCCCTTAGTTATAAACTCATGTCGGTTCGCTCTCCTCTGAAAGGAATACCATAACTTGTCGGGTGTAGCGGCAATCTTGTAGTAATATCGAAACAAGGGCACTGAGAAGCAGACCTGAGCCACTCGACATGCTATTACGAACCCCATTAGGGTTCTGACGCCATTTGGGGCAAGTTGGGAGACGCTTATCTCATAGTGATGCAGAATGGCCAGAACGGCTGGGCAGAGTGGAAACCTTAACCCACTTGCCAGTTGGTGCTCGTAGACGGCACAAAACCCCTCTGGGGGCTCGTCCGCGAATCGATGCTGGCCGGACGGAAGTCGAGCTTCAAGTGGGGGAGTAATGTTATACTTTGTACATAACCTGTCAATCTCCTCAGAAGAAAGTATACTAAGACACCCCTTGGCACCTTTCCCGTCCATCCTAGTCACCAATTTCTTAGGTTGGTGGGGGACAGGAGGGGAAGAAGCTGTAGGCTCGCCGGAGTCTGGCCGGAGAAGATGACCGGAGGAGACAGGTGCCGGATCTTGGCTGTGAGAAGGCGTCACACTACCCCTATCCGATTCTGTGGCGCTACTACTATTGGACATGGATAAATCAAAGTAAAAGGTGAACAACACAGAAGAAAGTAGCTTACTTGATATACTGAAATTGAGAATTGGTGAGAATGAAATGAAGAACGGACTCTGCTTCAACCTCTATCTTCTCTCCTTTATATGCTAGCGAAGAGTTTACAAATGAAAGATCTGAAAAGACGTGAGTGATGGGGAGTTATAACCCCCTATAAATTGCGAGAATCAAGGCAGTGACGCGTTATGATTTGTAGAATTCGAAGCGTTTTTGTATGCCAGATATCACGCCGCGTGGCAATAGGCGGTTAGGGTTAACAAGTGGCGGGAAAAAACCCGCCCAAATAAAAATCCAACTCGAAGGCGATTCATGTGACAGACTCGACCTCGGACAACGGCAGTCGCTTCTCTCAAGTCTGGGGGGCTAATGACGATACCGGGTTTCACTCCCTCCACGTGTCGTCTATCGGTTGGTCATCACATCATGAATTGGCCCTAAAGCATTTATGTCGACATCCGTATTCGACACTACGACCATCGACATATGAGCAGTGTGAGACGACAAGTCCATAAGGACAGAGTCCACACCAGCTAAGCAGTGTAGGATGACGAGTCTGGAAGTCGACCACCGCAGGTCGGAAGTATCAACTCGAGGACAGGGTCCGCACCAGCTATCCAAGCCCATTAACAGCGATAGCTTGGGCAAGGGTTTAAGGCCCATATAAGGGTAAGTTTGACAATAACATAGCCGACTTAACCTTAGGGTTTAGGCAAGTATTGTCATTATAAATACCCCAATCCAGGAACTACGTAAGGCTTGATTCCCGGAAATTAACAGGATACGTAGGCAATCTAAGATACGAATCTTGACTCACCGCAATACTAAAAATCCACCACTTCGTCCACTTTTATTAGGCATTTGAGGGTTTTGTCATCGTCACGTTATAGTATTGATCAAGTAGATTCATAACATAGGGCCCGGATAATTAAGGTGACTTAATTTGTCATCGTCCAACAATTCAAACACCTGCAAATTTTACCAAGTTTACTCCATCTAAAAAAATGTTTAGAATTAATGAGGCTTCAAACAAAATTGCACAAATCTTATTCATTCTAGGTGGGCCGTCCCACAATGCTCTGCTCTGTCGTAATATATAATATATATATATATATATATATATATATATATATATATATATATATATATATATATATATATATATATATATATATATATATATATATCATAATCTTTTTAGTTATTTGCTCTTGGCTTTTTGTCTCTTGCATTTTCGTTTTGTGATTTCACTCACCTATGACATGAATGACAACCATCAAATTAGCTGCAGCAATAAGTCAAGATAGTTTGTGAAATGCCACAAACACATTATCAACAACATCTTGGCCAAATGCCCAATAACCTATTAAGGCAACAGGAAAATAGCAAATGGCATTGATGATATAAGCCCCAAGGCCACCTTTCCAATAGAAAAACAGCAAACGCCACATAACGTCAATATAGGTTGGAAAATCCAAATTTTTATGAGTAGATTTCGTCAAAATAAAGAGGTGTTCTGAAATTGAGTCTTTTTTAAAACTTACGGGACTTAATTGATATCTTGAAATCGTAACACCACCCCAAAATTATAGGACCGATTTTACAATTTTCCCTCATTTAGCTTTGATGTGGTGAAGTTCCTCTATGAATAATAATCCTAAGAATAAGTTATCAATTTTGGGTGCCAACTAATTAAACAGGGAGTACTATTGTGGCTTGTTGCTACATGGTTTTGGGTTTTTATGTACATAAATTTATTTGCTGAACAACTATACATATATTCAGTTAGCTGCTTCAAATTAGACGACAGCAAGTTTTTCTACCTATAATTAACTTGGGGCTAATATTTGCATCCCACCAATTCTATAGAATTGATCTAGTGAAAGTTGGTTTTGGAGCCAAAACCCAACTGACAATGCTAGATCGTCGGGTATCAATCTGGGCCGTTTAATCTAGAGTAATATGAACGAGGGATGATTTTTTGGGTGGATTTAGACTGAGCTTGAGAGTTCTTTTCTCAAGTTGCCTACGTATCATGTTGATTATTCAGGAATCAAGTCTTTCGTAGTTTCTTAAGGTTGTTTATATAGGGGACAATTTATCTCTTTCCTTGTTCTACAAGGATTTGTATTAATTCTCCCTAAGGATAATCACACGCATATCTTTATAATTTAGGGATAATTATGCACATATTTAAATGTCAATATCAGAGTCTTTATGACTCAGCCCTTAATGCTTCTTAGGTTTTTGAATATGCATTTCGTTTATGCTTCATTGTATTTTACGAGCCCGATCTGCGTAGCTCAGCTCGGGTACCTTTGGGGACTTCGGAAGTTTACTTCCCAAAGTTAGCAAGCCTAACATGTGGAGCCCAAAAATTTATCCGACATTCGGACTTGCGCGAGTCTGACCTGTAGACTGGTTGTTTAGAGTTAGTCTGACATGCGGAGCTTTGCTTTGCGAGCGCATTGAGCCTGACATCCAGTTCTCTGAATTTCTGTCCGTCCTGCGGACTTGCTTTCTGAGGAGTCCGACCCGCGGAGCTCGGTTTGAGTTCATCTGTGAACTAACTTTGTCCCGCAAACTTAATGAGCCTGGCCTGCAAAGCTCGAAATTTTGGATCCGTCCTGCGGGTTATTGCTCGAGTCCATCTTGTGGACTGACTTTATAACGAGTTCGACATGCGGAGCTCGGTTTTGAGTTCGTCTACGAACTAAGGAAGTTTGGTCTACAAAATTTATGGAGGCTGAGCTAGAGAGCTCATACTTTTGTCTGTCTAAGGAACTAAGGAAGTTTGTTCTACAAACTTGGCGAGTCCGATCTGCGGAGGTCAATTCGATGAGTTTGACCTGCAAACTTTGTTGAGTCCGACCTGCGGAGTTCTGAAAGTTGATGTCTGTCCTGCAGATTTAAGCAAACTTTTCGTCCGACCTGCGGAGCTCAAGTTTTGGAGTCTATCTTGTAGACTTTGGAGAAAAACTTCCAAAATTATCGAGTACAATGTTTTAATATATGCAAATTATTTGCAAGTTCTCTTGCCTTAATTTTATTTTCATCACTTACTTGAAGTACTCTGATCCGCAGTGGGGTGTCTTTGCCCCACAATATGCCATGCATTAACTCATAGTTTTTTGGATGGCATACTTAGTAGCGTGTGTAGATTTTTGCCTCTGAAACTTACCTGCAGGGCTCGCAATTCGATGTCTGTCATGCAGACTTAGGAAGTTTGACTGTTGCAAACTTGCTGAATCTGACTTGCAGAGCTTAGTTCAAGCGGAGTTCGGTTGTTCTCTTGGTTGTTGCAAACTTGCCGAGTCCGACTTACATGGCTCGGTTCGGTGTTTGTCCTACATACTTAATTAATTGGGTCTGACATGCAAACTAAATTTTTTGGAGTCTGCTCAGACAGACTTAATTTTATGGAGTCTTATCAGGCAGACGTAATTTTTGGAAGTCGGTTCGGGCAGACTTAATTTTCTGGAGTCTGCTTAGGCAGACTTAATTTCTTGGAGTCCGCTCAGGCAGACTTAAATTTATTTATTATTTATTTTTAGTATTTTATTGGAATTGTATGTGTGATAACTCCGGTTGCATCACTATGGGGTCCTTGGTTCAAGATGCGTTCACCATAGCACCCTGGTGAAACTTTGAGTTATTTACACTAAGTGGAAGTTCAAAGCCAAAAGCTACTTTCATTTATGTACGATTTCCTACGACGATGCCGAAGGATGTAGTTTCTTAACGTAGCGGATGGATCACGATTTACAAATTACAATACATAAATAAAGGAATTAGAACCTCCTTGATATGCTTCCAAGGAAAAACTACAAGTTTTTCTTCAACCAGAAACTCAAGACAAGAAACAAGTTTTTCTCTCTATTTTTGTGTATGTCGAAAAAAACTTCTCTATATGTCTTGGAAGACTCTATTTATATAGGAAATTAAATCTTTGGCCTCCAAGTTTCTAATTAATTAAATAAATAACCAAAAAGAAATCACAATAAAAGATAATTCCATTTATAAAAGATTGTGATTAATCAATCAATCAATTACAAATCAATTATCTTTTATTAATTAATTATTTAACTAGTAAATAATTAATCACACAAGAAAATCAATTCTTGCACTTTATGACATGGGAGGCGCCACACCTAGGGTTTTAGGCCCACAGAAAATGTCTTTCTGTGTATTATATTATTTAGTCCAACTAAATAATATTTCGCATATCAATTAATTGGCTCAGCCAATTAATTATCACTGAGGCCCAATAACAAGAAAAATACCCGAATTACAGGAGCTACATTGGGGACCATGGACCTATAACCAGTAGCTCCAATAATTAAGTAAAATATTCATCGAACATAATATTCATACTTAAATTATTAATTTCGGGATTACGCCACCATAAACCCGAAACTGAACTCTACCAATTATAGATATATACTTACACTCAACCCTATGAGTAAATCAGCGTCCACTGATATAATCACTACATACGGACTAACCCTCCATAGACTGTCCATTCTGAGTGGGAAGTCTCCGTGAACGCGACTCGGAATATCTTATCCTTATTTACCATTAACCCCCTAGTGATAAATTAGTTCACATATCTAACTAGTAGCTAATTAGTCTAATATGAACTGTGCCCATCGATCATTTTCTTAGGGCTAACAAATAAGGGGACTACCTCTCTACTTCCCGCAGGAAGGAATGGATTCCATGTCTGCGAAAAACAGAACTACTCACTCATCAGGGAATAGTGCCAACGAGAAGTGACTTGGATCACATATCAAAGTGATCCGTAACTAACACATCAAACACTACCCCGAGACAAGCGGCATCCATGTGATCACCTCAGGATTAAGGTCAATCCATATATGATCATCTAATGATTTAATAAGATTTCCTGATTACGGAATTATCAAGAAAATACAGATTAAATCGGTCCAGCCCTATATGAATGCCATCATATATAAATACCCCACTTAGGTACCTTCTACCGACAGTCCAGATAAGACTATCACACCCTAAGGTGTTCTGAGCGCATTATTGGTGTTTTAATCATGAGACCTTATACTCTGATTAAGTTCACCACTTAATAGTTCAAGTATATCACCACTAACTCAATCCTCACGTGCATGCCATACACTGAGTTAAGTGGTTACATACTGATATACTTAGGGTTTGCAGTAGTGTATACTTTATAAGCACATAGCAAATAATAAGATGAATAATAAAATCTGTCATTATTAAATCAAAAACAATTACATAAATTGTCTTTCGGGCACTACATCTAACAAACTATGATGGCTTGATCCCCACACGGGTACGTAGGCAATCACTTAGTGATGCAACCTCTTCATTCAATTTGTTTTTTACATATAAAATATTTTTTCTGAAAAAATAGGGGGAAATTGTTAGCTATTATAAAATTACATATTTCGTTATCGTATGCATTCGAGTTTCCGTAACAAAACATGGTGCGAAGTGATTCGACTTAGATTCATGAATCTGTGAAGTGTTGCGATTCAGATACATGAATCTGCGAAGTGATGCGCTTCGGATACATGTACCTGCAAGTGATACGAATCGAATTCATGCATCTGAGATGCAATCAAATTCATGCATCTGCGAAGTGTTGTAGCTTTTCATCCGGAATCATGAATCTCTAAACGGATATGATCAGTACCTTTTTTGTCCTATAATTACGACTCAAAACATACATGAAAATTCAACCATTTTTTAGAAAGCATCATCAGAACTATTTTTTAAGTGTCCTCTGGTTTGATCAAACAAGTCACTGTTTGAATCAAACACATCCATTGTATCCTGAGAGAGATTTTCGTGTGAACCCCAAGTGACTTTGTGTGGGAGAAACATCTTTTAAAAGACAACGCAAATCACGTGCCTTGGAGTATTATTTTTGTCGGTCCTTTCCCTAAGTATTAATTTTTTCCCAACATTAAATACACGTTTTTTTTTAATTCACAAAATGTCTATCAAAGATAAAGTGCACCATATTCTCTGTTTTACATAATCCGGTAGATATAAAGAAAATTTATATAATATTAATGAATTGGGTAGATGTAAATAAAATTTTACAAAGTTAATTTGTAATTTAGAATAAAAAATAGAGTATATGTTGTAATATTATTTTTCTCGATGAAATCTCTAAAATAAAGTTTTTAAAAGATTTACCGTATATTATGGATGTGCTTTAAATCAATCGTTAATATTAAATGATATTAAGAGTACTAATCATTTAATACTCTCCCCGCTCCTTATTATCTATCGTATTTAAGAAAAACACATAAATTAAAAAAATAAGTAATTGCATTAATTTTCATTATAAAATATTAAAACATTCTTGAAAAATGTAGTGGTGTATTGAATGTGAAAGATTGATTGGTTGAATGAGCCTAGAAAGTTGAAAAATAATATTGAAAAACGGAAAGAGTATTAAATATATATTGAAAATGTAACTACAACAGATAAAAAAAAAATTATTTTAACAAATACGACAGTTAAATAGAAACGAGGAAGTAGCAAACATGTCATTACTCTTTACCTAATACAAATCCTAATTGAGAGGTTTCTAAAACAGCTGGCAACTTTGACAAATTAAGGCAAAGTGCAATAAATGCTCTCTGATTACCAGTGCCTTTGCGTACAGTCTTTACATCCAAACAGAAAAAAACTTCCATTATGCACAAGTAAGAAAACAATGCAGAGGAACAGATAGGCAAAGTAAATTCATTGATAGTGACATCATGATAAGATACCGCAATTAAAAAGAATGAGATAATAACTATTACTTATTAACATATAAGTTTATACTATATTACATGAGATCAATTATTTTTTGTGGTAGATTCTTATCTTAAAGAGTGTAATGTATCACTACTCTATTAACATATAAGTTTATACTATATTACATGGAAATTCTTATCTTAGAGTGTAATGTCTTCAATGCATGGGTCTGGCAGTGTAAATTGAGGGAAAACAGATCAGGTGACAACTTCGACTCGTCGTCCTCGTTTGGTTTTAATGAGTTAACCCTGAGCCAAAACAGATCCGACAACTACTTCAACCTCGTTGTCCTTACTTGGCCTTAAAAAGTTAACCGATGTCATAATGGATCCGATAACTACTTAGCCATAATGGCATGTTTGTTATGCATTAATGAAATGAAATGAAATAAAATACTAGAAATGGAATGGAATAAAATGAATAAATGCCTTCTATTACTGTGTTTGGAATTTGAAAGAATGGAGTGAAACAAATCATATAAAAGGTGACGCATTGAATGATGAGTAGGGCATGATAGTGGATTAAGATTGTGTGGATAGGGTATTGTATTGTTTATAAGGTAGTATATGGTGGAAGGGTGGGGTTAGGTAGGGTGGAGTGGGGTAGTCCTACCCCACACCCTATCGCACTATACCTCTCTACCTACCCTGCCCTACCTACTGCTACCATAATCTACCCACCACTCCACCCTACCCTACCTTACCCACCAACATATTCTACCCTACTATATCTCACCATATCCTATCCTAGTTATCCTACTGATCGAATTTTCTAGGTGTCCAATCTTACCGGCGGTATACCGGGTCAATTATAGTCTAGTAAGTGGTCAAAGTCGTATCCACGAGGATTGTGAGGTTGTACACCTAAAAACTATTATTATCTTGATCTAAGTCGCAATAATACAAGAAGGTAAATGTATCTAAAAATCTACTACTACAAAGGGTGATAAAATGATAAAAAACCTAGCCAAGATAATGCATTGATCAAGCAAACCTCTATTAGCATCATGGGAATGAACTACCTACCAACCTTCCAATGGTGTTCAAATGTGTAATATCGGTGCACTCCTAAGCTAGCAATTCCCCCTCATACGAGTGTAAGAAATTGCTCTATGTATCCTCCTTGGTCTAAGAACCCTAGACCTAATGATTCAACATGATTAAGTTCTTGAGTGCAATGAATAACAATAACCCCAAAAAGAAATTAAATTCCAATTAAGGTCAATTTTACCTTCCGGTTTTTCTATTCATTCTTCCACACCTAGCATCTCCTTTCGGTCTCAACTAAGTGTGTGTGTGCTAGTGCTAGGTGATCAATCCAACACTTACAAGCAATACATTGCAAATAGGAAAAGATAACAACAACACATGAAGCTATGAAATACAAACTAACATTCTCAATCAACCAATAAAGATTAAACTATCACAACTACATAATCTTGGCTAGTTTAGAACTAGCCACCCATGAATATAAACACCAACATGTCAAAGCTAGCATTCATACTAATGAGAACAATTAAAACAAGGTAGAGGCTAAGAATTTACCAACTAGAAGTTATAAACTTGTAGAAGGAAACTTCATTCAACATCAAGAAAATCCAATGGAGTTTGAACATCAAAAGTGATAAACTTGCTCCAACAAAAGTAGTCTAAAGATCAAACCAAGAATTCTTAGTGTTTACAATGATGTTTAAAAGCTAAATGTTGATAATTTTGGTTAGGAGAGCCCCTTGGGGCGGTTTTGCCTCCAAAGATAAGAAGAGGGGTTGAAGAAGATGAAGTAATGGGTTGTTGTGTTATTAGATCCAAAAGTTGACTTTTAAATGCTGAAAAGAGCTTTCTGCGACGCTTTACGTATGCCATTATAGGTTTGGCATGCGCCAATTGTGGTGAGAAACTCTCTGCATAGCTACAGTGACGTTTCGGCGTGCGCCACTATAATTTGGCGTGCGTCGATTCTTCCAGCAGTTCGGTAAAATGACCATAACTTGAGTTGTAGAGCTCCGATTGATGTGATTCAAGATGCGTTGGAAAACTCGTTTCCCGATCTACAACTCTCATGAAGGAGTCTTCTCAATAAAATGCCTCTAAGTGGGATCAAATGTCCATTGAAGATGTGTTACGGTAGAAATACAAAAGACAAATGATCCGTTTGAATTCGATAGCTTCCGGCATACTCTTCTAGCCCCCAAAAGACGTGTTCATGCTTCAACACGTGTCGTCACTCGGGGTCTTGGTCAACCTATAATCCTGCAATAAATCACCAAAATATCAAGCGTAAACCCGACACGACGCTCCGGTCACTATAACCGGTTCAAAAACAATCAAAACACGATATTTTATATAATAATTACTATCTACAAATTTGGGTGAAACTAACAAAATAACAACTCGAAATGATCATCTAATTGTGAAATGAGGATAAAACATCGTGAAATGTATCATCTAATTGACTTACATCACCTATCTACCTTACCTCAACATGTACTCTACTCCACCATCACCCATTTATACCCTACCCTACCCTGTCCAATTCTACCCTACCCCTACATTACCCTACCCTAACCCACCACCCTACCTACCCTACCTTACCCGACCGTACCCACTCCTACCCTACCCACCACCCCATCCTACCTTACCTTACCCACTACACCACCCAACCCTACTCTACCTACCTTAGCCACCATCTCACCCTACCATATCCTACCCTACGTTACCCACCACATACCCTGCCCTACCCTACCCACCATTTCACCCTACCCTACCCACCACCCATACTACTCTACCTTACCCATAACCCTACGCTACCCTACCCTACCATATCCACCCTTACCCTACCTACCACCCCACTCTACTCTACCTTACCTACTACCACACATATCCTACCCTACCCTATCTCACCCTATCCTACCCTACAAATCCTACCTACCTTACCCCACCACCTACTCTACTGCACTATCACCCACCCTACCCTACATTACCTTACCCTACCTACCCTACTTTATCACCTACCATACCCTACCACCCACCCACTCTTACCCCATTACCCATGTATTTTGTCGAATTTCATTTTATTCCATCCATTTTTTGAACGAATGAAAACGGACATATTCCATTGGAATAGAATAGAATTTCATTTCATTTCATTCCATTACCTCACAATCATACACAAAAAATTCTCGTCTAACAAACATATACCATTATGGCTCGTTTGGATTGATGGAATGGAATGAATCTGATGGAATGGAATAATATCATTCTATTAGTATGTTTGATAGGTAATAGAATAGAATCATTTCTATTCTATTCACACGTTTGTTAGCATCATAATGGAATTGGTTTTTTTCATTACATTGTTTGGAGCAACAAAATTTTGATGGAATGGAATGCAATTAATATATTTTTAAATTCAACAAAATGATCTTTACAATTTCATTCAACCAATAACAAAATTTTACAACAAGTGTACATCAACCAAACGGGTTTAGTAGTAAATTCAAAACAAAAACGAAAGAACTATTCACTTAGTCTCCATGCAATGCAGATTTTTTTGGAACGCCCAACCATTCGACTTTCGCACGGGCGATTGCCAACTGATCTTGACAATCGACCAGCGAAAATCGATCCTCACCTCTAGAATCGACCGTGAAAAATTGATTGAACAATACTGCACAAGAAGGCGATTGAACGACCAGCAACAAAAATCGATCGATCGAAAAGTTGATTTTCAGCTTTAGACTGTGCTGTGATGTGCAATGAAACTGAAGAGTAAAAAAATACCTAAACAAAAACAACCACCTAATAGATTTTCATATATATAATACAATGATGAGAGTCAAATTGGCTATCATTTACTATGTGATTATACCGCGTTTATATCTCATTTTATATGTTTCTAGAGATATTTGGTTGTATTTTGATATATTTTACACCTTGGTTACCATTTCGAGACCTAGAACGTAAAGTCCGGAAATCTCGTTATTTTTTGTGTTTTGATGCATTCTCGGTCACCCTAGTGTCCTGTTGGGGTTATACGTGGTATTTCTTGGGATGTTGAACATGTATTAGGTGTTCAGGATGGCTGAAAGGCGAGCTGCTGGGGTAGGAGCATGTGCCCGAAACTTAAACGTTCAAACGGATCAAACCTCGTTGTTACTACAACCATACCTTCCATTGATCTACATTTTTATCCACCTTATAGGCGTTTTATGGATTGGGATTCTTCATGAAAGTTGTATACAATTGAATTATATTTCCAACTCATTTTGAATCACTTTATTTTGATGTCTACACACAAAGTTATGGATGATTTACGGAAGACGTGTCACTGCCCAAACACTCTGTACTTGTAGGCGTACGCCTGAGAAATGATAGTTGGGCGCCTACGGTGTTATTTACACTTTCCCCAACATACTATAAATAGATTTTGTGGGTGAAAAAAATAAAGGATTACCATCTCCTTCGACCATTTTTCTGCGTTTTTCATCATTTCTTTAGTTTAGCTTCGATTTGTAAATAGTTAGATTAGATTAGCTTTAATTCGTTGTAATCCGAAGATCGGTGCTATTGGATATTGCTATATCAGCTTGGATTTCGTTTTTTGTACGGATTTTCTTTATATCGATCTCCATATTTCAGTATTTCAATTTCTTGTTTCGATCTTTGATTCTTTTTCAATTTCATGTTAATTCTTTGTATTTTGCTTAGATTAATGAGTAGCTAATTTCCTGATAGTCGAGTAATGTGAAGATCCATGAAATCAAACCCTAGATCTTTGATTGAGGTATTTTTGATGTTTTGATTGATGATTCTAGATGTGTTAGTAGTTCGAGAACTTATGCTTAATCATGTTTATTGAATTCGTGACTCGATAAACGTATTCCACTTTTGCGAGAGAGTACAAGAACTGAGGTTCTAGGATCACCCTGTAAAATAGACTGAGTTGTTTAGATTCGGTTTCGTGTGTGAGTTTAATATCGACTTTTTGAGCGTTTCATCGAGCGTAGACCGTGTTTGGTCAGTTAAATCCGGTCAGCGGGCTGTTGAACTTGACATAGGAGGGTAGATTATTGTATGATGTCTATTCTCAGGATTAGGAAACGACACCCTATGAATGACATCGAGAACTATTAGTACGTCAAGAACACCTCCGGACTTAGCTAGGGTTTGTGAGTATTAGATTGGATCATAGCTTGGCTATCTCTTTTATATAGTTTTAACTCTCGTTTGTGCATAGTAGTTGTTAGAACCGGTGATCTGAAAAATCACCGTCTTCAGTAGTTGTGTTGGCCTGAACTAGGAACGATACCGACTTTCTTGACCAGATTCCTCGTGGTATACGACCTTGCTTTCCATTTATAGTACAACCGACTCGGTACTCTGCCGGTTAAATTTGGATTACTGTAAAGCCATCAAGATTTATGGCTCCGTTTCCGGGGAATCCGGTTGATATCTATGTGTTAGTTGAATTCTTAGGATTATGTCGTTTTTTTATTTTCTTGCTATTTATTTTCATTTGTTTGTTGTTGTTTGTGAGTCACCCCACCTACTCCGGTAATGGTGTTGACTAGATACCGTGATTGTGTTCATGTTGTCTCATTGGTTTGTGAAGTGATTCCCATTGAAGAAAGACTTTATCAAATTTAGTTATAGTCTTTTATCTATTTTTAGTTATGTTTTGGTATCTCACATTGATTAATTAGTCTTTTATTTTTGTTGTAATTATTATTTATTGTTATTTTGTCCCACATTGCTAAATTAACAATTAGTCTTGGAGTCTGTAGTCTATATAAAGGCGAATAGAGTTATTGTAAAAGGAAGACAAATTTTGATACAAATATATTATAATTGAAGCTTTTAAGCTTTGGTGAGTTTTCTTACGTTAGTGTTTGGTGGATTCCAAACGGGACTTATCAAGGTTGTGAGCGAACCTTGTGGTGTCCATTATACCAAGGTTTTTGGTTACACGTTAGCCAAGGGTCGAGGTGCTCGTTATTGGTGCCTTCAGTCAAGTCCTCGGGCATTTTCAGATCTGATTCGGTCACGGATCACAACAGTTTGCAGATGATGATCCATACTACTATTACGGCTCATATCCTTACACATTCGAATGCTACAATTATAGTGTTATGGGTTACGGAACGCAACCATTTTATCAGTTCAACCCATACACCGCATCATACATAAATGAGTGGGATAATGCCTCAAGTTACTTTGATCAACAATAAGATACTTCTCCACCTCCGGAAATAGAGATCTTAATGGATTAACATGTGCCGCTTGAGAAAAATGTTGAACAATTGAGTAAATTGGTCCAAGATCATATCAAAGAATTTCGTAATGATATGTCTGATGACGGTCAAATTATACCCGTAAAAGTCATCAACGTTATCCTTAAATCGAGTTTAATAATATATATTTTATATTAAATCACATTTCGTAACTAAATCTCAAGAAATCGGAGCGGAATCGGATTGCATTAAAGATAAATACCGAAGTAGCACGAAAAGTGGAGTAAGGAACAAGAAAAGCCGGGCCGAGCCAATCGAAGCAAGCGAGCTCGGCGCGCCGAGCCATCGGTTCCGGGAGCGAGTTGACCAAAACTCGAGGATCGGCTCGGAGTTATCTCTACAAGTTTTAGGGTTTTCAATCATATCTTTAGGTCGGCCGAAAACTCTATATGAAACTTTTATTAGGAGCATATTACAATACTTTTAGTTTATCAATATAGTTCTTCTTATTTTATATTATGTTTCTTCGTCACGGAGGCGATGGATTCATCGAGAGGCATTGAAGGATTGGAGGACCCTCCATCTACGAGTCTATCCAAATATGTCGTTTTAGAGATCATTTTATTTTGTTAGAAAGTATGATTGAAGTCACCCATACGAAGGCGTTTTACGAGGAACGCTAGATCTACCACGGTCTATATGGTTATATCTAGCCATCAAGATTCTAGTACGAACGACTTCGGCTACGTCGTGCTTTCTCGTTTTTCATATACACATGTAATAGATCCGGCCAATTTGTTACATCGTTCTCGTAAATTAATATGAATTTTGCCATATAAGTTAGCCGATCGTTTAGAATAACCTATTTATGTTCTATCTACATTTCCAGTTTAGGGTCCGAGCCAAAATATAATCAACCTTAATGTCTTTTCTATCTCGGCTTAGATATACATATATGGGGGAGTAATTACTACTAGCGTAATCAATACCGTTTGTTGCAGTCTTATAAAACCATCTTGTTTAAGCCGAGTCTTTGTGGGATCGACCTCGACTCTATCTAACTATACTACGATTGAACCTAGTTCTCTTGCTAGTTGGTTATTTAGGTATTGAGTATTTTATTACTTGGACCGTGCATCAATGTCAACAGTGCAAGCTGCGATATGAAACTTGGAGCATCAATTAGAGCGACTGATCGAGAGGGAGGAAGCTGAGAGGAGAGCACAAGAAAGTATGATTGAAGTCACCCCGGAGGAACGCTACGAGCATGGTTTTTTGAACCCTATTCGCCTACATTTAGAGTTTGTTTTGAACCCTATTGAGTTTGTTGTTGATGTTGAGCCTACTTGTTATTACTTGGTTCTACAGTCATTTTTGGTTGGAATATGTTTTTGTTCGGGGAAAGTGATTTCATTGTTCTATGCGATGGACTCATTGAACCAATCGTGGTGATGGGGGATTGAGCCTCATATTGCTATTATTTTATTTTCAGGGGTTGCTCAATTCCTACGATTTTGGTAGGGAGAAGCAACAGTTTGCTCTCTTTTGGTACAACTATCCTTGACAAAGTTTGGGGAAGAAAGCCGAGCTTGTTAGATATAGTGTGCCCGAAAGACAATTGTTGCTTGTCCTTACGGGCAAGTGGGAGATTGTTGGAAGTAGCACCCGAAAGACAATTTATGTAATTGTTTTTAGAATTAATAAATGACAGATTTATTCTCATCTTATTACTTGCTTCGTTCTTGTAAGTAATACACTACTGAAAACCCCAAGTCGTATCATATGTAGCCATGTAACTTAGTGTGTGTCACACCGGAGGATTATGTTTATGGTGATACACTTGAAATGTTAGTCCAAGATGAAGTTAATCAAAGTATGGGGTCTATTGATTAAACCACCATTAATGCGCCCAGAACACTTTATGGTGTGACCGTCTTATCCGGACCGTCGACATTGGTTGTCTAAGTGGGGCATTTATATATGATGAGAGTCATATAGGACTGGACCGATTTATTCTGAGTTTCTCATATAATTCCGTGATTGTGAAATCTTATTAAATCACAAGATGATCATATATGAATTAACCTTAATCCTGAAGTGATTACAGACTCCTACTTGTTTCGGATAGGGTTTGATGTGTTCGTTAAGGATCGCTAAGAGGCGCGGTCCGAATCACTTTCACGTTGGCACTATTCTAGAATGAGTGAGAAGTGTGTGTCTCACAGATATGGAATCCATTCCTTCATGTGGGAAGTAGAAAGACAATCCCCTTATTTGTTGATCCTAGAACTGATCAATCCCGGGAGTTCGTATTGGTTATGAACTAATTGATCACTAGTGGGTTAATGGTAAATAAGGATAAGATGTAGTGAAGAAGGTTTACGGAAATAATCTTACTTCAGTACGGATAGTCTATGGAGGGTTAGTTTATATGTAATGATTATATCAATGGACACTTATCGACTCGACTCGACGTTTTGAGAATAAGTTATATCTACAATCGATAGAGTTCAGTTTCAGGTTTATGGTGGCGTAATTCCAGAATTAATGAATTAAGTAGAAATATTCTGTTCGATGAATATTTAATTTAATTTATTGTAGCTACTTGTTATAAGTCCTTGGTCCCCGGGTTGTCTCCTAACACGCGAGTGTTTTATCGTTTTATGGAACCTCGAGAATAAATTAAATAGTTGGTCTATTTAATAAATATGCAATATTATTTATTTGGTAAATAATATATAAAATAGAAAAGACATTTTCTATTAAATTATTGACATAAGTGGTGCCTACAATTGTGATAAATTTGGGAAAAGAAATTTTTCTGGATTATGTCACATGTATAATTAATTATTTATCTATTTGTTGGATAATTAATGGAAAAATAAAGAGATTGATTTTTTTGGAAATTATCTATTATTTTGTAGCAAAAATATATTTTCCTTATGGGAATAGGTTTTTGTGATGTGAAAATGATAACTCTCTTGACTATTTATTTTTCCTATATAAAGAGAGGTCCTCCCAGCACAATATAGATCACAATTTGCGCCACAAATAAATCAAAAGGAAGAAAAATCAGTTTCTTGCCTTAGTCATTTAGAGGAGAAAAATCTAGGATTTTTCTTGTGCGTATTCGAGGAGGTTCTACGGAGAGGATCGACGTCCACCAGTCGTCGCTTGGAGATACAATCCGGAAGACTACGGTTTCTCCCTTGGTCGATTTTATCATCTCTCTCCGGTATGGGTAAATCTACTAACCTTCTCGTAGTAGTAATTAGTTATGTCTTATATCGTAAATCGCATAAGCTTTCGATTTGCAAAGATCGAGTGTCTCGATTGGTGCTACTACTTCTAGCATGTGGTATCAGAGAGATGTTAAATTTTTACGATATCGAGTGCATGATTAATTAATTTAGGAGTGGAATTGAATATAAGATTGTATCTTTTATTTTTATTTATGTGATTGAATGTTGTGGTTGACGAGATGGATTGGGGTTGGTACTTGTTTACCGTTAGATCTATTGTAAGCTCTTATAATTAGTATTATACGAGTATATGATGAAGACTGCGCCGGAAACATCAAATTTTTTTTGATCAAAGTTGTAGATCAAGTTGCCGCATGTGTTTAGAGTTTTGTTTTTTTTTTTTTTTTTTTTTTTTTGGCTTTTTCTAGTTTAAATAGATTAGATACGGGTATCAACGGTCCATCTCAGTGGTTTATTTTTTCGTATTTATTTTCTTAGTTGATTATTTATGTGAAATAACCATTCATACATCATATTCGTGAATTCCACTCCTAGCATATGTATACATATTGTTAATTAATCGTAATGTTAATTATGCATGTATGAGCCGTAATTAATTTAGATTAATTTAAGTAATTAATTTAATTAATTAAAACGAACTGAATTTTATCGGGTTATAAAATTCACACGATAATCTTAATTTGGGATAATAAATCATACGGGGTTTAGGTTATGTAGTATCTACATAAATTTTGAATTTTGATAATCAAAAAAAAAAAATTGGAAAACCCGGAAAAGTTGGACACCAACCAAGCAAAATGTTCGAAAATTGGTTCGGGCGGTCAACTGGGCTTCGGCTCGACTCGACTTGTCCGTCCAAGTACGACGTTAGTGTCGGGGGTCCGGCAAGGTCAAGCTATCCGGCCAGCTGAGGCTCAATGGGGCAACCTTAGCCCGATTCATCCAGTAGTCGTACATGAACCAACGAAGAGGACGGGTCGACTTAGCCGATCCCGACACCATTCGGTGA
This sequence comes from Gentiana straminea, assembly GCA_036785695.1. Taxonomy (NCBI): domain Eukaryota; kingdom Viridiplantae; phylum Streptophyta; class Magnoliopsida; order Gentianales; family Gentianaceae; genus Gentiana; species Gentiana straminea. The sequence continues at coordinate 14,939,745 of JAVUPR010000497.1, read as the reverse complement.
ACTCGGTTAAAGCTCAGCCAGGGTTTAAAATTGATGATTTGGTGGTTGCTTTTCCTTGATTTATTGTTTTTCGACTTATTCGAAAAATTCAACAATCCCAGAATTTTTTTTGGATAATAAAATTCTTTGAGAGTTTTATTTATGTAGTGTCTACGTAAAAGGATTTTAATGACCGAGAAAATTAGAAAATCGTGAAAAGATAGGACACTAACTAGACGGTATTTGGAACCGATAAGTTGGTGATTGCTTTTCATGATTTATTGTTTTCGGATTATTGAAAAAATTCCGAGATCCAAATTAAATTTTTATCATGACATTATTAGGACTATACAATTCATTGGTGAATTTTAATTGTGTAGTGTCCACACAAGAGATTTTCTAAATAATCGATAAATTGGAAGATCACGAATATAGTGTCACTAGTTAGACGGTATTTGGAACCGATAAACTAGTGAGAGCTTTAAATTTATGGTTTATTGTTTTTCGATTTAGTAGAAAATTCATAAAGTCCTAATGTATTTGGATTAAAAAATTCTTGGTGAATTTTATTTGTGTAGTGTCTACACAAAGAATTTAAAAATACAAGAAATTGGAAAGTCATGAATAAGTGACACTAGTTAGACGGTATTTGGAACCGATAAACTAGTGGGAGGATTAAATTTAAATATTCATGATTTATTGTTTTTCGGATGCTTAAGAAATTCTGAAAATCCTAATAAGACTACCTATTTTTCAAAATAACGAGTGGGAGCGGGGAAGGTGACAACCGACCCCTCGGCCTCTACTGTTGACACAAGCACCGTTAGAGAATGGTGATGCCTCGTGCCGTTTTGATTTCGGCCCCTTCGGATGGCCTTCTCCGCTATCAAAATTAAGGCTTGGTTTCCGAAAGGATAGGATTTTGAGTACTCGTCAGGTCACTGACCTACCCTTCGGCGGCATACTCGGGGTATACTTAAAAATCTGAAACAGTAGGTCACACTCTAAAGGGTATTTTTGGAAATATTTTGGCTGAAAAAGGAAGGTAATCAACAATTAAATCGGGATGTCTGATTCTCAGTTAATTGTTGAGAGAGACTGTCTCCATTTAATTGTCACCTCTTTGACCTACCCGTCGGCGGCACTATAGGTGTGAGATTAAATTCTTGGAATGGTAGGATAAACTGCATGCATGACATCATGTTTATGATTCCTAAAAATTACTATATGTTGTGGTGTATGATTTGATTATATTTCTGTCATAAATTATTTTACAACTACATATCATCTCAAGGTATCTAAACTGCTAAACACGATAAATTGATTGATGATGACTTCGTAAAAGTGGAAAAGTAACAAGAACGTTGAACTCAATAATCGAGAATGCAAATTAATTCTTCGGAAGAGGATGATCCTCTTGAGCCTATAAACTTAAGTGACATTTGATAAGAATGTGACTGTTGTCACTCGTGCTGAGCGAGAGACAAAACAAAATTAGTTCAAAGATGACGAGAATGATTTGGTATCATTCTCGCCAGACATCCAACAGTTTGCGAGTAGTGTCTACTCTTATAAACTGTTAGTTCAAGGTCATTTCCTTTAAAGAAAGCCAAGAATGGGAAGATAAATGTCTACAAGTATAAGTCATCTAAACTAAATAAGTTAAAAGATAAACCGAAATATTAAAAAAAGAAAGTGAAGGATAAAGTAAGTGATTTCGGATCACTAACCTATGAATTCTTAGAGACTTTCTTAACCGGAATTATGACCCGAAAGCTAAGTTCTTTTGTAAGAACAAGGTAGCTAGGCATTAATGATTAAAGAGTAAACAACATGCAGTTATTTCAGCTAAAATAGTGGGAGTGATATAAGGAAATAAATTTCGGATTTAATCCTTGAATATCGAAGAAATATAATTTCTGTTTTCAGAGTCGTTGGAACAAATGGATTCACTTTCACATCAAGTTGCCTTAAAGAAAGTGAAAATGACATTTGTATACGATTCTGAGACTCGGACTTTTGTCTGATAAAGTAAAAACCACTAAGAAATGTTGAAAATGTATATGTAACACAACATAAACCATTAAGACAAATGGCTTTCATATTTAGATGAACGATTCTTCAGCATCTATTAATTAGTGCATATATCCTAAAGATAAAATCTAAAGACTGGCTAAGGGTGATTCCTATCTCCCAGCCTAAGAACACTATCTCAAAGGAAAAATGACTAAGTAACCTTTCAATTTGGAAAGGGTAATAGAGCTGAAGAAGTATCACAGCTTGTTCATATTGACCTTCGGGTTCTTATGAAGGATACAAGCTAGTGGGAGCTTTTGAGTGGCTGACACAATGTCTGACGACTACTCAAAACGCTGATTAGTTTATCTAGATATTTGGAGGAATCTCTGATATTACCAGAGAAACGAGTATTCCATGCTCAGAAATAGGCTACAACATAGTTTTGGTACTGATGCTTGGCCTACCTCCAGGTGAAACGATTTCACTGAAAGGATAAACCATGTATTGTCTTATATAGTTATTGATATGCTACACTACACTGCTTAACTCAATTAAGATATTAGTTGTAAAATAACAGTATACATTATAATGTAATACCGAGAAGTCTACCTAGAAGATGCTTATGAATTTATGGATAAGGAGTGAACTACGTTGACTCCACTTCCGTAAATAGAGGCATTGAGCACTTGGTGCTTGAAGATTGGACTGGAGATTTTGCATACACGTTCAGATGATGACTGTTCATGAAATATCTTAACGCAATGAGTAAAGGTTGGTTATAAGATTCTTAAGATCGGATAGTGACGGTTACACTGTTACATCGTTTCTAAAAGAATGTTTAAATAACAACCTTAGACCTTGAAGTACAGTTACTCAAGGAGTTACTATCTGATTTAATCAGACCACATCCAACATTGGTTGTTGGGGAATTACACTGATAAATACTGCTAAACCAGATCAGAATGTCAATCCACCCAAATGCAGTGGGAGTATGGTTTATCCAGTGACTCGCTGTGATTATGCAGACTTTACAGTCTGTTGGGGGTGATTGATAACCTATGGTCTTTTGGACGGACTGTATAGGATTCTGACAATTGGAGGTTGGTTTAAAGTGAAAAACCTGAAAATGGAGTTTTGGTACTCCATCTATGTTCATACTCTTGTAGAACCACCTGAGTGTCCCAGGCCCAATGGGAGTAATTGGATCTATGTGGAAAAGAGTTGAATGAATAAGAAAGTTTTGTTGAAATAGTGTCCTAAACCCAATCGGGTTGGACCGGATCCGACCGGGTCGGATCATTTCTACTATTTCTTTATGTTTATGCATATATTAAATGGCTTTTCTGTTGTCATATATTTGTTCTTTTAAAGAACCAATTATGAATTTTTATATAATAACGTCCTTAGTATTAAACTGTGGTAGAGAAACCATGATAGGCGATTATGGTTGATGAGATCTCTAATCACTTTAACAAGTTTGATACTTAAATGTCTCTAGGCTGATGTACTATTAAATAGGGCATTGATAGTATAAACAGACTAGCACGTATTATATGTCTTCTGTCTTTAAGGGCAGGGATAGATCTCGTCTATCAAAGTGTAGAGACACTTGGACTGTATGTGGACGTGTATTAGAGAATGCGTACGTTAGGGGATCGACCCACTTACACGGATAAGTGTCACACTATGTGGCGGTTGTGTAATTATCCTTAAGACCGGAGTCTTCATGGCATCACGGTGTGGATTGTCATGCTTTGACACTATTGAGGTTTCCCTAGCCACGGGGCGATCATGCGGTAGTGATTGGGTATGATATCGAAGCACGCGGAGTATACATGATTGGTCGTCCGGGAATCGCGTATCCTATGATTGTGATTGAAAATCCGAAATGGCCTTCTTATAAGGAATGTCTTACTCTCGTGAATCTTTGCAAAGTGGGAGTAAACGAGTTACTTCGAGAGAGCATGATATCCAGATTATAAGATACAGTCGTTGATGTTTTGACACTCGACTAACGACTGTATGAGTATTATTACAGCGATAGGATTGTAAGTTACACGGTAACTGTTTCACATGAAAGGTATACGTAGTCATTGCATTTGACTCTTCCGATGATTGGGGGTCACGGTGTGTTGCTAGACGCTATCCCGTGATCGTTAGGTATGAAGGGCATTTTCGTAATTTGCACTTTGCGTCTACGGCCAACATATTCGGAAGCCTATCGGGTCACACACATATGAACATCTAGTCGGATTAAAATGTGGTTATAGATGATAACCAAATAAGGAAAGTTTATCTCGAGACTATAAAGGTTATAGTGGTAAATTAATATGGTGGTATTTATTTATTATGAATAAATAAAATACAAGATATTAATTATATTAATTAAAGAATATTCCGGAAGCCAATTTATTGGCTAAGGTGGCGCAATTTGTGTGTGTATAAGATACACTTGGATTGTGCAATTTAATTAATGGTATTACCATATATTAATATTAGATATTAATATTTATAATTTTATACATACATGCGTGTTGCACATATGATGTGCATGTGCACACTTGTTTCCAAAGTATATATTTGTATAGATTTATATGTGTAATATATATGTGAGATATACACATGTGTAAATTGATTTATGGTAATAAGATAAATATAGTCAATATTAGATTTTGACAATATCTTGGAAATATTCAATATAAGATATTGACAATATCCTAGATTTATTTAATATAAGATATTATAATAAATGAGATAAATCAATCAAATATATTTTCCTTATTTTATTAGGAAAATGTTTTCTTCCTTTCTACTCTTTTGGGGCGCCACCTATGACTATAAATAAGAGGTGGGTGTCAAGCTCTTTTGTACATCACAATTGCAAGAACTCATAGTTCTTATGTAAAATATAGAGCATCCTATAGAGAGTTGGAGAGAGGGGAAAAAGGCCGGTCTAAGAACCGGAGTTTTCCAATAGCAATCCATGATGGGATTCCGGCGGGCTGTTCGTGTGGACTAGCGGTAGAGGCCGAACACTTGGGCGGCTCTATGCAGAACTACTCTCCTTAGACGGTCAAATCGTCGATCTTTTAGATCAACCAAGGTAACCACCGTCTATTAGTTTATTTGTTTATTGCTTAAACGAAGTCGATCCTGGTTAAATGGAAATAAAATTTTAAATTCCGCTGCGTTCCCGCGTAGATTTCCTAACAAGTTTATCATTCTAAGCAAAGCCAAGTGGTCTAGGGTTAATTCCGTGAGAAGTAGATAGTTCAATAGGGGTGATGCCCTGAAACTTTCTCACCACTCAGCCTTGCTTAACTTCATGAAAAGCTGAAAGACTAACATGGGTGATGCCCTGGAATTTTCTTGCCTTACAACGGAACTTGAATTCATTCGGAACATAAGGGGTTTTAGCTTAAAGACAATGGCAGTTTGACTGCCTATGCTTATATCCATTGGTGGATTAAAGTAAACCTTCATGTCATTGAAAGTGACATGTTTTGTGTGGGCTTGACCAGAATATTGATGAGTCTTTTGTAGACTAAGAAATCAATATTGGTAAAGTAGTGAAAATTTAGTGTTAATACAAGGTAACACTGTAACAGTCGGAAACAACATGGGTGTGTTATCTGAAGTCAGAAACTGACGAGCCAAAGCTTCTCTGAGTTAGAGAAGTGGACGATATTCTTAGAATTTGATTCGGTCGAATTCATGAGAACAAGTTGTTGGCAATATCCCATGCATCTTATTGGTTAAGATGATAATGCATTTCTTTGCATGCAATATTCAACGAGAGGTTTCCTACCCAACCCCTCACGGAATAATTCTCTCAATCTTCGGATATAGAGAAAATGTGATAAATTCTCTTTTGGATAGAGAAAGTCGGGTTATTAAAAGTCAATAAAAGTCGAGTCTTGGATTCGGACGTTGAAAGCAATATAGTGCATCCTCAAGTATCTTTAGAGAACGAGGAATCATATGCTTGTGCATTCGGGTGCGAACCTGAGTGTCGTTGACTACACTGATTCTGATTTTTTGTCGGATTAAGGATGATCGTGAATCGATCTCAGGCTCAATGTTTACTCATAGTGATAGAGCTACGATCCGAGCAATCCAAAGATCGCCAATTTGACTCTGTTAGTCGAATACATAAGCAGCTTTCGGAGCAGCTAAAGAGACAGTGTGGCTTGAGAAGTTCTTTTGTAGGACCGGGAAATGATTCCAGGTCTCGATGAGCCGATACCATTTTTCTGTGAAAACAGTTGAGAGGTAGCTCATGCAAAGGCTCTTCGCAATCCCAAGAGGTCAAAAAGCATATTGAGATAAAGTACCACCTGGTCAGACAGATCGTGCAAAGAGGCGACGTTTCGGTCCAAAAGATTGCCTCGAGCCGACAACCAAGCTGATTAGTTTACCAAGTTGCGTGACATCTAGTGTCTCTGATAAGCGCTTGGCGGGTATGAAATTGGGAGATATGTCTCGTCTGCTTTAGAGCAAGTGGGAGAATGTTGTAGATAGAAAAGGGTGTGGTGCTCTAAAAACAATCATTGCTTGTCTTTACGGGCAAGTGATAGATTGTTAGATATAGTGTGCCCGAAAGACAATTGTTGCTTGTCCTTATGGGAAAGTGGGAGATTGTTGGAAGTAGCACCCGAAAGACAATTTATGCAATTGTTTTTAGAATTAATAAATGACATATTTATTCTCATCTTATTACTTGCTCCGTGCTTGTAAGTAATACACTACTGAAAAGCCCAAGTCGTATCATATGTAGCCTTGTAACTTAGTGTGTGTCACACTGGAGGATTAAGTTTATGGTGATACACTTGAAAAGTTAGTCCGTGGTGAAGTTAATCAAAGTATGGGGTCTATTGATTAAACCACCATTAATGCACCCAGAACACTTTATGGTGTGACCGTCTTATCCGGACCGTCGACATTGGTTGTCTAAGTGGGGCATTTATATATGATGAGAGTCATATAGGACTGGACCGATTTATTCTGAGTTTCTCATATAATTCCGTGATTGAGAAATCTTATTAAATCACAAGATGATCATATATGAATTAACCTTAATCCTGAAGTGATTACAGACTCCTACTTGTTTCATGATAGGGTTTGATGTGTTCGTTAAGGATCGCTAAGAGGCGCGGTCCGAATCACTTTCACGTTGGCACTATTATGGAATGAGTGAGAAGTGTGTGTCTCACAGATATGGAATCCATTCCTTCCTGCTGGAAGTAGAAAGACAATCCTTTTATTTGTTGATCCTAGAAACTGATCAATCCCGGGAGTCGTATCGGTTATGAACTAATTGATCACTAGTGGGTTAATGGTAAATAAGGATAAGATGTAGTGAAGAAGGTTTACGGAAATAATCCTACTTCAGTACGGATAGTCTATGGAGGGTTAGTTTATATGTAATGATTATATCAATGGACACTTATCGACTCGACTTGACGTTTTGAAAATAAGTTATATCTACAATCGATAGAGTTCAGTTTCAGGTTTATGGTGGCGTAATTCCGGAATTAATGAATTAAGTAGAAATATTCTGTTCGATGAATATTTAATTTAATTTATTGTAGCTACTTGTTATAGGTCCATGGTCCCCGGGTTGGCTCCTAACACGCGAGTGTTTTCTCGTTTTATGGAACCTCGAGAATAAATTAAATAGTTAGTTGCAATATTATTTATTCGGTAAATAATATATAAAATAGAAAATATATTTTCTATTAAAATATTGACATAAGTGGCGCCTACAATTGTGAAAAATTTGGGAAAAGAAATTTTTCTGGATTATGTCACATGTGTAATTAAATAATTATCTATTTGTTGGATAATTAATGGAAAAATAAAGAGATTGATTTTTTGGGAATTATCTCTTATTTTGTAGCAAAAATATCTTTTCCTTATGGAATAGGTTTTTGTGGTGTGAAAATGATAACTCTCTTGACTAGTTATTTTCCTATATAAAGAGAGTTCTCCTAGCACAATATAGATCACAATTTGCGTCACAAATAAATCAAAAGGAAGAAAAATTAGTTTCTTGCCTTAGTCATTAAGAGGAGAAAAATCTAGGATTTTTCTTGTGCGTATTCGAGGAGGTTCTACGGAGAGGATCGACGTCCACCAGTCGTCGCTTGGAGATACAATCCGGAAGACTACGGCTTCTCCCTTGGTCGATTTTATCATCTCTCTCCGGTATGGGTAAATCTACTAACCTTCTCGTAAGATTAATTAGTTATGTCTCATATCGTAAATCGTATAAGCTTCCGCTGTGCAAAGATCGAGTGTCTCGATCGGTGCTACTACTTCTAGAAGAGCTGAGGACTCTAAAGTCAGAATGTGTTTTTATTGCTTTTCTTTCCCCTCATGTTTCATTGTGTATTATGATACTTGATGTGATACATGGTGACATTCTGGAAATTGAAGATCTGCTACGGTTTTGAGCTATTTTGACAATTATAACATATCCGGATTAATTTATGTCATTGATGAAAGTTGTAGATCTCTTTGAGGACTATAAAATCCATATATGGCTGGCAATTTTTGGACAACCGAAGCTCCGGATATGGACCGAAACAGCAGGGTGTTTAAAGAAGATACTATCTTTATTTTTCCTAAGTGTTGTTATTTTTCCCACATCGAATATTAGGAGTTTTTCCTCCAAGTTTGTAGCCTATACAAGGCCTTTTATTTGCCATAATAAAATAGACAAGTTTTCAGTTAAAAATTATATATAAATTGTTTAGTTTAAACAATTGAGAGTTATTGATCTCTTTGTTGGAGAGATTCAACCCTTTCCCTGAACTTTATCATCGTAGTCGAGCCTACGTTGTGGTGTTCAGACTCGGAGTGTAGATTGGATTATCTAACCCCCGGTTATTCATTGAGGACCTTTAATTAGATCCGGGCAAAGGTGGATCCGAGTTCTTCCGAGAATTCTTATCAATACTTTAAGTAAGTTTTGATGTTATATGACCCGAAGAGTGTGTATTGGGGGGCTAGTGAAGTGTTTTTGGTTTTGATGAGCTATGGTGATCCGTCTATTTTCATTTCAATATCTCCATACCTGTGTATCTTGTACACATTGCGTTTCTTTTCGATATTAGCACAGGTACCTTGGGAGAACTTCTACGGATGCCACGTGATCGTACTCGCGCCTTTCACCGGTTGTAAGCTAACTCTTCTATCCTTATCATTCATGTTTTATTTTAAAGTAGTGGTGGTTGGTTTAGCTTCAATGTTTCGTTATCATGTTGAACGAGTTATGCTTAGAGATTGATATTCCTTTTGTGAAAATAAGTCAGTTGTTCAAAAGGTTTGGTGGTTTTGACATTGGTTTTGATGCATCGAGCCATTAGCAGGGGCGGCGCCAAGTGGTAAGAAAAGGGTCAACTGACCCCCAAAAAATAAAAATAATTTTTTTTATATGTATTTTTAACTCTAATTGAAAATTTAATACATTTATATGTACTAACTAACCCGCTAAAATTTTTAAATATCGACTTTGGACCCGTATATATACTTGGATATTTAAAATTAATGTATTATGAACTTGTAATACAATTGTCGTTTTCGATCTCTGACCCGTATCGCAAAGATCCTGTAGCCGCCCCTGGCCATCAGTATTGTTTTGTTAAACATTTAGTGATTATGTTAATGCATTTGAGTTGATTTGTGATCATGTATTAAGAATTGAATAGTAATATCACGCTTAGCTTCGACTTCACGAATCACCTTGACTAGTGAACGATTATAGTAGTTATTAATGACCCCATTACCTAGAACTTATATGATTAACTTCGAGACGAAATATAAATGTCGTTCTTGGTTAGTTAGGGGATGACGGTCATGCCGTTTCTTTGACCCAATCAGAGCCAAATGCCATCCCTTATGTATATATCCCTAGTTCCCCCTCTCAGCCTGTTGTAGGGTGGTCAGACCGCCACCCGAACTAGCCTTTCCTGATGATTAGCTCGTAATTATCGGTGCCCTTAGCTTATATTACGGTTTACGTTTCCTTGACCACCTTGCAAGTTGAGCTCGATGTTTACGTATTTCCGAATATGGTGTGAGGTTATAATGAGACGTGTCTTTCGAGTGGTGTTGTAAGTACGAGTGTATCCCGAGAGAGGTGGAATATGGTAGTGACCACCACACGCCGCCGAGAGCCACCAAACAAAGCCATGTACTGCCACCAAAACCATCCAAAAACAAAGAAAACTGACAATGAAACATTTAAAACAACAAGAAAATGGTAGAGACCGCCTCCGATTGGAGCTACAGTGGTCAGAAAAACACATGCAGCTCCGGAAAACAAAAAAATCGAATATGAAAACCACACCTTCAGGAAGACCCAATGTATATTCATTGACCAAAAGATGATTAAACCTAAAAAAACGGGAGGAAATCGGGACGGAAGCGAGAGTGTTTAGAGAGATGAATGCGGAAGTAATTATAAAGATATTACAGTTATTGTATATAAAGAATGAAATAATACGATACATCAAACTCATCTTCTCTAATGAAATGAAAGTATTAAAAAAGCATATTGAAATGTATCTCTTAGAATATAAAAAGATATATTCAAATGTCTCTACTTAGTATAACTCTTCAAAACCACATTTTCATTAAAAATGGTCTCATTAAAAAGAGTTATGATATTGGTCCACAAAAGAAAAGAGAGGAAGACATATATGATAGATAGGAGAGGGTAGAGTATGAATTACAAAGAGCCATAAATGATAGTAGAGGGTCAAGCACACCCAGACCCAGCCAGTTTAACCACAGATTAGAACTCGGGTTAACTATTCACAAGTTGTGTTGTTAGAGAGAGCGAGGCACAACCACATAACCCAGTGATGTTATTATCTACAGCAACCCTCTTCCCACCGGCCTAGCCATCGTCATCAACCCCAGTGGTATTATTCCTCTTTTTCCTTTCTTTCTTCTAATCTTTTTCTCCGCCATAGATAAAGATGCTTTCCCGTCTCTTTCATTTCATTACCTTAATAACTCTCTGTTCCATCTAATCAAATTCCTCTTAACCATAAATTTATAAAAACCTAAGCTTTATGTTTCAGCGGACATGGATGTAGCTGCTGGGAAGACTCTAGAAGCTGAGATCCAAGATTCTAAGCCTTTGTCTATTATCTCTAATGGTGTTTTAAAACGCCACCACCACACCGCCTTTAACAATTACCAAGATGGAGGTTGTACTGGAAGAGGAGTTGTTGTTTACAAAGAATGTCTGAAGAATCATGCTGCAAGCTTGGGAGCTCACGCGGTGGACGGTTGTGGGGAGTTTATGCCTTCTCCGGCCAGTAATCCGGCTGATCCAACCTCTTTGAAGTGTGCAGCTTGTGGGTGTCACCGGAATTTCCACCGCCAAGAGTCTGATGATGCTTTGACGTCGACGGTTCCTTCTTCAAACAGTACACTAGCTATTGAGTACCAACCCCACCACCGTCATCATCCTCCTCCTCCTCCGCCGCCGCCACCACCGCCTGCTCCAGCTGGTTCTCACAGCAGTCCCAGCTCCGAATCTCCTCCGCCGATTTCGTCTTCGTACTACCCTTCTGCTCCCCACCTTTTGCTGACCCTCAGCGGCGGAATTGCTGCTGCTGCAGCTACACATCAAGACCACCTAACGCCTCCCGGCGGCAGCAGGTCAGCTCCGGTGGTTTCACATTCAAATGGGCGGAAAAGATTCAGGACAAGATTCACGCAAGATCAGAAAGGAAAGATGTTGGAATTTGCTGAAAAACTTGACTGGAAGATGCAAAAGAAAGATGAGGGTCTGATTACTGGATTCTGCAACGAAATTGGTGTTGAAAAAGGGGTTTTCAAAGTCTGGATGCACAACAATAAGAACTACCCCGGCGGCAAGAGTAGCTCGATTCCGATTCCGTCCACCATCAACACAAATTCCTGCAGTGCCACCACCTACAATGGTAATAATAATGGTGTTGAAATTGCTCAACAAAATCATGACAAGGATATTAATGATCATTTCCAAGAACAAAATCGCCACCAACATGATGATAGCTTTAGTGGTCGGGTCGTTGCCCCATATGGGTCATCAACATCTTCTTAATTCATCCCCCCCCACCCCCAAACCAAAAAAAAAAAAAAAACTTCTTGATTGAATAATTGTTAGATAGTGAAGAGATAAGAGGGAGACGAAGAAGGCTAGTGCATCTTAATTAGCTTACTGTTTTATTGTCTTGATTGATGTTGTGCTTTTTATTTAGTTATTTATAATCTCCCTTTATTTATGTAGTATGATCTTCGCTTTGGGTTAGCTTCCGGATGATTAGTTTGTTAAGTCAAAACTTAACTGCAGAGAATTGATGTAGCTGTTGCAATTCTTTTTTTTTTTTTTTTTTTTTTTTTCTTAGAAGGTTAGATGCTTTGGTTTGCGGTCCGATTCTTAAGTATGAAGAAATTGACTATACTTGGTACGAATCGTTCGACAATGCTCTGAACTATAAATAGCCCGAGATGCGAAGCCTCGTGCATAGAAGTGATATAAAGTAAGTGTGAAATAAATAAATTATACAAACTTGTAAACGAAATTGGGTCTAAATCCCATAAAACGATTTTACAAGCTTATAAATGAAGATGAATAGTAATGATAAAGTCTGACAAATTGTTATCGCGTATTAAAAAAAAGACCACTTACAACAAAATTAGAGCCAAAATCGAAAAACGTGCGTCTAGCTAGAGGACCACAAATTACATCTATCCCATAAAACAATTAATTAAGCTTATAAATGAAGATGAAGAGAATGATAGAGTGACAACGAATCGCGGTTTACCTAAATCAATTAATAAAAGTCTTTACTAGTACAATTCCGGGATATAGTTCTACTACATTTTCAGAATCGAGTTCGTATTAGTTAAGTTACCTCAAAAATATAAAAGTACAATCTAAAATATTACACAAAATTCATCATCATAGGACAACCCAAATATGTAGTGCCATTGCAAGATAAAATCCTTTTGATACTACGGTCCAATGTTTTTACCCGTTTTTTCTTCCTGATAGCCTTGTGTCTTGCTCACAATGTCCATCTCTATCATCTTCAGATTAACTACATGTCGGAAGAGAGGTTGATCTCGAATTAAAAAGAAAATGTGCATTCAACATCATCATCTGATGGTAGTTTTTTCTCAAGTTTTTTAATATTTGAAAAATATGTGGTAAAATTATGTAATGTATAGACTTTACATAGAATTGTGAAAGTAACATCATGTACATATAAGGTGGACGTTTTTTTTATGTATATAAGAAGGCACATTAAGGAATTACATTAACGTAACCGAGTTTAATATAATTTATTTCTCTTATCACTTTTTAATATAAGAAGACACATTAGGACTTAATGTGTGCACAATGCTCGAGTGCAGATCCTCTGCTCTATTTGATTCACAGCAGTCTGTTGGGTGAAAGGTGAAACAAGGGTAAAATCGGAAAGTTGATTATTAAAAATGCAAAAAAAAAAAACTTGAAACATTTGGTTTGCAAGCATCACAGCAAGTCACAGCATAGCATAGTACAACGGAGGATCCGAATTCCACAATGCTCCTCCATTGATAAGAATGTTATGCATGGCCAAAGATTTTCATGAATTCTGAATTCGTAATTTTTTTTGCCTTTAGAATCTTTTACTAGATAAGGTGTGCGGATGGCAGAGGATGTTCGTGTACTATTTCATGAAGACATGAACATTGCTTGATTAAAACTTTTCAACTTCTTAAATCCGAATCCATTTTGGCTTTGGGAAAACTACAGTCACCCCAATTTTCCGAGAAATTATAAGATCGTGTTCTCAGTAGGCGCATATTTCGTATCAATCGGGTCGATCGATATTTTTTAGGCAAAGCGAAAAAGACACAAAACGAACTTATTGAACTTATAAGGACAAAAAGGAATATGTTGGATTTATAAGGACACAATATTATTACACGGACTAAAATACCCTTAATTAAATAAAATAACAAATAGCAGCAAGCCGCAGAGGCGGATTTACATGATCCACTGGGGGGTCCACGTGACCACCCCGAAAAAAAAAAATTATTACCTATATATATGTATATTTTAGACGGAATCGTAAAAAAATTATTCTACTTAAAAAAATAATTACGGACAAATAAAATTTTAACAAAATTATTTCTCGGCAGCAAGCCGGCGTCATAGTCATAGGTATGATCAAATTAACAGCGCCGGCTTTTCCTATATGTTCCTTGTTTTCTTTTCTTTTTTTTTTTTTTTTTGTTTTTAATTTTTTTTCTGGGGTGATGAGCTTCTATATCCTTGAAGATCCTGCACGTTCCCGATCCGCCTAGGGCCATACCAACATAACTGCAACGTCTTATTGTATCGATTTATGTAGTGACGTCAATGTCACTTCATTAATTGTCTAATGTATGTAGTGACATCTACAGTGACAACAATGTCACTTCATTAGTTGTCTAATGTATGCAGTGACATCAATGTCACTTCATTAGTTGTCTAATGTATGCCGTGACATCAGTAGTGACATCAATGTCACTTCATATTAGATAAACTTAAATATGGTTTGTGTAAGCTATCTTTTACCTCTGTATAACATAGTCTCCGGTGAAATTCTTTCTTGTCTCTCTTTTTTCATGTATGTAAGAACATCTATATGAGTTTTAAGTAATCTAGATAGATTACGAAATTCTGCCATTTCATCATCAATGGGAACATCTTTACCAAACTGGCTGGAAATCTAATGCACAAAAGGAGGCTACTTGTTGCAACACTATAGGCATCCACATTTAAACAAGTCTATATATGTTCCATACAGTAATAGAAACCAAGGACACTAAAAAGGATTCAAATAACAGCAATATTAGTATTGGTAGTAGCAGCAATAATAAATAATACATGGACATTGAAACATAGCCATGAGTCAAACATTTGGCAATAGTAAATAGCAAGCACTAGTAAATAGCAAGCACTGAACATCCATCTATTATAGTATTTTCTAAAATTATATCAAATCTAAAAGAGGTTATAAATGAAGCATGTATCTCGTTCTTCTAAATCTGACCCAGACATTACCCTTTCAACTCTCAAAGCTCATGTGAATGTACAACAACTACAGTTGATTCTAGGATACCAACTGCAACTAGGATGACGGAAATTACCAATGTACAAGTATACGTAACAAGAATAGTTGCAGTATTGCTTAAGCAATTTCATCGGATAAATAGGTAAAAACGGGCCTTTTCAATGCTAACTATCTGTTTACAATCAATAAATTTTTTCTGAAATTATTCAAGGGTTGAGCCCTAAAAGCGCCCAAGAATTCAAGTTGGAAAGGGTGGGTAAATGTGTCTCGAGAATAGTGTTCAACATAAAAACTCAGCAGAGTAGTAGCTGATAAATGGAAGCCAAATATGTTGGTTACCATGCTCTTTATACCATTTCGGTGTCAACCTCTCCTCGTTTGTGCCAACGCAGCAGTGAAATGAAGGGAGTCTGGCTGGAGCTGCACGTGATTGTTACATTAAAGATCAAATAATCCCCCCAAAAGAAAAATGAATAAACAAGTAAAATATCAATCCCACAAACCAGATGAAGAATTTCAACTCAATTTACGACATTACATCTGGTTCCACTTCAAAGTCTATCACCTGTTTGACAGAAGACCTCTTCTCATCATCAAACGATTCCGAAGAAGACGGAGGAGGAGATTCATCGAATTATATGAGTGAACTAAGGGTTTGAATATGATCATAATGAACTCATAATAGTGAATTACAAAAATAAGTTTTGAATAGTGAACTAACAAAAGTGAATATACAAATAGTGAACTACAATTGTAAACTCCTAAAAGTGAACTCAGAAAGTGAATTAACAATAATAATAGGGAGCTACTACGACGAATTACAAATAGTGAACTACGACATTGAATTATAATAGTGAACTAAGAGTTTGAGTAAGATCATCATGAACTCACATAAATAGTGAACTACGACATCGAATAGTGAACCACACAAAAGAACTCAAAAAGTGAACTAAAAATAGTAAATTTCCAATGGTTAACTACAATCATAAACACTTATAAGTGAACTTTGGTTTGAAGTGAGTTAGTAATGTGAAGTAGGTGTAAGATAATGAACCAGAGTGTTTTGATTTGAAGTGAAAAAGGGAACCAGAGTGTGAAACAGTGAACCCGAGTATTTAGATTTGAAGTGAAACAGTGAACCAGAGTGTTTCAAACTCAATGAAAAACATTGAGCCATGGTATTTTTCTAGCTAATAGTGAATAAGTATATTTAAGGATCACATTTACCCAATAAAATTGTATTACTATATTGAAACATTAGACTCAGTCATGAAAGTGTATAAGAATATGATGTCATTTATGCTTAGGTGTGAAACAGTGAACCAGAGTGTTTTGAGCTCAATGTAAAATAGTGAAACATATTATAATGCTGGCTAATAGTGAAAAGGTATATTTAAGCATCAGAGTTACCTAATAACAGTGAATTAGTACATTGAAACATGAGACTCAATCATGAAAGTGGATAAGGAGGTGTAAAACTGTGAACCGGAGTATATTGCTAACTAAGTATTCTGGATATGATCTAATATTAAGTGCTTGCTAGCTTTGATATGAAGAGCTCTGCTGGCTTAGCTGATGATCTTTTGTGATTCTTATGTAAATCATCATGTTAATTTAATGCACCAACTGAACAAATATTCTACACTAGACTCCAACTAATTAGTCAATAGGCATTTTTGAAATTGCAGCTGCAAGGTCTACACGAAAAATAATCATCTGGGCCTGTTTCGGGTTCAACATCAACATCTAGGCCGTATTCTGCAGGATCCACACATTCTTATACGGCAAGATAGCAAACGCATTCTTTATCAGGGCAGTAAGCTCATCACCAAATGTGCAGATAGCAGGTTTGCATGGAAAATAACCATCAAACATTTTCCTTGCTAATTTCTTTGCTGACCATTCCATTACCATGTCATTCTTTAAGTATTTAGCCTTTTCAGCCATTAGGTTTAGTTGAATTGATCCACATTTCTCAGCTAATTTCTCTCCTGTTACAATAGAAAATTATCAAGCAATCCTTCAGGTGCCTTATGAATTCATGTTGTTCCATTCAGCAAATGGGACATGATTTACATTTTTTTTAGTCAAAGCAAAAGAATGAATTTTTCTGTTTTCACAATGAAAAATTTCCAGCTGCATTTTTTCTACTTCCTGTTTTTTTCTGGGTCGAACCTACACTCATGTCATCGATACATATGAATTTGTGTAACATGAAATAGTGATTAGTGTGAGAAACATGATTTGAAAGCCAAACTAATGCTCAAGAAAGAAAAACATTCCAAATTGTGTAATTAAGGAAATCAAATCACCAATTGAAGGAAAATAGTTAAATATGAGACTCAGATCTGTTATTATACGAGCAAAAGAGAAGAAGACCCCACCGTGGATGCAATCGCCCAGTTGCTCGCGATGCAAGAAGCTCACAAGCCATCTGGGTGTTGCCCCACCAAGTTACGGGTCGGGTAATCTCAATTGCTGGAAACCCTCAACTCAGAAACAAAATCAAAATCAAATATCATCACAGCCTCCTTAGATTACCAATTTCACACCACCACCACCTCTGTGCATCCTCAATTGCTTCCACGGCAATAATAATTGATAACCAAAATCCCAACTTCAAAAAAGAAAAAAGAAAACAAATATAGAATGAATTCATGTACACAGCTATGAAGAATAGCAACACCAGGATCGAAACAATCACCCAGGTGCTATTATAACTAATGTAACAAAGCAGACAACGTTTGATTAAACAAGAAAAAAAAAAACAAAAAATGTGAAATAAAAAACAAAGCCAACAAAATAGCTTCAAGGAACCCCTAAAAAAAGTCGAAACAGATCCGACGGATCCCTCAATCCTGAGCCCGGAGCTTTTCGAACTGCTAATTCAGCTGCTCCATCCGAACAACAAGCCCAATAATATAATAAAGCAGCCAATAGAAAACAAGAGCGGCAGCAATTAGGACTTCATCAAAGAACTCTGATGACGGTTATGCTCCGACGAATTCCGAAGGTTTATGGGGTTTGTTCAAGCTACCTAAGAATTGGAATGCGCCGTGTCTTTTTCATTTTTTTTTGGTATGCAAAAGGATAAAATTGTCCAATCACTTTAATTTATGTTTTTATTTTCTTATGTAAATATGACTGTCTTTAATGACTATTGAAAATGTAATTGTGTCCTTATTAGCGTTTCTCCCTAAAAAATATTGCTCTCCAAACACAAATATTTTTTTAAATTTAATCATAATAATCATTATTTATTTATTTATTTTTTCGAAACGATAGAGACCACAATTACTATTTTTCTTTTTCTTTTTTTCTTTCTCTTCAATAACATACTATGGAATAGGACTTAAAATCTCTGCACATCCGTTTGGTTTCGGACTGGATTGGATCCATTTAGATCCAACTTAATATTTTATTCAGTCCATTCTTATTTTATTATTCACTAATCATTTATATCATAAAATAATATTAATCATATTATATTTTATTATATATATATATATTCAACTATTATATCGATATAATATTTATATATAAATCATTGTTTATCATTTCTTCATAATAGATAATCCAATATGAATTTCAGCCTTATAATCATTAACCTGTTATTTTATTTTATTTTTCTCTCAAACACAAAAGTGAAATCAAATCAGAGTCATAAAACCAAACAATTATTATTACAGAGACTTGAGCTAGAAATCTTCAAAAGTATTCTCAGAAATGTTTTGTGAATATAAATATATATATATATATATATATATATATATATATATGTTTATTTGGAAAAACAAAATAGATAATCCAATGTATGAATATCAGCGCGGAAGAACCTGTTAAACAAAAACACAAAAGTGAAATCAAATCAGAGTCATATCATCAGCAATTATTATTATTATCGTTATTATTATAATTATTATTATTTTTTTTTATTTTTTTATTTTTGAGTGAAAAATAAAGTAGGCTACTACAACGTGCATTTTCTTCCTTTGATGGGAACATTTGTCCAAAATAATCCAAAAAAAGTTCTACCCAAAACCCAATTCTACACGCTTAAATACACCAAACAACGGGTTTCTGTCTACGCGAAAAGAAAAAAAAAAAAAAAAAACCGGTCACAACTCAAGGGTAATTCTGTCGTAGAACTATCTATTACATTTAACCGTTGGATTTATGATACGTGTATAAACAAACAAAACAATTTTGTCTTCTTCTACACGTGGCAGTCATACAACGATCCGTTCTAATAGGAACCATATATAAGAATTTCCCCACAACTCACAAGTTTGTCTTATAATTATTAAAGATTATGGTGTGAAGGTTACGTCAAGTAAAATTAATTATACTTGGTAGAAAATTTTAATTTTTAGGTGAACATGTTTCTAAGCAAGTCTCAGCATTACAATGTGCATCTAATGCAAGCCATAATATTTGTCACAGCAGATAAATTACTTTTTAATAAGCTTTAGAATAAAATAAGGACATGTTTCACTTTTTTTTACTAAATTTTAGAATAAAATAAGGACATGTTTCATTTTTTTTAATAAATTTTAGAATAAAATAAGGAGATGTTTTCTTAGAAGAAATAGGGACATGTTAAGGGCAACAAATATCACAATTAAACACGTCATGTTGCAATAGATCAATTCCATTTGCTAACTGGATATATATGACTCCTATGCTGTAGGCACCCGTTGTGATGTGTGATGTGATAGCATGCTCATACACACACATCATCAAAACGACGTCGTTTTGATGATTAATAATAATAAAAAAACCAACGACCAAATCTACCCCAAAATGTAAATAGATGACCAGATCAGGTCTATAGCCGAAACTACAGCATCCTGCACAACAGAGGATATGTGCTCGATATATATAAGAGTAATCATGGCAGCTTGAGTGATAGACTATAATTTTGTAGTATTCATTATGGTGTATGATTATAGATCTCATCATAATCAATATGTTGTTTTATGTTGCTTTGTTGTGATATTTTATTGTTGCACAAAAACTTCCAAACTCGATATGCAATTACAACCCAATATTATCATAACAAGTGACATACAATTACACTTTTACAATTGATTACGCTAAGACTCGTATCAATCAATAGAAATATAAATATCAATATGTAAAAATATCTTGTGTCATTTATCATAATCATTTTATTAAGACGGCATGTAACAACACCCATCTTTCCGAATATATAAAGTACTTCTTCCGTCCCTTAATATAACTTGTCAAATAATAAAGTTTTAATATCATCACACATCTTCACTTTATAAACATTTTCTGTATGAACATAAACTTTTTAAGAAACTTTGAAGAATGGACACATTACAAATAAACATTTTTTTTTACTATCTATAAATATTTTCTCCACTACACAAACTTTTTTTCAAAACATAAATCTTTCCAACGTAGATGATATAGAGCTTTTACTTCCTCCTCCCTCCTTCTCCCCAAATGATAAAAACCTTTTCCCAAAGGTTTTAAACTATACCCAACCCTCCCCTCCCCCTAATTAGCTTTTGCAGAGGTTAACAAACATCATAAATGAATCAATTTTTAACATTTTAAGACATTGTTGAATTGTTTCTTTGGCAAGTGTTTTAAAATATGACAATATTTAATCTAAAAGTGAAAACAAATCGTTTAATACAAGACAGAATTGTATTTTGGAACATTACCCTGAAAAATATAATTCATATACAATACGGGATGCATAAATGGAGCATAGCATGAAAAAGATGAGGTTGAGGATCAGCCGACTACGTTATATATATACCTGAGTATCCAAAAGCCTTCTATGGAAGTTCCGGTGACAGCCGCAGGCAGCACATGTAAGTGCAGCGTCTGTACCGTCCTCGCCGGAAGGCATGAACTCTCTGCAGCCGTCGACGGCGTATCCTCCGATGCTGGCTGCTTGATTCTTTTGACACTCTCCGTATCTCACACCAGCTTGTACTGCAGATGAAGAACTTGGAACGTTTACTGATGTTGATGATGATGTTGATGATGATAACGATTCCTCTCTCTTCAAGTTTACTCGACGCTTTCCCATGGCTTCTTAATTAATTAATTAATTAATTAATTGGCCTAGCTAGAAAATAAAGAGTGTGTAAGGTAGGCTAATTAATTAAAACCCTAACCTTTGAGAGTGTTTTTATATATATACAGATAATTTAATAACTTTTTTCTAAATAACTTAATTAACAAAAACTTTCACAATAAAATGATACAACGAGCATAACAAATCACTGCACAACAAAGTGTCGTATTAAGCTTTAACACCATTGATTTTTATGAAATTCATACGAATCAATATATCTCACACAAGGACGGAAATGTATGATTTAGTTCAATTTGATCTATAAAATATTACATTAAAATTCGGTATCCGAGTTCGATTTAATTTATATATTCTTAATTACCTCTATCCGAGTTGAAATCATGACTCATTACCTCATCTCATCATCAATTAATGATATAATTAATGATGGAAAAGAGATTTGTACACTTTGTTTTTGGTCAATATGGTGCAGGGGTGGATCTGTGTATAACATGGTGGGGTCAAGTGTATAACAAGACGGGGTTACGTGACCATATTTTTGAATAAAAATAATAATTTTACGGCCGATGTCCCCACCGAAAAAGTTTATTGGATCCGCGCCTATTATGGTGTCAATGTATCACTACTATTTGCTATAGCCTATGTTTCACGTTGTTTGTTATGAATTACAATAATTTTTTTAGACTCTTATAATACATTTGTTACAATTTATTATGTTTGTTGTATCATTTTATCGTTTTAACCTCTTTTTTTTTTTTTTTTTTTTTTTGCAACAGTCGTTTTAACTTTTTGTTTTGCCAACATACAGGAGAAGTAATTAACGCCTCAATTGAATAGGTACATCACCCGTGGTCTTTTTATTGATTAACATCCACAAGAAAAGAACTAATTATTCATAATCTAGTTACCATGCTTTAAAGTAATTATACAGATGGTTCACTAAGTGGGAGTTCATTGCCCCCGAAAGCGGTGTTCAAACGTGCGGTTAGCCGAGCGAGAGAGCTAAAGATAGCCTGGGATACTTAGTAAATTATTTTGGTTGAGATAATTTTGCGATAGGGCGTTTTGTGTAGGCGTGCGTTTTTTATTTGTGTAAATACTTTTTTTTTTTTGCCCTTCATTTGTGTAAATACTGATGTACATATCATTTTTTGTCTATTAATATATATATGGGTTTTCCGAAAATCATAAAAATAATAAACTACTACCTCCGGTTTAAAATATAAGTTATCATAATTTTTTTACTTTGGTCTCATAATATAAGTCATTCACAATACCAATCGAGCATTAATGAATATTTTTCCTTATCTTACCCCTAATTTATATCAATTCAACCACTTTTATTTACTCTATAATTGTTGTATTTATGATAGTCAAGGGATGTATTAGACATTTTATCCATACATTGATTACATTTAACTACTTTCTTAATCAATGTGAAAATTATAAGATGACTTATATTTCGGACCGGAGGTAGTATCAACCATAAATAAAACTCAATTGACACATGTCATCACATGGGTGATTGTGTGTATATGTGGATTAATTCTTAACTATTAATACTAAGAAATTGAGTTTGGTAGTTATTGCCACTATAAAATTTACCCTTTGTAATTACGGGTGTTTAATAACATTTAAAACCACCAAATCCAGTTGAGAAAAACGGAAGCAGAATATTATTGCATTGATTAGAATTTGGTTAAAACCATTACAATACATATCAAAGTCCTACTTAAGTCTAATGAAAGTAAACCGACAGAAATACCCTTGAACATATTAGTTACATAATGCTAATATATTAATTATATCTAACATCCCTCCTCAAATGAGATGGGGCTTCAACCACATTGAGTTTGGACTTGGCATTGGAAAACTGAGGCAAAGAGAGTGACTTGGTGAGCAGATCAACGGTTTGATTGGCAAACGGGTAAAGAACTTTGAGTTGCTTTGTGTAAAACCTGCTCTTGAACATAGTGAACATCGATTTCGATGTGCTTCGTTCGGGCATGAAACACGGGGTTGTAGGCTAAGGCTTGAGCACTAAGATTAGCACACCATATGATGGGGCATGCAGGTAAAGCAAGATGAAGTTCACTCATCAAATATTGCAACCATTAGATCTCTGCTGCAGCATGAGCTAAGGCACGATGCATGAAGTCTGCACTTGAGCGAGCAACCACCTGCTGCTTCTTGGAAATCAAGGAGATTAGGCATCCTTCAATATAGACACAATAACCCGCAACAAAATGCCTGTCTATAGGATCACATGCCCAATCAACATCAGAGAAACATGTTAGAATAAGAGTGGAGAGTTTGCTGGGAAGTGTAAGCCATGTGTAAGGATGTACCCTTAATGTAACGGATGAGGTGTTTGAGAGCTTTCCAGTGAAAAATAGTAGGATATTGCATATGTTGACTGAAGGTGCTACAACAAATGCTATGTCTGTGTGAGTGAAGGTGAGGTATTGTAGACCAAGATGATTTCCGTAGAGTGTATGATTGTGCATCAAGGGAGTAGGTTGATGTAAGCTAGGATTAAGTGTCATTGGTGTGAGGAAAGGTTTCACTTAATCCTATTCACAACTTGTCGAATGCACAATCATACATATACATATATATATATATACATATATATATATATATATATTGATTGATATAGGTATAGGCTAGATGAATCCCTGAAAGCCTGCATTCTTAGAAAGTGTGTAAGAGGTCCTATGTCTTTCAGGGAGAATCTAGAATTAAGGAGGTTGATAAACCTCTGAATTGCAGCTGCATCATTTTCTTTTACTAGAATTTCATCCACATAGATTAGCACATACAATAGCATATTAGCATGATAAAAAAAACAAACATAGAGGAGTCTGCCTTAGATTGAGTAAAATTCCAATATTGCAATTGTTGCCTAAGTCATCAAACCATGCTCTAGGGGACTGTTTCAAGACATAAAGGGTTTTCTTGAGGGAGTAGACATGATTGGGAAACTGAGGATGAACAAAACCTTCAAGTTGAGGCATTAAAAATAGTCTATGTGAGAGTTCCATTAGTTAAGGAAGGCATTGTTAATGTCAAGTTGATTTATCATATAATTCTGGGATACATCAACAGCTAGATAACTCTTATAGTGGAAGACTTTTCCACTGGACTGAAGGTTTCAGAATAGTCTAAGTCAGAAGTTTGAAGAAAGCCTCTAACGACAAGCATGGCCTTGTGTTTATTTCCTGTGTTATCAGGATTGAGCTTGACCTTGAATATCCATTTGTCGCTCACTAGTTTCTGATCAGGGTGAGAGGGGACAAGATCCCAAGTGTGATTTCTAAGAAGAGCCTGAAAATCTACATTATTGTTGAGAACGATGAAAGGCTGAGAAAGATGAACGAAAAACGACGGGAGGAAGAATGGTGAAAAAAGGTTTTGCTTTACACCTTATACGGTAATAACATTAATAGGATAATTTATTTATTTTTTATAAATTTTTTGGGAAATTGATTCAAATAATAATATTTTTTTAATGCTAAGAGCAGGTGAAGGATACGCACGGATTTTCCGTTAATTTTTTTGTTGTCTGGTTGTTCAATGGACCAAAGTTGCAAAAGATTTAAAAGACAAAGGACCAGTTAAACCAAAATCAAAGATGAAGCTAAGTCCCTCCTTTTCGGAAAAGGTAGGGGACTAAAGCTGCTATTTACTCCTTAAATTGATCGATCACTAGATTAAAATGGAGTGCATTTTTTGAAGTGCATATAGTAATTTCCCTTAATCAATGTTGATTTAAATTTCCTTTGCATAAAACTTTGAAACGTCTTTATTTGCTGGAATATCGACATCAAATTCTATCTGTTCTCTAATGTTCGGGTTATTTTGGTTATTTTGAAATGACCACCTAAAATTATTGTGTTTTGGTTATTTTGAAACCACAAAAACTACAATAGTTATCCCTAACAGGTTTCCTGGGACCAATAATGCATTAGGTAGGTAACATCTTAATCTTTTTTTTAGCCGACATTTTTTTCCCTTCAGTGTTAAATTCTGGCACCAACCTCTCTTAAACAAGATGATATGTTTAGGCTAAAAATGAGATTGAGATCGACATGGAAAGTTGGTGTGGACTGATGTAACTAAATTAGGCTCTTAGTCTCATCTTTGTAATCAAATGTGTTGTACAACCAATAAGTGATCACCATGCATGCAGCTTTTCTTAATTAATGGTGTTTGAAAAGATGTGTTTTTCACGTTTGATGGTTTTCTTTTTTAAGTATTTTATTATTGAATTATATGAGCGATTGATATTAAATCGGGGTCTCAGTCATACATAATCATGTATTATGTTTCAATGTTCACACTAAGACATTCAACATTGATGGTCTGAACTCTGAACAAAACCATTGCACTCTAAGTCTAAATGTATTGGAACATTAATGATGTTTTAATTTGAGAGATTTCAAACTTTAGTGAAATGGATCACGGGCTAAACGTTTGATGTACTGCAACAAGTTGGACACAACCGGCAAAAAGCACAAAGTAAAAACGAAAACTTATTGATTGACTGAGGCGAGTTTATAACTTTGTCCTTAAAACTTTAATTAATGTTCCGATTATGTGCTCACGGTGATGGCACTAGTCTCCCAAGATACAACAAACAGTACCTTTTATGGGTTGTAGCACTTCAATGTTGAGAAGCAGTCGAACTGATTGGGCTTGTTATATTATGAATGCTGGGAAATTTTGGCATAGTTTTGTATGGTATGCAAACGATTTTCCTCTTTGTTTTTCATTCAGTACTGAAGGCATTTTATGGGCAAAAAATAAGGCAGAGTTCTTTTCATAATGAAGAGAAACATCTCTTCAAAGAGGCAGAATTTCGCAGGAAGGTTTTGTTCATGAACCATGAACCAGGATTTGATCAGCAGCAATGGTTCATGTTCTGTTCATGAACCAGATTTCGAACTGATGCTTTGTTTCTAGTTCAAACTGATACACTGATTCGGTTCAGAATTTCAGAAAACAACATGTTGACTTGGCCCATAAAAAGTTAATACCCGGGCTGGGCCAAGCCAAGCCCCGAGCCGGCCGGACGGCGGCACACGTGTGGGGTTCTGAACCAATAAGCATCTACGTCTTCCCTCCTTCCCAAAATTCTCTTGCTCCTTGGGGTTTGCCTCTAATGCTACACTACTTTTTAAGTCGTGATTCTACTTCAATCATTCTTCCAATATGGGACAAATGAATACACATTATTCATTAACACTCCACATATTTTACTTTACTTTTAGGCATTAATTTCTCATTTACACGATATCGGAATTGAGTGATTCAAACTCCTAATATCAACTACTATCTTAGTAGTTTCCAAATTTGTTTTTAGCTCCTAGAAATTCATTTCGTAAGTCAATTAAATCGAGCCTGAGTGGAATGTTCGCCAGTTACACTTAGATCTGGTTTGTTTGCACATGGTTCTTTTCGATGCATCTTTTAATGATTGCAAATTTTATCCTGGTCCATTACCAAATCTGACTTGATGATCCTTGACCAATAGATTAAAAGATAAATTTTAAATTTTGTAAAAAAACTACCTCTTTAAAATTTCCTATTGGATAAAAATTATGACTTCATGGTCATGTTTTGTGATCCTGGACCACCATAAAATTACTGTTTAAGGATTCTTTCTTATTTATCCAAGCATTGAGCGAATGAATCATCATAAACTGTGAAATCGTCCTTGAAAATTTCAATCCTTTATATTACGAAAAACAATTTGAGCGATAACCCCTACCGACGTTAACACAGAATAACTAACGGAAGAAAAAATACAAAGCGCCAAATTTAAAGTGGTTCGGTCAACTGACTGACCTACATCCACGTGCAAAAGAAACAAATATCACCATAGTGGAGGATACAACAAAACTCTTCCGAAGCCCAAATAACAATAGCCCAAACATTGGGCTAGGGCATATATCTTAATGGTGCATCTAATACAAAAGCCAAAATGCTAATATATACTAAAGCCAATGTCGATGTGGGACTTGGCTCACTCAACATAACAAATCTCCACATTGGGACAATGTCCTGCATCCGAAAATAGTAGTATCACTCAACAAGATCTTGAATCTTCAATTTTAAACGAAGCTTTTGAATCATCAATGCCAAACGAAGCTTTGAAATAATCAAACAAAACTCATCAATGTCAAACGAAACTTCCAAATCATCAGTGGCAAACGAGACTGTCTCTGGGATGATCTCGGAACAGAAACATGTCTCTTGACAATTGTTTCTCTAAATTCTTTTCCTTTTCGAGAAAGACAACATCGGATCCTCCACCTTAAGCTGTCACATCCTAAAGTTGACTCTCCAGTTGAACTTAAAAATAATACTTACTTATCGTCATGATGGCTAATTTTCAAACCTCGGAAAACCTCCACCATGAGCTAATTTTCAAACTTCAAAAAGCCTCAGCATTGATACCATTTTGATAAGAAAACGAACTCGAACGATAGCTTTTAACGACGATAACACAAAATAACTACCATAAGAAAAAGAAGAAAAAAACACCAAATTTAAGGTGGCAAATTGAAACAAATATAAATAGCCTAAATCTTGGGTTATAACAACAGAGTTTATCATAAATGGTTTATCTTAATGGTGCATTTAATACCAAAGCCAAAAGGCTAGTATATACTAAAGCCAATGTCGGGCTCCATGTCGATGTGGGACTTGGCCCACTCAACATAACACATTCATCAACCCTATCGGAAAATATGCTCGGTAAGCATCTTTGAAATGTTCTTGGAAGCACTCTATATTCCAAATGACATTCTATAAAATGCAAAAGCCCATGTAAAAGTTGTTTTCTCCTGGTCATCGGATGATACACCATTATTTGATAATATCCCGAATCGACATCCAAAAAGCAAAAATAAGCTTTCCCAGCCAATCGCTCAAGCACCTTTCATCAAGTATGGAGTCTCACGGGCTCAGGTTCATATTTATCACTTTTTGCTAATTGTAACCCCGTCTTTTGACCTATCCTCGTATTGAATTACAACTCTCTCTTTTTCATGAGTGGCCTTAGGTTCAATTTTTTATACGCATAAATAGATGCAGCTAGATCAAGCATGTTTTTCACAATCTTTTTACGTCCTATTATTATGCAAATAGTAACATACACAGGGGCAGACGCACACTATAGCTAGGGGGCATTCGTCCCCCTTGGGTCGGAAAAATAAACTATTATATATAAAATGTATTTTCGATTCGCCTCTTTAAAATTTATTTTCACCCAATATTCGTCATGGCACATAATATGATCGAATAACTCAACATTTTTTACTAATCATTACCAAAGTGATATATTTTTAAAAAATTATTATAATAATAAACAAAGAAAAATGAACCGTGAAACAAACAATATTGTTGTATTATATTGTTATTATCATATCAAAGTTAAAAAAAGGAATAAATCATAACTCTAAGGGTATAGAATATGAACATTTTCCTCTATTATCCTTATTATTTAAACAAAATGCACTTGTCGGACCATAAAAAAAGCCGATATTATATCGATCGCCCCCTTCTCCGGGGGCATGCGTCCGCCCCTGAACATACATACATAAGTCCTTGCATTTTGTGGTAACTTTCTTTGAATGAACGCAGATACATTCTCGTTCCCCATCCCTCTCTCATTGGATTTCAGGTTCAATATCTTGGTACACGATTCCTTCGAGAATTCCGTATACCATGGAACTTGCTTTATGGTTTTAAAAAGTGAAAGATTTATTTATTTATTATTTTTTTTTTTTGAAGATTTATTCCACATGTATTTCTCTTTTATGCATTTTCATTGTTCTTTGAAGTCACTTCTCGAGTCGAAAGAAATTAAATTTTAAATTTTCACTGCATAACCTGGTTTGATTTCATTACAGTTTGATCATTACATACTAAGTATAAGAAGTTTAATAACCACATACCCCATTTAATCCTAAGGTTGGGTGAAAGAAATTGAGCTTTCTCTTATCATATGGTTGAAGATATGGTGTAGTAGGGATAAGAGCATCTCCAAAGGGGAGGGAGACCCGGCTCTATTCCCCGTTTTAGAGAAATGGGTCTCCTCCAATGGTTACCTTTTTTTGCCCCATTCCACCATTTCTTCTTAGAGCATCTCCAACGGTGGAACCATTTTTTCGCACCATTGCACTAAAATGGTGTAAAATTATATCATTCTTCTCCAACTATTCTACACCAAATTTTACACCAAAAAGAATATTCCATATTAATCTCTGATGTTGCGCTGAACACCAGATTTGCGGTAACAGTGCTTATCTTGTGGATATAAGGCTGATAGATGTGATTTCAACGGTGTGGATACGGTGGCGATGAAAGACAAGTAAATGATTCGAATAATTGGCAGAGTGTATCTGCTTGTATTAGATTTATAGCTTAGAGCTTTAGATTAGAGATTAGCTTTCTATTACATTGTGACCCCATATTTATAGGCTAAAAAGTAAGTCGGTTTACTGTTTATCGACAAGACAACTAGAGTACATAGCTAAGGAAAGTATGCATGCAATACAAGTGTCCTAGCCAGCTGTTTTGTGCCAGCTGGATTGATAAGTATGGCGAGCAGCGTCCAGCGACAAGCGATGAGTACGACGAACAGCGGACTCATTTGTGCCTTGTCTTGAGCTAAGCTTGACTATATGGATAGAAATCACATGGAGAAGATGGGTCCGACATATGACTGGCGGACAAGATCCGGCTTACTGTCGGCGGATATGACCCGGCTTGTAGCTAGCGGGCAGGAGATGTCTGTGGCAGCGGCCAGCGGAGATAGAAGCCCATTACCTATGTTGATGGGCCAGTATGGTAGGCCCAATATGGATGAAAAGGGCCCCATTCTGATCCGGGTATATCAATGGCTCTCTACTATGTGCCTGCGCGTGTCCGCCAATGCGGAGAGTAGAACTTGAAGAAGAACTTTAGGTAAAGCTCCTTTGTGTGGTCGCTCGTGACAGTGTCATGCCGATACCGTTTTATCGGGCTTGACCAGTGTTGATGAAAACTACCAGTTATACGCTGTGCATTTGTAGCGAACAGGCTTAATCGCCGATAATGTTCTGTCGGACTTATTTAAGTGATAGCACTCTATCAGAGATGTTTTGTTTAGAATAAGCCGCAGCGGGCATTGATTGATGCTAGCCGCTTGAAGTAATGTTTGGAGATAATGACACGCTGAGGTCGCTTCTTTTGCGGATAAATTGATGGTCGCCAGGAGGGATTTGAACGGTTGGAAAGGATAAACGGATGTATCGGTACACGAAACGTCACATCAGTCACGTGCACTGACGCGGCGGTTGGAACTGAACCGTCCTTTGCTTAAATTGGCGGAGAGAAATCGGTAACCGTTCCAGTCATCATTACTTTCAAATTTCGAATCCCAAACGTCGTTCCCCCTCAACTTTCCCTCTATAAATAGGGGAGTCACCTCCAACTCTTCCACTTTCTTCTTTTCTTCTCTCTGATAATCTTCTCCGGCGATAAAGCAAAGGAAACTCCGGCGATTGCAAGCAGGCTCCGGCGAGTGCTTTTTCTTAGTCAAAGCTCACCGCTCTATCACCTTCATTATCAATCAGGTATGAAACTTCACTCCTTTATTGTTTGTCGATTCGATTATGCTCTTATTTCTCCCATTCTTTTTGCTAAAATGTCGAATGCTGCGATTTTTGCCTCTGTAATCTTACCTCCCTCTGATGAATGCCATGAGCCCCCACCGTTTATGTTTATCTGCAATTTATGACTCTTTTCTATTAGAAGAACCATTGCATGTGTATGCTTTGATTATGGTTGCTTGCTATTGTTCAAGTATTTGTGTCTATGCTTTTGAATGTGCATTTAGGGTTTTTTCTGGGTTTGAATTTAAGGTTTTTTCTGAGAAATTGGGGGGTTTTTCTGGGAGTTTGTATTTGCTAAGGAAGATGGAGGGGCGAGGTGTCGGGGTGTGATTGCTTTCACCTCGG
Source organism: Gentiana straminea (assembly GCA_036785695.1). Lineage (NCBI taxonomy): Eukaryota > Viridiplantae > Streptophyta > Magnoliopsida > Gentianales > Gentianaceae > Gentiana > Gentiana straminea. The sequence goes on along the minus strand of JAVUPR010000497.1, from coordinate 14,908,546 downwards.
CCCGATTTCCATGTCCGGGTGATAAACTGATCCACCTTGCCCTTTTTCTTTTCCAGAATGTCATCAGAGCACACACAATCAGATGAAGAGGCTAGGTCCGCTGCGGGCTATGGGTCAGAGGAGGTGAGCATGGAAGATGCTAGCTCCAGCGATGTTGAAGAAGAGATGGATGAAAATCCAGAGCCCATTAATGTAGAATCCGACCCAGAGGTCTCGGTTATTGGTGAGGGCGCTACTGGAGGCGAGGTCGAAGAAGACGACAATATAGTACTGAGCGGCCTTATCACCAGGATGGAGAAAGCTCTACACACTGGAGCCGCCAAACGTAGCGGCACGCTCAAGGAAGCCGTGGAAATTGTTGATCCGTCGGAGAAACCAAGGAAATCTCCAAAGGCAGTTGTGTCCAAGAGGAAAGCCGTAACCGCCGATGAGCCCGCCAAGAAGAAAAGGGCTCCCAAGAGAAGGTCTGCTGCCGTTGAGAATGAACTCGCAGAGCAAAAGCGAGCAGACAGTGATCTTATATCTTGATGGAAGGAGTTCAAAGATCGAGAAGATTATACCTTGGCGTTGGGGGCGTACGATATCTCAGCGGACTATCGTTTTGCCAGTATGGGTGCGACCAACGTGTCGTGGATTTGTGGTCGGGAGCAACAAGACTATCCGTGGCTACATTATGACCACTTCGCGGCCGGGCTCAGACCTCCCTTCGACCCATTTTTTGTTAACTTCATGAAGGAGCTGCAGGTAATGCCCTGCGACCTTAGCCTAGGGGTTGCCCGCGTGGTTATGTCTTTTATCATAATCAGTAGGTTGAGCGGACGCGAACCATCGATGCCGGTGCTCTTATACTTTTATAGTTTTTCCCGGAAAGGTGGGGCCGGTCAAATTCAGCCGTGTAGTAGATCAAGCCATGGGAGGCCCCGTTTACTATTCGATCTTCCGGACAAGGTAGCGGACTGGGACAAGAGGTGTATGAAGGTTGAATCCCGGGTAGGATGGCCGTTCGAGAAGCTACCGGTGAAAGCGCAGCTTGCCGAGGCCAAAAAGGTTAATTATGACCTTGTGGAGCAGGGTAAATCTGTTGATCGGACCATGAAGGAGATGAAGCTTAAAGTTACCGAGGCTCAAGCTCATTGGGAAGCCGAGAAAGCAGTTTGCGCGGACCTGCGAAAGCAGTTGGAGGATCTGGGCTCGAGTGTCCAAGGTCAGATTGAGGCCGCTAGCAAAGCTGCTGGAGATGAAAACTTTATGATGGGATATGATCAAGGGTTTTATCACATCGCAAGGTGCGTCCTGGCTCATGATGGCGGTACTCCCGACCTCGATGTCTTAGAAGAATGGATCCTTACTCATCCCTTCTCCGATCATCTTAGAGACTTTCATCCTCGCATACCCTTCTCCGATATTGAGCTCCAGAGCTATGTCCCAATGTATGATCCCGATTGGGTGGCTCCCGCTGTGGATGAGTCGAACTTAAGGGAGCGTGTGCGGCGGGCTGCCGAAGCGAGAGGCGGCGGCCGCCGAAGAGGGCGAGCGTGCTTTGAAGAAGAGGTCGAGCGACCCGGTGGAAAGTCGACCGAGCCCACTGAGTCGGAGACCAATGCTGATCAGATGCTGCACCATTCTCTCCGCGAAGAGAATGTCCATAATGAAGAGATGCGGCCTGAGAATTCTTAAATTTTGTGCTCCTCTGTTTTGTAAAACATTATTTTGATTCCGCCTTTGTATAACTCTTTTCTTTTCCGCACTTTTTGTCCGCACATTTGTTTCTGTAATAACTAGTATGCTCTTTTGTCCAACTTATAATTTTTATTCACAAGTTTGTTTTCTGTTCGCTTTGATGTATGCTTGTGGTTTTGCTCGAATTTATTGACTGAATTGAGTCCGATGATAATAGCATCCGGCCCCCCTTGTTTTAGATAAGATTCCAGGTCGATCTTGTGCGCACTCATCTTTGAGATATGCCCCCCTTGAATCTTATCTGAAATGTCTTGTTCGCTAGATTCTCGTGGACGCTTTAAATTTTCCAAAATATTGTCCCCATTTTTAACTAGTCTGAAGCCTGGCCGAAGGTTTTGTTGAAAATTTTCCGAAAACAATTCTTTTCAACTCGCGCATATTCATAATAATTTGCATAAAAGAGAATGTAAAATCAGGCTTTATTAATTTCGACTCATCCCGCTAGATGAGTGAAGATTACAAGCAAGATAAGAAAGCCTAACCACTCACGTTGTAAACGAGAGGATAGCCATAACCCTAACCAATTTATTACATGTAGTACCTTTTGAGGTTGTCCGCATGCCAAGGTCTATTGAGTTCATAACCTTGATGATTTCTAAGCACATAAGTCCCTTTTTTGATCTCCCTTGCGACATGATAAGGGCCTTCCCAATTTGTTGTTAGCTTGCCTTTGTTTGGCTCCATACCTGCTGCTTTTCTATTTCGAAGAACAAAATCCCCGACTTTAAATGAGTGGTTGATGTATTACTTTTATATGATTAGAATTACGTTATATTATTATGTTTTATCAACGAATTCTATATAAAATATATGAAATTATGGTAAAAATAGTATGAAATATTAATCTTTATAGTTTAGTATAGTTAATAGTAAAAGTTAGTAATAATAGTAAAAAGTTATCGTTTTGTACCGATTTTAGTAAATCGGAGTGTCGTGTCAGATTTACGTGGGTATTTGTGGTATTTTATTGCAGATTTATAAGCCAAGATCCCGAGAATCGACATTTTGAAGTATAATCATATCTTTGAAAGGATTTAGAGAGTGTCACGAGCTTAAGTGGTCAAGTGGTCAATCGAAGTGGTCAAGTGGCTAATCGATTTGATTAAGTGGTAATCGAGAAATATCTTCGACAAACGAATGGCTCATTAAAAAGACATTTTCTGAAGAAGAGTCCTTCATGAAAGTTGTAGATCATTCAACGAGCTTTTCAATGCATCTTGAATCATGTTGTTTGGAGATCGGGAACTCGAGATATGAATTTTAAAAGTTTAATAATTATATATATGATGGAGGACCATCAAGCCATCATCATTTTCTACACAGCTCTTATGGTCTACGATTTCACATTGATGATCGTTAACCGTCTAAGACTTATATCAAGTGATTTGCATGAGATCTGCATTCCATTAAATGTGGAAAACTTATGGAACTTTAATTTATCATTTATTTTGATAATTTTAAGGTTACTCATAAGTATCAAGGGTCGGTTCATTAGCGGATACAAGTTGTCCTTTATTCGGGCTAAATTCGGCAAGTTTGCATATTCTGGCGGACTTGCACATTTTCAACGATCCACTTGTCACCATGTTGACTATTATCATCTAAGAGAAGCCCTATGTGATGAAGTACATGTACAAATGAAGAGAATGATTTCTTACTTTGATTATTTTAACACATTTGAGCCAAAGAGTATGGATCAAAAATTCAAGAGAAACGACGATGGACTTTTGGCTATTTTCTATTTATTTGAAGTCTTATTATTAATATTGGTGTCCAATAAAGCCTACCAAGGCCATATAGCACGAAATTAGTAGTCTTATGATGATTGATTTCATCAAATCTTCACCTAATTTTGGTAGATAATCAATCAATCTGATTGGAGGATTATTTACTAATGATTGATTTGAAGATTTCTTTTATTTTAGGAATTATTTTTATTTTTTTTTAACCTAGACATAAAAGGTGACTAGGTTCATTTTTATTTTACATTTTCTTATTTTATTTTTATTTTCTAGGAAATAAAATGCCAACTTCCTTAGCCTATAAAAGGAGGGGCACACCATATGTATTGCACACCTTGAATTATAATTATATTGAGAGTTTTCTCTTGGAGTTTTTACAACTTTTATTAAGTGCATTTTAAGTTTGTGAGCATAGTTTAAAGTGTTTCATTGTAGTCTTTGGTTTAAGGATCATTAGAAGGGTCTTGGCTTCTTCATAGCCATTGGTTCTTCTAGTCTCATCCTTGAGTTAAACTACTTTTGCTCAAGTCTTTTCCTTCATCTAATTCTATTTTCCTTTTTATTTCGGGATATTCATTGTATTACTTAGGGTTCTTAACAATTTCATTTTTAGGGGTCCAAGGTATACATCAGTTGGTATCAGAGCAGTGATTCAATCCATTTGTTTTGGTGTTGCTGATTTGACACCCGTTTTTATTTCAATTCGTTTTATACTCATAAAAACTCAAAAAAATCTGTAATTTTTATCACATATAAATCACCAATTGATCTTGATTTTCTCTTTTTATTGTATCTCAAAATTCGAATCAGATCATACTGAAAACTGCATTGCAACACAAAATACTCTGTTCTGAAATTCTGCAGCAGTAGATCTTCTTTCGAATTTCGTTTGAGTGGGTTATCAAATTCCAAATTCATTGAAAATTGGTGGAGTGATAGGAAATTTCCTGTTCTACAACTTTCATCTTTTCAGTTTTTCCATATTCGTTATAGTTTGATCACAATCGGCAAAATAAGTCACTGCTACAACTCTGGAAAATTTTGACAGATTGAGTTAGTTGACAAGAAACGATTGTTTGTTCAACCTATGAAAGTCCAAAAAATCTGAATTTTGGGTATCATCTACATAACTCATTATTCTACAAATTTCCTTTTTGCGTCCAGTTGAAATTCGTTTTTGTTTGGGCTGCACGTGCCAATAAGTGCAGGGCTGAATTTCTGGACAAAATCAGGAAGTTGTCACCGAACTCCAGTTGAAGTGCTAATCGTTTAGGCACTGATTAAAAGGTGATAACCTGATCTAATCCAAGTTCTTCAGATTTTTTTTGAGTCAAAAAAAAAAAAAAAAAAAAAAAAAAAAAAAAACACACACAAAAAAAAAAAATATTAAAAAAAAAAAGTCATATAAAGGGTCAGTCACTCAAAAGGTGTCCCAAGTCTGTTACATCTTTGATCTTCTCTACATCTACTCCATTCATTTGTCTTTTCTTTTCACATTTGAATCCATCCTAGCCTTCTCTTGTGATTTGAGGACTAAGGATACAAGATTCACAGAGCATTGCAAGCATATTATTGTGCACTTTCCAATCGTTTATTACTCTAATTGAAAAAGAGCGGTAAAAGGCAATTGTGTGGTGAGTTTATAAGAGGGGAGAGAAAAGCCAGAGTGAATCATCAATCACCCAAATAAAGAGTGAAAGTGAGGATTTTTATTCTCTTTTTGTCTATATATATATATATATATTTTTTTTTTCTTTCATTCTTGTAAAAAAAAAATTTAAAATTAAAATTAATGTCACATTATCTTTCCTTTTCTTGGGAAAATCCTAATTACAATTCTATAAAATCTTTTGATATTAGTAAAGGGAGATCTAAAACTCCTAATACTTATGATCAAGATTTTAAGACCAGAAAGGGAACAACTTGTAAATATCCTTATTCTTGTTCATTTAAAACTAGAGATTTATATTGTTTAATTTGTAATGATTATGGGCATTACGATCGTAAATGTCCTACTTTGAGGAAACAATATAGTGATCCAGTTATTGATCATAAGCATATAAGAAATGCCAAAATTCTTTATTGTAATTGTCATGATTCTTCTTGTTCTAGATCTACAAATCTGGCACAAAAAGATGATGTACAAAATCTTGATTTGGAAAAGGCATGGGTTAAATTGGTTGAGAAAAATAAAATTAAAAAAAGGGTCAAAAAAGAAATTGAAAAGAATAATGAGGAGAGAGAAAATAAAGTTGAAAATCCGAGAGAATTTGAGGGAGAAAATTTAGTCGAAAAAGAAAAATCTTGTGAGGATGTGAGGATTTCTAATTTTAAAAATGCTTTCTCTTTGGTTTATTCTGAGCAGGTTGGAGAAAGCAAGCAACACTTGAATCATGAGCAAGTGGTTGCGAATAAAGTTAAAGAACTGGAGTCTTCTGATTCCTTGCAAACTGAAGAATTCTATACAAGATTCATGGTGATGGACCGAATCTGTTTGTAAGAATTGATAATACTTGTGAATCTAATGTGGTAAGCCAAGAAACTGTAGAAAAGCTTAATTTGAAAGTTTTTTATCATCCAAACCCATATAGTCTACAAGGGCTTAATGAGTTTGAGGAAATTAAGGTTTCAAAGCAAGTTGTGATTTCATATTCTCTTAGGACTTACCATGATCGATCTTATTTGATGTCATCCCTATGCTTAATTGTCATATAATTTTGGGAAAACCTTGGTCAAAGGAAAAGCGAGCTAAGTATGATGGTAAACTTAACGGGTTTCGATTTAAGCAAAATAATAAAACCATTATACTAACTTCCTTGAGTAATCAACAAGTTCTTGAAACTCAATTAAAAATGGCTAACTCAAGAAAAGAATTATCTTTGAAATGTTTAAGCCAAACAAATGAATTTGTTGAACCAATGGTGCATGATAATGATATGGGATGCAATGTGAATGAATCTAAATCGATTTTGATGCCTTGAATGGAAATTGCGAGCATGATTTGGAAATGGATCCAACAAATTATATGGTTGAGAATGGATCTCATGTGTGTTCAGAATTAAATGTTGAAAATCTTGAAATCAAGTGGTATGACAATCCTTTGTTTGATGTGGAAGAATCGAGTGTAAATGATTCCATTGGCCAAAATAATTTTTATATTTATAATAATGAATTTTTTCAAATGGAACATGAAGCACTTTATTCTGATTTTCGTGAAAGGATTCAATTGGAAGATGTTAATGTGAGTGAAAGTCTTGATGTGATTGAAATGCGACCTTTTGTTGGTAAACCATGTCTTATGCGAGATTGAAGAATCTCCACCTCTTGTTGGTGTTTGTGGAGATAAAGATGAGAATTTTATGAAAATAAAATACGTAAGATTTTTCCATAATTATTTAGATCCGTTTCTAAGTGATAATGAAATTATCTTTAATTCTCATCATTTTGGTGATAGCGATTTGCATGTATCTCAGTTTTCCAATCATTTTTCTTGTTTTGAGAAAAATAAATGTGATGGAAATGAGGGTAAATTTGGCAATAATGATTTAGTTGAGAGAAAGAAAGTGAAAGTTGAAGCACATCATTTTCTACACAGCTCTTATGGTGCACGATTTCACATTGATGATCGTTAACCGTCTAAGACTTATATCAAGTGATTTGCATGAGATCTGCATTCCATTAAATGTGGAAAACTTATGGAACTTTAATTTATCATTTATTTTGATAATTTTAAGGTTACTCATAAGTATCAAGGGTCGGTTCATTAGCGGATACAAGTTGTCCTTTATTCGGGCTAAATTCGGCAAGTTTGCATATTCTGGCGGACTTGCACATTTTCAACGATCCACTTGTCACCATGTTGACTATTATCATCTAAGAGAAGCCCTATGTAATGAAGTACATGTACAAATGAAGAGAATGATTTCTTACTTTGATTATTTTAACACATTTGAGCCAAAGAGCATGGATCAAGAATTCAAGAGAAAGGACGATGGACTTTTGGCTATTTTCTATTTATTTGAAGTCTTATTATTAATATTGGTGTCCAATAAAGCCTACCAAGGCCATATAGCATGAAATTAGTAGTCTTATGATGATTGATTTCATCAAATCTTCACCTAATTTTATCCGGGGTAGATTTGTACTCGGTACCTGTTTAGACTAACTGAGATTAGCATGGGGCAGTTGTGGAGATTAAACTGATGACAATTTGACATATGACAATTTCATACGCTCGTGTGAGGAGGAATTGTTAACCTCAGGAGTGCACCGTTTCATTTACTCAATTGGACCTAATATAAAAGGAAAGATCGAGCACATTCCGTTTACTGAAAAAGATCGTATAAATCAATTATATAAACTTTGGCTAGTTCTATAAAATTATCTGTCTAGTCTATTATTATAAACTATATATTGGTATCTATATATTTATATATATATATATTTTTTGCATTCTATGTACATCTATATATATTTATATATCTATATATATTATATTAGAATAACTTTTAAATTACGCATTTACTTTATGTTAAGTAGAATAGTAGTAATTTGTGTCATAAAATTGCGGTTTAGATCGAGTTAATAACAGCTCTTTGGTGTTTAGCCACACTTAAAAGAATTACCACGTTTTCCCTGAGGATTCGACACTCTGACTCACCATACTAACACTATGATTTGACCCGGTACACTGCCGGTTAGGATCTGTATAGCCTAGAAAAGGTCCGTCAGCTTTCTGGCGCCGTTGCCGGGGAATAACACGTCAGCTTTCTGGCGCCGTTGCCGGGGAATAACACGTCGCTAATTTCTTTCTTTGTGTCTATGGTTACTACTTGTATTAGCTCAAAATTCTCGAGAATAAATCAACACTTTTTCTTATCTCATTTCTATTTTATTTTTCGTTGGTATCTACTTTCTTTTAGTACCAATTTTCTTCTTCTATAAAACTCGAGCATTTTTCTATTTTCGTTAGTTGATGACCAGAAGCGGTAAAACCTCACTTACTCATTATAAGCCTGACATAAACGCTTACGAAAGGCAGTTACGAATAGAGAGTAAACGTGGTCAAACCAGCTTAGGACTCCTTGGAAAATCTCCAACGGAATCATCTTCTAATAAAAATATAGAAATGGCTGAAACTAGTGATGAAACAAATGAACAGAGGCTAGATCATGCTCAAGGGCATGGACAAAACCCTGTTAACCCTAATAATAATCAAAATCATAATAATAGAAATAATCAAGATCGGAACCGAATAATCGTAATAACCCACCAAACCCGAGACCTATCTGTGATCAAACCATAAGAAGAAACCAGACTAATAATCCCATACTTTTACCCAATGAAAGAGCGAATAATTTCGAAATTAAGTCTCATCTTTTTGGTTTAATTGACGCAAGAGCCCAATTCCTAGGAGAGGATGATGAAGATCCACATCATCATCTCTATCTTTTTGAAGAACTGTGCAATACAGCCAAAAGTCAAGGTGCTCATAAGGAATTAACGAGGATGACTATGTTTCCTTTTTCTTTAAAAGGACGAGCCCGAGATTGGTTTATGTCTCTTCCACATCATTCACTTACTAGTTGGGAGGATATTCAAACCGAATTTCTGAAACAATATTTCACTCCAGGACGAAATTTGGAATTAAAAGTCGAGGTTGCTAACTTTAGACAAGGATCTGAAGAAACGCTTGGGAATGCCTGGGAAAGATTTAAAAAATTATTAAGAGCTTGTCCCGATCATGGTTATTCCTTAGATATGCAAATTCAGCTTTTCTGTCGTAAATTAAGAAAAGATTCACGTGCAGATGTAGATCATGCATGTGGTGGTTCTTTAATTATGAGTGAAGCTCAAATAGTTTACGATGCTATAGAAAAGATTTCCAAAAATAACAGAATGTGGGAAACCGGTTCTAGCACCAGAAAATTAGCTTTTGCAGGAGAATGTACATCTAATACGGAAGTTCTAGCACATTTAGAAAATTTGAGTAGGAAATTTGATGGCCTACAATCGAACAAAAACCAAAGTTCAGAAAATAGTACACCAACTGAATACTCAAATCAGGATAATATGTCAATGGGGATCGAAGAACCAACAGGATATTCAAGAGAGGAGGTGAGTTTTCTTCAGCAGCATAGGAATTTGAACAATGCATATTCAAACTTGTTTAATGCTATTAGAAGAGATCACCCTACTTTTCGATGGTCCGAAAACCCTAGTAAGCAAGGACAACCGCCATATCCAGATTCGGTATAGGAATATGAATAATAATCAAGTTTATCAAGAAAATACATCTAATCGAAATTTACAATCATTACCTAGATCCTATCCTCAACATACCACTCAAAGTATACCGGTAACTCAAAGTTCAACTCAACCCGTGCGAAGGAGTTAAAAAATGGGAAAAACTAATGGAAAATATGATGGGTGTAGTATCTACTCAAGCTAAGAATATGGAAACAATGATGACTTCTATAGGTACGACCACTAAAGATATGAGTTCGATGAAAACATCTATGAGTGGACATGATACCAGAATGAGAACGATAGAAGCCTCATTAAGGAATATGGAAGATCATTTGAGTAGGGAAGGTGAACGTAATAACAGTAGACCTCCTGGAGGATTACCAAGCAATACTGAAAGAAACCCAAGAGAGGTAAATGTTGTAGTTACGAGAAGTAGAAAACTCTTTGGTAGTAATGGAGTAGAAAACTTCGGAAATAATGAAGTAGAAAATGATTTAGATGAAAAAAATGATGAAACTAAAGATGAACTAGAATTTACTGATGAGGAAGAAGAAATTATAGAAAATTTCTTGAAAAGGAATAGAAGTTTGGAACCTGAGAATGAAGGTGAAAAATGGGTAAAAATCCCTAGGATTTTGAAAGATCCCATGGATAAAGATTTAAGGACTTTATTCAAAGAACATGTTAGAATAGAAGATAATGAAAACAAGGATGAAAAACAAGAAGAACTGAAGGAATCTGAAGTAGAGATTGATTCAGGGAATGTTTTAAAAGAAAAAACTCAAGATCATGATACTTGGCGATCAAGTAATACTCAAAAGTTTAAGGAGAAAGGAAAAGAGAAAATGACTTCGGGATCAAAGGTTATAGATTTAGAATCTTTACCTTACCCACCTAAAGATCAAATTAAAAAGATTAAAACTGATCACAAGTATGCTCGTTTCCTTGATACTTTTCGTCATATTCATGTTAATATCCCTGTTATCGAAGCTCTAATTAGTATGCCTGCTTATGGAAAGTTTCTGAAAGATATTCTATCAAACAAGAAAAAATTAGAGGAATATGAGAATATATGCCTAAATGAAGAATGTTCTCAGCTTTTGCGGATAAGTTACCACCTAAACCGAAAGATCCCGGAAGTTTTACCATCCCATGTGAAATTGGGGGATTTCTGTTTAAGAAGGTCTTATGTGATCTTGGAGCTAGTATAAATCTCATGTCTTATGAGGATTATAAAAAGCTAGGCATAGGAAAGCTTACGAAGACTGAAATGACTCTGCAAATGGCAGACAGATCGATTAAATACCCTAAAGGAATTATTGAGGACGTATTGGTTAAAGTAGACAAGTTCTATTTTCCCGTAGACTTTGTAGTTATGGAAATGGAAGAAGGATATTCAGCGCCGCTTATCTTAGGTCGACCATTTCTAGCTACAGGAAGAACTTTAATAGATGTCCAGAAAGGAGAGTTAATTCTGAGAGTCAATGAAGATGAAGTTGCTTTCAATATTTTCAAAGCTATGAACCATCCATATAGATCACCAGAATCATGTTCTTTTATAGAAGATATTCATTCTGTCTATGATATTCAGTTACCAACTTTTGATGACAGATTAGAAGAATGCTTAACTCTGTCTATCTATACGGAAGATGAGAAAGACACCGAAATGAAATAGATAATCCTTTCTCTAGATAAAGGAAGTTTTACTTTTAAACCATCATGGCATAAGTATTTAGAATTAGAACTAGAAGGACCAGTTCTTAAACCATCACTGGAAGATCCACCTAAGAATCTGGAATTGAAACCGTTACCTTTAAATCTGAAGTATGCTTTTCTTGAAACTAATAACCTATTACCGGTTATTATTTCATCATCTTTAACTGAGCAACAAGAAGATCAATTACTTAGAATGTTGAAAAAGCATAAGAAAGCTTTTGGATGGACAATTGCCGATATTCGAGGTATTAGCCCTGAGATTTGCGTTCATAAGATAATTCTGAAGGAAGATGCTAAACCTTGTATTCAACCGCAACGCCGCCTCAACCCAAATTTGCAGTTAATTGTTAAGAAAGAGGTCATTAAGCTATTAGAAATGGGGATAATTTTTCCCATATCAGATAGTGAATGGGTAAGTCCAACTCAAGTGGTACCAAAGAAAGGAGGTTTCACAATGAAAGAGGATGAAAAGAATGAATGGATTCCGACAAGAGAGATTACAGGTTATCGAATGTGCATTGATTTTAGAAAACTAAATGATCATACTAAGAAAGATCATCACCCACTTTCATTCATAGTTCAGAAGTTGGAACGTTTAAGTGGACATAAGTATTACTGTTTCTTAGATGGTTATTCAGGATATTTACAGATATTCATTGCAGCAGGAGATAGAGAAAAGACTACTTTCACTTGTCCTTATGGAACTTTTGCTTATAAAAGAATGCCATTTGGTTTATGTAATGCACCAGCTATATTTCAGAGATGTATGATGGCTATATTTGCTGATATGGTTGATAAATTCTTAGAAATTTTTATGGATGACTTTAGTGTTTACGGAGATTCATTTGAGGAATGTTTATTGCACTTAGAACGAGTGTTACAACGCTGTGAAGATACCAATTTAGTTTTAAACTGGGAAAAATGTCACTTAATGGTATCAGAAGGGATTGTTCTAGGTCATAGAATCTCTGAAGAAGGTATTGAAGTTGATAAAGCTAAAGTCGAGGTAATCGAAAAGTTACCTCCACCAGTTAATTTAAGAACCTTAAGAGGATTTCTTGGACATGCAGGATTTTATAAAAGATTCATTGCAGATTTTTCAAAGATAGCAAAACCTCTAAGTCATTTGCTTGAAAAAGAAGTACTTTTTAACTTTGATAGTAAATGTATGGAAGCATTTAAGACCCTGAAAGCGAAGTTGATTACTGCACCAGTTTTGGTAGCACCAGACTGGAGTTTGCCGTTTGAAATTATGTGTGATGCAAGTGATTTGGCTGTAGGAGCTGTTTTAGGTCAAAGATACAACAAAATTCTCAAAGCTATTTACTATGCATCTCACACATTAAACGCTGCTCAACTAAATTATGCAACTACAGAAAAAGAACTGTTGGCTGTAATTTTTGCCTTAGATAAGTTTAGATCATATATTGTTGGTTCTAAGGTAATAATTTATACAGACCATTCAGCACTGAAGTATTTACTGAGTAAGAAAGATGCTAAACCTCGTCTTCTTAGATGGATTCTCTTACTTCAAGAATTCGATATTGAAATTAAAGATAAAAAAGGAAGTGAAAATGTAGTAGCGATCATCTAAGTAGAATGGAAAATGATGAAGAAATAGGAAATGAAATTAAAGATTCATTTCCCGATGAACAACTATTTAGAATAGATACCCCTTCAACCATGCGAGTTATTAAAGAATAGAATTCCTTCTAAGGAAATGTCACCTTGGTTTGGAGATATCATTAATTACTTAACCTTTGTGATTATATTCCGTCTCATTGGACTTGGCAGCAGAAAAAGAAGTTCTTTTATGACTTAAAATTTTATTACTGGGAGGAACCAGACCTTTTCCATAAATGTTCGGATGGGATAATCAGAAAATGTGTGCCTGATAATGAAATTTTAAGTGTTTTATCATTTTGTCATGATCGTGAGGCAGGAGGTCATCATGGAGGATGGAAAACTGCTTTTAAAGTTTTACAATGTGGTTTTTATTGGCCTACACTATATAGAGATGCTTATAAATATGTTAAATCTTGTGAGTCTTGTCAAAAATGGGGAAATATATCTAAAAAACATGAAATGCCTATGCAACCTATTTTAGAATGTGAATTATTTGATGTTTGGGGTATAGATTTCATGGGACCTTTCCCTATATCTTTTGGAAAAAGATTTATTCTTGTAATGGTAGATTATGTCTCGAAATGGGTAGAAGCTGAAGCTCTTCCCACTAATGATACCAAAGTTGTCATACGATTCCTTAAAAAGAATATATTTACCAGATATGGCATTCCGAGGGCTATCATTAGTGATAGAGGGTCACACTTTTGCAATAGACCATTTACTAAGATAGTTGAAAAATATGGTGTAACGCATAAGTTATGAACTCCCTATCATCCGCAAACCAGTGGTCAGGTAGAGGTGTCGAATAGAGAAATCAAAAGAATTGTGGAGAAAACAGTAGATTCAAATCGTAAAAACTGGGCAGTTAAATTAGATGATGCATTATGGGCGTACAGAAGAGCTTTTAAAACACCAATTGGTTGTTCTCCCTATAAGCTAGTCTTTGGTAAGTCTTGTCATCTCCCAGTTGAATTAGAACACCGAGCCTTCTGGGCTATTAGATTTCCGAATTTCGATCCTAAGGCTGTCGGTGATCAAAGATTGCTTCAATTAACAGAACTAGATGAATTTCGTCTCGATTCTTATGAAAATGCTCGAATCTACAAGGAACGCACGAAATCTTTTCATGATAAGAGAATCTTTAATCGTGAGTTCCATGTAGGTGATCGAGTGCTCTTGTACAATTCACGTTTAAAGTTGTTTCCAGGTAAGCTTAAATCAAGATGGACGAGTCCATTTAAAGTAACACAGAGTTTACAAATCGGAGTCATTGAACTAACGATGGAAATACGACTTTTATAGCCAATGGCCACGAGTAAAGTTATTTGTGGAGGAGAAGGAATCACACTTTGAAAGAAGAAGTAATGTTACTGATTGATCCCCCAACAAATTGAAAAAGCAGAAAAACTGAAAAAACTGAAAAGCAGAGAAACTGAAATCAGCCGAATACCAGGTGCTATCTATCTTTACTCTACTTTTCTGTGTTTATTTATGTTTAAACTCTTTTCGTCTTTTACCGGATAGACGTAAAAGAACTGGATGTCTTTTTTAGATAGATTAGGAGTTTTTGTTTTACTTTTGAAATTAGGCCTTGATAAAGATGTCGCGTTTACTATAGAAGCTTTAGTTTTTGAACAAAACAAGAAATTGTTGAGAGAGATTAGATTGAGAGAAGTTTGTAATGGAAAATCAAGAAGTGCAATGAAAAGAAGGGCAAAATTTCTGATGATATGCAGAATCTGTGGAAAAAGTGAACATGTTGGACGCTGTGGAAAAAACACAACCAAATCCCAGGATGAGTGTTTGAATATTGTTAAGAAGGGAACGATTAGGTGGTTATCCGAAAATCCCGATGGAATTCCAAGAGATAATTCAAATGCTTCGTTTTTAGGAGTTAGGTTGATTGAACGTTATATCAGAACTCTGGAAGATTTAGAAATCGAAGAATCGGGAACCCCTTAAGTTTCGAGTCTTTTCTTATGTTTTATTACAACTTTATAAAATTTTCGCATAACTTCTGAAAATTTTATAAAATTGGATCTTTATGAAATTTGAGGAGTTTTATAAAAGTTTTATAAAAGTTTTTTTTAGTTTTAATTTAGATGTTTTAAAAGAGTTAATATAAATTTATTAAATTTTTATAAGCTTTTTATTAAGTGTTATAAAGATTTTATTAAATTTTTAGAAATTGTTATAAAATTATAAGATTTCCTTCAAATTTTTAAGATTTTAATTAAGTTTTAATCAAGTTTATTTAAGTTTTGATAAGTTTCGGAAAAAGTAAATAAAAAAAAAAAAAATTTTGTTCACGGACCGATCCGGGGTCTAATTGCATAAAAAACGGGGACCCTTTTCTTTTTCTTCTTCTTCTTCTTCCCTAATTTTCTACACAACAGCCGCCCCCACACCAAAACCCCACCACTCGAATTTTTTTTCAATTTCTTCCACAAAAATTCACCTCTCACACTAATACACTACTTGATTTCTTCATCATTTTATCTCCTCTCTTCCACAAAAGTTGAAAAAATCAAAAAGGATAAAAAAACAAGCTCCATTTCTTCCGGCGACTTTACCACTTTTCCGGCCTACTTTTCAACGTTTTCTTCATTATAAGGTATTATCTAGTTTATTTAGTTATCAATTTCGTATTTTTCATAATTTTTTAGATTAATTTCAACTGTTTTGATTTTTGAGTGTGTTGTGACATTTTTATTTTTTGTTGTTGTTTTTGTTGTTGATTGGTTTTACCAATATCGTAGAATGGCTGAGTCGAGTAGAAAAACCTCTAAGAAGCGGAAATCAAACATTCCTATATCAACTCCGGTAGTAGGCACGATAATTTTATCACCTGAAGAAGAAGCCGTAAGCTTCAATAAAACAGCATCACAAGAAGCTAAGAATGCGTATCAAAGGATTTATAGTAAATGTGATGTTTTGGTTGAAAGAGGATTAGATTTTGATGACTTAGGTGATGAAGTTAAGGATATTTTTACGAGACGTCAGTGGTTTGAATTAGCAGCCAGAAGAGAAGGGGAAATAAATACGACTTTAGTAGCTGAATTTTATTCGGTTTTGTCTACTATGTCGCAAGATGAGCTTACTAAGTCGCAAACTGTACCCCTAAGAACTAGAAATGTTCCCTTTAACCCTGCCATTATAAATGCGATTTTGGGAGTTGAAGTTTTTCCGGATGATGAAGATTACATGGTAGTTTGGAATTTAGATGATCCTGCCATATTTGAGCAGGCTGCCTTGAGAGCTCAGCACGCTTTTGATTTCACCGCTGTGTGGGTTGAAAATAGATTTAATTACGGGAAATGTATTAGAGGTTTAAGGGCGATTAAAAGGTTTATTAGCCATAATCTCTATCCTTCGAGTAAACATACGGCTTATGGAAAAGAAGATGTTTGTATCGCTTGGGCGATGGTCAATGATGTAAAGGTGGATGTAATATTTAAAAGAGTTTTCGAGAGCATTGTCATCGCCAGACTAGGGAGTCATCTGTACTTCCCTTGTTTTATTTCGGATTTATGTCGTAGGTCGGGAGTACCATTCCTGCCTAATGACAAGTTAGCTCTGGCGGATGCACCTCTGATTGGACCAAGTTTGACTAGGCTTCCAGATGGTAGAATAAGCTCTTTGATCAGAAGACGTCAAACTCAACCAGCTCCACCAGTTTCCGCATCTTCTTCTTCTTTTCCATCTTTTTCTAGTCAGCCTCAACAAACTCCTTTCTCCAACACTATCACTTATGACATGTTTCAATCTTTAGTTTCGGACGTTGCACGTGGTCAAGCCAACATGGCTTTGTATGCTGAAAGTAATAGGCAGTGGTGTGACGATATTCGTAGAGGTTTAAGGAGGAACGAGCAGTTGCTTCGTAATCCTACTTTTGATGATCCTGCCTATCCACCTTGTCAGTCTGATCCGTATACCTTACCGGATTGGGTAGCACCTATTCCACCACCTTCGAGCTTTCATTCAATGTCATATCCCTTTGGAGGCCAATCAAGTGGTACAGGTGTATTTTCGACAGGTATTCAGAGACCCGCGATGTCTAGTTGGGGAGGATTCACTGAGTTTGCACATATCACTACTGGCATGAGTTCTATGGGTCTTGATAGTTCAGTCAGGACCACGACTATGATGGGAGTCAACTTTACGTGATTCCGGTGCATTTTCCACCCCCGTTTATCCCACTTTTAGCACATTCTCGGTGTTTTTAGACCATTTTTGGGTAATATCGTGAGTTTATAGCACGGGGAGTAAATCCGTCGCTTTGATGGTTTACTACCTCTTTTTAGTGATATGAACCCATTCCCGAGCACTTTTACCCTCCGGAATCGTTTGTGTGTCTTGTTCATTCATGAGATTGTAGGGTCTAGGTGTCACGTGAACCCGGAAGGCGAAGATCTATGATGAGAAGTATGATCAAGGTGCAAGAATGAGCCAAGGAAGAAGAAAAATGAAGAAAAGGAAGAAAAATAGTTGGTATCTTCATGCTCTGTTCTGTTCAGCAGCATTTTGACCTATGATAGAGGCATTTTCTGGTCATGGTCTCTTCATGAAAGTTGTAGATAATTGAAAGAGCTTTCCAACGCACTTTGAATCACTCGAATCGGAGTTCTACACGCGAAGATATCATGGTTTTACTGCAGCAGAAAACTGCATCAACCCAAACGCGCGTTTGGAACCATTTCAAACGCGCGTTTCGGCCCCCAACTCTCTGTTCGTGAAGCCCTTTCTTCAACCGCGCGTTTGGGACTTTAAACTGGCGTTTGGCTGAAGCAAAACGCGCGTTTGGGACCTTTCAAACGCGCGTTTGGGGCCGTTTTCTGCAAATTTTCACCCTATCTATAAATACAACCTCCAACGAACTTCACTCTATCTTTTTCACAACCTTGGGCACTCTTTGACCCATTTTCTTTTGATTATTGTAATAGTTAATTTCCACTTCCCTTAGCTTAAAAACACTAAAACATAGGTAGATTTTACCCCCTCTTAGCTTAGATTTCCATTTTCTCTCCTAAGATTTCACCTTTTGTGTGAAGCTTTTTTATTGTACTTTTGGATCTCAACTCGAATTTCTCTCAATTTATGGTATATTTCTCTTCTCTTTTACTTATTATGGCTTCCATTTTCTGTTTTGTATATGTTTTGATTAGTATAATGAGTAGCTAATCCCTTTTCATAGTCGAATCATGTGAAATTTGGTGAAATCACCCTTTGGGTGATAAAATTGGGAGTGGGTAGTGCTTTTTATTGTTTAATCTTGCTTGTTTCACGTCTTAGAACTTGTTATAACGAATTTGGGCTAGATTAGCTACCTAGGTCAAAATCACACACATCACTCTTGAGAGTTGTTCAGATAGAGGGGTGTGGGAAAAGGGGTTCTAGGATCGCGGCGTAGACCCGGCTTAGTTGTTAAGCCCGGGCCCAAAGTGAGGTTACTCGTTTTAACGTTTAAGCGGCTCTAGTGCGCATCATGTCTTGTTAGTGAATCTTCTAAAAGGAAGGGTAGTTAACATGGCATATGGTGTTAAATGAGAGTTGTTCAGACTTTAACACCGGATTTAGGAGCACGCACCCGTGAAATTGAATGCAAGAGTTCTTTTGTCATATTGCACACTCCCGGTTTTGTCTATCCTTGGGGTTGAAATTAGCTATTTGGATCATGGTTCGGCTATGTCCCTCTCCCTTAGTTAAACTTCGTTGCTAATCGCTTTAATGTCGTTGTAGTTGTATAAACCTTTTCAACCATCGATTTTCCTAGACTAAGTTTGAAGTTTTCTTTGGTACTCACAAACACTTTTCCCTTGGGTTCGACCTCGTACTCCTGTAGCTATGCTAGCAATCGACCCGGTACACTGCCGGTTAGAGAGTTAGTTTACCCACAGTTTCGAGTCCTTATAAATTGTTTTTGAAGGGGTAGATTTTAATGCTCATCAAAATACCACCCCACACTTAGCCTTTGCTCGTCCTCGAGTAAAATAGGCGTTTTAAAAAAAAGACAAGGGAAATAACATTGCAACCGAGGGTTTAACCGTCACATTTTCAAGGTAGAAGAACAAGTAGCAATGTGAATGAAAGCAAATCGAGCCAATCTTAAAAACAAAGCGGAGTGCACGTGTGAAGAAAAGCGAGGGACTATGCACAAAATGGCCACCGGCTTTGAATACCGGCCAAACGTTTTACACACAAGTCTCATAACACCTAGAATCTCCACTAATATAGGCTACCCGGGGCTAGACACGGTCAAGTAGGACTTTGAGGGTTATAACGTTAAGCTCTGGAGGGGGCTAACCGAAAGGATTATTTGGGAACTGGAGAAAAGGAAAAACGAGTGAACCCAATCACTAGTGCTTCACCTCAACTCCACCATAACGAGAGCATCAATCACCTTCGATCACCAAACAACAAGATAGAACAATAGCACATTCATATACCCGGACTCATGATCCAAACTCGGCTATGTTTCAAGCGTCATGAGGTGAGCCTGAATATACAAATGGATCCCCTTTTTATGCAACAGTTCAATGCATGGATGTTGAACCAATTTCTACAGTACCAAAATCAAGCTCACAATCAAGGTGTAAATGCGATGCCTAATTGGTTCAACGATCAACAAGAGCAAAATCAAGGCGGATTGACTTGTAGAGACTTTGTGATGGCTCCCACGGCAACCATGGGGCATAGTCCAATTCGAATGCCACCGGTGGCCGCCAATAACTTGGAATTGAATAGAAATATCATACATTTGTTGGGAGACAATGCTATATTCAAGGGAACCGCCATGGAAAATCCTCATATGTTCATTGATCATTTCCTACAAATTGTGCACATTACCAAGATAAATGGAGTCGGTGACGAAGCGCTTAAACTTATGCTATTTCCCTTCGCCTTGAAGGAACAAGCTAAGACATGGTATGACTCATTGGCTCATGATGTTTGCACACTTGGGAGGACGTGGTTATGACATTTCTATTCAAGTATTACCCGCCATCAAAGACATTGGACATGAAAGAGGCTATTATATTGTTTAATGCCTATGAAGGAGAAGAATTGTATGAGTCCTGGGATAGATTTAAAGCGTTATTAAGAGAGTGCCCGGGGCACGGCTTGAGACCTTTTGAGGTAGTTCATGCATTTTTCCGAGGGTTGGAGCCGGTGCACCAAGGGACCTTGCATGCTTCGTGTAATGGGGATATTATGAGGATGGTACCGGAGGTGGCTATAAATCAAATCGAGAAAATTGCTGAGACCTCAAAGCAATACGTGTCTTCAAGTAGAAAAGGGCCAAGGAGTAAAAATCCGGGATTGGTTGAAGTGAAGGAAGTGGAAACAAATGAGCAATGTCAAGCTAAGATGCAAAAGATGGAGCAAAGGTTGGAGAACCTTGAAAGAGAAAATGAAAAGGCAAGGCTTTGCCAAATATGTGGAGGCCAACATTCGGCTAAGGATTGTGGGATGACACACAAATCTCAAAATATGTCATATCCACGATCCTCAATGCAAGGACAAGCTAGTTTTTCATCACAAGATAGTCCAACCGATCTAGCCAAGAAAATGATGAACATGAATGCCATGGGGCAACTGAGTGCGGGGCACTTGGGCTACAATCCGGTTGTGAATCAATTTCAAAGCGCCGAACAAGGCCAACAAAACGAGCAACCGGTTGTGGATAATTCTCAATGTTATGAGGTGAATTATGTGGGGCAAAGTCAAGATGGTAATTATGATCAACAAAGTGATGGTTCTTGGAGAAATAATAATCAAGGTTGGAATCAAAACCATCAAGGGCAGAATTGGAACCGGTATTTTGACCAAGGCCAGAACCAAGCTTATAGGCAAAATCAAAGTTCATTTTATCAAGCGCCTAACCAACAAGCCCAATACTATCCTCAACAATCACAACATCAACAACAAGGGGGTACTTACCAAGCAACTCCTTCACCACTTGCTCCCATTCCTCAAAAGAGTGCAACCGATGTCATATTGGAGCAAATGAACAAAAACTTTGCGGAGATAAAAAGGGACATGTTTGAGATGAACTTCAAACATGGGTCCTCCATTCGGAATCTCGAAACACACATGGGGCAAATCACCGATAATGCCATGGTGAACTTGAAAGGAGGCTTACCGAGCGACATGGAAAATAATCCCCGAAATGTGAAGGCCCTATTTTTGAGAAGTGGTAAAGAGGTGGGTGTTGATAATGCTCGAGGAGGAAGGACTCAAAATCTGTCAAAGAGAGAAATGGGTATTGATGAAGATGATGATTTCTATAGGCCGGTTGAGGAAGAAGACTTGGAAAAAGGAAATATTGAGACAGAGTTGGAAGCAATGAGAAGAGAATTGGAAGCCGTAAAGGAAGAGTTGGCGATTGCAAAGAAAGAGAAAGTGACAGACAAGGAGAAGGAATTTGTGGCAATTGACATTGAAGATGGGGAACCGAGTAAAGCAATGGAAAGGAAAGAGCCAATGAAAGAGCCGTCTTCCCCACGCGCCAAAGGTAACAAAGGTATAGTCCCTCCTCCTCCAAAAGATTTCGATTTGAGCACTCTTCCCTATCCCCCAAAGAACCATAGGCAAAGTTGCTTGAATAAAGCACAAAACCGGTTCATTGAAATATTGCGAAAAATTGACTTGACCATTCCCTTTCTTGAAGCACTTGCAAACATGCCCTCTTATTGTAAGTGTTTGAAAGGCTTGTTAAATGATAAGAGTAAAATGGAAGGTTTGGTATGTTTGAATGAAGAGTGTTCGGCGATTTTTGATAGTAAGATACCCCCGAAAATGAGAGATCGAGGTGGGTTCACCATCCCTATTACTATTGGCGATACTGTGATTGAAAATGTGTTGTGTGACCTAGGAGCTTCTGTGAGCTTAATGCCTAGGGCTTTGTATCAAAATTTAGGGTTGGGTGAGTTAGAACCCACGTGGATGACCTTACAAATGGCGGATAGGTCGGTTAGGACACCTATGGGGGTAGCCGGAGATGTTCTTGTGCAAATAGATAAATTTACCTTTCCCGTAGATTTTGTCGTCTTAGACATGGCGATGGATTCTAAGACTTCGGTTTTGCTTGGTCGTCCTTTCTTGACTACGAGTGATGCTAGCATAGATGTGAAGAGTGGTGATATTACTTTTCATGTGGGTAAGGAGAGCATGACATTGAATGTTTATAAGTCTAAATCTCTTGCTTGTCATTCTGTCGAATCTACTTTTGCTTGTGTTGTTGCTACCACTAACCCACAGGTTGAAAATGAGCTAATTGTAGAAGACACGGTGGATGCACAAAAGGTCGTTGATGGAGTGAAGATCAAGACCAAGGATAAACCGGGATCGCCCGTCTCACCATCATTGTCTCATCCGGACCATAAGCCACTCAACATAGAACCGGGAATTGAACTCAAAGGCAATGTGAAGAAAAGAAGAACCCCAAGCAAAGGGCACCTTAAAGAGAAACCGGAGCGGGAACCAGAAAAGAAAATATTGAGTGTTTGGCAAGAGGTAACTTCACGAGCTAGAAGAGGTACCCCATGTGTTAACTCCACCCCTTTAAAACCCCCTCGCGGTGTCTCTCATGAATATACTTATGATTGATATGCTATGTGTTAAGGTGCTTTGTGATGCTTTGTGGTTCGGGTCGTTGTTTTGAGTCTTTTGCGGTATGAGTCTGTTAGGTACCATTAAGTCGATGCTAACGACGTTAAACAAAGCACTTCTACCTTTTCTCGCCTGTGCCAATAGTATAACTTTGAAAAAATTGGCACCGTATAAGTCATCCGGTCGAGCCAACGACACAAAACAAAGGCGCTTGGGGGAGGCAACCCACCTTTTTGGTAGTAATAATGTTTTTGGAGTGGTCTTTGGGTGCAAGAGGGGAGATTTTTGTATTAAAAGAGAGGTTGGGGTGAGAATTTCCTTTTGGTTCCGGCTTTTGTACATAGACGGGGATGTTTTTATGTGAGCCTCTGTGGCCTTATTTTATGCGTGGATGCTCTGTGTTTCTTTTGATTATCTTTACATCCAGTGCAATTCCCGTCTAGTATGGTTGATATGCTTTGATACTTTGTTTGTGGCATGGCTTCTATTTTTATATATCTCGTATCTATCACCATCTTTTGGCACGTGGACTTTTCCCGTGCATGCGTTTGCCTTGTTTTCTGTCTATATGGTGTTTAGGTACTCGAGATGGAGCTTACTAGAAGATGTCACGTGAGCTTAAGCGCACCTTTCTGCCGAGTTTTACAAGATAGCTAAGTTCTTCTATCATTCTCTTTCACACACTGTGGATGATGCTTCGTTCTAAGTGGGGGGTGGTAGGCTTAGCCGTTTTGTGTTTGTGCTTTTCTTGTTCTACATGCCATCTTGTGTGATATACTTAGTCTTTTATCGTTTTCGGGTAAAAATTTGGGCATCTTTTAAAAATTTTCAATGGTTTCGACTTTGCAATGTCCGTTTATCCTTCATATTCTCTTGGTAAAAGTCTAAGTAGTCTTGTGCATGTTACCAACACGAGTCAATCTTATCTTGGAAGCGGAACTTTCTCTATGCGAATTGCCTCGGTTGCACACAATTTGGCCGTTACACACACTCATGTCTCTAGTTTTGATGCGAATCAAGAAAGGTTACTTAGGACACGGGATGACGGGAAAGGCGTTTCTTTGATCCGACCAGTGCCAAATAAGCCTAAAACCGAACGTATGACCCTAGAAGCCCCTCTAAGCCTTGCTAGGATGGTCCGACCACCATCCGAAATTGAGCCGTTTTGATGATTAGTCGAAAATCCTAACCCCCCGAACTTTTATATTTTGGTCACGTTTCCTTGACACACCCTTCGAGTGGACCTAGTCTTTTTGATGGGACACACTTGCTTAGGCAAGTGTGGGGTGAAGAGTTACGTGCTTTGGTGGGAGTTGGTGGTTTTCGAGCTAAGTCACGAAGGGGAGGAGCTCGAGGTGTTATTTGTTTATCTTTCGTTTGGCCTTTGACTCAATGAACTCAAGAATGAAGTGATGTTTATATGTTTGAAAAAGAAAAAAAAAAAAAAAGAAGAAGAAGAAAAAAAAAAAAAAAAATTGTGATGAGAAAAAAGAAAAAAAAAAAGAACAAAAAGTTGTTTATGTTGAATAAGAGTTCAAGTCAAGAATAAAGTAGTGAGTCAAAGAAAGCCGTTGTACTTTGTATGGTTGATTTTATAATTGGAGGAGTATGTTCCTTAATGTATAGTCATTTGTATATTCAGGCTCACCTCATGACGCTTGAAACATAGCCGAGTTTGGATCATGAGTCCGGGTATATGAATGTGCTATTGTTCTATCTTGTTGTTTGGTGATCGAAGGTGATTGATGCTCTCGTTATGGTGGAGTTGAGGTGAAGCACTAGTGATTGGGTTCACTCGTTTTTCCTTTTCTCCGGTTCCCAAATAATCCTTTCGGTTAGCCCCTCCGAGCCTAACGTTATAACCCTCAAAGTCCTACTTGACCGTGTCTAGCCCCGGGTAGCCTATATTAGTGGAGATTCTAGGTGTTATGAGACTTGTGTGTAAAACGTTTGGCCGGTATTCAAAGCCGGTGGCCATTTTGTGCGTAGTCCCTCGCTTTTCTTCACACGTGCACTCCGCTTTGTTTTTAAGATTGGCTCGATTTGCTTTCATTCACATTGCTACTTGTTCTTCTACCTTGAAAATGTGACGGTTAAACCCTCGGTTGCAATGTTATTTCCCTTGTCTTTTTTTTAAAACGCCTATTTTACTCGAGGACGAGCAAAGGCTAAGTGTGGGGTGGTATTTTGATGAGCATTAAAATCTACCCCTTCAAAAACAATTTATAAGGACTCGAAACTGTGGGTAAACTAACTCTCTAACCGGCAGTGTACCGGGTCGATTGCTAGCATAGCTACAGGAGTACGAGGTCGAACCCAAGGGAAAAGTGTTTGTGAGTACCAAAGCAAACTTCAAACTTAGTCTAGGAAAATCGATGGTTGAAAAGGTTTATACAACTACAACGACATTAAAGCGATTAGCAACGAAGTTTAACTAAGGGAGAGGGACATAGCCGAACCATGATCCAAATAGCTAATTTCAACCCCAAGGATAGACAAAACCGGGAGTGTGCAATATGACAAAAGAACTCTTGCATTCAATTTCACGGGTGCGTGCTCCTAAATCCGGTGTTAAAGTCTGAACAACTCTCATTTAACACCATATGCCATGTTAACTACCCTTCCTTTTAGAAGATTCACTAACAAGACATGATGCGCACTAGAGCCACTTAAA
This sequence comes from Gentiana straminea, assembly GCA_036785695.1. Lineage (NCBI taxonomy): Eukaryota > Viridiplantae > Streptophyta > Magnoliopsida > Gentianales > Gentianaceae > Gentiana > Gentiana straminea. Next base: position 14,883,190 of record JAVUPR010000497.1, on the reverse strand, counting down.
CGTTAAAACGAGTAACCTCACTTTGGGCCCGGGCTTAACAACTAAGCCGGGTCTACGCCGCGATCTTAGAACCCCTTTTCCCACACCCCTCTATCTGAACAACTCTCAAGAGTGATGTGTGTGATTTTGACCTAGGTAGCTAATCTAGCCCAAATCCGTTATAATAAGTTCTAAGACGTGAAACAAGCAAGATTAAACAATAAAAAGCACTACCCACTCCCAATTTTATCACCCAAAGGGTGATTTCACCAAATTTCACATGATTCGACTATGAAAAGGGATTAGCTACTCATTATACTAATCAAAACATATACAAAACAGAAAATGGAAGCCATAATAAGTAAAAGAGAAGAGAAATATACCATAAATTGAGAGAAATTCGAGTTGAGATCCAAAAGTACAATAAAAAAGCTTCACACAAAAGGTGAAATCTTAGGAGAGAAAATGGAAATCTAAGCTAAGAGGGGGTAAAATCTACCTATTTTTTGGTGTTTTTAAGCTAAGGGAAGTGGAAATTAACTATTACAATAATCAAAAGAAAATGGGTCAAAGAGTGCCCAAGGTTGTGAAAAAGATAGAGTGAAGTTCGTTGGATGTTGTATTTATAGATAGGGTGAAAATTTGCAGAAAACGGCCCCAAACGCGCGTTTGAAAGGTCCCAAACGCGCGTTTTGCTTCAGCCAAACGCCGCTTTAAAGTCCCAAACGCGCGTTTGAAGAAAGGGCTTCACGAACGAGAGAGTTGGGGGCCGAAACGCGCGTTTGAAATGGTTCCAAACGCGTTTGGGTTGATGCAGTTTTCTGCTGCAGTAAAACCATGATATCTTCGCGTGTAGAACTCCGATTCGAGTGATTCAAAGTGCGTTGGAAAGCTCTTTCAATTATCTACAACTTTCATGAAGAGACCATGACCAGAAAATGCCTCTATCATAGGTCAAAATGCTGCTGAACAGAACAGAGCATGAAGATACCAACTATTTTTCTTCCTTTTCTTCATTTTTCTTCTTCCTTGGCTCATTCTTGCACCTTGATCATACTTCTCATCATAGATATTTGCCTTCCGGGTTCACGTGACACATAGACCCTACAATCTCATGAACGAACAAGACACACAAACGATTCCGGAGGGTAAAAGTGCTCGGGAATGGGTTAATATCACTAAAAATAGGTAGTAAACCATCAAAGAGACGGATTTACTCCCCGTGCTATAAACTCACGATATTACCCAAAAATGGTCTAAAAACACCGAGAATGTGCTAAAAGTGGGATAAACGGGGGTGGAAAATGCACCGGAATCACGTAAAGTTGACTCCCATCAACCACCCCACACTTAGCCTTTGCTCGCCCTCGAGTAAATTAGGCGTTTTAAAAGCAACCAAGGGATTCAACGTTGTGATGTAGGTGCTACTATTCACACCCTCGAGGTAACCACAAAGTATGAAACACGAACATATACACACCGGTTATAACATTATCAAGAAAGTGGAGTGTGTGTGGTGCCAAGCTAAAAACCAAGTGCTCAAAATGATTGTCGGGGCTTGAATCCCGACCAAAAGTCTACCAACCGTTTCATACCCACTAGCCTCTCCACTAATCAAGGTCACTAAGTTTGGACACGATCGGGTAGGACTTGAAGGGTTATAACGTTAGGCTAGGGTAATTCCGGTTAATCGAAAAGGATATTTTGGGAACTGGAGAAAAAGGAGTACGAGTGAACCTAATCAACAAGTGAACCACCTTATCTCTACCATACAAACCATCCAAACTCCTTTTGATAATTTTAAGCACTTGGGAACCATAGGATACTAACATACCCGAACTCATTGCCTCACTCAACTATATTTCAAGTGTTATGAGGTGAGATCGAATACATTAGCACCTATCTCACTATCCCAACTCCAACATCATAAAAAATCACTTTTGAGCTCATCACTTTGATTCCAACCCTTTATTTTATAAACTCCAAACTCTTATTCATTGAGAACTTTCTAATTTATTTTGAACTTTGATTGATTGAGTTCTCTCTTCTTTTTTTTTCTTTTTTTTTTATAAAGAAAAGAAGGAATTTCACAGATTTTTCTTTTCTTCTTGGGCCAAATCAAAACACTAGGCCCAAATGAGCTCCTCTTCTCCTTATAGTATAGCTCAAAACCGAGAAAACAACAACCCATCAAAACATCATTCCCCCCCACCCCACACTTGCCTTAGCAAGTGTGGCCCAACAAAAGATTAAGTTCACTCGTAGGGTATAAATGAAGGAAATGTGACCATAATTAAGGCTCAGGGTAGGTTTCTGACTAAGTAACAAAACGGCTATAAAACGAATGGTGGTCAGACCATCCTATCAAGGCTGAGAGGGGCTACGAAGGTCTAATGTTTCGGGATAAGGCTTATTTGGCTCTGGTTGGTCAAAGAGACGCCAGGACCGTCATCCCGTATCCTACTTAGGTAAACCTTTCTATTTCGTCTCGAGACTAGTGGTATGAGAGGTGGTAGCAATCAAATTGTGCACAAAGTGTAGCTTACGTGAAATTAATAAACTCCATCCTCAAGTTAATATCAAACCGCAGTGTACACGTTTGGGGTCCCTACTAAGGTGATCACCACTCGAATGTGAAAATAACACACACAACACGGTTCTAAAAACCCTTGAATTTTTTTTTTAAAAATTGCCCAAAAATCGACTCGAGCCCGGTCATAGGCTAAGCATACCACACATTTAGCACAAATAAAACCAAAAGCAAGAAAACGGCTAAGTCTCCCACCCCACACTTAAACGAAACACTGTCCTCGGTGTGTGAGAGATAAAAAGAGTAAAAGACTTAGCCGTTTGACCAAAAACCCGGCAGAAAGGCGCACTCGTAGCCCACGTGACATCTTCTAGTAAGCTCCATCTCGAGTATCTAAAACCATAGAAACAAAAACCAAGGCAAACACATGCACGAGAAAAATCCACGTGCCAAAAGATGGTGATAGATACGAGATATATAGAAATAGAAGCCATGCCACAAACAAAGTATCAAAGCATATCCCCGGCAACGGCGCCATTTTGATGAGCTCGATTTTCACCAAACAACTTTACTAGATACTCAGGACAACGGTGACTAAACAAGCTCTCTAACCGGCAGTGGACCGGGTCGATTGCGAGTAAAGCTACAAGAGTCCGAGGTCGATCCCACAGAGAAGTCTATTGAGTACCAAAGTCGATCTACGCTTAGTCTAGGCGATCAAAGGTTGATAAAGATTAACACTACATCGACTAAAAACCATTATACTAACGAGTCTAAGGGTAGGGAGAGAGGAATGTAGCCGAATCATGATCCAACAAGTTAATTTAGCCCCTCGAAAGAATCAACCGGGAGTGTGCATTAACTGACCAACCATACCAAAAGCGTTTCATGATTATTCATGGGTGTCGACTTCTAAAACTCGGTGTTACTATCGAACAACTCTCCTTTAACACCCTATGCCAAAATATTCGATTCCCCCTTTAAGAAACCGAAAACCTTAACACGATACGCTCCAAAGCCGCTCGTGAAAACGATAACAACCTCGCATTGGGCTCGGGCTTAACAACTAAGCCGAGTCTACTCCGCGATTTTAGAACCCATTTCCCGTGTTTCCCCGCAAAATACATATATATAAGGTCAACACGCAAAATTATCGAATTAGGTAGCTAATCTAACTCAACATTCAATCAAAACAAGTTCAAGAACATGAATCAATCATAAAACATGCAATTAACAACTACACACTCCCAATTTCATCAATCTAAGGGCAATTTCACAAGTTTCACATGATTCGGCTATAAACGAAACTAGCTACTCATTACGGAATGAAAAACGAAATCAAAGCATGAAATAAACAACATAATAAGTAAAATAGAAGAAGATATTACCATAGAAAGCAAGAAATTCGAATTTGAGCTTCAACACTACAAAATAGAGAATTTGAGAATTTGATAATCTAAGGGATTTAGGGGAAGATTTGAGTAGAGAAAAGGGGAATTAGAGCTACAATCTATCTAATTTAAACTAGGATTAACTACATTACACTACTCTAAAAATGAAGAAAAAAGGAGCTAGGTTTTGGTGGTGGAGAAGGGGGAGAGAATGCTGAATGAGTATATATGAAGAGAACAAGCTGCTGAATCTGTTTTTATCATAAAAGACGCGAACGAGCCGAGCTGACTGAAGTTCGGCTCGAATAGGCGATTCAACCTTAACTGTCTTCAATAAATTGACCATAACTTCTTCGTCCGAGCTCTGATTGAGGCGATTCAAGATCCGTTGGAAAGCTCTTTGAATTGTCTACAACTTTCATGAAGAAGTCAGGTCCAGAAAATGCTTTATTCCTGGCTGAAACTGCAGCTGAAGTGGACTGAGCCAAGACCGAAAACTTGATTTCATTGTTTCTTCACTTCTCGGTCCATTCTTCGGCTCCGAGCATGCTTGTCATTGTAAATCATCGCCTTCCGGGTCTCGAGACACCTAACCCCTGAATTCACATTCACCAAAACAAGCCATACACTATCCCGGGGGTAAAAGTGTCCGGAAAAGGGCAAAATATCGATAAAATGAGGAATTTCCCGATTAAGTATCGTTTTCATTCCACGTGCAATATTCTCATGATAAAGCCCTAAAAAAGGTCTAATCTACCCAAAAACAGGCCAAAAGAGGGATAAACGGGGGTTAAAACCACACCGAAATGGCGTGAAGTTGAATCCCATCAGACTACAGTTCAGCCGCCAGCTTCTCAGTCGTTTCCGAGTTCGAGCTTTCATGTTGATCCTGAGGAAGATTTTGAAGAAGATTGAATTTCATGACTATGTTTGATTAAACATTTTTACTGCACGTTTTTTTTTCGACATTTTCATTTAGATATTGGTTTGTTTTCGTTTTCGTTTATTTTCATTTTATAAATATTTTATCGAAATATGGTTTTCATTCTAAATCGTTTTAATTTTTATAAACTATAAAAACCCAAAAATAATTTTGTATCATTACTAAGTCGTTTTCAAAATATAATTAATGTGTCGTTTTATCAATTCATATCAAGTTAGATGAATTTAATTCAAGCTTTATAAAATATCTTCAAAGCATATGTATTGTTACACATGTGAGAAGTAAAAACAAAACACAACTTGACTTTTACCTCTGTACTCGGTGAAATGATATTGAGGCCGGACCGATCCGGCCTATTCTCGGACCGAGCCGTGAAGAAAAAGGGGTGAGTCATTTTAGAGTTCGTCTAATGCAGCCACGTATGTTTTATTTACTTCTATTAATGGAAAGGCAGCCATGAAGTAAACTTTGCCATTCCTTTCACTTTCTATCTTGTTACTTTTATTTATTTTTTATTACTTTCATCTGTTTTAAATTTTTCATTTGTTTTAAATGTCAAACCAATCCTCGCCATCTGTTAATTCGTATGAGCCTAACACACCGGATGCTCCAGAGTCTCAAGCTTCTACTCATAATATAATTTTACACCCTCGTTTTGCTAATTCTCCAATCCTGTTGGAGAAAAGTTTGAATTTCGATAAGCTCGATCGATGGGGTAAAACTGTGATCAGAGGATTCGGTTGGAAGAAATTTGTGAGTGCGCCAAGAGGACGAGTCAATATATCGATTGTTCGAGAATTTTATTCTGCTCTGATTTCCACACCTATGATTGAAATAACTCAAATTGTCTCAGTAAGAGGAGTGGTTGTTCCCTTCTCTTCGTCTGTTATTAATCAACTTTTTGAAATTCCGCCTGTGACGCTGCCACACTTTTAAATAAAGTGGGGATTGAATAATGCCTATGATCATCTTAATAAAACTCATGAGGCATTCCAGTGTCTTTTTCCACTCTTTGATTCAAATCACGATTTATCCACAAATGCCTTACTTCCACATTTAAAGTCGTGGAAACATTTTATTAACTCTAGGGTGTATCCTACTTGGGATTTCGGAAGCCTTAGTGGTAATGAAATGCTTTTGTTGTACGCCTTGGCATTTGGTGAGTATGTGGATTGGGGAATTTTAATTCAGAGGACAGTTTTGGAATTTGCAATAACAAGAGGTAGTAGGGGGAAACCGATGCCTTCGTCATGGATGATTTCAAGACTGTGTGTTCAGTTGAATGGAGTAGGTGAGTTTGAGACGGATGAAGTTTTTCCTTCAAGAGATAATAGTTTTGGATTATTGCCGGTTGATACACCGGGTTGTTCGTCAACAATTTAGATGGTTTGTTGGTTGTTAGTTTATGATGGTTTAAGTTTTTAATAAGTTAACTTAAGTTAAGTTAGTAGTAATAAGATTATGTTTTTTTAAGTTTGTAATAGTTTTTATCATATTTAATATATATGTTTGAGTTGTTATAATATATTAGTATACGCTAAGAATAAAATCAAAATAATAACGATAATATATAATTTTAATTTTATTTTCAAACCTACTTTTTACTACTCATTGAACATCGGGACGATGTCACTTCGTAAGTGGGGAGTAGTGTTAGGTTAGAAAATTCATTAAAATTTTCGAAAAAATAGTTTAAAAAATATTATAATTATATTATATGTCTATTTTAGATTTTAATAAGATTTTAAGTTTATATAATTAAGTAATTAATAGTAAATATTGTTTTCATGAAATTATATAAGTATGTTGATATTTATGAGTAAAATTTTTTAGAATCATTTTCTTTTCAAAAATGAATTATGAATTTGGAATTGGACTAGGGATGACGATTTTTGGCACCACAAAAATATAACTATAGCCAAATAGCCTACTTAAATAAATTTCCAATTTTTGTCCCTACCTCAGCCTTGATTAGAGTGACCAAGACCTCACTCGAAATTGCCATTATGATTAACTAGAAGTAACCAACCTTTAGCTAATTTTGGTCTACATTTCCTTGAAAATTCCGCAAGTTTGTACGTACTTATGAAAAGAGATGAAGACATAAAAGCTAAGTTTTGGTGTATGCTGAGATTGGAAAGATTAGATAAGTATTAGTATATTGATCTTACCTCATGACACTTGCAAGATAGTCGATTTTGGTAATGAGTTCGGATATGTTAATATTCTATAAAAGAATTAAGAACGAAGCACCATATCTACACAGAATTAATCAAATATCAGGTATCTTCCTTATCTGTGATCGACAACTTAAAAATAAAAAGTACATATCGGTTGTAGCTACCAATGATTTGAGTGCAGTAGGGTGTTATCACGAAACGTCCTATATCACTATGAGGTTTAAAAGCTCCCGATTGCCTGATGATAGTAGTCCAGCTAGGGTATTATCTCGAAATGTCCTATTGCTGGGAATGAAGGCATAGAATGAAAAAGAAAAAGTCAAATCATAAGATCTCAAGAATGATTACAAGTTTAAGGAAACCGGACTTGTAATTTTCGATCGAAAGAGTAGTACTCCGATCAATCTTGATGAAGCAATGCTTGTAAGTTTGATTTTCTACACATACTCACGCTTTTAGTTCTTGATTGAAAAAAAAAGAGAGAAAATCTGAAAAATAGAGGGAATAAAAAAAGATGCTATTAATCAAGATTGTTTTTGATAAAAAATATGAAGTTGTAGGTACGTACGACTTGCCTCTTTCTCTTTTTGATTTCGTCTTTCGATTAACCAACATCCTGAGCCTAAACTTTATAACCATTTTGTCAACTATCTGACCAAGTTTACGATTCCAGGATTTCATAATAGTTGCGATTAAAAATCATTCTAATATTTTATTTATACTTATTAAGTATTACATATACAATTTTATCTAAATAATGTTTGATGTTTAAGCTATTTAAGTTATATACACTTTTTCTCTTCTTACAATTTTAAATTAGAATAAGTAATATATTTATAATATTGACAATATAAATTACATTAAAAATTGTAATCTGATCAATTATTAGCGCTTATTTTTGCTCGAGGACGATCAAAAGCTAAGTGGGGAGTAGTTGATGTATTACTTTTATATGATTAAAATTACGTTATATTATTATGTTTTATCAACGAATTCTATATAAAATATATGAAATTATGGTAAAAATAGTATGAAATATTAATCTTTATAGTTTAGTATAGTTAGTAGTAAAAGTTAGTAATAATAGTAAAAAGTTATCGTTTTGTACCGATTTTAGTAAATCGGAGTGTCGTGTCAGATTTACGTGGGTATTTGTGGTATTTTATTGCAGATTTATAAGCCAAGATCCCGAGAATCGACATTTTGAAGTATAATCATATCTTTGGAAGGATTTAGAGAGTGTCACGAGTTTAAGTGGTCAAGTGGTCAAGTGGCTAATCGATTTGATTAAGTGGTAATCGAGAAATATCTTCGACAAACGAATGGCTCATTAAAAAGACATTTTCTCGAAGAAAAGTCCTTCATGAAAGTTGTAGATCATTCAACGAGTATATATATATATATATATATATATATATATATATATATATATATATATATATATATATATATATATATATATATATAATTATACGCTGCACATGATCTGAATTAAGGGGGATGGACCTAATCATTATACCGGCCCAGTCCGGCTGTGACCCGGCCCGGTCCGGCCCCAGAACGATTTTCTATATAAGGAGCTCAGTTCAACATCGATCAAAGTGTACCAATATATATACATATAGCTTATATATATATATTTCCTCCTTCTTATTTTCTTTTTTAGTTTGTAGTTTGTAAATAGGCCTTATGCCAAAAATAATAAAACCGTAGTATTGTTGTAATGCTCGGGAAATTATCGGAAGTTCGGTGTTGTTGAAGTCGTTGTAATATCCGGAAGAATACGACCTCTGATTCAGCATTTGTAATCGGGTAAAATTTCTAAAGTATTTATGTTTGTTTTTATCTTTTTAGTCGTTATAATGTTTTTAGGCTAAATCTACTAACTAGCCAAAGTTATGTAATCGTTTTATTTCGATCTTTTTGGTAAAGGAATGTTGTCTAAGTAAAAATTGACTAAAATTGAGTTAATTGAATCTTTTTCTATTTTGTAACGTATTGATAATATTCGGATTGACGTAATTAACCAAGATGAATCGCAACATATAACCTAACGATGAACTGACCAGAGAAGTTAGGATATGAGATAAAAGATAGAAAAACCGGAGGGTAAAATTGGCCATGCGAAAGCGTGACAACGGAATCCTATTTCCTACCCGGGGGCGATTTGTCTTGGGAAAGATGAATCTTATTAAATTTGTGCTCAAGATCGTAATAATGTTAAAATCAACGGTTTAATTGAAACTAACACCGGAAAGTTAAATCGATCCGCCTGACAACCGGAGCCTTTTGAATAACATCGGCCGTCTGACAAACGGAATAACCTCTTTTATCCGGGGTAGATTTGTACTCGGTACTGCTTCGGACTAACGAGATTAGCATGGGGCGGTTGTGGAGATTAAACCGATGACAATTTGACATATGACACTTTCATACGCTCGTGTGAGGTGGAATTGTTAACCTCAGGAGTGCACCGTTTCATTTACTCAATTGGACCTAATATAAAAGGAAAGATCGAGCACATTCCGTTTACCGAAAAGATCGTATAAATCGCTTATATAAACTTTGGTTAGTTCTATAAAATTATCTGTCTAGTCTATTATTATAAACTATATATTGGTATATATATATATATATATATATATATATATATATATATATATATATATATATATATGCATTCTATGTACATCTATATATATTTATATATCTATATATATTATATTAGAATAACTTTTAAATTACGCATTTACTTTATGTTAAGTAGAATAGTAGTAATTTGTGTCATAAAATTGCGGTTTAGATCAAGTTTATAACAGCTCTTTGGTGTTTAACCACACTTAAAAGAATTACCACGTTTTCCCTGAGGATTCGACACTCTGACTCACCATACTAACACTATGATTTGACCCGGTACACTGCCGGTTAGGATCTGTATAGCCTAGAAAAGGTCCGTCAGTGGTCACGGATTCGCTTATCGTGTTGTTGTTTGGCGAGCTGCTTGTAGTTCGCGAGTCGATGGTATGTCGCTAGTCTTTTTTCCTCCACTAGATCCAAGTCGATCTTTCTGTTCAAAAGATTATCCGCCGGGTCATATAATGCGACCCTGATGCTGGGTAGAGCCATTTCGACGGGAGTCATGGCCTCTGATCCATAGGTGAGAGCAAAAGGAGTTTCTCCTGTTGGTGTTTTGATTGTGGTGCGGAGTGCCCACAGTATATCGGGTAACTCATCAACCCATCCTCCTGCTTTTACCTTGTCATCTACTCTCTTTTTTAGCATCTTGATTATTTGTTTGTTGCCGGCATCAGCTTGGCCGTTTCCTTAACAACTGATGACTGCCAATGTTTGACTTTGAATTCCTCGCAAAGATCTGAGAAGTCCTTCCTGAATTGTGGGCCGTGGTCCGATACTACTGCCCGCGGGATGCCAAAATGTGAAAAAATCTGATCGTGTAAGAAATAACCCGCCGCTTTCGCGGTTATCTTGACCATAGGCTTTGCTTCAATCCATTTTGTAAAGTAATCCACAGCCACTATGATAACCTTGCATCCTCCTCTCCCTGGCGGGAAGGGTCCGATTAGATCGAGTCCCCACATGTCGAAAGGCCATGATGCGACTACGATACTTTGTTCGACAGATGGTATCCGAAGGATGTCCGCATGTTTTTGACACTCTGAACATTCTCTAACCAATTTTTCTGAGTCCCTAAGGATCGTCGGCCAGTAATACCCTGCGGTTATGACCTTTTGGGCTAAGGAGCGGCTAGCGGGATGGCCCCCGCATACCCCCTGGTGAAGCTCGATAAGTATTGTCTTGCTTTCTTCTTCTCGAACACATCACAATAGAGGCTTTGTCGCGGATCTTCTGTACAGAATTCCATTGTTTACAATATACCTGGCCGCTCTTTTCCTAAGTGCGCGAGCTTTGTCCGCCCCATTTGGTAATATGCCTGTTTCAATGTAAGCCTGGACCTCATCGATCCAACATGTGGTCGGCGTTGGTGTGTCGATTTCCATGATTTGTGTATCCTCTATAGCGGGTACGGCTAGGTACTCTATCATTATTGAAGGATCTGCAATCTCTTCTTTGAGTGATAGCTTAGAGAGATAGTCTGCTCGCTCGTTGTCCTCTCTTCGAATTCTGATGAATTCGCAATAATTGAAGCCAGCTTTTAGTCGTCGAACAATCTCACCATACTTCTCGAGAATACCACAGTGCGTGTCATAATCCCCTGAGATTTGGTTGACGATGAGTTGGGAATCACAAAAGACTTCAACATTTTCTACGTTTAATTCCTTTGCTAATTTGAGCCCGGCTATAACCGCTTCGTACTCGGCTTGATTATTTGTGGCCGGGAACTCGAACCTTAAAGCTTTTTCGATTTCCTCCGTCGTTCCGGGCTCCATCAAAATTACTCCGGCCCCACAACCATTTCGATTATATGCCCCATTGACATATAAATGCCAACATTGATTGGGTTTAGTCTTGGCCGCAACGGGCTCTTGTGATAATGGTGAACTAGGTTGTGGCGAGCTGAAACTTGTCTCAACAATAAAATCTGGTAATGCTTGACCCTTGATAGCTTTTCTAGGTTGATATTGTATGTCGAACTCAGTGATTTCGATAGCCCATCTAAGGAGTCGACCTGACAGATCTGGTTTATGGAGTATCTGGCGCATTGGACTATCCGTTAAGACAATTATTGTGTGTGAAGTAAAGTAAGCCCTGAGTTTGCGGGCAGTAATGACAAGCGAGTAGGCTAATTTTTCAATATTAAAATAGCGACTCTCCACCGGACTGAGAGCCTTGCTTACATAATAAACGGGATTTTGGAGGGTTCCGGCCTCCTTGACAAGAACGGCGGCAACAGCCCGGTCCGAAGCCGCCAAGTACAAAAACAAAACATCTCCCTCTATAGGGCTAACCAAAAGAGGTGGTTTCCCTAGATATTCCTTCAGAGTATGGAACGCCTGCGAACACTCCGTTCTCCATGAAAAGGTTTTGTCGCCTCTGAGAATTTTGAAGAAGGGAAGACACTTCTCCGCTGATTTGGATATGAAACGACCCAACGCAATGATGCGGCCATTGAGTCTTTGAACCTCTTTGATAGTTGTAGGCTCTTGCATGTCGATCAAAGCTTGAATTTTTTCTGGATTAGCCTCGATGCCCCGACGACTAACCATGAACCCAAGAAATTTGCCTGCCTGGACACCAAAAGTACATTTGGCCGGATTGAGTTTCATTGAGTGTTGGCGGACATTGTCGAAAGTTTCTTGAAGGTCCGCGGCGTGACCGTCCCCAGCGGATTTGACAACCATATCATCAATGTAAGCTTCCATATTTCTTCCTATTTGCGAACTGAAGACCTTGTTGACCATTCGCTGATAAGTCGAACCCGCATTCTTCAGCCCGAATGGCATCATTTCATAATAAAATAAACCTCCAGCGGCTCTGAAAGCCGTTTTCTCTTTGTCGAATTCAGCCATTCGCACTTGGTGATATCCAGAATATGCATCCAAGAAACTTAAAACTTCAAAGCCAGAAATTGAGTCTACTAACCGGTCAATTCGTGGAAGCTGATAAGGATCCTTCGGACAAGCTTTGTTGATATCTGTGAAGTCGACGCACATCCTCCACTTGCCATTGTGCTTTTTTACCATAACCACATTTGCCAACCAAGTAGGGTAGGCAAGCTCTTTTATGATGCCCGCTTGCAGGAGTTTCCCGACCTCTACTCTCACCGCCGCTTCTTTTTCAGTTGAAAATTGGCGCGCTCGCTGTTGTATTGGCTTGAAAGTAGAGTCGACGTTAAGATGATGAAGAGAGACGTCGACCTCGACCCCTCGCATGTCTGTGACTACCCAGGAAAATGCGCTCAGATTTTCTTTGAGTAATTTTATCAGCTTTTCCCTCTCGAAAGAACTCAGCCGAGCTCCAATTTTGATTTTCTGGTCGGGGTATTTATCGTTGATGACTACCTCGATTAACTCATCCTCTGCTGTAAAATCAGGTTCATCTCTAACTTGCAATGTTTCGCATTCTACTTTAACTGGCACATGTTCGACAGCGACCCTGATCATGTCAATGTTTTCCATGTGCGGTGGCTGCTCGTTTCGTGCTCTTTTATTCCCTGTTCTCATTTCATGTATATATGTTAGGACAGCCGTAGGTTCGCTGATCGACATTCCGATCATGTCCCCAACATAAAACTTTTCCCGCTGATGCGGAATGGAAGTTACCATTTGAAATTGTTTCAGAGCTGGTGTTCCAATTATCATGTTATAATTGGATTGAAGATTGACTACTAGAAACGTCACCTTTTCAGTGCGAAATGGCGCGTAATCTCCCATCTGTACATCTAAGTCGATGGCCCCCTTGACCTATATTTTGTGATTTGTGAATCCCTCAAGGGTGCCATTATGCGGCCTTAAATTGGAGTCGCTAAACCCCAATTCTTTGAAGCAGTTGTAATATAAGATGTCGCGGCAAGCCCCAGTGTCGACCATCACTCTATTGACACAGGCTCGATTGATGACCACTGAAATGCATAAACACATGTCCACCGAAATACGATTCTTGATCTGATTGTTGCTGGGAGGAGGCTCAGTTATCATTCTGATGTTCCTATCGAACTGGCGAGCTTAAACTGAATACATTCTATTGCCCGCTTAAACTGAATACATTCATCAGTCGTATGCCCCTTATCTCTGTGATAACCGCAATATTTGGATGCATCGCGACGTGTGTCAGGAACCATCGGGTAGGGCTCAGGTATTTCATCTCTTATTTCATTCAACATCTGAGTATAGGAAATTCTGAGCGGCGTGAAATGTTCTTCCTTAAATCTTTCGGGTTTCTTGATTTCCCGATTTGGGTTTCTGCGGGTATCTCTAGGCGGACTACGCTCAGTCCTCTGTTTGCCTTTATTAGATGAAGACACTCCTTCGTTTCCCGCAGTGGCGATGTATTTTCTAGTTGAGCTTAACATTTCTTGTAGGTTCGCAGGTGGGGATAAAGCAAAATAAGACTTCAAATACCCCGGCTTCAACCCTGTTTCAAAACTGCTCATGACGACGTTGTCCGCTAAACCCCATGTTAGCTCATATACTTTGTGAAACCGTTCGTAATAGCTGCGAGTACCTTCATTGTCGCCTTGTCGGACCTCATGCAGGTCAATGTGAGTCTTTTTAGGTCCTCCTACTGACTTGAACTCTGTTATGAACTTGTTGATCAGATCATCCCATGATAAGATCGAACCAGGAGGAAGACTGCGGATCCATGATGATGTCCTATCTTGCATCGACCCAACAAATGCTATACACCAAGCCTCATCGCTAGAGGTACATAAACTGATTCTGCTCTGAAAAGTGGATAGCCAATCCAGAGGATCCGTTGCTCCATGGTAGTTAATAAAATTGGGGTAATGAGTTCCCCCTCTTGGAGCCGCTTTCAGTATACTGGGATGAAGCACACTTGTTCCCCATGTTGGAACCACTTTAACACCTTTCGTACCCTTTTGCAGCTCCTCTATCTGTCTTTTCATTATTCCCATTTCCTCTTGATTCGCGGGAATATGCAGGAATGTAATATGTCCTTCCATATCTTGCGAGTCCCCATGTCCCTCTGTGCGAGTACGGACTTATCGAGGATTCCTTGGTCGCCCTGGGGCTGCACCGCGATCGTCGACCACGGGCCCCAGCCGACCAAGTGCCGATTTTCTATCTCCTTTTGGATGGGATGTTGCATGGCTAATTCCTTCCATTTCCGACCGCTGAGGTTGAACTATTTTTTGAGGAATAAAGGTAGGCTGTAGCTCTGTTTGTGCAGGTTGGGGGGGTTGAATTTGCGGATAGGTTGAGGTGGCAATCCCTCAGCAATCAGTAACTCATTTCCCACTCGCATTTCCTCTATGTACTCCATGTGCGCTTGTAGAGCCATCTTGTATGAATCTTGCTATGGGGGAGCTCCCCCTGTTGAAACAGCCTCTTGGTCATCATTATGGTTAGATGTCGCAGCGATCCCCTTTCCTTTATTTTTTCTGATTGCTTCTTCGTGAATTTCGCGAGCTCTAGCTCTTTCCCGGATGTATGCTCGCATGTCGGTTGTGAGGGCAGGGTTGACATCTGCCCCATCTGACATAACCCTTCGGCTAGCCTCCCCACGCAGCGTGTTCGCTCCACGTGTCGGCGCTGATTGACTGGTTTAGTCGGTGTTACTGGGTTCAAGTTTTTCCCACCAGCCATGACTTTATGATTTTTGTGGATATTTTTCTGGAGGTGTTTTGGCTATGGATTTTAGATACCTCTAGCTCGAAGTATTTAAGGTAAAAAACTGTTGTGTTCTCCAGGTGGTTTGCGGCTAAATAACCAAATTCGCTTATCACTTGAAGATCTGAAACCGACAAAAGGGTATATAAACCAACCTGTATTTTTAAGATGGACTCAAGTGTGAGTTTGCAATGATTTTGATGATCTCCTCTCCGTGTGTGTTGCTAAGATGAGGAAAATAGCGGTTTCTGGGCTGTATTATCCCAAAAGATCAAATCTTTAGTGACCGACAGACCGAAAAATGATGATAACCTCGCCTGAGACGCCGTGAAATCGTCTTTGTGATGAAGCAAATGACCTCCAAAAGCTGAATGATGATCGTAGTTTCCCGGTAACGGAGCCAACTGATGTTGCGCTAAACACCAGATTTGCGGTAACAGTGCTTATCTTGTGGATATAAGGCTGATATATGTGATTTCAACGGTGTGGATACGGTGGCGATGAAAGACAAGTAAATGATTCGACAAATTGGCAGAGTGTATCTGCTTGTATTAGATTTATAGCTTAGAGTTTGAGATTAGAGATTAGCTTTCTATTACATTGTGACCCCATATTTATAGGCTAAAAAGTAAGTCGGTTTCTTCGTTCATCGACAAGACAACTAGAGTACATAGCTAAGGAAAGTAACGAACGGGGGACTCATTTGTGCCTTGTCTTGAGCTAAGCTTGACTATATGGATAGAAATCACACGTGGAGAAGATGGGTCCGACATATGACTGGAGGACAAGATCCGGCTTACTGTCGGCGGATATGACCTGGCTTGTAGCTAGCGGGCAGGAGATGTATGTGGCAGCGGCCAGCGGAGATAGAAGCCCATTACCTATGTTGATGGGCCAGGATGGTAGGCCCAATATGGATGAAAAGGGCCCCATTCCGATCCGGGTATATCAATCTCTTTTTTAAAAAATAAAAATAAATATATTTCTTTCATCAAATAACAAAATACACATTTAAAAATTAATGTATGATGTATGAATAATATATTAGATTCGTAATACATTTATTTTAAAATAAAAAATGTCCTAATTTTATTTTTATTCAAAACGTGATTAAAATACTAACATTTATTATTACGGAATACAAATATTTAATTGGACTACCAAAATACAAACTTTAACCAATCCAAATCCAACTTTCAACAATCCGACTCCATTTTTTAACAATCTAGATCCATCTTGTACAATCTAAATGTGTTTGGCAATCTAGAACAATCTTTTAACAATTCAGATGCGTTCGATAACTGCTTCAACAATCTTGGTCCATCCGGAGGTGGTCTAGATGATTATTAATTATTTTTATTAATATGTTTGCTTTGTACTAAGTTTATCGTATGCTTTGTGAGTTTAACGTTATTTCAGTACTTTTTTTGTCGCTATGTAATCCGGTGTGCTTGTATTCTAATGTCAAATAAATGTATGATTTGTATTTTCAGTAATATTTTATTAATATTAAAACAACTTAAATAATAAAAAATTGAATTAATTATTTATAATAAAATATCAAGTAAGTAATGTAATTTAATCAAATTAATAATTCACAATAAATATTTTATACACATGTATCTCAATTCTAAATTAAATAAAACCAAAAGAAAAAATATAAAAGGGCCAAATGGATTTTGGTGTCGGGTTACCCGACACCATTTTTGGTGTAAAAGGATGGGGCAATGGTGAAATGATGAAAAAGTCATATTGTTGGAGTATCACCATTTCCCTATTTGGGAGTAATGGTGCCGGGTCTGATACAATTGGAGTAGCTCTTACACCAAATTACCCGACACCAAAAACCGTTTCAGCCTTTTTTTCACAGCCGAAAAAAAAAATCACCCTTTCATCTTTATAAACAACTCAGATTGCAGCCGATCCATGGCGTACTAAACCTAACAATCGTAGCGGTATGATTTTTTTCTTAAAGGCTTTTTTTGACCGATCAATAACGTAAAGAAGGGTTTATTTATTCTGGTAAGGGTTGCAATAATCTCAAACGATTTATGTTTTTATCGTCATAATATGCTTGTATATGTGCCACCTTAGCATATTGTTTTGTTGATTCTTCAATTCTTGTTTATCTGTATCTTTATTGTATTGTTTTGTTGTTTGTGTCACCATTGTTGCCATAGCTTGGTTTGTTGTGTGCTGCTATCACCTTCATTTTGGGAGAAGCCATTCCTCTTGGTTGCTAGCATTGATATTATCCATTCAGTTCTTGTTGTTTCCCCTTTCACCTGCTGCTAAAAAGTTTACTAGGGGCTTACATTTGATGGCTGGTGTTTTTTTTTTTTTTTTGTTTTTTTTTAAAGTTGCTTTGATAGTTTTGGTCACTAATAGGAGTGTTGAAGGGATAATAGTTTTTGTTAGCTTCAGCTTTTGTATTGTATTTTTTTCTCTTATTTGTGATTTGTTTTGCAAAACGTTAATGAACCTCTTTCTCATGAATTTTTGTTTATGATGCAAGCTTAAAGCTTCCTATAGCTCATTGCAGGCAAGAATCGCGCAACCTTTTTATAATTTTATCTATAGAATTTCTATCTATGAATTAGGGAAAATAAATTTATACTGAACTGGTTGGTTAAAGTTTTGGCATGAACAAAAATCAACATTGAACTCATTAACCATAATTACACATTTGAATGCTTGCACAACTACATAGTATTACTATCATTGAAGATGGTACTAAGTGATTCTTTTGGTATATGTCTATAGGTGCACATTCAATGCATAATAGTGAAGAAGAATTGTTGGCTTCAAGATTCACAAATAGAAATGATCTTGTGACATCAACAAAGACATTCTATGCTAATAATGGTTACATCTTATTAAAGTTCAAGGCAAGAAAGAAGCTGATGGACTTTGGAAACTATTTATTAAAGATGGATCACATAATCATGAGGCTTCAATTAATTTATGTGGTCATCCTGCTGCACGGAACATGTCTAAGGAGGAGATAATAAGTATTGATGAGATGAGTAAATCCGGCATCCCACCTCGTCAAATCCTTTCATGTCTTCGGCAAAGAAACTCAAATATTCAAGTGATGTCTCGAGATATACGCAACATAAAACAAAAGCTCATCAAAGAAAGCTTGGATGGCCGTTCTCCGGCCATGCAACTTGAGAAAGTAAAGAAATCATCTATGAATGCAATATGTACTGGAAGATTTTCATCTACCATGGGTTTACTGGCCTTGTGCACATCTAATGTGTGACTGGAAAACAAAGCCACTCACACTTGAGAACATCCATCCCCAGTGGCGCATTGACACAAGAGCATCACTTTTGGATTTTGATGTGGAAAGTGGAGAGCATGGACTAGATGAAGTTTTTTCAAAGTTACGTGAAAAATTCCAACAGTGGCAACTTGTAGAAAAGAAAAATGTTCAAGAAAAGTTGACACAACTTGTTGATGGAGCACCTCTATTGTGGGAACCAGTTGTACAACGTGGCAGGGGAAGAGTATCGATGGGGAGGAAAAGAAAAGGATCAAGTTCAACAAAGAGGGATCCTTCACAGTTTAATATTGTGGAAACATCACTAAGACGAAGAAGTTGTGATGTTCGAAATGATGGTAAAACGAGCCAAAACATAGGAGATACATTCGTCACTGATCCAAGCTCAAGTCTGGTAGAAGACAAAATATCTATACCGGTGGATTGATTTGAACATGAATATTGAACCTAATGACGATTCCTTATGGAGTACAATGGGATTGTAAGTCTTTTATCTTATTTTTCGGTATCTTATCTTATGAATTATACATTTGTATATATAATTTTTGTTTCTTTATTCTCCTTTTTCCAGGTGAATATGCTTAAGGCATTATGCTCTTCTTCTTTTTTCTAACCTTTTGATGCAGAAGTATATTTCTGGTATGAATTGTAAATTTTTTTCTTCGCCATTTTGCAGGTCTTGATCTTTTGCTTCCTTATAACCAGTAGTTAAGGTTCCTCAAAAAAAGAAAAAAATATAAACTTCTTGCTTCCTATTTATTTGCTTGCATCTATAGGCTTCCTTGTGTCTCTTTTCTTGTATTTGGACTAACATTTGACATCCATTTATTCCTTTCTCTTAATTTTGCAGTATAATTCTTCCGGTTTTCATTAGAATGAGCAAGGAAATGTCAACCTGAACAATGTTTGATATTAATTTTCTAGCTCTATTCTTTTCTTTTACCATTTAGTGTATTATTTATAAGTTAGTTCCTCAATTTCTTTTGCCATCTCATTCATTTTGAAGCCAATGGTTTACATAATAGTTGTACTGAGAAGATGTATGTTAATGCTTCGAAGAAGAACTTGCATTTGCATGGCTTTATATAATTAGTAAATTTTATGGTTCAACAAAGCCGTTGATTATTTATATATCGTGTACATTGATTTCATTCTTTAGTTAATATGTATCTAAACCTTTTTCTGTTATATTTTGCAGGTAGCTCTTTGAGATCTTTGAATGAACCCAATAAGCAAATGCATTGATCGATGTTTTTCTTGGCTGTTGTAGCGTTGGTTTTGATTTCTCTAATAATTTTGTCACGAGACTACTTCAAGCTTATCCTTTTTTAGTTATTTTGTGTTATGCATTTTGGTCACGCTAAACCAATTGTTTCATTATAATGCATTATGGAGTACGTTGCCTTTTCATTTCATTGATACATGAATTTGTGGTATAGGAATCGTTTTTTTTTCCTTGAATTAATTAAGTTAATATGTGACGTGTCCTAATTTTTTTTTCCAGATTATTTATTGAGATTTGCTAATGGAATGTTTTTTTCGTATAATTTGACCAGCTAATTAGACGGTTTCTGGTATATAATGATATTCATGAAGAAATTACCAGTAAATTTTTTATGGAGAATAACCAAATAAAATAACTTTGATAAAATATAAGCAATATTATACATTGGGATATACTCTATTTTCTGAAAGTCAAAATAATTTATTTTGTTTTATAGAGATAATTTTATTTTTATTTGAGAGAGAGATAAATAAGTAAACAAAATAATGATGTCTATTTGCCTGAGAACTAATAGGATATTGATGTTGCGTGGAATATCAGTTTTGCGGTAACAGTGTCAATCTTGAGGATATAAGGCTGTTATGGATGATTCCTCCGGAGAGGGTAGGGTGGTTATTTAGAACAAGGTGGCGGAATAAGCATAAAATAAATAACAAGAGATTGGGCCGGTGGTTAGCGGCAAAATGGCGCGTTTGGCCGTGTGTATTTATTTTCCGATCCCTTTTCTTTGTTACATATGATCCTCTATTTATAGACGAGCAAGTCGGTCTACCGTTCACGATTAGACGGCCTAATGATATAATGATATAATAAGAAATAACTTATACATGTGTCATAAGTATCTTGAATAAATATCTATATGCACCGAATCATGTAAATAGTCATGTCGCGCCCGCACGCGCCGTCCGTAGCGTCGACGGCGCGGTGATGGCGAGCGGCGGGTACGATCTTGCCTTGACGATTAGGATAAGAAACCATATGATGGAGATATGTCCGGTTTAGAAGTGGCGGACGGGGAAGGCGGCTAGGATCTGGCGACCAGCTTGCTATAAGTGGGTGTGGCTACATCGACGAGGTCCATAATATTTGTATGGGGCCGGGTTGACAGGCCCAATCCGTGGGAACAGTGTCCTGTCACGGGTTAGGTATATCAATGGCCCCCTACTCGCGACCGGGATGTGCCCGCCCGTGCGGAGAGTAGAAAAGTATATCGAAGAAGTGAATACCGCCCGAAGTTTGTTGTGCTTGCGGCGAACGTGCTTTGATCGCCGATAGTCGCTATATCGGGCTTAAACTAGTGTTTGAACGAAATCACCGCAAGTTGTCGTGCATTGCAGCGAACAGGCTTTGATCGCCGATAGTCGCTATATCGGGCTTAGTCGCCAACAACGCTCTGTTGGGCTTAATTGATGACCGCCGGTAGCTGGGCGACTGGAATTGAAAAGGAATGAACTAGTAGTTGAAACGTCGCATCTATCACGTGAGAGGTCGCGTATGATCTGAATCGCCGCCTATTCTGATTGGCTGCCGTTTCTTGGGATACGAACCGTCGTCAGTTAGACGTATCGTGGAGACAAGACGTTTCGAAACGTTTCACATTTCGAAAATCGTAATAACTCGTTCCCGCCCTTTTTCTTCTCTATAAAATGGGGTCCTCCCCGCACCATTCACTACTTTTGGCGAAATTATCTCCGGCGATAACAAAACTCCGGTGAGAAGGCGATTTCCGGCAAGTTTTAACGTAACTCCGATCAAGCGTTTTTCTCAAAGAATCGCCTACTTCTTAACTTCTTCCAACGATCGTGTACCAAAATCTCCCTTCGTTTCCATTTTTTACCCCGATTCCCTCCCCAAATCGTGACTTCGATTTGTTTTTCTTTGCGTTTTTGTATGAATGTTGCCCTAGTTCACTTTGGTGTAGCGTATGATCTTGATATCATGATTTTTGAGCATAATGTATATTTATCCTCTTCCCGAATCCCCAATTACGCTTTGATGTATGGTTTTGCTCCATGATTATTGCTTTTCCATGATTATCTGCGTTTACATGTTGACACCACTTATTCCTGTATGAATGCATATGTGATTGGGGGTAGTTTGCCTGGGATTTTTCTGGGTTAATGCTTGGGAAAAAGATAGGTTTTTCGGGTTTCTTGTTCAAAGAAGATAGAGGGGCGAGGTGTCGGGGTGTATTCGCTTTTACCTCGGCCTGACTATCATGTCTGGGTGATTAAACGTGTCCACCTTGCCCTTTTTCTTTTTCGAAGATGTCCTCTCGAAGATACTCAATCAAATGAGGAAGTTCGCGTAGTCGCTGGTTACGGATCCGGCGACGAGGTGCAGATGGTCGATGATTCTGACTCGATGAGAGCAAGAGAGGCAGAGCCGGAGGATGAAATCGCTCTTATTGGCAGCGGCGCCGCGCGGGGGGTGAGATTGAGGAAGAAGACTACGACGAGGATGCGGACAGGCGGTGCCGAGTTCGTTGGGTAGGAGGGCCGCGAGTTCTTCTGGGTTCCCGGAACGTCGACCGCGAGCAGGAAGAGGTCGCCAAGATCGGGTCCGCGGAAGTTACCGCCGAGCCGATCGCGCAAAAGATTGTCGACCGCGAGCTCATATCTCGGTGGAGGGGAATGAGGAGCCTTGCAGATTACACGTCGTCGCTGGCTATATATGACATTCCCTTAGATTATCGATTCGCGAGCATGGGAGCGGACAATGTGTCAAGGATTTGCGGCCGCGAAACTGAAGATTACATATGGCTTCACTTCGATCATTTCGTTGCCGGACTCAGGCCTCCCTTCGACCCATTTTTTGTGAAGTTTATGGAGGAGCTGAGGGTGATGCCCTGCGACCTTAGTTTGGGAGTTGTGCGCGTCGTGACGTCCTTTATTATAATCAGCCGATTGAAAGGGCGCGAACCCTCTACGGGCGCTTTGCTATACTTCTACTCTTTTTCGCGGAAAGGCGACGCCGGCCAGATTCAGCCACGTAGTCGTTCGAGTAGTGGTCGACCCCGCTTGTTATTCGACCTCCCAGATAAAGTAGCGGACTGGGATAAGAGATGTATGAAGGTGGAGTCACGGGTGGGGTGGCCTTTTGCGAAACTGCCGGCAAACTCTGTGACAACCGAACATCTCAAAGATATCAAAACCCAGGACGACGACGATGGGTTTATAGCCGAGATAAAAGATGATCTAGGCTATACTAGCAGGAACGTGGATCAAGCCCGCGCGTATAACTGGAGAATGCTTCTTGATATTAGCGAACCGTATCTTGGGTTAGCGGGGCTTCCTGCCGCGGGGGTTGGCGCTCCCCTTGCACCTGTCGATCCGTTGCCAACCCACCCCGACTGGTACGGGGAATGTCATCATGCTATATGCCTACCATCCCAATGTACCACCTGTGGAGGCGACCCCTCTAAGCGAGCACCGAGTAGGATTCTAACTTGTTACTTTTTGCATCTGCATCTTTCTTTTTTCCCCCATATATTTATCTGTTAACACACTTCGTGCTTTCCAGGTACCATGGATAGATTGACTCAGCGCAACTTTCTGTCCCGGGCGAAGACGACTGGGGAGGTGAACAGAGCCAGAAATCTGGTGAAAGTGCAGACTGATCTTCCGAAGGTCAGTCTGACTGCTGGGGCGGCGGGCACCTCAAGCTCGCAGGTGAAAAAGACGGCCGTGCCACCGGTGCAATCTATTGCGGCTACAGCTGGGGCGAGCAAGGCAATGAAGCAGACAACTCTCTCGAAGCTGCCACCTACCGGTCAAAAGAAAAGGGCCGTATCTGAAGAGGCTGTCCGTACTGAAGGTATCGGCGGCGATCATGATGATCCTCCTCCCCACAAAAAATCCAAAAAAAGATGAAGCCAGGGAAAAGGCCGCTGCGGATAGAGAGACAGCGGTGAAGGAGACTGTGAGCTCGGCATCTGCTTCTGATAGAGGCAAAAAGGTTGCTGAGGTGTCCGCAGTCGCGGGCACCCAGATGACCATGCTGCCCAAAAACGTGCCCGTTGGTCCAGCGGGCTTCCCAGCCGTCTGGTTGGATGAGGGGTTTATGGGCCAACCCCTCAACATTTCGATGGCGAAAGCAATTTCAAAGGGGATCGCAGATGTTCCTCCCCTAAAGCACTTGAAGTGGGGCCCGCCCCCAAATGTTAACTTGGAGATCGGTCGCGGGATCGCGGATAGGGTTGTCCCGCGGACCAAACCACACCTCGCCGTGCTTTTGTTCCCAACGCCGAAGATTTGTGGGGTCCGTTTGGCACCGTTATGAGCACGGTAAAGTTTTCCTTGCTTTACCATATTTGTCTTTTGCTTTATTTTTCCCGCTTGATATTGACCTCGCACATCTCTTTCCTTTCGCCCGGCACCGGGTTGGCCCGCTCATAAATGACCATATCGAGACCATATCCCCGAGTGCCGATAGCGCTAAAGCGGCGGACGAGTCCAAGAAAGCATTGGAAAAGTCCCATGACACAATGGCGCGCTTCACGGCGAGTTGGAATCGAGAAGGACAAGGTGAAGGAGCTGACCGCAGAGAAGAAAGCGCTGGAGGGGGCGCTTGCCCAAGAGCGCAAGGCGCGGGTAGCGGCCGACAAGGCAAGGACAGAAGCTGAGAAACTGCGGGCGTGTCGACGGACTTCGGCGTGCCGACAAAATGCGGATAGAGGCTGAGCAGAATGCTGCCCGATCGGAGGAACTTGCACAGGAGCGTGTGGCCAAAGCTCAAGAGTTATCCGATTTGATGGAGCAGCTTCAAGCTAAATGCGACGATGCTCATCAGGCACTCGCCGTTATGAATCAGAAGATGGCCGATAAGAGCGACGAAGTTGACGATAGTTTTGTTATGGGCTTCGACCAGGGCGGCTATCATATTGCCCGCTGTTTATGGGCCCGGGGTAGTGAGGATCCAGATGCTGAAACTTTGCGAGACTGGATTCTCAGACACCCTTTCGATGAGGAACTAAGGGCTTTTCATGCGCGGATTCCTTATTCGGATAAGGAGCTTGAGGCCTATGCTCCAAAGCTTGCTCCTGATTGGGTCGCTCCTGCGGTTGTAGAAAATAATCTGAGGGAGTTAGTTCGTCGCGAGCTCGAACCGGTCGACGCTGAAGGTGGAGATGGTGGGGAAACTCGGGGCGAACTGAAGATCAGACTGCTGAAGGCGTCACCCCGCCTGCTGTGCCGACTGAGGATGCCACAACGCCTGTTTCCTCTGAGTCAGAAGTCGACAGGCTACTCCACTCCTCCCTTCACTCTGCCAATATCCAAAATGAAGACAACCGCCCAGATGAAGCTTAGCTTTGCTTTTGTCCTGATCTGCTTGTAAATTCTGATTTGACTTTGCCTTCACTTGATTTGTAATTTGCAACTTATTTTTACTTTTCCGCATAACTCCTCCTTTTTCCATTTGCAATCTGTATATTGAAGTTTGCTTTCTGTTCGCCCATATTCGCTTGTTCGCCTCTGTTATTGTAATTGAGTCCGATCAATCCCCCTTGGTTAGATAAGATTCCAGGCCGCTGGTGTATTTCAATTTGTGCCCCCTTGAATCTTATCTAAGTCGTTGCTCAGTTGTTATTCGCGCTTCTAAATCTGATGTCAAAGATACTGCTTTTTGAAATTAAATTCCTGGAGGGTGGCCCCCTGTTTGATATGAGATTTGGCGGCGTGGATTTATTGAAAAATTCCTCATATTGCCCCCACTTTTTGACAAAGGTTGAGGGGAAACCGAGACCTTTGCTTAAAAATTCCCTGCCTGAGTAAAATGCTGTATGAGGAAGGATGTAAAATTGGATTTATAAAATTTTGATCACCCCGCTAGATGATAAAAATTTACAAAGAAAGCCTAGACGCTCTTTATCGTAGACAAGAGGATGGCCATAACCCTATCCGATTATTACATATAGTATCTCTTAAGATTATCCGCATGCCAAGGCTCTCGTTGAGCTCGTAACCTTCGGGATTCTTCGCACATAGGTTCCTTTTTTGATCTCCTTTGCCACCCGATAAGGTCCTTCCCGCCGTCGTAAGTTTACCCTTATCGTGTTCCATGCCCGTTGCTTTCCTATTGCGAAGAACGAAATCCCCCACTTTGAACGAGTGATCGCGGATACGTTTATCATGCTCTCTCTTCGCTACTTGCTTGTAATTTAATAACCGCTGATAAGCCATTACTCTTTTTTCTTCTACCAAATCGAGATCGATTTGTTTATTCAACACGTTATCTTTGGGGTCGTAAAGAGCGACCCTGATGCTTGGCAGGGCCATCTCGACTGGACTCATTGCCTCCGCTCCATAAGTTAAAGCAAAAGGAGTTTCACCCGTTGGTGTTTTGATGGTGGTGCGGAGAGACCATAGGATGGCGGGGCAACTCGTCTACCCACCCTCCTCGCTTTTGCTTTATCATCCACACTTTTCTTTAGCATCTTAATTACTTGCTTGTTGCCGGCCTCGGCTTGACCGTTACCCTGCGGGTACGCTACAGATGATTGCCAATGCTTTACCTTGAATTCTGCACAAAGGTTTGAAAATTCCGTACGAAACTGTGGACCGTGGTCTGACACCACCGCTCGCGGAACGCCAAAACGAGAGAAAATTTGATCATGTAAAAAGTACCGCCGCTTTTGCGCTTATCTTAACCATAGGTTTTGCCTCAATCCACTTTGTAAAATAGTCGACGGCTACTATGATAACTTTGCATCCGCCTCTTCCCGGTGGAAAAGGTCCGATTAAATCGAGTCCCCACATGTCGAAAGGCCAAAGTGCGACCACAATGCTCGCTCAACGTATGGTAATCGGGGGATATCCGCATGCTTCGACATTCGGACATTCCCCGACTAGCTTCTCGCAGTCTTTAAGAATACTTGGCCGCAATACCCGACGGTTAAAACTTTTTGTGCCGAGAGCGGCTTGCCGGATGTCCTCCGCACACACCTTGGTGAAGTTCGTTTAGAATCGCCGAGCTTTCCTCTTGTCGAACACACCGTAAAAGGGGCTTTGTAGCCGACCTTCTATAAAGAACTCCGCTAATGATGACATACCTCGCAGCTTTTCTTCTGAGGGTGCGTGATTTGTCCGCCTCATCGGGCAAAGTGCCCGTTTCGATGTATGCTTGTATCTCATCCATCCAACATGCGACCACGGGTGATGTATCTACATTCATAATTTCCGCTGCTTCGATTGCGGGCGTTGCTAAATATTCGATCATGATGGAAGGATCCGCGAGCTCCTCCTCCAAAGAGAGTTTTGATAAGTAGTCTGCTCGCTCATTGTCCTCTCTTTTGATTCGATAAATTCGCAATATTGAAAACCCGTTGCTAGCTTTCGGACAACTTTGCCGTATTTTTCGAGAATATCACAATGCGTGTCATAATCCCCCGAGATTTGTTTGACGATAAGCCGAGAGTCACAATAAACCTCCACATTCTCCACGTTTAACTCCTTTGCAAGTTTGAGCCCCGCTATGATCGCTTCATACTCGGCCCGATTATTCGTGGCGGCAAACTCAAACCTTAAAGCCTTTTCGATCTCCTCCGTAGTTCCTGGCTCCATTAAGATGACTCCTGCTCCACAACCATTCCGACTCGATGCTCCGTCGACGTACAACAGCCAACATTGCTCTGGTCTGTTCCTGACCTCTGCGGGTCCGATTGTCATAGGCGAGTTTGGTCGTGGTGAGTTAAAACTTGTTTCTACGATGAAGTCTGGCAAGGTTTGCCCCTTGATTGCTTTCCTAGGCTGATATTGGATATCAAATTCGGTAATTTCGATTGCCCATCTGAGGAGGCGACCTGAAAGGTCCGGCTTGTGCAAAATTTGTCGTATCGGACTGTCTGTTAGAACAATTATTGTATGGGATGTGAAGTAGCCCCTGAGTTTGCGGGCAGCGATTACAAGAGAGTAAGCTAATTTTTCAATGTTAAAATAGCGGCTCTCTACCGGACCGAGAGCTTTACTTACATAAAATACGGGATTTTGGAGGGTTCCGGCCCTCTTTTACAAGAACGGCGCGACGGCACCCAATGCGAAGCCGCTAGATACAAAAATAACACATCCCCTATCGCCGGGCCGACTAAGAGAGGTGGCTTGCCCGTATACTCTTTCGGGCTTGAAAAGCTTGCGAGCATTCCACGCCCCACGAAAATGTCTTGTCTCCTTTCGTAATTTTAAAGAAGGGAAGACACCTTTCACCGACTTTGCTATGAAGCGACCAAGTGCGATGATGCGGCCATTTAGCCTTTGAACTTCCTTGATCGTTGTGGGCTCCTTCATATCGAGGAGAGCTTGTATCTTTTCTCGGGTTTGCCTCGATGCCACGACGGCTAACCATAAAACCCGTAAACTTGCCCGCTCGAACCCCAAATGTACATTTTGTCGGGTTGAGTTTCATAGAGTGTTTTTTGACATTGTTGAGAGTTTCTCGAAGATCGTCGACGTGGCCCTGTCCTGTCGACTTCACCACCATGTCATCTATATAAGCCTCCATATTCCTTCCAATCTGCGAGCTGAAAACTTGGTTGACCATCCGCTGATACGTCGAACCCGCATTTTTCAACCCAAACGGCATCATCTCATAATAATAAAGGCCCCCAAAGCGGCTACGAAGGCGGTCATCTCTTTGTCGGATTCAGCCATCCGTACCCGATGATAACCCGAGTATGCATCCAAGAAGCTCAACACCTCAAAGCCGTAAATCGAGTCCACCAATCTATCTATTCGTGGGAGTTGATAAGGATCTTTGGGACAAGCTTTGTTGAGATCGGTGAAGTCCACGCACATCCTCCACTTGCCGTTATGCTTCTTGACCATTACCACATTTGCAAGCCAGGTAGGGTAAGCAAGCTCCTTTATGATACCTGCTTCAAGAAGCTTTCGTACCTCTATCTTTACAGCTGCCTCTTTCTCGCACGAAAATCGGCGTGCTCGCTCGTTGTATCGTCTTGACAAGCCGAATCCACGCTCGGATGATGGAGGGCGACCTCGGTCCTGGACCCCTCGCATATCCGTGACAATCCGTGGCAAAGGCACTCAAGTTTTCTTTTAGCAAACCTTTACCAGCTCTTCTCTTTCGAAAGCGAGCATAATCTAGTCCCAAATTTAATCTTTTGCTCGGGGTACTCCTCGTTGATGACTATCTCTACTAGTTCATCTTCGACGGTGAAATCGGGCTCATCCCTGACTTGTAGTGTTTCACATTCCAATCCGCTAGGCGCTTGCTTGCCCACACTCCTGATCATGCTGACCATTCTCTCAACCTCCGTCACCTCGATCCGTGGTCTCTTAGCCTCAGTCCTCATTTCTCGTATATAATTGAGGACTGCTGCGGGCTCGCTGATAGACGTTCCAATCTGATCCCCGACATAAAACTTTGCCCGCTGATGAGGGATGGAAACTACCATCTGAAATTGTCGTAGAGCCGGTGTCCCTAAGATCATATTGTAGTTGGACTGTAGGTCGACCACCAAGAAAACGACCTTTTCTGTTTTAAAAGGCGCATAATCGCCCATTTGTACGTCTAAATCGATGGCCCCTTTGACACTTACTTTGTGATTTGTAAACCCCTCAAGGGTGCCATTATGCGGCCTCAAACAGGAATCGCCGAATCCCAACTCTCTGAAGCAACTGTAGTATAGAATGTCACGGCAAGCTCCCGTGTCGATCATCACCCGTTTTACGCAGTCTCGGTTGATAACCGCTGATACACATAAGCACATGTCCTCAGCGCTATTCGAAGTCACTAACTCACTTCGAGTAAAAACCAATGGGCTCTCGTTTCCTCGCAAAACGGTCGGTTTTTCCGCATGTTTGTTAATTGAGTTAATGCGACTCTTAATCTGATTGTTGCTGGGCGGAGTCTCGGTTATCATCCTTATACTCCGCTCAAACCGGCGAGTCCGTTGATTCCGCCTATCTGACCCCCCCGCGTTTTGTTTGTATCTGTCGTGCTGTCCGCGAGCAAGTAATTTTTCCACCGCTCGCTTAAACTGTATGCATTCCTCGGTTGTGTGACCCTTATCCTGGTGGTATCCACAGAATTTGCTAGCGTCGCGACGTGAGTCCGTGACCATGGGATAAGGCTCGGGTACTTCATCTCGAACCTCATTTAGCATTTGCGTGTAGGAGATGTTGATAGGGGTAAAATGCTCCTCTTTGAACTTACCGGGCTTCTTGATGTCCCGTTCATTACCTCTGCGGGTTTCTTTCGTCGGACTGCGCTCAGCCCTCTGCTTATTTTTACCCGAGGAAGACGCTCCTTCATTACCCGCTGTCGCGACGTACTTCCTTGTTGAGCTCAACATCTCTTGCAAGTTCGTTGGTGGGGTTAGCGCGAAGAATGATTTCAGGTACCCCGGACCCAATCCTGTTTCGAAGCTGCTCATCACGACGTTATCTGCCAGGCCTCTCGTTAGCTCATAAACTTTATAGAATCGCTCGTAGTAGCTGCGAGTTCCCTCATTTTCGCCCTGACGGACCTCATACAGATCAATGTGCGTTTTCTTTGGTCCCCCCACCGATCGGAACTCCGCTATGAACTTGTTAATGAGGTCGTCCCATGATGTAACCGAGGCCGGAGGTAGACCTCGAATCCATGATGCGGCTCTATCCTGCATAGACCCCACAAGGGCAATGCACCATGCGTCCTCGCTAGGCGTACATAAACTGATCCTGCGCTTGAAAGGCGGATAGCCGGTCCAATGGATCCGTAATCCCATGATAATTGGTAAAGTTGGGATAATGCGTTCCCCTCGCGGCGCTTCTTTCAAGATATCGGGATGAAGCACACTTGTTCCCAGGGTGGGAACGACCTTTGTTCCTTTGGCCCCACGCCGTAATTCCTCTATCTCGCTTTTTCATTACCCCCAACTCTACCTTATCCTCGGAATGGGTAGGTTCGCGGCATAACCTCCTTTTATCCGAGAATCCCCCCGCCCTCTCCATGCGAGTGTAAACCGACCGATTATTTCTTTGTGTTCCGGGAGCTGCACCGCGGTCGTCGACCGTGGGCCCCAGTCGAACAAAAGCTGATCTCTTTCGCGACGTCGCATGACTGCTCCCCTGTGTTTCTGTTTGCTGAGCTCGAGTTTTTTGGGGAGCCGCTGTTAGTTGATTTTCGAATTGTGCGGGTTGGGGAGATTTGAATTTTCGGATAGGCTGAGGTGGAAGCCCTTCAGCGATTAGAAGCTCATTTCCCAACCGCATCTCCTCTACATATTCCATATGTGCCTGCAGGGCTAATCTATTCGAATTTGGAGGTACGGATGCCTTATCTGCTACTGTAACATTCAAACGAGAAGTTCCCGCCAAATTCTCCTCACGCAACTGGCGGGCACGAGTTTTTTCCTGTATGAAGTCCCTCATGTCCGGCGTGATATCCCTCCCAGCACCACCCCCAGAAGATATCACCTTTCGGTTTTCTCCTCCCTTCTTCATGGGGGTTCTGTGAATTTGTTTAGCTGGGGTGGTAGGGTTTATAGCTTTTCCTCCAACCATTTTTAGAAGAGTTTTAGGGGTATGTGCGAAATGGGGATATTTGGCTAGTAGTTTTGACGATTTTCTGAGCTGGTATATCTGGGAGTAAGGCGATCGTTTAAGGGCTCTTGTTCTTTTGAATTTTGATGACTAAGAGCTGAGCTAGAGATTTAACCAACCTTTACGTTTATAGACGGACTCGAGTGCGAGTTTGCATGTGATGATGAAGGAGTTCCTTTCGGCTGTGACGATCTGAATGCTTATCCAACCTTGTCGCCACCGTGAGATCGCTCTTGCGGTGGAGCAAATGATCTTGATGAGAATGATATTGATGCTGTTTCCCGGTAACGGAGCCAACTGATGTTGCGTGGAATATC
This sequence comes from Gentiana straminea, assembly GCA_036785695.1. Taxonomy (NCBI): domain Eukaryota; kingdom Viridiplantae; phylum Streptophyta; class Magnoliopsida; order Gentianales; family Gentianaceae; genus Gentiana; species Gentiana straminea. The sequence goes on along the minus strand of JAVUPR010000497.1, from coordinate 14,851,469 downwards.
AGTTTTGCGGTAACAGTGTCAATCTTGAGGATATAAGGCTGTTATGGATGATTCCTCCGGAGAGGGTAGGGTGGTTATTTAGAACAAGGTGGCGGAATAAGCATAAAATAAATAACAAGAGATTGGGCCGGTGGTTAGCGGCAAAATGGCAGAGTTTGGCTGTGTGTATTTATTTTCCGATCCCTTTTCTTTGTTACATATGATCCTCTATTTATAGACGAGCAAGTCGGTCTACTGTTCACGATTAGACAGCTAATGATATAATGATATAATAAGAAATAACTTATACAAGTGTCATAAGTATCTTGAATAAATATCTGTATGCACTGAATCATGTAAATAGTCATGTCAGGCGCCCGCATGCGCCGTCCGTAGCGTCGACAGCGCGGTGATGGCGAGCAGCGGGTACGATCTTGCCTTGACGATTAGGATAAGAAACCATATGATGGAGATATGTCCGGTTTAGAAGTGGCGGACAGGAAGGCGGCTAGGATCTGGCGACCAGCTTGCTATAAGTGGGTGTGGCTACATCGACGAGGTCCATAATATTTGTATGGGGCCGGGTTGACAGGCCCAATCCGTGGGAACAGTGTCCTGTCACGGGTTAGGTATATCAGATATGTAATTAATATAACACTACACGTTGGTTATTAAAAAAATAAAAAAAAAAAAGTAAATCACGACATAAGGGTAGAGTTGTCCAACTGCTCTGGATTTAGCATATTTGCTCGGCATAGCCATGGTGTTAAAATGAAATGACAAATTTGACCCCAAATGATGAGCTTATATAAAGTTAGAAAGGGACAAAGGGTATAAATTGAAAGGAAAAAAATGGAGAATTTCAATTTACCTCTCGAACTATATTTATTGTAAAATTTACATCTTTAAATTATTATTTGTTCGATTTACAACCTTAAATTATATTTTTTGATCAATTTACAATCTTAAACTTTTAATTGATCAAATTTCAACCATAAACTATCATAATTTTTTATTTACCACCATTTATTCATAATAATCATTTTAATAACTTTAATGAAAGATAAAGTTGTCATTTTCAATTCATCTTCCTTACATTCATCTCCATCCACTTCTTCTCCTCCACCTCCACCTCCCATAAACCACTCCAACACATGCAGCCCCATCTTTCACAAACAAATCAATAATAATTATATTTTTATTATTTTAATTGGAGCTATAGATACAAAATGCCTCATTTCTTTAAAAAGAAAATCTTTACATAATCTCCTCCAAATAAGAAAATATAAAAATGGACAATTGATACGTGAATGAGCAAGCATATTAAAAGTTGATTTTGCTTTATTTGTTCAAATATATGCTCTTAGTTTCACTGTGAAAGTCTGCACACTTGTTGGTGTTGTGTGGGTTCGGCGGTAGGGGAAGAAATTAGGTTGATGGAGATGAATTTGAGGAAGATGAATTGAAAATGACAACTTTACCTTTCATTAAAGATTTTTAAAAAGTTAATTATGAATAAAGGGTGGTAAACAAAAAAATATGATAGTTTAGGGTTGAAATTTGATCAATTAAAAGGTTAAGGTTGTGAATTAATCAAAATGTATAGTTTAAGGTTTTCAATCGAGCAAAGGATAGTTTAAGGGTGTAATATTTGTATAGTGTATAGTTTGAGGGGGTAAATTGCAATTCTCACAAAAAACAATGATACCAATATGTTATAACCCAAGCAAATGGTGAAATTGCTGAGGCCGTGGTTTTGCAAGAAAACCGTGAAAAAATTTGTCCAGGCATGTTAGTGTTGGCCGGCCACAAAGAAATTTAGCCCTGCCACATGAGAATGCAACACGGCCTCAAAAATAGCACGGCCTTCTAGGATATTTTGGCGGGGGTTAGATTTGTAAGAATGAAAAATATGGGTATACATCAAAAACTATTTTCACCAAAAAGTATATATATTCAATTTCTATGATATGTCATGCATCTCTCTTGTCAGAATAACTTTTATCAATTTTCATGAAGTTTGAATTTTATCGAAAGTAGCTATGTGTGATCATCAAAATCATCAAGACAAAACAACACAACAGACTTGATAATGTCGAAATTATCTAAGGTGTTCAGCGGTGGATTTGTGGTGAATATCTAGCTGTGATTGTGGTGTGAAGGTGGTGGCTCACGGTGGAGCTATAAGAGAATGTGGTGGTGTAACACAAGTAAAAACAGTGTAGTCAATTGGGCAGAGTTTTGCCTTGTTTCATTAATATTCAGCTTGTCTTACAATTTGTACATGGAGCCCTATTTATAGGGTGAGAACCGACTAAATTCAACATAATTACAACTAAGGACATAGTACAACTAAATCTCCGGTGGTTGGCCGGGCCGCGACAGGTTGATGGAGGCACGGATCCTTGGGCTTGCGTTGTATGTCCTCAGTTGGCTGGTTGTGTCGTCAGTCCATGCTCTCCAGATGTAGGGGGAATGGATCTGTGGCGGATCCTTCACTCTTGTGTTTGGGTAAGTTGGACATCTCTCCCCTTACTGATAGTGGGCACGCTTTCAAGGCCCATCATGCGAATAGGAATATGCCTTGCGCTGGGGCCTAGCCGCGTGTTGACCTTTCGGCCCCCATTCGTCTGTCCCCGGAGGGTCCCTCCGGATTAGTATGCCTGTTCGTGGGCCGGATAGAGGTTCCGGCCTATCAATGGCCCCCTACTCCGTACCCGTGACACCTCGAGGTGTCGGTTAGGGAGTAAGTTCCTTTCACGCGGTGTCTTCTAGGCTTGTCGTTAATCGCGTGAGGTGATCATTCTGAGCTTGTGAATCCACATATTTGGGCGGAGCACCCTATCCTCATGACGCGGCTTTAATGGGCGGACAGCCTTATCCGCTTGAAGTCGTTTCGGGTATATAGCCTTCACTTCATGTGATTTGGCTTTTCGGAACCTTTGGTTCCTAGCCTTGACTTATGTGATTTGGTTTTTCGGTCGATTTGAAGCTACAGTTGGGCGGACAGCCTTAGCTTCATGAGGTGGCTTTGATGGGCGGATAGCCTTAGCCGATTGAAGTCATTTTGGGCGGATAGCCTTGACTTCATGTGATTTGGCTTATTTGGGCTCTTAGCCTCTAGCCGATTTGAAGCTATAGTTGGGCGGACAGCCTTAGCTTCATGAGGTGGCTTTAATGGGCGGATAGCCTTAGCTTCTTGAAGTCGTTTTGGGCGGATAACCTTGACTTCATGTGATTTGGCTTTTCGGAACCTTTGGTTCCTGGCCGATTTGAAGCTATAGTTGGGCGGACAGCCTTAGCTTCATGAGGTGGCTTTAATGGGCGGATAGCCTTAGCCGCTTGAAGTCGTTTTGGGCGGATAGCCTTGACTTCATGTGATTTGGCTTATTTGGCTCTTAGACTCTAGCCGATTTGAAGTGGCGGCCTCGAATCGGCCCTCTTGCCTACGTGTCGGTCACATATCTGTTTCAGGCGGTCTTTCCCACCCTCAATTGATGCGATAGCTGACGTGATCCACCATATGCTATGATTGGATGTGGTCCTTTCGTCATCCACGCCGTAATGATGGTGATTTCGAAATTTGAAACTTGGAACTCCCGCTCTTGATCTTATCCGTTAGATCATTGTCATCGTGGCCGTCAAATCCATATCTCCGTGCCTATATAAGAGGGACGGATTCCTGACCTAAACACTTTTTGAATTTTCTCATTCTTCGGCAATCGGTTATCGGCGATTTTCAGTGGGATTTCTCTGGCGAGGCGGTTTTCCGGTGAGATTTAAAGAGCTTGATTCATTTTTCTACATTCTTTTGTCCCTTCCATCGATTATAAAGTAATATTGCTCTTTTTTTATTGATTTCTCATACTCTCATAGGTCATCATTTCGCATGTGCTTTCATTGTCTTTTGAAAATGTGGTACGCATGGGTCTCTTTTGAGTTTGAATTGATAGATAAACTTGTCGCCTTCGTCTTTGTTATTATGGCCTTTGATTTTTTCCCCTGTAGCGCTATTATCTAGTTTTGGGCATTCTTTTGGTGCCTTCATCCCCAGTTTTTGGGGATTTTATGTGTCTAAATGTGAAACGAAAGTCGAGATGAGGTGGATGGCTTATCCGCCTAATCCTTTTAGTTTTGCAGGATGTCTCAAAGTGGAGATAAATCTGAGAGCAGCGGCAACGATGGCGTTCACGGTTATGCCTCCGAGGAAGTTGAGCAGGCAAGTACCAACTCCGGTGAGGGTGATGAGAGCGGAAGTACTGAGGAGGATATGGTTCTTGCATATTTGGCTCCGGGTGGATCTGGCCGCCGAAAGGCTGTTGTGTTTAAGGTGCCTCCGGGTCAGTCTGTCCCTCATGCGGCAATTCCTTTAAAAGCCAAAAAGACATTCGGGAAATAGGTCTCTAGGGCTAAAGGTTCTTCCTCAAATGTTGTTGTCCCAGTATCCAAAGGATCAAAAGGGAAGAAAAAGGCTGGTGAAGATGTTACCGAGCCTAAAGATAGTAACAAAACGCCCAGACCGAATAATACTAAGGCGGTCAATGAGGACAAAGAGATCGATGTCCTTGATAGGCAGATTGAGGTGGATTGGGCGGAGGTTCGGTCCCATCTTGGCGATCCTAAACTCTTTTCCGAACTAACATATCATCCGACTACCTCTTTTCTAGTTTTAAGGAGGTAGCTAATCGATCCGGTCAAAGATTGAAGAAAGATGGCATGGTTCTCTTTTATGACCATTTCGTTGCCGGTCTCAGGTCACCTTTTGAGCCTTTCTCTGTCGATGTGTTGTGGAGGTTAGCAGCCTTCCTTGCGACTTTACCCCTGGGGCAGTTAGGATAGTGATGGCCTATGTTGTTCTTTGCCGAATTCTTGGCTATGAGCCTTCCCTAGAGTTTTCTTGAAGTTATATTCCTTCAGCAAGCGGCTACGAACAAGGCGGATTACAACAATTTTTTGTCAATCAGGACGAAAAAGATTCAGCTATTGTACTAGACTTCGAACAAAGTTTGTGACTGGGGGGAGAGGGCCATGATGGTTGAGTCTGTATCCGGTTGGCTTTTTCCCAAATTCGATGCGTGTCCCGAGAAAAGGTTGAACTCAATCACTATTTCCAAGAAACTCAAGGACGCTGAACAGAAACTCCTGATAAACTTCACAACCTTTTGGGTTGGGATGGGAAGACAGAGACCCAAAAGCAGACCTTCAGTTGGAGGAGCTTGCTTGATCTTAAAGCTCCATTTTGTTGTGTGGCCCGAATTCTCTGGCCGATAAACGCCCAGCCGATCGTGAAAGCATCCAAGCTGGGGATTTATGAAAATTGGAATGCCGAGTGTCACCATAAGAAATGTTATCCCACTAAGTGTCATGTATGCAAAGGGATAGAGGCGTCGCGGCCTGCTCGTAATTCATTCTTTTGCTTTGTTTCCGTTTCTTGATTTTATCTCTGCTAGCTGTTTCGTATTTTTTATTGTGGGGTTCTGATCGTTTTTACTTGCAAGCACCATGGTACTTGCCAACGAAGATATAAATGCCATCACGGCTTAATTGTAGGAGGAAAAGAGGGCTCGCAAGGCGCTGCTGAGGGCTGGTAAATCCATGGCTCCGCCTCCTTCAGTGAGTATGGAAAATGTTATGTCGACTGATGCGGCTTTACAGTGGATCCACTCAATGCCCTGGTTGTCGGGGGTGATGTTTCCGATACGGGGTTTAAGAAGCTTGTTGAGCCAACAAGTCCAAGAGGAAGAGACCAGCCGGGAGGAAGAATACCGGCATGATAGACGAACCCGAAGAGCTAACCGAGGCGGGTGATGTGGCCTCGCCCAAGAGGTGTAAGGCCGATGGAGGCCAAGGCACGAGCATTGCTGTTTCTAATGCCTCTAAAGTGATCGAGGATGTCCAAGCTCCTCAGGGTGTCAGGCCCTCTGCCACTGCAATTGATCCGACTGAGAGCCTTGTTAAGGAGGCTGCCAGCAAAGGTGAGGAAACTGTTACTGAGTCGGTGCCAAAAGGGACTAGCAAGAGAAAAGTTCCGGTCGGACCCGCGGGAAAACCGGCTCAGTGGTTGGATAAGGATTTCTTGAAGCAACCCCTCACTCTGAAGTCGGTGGGAGTTATCCACCTCAATTGTTGATGTAGTTCCTCTGCATAATATCAAACTAAAATTGCCCGATGCCCTACAGCTGTTGGTTTGTCAGGGCATCGTCAATCGGATAGCTCAAGCTGATGTGGTAGCTTCGACGGCCTCTATGGGACCTTTAAACAGCTTGCAGCTCTTATCCGAAATGCTTGGTTTATACAAGACTACAGCTTGTGCGGTAATATATGCTTATCATCCTTGTATTCTCCCTTTGGTGAGTGTTCGATTCTAAATTATTATCTTTTTAGGTTGCCACTAAGATGAAGCAGGTCGAGTGGGCTTGTAACGAAGAGGCGAAACAGATGGTGAGTCAACTCACTGAGTTGTGGGAGAAGCGGGAGAAGCTGGCCGGGCTACTGCAGATGAGAGAAGAGAGAGAAAAATCTTTTGGTTGAAGTCAGTCGGCTCATGAAAGTTGAAAAAAGGGAGAAGACTCTCCAGGCTGAAATTAGTCGGCTTTGTTCTGAGAATTCGGACCTCACCAAGAGGGTTCAAGAGGGTGAGGCCAGCATCAAGAAGGCTCAGCTGGCCATTGATGAGAGTCAACTTTACTATGCTCCGGTGCATGTTTCAACCCCCTTTTACGACACTTTTTGTTCATTCCGGGTAGTTTTAGACCATATTTAGGGCAAAATCGCATTGCACATCCACCTTGAGGTAAACCGTCATATAGATGGAAAACCTCGGCATTTTACGATGTTTTTGGACCTTTTCGAGCCCTATCTATCTTGTGAAATTATGCTCGGTTTGTGTTAGATGTTGTGACGCAGGATGTAGGTGCTCGTAAGCCCGGGAGACAAGGCGTGGAGCGTATAAAGATGAAACCAATGGTTGAAGATAGAAGAAAATAGAGAAAAGTGAAGAAATTGGAGCCTGGAGGAGTTTGGCGCACGCCAAAAGAATTGGGGCACGCCAAAGTTGAACCGAGAGGCTCAGAACCACAGAAACAGGTTTGGGGCGCGCCAAGTTGAAACAGAGAGTTTCCAGAGTCACTGAAGCAGTTTTGGGGCACGCCAAAGTCTTTGAGGCGCGCCAAAATGGTTTTTCCTGCACATTTTTTGAGAATATAAATACCACTTGCACAGATTTTTTGGGGATTATCTAGACACTTTTACACTTCGATTTTTACACATTTTCATCTCTAAGTCGAATCCCTTCCCTTCTTCTCCCCTAGATTCACTCTTTCATCATATTTTACTTAAATTAAACACAATCTAGCTTAGATTCTAGCTAAAATTTCCTCTCTACTCTTGGATTTTCTCATTTTGGGTCTTCTTCTTCACCAATTGACATGGGTGTTGGAAAAGCTTGATGTAAACTCCGATTCTCTACGATTTTGGTAATCAATTTCAGTTTCTATTTCATTTATGGCTTTAATTCTATCTTTGATTGTTGTTTTTAGTTTTATTATGAGTAGCTAAACATTTCATAGCCAAATTATGTGAAAATTGAAGAAATCACCCTCTAATTGATGAAATTGGGAATGGGTAGTGCTTAATTGTTGTTATATTGACGAATTCATGTCTTAAAACTTGTTATCAATGCTTGAATTAGACTGTACACCTAGTTCATTAAACACACACACCACTTTTATAAATGTATGTTGCGAAGGGGTGTGGGAAAAGGGGTTTTGAGATCATTATTTATAATCAACTGAGTTTTTTAGATTGATTAGGGAGTGAGGTTCAATCGGTTGTGAAATCGGGAAACTCTAGCGCGTTAATCTTGTTTCGGTCAATTAAATTCTTAAAGGCGGACCGTTGAACCGGGCAAAGGGTGTTCGATTGTTGCATGGCGTCTTACACTAGCTTAGGAGTTTGCACCCATGAATGAGTCGATATAAGTAGAGGTTGGTAGGTTGATTAATCCCATTCCCGAGCTAATCGATTGGAGGGGTGAAAGTAATCAATTGGATCATAGTTTGGCTATGTCTCTTTCTCTCTTTAATATCTTTAGTTTATATTTCGTTTTAGAGTAATTAAACTTGAAACATCGTGATTGACTTAAACTTAATCCGAAAACGACTTTGGTATTCGATAAATTCCTCGTGGATACGACTTTGCTCACCTCTATAGTACTTCCGACCCGGTGCTCTGCCGGTTAAGGTTGGTCGTTACTATTTTGGTCATCAAGTTTTCTGGCGCCGTTGCCGGGGAATTAATCGATATCTCTTAAGTCTTTTGAAGAATTAGGCTTAGGTTGTTTCTATTTTACTGTTTTTTGTGTTATTTGCCCCTTGTAGTGTATGACCCGAAGCTCAAAGGATCCACTACTTCCGTACAATCCTGAGATTGAGGCTTTGGCTAGACACCGAAACGCCTTGCGAAACAAGGCGATTCAAGTTGAAGAAGTTACTCAAGAGTTGGAAAGTGAGAGTTTTAGCTCCGAGAGTTCTAGTATGGCTACGGGGAATGAAGATCTTGAGTTTGACCGAGGTATGGAACGAGAAAGAAGTGTGAATCCGTTTGAGAAAAGGGATACTACTCAATTTCAAGGTCAACCATCCAATTCACTATCCCTAAGGATGGAACCTCTACCTAGAGAGGGGAATATTGTGCGTAGTCCCTCATTGACCACTCACTTTCAAAAAAGGACCAATATCCCTCTCCAAACTCCACAAATCCCTCAAACACAACAACCTCCACAAATGGACCCCCAATTCCTTCAACAATATCAACAAATGATGATGCAAATGGCCCAATTCAATCCTATGATGAACCCTATGATGAATCCCATGATGAACCAATACCCTCAAATGGCCAATCCATATGCTCAACAATTTATCCCTCAAGCTAACCCTCAACCAAATCCCATGGTGAACCCTCAACCATATGCACCTAAAGCTCAAGTGAACCAAGTGGGAAATCGACCGGTAAGACTTTGTAGAGATTATGTGACCCCGATGGCTACCACGGGCCATAGTCCTATTCGAGTACCGGCCGTTGCGGCTAATAACTTGAAGATAAGGCAACATGTTTGGCATTTACTTGGGGACAATGCTCAATTTGAAGGAAAGGTGACGGATGATCCGAACACCTTCATCAATAATTTCCTTGAGGTATGCAAAACAGTGAAGATAAATGGGGTTGGTGAGGAAGCGGTTCGGCTATTTTTGTTCCCTTTAGCTCTAAAAGAAAGGCGAGAGAGTGGTACTCATCTTTGGCTCATGACTCTCTCCACACATGGGAACAGGTTGCAAGCACTTTCTTGCTCAAGTACTTTCCACCATCAAAGGCTCTTGACTTGAAGTCCGACATTTCTAACTTTGAGCAACTATTGGGTGAAGATTTGTTTGAGGCATGGGATCGGTTCAAAACTATGCTACGGAAATGCCCTCAACATGGATTCGAAGCATGGGATCAAGTGCATCTATTTTATAGAAATTTGGATGGTAGTTCAATGCAACAATTGAATGGGGCATGTGGAGGATCCATCATGGATGTGGCACCGGATGTGGCATTGGCCACCATTGATAGGATTTGTGAGAACAATAGGCAATGGAGTTCGGGAAGAAGGAAATTGAAGCATAAAAAGCCACTTGTGACCGCCTTGGTTGATGAGCCCGAAAGAAACTCCGAGTTGCATAATAAGGTGTTAGCCATGGAACAAAAAGTTGATGATTTGGCTTTAGAGAACAAGAAGGCTCGGTTATGTCAACTTTGTGGTGGTGAACATTCGGCTATGAATTGCACATCTCCAAATACACCACCAACAACTGCCAATGAAAGCTCAATTAGCACCTCAAGCCGGTACCATAGTGGCTAATGCGAATTCATTGCAACAATCTTTGATGAATGCCTACGCTTTTGGGCAATTGAATGCGGGGCGAATGGATTTCAACCCTCTCACCACCTATGGCAATCCGGTGATTGAACCTATGGATATGAGTTTGATGTTGGATACACAACCCTATGATGCTAACTATGTGGGGCAAGGGCGTGTCCAAAATTATGACTTCCAAGGAGCTCCACAAAATTGGCGTGAGAATCCTAATTTGACTTGGGGTCGTGGTCCGAATCAAGGGCAATCCTCTAGGCCTCAACAAAGTTCTTCTTATCAAGGCAATCAAGCTCCACGACAACAACAATCCGGAACTTACCAACATCCGAATGCTCATCAAAACTACTCTCAAAGAAGCTATTCTCAACCTCCACCAATGGCTCATATTCCACAAAAGAGCTCTACCGATATCCTCTTGGAGCAAATTAGTAAGACTTTGCAAGAGCATAGTCGGGAGTTAAGGGACATTAAAACCAACGCCAATAACACCACAGCCTCATTCCAATCAGCAATACGGAATTTTGAGACTCAAGTGGGTCAATTGACCGAAAATGCAAATACCGCACCGGTTGGATGATGCTCAGCCCACTGCTGCTGACGTCGCTGGCAAAGTTAAAGATGCTTTGTTGGACGGGTGATAGCGCTCTAAGTAGTACCATTAATTATACCTTTATTCACCCCGAATTATGCTCAAAAGAGGATAGATAGGCTCGTTATTATATGGAATATGTGTTAAATGCTATGTGCATGTTCCTAAGTTAGTAATTCTGCATCTGTGTTATTTTCCCGAAAGTTTGGTAATGTTTTGTTGTGTTTTATGTACTTTTTAGGATGTACCAAATATGGAGCACTTAAGGACGGATCTGGATAGAGGAAAGAATGTTGGGCCAAGTGAATGAAGTCCAAGAAAAGATCTCCCAGAGAAAAAGAGAAAAAGTGAGCCCGGTTTACCGTGGGCTAGGCCCGGTATACCGAGGGTCTTGGGGAGCAAGAAATCGATTATGCCGCATTTACTAGGTCGGTTAGGGTTTCTGAGAGTCGTAAGTCGGCCAATTTTTCTATATAAGGCCGCACAAAATGATTATTACATAAGTTTTTGATAAGTTTGGATAGAAGTCTTCATTTATAATACAAATTATAAGTTCAATGCAATAAAGTTCTTTTAAGCTTTTGAAGTTTATTTTCTGGTTTCCTTCCCTTCCTTGCCATCTCTAGCTTGAGTGGATCAAGCAAGATCTCCATTGTTGAAGGTATGGAGCTTTGAACGTTCCTTTATGTCTTTAATATGGTAGATATGCTTGTATTCACGTGTTTTAGTTAATCTGCATGTTTAACGACCCTATAATTACTTAGATTAATCAGCATTGAGCAATGTAGATCCAAAAATAGAAAAATCTGCCCCTGGTAAACCGGCGGTCTATACCGGTTTTCCGAGGCAAATTTTAGAAAACCTAATCTGGAGGTTCAGCGTCAGCTACGTTGATCGACAAAAATAATTAAAATGAGTAATAGGTCTGGCTAATCTAGTATTCGTAATTTGTAAATTAACATGAAGTAATGATAGTGAAGTGTTAATTAGGACATTGTCTTGATAGACCCTAGGAATGTGCTAATCAGTGTCGATAGTTGCCTAGGCGGGTTAGCGGTATGAGTTAACGCTCAATACCGGCAATTCTAGTTCTTTAATCAATAGACCCCATACTTTGATTAACTTCACAACGGACTAATATTTCAAGTGTATCACCACAAACTTAATCCTCAAGTGTGACACACACTAAGTTATATGGCTATATATGATACGACTTGGGGTTTTCAGTAGTGTATTTCTTATAAGCACAAAGCAAATAATAAGATGAGAATAAATCTGTCATTTATTAATTATAAAAACAATTACACAAATTGTCTTTCGGGCGCTACTTCCAACAATCTCCCACTTGCCCGTAAGGACAAGCAACAATTGTCTTTCGGGCACACTAAATCTAACAATCTCCCGCTTGCCCGTAAAGACAAGCAATGATTGTTTTTAGAGCACCACACCCTTATTCTATCTATCCATAACATTCTCCCACTTGCTCTAAAGCAGATGAGACATATTTTCCAATTTCATACCCACCAAGAGCTTATCATTGACATTAAATGCCACACGACTTGGTAATCTGATCAGCTAGGTTGTCGGCTCGAGGCGATCTTTAGGACCGAAACGTCGCCTCTTTGCACGATCTGTCTGACCAGGTGGTACTTTATCTCAATATGCTTTTGACCTTTTGTGCCTGCGAAGATCATTTGCATGAGCTACCTCTCAACTGTTTTCATAGTAAATTGATATCGACTCATCGAGACCTGGAATCACGTCCCTATGCAACAAAGAACTTCTCAAGCCACACAGCCTTTTTAGCTGCTCCAAAAGCTGCTATGTTTTCGACTAACAGAGTCAAACTGGCAGTGCTGGATTGCTCCATCACTATGAGTAAACACTGAGCCTGAGATCGATTCATGATCATCCTTAATCCGACAAAAAATCAGAATCAGTGTAGTCAACGACACTCAGGTTCGCACCCGAATGGACAAGCATGTGATTCCTCATTCTCTCAAGATACTTGAGGATGTACTATACTGCTTTTATCGTCCGAATGCAAGACTCGACTTTTATTGACTTTTAATAACCTGACTTTCTCTATCCAAAAGAGAATCTATCCTATTTTCTCTATATCCGAAGACTAAGAGAATTATTCTATGAGGGGTTGGGTAGGAAACCTCTCGTTGAATTCTACATTCGAAAATGCATTATCATCTTTAACCAATAAGATGGATGGGATATTGCCAACAACACTTTCTCATGAATTCGACCGAATCAAATTCTAAGAAAATAGTCCACTTCTCTGATTCAGAGAAGCTTTGGCTCATCAGTTTTTGACTTCAGATAACACACTCGTGTTGTTCTCAACTGTTGCAGTGTTATCCTTTATAAACACTAACGTCTACTACTTTACCAATATTGATTCTCCAGTCTATAAAAGTCTCATCAATATTATGGTCAAGCCCACGCATTTCAAACATGTGACTTTTAATGACCTAGAGGTTTTCTTTAATCCTTCAATGGATGTAAGCACAGACAGTCAATCTGCCATTGGATTTAAGCTAAAACCCTTCTGTTCCGAATGAATTCGAGCTCCTTTGTACGGCAAGAAAGTTTCAGGGTATCACTCCTGTTAGACTTTCAGTTTTTCATGGAGTTAAGCAAGGCTGAGTGGTGAGAAAGTTTCAGGGCATCACCCCCATTGAACTATCTACTTCTCAGGGAATTACCCCTAGACCACTTGGCTTTGCTTAGAAAGTTAAACATTCCCATTCATTCGACTCTTTTCCATGTAGATCCAATTACTCTCACTGGGCCTGAGACACTCAGGTGGTTCTGCAAGAGTATGAACAGACAGGCATTTGGCTTTAAACCAACCTCTAATTATCAGAATCCTATACAGCCCTCCAAAGAAGACCATAGGTTATCAATCACCCTCAGCAGACTTTATAGTCTGCATAATCACAGCGGGTCAATGATTAGACCATACTCCCCTTGCATTTGGGTGGATTGATGTTCTGACCTGGTTCAGTAGTATTTATCAGCGTAACCCCCAACAACCAATGTTGGATGTGGTCTGGTTAAATCAGATAGTAACTCCTTGAGTAACTGTATTTCAAGGTCTAAGGTTCTTATTTAAACATTCTTTTAGAAAGGATGTAACAGTGTAACCGTCACTATCCGATCTCAAGAATCTTATAACCAACCTTTACTCAATGCATTAAGATATTTCACGAACAGTCATCATCTGAATGTGTATACAAAATTTCCAGTCCTACCTTCAAGCACTAGTGCTAAATGCCTCGATTTGCGGAAGTGGGGTAAATATAATTCACACCTTATCAACAAATTCATAGGCATCTTCTAGGTAGACTTCTCGGTATTACATAATTAATGTATACCGTTATTTTGCAATCAATATCTTAAAGCAGTGTAATGTAGCATATCAATAACTATACAAGAGAATATATGGTTTATCCTTTCAGTGAAATCATTTCACTGAAAGGTAGGCTAAGCATCAGTGACAAAACCATGCCATAGCTTATATCTGAGCATTGAATACTCGTTTCTCTGGTAATATCAGAGATTCCTCTAAATATTTAGACAAACTAATCAGCGTTTCGAGTAGTCATCAGACATGATGTCTACCACTCAAAACCTCCCACTAGCTTGTATCCTTCATAAGAACCCGAAGTTCAATATGAACAAGCTGTGATACTTCTTCTGCTCTATTACCTGATGTCCTAAAACTGGGGTCCAATCCAACAGGAAGTGTACTGGGTCAATTGTAGTCCAGTAAGTGGTCAAGGTCGTAACCACGAGGATTGTGAGGTTGAACAACAAAAAGCTATTATTATCTTGATCTAAGTCGCAAATTAACAAGAAGGTAAATTTATCTAAAATCTACTACTGCAAAGGGTGATAAATGATAAAAAGTCTAGCCAAGACAATGTATTGATCAAATATATCTCTACTAGTATCATGGGAATTAACTACCTACCAACCTTCCATTAGTGTTCAAGTGTGTGTTATCGGTGCACTCCTAAAAGCTAGTAATTTCCCCTCATACGAGTGAATGAAACTACTCTATGCCTCCTCATCTCCGGTGAGCTTCAATGGAGGTTGCACCAATTTGTTGAGCTTCTTCCATGTAAGATACACCAAGAAATTAGACTAACATTCTAGGATTATATTTGTGATGAAATTAGCTAAATATTGTAACTAATTTTGGCTCTATGAGCCTTTAAATGATGGTGCCTGCAAGAAGAAAAGAAGAAAGGGGAAGAAGAATATGGGGTGGAAAAGAATTGGGGAAAATGCGATCCAGAATGAGTTTTTATGCTGAAAACTGCTTCTGTGGCGTTCCGGCGTGCGCCGCTAAAGATCCGGCGCGCGCCGGTATAACTAACTCTGACAGCTCTGCAGCTTTCTGCAACGATTAGGCGCGCGCGCCGTGAAAAGTCCGGTCTGCGCTTGTTCTCAGTAAAATGATCATAACTTGAGTTGTATACCTCCGATTGATGTGATTCAAAGTGCGTTGGAAAGATCGTTTCTTGATCTATAAATTTTATGAAGAAGTCTTCTCCATAAAATTCATTTAAGTTGGGTCAAATGTCCGTTGAAGATAGGCTACGGTAGAAGCACTAATGACAATTGATCTGTTTGAACTTGATAGCTTGCGGCATACTCTTCTAGCCCTCAAAAGACGTGTCTAGCCTCAACATGTGTCGTCCATCGGGGTCTTGGCCAACCTATAATCCTGCAATAAATCACAAAAATATCAAGTTTAAACCCGACACGACGCTCCCGTTACTAAACCGGTACAAACCTATCAAAATACGATAATTTATATAATAATTACTATCTACACATTGGGATGAAATTAAGAAATTAATGACTTGAATTGGTACAATAATGCTCAAAGTGGTATCAGAAATGGGGTAAAATGTCATAATAATAAGCGACAATTTGTCTCTCATCATTACCCTTTCCAAATTGAAAGGTTACTTAGTCATTTTTTCTTTTAGATAGTGTTCCTAGACTGGGAGATAGGAATCACCCTTAGCCAGTCTTCAGATCTTATCTTTAGGATATATACACTAATTAATAGATGCTGAAGAAACGTTTATCTAAATACGGAAACCATTTGTCTTAATAGTTTATGATGTTTACATATACTTTTTCAACATTACTTAGTGGTTTTGACTCTATCAAACAAAAGTCCGAGTCTTGGAATCGTATACAAATGTCATATTCACTTTCTTTAAGGCAACTATTTTTATCGACTTGAAAGTGAATCCATTTTGTTCCATCGAATCTGAAAATAGAAATTATATTTCTTCGATATTCAAGGATTAAAATCCGAAATTTATTTCCTTATATCACTCCAACTATCGTAGCTGAAATAACTGCCCGTTGTCTACTTTTTATCATGAATGCCCAACTACCTTATTCTAACAAAAGAACTTTAGCTTCTGAGTCAAATTACTTGGTTAAGAAAGTCTCTAAGGATTCATAGGTTGGTGATCCGAAATCATTTTCCTTATCCTTTACTTTCTTTTATTAATATTTCGGTTTATCCTTTAACTTATTTAGTTTAGACGACTTACCTTTTAGACATTCTTTCCCATTCTTGGATTTCTTTAAAGGAAATGGCCGCGTACTAGCAGTTCATTTGAGTAGACACTACTCGTGAACTGTGGGATGTCCAGTGAGATTGATGTCAAATCATTCTCGTCATCTTTGAACTAATTTTATTTATCTCTCGTTCAACACGAGTGACAGCAGTGACATACTCATCAATTTCACTTAAGTTCAAAGGCTTAAGAAGGAAATCCTTCACCGGAAAAATTAATCGCATTCTCGATTAACAAGTTCAACGTTCTCGTTACTTTTCCACTTTTACGAAGTCGTTATCAGTCAATATAATATGTTTAGCAGTTTAGATACCTTGAGATAATATGTAGTTGCAAAAATAAATTATGACAGAAATATAAATCAAATCATACACTACAACAAATAATGATTTTAGGAATTATAAACGTGATGCCATGCATGCAGTTTATCCTACCATTCCAAGGATTTAATCTCACACCTACAGTGCCGCCTCAGGGGAGGTCAAAGAGGTGACGATTAAATTGAGACAATCTCTTTGAACAACTAACTGAGAATCGGACATCTCTATTTAATTGTTGATTACCTTTCTTTTTCAGCCAAGATATTTCCAAAAATATCCTTTAGAGTGTTACCTATTGTTTCAGATCTCAAAGTACGCCCCGAGTATGCCGCCTCAGGGTCGGTCAGTGACTCGACGAGTACCCAATATCCTATCCTTTCGGAGACCAAGCCTTGTGTTTTGATAGCGGTGAAAGCCACCCTCAGGGGGACGAAATCAAAGCGGCACGAGGCGTCACCATTCTCTCACGTGCTTGTGTCAATAGTGGAGGCCGTGGGGTCGGTTGTCACCTTCCCCACTCCCACTCATTATTTTGAAAATTAGGTAGTCTTATTAGGATTTTCAGAATTTCTTAATCATCCGAAAAACAATAAATCATGAATATTTAAAATAATCCTCCCACTAGTTCATTGGTTCCAAATACCGTCTAACTAGTGTCACTTATTCACGACTTTCCAATTTCTCGGATTATAAAACCTTTGTGTAGACGCTACACAATTAAAATTCACCAAGAACTTTATAATCACAATACATTAGGACTTTATGAATTTTCTAATAAATCATAAAATTTAAAGCTCCCACTAGTTTATCGGCTCCAAATACCGTCTAACTATTCATGATTTTCCAATTTTTCGAATATTTAGAAGTTTGTCGTGTACACACTACACAGCTAAAATACACCAAAGAATTTAAAAGTCCTAATTTTGTCATGATAAAAAATTAGGATCTTAGAATTTTATCTCAATAATTTGAAAACAATAAATCTTGAAAAGCAATCACCAACTTATCGGTATTAAAACCCTGGCTGAGCTTTAACCGAGTTCACCGAACAGTGTCGGGATTGGCTAAGCTGATCCGTCCTCTTTGTTGGTTCATACGACTGCTGGATGAATCGGGCTAAGGCTACCCCATTGAGCCGAGACTTGCCGGATAGCTTGACCTTGCCGGACCCCTGACGCTAACGTCGCACGTGTGCGGGTGCTAGGTTGAAAATCGGGATAAGGTTGCCCCATTGAGCCTCAGCTCGCCGGATAGCTTGACCTTGTCGGACCCCCGTGGCTAACCCCGCACTTGGACGGACAAGTCGAGTCGAGCCGAAGCCCTGTTGACCTCCCAAACCAATTTTCAAACCTTTTGCTCAGTTGGTGTCCAACTTTTCCGGATTTTCCAAATTTTCAATTATTAAAATTCTTTTATGTAGTTACTACATAATTAAAATCCACGAATGATTTTTAGATCCCAAAATTAAATTTACCGAGTAAATTTTATTTTATCATGTGAATTTAATATCCCGATAAAATTCCGTTCGTTTTAATTAATTTAATTAATTACCAAAATTAATCTAAACTAATTACGTCTCATACATGCCTAATTAATATCATGATTAATTATCTACATGTATGCATATGCTAGGAGTGTAATTCATGAATATGATGCATGTCATGGTATGGTTATCTCACATAAATTATCAAACATGAAAATAAATGCGTAAAAGTAAACCACTGAGATGGACCGTTGGTACCCCGTATCTAATCTATCAAATAAACAAATAAACCGTAATTTGTTTACAGCCGCCGACGAGTATAAGGATTTTATGTTCCATATCTTCAATAAAAACCCTTCTAGCTGAGTTGGTTGAAGCTCCTTCTTCCTTCATCTCCACCCGAGTTCTATTCTCCTTTCCCCTTTTTTTTTTTGTGTTTTCGTTTTTTTTAATTTATGACGAACAGAAAGAAAAAAAACCGATCATGAAAAAAAAAAAAAAAAACTTCGATCATGAAAAAAAATTTAGAATTAACCGATCATGAAAAAAAAAACTTCGATCATGAAAAAAATTTAGAATTAATCTGGCCAAGGGGATTCAAACTCAGGTCTACAAACCATTGAAACTATGACTTGACCACTGCGCCGGCGTTCAGATTTGATGAAGAATGCATCAGATTTAAATAAATAGGGATGGGCCGAATTAAAAAAAAAATTGCAGAAAATTAAGTTGCAAAATTAAATTACATGATTTCATATACCCTAAAATCGGGTTTACAATAGATCTAACGGTAAACAGGTACCAACCCCAATCCATCTCGTTAACCAAAACATTCAACCACGCATATATATTATAAAAATATAAAAGATGCAATATTTATTCAATTCCATTCCTTATCAATTAATTATGCAATCATGATCGCAAAATCGCTTTAACTTGTCTCTACTACCACATGCTAGATATACAGAAACCCGAATCCGGATCTGTTCCATAATTGGATCGTCAGATCTGATTCACAGCACCGATCGAGACGCTCGATCATGCACAGCGGAAGCTACGAATAAATTCGCATGTGATTTTACCACGATTCGATTCGCATGATTAATTAATAACTACAAGAAGGTTAGTAGATTTAGCTAAACCGGAGAGAGATGAGAAATCGACAAAAGGGAGAACCCGCAGTCTTCCAGATTGTATCTCCTAGCGACGACTGGTGGACGTCGATCCTCGCCGTAGAACCTCCTCGAATATGCACAAGAAAAACCATAGGTTTTTCTTCTCTAAATGACTAAGGCAAGAAACTAATTTTTCTTCCTTTTAATATGTAACTGGCGCCAATTTAAATATGTATCGTGTGCTAAGAGGAACTCTCTTTATATACGAAAATAACTAGACAAGAGAGTTATCTTTTTCACACCACAATTACCTATTCCCATAAGGAAAATATATTTTTGCCACAAAATAAAAGGTAACTCCCAAAAAAAATCAATCTCTTATTTTTCCATTAATTATCCAACAAATAGATAATTAACTAATTACACATGTGACATAATCTAGAAAAATTTCTTTTCCTAACTTATCACATACAGTGGCGCCATCTATTGTCATTATTTTAATAGAAAATGTCTTTTCTATTTTACATATTATTTACCAAATAAATAATATTGCATATTCATTAAATATACCAACTATTTAATTTATTCTCGAGGTTCCATGAAACGAGAAACACTCACGTGTTAGGAGCCAACCTGGGGACCATGGACCTATAACCAGTAGCTACAATAAATTGAATAAAATATTCATCGAACAGAATATTTCTACTCAACTCATTAACTCCGGAATTACGCCACCATAAATCCGAAACTGAACTCTATCGATTATAGATATAACTTATTCTCAAAACGTCGAGTCGAGTCGATAAGTGTCCATCAATATAATTATTTCATATAAACTAACCCTCCATAGACTATCCGTAATGAAGCGGGAATATTTCCATAAACCTTCTTCAATACATCTTATCCTTATTTACCATTAACCCACTAGTGATCAATTAGTTCATAACCAATACGAACTCCATGGATCGATCAGTTTCTAGGATTAACAAATAAGGGGATCGTCTTTCTACTTCCCTCAG
Organism: Gentiana straminea; assembly: GCA_036785695.1. Classification (NCBI taxonomy): domain Eukaryota; kingdom Viridiplantae; phylum Streptophyta; class Magnoliopsida; order Gentianales; family Gentianaceae; genus Gentiana; species Gentiana straminea. The sequence goes on along the minus strand of JAVUPR010000497.1, from coordinate 14,831,424 downwards.
GAATGAATGGATTCCATATCTGTGAAACACACACTTCTCACTCATTTCAGAATAGTGCCAACGTGAAAGTGATTCGGACCGCGCCTCTTAACGATCCTTAACGAACACATCAAACCCTATCCCGAGACAAGTAGGAGTATGCAATCACTTCAGGATTAAGGTTAATCCATATATGATCATCTTGTGATTTAATAAAATTTCTCAATCACGGAATTATATGAGAAACGCAGATTAAATCGGTCCAGTCCTATATGACTTCATCATATATAAATGCCCCACTTAGAAAACCAATATCGACGGTCTGGATAAGACGGTCACCATAAAGTGTTCTGGGCGCATTAATGATGGTTTAATCAATAGACCCCATACTTTGATTAACTTCACCACGAACTAATATTTCAAGTGTATCACCATAAACTTAATCCTCAAGTGTGACACACACTCAGTTATATGGCTACATTTGATACGACTTGGGGTTTTCAGTAGTGTATTTCTTATAAGGACAAAGCAAATAATAATATGAGAATAAATCTTTCATTTATTAATTATAAAAACAATTACACAAATTGTCTTTCGGGCGCTACTTCCAACAGGGTAAGGGGTGGTGGTAGGTAAGGTATGGTAGGTTATGTAAGGCGAAGTGGTGGGAAAGGTAGGGTTGCTAGGGTAGGGTAGGGTAGTGAGAAAGGTAAGGTATGGTGGTGTGGTGGGTAAGATAGGGTAGAGTGGAATGGTGGGTAAGGTAGGGTATGGTACGGTAAGGTGAAGTGGTGGGTAAGGTAGGGTTGGTAGGGTAGAGTATGGTAGGATAGGTTGGGGTAGTGGATAAGGTAAGGTAGGGTGGTGTGGTGGGTAAGATAGGGAAGGGTGGAGTGGTGGATAGGGTAGGGTGGTAGGTAAGGTACAGTGGGGTGGTGGGTGGGGTGATGGGTAAGGTAGGGTGGTATGATGGGTAATGTAGGGTAGGGTAGGGTAGGGGTGGGTGATAGTGGATTAAAGTAGGTAATGGGTAATGTAGATATGATGTCGAGGGTAAGATATGGTGATATTGAGTAGGGTAGGATAGTGTGATGGGTATGGTAGCGGTGGGTAGGTTTGGGTGGGAAGAGAGGTAGGGTGCAATGGGGTATGTCGTAGGTCTACCCCTTTCTTCTATATCCTACCTTATGACCATACCATACCCTACTCCAGCCAACCTTAATTCACTACCCTGCTCTACTCATCACTCAATTTGTCATCTTTTATATAATTTGTTTTATTCCAATCTTGCATATTCCAATCGTAGTAATAGAATTAATTTATTCCATTACATTCCATTTTGTTCCTATTATTTTATTGCATTCAATTTCATTCATGCGTAACAAACATGCCAATAAAATCTTCTTTTCATTTTTCAAAAAAAATCTTCTTTTAAAATATATGTTCTCCCATGCAATGCTAAAAGCAGAAATATAACCACAATTATTGGCATCAGTATAACTTTTAGACATGTTCTGTTGTCTGTTTTTGACTCTATCTGACGCTGGAAACGAATACTAATCTTAAATAAAAGAAGTTTAATAGTTAGCATTACAATAAGTTTGAAGGATCTTTGTTTTGTAGTACATATTATGCATATTAATTGAATGTAATCACATTATTATACGTCCCCGTGCAATGCACGGGTTATTGATTAGTATATTGATGATGCTAAATTAAGCACCACTAACTTAACAGGCCAAATGTAATCTAAGGTTGAGTTAGGAAGAATAAGGACGGCTGCAATAATGGTAAAGATAAGGTTTTTTAGGGTTTTGTGGCTGAGTCCAAGAATGTATCTCGGATTGCCTACGTATCCTGTGTATTGTCCAGGAATCAAGCCTTACGTAGTTCCTGGAGTTGTGTATTTATAGCCATAAATCCGTGTTTAGCCCTAAAGCATAAGGCGGTGATGTCTATTGACATTAATAACCCTTATTGGGCCTAGCCCCTTGCCCAAGTAACCCTATGGATATTGGGCTTGTAAAGCTGGGCCGGACTTCTGGTCTCGACTCGTATACCACCGACACAGGTGTTCGAGATGGGACACTTGTATACCCTGCCGGCTGTTGTGGTCTTCATTGGCACATCTCTTGTTCGACCCGAGGTGAATACTAGAGGCTTGGACTCCCCAAAATGCCAGCTGGACAAATCTGATAATTCCACGTGGAGGAGTGAAATCCCGTATCGTCATAAGCCCCCGAGATCGGAGAGAAGCCTTTTTTGTATGCTGAAGTCGGATCTAGAATTTTGAATTATCTTTCGATGCGTGGTCCTCTTTAGGCGGGAAAACATCAGTCTTCTTACTCGATGTAGGCTGTCGTGGGGTGACGTCACGCTGTATCGCCATAAATGTGCGTAGGAAACGAAGCGTTCTTATTGGTCCACACGAGGGTTTTATCCTTGATCCCCGTGCCTCCAACTCTATAACTGCCCCAAATCTTGTCCTTTCAAATCATTTGGAAGATTTTGTAGCATAAAAGGAGTCCCTGGTGCCGGAGTCTCTCACTTGCCATTTCAATTCCCTGAGTTATCCGAAAATACAAGGCACTTTTTCATTTTTCTTCATCTCTTATTTCCTTTATCTTTCCTCAATCCTATGTGTAGTAGTGAGAGTGAATCTCAAAATAGGGAGGAATTTGTTGAGGGAGAAGAAGAATCGGCGGAAAGGACAGTTTCTGAGCGGCCTCAGGTTTCCGGTGATAGGGTTGCCGGAGAAGAAGATGAATGAGGAGAAGAGGAATCGACTTCTCGTCCGGGGGTTAATAAACGCAAAACCAGGATGAAAGGCCAGGGGCCTTATGGTTGTATGTCCGTCCTAACCCAAGAAAAGGCAAAGGCCGCTTGCATAAAGTACGGCATCCCCTACTCTTCTGGAAATATCAAAGTCTCTCACGGGAGATATCAATATGCTTGTGATCCTCCCCCTGGGTTCTGTGCCATATACGAGGCACAATTGAAAGAAGGGTTAAGGATTCCTTTCGATCCGGCCCTCATAGATGTCCTTCGCCACTATCAGATCAGCATCACACAACTCGCTTCAAACAGAATTAGGAGCGTTATGGGTTTCGTAGTGGCATGTCGAATCGCAAAGGTCGAATTCTCAGTTCGTCTATTCAGGCAATACTACTCGATCCAAGCCCTGAAAGATGCGGGATGGTACACTTTTCAAAAGCGTCCCCTCGTCTCGGAATTCGTCAGAAAGGTGACCTCGTCTCAGGGTGAGTGGAAGCCCCATTTTTTCTTTATCCGACACGGGGTAGAAGATGCCGATATCCACACTTGGTTTAAGAGACCCAAAAAATGGCATGATAAGTTGGACTATGCTGCTCCCTCTGAATGCAAGATTCTCGAGAGGGTTAACCCCGATGTCGCGACTCAAAATTTACATTCCTTATACCCTTTTGCTGATATCGAGACGGCTGGTCCGGACGGTTATGTAGAACTTGATGAGGACGTTCGCATACTGTGTAGGGTTTTTATTCGCTTTTTCCTTTTTCTATATATTTTTCAATATTGTGTATTAATGTCGATCTTCTTTTCTTCACAATGGATTTTTTCTCAAAGCTGGAAGAGGTGGGCAAATTCCCTAATCCAAAGAAGGTAGATCCCAAGAAGATCCAACACCTGGTTGGTATCGGGTCGAAGAAACCCGTATCAGGTACAATAATCTCAGGGGGTCAGAAGACTCCCGCTCAATCTTCTACACCGGCTTCGACCTCCGATCTCTTATGAGAGCAACCCGACGATATCTCGGCAACTGAGCAACCTGAAGGGAGTCTTGTCTCGAGAAAGCGCTAGAGGGTCACTGAAGTGAGACACGGAGTTGGGAAGAAGCTCGTAACCTCCCCCCTCCCGGATCGTATATGCTCGAATCGATACCTGGGGTGAGCGTTGCCCAGATGGAAGCTATGGCTCCTGAAGAATTGAGTGACTATTTTACGAAAAGCATCCGAGCTGTAAGTCTTTACTTTATTTTCTTAATTTTTGGACTTTTGTCTGCTCCTTGAATAAACATCATCACCTTTTGCAGGCTCGTCTAGCGGCTAAAGTGGCCATGAACAGGATCGAGTCCCCATCCGCCATGCTGGATGAGCAGAGAGAAACAATCAACCGTCTGAGCTCCGAGATTCAGAAGCATAAGTCCGTGCTGAACAAGTTGGAGGGTCGACGTGCCAAACTCGAGTCCGACTTGGCAACCTCCCAGGACGAATTGTCCAAGACGAGTAAAGACTTATCTGACAAGGAAGCTGAGCTTGCTAAGGTAACATCTGAGCTTGATGAAGCAAAGCTATGCGGCTCGTCTGGCCTCTGCCAAAAAAGACTTCCTGCTTTCTAAAGAGCTTGAAAATGACCTGACTTTGTTGATGAACCAAGCTATGAAGGGAGGGTTTTCAAATGCTCTTGATCAGGTCAAGATGGTCGTCCCGGAATTCGAGGTTTCCAGCATCGAGAAGGCACATTTATACAATCCTAATGCCATCCCTAGATATACTCAGTATTTCAAGGACATCAAGGCTGGTGTTTCCTTGCATAACAAATACGTGGCCCCCGCTATGGATGAGGATGGAGAGGATGATGACGCCTCGGAGGAGCCAGTCGACCCAAATGCATCTACTTCAGACCAGCCTGCTGCTTGAGGCTGTTTCTTGTCGTTATTTTTTGAACAATTTCATTTGATTTGGTTGTAACAACTTTTTATCGATGCTTTATTTATCTGGATATGATTTTTGTCGAGGCGAATATACGATTCGATCTCTGAAACTTTTGAATTTTGAATTTTGAATTTTGAATTCTGACTTTTTCATTGAATGTCGTTTGTGTTGTTGAATATTTTCCTAGGGTGTAGTCTTTGGACTTAATTCCCTTGCGACATTGCTTTATGGGGTGTAGTCCTTTGGACTTAATTCCCCTAAGCCCCTCGTCAGGCTTATGAACGGGTCGAACTAAGTAACTCCTTATTTGACTGTCACGCTTCGGGGTGCTTATGAACTGGTTGAATAAGGTACCATCGTGGGATCTTCCACCTGCCACGCATCGTGGCTTATTGGTAGATCGAGAGTGATGTAAGCACTGTCATTGACTTGGCTTTATTCACTATTTTATTCTAACTCCATCATGTCGATAAATCGTAGTCGTTGTAGTTGACTTGCCTTTTTTTATCTTTTAATCACATGAATTCGAAAGAAAGGCATAATCTGACAAGAAAACCACTCAAATAAAAGGCATCAAAACCAATTGTCGTATCGACTTGTTACAAATTGCAAGGAATGTAAATACTGCAAATGAAATAAATGAACAATAGATCAAACATAATATTTCCTAAGGTTTGTCGCGTGCCAAGTTCGAGGTACCGTGCTTCCATCCGATCTGCCAAGTTGATACGATCCCTTAGGGTGGACTTTCAGAATCTTGTAAGGACCCTCCCAATTCGGCTCGAGCTTACCTATTGGATCTTGTCTGCTTGCCTCGTTTTTTTCTCAACACGAGGTCTCCCACTTGGAAGTATTTATACTTCACCCTTGCATTGTAGTACTGAGAGATTTTCCTCTTGTAATTAGCCATTCGATGTGCTGCAATCTCTCTCCTCTCTTCGACATTATCTTTCTCTTGTCGTAGATCATCGGTGTTGGTCTCGATGTTGTAGGTGAGAACCCGAGGCGATGCTAATCCGATCTCCGCTGGTATCACGGCTTCACACCCATAGGCCATGGCGAAAGGAGTTTCCTGCGTGGCCGTATTAGGGGCTGTTCGATACGACCATAGAATACTAGGCAGTTGAGCTGCCCAATCACGACCCTTATCTTCCAGTCGCTTCCTTAAACCAAATTTATCTGTCTATTCGTTTGTTCGACCTGCCTATTGGACTGAGGTCGGGACACTGAGGTTGGATTGTGCTCGATCTTGTACTCTTTAAGCCAATTTTGTACTCTTTCATCGAGAAACTGAGTCCCATTATCTGAGATTAAATACTTCGGCACCCCAAACCTGCATAAAATGTTTTCCCAGAGAAATTTCTTTATGGTCGAGGCTCTGATGTCGGTAAGAGGCTTGGCCTCGACCCACTTGGTGAAGTAGTCCACTGCTACCACCACGAATTTGAAGTTTCCTGGAGCTCGAGGCAAGGGCCCAACTATGTCGACTCCCCATTCGTCAAATGGCCATACCGATTCGATAGCATTCATCTCCTGTGCTTGCTGATGCGTTACCACATCGTGCACTTGGCAAGCTCTGCATCTCATCACTAGACGGTTGGCCTCTCTTTGCATAGAAGGCCAAAAATAACCTGCTAGCTTACATTTTCTTGCCAACATCCGAGCTCCGCAGTGGTTGCCGCAAACTCCCCGATGTATTTCTTCGAGCAGATATGCCCCTTCTTCCTCCGAGGCACACCTCATCCAGGGGTCACAAAAGATTTACGATAAAGGACGTAATCAAACAGAGCATACCTGGAGGATTGCAGTCGAATCTTTCTTGCTTGGGACTTGTCAGATGGAAGAATTCCGTCCTTCAAGTATAGAGCTATCGGGTCCATCCATGTTGATCCCTGAGTTACTGGCTGCACATCGACCTCGTTGTAACTCCGTTCTGCTAACATTTCGACCAGGACCTTCCTTTTTGACTTGAAATTCGATGCGAGTTTGGACAACGCATCGGCCCTTTTGTTCTCACTACGAGGCACTTGCTCGACTTGAACCGTTTTAAACTTTGACATCAACCCTTGAACCACTTTCAAATAATTCTTCATAGTTTCTTCTTTAGCTTCATATTCGCCTCGTATATGATTGACTACGAGCTGTGAGTCACTATATACTAGGAGATTCTCAACCCCTAACTTGGATGATAGCTTCAGACCCGTAATCATGGCCTCATACTCTGCCTCATTGTTGGTGACCTTGAACTCAAACCGAAGTGCATAGGGGAATTCCTCCCCCTTCGGACTGACCAGTAGTAATCCAGCTCCTGACCCCTCTTTACTAGATGCCCCATCGACATGAATGGTCCACTGCTCTTCTGGTGCTTGCCTCTCTTGCTCTAGCATCCCTCGGCAATGAAGTCTGCCAGAGCTTGGCCTTTAACTGATGTTCGAGGTAAGAATTTGATGTCATACTCAGCTAATTCAACTACCCATTTTGCTAGTCGACCCGATGTCTCAGGTTTAGCCAAAATTTGTCTTAGAGGTTGGTCAGTGACCACAGCAATAGGGTGTCCTTGGAAATAAGGCTTTAATTTCCTCGATGCGTGAATTAAACCCAATGCTAACTACTCAGCAGGTGAGTACCTAATCTCTGCTCCATGTAGTGCTTTACTCACAAAATAAACGGGAACTTGCCCATGTTCCCCCTCTCGAACCAACACTGCACTTACTGGCTCTTCACAATTGCCAAATAAACCAGTAGTTTTTCTCCTTCCCGAGGTGAAGTCAGCGTTGGTAAATCGGATAAATAGTTCCTCAGGTCTTCGAATTCTTTCTGACACTTTTCATCCCATTGAAAAGGACTCACCTTCTTTAATATCTTGAAGAAGGGAAGTGCTCTCTGCGCTGATATCGACAAAAAACGGTTAAGGGCCGCCATACGACCTGTCAACCTTTGTACCTCTTTTATGTTACGAGGTGCAGACATATTTTTAAGCACGTCAATCTTGTCCGGGTTAGCTCGAATTCCGTCTTTCGATATCATATAACCCAAAAACTTACCAGACCGAACCCCAAAGGTGCACTTCTTTGGATTGAGCTTCATATTCGCAGCCCGGAGCACCTCGAAAACCTCTCTAGCATCGACAAGAAACCGTCCCATGGATCTGCTCTTGATTAATAAATCATCGACGTAGACCTCCATATTACGACCTATCAGCCCCTTGAAGATCTTGTTGACCGCTCTCTGATAAGTAGCTCCTGTATTTTTTAGACCGAATGGCATGGTCCCAAAACAGAACGTACCGAACTCCATACCAAAAGAGGTATTTTCCGAGTCTTCGGGGTCCATAAAAATCTGATAATAGCCCTTGTAGGGGTCTAGAAATCCGAAAACCTCAAAACCTAGCGTCGAATCGACCAACTGATCAATCGTGGGAAGTGGATACGAATCTTTAGGACATGCCTTGTTTAGATCCGTGAAGTCCACACACATTCGCTTACTCTCGTCTGGCTTCTTAACTAAAACTGGATTGTATAACCACTCCGGGTAGAATATCTCCTTTACGATGCCCACAACTAGCAACTTCTCCACTTCCTTCTTGATCACCTATTTCCTATCTGGGGTGAAGTTTCTCTTCTTCTGCCTTATCGGCTTATTCTTAGGGTCGACATTGAGTCGATTCACTGCAATATCCGAGGAGAGACCTGGCATATCGTCGGCCTTCCAAGCGAACACATCTCGCTATTCGACCAAGAGGTCGACCAAGACTTGCATGTCGGGGTGTGGTATCCACTTCCCGATCTGGACTCCTTGGCCTTCTTCCTCTTTCCAAACGCGGACTTCCTCTGTCGGGTCGACGGAGACCCAGCTTTTATCTTCTTCTTCCTCAGGAATTAACTCTTCGACCAACACATGTCCGACGTCTTTCCCTTTTATCGTAACCAAACTACAATTCCTTGCAACATCAACATCTCCTTTTACTTCATGGGTGCCATACCAGGTGGGAAACTTCATGATGTTGTGGAAGGTAGAAATAATGGCTCGCAGGTCGAATAAGGCGGGTCGACCTAATATCGCATTGTAACCCGATAGGACCTTAACTACGACATAAGTCATTTCCATCGTTCTGCCCTTTTCTCCATCTCCTACTGTGGTCAGTAAGTTTATCGACTCGACAGGGTGGATGGCCTGTCCCGTGAATCCGAACAAAAGGGTTGATAACGGCACCACGTCCTCATCTCTCAACTTCATGGCTTTGAAGGCTGAGTAGTAGAGGATGTTGACTGCACTTCCACTATCGACACAGACCCTTTTTATCCGGCCTCTGCTTATTACTTCCTCTATCACCAATCCTTCACTGTGGCTATGAGAGCTTGGAATATCATCCTTGGGTTCATAACCCACTTCTGTCGTGAACCTAAGTTTTTTTGCTTCCCTTGATCTGTCTGTAGACTGTCGACTGGATCGAGGATGATCTGACCCGTGCTCAGCAACAATTGTGTTGACACCATACCCGATGCGATTATCCCCATGGGGGTCTCGATTTTGATCTTCCCTACGATCGTCTCTACGGTTGTCTCTATGAGTCGGCTCAAACGACCTGTCCCGACGCCTCTGATTATCTCGACGTGGCGATCGGTCTCTTCCCCCGTTATAAATCTTCCTCTTATATTCCCGACGACCTTTAGGCTCGTCCTTCTGTGATCTGTCGACCACCTCATCTAACCGGCCTTCTTGAATGCACGCATCGATATCTCTTTTAAGGTCGAAACACTCTTCCGTGTCGTGCCCTACATCTTTGTGATAATCGCAATATTTGTGGGTATTCTTCCTCTTTTCTGGATCTTTGGACATCGGTTTAGGAGTCCGTTCAATGTTTTTCTTTATCATGATGGCCAGCACCTCCCCTCGAGATCGGTTGAGGGGGATGAAATCTCGGTCTTTTAAATTCCCCTTCTGTCCTAGCCGATCCGTGATCGGAGCTGTCAATCGATCGAATACATTTCACTTTCCTTCATCGCTTTGCCCCTTAGGTTGACCCTTGGTCTGGCCTCGGGCGTCCTTCATCGAGTTTAGGCCAAGTGAAATGGTGTGCAAGCGCACTGCCTCTTCACCTTGGCAAAACTTGTGGACTATGTTCACACATTCGTCCATGTCTTGGGGCATCTTCTTAGAAAGCTTGTCGTATTGCTTCATATTGCACAGGCCTCCGACAAAGGAGTTGACCTGAAGGGCATCACTGGCATTATGCACCTTCATAGCTTCGAGATTAAAATGCCTCATGAAGTCAATAGTCGACTCTCCTTTTTCTTGCTTGATGTTCATGAGGTGGGTGGCACTGAGGTGAAACTTCTTATTCCCGATGAAAGCATCTCGAAACTTCTGCCCCAATTGTAGAAAGCTAAAGATCGACCCAGGTCGCAGCTTATAAAACCACTCCCGAGCTCGACCCGTAAGCAGGGTATCGAAGGCACGACACTTCATGGCATCGTTAGCATTCCTTAATCTCATCAGTGATATGTATCGATACAGGTGATCCTCTGGGTCCGTAGTACCATCATAAGGCTCCATCTTTGGTGGCTTGAAGGACTCAGGCATCGAGAATTCCTCTATCTCGAAACTGAATGGTGACTCGAGCCACTCTGTCACCTGATCCTTACCTATGATGCGATTAAACTCATTTCGAATACTATCCTCGATCTGCCTTGGGTGTTTTTCATGCCCAGCACGCTTCTCGGCGTTGGTGATGCTGACTTCTACTTCGTCTTCACACTCTTCCCGAGATCGACATGCTTCTTTCCTCTTGTGTTCTCAAGCCCGGTGGGTCTAAAAGGTTGCGCTCATCAGTGGTGTTATAGATCCCTTTATCTATGAAGGCAGATGCCACCACTTGTTTCAAGGCGTCTTCATCCAAGGATGCCAGGTGATCAGCCATGTCTTGCAATTGTGGGGGAAGTTGAGGCTTCGGCGGTTATGCAGTGTGCGGGTCTAGATCCAGTGGGGATTTCGGAACCGGGTTTGAACCCCTGTTGGATCTACATCCGTGTGCTCCTCAGTCGGTAGATTCTTGCTGCCCGCAGGCTTTTGTCTCTTGGGTGGCGGTGCCATCGCGATATCCTTAATAACTCACCGGTAGAAGGCCCTCCTTCTAGCTCCAATGATGATGCTAAATTAAGCACCACTAACTTAACAGGCCAAATGTAATCTAAGGATGAGTTAGGAAGAATAAGGACGGCTGCAATAATGGTAAAGATAAGGTTTTTTAGGGTTTTGTGGCTGAGTCCAAGAATGTATCTCGGATTGCCTACGTATCCTGTGTATTGTCCAGGAATCAAGCCTTACGTAGTTCCTGGAGTTGTGTATTTATAGCCATAAATCCGTGTTCAGCCCTAAAGCATAAGTCGGTGATGTCTATTGACATTAATAACCCTTATTGGGCCTAGCCCCTTGCCCAAGTAACCTCATGGATATTGGGCTTGTAAAGCTGGGCCGGACTTCTGGTCTCGACTCGTATACCACCGACATGGGTGTTCGAGATGGGACACTTGTATACCCTGCCGGCTGCTGTGGTCTTCATTGGCACATCTCTTGTTCGACCCGAGGTGAATACTAGAGGCTTGGACTCCCCAAAACGCCAGCTGGACCAATCTGATAATTCCACGTGGAGGGGTGAAATACCGTATCGTCATATATGTATATGTTCGTTAGTATTTAAAATACAACAAATTAATTGTTTTTTAATTTATTTGCAAAAGAAACGGTGAATAATTTTTGTGAGACAAATGTATTATATAATTAATCTAGGGAAAAGTATTTGTGCACGGAATTCGTCCGCAAAAAAAGTGTGCACATAAATAATTCAAATCATTCGATGTTTTTTAATGAACAAAGAAAAAAGAAAAGAAAAATAATGCAAACCCTTTGTTTTAGTTTATGTGACTCTTTTTTGATGATAAAGTGTGCCTAAATTACTCTCCTTAATCTAGTTGGTAGGGAATGCCGTTGAGTTGAAGTCTTATACCCGAATGTATTTCGATTTCGGTCGGCATGGAAGAAATATGGCTAAATTGCAAAATTTGTGTTTTAACTTGACCGAGTTACAAGTTTAGTCCCGTTTTTGTATCAGCTGCAATTTTTGTTATACCCCGTGCGCAATTAAAATAAATAAACGAAAATTAAATCAACAATTTTATTTAATAAATTTAAATGACTATATTACAATAGTAATTGAAATAAAATACGATGCAATACAAAACCGAGACGAGTCGAAACTCTGTCCTTAAGACAATTTTGGCCCGGTATGTATCCCGGTTGTTACCAATTGTCTCCCAGGATAACTCGGTTATATCTGTTCAAGTAGAGGTACTTCAGACTTGAACCACAATGAACTCTGACAATGCTCAGAATCTCTTCGACTCGAATGCACAGGAAAAGAATTTTATGCATTGGACTGTATGCTTGTATACTATCTTGTGTTGTTGCTAGTGTATTTTTAATTGTATATTTTCCAACTTGTGGAGGTTGTTTATATAGAGACTAAGAAAGCAATGGAAAAGTCTTTGCATTGAATAATCATTAATGCATTTACTCCCACTACTCCCACTTTGATGTCAATATTAATGATGACAGTTTCGAATTTTTTCAGCCATCAGTTTCTAAGAAACTGAACAGTTTCAGCATTTAGTGAATTATATCACTCGGCTGAATTTCAGCTTTACTCAGCCGCCGGCACTTTGCCGAATTTCAGTTTTACTCAGCCGCCAGCACTTAGCCGAATTTTTGCTTCACTCAGCCGCTGGCACTTGGCCGAATTTTAGTTTCACTCAGCTGTTGGCACTTGGCCGAATTTTAGCTTCACTCAGCCGAATTTCTGGAGTCCAAAATTTAATACTTGCCCAGCCCAAGGCCCTCAGGCCCACAAAGGCCCAATTCCCCAAGCCCAAGCCCAAGCCCAAGCCCAAGCCCAAGCCCAAGCCCAAGGTCAACGGGTACGGGCGGGCGGCGGCGGCGGCGCATCGTCTGAACTATCATCATATAAATACTTGACATTGGAACACTCATGTCCCAATGTGGGATAAAGTTTTACACTACTTTACTTCCCATATCTCACAACAACTTAAAGCGTTAATATCTCATTCACCCGTACTCCGAATTGAATGATTTAAAACCCTATTGTCAACTACGTAATACGTAGTTTCCAATGATTTAACAAAGTCTCGATAACTTTAATAAAAGTCTATCGAACTCGCTTTTTAAAATAGTTGTCTATATGATTAAAAAATCGATAAAGTCATTTTTCCTCTATTTTCTCCAACAATCCCCCACATGAATGGATATTAATGCATATGCTGACTCTGAAGAGATTTCTGACAGAAAAATATTTCATCAGGAGAGGTAGCTTCTGGCTTTGAACCTGCCTTAGTGAAGTACTATCGGATCTACTCGGCCATTCAGTGAACTTACGTCTTGAACTGTTCAGCCTTTAGTGTAGAACCAGACAATAATACTCACACAATATTTTCCTTAACACTGTACTTGGTTCTCATGACTGGATTCGTTTTGGCCCTGAATCACACCTGGTTTCAGAAAGTGCGTTAGAGAATTCTAGCCTCTGATTTCTCATAGAAGCGGCCCCACTTCGCACTTACATATGTGACCTCCTATCAAGAGTATTCTGCCATACTCCACTCGAATTTAATCAAATTATAGGAATCATTAAAAAAATTCACTTAACCTCAACACTTCTGGCAGACAACACTTTTATTCACAGAATGGGAAAGTGTTCATCGACTGCTTCATAACTTAGTTGTCCCTTTGAACCAAGATCTTGGGATCTCCAGTTCAACATGGTAGGGTAACCATTACAAAGCTTATCTTTAAAAGGCTTAAGTTCCCATTCGAGTGTCAAAACTGACAATCGATCTCTAGTAAACATTTTGAAAGCGATTCGCAAGATTTTCCTTCGATCCAATATAATCGATGGAAATCATACCACTAGAGATCAATTATTTAACGGTATCATGTCGTTGACGTATATGTCTAGACTTACCATTATACATACTATTTTGTGCTCGGTGTAAAGCCGATTGGCTATCACTATGGAAGCAATCAGTGTAGTCCAGCAAGAAATCTCCTCTAGGAAATTTAGAAGCCACTTAGCTTCTTCACCAACTTTGTCAAGTGCAATGCACGTTTGCTTTGTGGACTTCCATAACACCACAACATCACCAATCATGTGAATTGTAATTCTTTAGAATCAGAAATCCACTTGGCATCACAGTATCTTTCTAATCCCAGATTCATTGAATATTTCAAGTACTCGTGTACTGTAATATCGCTTTCCAATGATCCTCTCTAGATTACTTGTAAACTCGTTACGCTTTATTCACAATATGTTCATTAGACAATATGTGAATATTTTAACCGAGACACGAGCTCACCCTTGGTTTTGACTAAGTGGATACTTAAGTCAATGTGTGCTTTAGGACTTTCATCAAACATATTGAATTCCTCAGGACGAATTCAACACTAGTCCCTCAGATATTCTAGATTTATTTATTTTTTTATTCCCAGAATTACATCTATAAGTCCCATATCATGAGTACTCCTCATTATTAGCATATATTCTTCTAATTCACTATTTAAGGCAACAGTCTTAATATCCATTTGATGGATTTCAATCTTACATACCACAACATCTGCGATAAGTACTCATATCGACGAAAGTCGAGTTTCTAGTGAATTTGTATGAAGAAATGAAGACCCTCTTTTGGTGATAACCTCTGGCTACCATCCTGGCCTTACATTGTTTAGTTTTAGGTATTCCCACCTTTGCTAAACACCCCCACATTTCCAAGTATTCGCAGATAAGCTCTCAGCTTTCCCTCAACTCATATGGGATCTTTATCCATCTGTTCGATGTAAACCTATAAAGTATGAAATCGGTGGAAACTATCGCTTCCCCCCACAAGTTCGGAGATTAACTCGAACTATTCACCATGCTTTAACCAACTCTTTAAGAGTTCGGTTGAAATTCAAAGCATTTCTCAGATAACATCCGAAAACAATCAACACCAGCTGTAAAACTAGCAGAAATAGCATTTTTCTGAAAATCAGCAGCTTTTGTTTAAAGATAGCAGCTTTTGCTGAAACCAGCGGCTTTTGTTAAAAACAGCAGCTTTTGCCGAAAATCAGTGAACAAAAGAAAGAGTGTGGCCAGCACTTTTTCCACTACGATTCTGCTAGGTTTATTCGCTTAGTTGTTTTTCCAACTTCATTCTTATAGGTTTATAACTCCTTTGTTGTCTTATCTTTGCTATTTTAGCAAGATTAGACACAACTTTATTTTATACAATGATCGATAAATAATCTTTACCGACTCTCCATTAGCATAAATATTTAAATCACACAACTCGTATAATTTAACTTTTACATGTCTATGTTTCTTTCCACAGAAGGAAACCGTGCCTAAGTCATATTTGCTTTGACACATCTATGGCATGTTTAATAAATCATTCGACATAATGATTTATATTCATCCAATTTTAGATTAGGAAATAAATAATTTCCACTCCTAATCGTTATGCCATAGGCTTGTCACACCACATTGTATCATCAACCATTTCAATTTTAGTCATATTTCAACTCACGGAATAAAAAAAACTATTATTGATTCAACAACTTGTACCACCACTGGTACGCATTTCAAATCAAAACACCTCGATGTTCATTTCATTTTTTATTCAACAAATAAAAGTTCTACGAGTCGTCACCAAAATGAGAATTTTATCATGAAGATAATTTCTCCAACTTACACGGCACGTCAAAATAATGTTTTCACTAAACATTTTGGCATATTTTCCTTATGATTAATCTGCCAATTAAATAATTTTTAGGTACATTCGTCATACGAAATTATTTCTCGTTTGCAACGTATTAATCATATATGCCTCAACTGGCAACAACGGTTCAAAACATAATAAGAAAATTATTTGAACCAATACACATTAAGAATATTTATTATTCCATACATTAAAATAGAAATCACAATTTCTACTTTATGTAACAACACGGAGATCCATCATCCATAGACCTCCATCTATCGTTCCTTCAGCAATTACCTCGCCTTCATCTATTAGTCTGAATTTGTATGTATCAATACCAACACGGACCCTGGTAGGTAAGCTGGCTTCCAGAAACCACATTCATCAGTAAGTCCGGCACATGCAGGACATCTCGAAGAATCAATGCTCTCCCAGACGTCAAATTCAACTGAACATGACCGCATCCAATGATATCGGATGTAGTTGAATTTGACATTATTATTTTCTCACCTTTGAGATGTTGGTAACTAAAAAACGATGATCTATTCGCACACATATGTCGGGTAGCCCCAGTGTCTACAACCCAAGCATATTCCTCTTCCTCGAGGTCTCTGTCAGGCTCCATTTTGACCTGTTTTAAAACCACTTCACTTCCCGCAACCTGGGAGCTTTCTCCTCGAATTGGCGCACCAATAGGAGTCATCTGATTATAAAATTCCATTTCTGTTCACAAACAGAAGATAAACAATTTTAAGGCTTGTTTTTAAACGACCATTTTCTCAAAAGGATAATTTAAATACCAAAAAATGATATTTAACACATTTTATATCAACTCGATATCAAACCAAGTAAAGTTTGTTTTCAACTAGACAAAAACAAACTCAAACTTGTTTCAGCTTGATAAAACAGACTGGGGCCTGTTTTCAACTCGTAAAACATACTTAAGATTGTTTTTAAAAACAAATTGAAGATTGTTTTGACTCGTCAAAACAAGCTCGAGTTTATTTCAACTCGATTCTCCAACCGTTTATCAAATCGTAACAATATCAACAAGTTTGAACTTGTTATTCCAAATATCAGCTCATTAAATTTGTTTATTTCAATTCAGTTCGTCCAACTTATAATAAAAACACCAAAACGGATGGTAGTTTTTACCAGAAAACCCCAAAAGGAGATGGACCGATTTTACCAAAAATCGATACCAAAAAGGAAGTGGACCGATTTTACCAGAAATCGATATCAAAAAGGAATTGGACCGATTTTACCAGAAATCGATACCAAAAAGGAAGTGGTAGTTTTTTAAAACGAGCTGGACTAGAATCGAAATAAACGAGCTGTGCTTGCATTTTAATTTTTTTTTTCCAAACGAGTTGAACTTGTTCAACATAAAATTCAACTCGAATCAACCTCGTCCAAATAAAATTGAAGAAATATTCGTCAAATATTTTGATTACTCACGGGTTCGAATCAGAACAACGGTTCTTCAGAAAAAATTGTCTTAAGCTGTTATACCCCGTGCGCAATTAAAATAAATAAACGAAAATTAAATCAACAATTTTATTTAATAAATTTAAATGACTATATTACAATAGTAATTGAAATAAAATACGATGCAATACAAAACCGAGACGAGTCGAAACTCTGTCCTTAAGACAATTTTGGCCCGGTATGTACCCCGGTTGTTACCAATTGTCTCCCAGGATAACTCGGTTATACCTGTTCAAGTAGAGGTACTTCAGACTTGAACCACAACGAACTCTGACAATGCTCAGAATCTCTTCGACTCGAATGCACAGGAAAAGAATTTTATGCATTGGATTGTATGCTTGTATACTATCTTGTGTTGTTGCTAGTGTATTTTTAATTGTATATTTTCCAACTTGTGGAGGTTGTTTATATAGAGACTAAGAAAGCAATGGAAAAGTCTTTGCATTGAATTATCATTAATGCATTTACTCCCACTTTTATGTCAATATTAATGATGACAGTTTCGAATTTTTTCAGCCATCAGTTTCAGCATTTAGTGAATTATATCACTCGGCTGAATTTCAGCTTTACTCAGCCCCGAATTTCTGCTTCACTCAGCCGCTGGCACTTGGCCGAATTTTAGTTTCACTCAGCCGTTGGCACTTGGCCGAATTTTAGCTTCACTCAGCCGAATCCACTCAGCCGAATTTCTGGAGTCCAAAAATTAATACTTGCCCAGACCAAGGCCCTCGGGCCCACAAAGGCCCAATTCCCCAAGCCCAAGCCCAAGCCCAAGGTCAACGCAATTTTAGTCTTGTAATTTATTATATTTATTTATTTGCAATTTCAGTCTCTTATTGCCGGAGAATGTTGGCGTAGCAAAATGTGAATTTTGCTAATGTGCCTTTGAGATTATTATTATTATTATTATTATTATTATTATTATTATTAAAAATCGTGAATTTCAGTTTTCACATATTTCGGGATATCGATTTACAAAGAGAAGAAAAAATATGTCAAAGCCAATCGTGGATTTTCGTTTTTTCATCAATTGGGTTTTTATTACTAAATAGGACATTTTTAATAATTAATTATTATTATTATTATTATTATTATATAAGATTGTTTTTAGAAAATAAAATTGGGCCTTGGACCAACATGAGAATTCTCAAAACATCTACATGTAGTACGTGAGCAGCAACATATATAGTGATTAGTTTAGGTTTTTGCGGATTATTCTTTTAGGAAAAAAAAATGGTGAACTGATGCGGCTCATGAATGGAAGCGGATCCCCGACGGTACTAAGAAAACTCATGAATACTTCCAGCCGACTTCATTTTCATTCGTTAATGGTATTATTTCCTTTCTTTTGTTTTGTATTATTTTATTTTATATTTTAATGATTAGTTAGTTTTTTCATTTATCTTTCCTTTCTTTTGTTTTGTTAATTAATTTTAATGTTAATTTATTTATCTTCCAGTTAATTAATTGTTAATCTCTCGATTGCTATAGATTGTGAGATCTAATCGTTTTTTTCCTCATTTGGTTGTTGATATTTGTCAATTTTTGAGCTCACGGATATATGATTAGAATTATTCGTATAGTTGTTGGCGTGCAATAATTAAATGATAATTTTGATCTAGCACCAAAATCCATCTTAGGCGGTTGCCATAAAAGATTGGATTTTTAGTGGTAAACAACACATTACCTGCCGGTTCATAGCCCGTAGGATTTCCTGTTGTGAAAATATATAATCTAGGTTAAAATTAGTCCAGTTGGATTAATACATTGAATTGGGTCTCTCGGGTCTCTCAAGCCTTAATGCTTCCGGGATTCCAAACTCCTATGACCGTGTCTAGGGGTGTTTTCCGTTAGAGAATAATTAACGACCGTGTCTTGATTATCGAATTTAGGAGAGATTGGTCACTTGGCGGTTGTCGGTGACCATAACCAATTTATTAATAATTTAGCGAGTCATCCTTGAATCGATGATCAATTGTGAGAATTGAAGGGAAAATAGTTAATTAGCTGGAACTTTTCTTCGTTTATTTTTCATTTCTTTTTAGGAAATAGGTAAAAACCCAAATACATTTTGTTTTACAAATTTTAGGAGAAATAAATCCATCGTTCCCTGTGGGTTTACCCCTACTTCTACTATAATAGCTATAGAGGTTGTAGGTGATTTATCTTTGGCGGTTTGACGACCCATCAAATTTTGGCGCGGTAGCTGGGGAACGGTGTTAAGTGATTTATTTCTTTTGAAATTTTGTATATAGTTTTGTTTTGTTTTGTGTTGCCCTTGTTTGCAAGCATGTCAGGTTACAACTAAAAAAAAAATACATACATTATTGGGGGGATTACAATTTACAATTAGAAAATATCAAAATAAATATTGTCCAAATACGAAAATCACAACAGTCCAAGGTGCTTACTAAGTCCAACAGTCCAAAATCACAACAGTCGTTACAGTACAACATGTGCTTACTAACTCTCCAACAGTCCAAAATAACAACAGTTCAACAGTTCAACAAATCCAAAATAACAACACGCTCGCAAGTAAATAAATGCATGTAAGCAAATGAAAGTTCAAGATAATCATTCATGTGTTTTCCTTCTTTTTTGGTTGCTTTTCTTCGACTTTGGTGGATTGACACCGGCAATCTTTGCTAAGCCTAGGATTGTTAGCTTTGGATTGACTCCTTCCGGTTCCGGATGAGGTTGAAACAGGAGGAGGAGGTGGAGCAGAGCGACATCATCATCTAGAATCAAGAATTATACACGAGTTAGGCATGAAACTTAAATTCCTAATGAAAAAAAAAACCACGAGATATGTATTCGGAATATTTTCATATAAACCACAACTCCTTAGAAAGAAATTAAAGAAATAAATGAGCCTCCTTAAATGCAATAAAACAAAAATGCAGCTCATATAGAGCAGCTCCTTAAATGCAATAAAACAAAACAGCAACTAGCATGAGAAAGTAACATGGCAGGGAGCAAAGAACAAAAATTAAGAGAGCAAAGAACAAAAATTAACTATATTACTGGTTTAAAATAATATTGCATGGGCTTCCTAGTAGCTGCATTTTGTTTGGCTTCTTTGACATCAAGACAAAAATAGAGAGCTTGTCCACAAGAGTTGTAATTCCAGGGCAAAAACATGATTACGCTTAAAGAGATAGTGGGAAAACATAACAGACAACACAACATCAGTTTTTATTCTACTACTATAGTAGATAAACAAGACTTTGCACGAGTATCCGAGCTTCCAAAGCGGTGACAAATACAGCTTCCACCGGCATTGAAAGCACAACAAAGATCGATGACTTTTGTTTATGCATACATCCATAAATAAAAGGCTCATATCTAAGTCCCGATTCCCGAATGCCGTTAAAAATATTATGACTCTGCATTAGGTGTAACCGTGTAAGTGTATGTTCAATCACTGAAAATCTACAAAGCTACAACCAAACCAATTGATTTCTTTCACTTACTGATTTCAGAATGATACAGAGTTTAAAAAAAACAGAATTATTAAAAAAAACAGAATGATAAAAAAACAGAAAGTAGGATCATACATATTATTAATATACCACGTACCGGCGGTGTTGATAGGATCATTCATATCGTATTCATTTTCATGCTCCAATTCATCGGGATCATCATTCCCCTGAAAGAAAAAAAAAAGTAAGAAACGAATATTAAAAACATTAAAAACTTGACAACATTATTACTAAATTTAATTTACTAAATTTAGGTAAACACTTGGGCCTCGTCTTTGAATGATCTGATTCCATATAATTCCTTTATCCAATCTCCGGCACAAACTAAAACCTCAACCGTTTCCCTTTTCATGGAAGCTCTTCTTTTATCTATAACTCTACCTCCGGCACTGAAAGTAGATTCCGAGGCAACCGTTGTGATTGGGATGGACAAAATATCCTTTGCCATCTTGGATAACACTTTATACTTCGCCTCATTCGCTTTCCACCAAGTAAGGGCATCAAATTTACAAACATTTGGATAAACTTCTTCATCATAATACAGATCAAGATCTGATTTTTGCTTCCCCTTTGATTTTGTTTTTGTCAAAAACTCATCAAACTTCCTTTTACGAATTGTGTCAGGGGGAGGTAGCTTGCAAGATGCACTATCACTAGGGGAGGTTTCTCATCGCCATATACCGTAGCATACTGTTTATATAGTTCCTTGAATTTACCAAAAACATAAGATGCTTTTCCCTCATGAATAGGAATATGATCATTAACAGTGTCTACATCCTCATCATCATCATCATCATCATCATCCTTGTCTACATCATCCTTCTGATTAGGGTACATTGATTCAAAAGCAAACTTGATCAACACCTTCTTATATCTTGGATCAAGAATTGAGCCAAAGCAAAGCAAAAGATCACACTCTTCCCAGTACTTATCATACTTCAAAGCCATTTTTTCAGCCATTTTCTACATATGTTTCTTCTTAGAGGGATCTAACTGTTCATTGATCAACTCCTTAATTCTAGATAACTCTAAAAGAAACAGATTCACCGTTGGATAATTGCTTTCAGAAATTAGGTTAGTAACATCCAAAAACACTTGAAGAAAGTCACACACCTCACTAACCTCATACCACTGACTCTCGGAAGGGCAATAATTGTTTGCAAAATTTTCATCATCCTCCCCAAACTTAGTAAAACATTGTCTATACTTATAAGCAATAGACAACATCACATAAGTGGAATTCCACCTAGTGTTATTGTCTAATACCAGCTTATTTGGGGGCAATTTCAAGTTCATCCTATGCTCATTGAAGGAGATAAGTCTACTTTCCGAACCAAACAAATACTTGACTCCATCTCTAACTTTTTCAATAACCTTCCCAATTTCTTTCAAACCGTCTCTAACCAATAGATTAATGATGTGTGCACAACATCTAACATGGAAAAGTTTACCATCCAAAAAAAGATTTGAAGATATCGAATCATAATCACTTTTCGCTTTAGTTATACACACATCATTTGCGGATGCATTATCAACCGTCACGGAGGCAACTTTCGACTAATTCCAAACAGATTACACACCCTATGTACCTCTTTAGCCAATACAACCCCACTATGAGGTGGAGGTACATTGACAAAAGAAAGTACTCTCTTTTGCAAATTCCAATTTTTATCAATGAAGCGAGCTGTAATGACCATGTACCCTATCTTTTGAACCCCTGACGACCAACAATCAGTAGTCAAACCGACCCTATCAACTTTCTTCAAAAGACCCTTAAGCTTTTCCTTTTCCATATCATAAACTTTGAAGCATTCTTGTCTAACCATATACCTACTGATCTTCTTATAATAAGGAGTATATGATTTCAAGAATTCATTAAAAACCTTATGTTCTACAATGTTAAACGGGTATTCATGTGCTAATACCATGTGTGCGAAGTTTCTTAGTGTTCTCGAAATTAAAGATAAAAGCAGAAACAGTACTGTCACCTTCTGAAAGACCCTTCAACTGAGTTTGAATGAGATTAGAACTAGAATTCACCTTCGGGTTCAATATTTTGGGAAAGATTTTATTCCTTGCTGGACAAGAATCCTTCAAGTGCCTCATTAAATGAGTAGTAGTCTTGCCTTTCTGAACTGATAGTAATGCATTACAATGTTTGCATTTGTTCTTTGGACATGTAGGCTGATTCACTACCTCGAAATGATCCCATACCATAGATCTTGTTTTTCCTGCGGTTGCATTGCCTTCATTGCCTTCAATTTCATCATTGTCTTTAGCATCTTCCTCATTCTCAGTCCCCTCTTTTTCAGATGGTTCAACTTCATCTAAATCCTCCTCTTCCCCCATTATTTCAATATCATTATTAATAGGGGTATCTGAAGAATCAACAAAAGAATTAGTCATTATTCTCACTCTCTGTTTTTAAAAAATCAAATATGACTCTATGCACTAAACACGTACTCTAGTCTCTGGTAAAAAAAAATACTCTCTGTTAAAAAAAAAAACTCTCTGTTCCAAAAAAAATATCTATTCAACACTCTGTTTCGAAAATATGTGTATCATTGATTCATTGTACAACAACAAACTCTATCCAACAACAACAAACTCTCTGATACCAAAAAATTTATAAAAAAAAAAAAGAAAACAAAAACGGGACCTTGAGATAACGGGGGAGTCGGATTTAGATTAAAATCGGACATTGGTAGAGGGGATCAATCTGAGAATCAATTGATGATATTTGTCACCTGTCAAAGAGAAAACGAAAAAAAAATGTCGGTATGATTGATGAGTATACTGAATTACTGAGTATATGATTCACAACTATGTAATTAAACTATACAACTTACGTGGGAAAGGAGGAGGAGGAGGACCGGAGCAAGAACTGAGGAAGAGGAGAGAGTCGGCAGCAAAGATGAGCGATCGAAGAAGGAGGCACAGCGGCGGCGTCAATTGGAATTTGGAAACGGAGAGACGGGAGTGCTGAGAGTGAGACCGAATGTTCTAACTTCTAACCCTAATTTGATTTTGATTTCCTATTTTAATTTAATAATATATATATATATATACTAGCAAAATGCACGTGCTTCGCACGTGTTAGACATATTTAATATTTTTTTAATATTACATCTATATTCTTCACTATTCGCTTAACTTATAAAATAAATATATAATATCCAGCCAAAAAATACATAAACAAAAATATATGTTAAATAATGACAATTGTCATAGAATGATTTTACGCTTGGTAAAATTAATTTAGTTCACTTACTCGTACGCATTGAACCAAAGTCGGCATGTTACGTTTTTCATTCTTTTAAATATGATAAGTATTTTAGTTATAAAATCATGTATTGTATTGGTATCAAATGAAGATTTGTCTTAAGTATTTGATATATCTTTAGATTCTCTAAGTTCCTCTAACCTAAAAAACATTATCAAAATATTATGTGTCCCAAAAATTGTGCAATGTTTTATATATATTTTTGTACTAACATTCAATTACAACTGCACATACTTTTTGTTAAATAACTTACCGTAAGTCAAATTTAATAATAAAACAAAGAATCATTAATTGTATCACACGAGTGTTACTTAGTTATAATTATTCTTATAAAACCAATTGTACAAGCAAAATACCATACGAATTGATTTAAAGTATATTTATTTTGATCATTTATGTATGCTATCTACCTCTTATTCTCAAGTGAATAATGTGGTTGAAGTAATGACTTCCTTCCCATTAGACTGGAGCAATCCATCCGTAAAATGCTGAGTTAGGACCATGCTTGTAAAGGATTGGTAATGGCTGGAGTAGTCATTTTATCATGTAGACACTTGTCCTGCTACAAGTAATGCACTTCGTATCATCCTAAACATCTTTTTTAAGTTGTGGCCGACAACAGCTTTCTTAATCCCGCTATAACATGACATGACCCTTGAATGACCCCATATTGGACTTGAGTGCAATCGCTCTATCAAGTTGGATCTCAAAACCGCCATGGTTCCTACATATATCCTCTCTTTGTATTTAGGAATCTCTTGGTGCATAGTGTAGTAGGGATCCGGGGCTATAGTAATCATCAGTGCCTTCAATTTTCCTCAACAGCTAGGTCACCCTTGTGGCAAGAAGTTACTGTCTTGCATCCAAGAAGAGGATACTATGCTCACAACACACAATTGTCCCTTAACATGACTTTGCTTGTACAAGGCATGAATTGCTATTATCACTTCTCTTTTGTACTCAATAGTGATATCCAACCCAAGTAACTTGGTCACCCTTTTTGCTGTGGTGTAGTAGTGGCCCTCGGACCCAAAATGGACTTCAGACTCCGTTGATCAGTTTCGATGACAGAGGGCCCAGCCTTGAATATATGGCTTCCATTTGGTTACTACCCTGAGGACTGCTAGAAGTTCTTTCTCATTGACGAACAATCACATCTCCTTAGAGATGAAGACCCTGCTTAAATAAGCACTTGTTTCTTGTTTTTTTGTGTGTGTAAAATAGCCCCTATCCTTTGCCACATGCATATGTTTCAATGCAAAATGTAATTCCACAATCTGATAAGGCAAGTACCGATGATTTGCACATGGCCTATTTGAGTCTCTAGTATGCTTTTGAGGCACTCTGTGACAAGATAAACCGATATTTCTTGAGTTACAGTCACTCAAGTGTTTAGGAATAATCCCATAATGAGGCACACTTCTGTAGAAACATGTTAGGCCCAAAAACCCTCTCGGTACAGTCACATTCTAAGGTTGTTGCCAATCTAACATGGCTTGAATCTAGCTTGGGTCAACATGCCCTTCACCTTCATGCATGATATGAACCAAGTATTCCACCTTGGTTTCCAAAAGTACATTTGGACAATTTAGCATAGAATTGGTTCTTAATCAAAACTTCTAGAACCACTTTAAGATGTTGTATGTGGAAATCCATGTCAGGGCCGAAGATTAAGATGTCATAAAAAAATACCACCACAAACTTCCCCAAGTAAGGTTTCAACATCTCATTCATACTTCTATGGCACTACTATGAGTTCAAATTGGTCATGATGAGCCACAACGACAGTCGTCTGGAAATCATCCCATTCATCGTAATCTGATGGATTCCATACCTTAAGTCTATTTTACAAAATACCATAGACTCTCAAACTCATCCAACAATTCATCAAATAGTGGAATAGAGTAGATATCTTTTCCAATCAAGTCATTAAACCTTTAGTAACCCACACATCTCCAGGTTCCATCTTTCTTTTACACAATGAGCAAGGGTGGTGAAAATGGACTATTACTTGGTGTATAATCTCCTGTTGTAGCATTTGACCCACCAACTGCTCTATTTCATCCTTCTAATAGTGAACATACATATAAGGTTTTAGTTTCACAGGTTCAACACTTTCATTTAAAGTTGTGGTATGCTTATAGCTTCTTTTTTGTGGCATTTATTGGGAATATGCAAACACCTCATGACACTTTTATAGGACATGAGTCAGTTCACTGGGCACACGATTCAGAGCATGTTCATGTATCAAATTGAGGCTCCCTAAGAGTCTATAAGCCCCATTTCTCAATTTCTTAGTAAATCTTTTGCAATTGATCGTCTTAAGTTGATCTTCTTATGTAAAACTTCTCATCTTAATTTGTTCTCCCTTGTTAGTGAAAACCACCTCCGTTTTGTTGAAGTCGTCAAATACTCACCATTCTGTTTCCATCTACTAATATGATTAATATAGGATGATTTGGTTCTATCACATTGCAATCTCTCCCAAAAATCCATCATCCCTGAGTACCCGAAAGTTTATCTGTCTCTGCTTGCACACTCGGCCACGGGTGTATTTTCATCACACCTGAAACATAACCCAATGGTCCTCTTTTCCTGCAACTTCTTAAGAGTAATTGCTTTATGTATCATTGGTTTATTATCAGTGTCAAGTATTTTATCATTCACTTTAGTGATGAATGGGGAACCCGGAGATCGGCTAGGGTTACATCAATTTTTATGTACATGCATGTCATTCAATATCAATGTCTCCTAGCTTCATCAATCTCACCATATACTTAATTTCAGTCTTAAGGCATCCTATAAAACATTTGATGAAGTAAGTCTCTGTCAACATAGGATTCAGTATCTTCACCAAGCTTCTTAATTCCTTAAAATCTGATACATATTTCTCTACAGTGGTCGTTTGTTTAAGTTGATGGTATTAGTCTACTGTCAGTTTTAAGGGCTTCATTCAATCCAATAAAACGGAAGAATTATAAATCTCCAAAATAATAGATAGAAAGAATGTAAAACACACTCACATTAATACACACTCACACTCACATTATCGGTAAGATTTGATTTTAAAATTAAAGTATGGTGAAATAAATTATAGGTAAAACACACTCACATTTAAATCTATTTGAATTTAAATTTCTTTATTTTCCGAGAAAAAAACTTTTTGATTACCTTTATCCCAATACTTGGTTCCAGCCAGACTAAGTTCTTATTTTGCAGCCAACAAGGCATTGGCCCAATGATATTAGTTGTGGTTATTAATCCGGAGGTTCCGGGTTCGAGTCCTAGTAAGGACAGTGTGCGTGCGTGTGTAAAAAATTTCTTCTTTTGCAAGAAGGTGGGCCGGGCAGTTTTCCGATCTTTTGACAAAGGAAAATCCAAAATAAGAAAATCATCTAAGCATTCGATAATCTTCAATAATTTTTCCCACTTGAGACAAATCTTGGGCCTCCGAGTTGAGCTTCGGGATGACTGTCGGAGAGTCTTCCTCGAAGATCACATTAAAGAATCTCCATATAATAGATATAAAGATTACATGGTATATTTCAAGTGTCTCGTCAATATTTACTTCATGTCTCCCATCTAATTTCCGAGAGAATGCACGAACAATATTTCCAGTCGAATCTCAAAGAATACCACCAATAGCATTTGATGAATCATGAAAGGAAGCATCCACATTAAATTTAACAAGATGAGAGTTGGGGTTTCCATGAGTCCTTCCACAAGTTTCTCGCTAGAATAAAGAAGAGGTCGAAGCGACTTGTAAGAAGTCATTCGCCTCACTGGAAGCATAAAGAATAAAGGAAGAGATACGGACTTTTTTTTTTGCTCAAAGATCCATAAACATCGAGATTTCCTAATTATCCATAAGAGGTTAATCATAAAAGGTGCTTCTCTTTCTACCTCTTTCATTACAAGCACATCCAGGAAGTTAGCAAATATTGTGACTCTTAGCTTCAGCCAGAATTTTCTGTCTGGGATCTTCTTCCATATTGCTTTAAGATATCACATTCAAACAAGCAGTGCTTGATGTTTCTTTGCATATTGTACATATTTCATTTCTCGATCCCTGTTTTTTTTGTCCCATCTATGTTCGAATAGCGTTATGGTTGGCTTTCAACATAAAATGAGAGATTCTTGGTTTAACTTTTTGGCTCCATGGCATAGACCAAAATTTTCCTTGCACAGAGGAAGAAGACGGAGAGTCTCTGTTTTCAGCGAGCGTCTAAAGCTAGCAAGATAAAAGATAGCCGGAGCGCACCGAATAAATACAATTGTTAGAATAATGCCATATAAGAGTATCTCTTTATTGCTCGGCGATAGAGGTATAGAAAAAATATTCCGTGCTTCAAACGCATTAAAGTGTTCCCGAATAATATATGTTTTCAATGAATTTTCATTAAAGGTCATCAAATGTGTATTTTCAAGTGGTTGGTAAATGTTCATAGTTGTATATGTACTTTTTGTTGTTTATGCAAACGTACCGATGTTACTTGTAATTTTTAATAGCATAATTTTATATATAATAATAAATTTAATAAATAAAAAAGTTAAACAACTTTTTGGGGGACACAAGTCCTAAGGTGAATCATTATCAATACGGATACCGGGTGAACAACCTGTATGAGGAGAGATAATATCAAAGTCAACCGCACCATCCGAATTCGGGCTACAACTCTACTTTCCAGCCGCCTAGTCAACAAGGAGGGTCAATTTTTAATTCAGGTAATATGTTTGAAGAACTTGTGCAGACTTTTTCTACCAATATTGCACAGATAATCCAAACCGAAATGATTTCGCTTCGAGAGTTGGTACAAGAGACTTCACAACAATTCCAAACCGAAATGATATCGTTCAAAAATTGGTACATGAGGCTTCAACTTTCAGAGACGAGCATGTCGCCTGGGGTCAGAATATGCAAAATCAAATTGGCGAGCTGAAAACTGTTGCAATATGGGGCACAATCTGATTACATTGACTAGAATACAATTACAATTAAAACAAAAACACAACTGAATCGAATTACAATTGCAAAATGAAAACGAATTAACAAGATGAACTGAACCGAGCCCTGTGTTGAACACAATTTCCTTAAGACTAATTCGTCCCCTCACCGTCGAGTGCTTGGAGTTTCAACGGAACGTTAGTCTCCCAGGATAGAACGGTTAGCAGCGACAAGATGCACCACTCTTTCAGCTGCTTAAGAACTTTGTTGCTTGAACTCTCTAGTTTCATAAGAAAGGTAGAAGGAAGAAGATTTTCTTTCTGCTGATTTTTCAATATGTTTCTGTCTCTATCTCTTTTTGATGCAGCAAAATACAACAGAATTTATAGGCTCTAGTAGAGGAAGTGAAAAGATGATGGAGTAGAACAGTCTCAAGATGAATTGAATGTCATAAGTGTAGCAAAACTGGAAAAGCCAAAAGCCTCAGCTTAATCATGTTGGAATAGGAGCAGTCATCTTAGCAGCATTCAAGGTTGATTCAGCATTGAAAAATAAAATTAATGCAAAACTGACTCGGACTGTGAACCTTTGAATCAAGTTGCATTCGTGTACGCAGGACACGCGGGCATGCACAAGCCCAATGATTAATGCAAAACTGACTCGGACTGTGAACCTTCGAATCGAGCTGCATAACTGACTCGGATTGTGAACCTTCGAATCGAGCTGCATTCGTGTACGCAGGACACGCGGGCATGCACAAGCCCAAGGGTAAACCAAGGTGAAATCCGGATTGGATTTGCACCCCCATACGCGCGCGATATCGTGTATAATGTTGGTTTCTTATTCCAACTACACTAAAACAACATTATATAAATATTGACTCTTTTCCCTTCTTCCAACCAATGTGGGAGAAATAGCTTCTTCCAATTTTTCCTTTCCATAACACTTTCCATTCACACACTTAAGCCCAATAGGCCCAATATGACATATCATTTAAAATATTCCATTTTAACCATCAATTTTCCAAAAATCCCCCACATGAATGGAAATTGTGTAAAACCCTAGCAAAGGCTCTAAGAATGACATAGAGAGTTCAGCGGTAGATGAATGCATAGGATAGGTAGGTGTGACCCTTTGAACCTTCCCTTGATAAGATATGTTTACTTTACTAGCTGATTAGTAGACGCGATGTCCTTGAACTATTCTGCTGTTGATGTAAACGATGACATATTTACCACAATGCATCTACCTAGCAACATTTAGTTCTTGCGGTTATGTCCATTTTGGCCGTGGACATCTGCACTGTTCTCGCAAGAGTTTATAAGAATTGCGCTCTATACAATTCCCTTTGAAGCGGCCCTCTTCTCTCTCACATAGGTGATTCTGTAATTCAAAATTTCTCAAATTATTCTTCTTACACAAATCATTAAAAGCTTTACTGGTAAGCTTATCCTCGTTCTCACTGTTTTTCATCTTAGGAATGAGATGGAGGGTAACCCCCTCACAGTGATCTCTACTTTTGCAGTTAGGTTGTCCCTTTGAACCAAGATCTTGGGATCTCCAATCTACAAGGTAGGGTTTTCCTTCACAAAAGTTTATTCCATGGGCTTTAGTCCCATTCCTCTTGATGACTTTGCAACTACTTCTCTATTTAACCCTTTGGTTAGCGGATCCGCAAGATTATCCTCTGACTTAACATAGTCTAAGGTAATCGTACCAGTAGAAAGTAGTTGTCTAATGGAGTTATGTCTTCGGCGTATATGCCTTGACTTACCATTATACATTTTGTTTTGTGCTCGTCCAATCGCAGATTGACTGTCACAGTGAATACATATTCCTGGCACAGGTTTTGGCCATTGAGGAACATCCTCTAGGAATTGATGCAACCATTCTGCCTCTTCTCCACATTTATCTAAAGCTACAAACTCGGATTCCATTATGGATTTGGTTATCACAGTTTGTTTAGAAGATTTCCAAGACACAGCTCCACCTCCTAATGTGAATACAAAACCACTTGTGGATTTTGAATCCTTTGAATCTGATATCCAATTTGCATCAGTATATCCTTCTATAACAGTAGGTTCTCTTGTATAGTGAAGGCCATACTTACGAGTATATCTTAAATATCTTAGTAACCTCACTATAGCTTTCCAATGATCATTACTCGGATTACTAGTATATCTGCTTAGCTTGCCAACAACATAAGCGATATCCGGTCTAGTACAACTCATTAAGTACATTAGACTTCCAATAATCCTTGTGTACTCTAATTGAGACACACTTTCACCTTTATTCTTTAACAAAGGCTGACTCTGATCTATCGGAGTTCTGGCTTCATTTGAATCATCTTTATTGAATTTTTCCAGGATTTTATCAATATAATTAGATTGACTCAAAATGAGACCATTAGAATTTCTTGTAATTCTAATTCCCAGTATCATCTCTGCTAAACCCATATCTTTCATTTCAAATCTGGCGTTTAACATATCTTTGGTAGATTTGATCATCTTATCATTGCTTCCAATAATAAGCATGTCATCAACGTAAAGACATAAAATGACATAGCCATCTTTTGTTTCTTTCATGTAAATGCATTTATCACATTCATTGGTTTTGAAACCCTTTTCAAGCATAACATGATCAAATTTCTCATGCCATTGTTTTGGTGCTTGTTTTAAGCCATACAAAGACTTAACTAATTTACACACTTTCTTATCTTGTCCTGGGCTAGAAAAACCCTCAGGTTGTTCCATGTAGATTTCTTCTTCTAAATCTCCATTTAAGAAAGCTATTTTTACATCCATCTGGTGTACTTGTAAATTACGCAAAGCGGCTATAGCAAGTACCATCCTAATGGATGTTATTCTCGTTACTGGAGAATATGTATCAAAATAGTCAAGACCTTCTTTTTTTGACTGTAACCTTTTATTACCAGTCTGGCCTTATATTTATCAATAGATCCATCAGGTTTCATTTTCCTTTTAAAGATCCATTTTGATCCTAGTGGTTTACATCCTGGAGGTAGATCAACTAACTCCCATGTATGATTTTGCAATATAGAATTTATTTCACTATTTATTGCTTCTTTCCACATTGGACCTTCAGAAGAAGTTGTCGCCTCCTTGAAATTTTGAGGATTTGTCTCTATCATATATGTGATAAAATCTTTACCAAAAGATTTTTCAGTCCTCGACCTTTTACTTCTTCTTGGCTCAACCTCAGTTGGCTCTTCCTCATTCACTTGTTCAGAAGGGTGATCCTGAACATGAACACGCTTTAATGAACTAGGTTCATTTGTTTTAGCCGGGAATACATTCTCAAAGAATGATGCATTTCTTGATTCCATTATCGTATTTTTGTGTATTTCAGGATTATCTGATTTATACACAAGAAACCGATAAGCACTACTAGTGTGTGCATATCCAATGAATATACAATCAAAGGTTTTTGATCCTATCTTTACTACTTTGGGTGTAGGTACGAGCACTTTTGCAAGGCACCCCCACACTCGCAAGTATTTGTAGGATGGAGGTTTACCCTTCCATAGTTCATAAGGAGTTTTCTCTTGTTTCTTTCGGGGTATCTTATTCAAAAGATAATTGCTAGATAGGATAGCTTCCCCCCACAAGTTTTGTGACACTCCTGAACTTAACAACATTGAATTCATCATTTCTTTCAATGTTCGATTTTTCCTCTCAGCCACTCCGTTTGACTGTGGAGACCAAGGTGTAGTTATTTCATGTATAATCCCATGTTCAGCACAAAAGTCACTGAGTGGTGCCAAGTATTCACCACCTCTATCACTTCGGAGTGTTTTGATCTTTTTCCCATGTTGATTTTCAACTTCTTTTGTGAATAGAATAAATTTATCTATCGCTTCATATTTCCCTTTTAACAAGTATACATAGCAATACTTAGTGCAGTCATCGATAAAGGTAATAAAATAATTATTTCCACCTCTCGATTGCACAACTTTAAGATCACACACGTCGCTATGTATCAAGTCGAGTGGTTGCGTATTTCTTTCAACATTTTGAAAAGACGCTCTTGTTAATTTTGCTTCAACACAAGTTTCACACTTATGTTCCTTATCAATATCAAATTTGGGGATATGTTTTAGATTTATTAATCTACGCGGGGAATCGTAATTAACATGTCCTAGTCTACCATGCCATAAGGAAGGAGACTCAACCAAGTAAGCAGAACCGGAAATATTATTATTAATATTGTTTGGCTTAATAGCCATTACATTCAGCTTCACCATGCCATTACATGCATACCCCTTACCGACATACATACCACTCTTAGTCAAAGTAAACTTGTCGGACTCTAAAACAAGACGGAAGCCATTTTTATTCAATAGCACTCCAGACACCAGATTCTTATGCATATCTGGGACATATAGCACATTCTTCAGAGTCAGATGCTTGCCAGAAGTCATCTTGAGAATTACTTCACCTTTTCCAGCTATAGCAGAAGTAGCCGAGTTTCCTATGAATAAAGTCTCATTCTCTTGAGCTGGCTCGAACTTAGTAAACACATCCCTATGTTGGAGCACACATGCTTTGTAGCTCCTGTGTCTACCCACCATTCTCTTGGATTTGAATCCACCATGTTCACCTCTGACACAACAGCACAAAGATCAATATCTTCCATGCCTTGAAAAATATTTGCTTCAGAAACCTTCTTCTTTGGCAGCTTGCAGTCAACAGATTTGTGACCAATCTTGTCACAATTAAAACATTTTCCTTGGAACTTAGGTTTTGATATGCCACCTTTCGGTCCCAATTTAGCTTTTGGTCCCGACTTAGACCCTTTCACAAATTTGTTCTTCTTCTTCGAGCTTTGGCCATGTTCCACCATATTAGCTCTTGGAAAATTATTAGAATTGTTTCCTCTTTTATCAGACTTCGTATTGTCATCTTCAATACGAAGCCTAACAACAAGATCTTCCATGCTCATCTCCTTTCGCTTATGCTTAAGGTAATTCTTGAAATCTTTCCAACCGTTAGGTAATTTTTCAATTACACATGCGACTTGAAAAGTCTCACTAAGCTCCATTTTTTCAGCTTGAATTTCATGAAGAATCAACTGAAATTCTTCCACATGTTCCATGAGTGGTCTAGAATCCACCATCTTGTATTCCAAGAACCTGCCAACTACAAATTTCTTTGTACCTGCATCTTCGATTCTATATTTCTTATCTAATGCATCCCACAATTCTTTTGCATTCTTTTCTCACAATATACATCATACAATGAGTCAACTAAACAATTCATTATATAATGTCTACAAAGATAATCAGATTGTTTCCATTCATCAATTGCGAACATAAAATCTTGATTTGGCTCTCCTTCAGTTGTTGGTGGATCCTCAGTCAGGAATTTAGCCAAACGCAATGTTGTGAGATAAAACATCATCTTTTGTTGTCATCTCTTAAAATTCAGCCCATTGAATTTTTCAGGCCTCTCATGCTGATTCAGAGGAGCAACAACTCGATTCGGCACATGCTAGGACCAAAGCTTGAGTCTGATCATCAGCCCCTTTTTGTCCTTTACTGGTTGCCATTTATGAAATTTAACACACAAGGATTAAATTCCTTTCAATACTGTATAGAACGTTCGTGAACCGAACTATACTACTTAAAACAATCACGAAATTGTTTCTGTTAAATTTCTTTCAATAATATATAAAACGATCTCGAAATTGTTTCTATTATATAAAACAATCTCGAACTTGTTTCTATCCTGATTCTTGAACAAATCGTTTGAGAATCCTGTATGATTACTCAAAATATTCGTGAGTATCTTAGACGATCACTCCACGAAAATTCTGCTCCGTTTATAATTCTGTTTTGAAACAGAAAACGAGCCTTCGATTCGTAAACAACAGTTTACTGTTCGTTTTCAATTCTGTCAATGAACCAGAATTATTCTGTCCTCGGCTCACCGATACAGAAACACGAATTAGTCTTAAGATTGTTTTAATATGGGGCACAATCTGATTACATTGACTAGAATACAATTACAATTAAAACGAAAACACAACTGAATCGAATTACAATTGCAAAATGAAAACGAATTAACAAGATGAATTGAACCGAGCCCTGTGTTGAACACAGTTTCCTTAAGACTAATTCGTCCCCTCACCGTCGAGTGCTTGGAGTTTCAACGGAACGTTAGTCTCCCAGGATAGAACGGTTAGCAGCGACAAGATGCACCACGCTTTCAACTGCTTAAGAACTTTGTTGCTTGAACTCTCTAGTTTCATAAGAAAGGTAGAAGGAAGAAGATTTTCTTTATGCTGATTTTTCGATATGTTTCTGTCTCTATATCTTTTTGATGAAGCAAAATACAGCAGAATTTATAGGCTCTAGTAGAGGAAGTGAAAAGATGATGGAACAGAACGTCTCAAAATGAATTGAATGTCTCAAAATGAATTGAATGTCATAAATGTAGCGAATTCAAGGTTGATTCGGAAAAGCCAAAAGCCTCGGCTTAATCACGTTGGAATAGGAGCAGTCATCTTAGCAACATTCAAGGTTGATTCGGCATTGAAAAATAAAATTAATGCAAAACTGACTCGGACTGTGAACCTTCGAATCGAGCTGCATTCGTGTACGCGGGCATGCACAAGCCCAAGGGTAAACCAAGGTGAAATCCGGATTGGATTTGCACACCCCCTACGCGCGCGAGATCGTGTATAATGTTGGTTTCTTATTCCAACTACACTAAAACAACATCATATAAATATTGACTCTTTTCCCTTCTTCCAACCAATGTGGGAGAAATAGCTTCTTCCCATTTTTCCTTTCCATAACACTTTCCATTCACACACTTAAGCCCAATAGGCCCAATATGACATATCATTTAAAATATTCCATTTTAACCATCAATTTTCCAACACGAATAATTCTGGTTCATTGACAGAATTGAAAACGAAGAGTAAACTGTTGTTTACGAATCGAAGGCTCGTTTTCTGTTTCAAAACAGAATTATAAACGGAGCAGAATTTTTCGTGGAGTGATCATTTAAGATACTCACGAATATTTTGAGTAATCATATAGGATTCTCAAACGATTTGTTCAAGAATCAGGATAGAAACAAGTTCGAGATTCGATAAAGGTAATAAAATAATTATTTCCACCTCTCGATTGTACAACTTTAAGATAACACACGTCACTATGTATCAAGTTGCACAACTTTAAAACCAATGAATGTGATAAATGCATTTACATGAAAGAAACAAAAGATGGCTATGTCATTTTGTGTCTTTACGTTGATGACAAGCTTATTATTGGAAGCAATGATAAGATGATCAAATCTACCAAAGATATGTTAAACGCCAGATTTGAAATGAAAGATATGGGTTTAGCAGAGATGATACTGGGAATTAGAATTACAAGAAAGTTAAATACATCCTTTCCTCCTATATGGTATGACGATGAAGACGAATGTCCTAAGATTGATCCGACACTAGGGATTGTAGAAGATGTTGATCAACCAAAAGGTGAAGAAATTCACATGGTGTTGGAGCAGTTAAATGATGATGTGTCTAATTATGAAGAAAATCACCCAGATGAAGTCAAATTTGAGGAGCCGTTGGAGCCAAAAAGTGTTGAGATGACCGTGGACATGCAAGTGGGCAAGAAGGAAGTAGTCTTCCCACTAGATCACTATATTATGAACTGGGATGTGGAAGCTCCTAATCCGGTTCAGATTTGATTGGGAAGATACTTCATAAAAGTGTCTAGAGCCAAGGCATAACTGATTCTTCCTGAAGATGAGATGGATGACTCACTTACTGAGTATGCAAGGAAGAATCATGAAAGAAAAACTATTCTGACTAGCCAAAGACTTTAAAGAAATGCATTTGTTGGGAGGCAACCCAATGAAAATAATTTTCTTTATATTATTTCATTTTGGTTTTTAGCATAATAAGTGGAAAAAAAAAATAGATTTGCATGTTTGGTGGAGGCTTTTGTCTGTTTTGCAGGTGAAGAGCTGAATTCTGTTAAGAAATATGAGGCGTTTATTTGAAGTTCATATGTGGAGGCACAAGCTTGGGGGACTTGTTCAAGAAATGCGAATTTCACTTTTTAATGAAGTCGGGATCTTAAGGTATTCGGGATGAGTTTCTTCTTAAAAAAAAATTAAAGATAAAAAAAGGGGGGAAGAAACTGTGGATAAAATAATTACGATGTGATCACTTTGATTTTAAGATGTGTTTTTCAATTTTTTTGTCTAAGTGCTGAGAGTAAATAATTATTGATGTGATCACATCGAATTCGGAGATGTGTTACCACAATAATATGTTGAGAAACAGAGAGCAAAACAGAAATGATGTGATCACATCATTTTAGGGGAGCTGAATGTAGCTCCTTTATAAAATAAAAAAAATAAAACCATATTTTCTTTTTCTTTCTTTCCTCCTAAATTATCCGTCCTTATACCAACAAAAAAAAAACCATTTTTTTTTAAATAAATGCCTTTCCCACCCACAAATTTCACTTCCCACCCGACTTCTACTCCCACCCACCTCCCACATTTCCACCCTTTCTCACCTTCATCCACAAGCATCCTCGGTGAGTCCAAGATCATTCCAATGATCTTCCCTCCCGCACCACCCCAGATGCCATTGACTATAATGGATTCACATGCTTATTTTTCATCGCCCCACGGTCCGAATTGTAAGGTATTCTCATTCCTTTTATTATTTTATTTTATTTTATTTTTTTAATTTTTTCTTTTCATATTTAGATTAGTACTTTTTTCATATTATGCATACAATGTTAGTTGCATATCATTCCATATTTTGCATTCTTCCTTCCATTTTTAACATACATTGGGGACAATGTAAGATTTAAGTGTGTGGGAGCTTTTCATGCATTTTCATATTAGAATTGCATCTTTAGGGCATTTTAGGATTTCATGGCACCAAGGTTGATTTTTTTATGACACTTTTCCAACTTTTTCATTTAATCTTGAGTGAAATAATAATAATCAAATGGTAAACAACCAATGCAAGCACACACTTTTGTTGATACACACTCACCTTATATCGCTTGTTTGTGAACTTTGGAGGTAAAATTATTGAGCCCTAACGAAAAACCACTTAAAAGTGAGGATTTCACCTATCCAAAGAGCGCACTCGCTCATATTTTTCTTTGAGTGGTATCCACACATCCAATGTCATTCTAGAATTTGTATTGACATGCATTTCGAGACCACAAATTTTCTGGTTCAGTGCACTTAAAGTGATTGAGACACCTAGGATTTAACCCCCTTCTAGTCCCACTTTTGTTGGCCTACCCACATTTTATACCCCCTAGTGAGCCTCGTCTAGCCTGACCTTTTTCATTGATCAAACTTGTCTCGGATTTTATCTAATGAGAAACAAACAAGTAATAAAATAATCCGGTTTACCCCAAGTGCAGGGATCGTAGTATAGTAGTTACAACCGGAGTCGAATCACAGGGAATCGAGGTTGGTCTAGTTCTTAATTTCTCTAAAGTTGTCACGAAAAATAAAACAAAACGAACTAAAGAAAAACGAAAACAATAAACGGACGGAGAGGATCTAGAATCCAAAGCCAGGAAAGATAGTTACGAGCCAAACTAATGAAAATAACTCTATTCTAAAAAGATAATAAAATTACTAAGATGATAACAAATAAATTGAAAACGAACAAGCAATGATCCACCGATCTCACAACCCTCAACTTCCTCTCCAGATTGTTTAGTGAAGATTTAATGAAGATTGTGGTTCACCTATCAAAAGTATGAATTTCTAATCTCTTAGATAATTCGCCTATTAATCTCTCATCTCGATCTTAAAGATTAACGCTTTCATAACAAAGGTGTAAGATTTCTCAATCTAGCAACCTAAAAATAAACCTAACAACTCTCGTTATTTTTAGGTTAAAAATCTAATCTTTATTACGGTGATCTAAGTCTAACAACGATTCTCATCAAACGTTAAACATCAAATCGCAATCATCTCTCGATTTAAATTGCATAACAATATGAACATAATAAAGAAACAAACTTTATTTAAAACTCACAAACAATCCCAAAGAAGAAATCAAGTTGCTCGATCGGCTTCACAAGCTTGTTCAACCATGCTCTAGCCTTTATTCATCGTTGGTATGCAGAAAATAAAAAAGTAGATAAAACTATGTTTATGGCAGCAAAAGGAAACAGCAAAGTCGCCCCCAAGGGGCCTGGGGCGGCCAGGGGTGGAATTATATCTTTTAGGGTTCAGAAAACGCGTCTATAATAGGTTTTTAAGTCGGTCCTTGCTATGTCGGCGGCTGGACGCCCGTCCAAAGGGTTGAACGCCCGTCCATCTTGCTTGAAATCTTCGAGTCGGGCCGAGCTTGATCAGACGCCCGTCCTATGCATTTTCGAACGCTCGTCCACTGAAATACATCGATACCCTGAATTGAATTACTCCTCTGGACGCCCGTCCATTCCTCGTACGTCCGTCCAGTTGGACGGGGACAAACGCTCGTTCGTTTGCATAAATCTCTTCATTCCATCTTCAACTCGCATCTTTCCCTTTCCATTTAATCTTCGGTTGGAAATCTTTTAGCTTCCTCCATAACATGCAAGCGTACCTACAAGATGATAGAAATGTGCAAAATGTAATACCGTATAGATAACTAGAAAATCACTAATAAAACCACGTAATAAGCTCGAGTTTGCACTTAAATCATTTCTATACGCATTCTTCCAATATTTCACTTAAACACTTACTTTTCTATAAAAAGTAATAAAACACAAAGGAAATTGCTACGAAATAAAGTCGTATAAACCGTAAAAATCACCGTTAACAACTCTCCCACACTTAGCTTTTGCTCGTCCCGAGCAAAACAAAAGAAAACATAGACTTACTCAAGCATTGAACCACATAAAATCCCATATTTCAAATCACAACTGGTCGACTAGCATCAAAAACATACATCCAATGTAATAAACAACTACTCGAATGTGTGGTGTGTGCAAAGCCTTCTTCAACTTCCACTGATTCCACACTTGACAATTAAAGTCAAGCTAACCAACCAACACCCATTTAAGACAGATAATGAATCATCATGACTATACATACGCCCTACAAAACTACTTACGTCATGACTAGAGTAATACATGTGTTTTCGAAATCTTTTCAGTTGTACCCAGGGGATATTCCCTACAACATATACCTTGGCCTATACTGGGGATAAGGTAGGCGATAACTAAGTCTTTCACTTATTCATACCAAATTCCTTATGTAAGTTGATTTATTTTATCTTTCACATTTAAGCACACATCAGAATGAGCTCTTGCCCGTCATAGCAGAATAGGACATTCGTGATATGCCCTACCTTACTCAAATCATAAGGCAGCTTCTTCTGACTGTCGTGAGCTTTTGGTCATCATAGTGGTATAGGACATTCGAGATACGCCCTACCTCACTCCAACCATCGACCAGCTTCCGACACACCCAATTTTTTCATTATTTTAACAACAACTTCCCAAGCACAGTAGTTACGTTTCGCTTATCACATTCAGGCTTCGGTATATTCACGATACTTCCTACTTCAATTCCAACTACGCACATATTACAATTTCCATGACATTAGCACTAAGCGAACGGTCTGATAACCAGAATCAAACATCATCGGTTTAAATGGGTACAGTTTCCTAAGTTCAGCTTGTCATCGAAGAGGCTTACGTGAAAAGAATTCGAGTAAAGGCTTATTTATCAAAGGTCTATGCTACAATACTAGTCAACTGAGCACAAGTATGGGAATATAATAGGTAAGTAAGCCAAAATAAACTCATGCTCGGGACGGATGTTTTTTTTAAAAAAATTTGAATTTTTTTTGAATTTTTGAAGAATGGTGGTAAGCATAATAAGCATAATAAATTAAGCACATTTTGTAGGTACAAACAACCAATCCCTTACTCCCCCACACTTAAATAACAACATGTCCTCATGTTGTGCAGAATAAGAAAAACGTACCTGGCTGTAATTCG
Source organism: Gentiana straminea (assembly GCA_036785695.1). Lineage (NCBI taxonomy): Eukaryota > Viridiplantae > Streptophyta > Magnoliopsida > Gentianales > Gentianaceae > Gentiana > Gentiana straminea. The sequence continues at coordinate 14,790,726 of JAVUPR010000497.1, read as the reverse complement.
AAGGTGGCAATTCTGGAAGTGGTCATGAGGCAGATCCAGAAATGCTTGAAGAAATCAGTAGACTGTGGACCATCCACCAGAAAACTGACATCGTTTAAAAGCTCACAATTGCTATCGAAAATATCCTACACTTGAAAAACAAAACAAAACGTACCTCGGGGATAGGGGCACAAAAGATGATAGACAAGGCAATATCATGGAACAAAGCATAAGCAATGCAAAAAAAATTGATAATAACCGAATCTATGTGAAAAGTAGTGCACACATATAACATCGGCAGGAGGAAGGAAACACATTGATTTTTCAAATTACGAAAATGCAAGTTACCTAACCACGGAAACCGACACCAAAACCCAAGACAAAACAAAACTACTACAACGAGAAGAAAACTATCTTTCGTTATTTATTCAACACAAACAAAACTATAATAAAATAATAATAGCAAAAACTTTTCTTAATATTGGGTTGCCTCCCAACAAGCGCCTCTCTTTAGTGTCTTTGGCTAGACACACTTAGCTCACTATCCATTATCAAACGGATACGTCCTTCTCGCATGGTTCTTCAACGAATATTCAGCATACGAGCCATCCAACCCACCTTCATAGGAAATTAATGGAACCATGGCTCGAAGGACCTTTATGAAGTATCTTCCCAATAAAAGAAGAACGGGATTAGGGGGTTCCACCTCCCGGTTCATGACATAGTGATCAAGTGGGAAGATCACTTCCTTTACGCTCACTCGCTCGTCCACAATCACCTCAACACTTATTGGCCTCAACGGCTCCTCAAATGCGACTTCCTCGGGGTGACTTATCTCTAATTTAGGCACATCGTCCTCTATGTTCTCCAACACCGGGTGTATTTCTTCACCTTCTTGATGATTAACATCTTCAACCATCTCGATGTCGGATCCATCATAGGACCGGGGAGTTGACACCGGCCAATCATATGGCCGGGTTGACAACAACTTCCATAGAGTCCCCGCGACATCTTTTTTATGTTCTTGCATAATCCTCTTTTTTTTTTTTTTTTTTGCAAGACAGAAACAATAAGAAACAATTAGAAACCTTAAAGTATAATCCTTTAATTAGACTCACTAAATAAAAATTAAACTAAAACAGACTCGAAACGGGTTCGGAAAAAAAAACAGAAACATAATTTATTTTTCCTGGAAAATTTATTTTCCCGCCAAATTTCGTGGAAAATGAAGCAAAAATTTTCCTGGTAAAATCAAATTTTGGTCCAGGACTCTCGACACCGTACTAGTCACGAAAACACAAAAAAACTTGAGATTGTATGAATAATTGCATGAAATTTTGGAGAAGTACCAAGAAGTGAATATCTGATCCACCGATCTCACAACCCTCAACTCCCTCTCCAGATTGTTTAGTGAAAAGTATGGCTCGAGATTATGTTATGAAGATGTATTTCAAGATGTTTAAAAAAATGTGAAAAGAAAGAAGAAAAAATTAAAAACAAAAAGAAAGGAAAAAAAGGGGAACTTACATATTGAAGAAGTGTTTTGTATATATTGAAGAAGTAGCTTGTTCTCGCGTATTTTTTGCAAGCTTCTTTGGAAAGTGTTGTTTGCACTTCTATTCTAAGGATATTGTGATAGAAGTTGGAGCCACGTTGTGTTTCAATGGGATTTATTCTTGGTGACTACGTGATTATGATGTTTACATTCATGCATTCTCCTTGACAATTTAACCTTATATTTCCCTTTTCCCTACCTTGTTTTTAGTCCCTAGCCCCGTTACAACCTTGATAAAGACCTCATGATTTGTGCGATGGATTATGAATATATATAGTGGTGGAGATATGATTGATATGCAAACATATGGTAATGTTTTGTATGTGTTGATTTTTAAGAGAGAGTGAATTGTCCCTATGCTTTATATTGAGAGTTTACCCGTGAGGATATGTTGAGATTCTTTTATTTTGCCACTTTATATTTTGTGATCAAGTGAGTTAAAGTTAGTCGTATGAACTCTAGTGTATGGTGCGCCTTGCTTGATTACCATTTGATTTGCATTATGGAATGCGAGGTTGATGAAAAGGGTTGGACGGACGTCATGGAGGGATTTCTTGTGGTGCTTTGCATTCATATAGATTTTGGTCATTCATATAGGCTTTAGATTCATGCAATTTTCTTTTCTTATTTTTGGGGATGAGAGTGCATCGCTTGAGGACAAGCAATAATCTAAGTGTGGGGGAGTGATGAGACTGTATTTTATGGGATTTTAACGTACTTAGTATATATCTATTTTGTCGGAAGATGCTCTGTTTCGGGTATGTTTTTTATGATATTTAGGTTTTAAGAACTCAGAAGAGGTAATGCAAGAATTCTGGACGTATAGAGCAATGTTCGAAAGTTCTGTGGGAGAATGGATGAAAGTGTCATTTCAAGAATCGTGAATTTCAGTTTTCATATATTTCGGGATCTCGACTTACAAAGAGAAGACAAAGTATGTCAAAGCTAACCGTGGATTTTCGCTCTTTCATCAATTGGGTTTTTATTACTAAATAGACCATTTTTAATAATTAATTATTATTATTATTATTATTATTATTAGTTGTAGTAGTAGTAGTATTATTATAAGATTGTATTTAGAAAATAAAACTGGGCCTTGGCCCAACATGAGAATTCTCAAAACATCTACATGTAGGAATTGTGATCCTCTGCTGTAGCATGAGGATGTTGTGGCTGCTGTGAACATGTAAAATAGTATTTATGATGGTTTTATCTTTTTATTTCTCAAACTTTCAGCCAGGTGTATTGTCCCTTTTGCCCTTCCTCATCCCATCACAGCATTTGCTGTGATATATCTACACAGCAGAGGATCTCACCTCCTACATGTAGTACGTGAGCAGCAACATATATAGTGATTAGTTTAGGTTTTTGCGGATTATTCTTTTAGGAAAAAAAAATGGTGAACTGATGCGGCTCATGAATACTTCCTGCCGACTTCATTTTCATTCGTTAATAATGGTATAATTTCCTTTCTTTTGTTTTGTATTATTTTATTTTATATTTTAATGATTAGTTAGTTTTATTTCACTTCTAGTTAATTAATTGTTAATCCCTCGATTGCTATAGATTATGAGATCTAATCGTTTTTCTCCTCGTTTGGTTGTTGATATTTGTCTATTTTCTGAGCTCACGGATATAAGATTAGAATTATTCGTTTAGTTGTTGGTGCGCGATAATTAAATGATTATTTTGATCTAGCAACAAAATCCATCTTAGGCGGTTGTCATAAAAGATTGGGTTTTTAGTCGTAAACAACACATTATCTGCCGGTTCATAGCCCGTAGAATTCCCTGTTGTGGAAATAGATAATCTAGGTTAAAATTAGTCCGGTTGGATTAATACCTTGAATTGGGTCTCTCAAGCCTTAATGCTTCCGGGATTCCAAACTCCTATGACCGTGTCTAGGGGTGTTTTCTGGTTAGAGAATAATTAACGACCGTGTCTTGATTATCGAATTTAAGAGAGATTGGTCACTTGGCGATTGTCGGTGATAATAACCAATTTATTAATAATTTGGCGAGTCATCCTTGAATCGATGATCAATCGTGAAAATTGAGGGGAAAATAGTTAATTAGCTGGAACTTTTCTTCGTTTATTTTTCATTTCTTTTTAGGAAATAGGTAAAAACTCAAATATCTTTTGTTTTACAAATTTTAGGAGAAATAAATCCACCGTTCCCTGTGGGTTCGACCCCTGCTTCTACTATACTAGCTATAGAGGTTGTAGGTGATTTATCTTTGGTGGTTTGACGACCCACCATATGTGCATGATAAATATCTCCTTTTTCGTCCATGGAGTACTCGGCACAACGCCGGAACCACGTTAAAACTTTGTGATCTTTTTGTTTGTGTTCTTGTTTATTGTTTGTATACGTTAATTGGTCTATTTCCTGGTTCTTCACTTGCAATTTGTTACAACAAACTTCTATCTAGCGATGTTTCCTGGAAATCTCCACAGTTCGAGCAGATTTTATCGTCACCAAGGTCTTCAACGGAGTTAGGTTCTGGAATCAAAGTTTGTTCTCCGGCAAGAGAAGATGTCTGCAATTAACTTGATGATTGACAAGTTTACAGGGAGAAACAGTTTCAGTTTATGGCGAATCAAGATGCGGGCCTTGTTAAAGCAATAAGGATTGTTGACTCCCTTAACCAAGAAAGAGGATCCCGGTTCTGATGAGATGGCCAGTCTAGAAGAGACGGCACATTCAACCATGATGTTGTGCCTGTCAGATTATGTTATCACAGAAGTTGCAGAAGAAGATAGCGTAGCTGGGCTTTGATCAAAGTTTGAGAGCCTGTATATGACTAAGTCATTAACCAACAAATTGTTAAAGCATCATATGTTTGGTTTGAGGATGCATGAAGGTACTCAGCTGAGAGATCATCTTGATCAGCTAAACACAATATTATTGGACTCAGAGAATATTGATGTGAAGATTGAAGATGAGGATGCAACATTGATCATGTTAGTCTCATTGCCTACATCATATAACACTTTGTACAGTCCTTTATTGTCGAGAGAGATCTAGATCCTTTGGAGGATGTGAGATCATCTCTACATGAAAGCATAGTTATCAAACCCGGCACCGTAGCATGGGGGGACGTCTAATCCTTTTGCGGCCCCAAGGCTGGCTAATCGTACGCAGCAGGCTCGACGACCCCTGGTTCTGGAAGGCACATGAGTCCGAACGCTATGTTGAATGTGCGACCGACATTACACTATGTAGATACCTTTGCAGGTGAGGCGTCGGTCGGTCCTATAAACGCCAGCAGCGGCGCGGCCCGCCAGTTCAACCGTTCGACCCGGTGACCCGGTCATGGAACCGGGCCGGTTCAAGCATCAACCCGTTTAAGCAAGCGACCCGCTCAAACCCGGTAAACCTGGCGGTTCAACCGGTGACCCGGTGTGCACTAGTTGAACCGGTGGATCAAGTAAATATATTGAAAAAAATGTATAAAATAGGTATCGAACCGGTTTATGTAGCAAAAATACTCAAATCTCTCCGATATGATGCAAATCATCATTCAATCTTTAATTTGTTATAGATATACATCAAAATCATAATTTTTTACTTAAAAAACTTATACATTTCTTGCAACATTTTATTTAACGTTTTGCTAATAATCAAGTTATACTTTCCAATAAACACAGTTTTTTTTAATCTAATATCAACAATAAGTGCATCAGCATTCAAATAAAAAATACTTACATATATCGATAAAATATATAAGAGTTCATGATATATTTTACCCTTGTTTTTTCTAGGTATTCTTATATGATAATCATATAAACAATACTTTGAGTTTCTAAATGATAGCTCATAAGGTGATACATAATTTGATATCATTATTTACGTGAAATTTGAATTATTAGAAAATATTATTTTCACGATATTATATAATAGTTACTACTATATAAATTTTTCCGGTTGAACCAATGACCCAACGGTTAAACCAGTGACCCGGTGACCCAGTGGCTTTTCTGGGTCAACGACCGGGCCGGGTCTGATAACAATGCATGAAAGGGAGTTGAGACATAAAGTAGCTAGCTAGGACAGGTACAAACAATCAGATAGCTGGCTTAGTGGCCAGCAGCATCAGTGGGAAATGACATGGACATCCTAGGAAGAAGAAATCCAAGAAATCTGGTTCCAAAGGTCCCAAGTCCACAGATGTCTGTAATTACTGTAAGGAGCATGGAAATTAGAAGTCCAGTTGTCCAAAGAAGAAGAAGAATTATAAGAACAATTCCGGCACAGCTTCTATCGCAACTGAGCATGACTTAGATGAGGATCTGGCTCTAGTGGAAGGAGAATCAGTACATCATACTGATGTGTGGATTCTTGACTCTGGAGCATCTTATCATATTAGTCCACACATGAAGTGGTTCTCAATCTATGAGCATATGGATGGATATTTCTATGGCCAACAACAAAGTCTGCAAGATAGTTGGGATTGACTCAATTCAGCTGAGGACTGATGACGGTAAATTCTGTACACTGAATCAATGTTAGACATGTACCACATATGATCAAGAATTTGATATCTTTTAGTCTATTGTGTTAGGAAATCAATCGAGTAGCACATCGAATTTCAAAAAAATTGATTTCCCAATCCAAGATCGACTTCGTTTAAACAATAAACATATAAGAGAGGGGACGGTAATACTACCTTTGGATTGATCTAAAAGATCGACGCTTTGACCGTCCGGTAGGAGTAGATGTGCGCGAGCCGTCCACGTGTCCGGCCTCTACCAGTAATCCACACGAGCACCTCGCCGGAATCCCGTCAAGGATTGCTACTAGAAAAACTCGACTGCTAGGTCGACCTTTTCTCTCTCTATATTCTCTCTCTAAGAAGCTCTCTTATTTTTCACAAGACAATTAGCTCTTGGAATTATGTGTACCAAATTAAATAGCTAGCCAAGCCTCCCTATTTATAAGAGAGTCTGCGCCCCATTGTCTCCCCAACTGATTGAGATTAGCTTCTAGTAGATTGATGAGAGAGAAAACATTTTCCTAATAAAATAAGGAAAAATACATTTGATTGATTTATCTCTTTTATTTTAATATCTCATTTTAAATAAATCTAATATATTTGTCAATATCTAATATTGACTATCTTTATCATATTACCATAAATCAATTTACACATATGTGCAAATCTATACACGCTAATATCTATTATTAATATATATAATATAATGCCATAATTGACTAATCTTGCAAGATCTTTGTGTATCAATATACACAAAAACATGCGCACCATATACATGCAAATATATATATCTAATTAGTCAACATGATTAATATAATACTATGATTAATTAATTTACAAAATACATGTATATCATATATACATATATATATTTCGAAATATATGTATCTATATACATATTTAATTAATCACCATAATTAATATCTTATATTATATTTATTCATAATAAATAAATATCATCATATTAATTTACCACTATAACCTTTATAGTATGAGATAAATTCTTTTCTTATTTGGTTATCAACTATAACCACATTTTAATCCAATTTGATGTTCATATGTGTGTGACCCGATAGACTTTCGAATATGTTGGCTGTAGACATAAGGCACAATTACGAAAATTCCCATTCACATCTAACGATCACGGATGGCGTCTAGCAACACGTCCATGACTCCCAATCATCGGAAGAGTCAATACGCAATGACTGCTACCTTTCATGTGCTCGGTTAGCGTGTAAATAGAATCTCATCACCGTAGCAATATCCATACAATCGTATCTTGATCGTATCCCATAATCTGGATATCAAGCTCTCTCAGAAATAATGTTGCCATCACACACATATGACCGAGGTGACCTAAACAATGCCGGCAATAAGAGAATGCAGGCGTCTTGTATCTTAGCGGTTATGAGGGATAGAAGGCGACATGCACCATGTCGGACAGAGGACGACATGTGTCATATCGGTTGAAGATATAAGGGCGGCATGCGCTGTACTAAATATGGACCTTGCTGGTCGAGGCCCGATATCAAGTTGAGCCCATGTAAGCCCAAATGTTGATATGGCCTTTATCACTCTATGTGAGTCTGAGGAGTACCACATGTAGGGTTACCGATCTCACTCATTTCAAGTAGTGTTCCTAGCATGTCTCGTAATATTTTATCTATCTCTTAGTTTTGTCAATCCCATAATGTTACTTTTTAATTCTTACATTTTAAATTTATTTGAGAGATCTTCAAACCAGAGATTAATTTCAACGACGTTTGGACATCCTCGATTGTGTCTTGTGATGGTTTCAAATATTTCATAATTTTACCAAGTATACATGGTTATGTCCATGAATTCGTATATATGATGTGATTAGTGTTTTTATGCGTTTTAAGGCTCTTGTTCAAAAATCTTTAATATTACAATTAAAATAATATTGACATGAGGGTGAATACATGGCTTTTTAAAAGTTATCTAGCACAAGAATGTATAATTCATCAAACTACACCCATGAACACAATTTGTTTAGAGACTTCATCTTATCTTTATTACCACATATTTTTATCTATGTTATTTAATATTTAACCATGATTGTTATATTTAAGGAAAAATTAATTAGGGATATTAGTGTGTAAAAGGAGTCCATAACCACTATAGTCCAGTGAATCTCACTCATTAAAGCGTCGGTGTTGGCTCACACGTCGGGTATAGGGCTGATCTATCGCAGTGCTCAAGGGGTTATTATGGCGGCTTATTCCTTTCATTTGGATCCGGAAATGGAGGTTGTGGTTTTGGAGTTGCGAGCGATTCTCATGGCTCTGGTGGAGGGTAGGCGTCCGGGTTTGACTCATTTGTGGGTAGAGAGTGATAGTTTGGTTTGCGTACAAATGTTGACTTGTCGAGATGAGGATTTTCTACATTTGATTGTTTGTTGCAGAACCTTAAACCCTAAACCCTGCTTTGCAGAGATGTCTACTTTTACTTCAGTTCATTTCTCTTTTGTTCGGCGTACGGGGAATATCCCGGAGAATTTGTAAGCGCGCATAGGAGTTCATTATTTTCGTGTCACTGCTTGGGGGGCGTAACCCCCGAATGATGTTTCCTCTGCTGTTTTGACGGATTTAGACATATAAAAGTTTTTCCCCTAAAAAATAGGATTGGTAAATAATGATGGATTTAACATAAGATAGACGATTGATTTTTAATAGGAAATACATTTATAATTTAATAATTACTTAATTATTATATGCATTATTGAAAGAAATTAAAGTGTTGGTTGAATTTTTTAAATATGGTGCTTTTAAAGACACCACACTTTTTTCCACCGTGAGCACCACAGAAGTGTGAAAAACAAATGATTACCCATGGTACCACATACTAAATTTTTTAATGATAAACCTACCAATTATACCACACCTATTAAAATTCAAAATTACTATCTCCAGATTATTTTTACCATTTTCAAATTTTTTTTATTACAATAACATCCCATAATCATTTATAAAATGGGACGTTCGGCACGTGACATTTAGAGAAAACCCTAAACCTCACGTAAGCCTTACGTCATATCAGAGTAATTAACAATAAATGCGGAAGTAAAACAAACCAAAGACTCGGGATTAAGACCCTCAGGGTCTTACATATAACAACCCAACCAGAAAGTAACTTCTGTCAAACTATATCATAAATAACTGAAATAAATGCTAGCATCCCAAATGAACATCCATGTCTAAAAAGAAAGGAACGACCGTAGCAACTGGCAACAATGCCTTATTCAAAAGGTATTAAAACAATAGACTAGATCATAAACTCCATAAGCTCCAATCTTAAGCCTGATCTTCGGACTCTTCCTCAGAAACATCACCAACCTGCATATCTTCTTATTCCAAAAGAGGAGTAAGCTCATGCATAAGCTTAGTAAGGAGAAAGAAGATCAAAAGTGAGATTCATGATTGTCATAAGCCGGAAGACACGACATGAATCTTCTCTATCCACTTTCACAAACAATTTAAACTAATACTTTAAAAAAAGGAGAAAAACCACTTTGGAATACATAATCAATGCATAAGAAAACATGCCTATTTGCTATATCCGTTTATCTTGCACATACATGTTAGTTACATTAACTACTTACTTGCTTACTTAACATATTCATGTCCTTGTCTGTTTCCTACCCGTGATTCTTGTCTACTAGCTTTAAGGCGCAGGATACAACTCGGCTAGCACAACTAACTACAACTCCAACATGGGACTTACTTGCCCAAGGTACACTTATATAAGCACACCGCCTTAAGAACGGCTTGGCTAATATAGCTAGTCACACTCTCCGACATGGGTCTTAACTGTGCCCAAGGTACCCTGTTTATTCATGCTTATTAACGAATACCCTGCTAAGTAGATTCGATAACATGTAAATCAAATAGAGCACATAAAGCACATAAATCTATACTAAAAATCCATGTCTAACCTATAGGAAACATGCAAAGCCATAACCACACCATACTACCAACCTATCTCCTCTACACGTGTAAAACATAACTCAGAAAATTATCCCGAAACCCTAATAATATCTGAAAACATTATTGGCAAGTATCCGGCAACAAATAATTATGTCCAGTTTCGTGCAATTTAACATAAACAATATTAAAACAACTTAAAGGCTTGATCTTTAAATTAAAAACGGATACTTTTGATAAGAAGAACTCCTTACCTCTTAACCTTCAAAGTATTTCTAGCAATTTGCTGAATTCAAGCAATCCTACGGACAACCCCTATACAACGATTAATTTCTATATCAATTCTATGTCAGAAACTAGGATTTTACGATGATACGATGACGAACCCTAATTTCAACCATAGGGCCGAACTGAACAGTTCAGATTGGTAAAATACCTTGCTGAAAAAATCACAGATTGTTTAGGTAGAATCGTCCTCCTCGTTACTGTGATCGTTTTGACTGCTTGTATCTGCAAAACGGATCGACGGAACTAATTATTTTCTTCTTGCGAGCCGCCTGTGGGAAAGACTTTGGTGCGCAGCTTTTCTTTTTGTTTTGCTTTCTGACAACTAGCAGTACGCACAAGTATATATATATGAAATATGTTCTCCTTTACCTTTCTTTTTCTTTTATTTTCTTTTTAAATAAAAGGTTTTAGGAAAACAATAATTAATTATTATTTAATTTCCTTTTATTCCCCTTTATTTTAATTTAAGAAAAATGCTGAAAAAGAGAATACTTCGAAGTGACGAAAATACCCTTATAAGGATCACGGGGTTTTACAATTTACATTTTTTTCCTCAACCTTCAACCACCATCTTCTCCACCCTCCAACCACCCACATCACCATTTCCACCACTTCTTAGTTCTTACCATAAAAAAAATTCATTCTCTTTGAACCCATCAATTAAATCCACCATCCACCCCAAAATCGACAAGCAAACGATGATAGTTCCCAAAGACATATTGAGAAAAGAAAAAGAAAAAAAAAATACAACCACCTTCCCCTACTCCGGCGAAGGTTTCTCAGGTTTCCAGCTCCCCTGTTTTGTTTCCTTCACCCAATAGGTTTTTTTTTTTTTTTTTTTTCCTGATCCAATAGGCTTCTTCTTATATATTTGAATTTTGATCCTTTTTTTCCTTGTTAAAAATCTTTTGATTTATTTCGATTTGGATTCTTCTTTATGCCGAATTCATTATCCTACTATCAGGGCGGTGAGGGGTGGAGGCTGGTGGGAGGTGGCGGGGCTGGTGAGGGGTGGCGGTTGGTGGTGTGAGGTGGTGGGGTTGGCGGAGGTGGCGGGGGTGGCTTGATGAAATTTACCCTTCTGAAAGTTTTGATGAAATTTGCAACAAGTTTGTATGAATGATCTCCATTTCTTTTGTGGAAAAAAAAACGGGGAAGGAGAAGGGAGTGGTAGGGAGGGGGGAGTGGGGTTGGGTTAATGGCGGCTAAGGTGAGATGTGGAAGATGGGTCGAGGATGGGTGGCAAGAAAAGGGACGGCAAGTGGTGGGTGGCGGGGCTGGTTGGGAGTGGTGGCTAAAAAAAAATTAGGAAAAAACATGGTTATATTTGTAGTTATTTTGTTATAGTGGAAGATTTGACAAGTGTGGTGCCATAAGTAAAGATGACATATATAATAATAATTACATTGTGTTATTTTGTTATTGTGGATTAACGTATGAAGATGTGGTGCCCTTTAATTTTGATGCCCAAATAAACAGAGTGTGATGCCTTTAAAGACACCCTTTTAAATAATGTTTTAAAATATATAATGCAAAGATAGTTAATCCGGATAACAAAGAGGATTGAATGGCAAACATCTTTTCTTCTTTAATTATCACCTCTTTAACGTTTTTTTAATAATCATCATTTTATGGTAAAGTTTATACTTGATTGAATAGATATATATGGAATTTAATTAAGGCTTTTGATTGATCGGATGTATATATGGAATGCTAAATTAAATTTATAACAATTTAATAGTAATGATAATAGTAATGATGGAAAACATACCGACTCTTTTATAATAGATTAATAGTAATGATAATGATAATGATGATTGATCGGATGTATATATGGAATAGTAAATTAAATTAAATTTAAAACAATTTTCAAGGGGGAAAACACTTGACGGGGAAATACATCGACTATTTTATAATATGATGAATAATAATAATAATAATAAATAACAATTTTCAATGGGGGAAACACCTTGACGGGAAACACACCGGCTGTTTTATAAATAAACAAAAAAATAAATAATAATAATAATAATAATAATAATAATAATAATAATAATAATAGGGGGGTTCTATTTGCACTCTCCTATTTACTACTTGCACCCACTTACTACTTGTACCACAAAAAATTACTTCGGCACCCCATGATTTTTTATATAGGGAACGTCAGTCATAGTGACGTTGGTGTTCCACAAGGAACACCAGTTTGACTGACGTTCCCTATATAAAAAGTGTTAAATCTTAGAACGTCAGTCCATGACTTTTCACCTGGTGTTCTACAGTGGCATACCAACGTCGGTGACACTGAGGTTGGTGTGCCATAACGAACACCAGTGTGAGTGACTTTTTTTCATCCGAAAAAATATTCATTAATGCGGTGCAAGTAGTATATAGGGGATCCAAATAGATTCCCCATAATAATAATAATAATAATAATAATATGGTGATTAAATATGATATCAGAGATCTACATGGTCGGATTGCACTTGGTGCATCGATCTATTGGTTAATAGGCTATAACTTGGGAGATCAGAGTTCGAGTCCCGCTTGGAACAAATATGTGCGTGTGTAAAATCTTTCGTTTCCGAAAAAAAAAAAAAAAAAAAAACATTGTAGGATTAAGAAATTTGGGATTCTTTTTCGTCATCTCTAAACAACATCACCATTGCTCTCCTCTTGCGTTGCATGACAATATATAATCTAGATAAAAAAGGAATATAAAAACCTAAAATATTCGACAGATAATTCTGCAGACAAACCATAGCACAATTCTGTAGTGTTATTTTCCCATATAGCATTATGAGTTGAGTCTCTGCTTGGCCCCCCATTGCTTTAATCATTTACGTAGTGCATGAAGCTTTTGCTTTTTAAAAAGCAGCATGAAGCTTTTTTCGAAAATGATATAGCACTTTCATATCCATTCACAACTCTTTTTTATCATTGATCGATGAAGGATTGAGCCACAATAATTGAGTCAAAAAATGTTACAACAAATCGACCAAGCCAGAATAATTTGAATCAAAATTGTAACAACATGACATTTACATCATTCATATGCCGCAATGCCGCATGAATCATATCAATATCAATATGAATATTGTAAAAATATGTTGTTAAGCATGTTATAACTCACTATACATATGTTATGGTATTGCATCTCTAGTTAAATGATATAAATCACATCATCATCGATGCTGATAAATTAAAAGTATCAAGTGCCAAATGTATTATTCTTTCCACAGATCCATGAATTTTTTTTAGTGGGATAACCGGACCGTAAAATTATATTTTTCATCCAACAATTTGTTCGGTAGGGTCATTGAAGCCTAAAACTACAATTTTTTAACAACAAAACTAAATCGTTTTAACACTATAAAAAAAAATCCGGGATCTCAGTGGGGTCACAGTTCCGCCCCGTCGCTCACCTCTTTAATTTGCATTTATGCTGTGTGCAAGGAGCCAATAAATATCAGGGCTCCCAAAGCTTGAATGCATCAAGTTAATACTTTCCAGAAAAGTGGGAATATTATTTATATGTGTAAAAATAAAAAATAAAAATTTAAACCATGTTTTCCTGCAATAAACTGATAATATCGTTTATGGTGCTGTTTTTTGCTGTGGTGTTTCCGATGACCTTGGAACAACAGCAGTTGATATCTCTTTCTCCGTCTCTTGCTCCAGCTCCAGCTCCAGCGCCTAGTGGCCCCAATGGACCTGTTCTTCCTCAGAATGAAGGTAAGAAACATCAAGCCTGCAGGTTTTCTCATATTAATTATGTAGTTTGTGAATTTTTTTTATATTTTATTTTTTGGGAAATGCTATTACAGTTGGGCGCAGCCCATTCGGTTTTTATTTTCGGTACACTAAAAAAACCTATATAATTCACTCAAATACCATTAGTTGTCTGAATCCAACACACCCAACTATACATATGCAGCCCACATTCCCTTCCCACTAAACAATAATTCCGAGGGTTGGTCTTGCCATATGCCATATGCCATATGGCAAAGCAGGCCCCAACCTCGGGCTCCGAAAAAAATGTTATATTTTAAGCTTCAAGATGTATTCATGCTTTTATGAAAAAAATAATCAATTGTGACTCAATTTATGTCATTCAACCTTTCTAAAAAAAAATCAAATTTTCTTTAAAAAAATTCAAACTCTTCAAATTCAAACTCGCAAGTCGTAAGTGTATCCACTTAACCCATTAATTTAAAAAATATATATAGTGCTAATTAACTATACTATCAAGTATCAACCCACATAATTTCTCAAACAAACAATAAAAAATATAAAAAAAAAAGAGTATCAACCCACACAAAGTACATCAACTAAATTATTGATTGTAAAAATTAATATCTCATCGGCTACGATATTCAATAAATACCACAAATCAAACAATTTTTACCTCATTTTATAAAGAATGTGATTGACAAAGTCAATTATTCTAGATGATAAAGAATTTTGCTTCTACACGTGGTACAAACACTCTAATGCCACGTTTTCAGGCATCGAGTTCATATCCGAAAAAGGAACGTTTGGCACGTATAATATAAAATAAATTCCACATTATACGTAAATCTTACTACGTCGTATCGAGATTAGCAAAACGGAAGCTAAAAGACTCGGGTATATATATATATATATTCCAATAACAAGAATGCAAAACATCCAACTGAAGATATAAATGTAAACTTATTACAACGAAATCTCCAAACTTATAACGTACGAAAAACCTCCAAAAGATTCAACAATAAGAGAATTACAAAGTCTCAGAGGAAAAATGCATCGTATTCCAAAACCAAATAAAACACTTAGTCTAAAACGTCATACGAAAAATGAATAAATGAAAAGCTTCAACGTCAACATCCTCAAACGTCATCTTCGAAATCCTCATCGAATTCTGGTTTCACCTATTCATCTTCTCATCCCCAAACACACAACAAACATGCATTTGAGGTAAGTACAAAGGTACTTAATAAGAGGTAGAAGCTATGATTTAGTTAAGATTTATAACGCAAGATTCATAATTATTAAATTGTCTTTATGTAACCGACTCAATCTAGAGTTCATTTCATGCACATCAACATGTCATGACTATACGTTTATAACTTAGCTTATCTATGTTACATCCGCATTCAATGGCACTACGCATGGTGTATATCCGCAATGAGACATCGTTTGCAACCTATCAGTGGATCACACCAATAGCCACGGGCTATTCCCGATGGTGTGCACGATCGGCGAAGTCCTCCTACCATTCAGCCGTTTATATGCCAGCAGAGTTATTCACTTTTACTGACCGCCCACACATCGCGATATGAATTTGTGTCTATCCAAGAATGACATGATGTTTAGTCTTTTACTACTCACACATGTATTTTATTAACCGTTAACTATCCACCTAAGTGTTTTCAAGCAAACCACACATTAATGGCTCTACTCCCTTGCTTAGACATCTATACACAACTTTCTACCACGTACACAGACATTGATGAATACTAACTCACCAAAACACAAGCCTATCACGCTCTTCCGACGGTCCCAAACTTCAACTCTTATGAAGAATCCATTCGGTATCGGAACTAAACGCATCAGAAACTCAATCAAGGCTTGTTCATATTCATTTATCAAGAAACAACATTTAAAACCGGACTCGGGGCCTAAACTCAACATTTACCCAAAATAGGGGTTAATACGCACGCACCCTACTCAATGCGCACACATTGAGCAACCAGAAACATTCAGGATGCTTCTGTTCAGATAATACGCACGCATTCTAACCTATGCTCGTGCACAAACAACGTTATATCAATTTTTCAGCTTTCTGACCCTCAATGCGTGCGCATTCTAACCTGTGTGTGCGCATTGAGGGCTTAAAACAGCCCTAAACACGTTTTTCTGCACTTTTACGATTTCTACCCAATTCCAAACACGTTCAACATCGAAAATACTCAGAAAACAATAGACTAACTCAACCTTTGCAAACCAAAACATCCCATACTCCTTTAACAACAAGTTAACATGATTTCCATCATCTAAAACACACCAAAACATCAACCTTAACCTCATAAACAATAATTAAATCGTAGGAAGAGGCTCTTACATGATTGCAAGCGAAGCCAAATCCAAAAGCCAAGAAATCTACAGCAAACTTGAACCTTTCCACAGAAAACCTATGTGATCAATCCCAAACTTAGATTCAATTACACGCTTCTATAACAGCAATCCTACGAATTTATGAGTTCTAATCCATTAAACTCATTCAAAAACGCAACTACGACGAAAAAGCATACCTTTAGAAAACTCCAAACTTTTTGTATTGAAACGACGCCCTCTTCACGACAATTCCAAATCTCTACTCGAATCTGAAAACGATTGAGAATCCCGTGAGTAATTGGAAGAACTCTCTTTGTCCGCCCTTTTGCTTTCATGCTTTCTCAGAGAACGTTAAAACCAATTTCTGATTTTCTAATAGGTTACACTACAAAAAAAATACCTTTTTGCTACACTATAGCTTGCCACGCCACAAAATAAGCGTCGCAAAAAATGAACCTGTAGCGTCACTTTTTATGAGCGTCGCAAAAAAGTTGTTTTCGCGTCACTGTTTTATCAAAAAATTACAGTAAAGGTACCTTTTGCGTCGCTCGTAAACAGTGACGCAAAAGGTAACTTTTTGAGGCGCTTTTTCGCTGGAGCGTGGCAAACAAAAGTGTAGCAAAAAGGTATTTTTTTAGTAGTGTTATATGCTTAATGGGAGATTTATTTCCTTAAATAATCGTTCCCAAAAATAACAACCTACTATTTTTTTTTCTTACTTACTCAATAATTAAGTCCAAATTTCATAAATACATATATATATATATATATATATATATATATATATATATATATATATATATATATATATATATATATATATATATATATATTATATATATTATAACACCTTAAATCCAAAATAAATAAATATAATATTTCGTTCTCGTAAAAATGACATGTCTGCCCTTTTATCGAGAATCGGAATATTACAAACACAATGTAAAAATATGTGTGCCTATGAATTTCAAATGAGACGTTAATGTTACTATCTTTAATATTATTTCATGATAATTTCCTTATTATAGAAAGGAAAAAATAAAATAAAATAAAGAAATGATACGCTAAATCGAGGAGGCCTCATCCACCATAGTGGTCTCGGATCCTGAATTTCACATGTCCAACCCTGGTTGTAAGAAGAACTTCGTAACTAGAATTTCCCTCGTATCATAGCATTAGTTGTTAATTTTGTTTACGTCGGTAAATCACAATGATTTAATACTAAAATAATATATTAGGGAAAGGTTGTGAAGTATCACCTTTAATCTAAAATGGGAAAAAGGGACAAGAAAAAAAGATTGTGGTTGAGAAGGACAAAAACGCGTCTGTTACTACATGTGTTACTACATGTGGTTGTAGCAACATGTAGTAACATGCGCGTTTTTGTCCTTCTCAACAACTATCTTTTTTTCTTGTCATTTTTTCCCATTTTGTATCTTATTTTGTCCTTCTAGCCCGCGACCCCTATATATATATATATATAGGGGGAAGGGGCTACAATGACAAAAAATGCATAAATGGGTCCAGAAGGACGTTACTACATGTTTTGTGATTAGAAATGACAAATTCATAATAAATAGACAAAAATACCCTTTTATACATGAAACACATAGTAACACTAGATAAAATGTAGTAACAGCCACGAAAACAAATAGTAACAGCCAATAAACAAGTAGTAACAACCCATAAAATGTCGTAACAGCCAATAAACAAGTAGTAATAGTCTAAAAACAAGATGCGGCTGAAATGAGAGAGGGATGTCGGGTTTTTTGGTGTTAGGGTTTATATATGCAACGGGTCGGGACAAGTATGCGGGTATGTGGATAATTATTACAACTGGGCCGGCAACTTATTCTTTTGAGCTTGGTCTTCCATATTAAACCATCCGGCCCAGCTTTCATTTGTTTATATAAACATAAATAAATAATAATTAAGCAATATACTTTATTTAATTAAATAAAAAACTTACATAATACTTTTATATAAAAAAAACTTAAAAATAATTACTGAAAAATAACTCAAATAATTAATAATACCAAATAATAAATACATAAATGTTTATTTACTAATAACCAAATTTACATAATTATTTACTAAATAAACTTAACTAATTAAAAAATAAAAAAGATTAACTAAATAAAACCGCATAATTAATGAAAAAAAAAAATAACAGACACAAAACCGGGGGTCGGATATTAGGTTATTAGTTTTTTTATTTAGTAAATAATGTATAAATAACTATTATTTCTTTAATTATTTAATTCAATCAGTTCATCAATTTATATTATAAAAATTATAGTAATTAAATTCATAAAATATTTAATTAAGTTATTTAATTTTTTCGTGAAACTAATAGTTTATTTATATAAATTATATTAATAATAACATATACTATAAATTAATTTTACACTTCATGCAGATTGACTTTTTAAACATAACGTTCTCCGTGCATCGCACGAGTTTCCTACTAGTATATATATATTATCGGTTTTAAACGGTTTTTATTTTTTAAAATGGAACCAAATTTTATTAAACAGTTTGGTTTTTTTTTTTTTAAATTATAAAAGTTGATCTTTTTTATTTACTTAGCCTTCAAAGGGCAAACATCTCAAAAAAACTTTACAAGAGATATGATTTAAAGGAACAGAAAACAAAAGCTCATGCAGAAATAGTTTGGTTTTTAGTTATATGAAAACCAACCAAAAGCCATGGTTCATACCTTTCCGATTTAATTCGAATTGGTTCGACCGGTTGGTTTGGTTTTCAAAATTTTTGTTCATTCCGATTCAATATCATGGATGGAATCTAGTCAAATTTCATGCCTCCAATATATTTTTAGGTGGGTTGTATCGGCACACCCCAATTTGCTTTAGGAATGGTAGTACCCTAGTGGGGAGAAGCAATTAGAGAGTTCCGTCTTTAGATCGAAAGCCAATTCCCTCCCATTCTTTTATCATTTGAAGCACTCCTATGTTGCCCGCCTCCTTACCGGATTTTCCCTCTTTTTGTGCTACTCCTAGTGCGGAAAGCAGATAAGAAAAGGCTCAGCTGGCTCGGGCCCCCCCGGAAGGAAGCCTTCTTCGCCTTCCACCTAAGCTGCGCAGGAAAGGCCCAAAGCCAATCCCAGGGAACAGTGAAGCTTTATTATTGTCACTCATTTTTTGATTATTTTTTTGGATGAAAAAACGTCGGTCACATTGGTGTTCCTTGTTGCACATCAACGTTAGTGTTCCTTGTTGAACACCAACATCAGTGACGGTGTTCAACAAGGAACACCAGTGACACCGACGTTTTCTTTATAAAAAATCACCGGATACCGAAGTAATATTTTGTAGTGGCGGAAGTAATAGGGTGCCAGAAATAAATTAGAGTGTGTCAATATAACACCCTATTTTTAAATTGTCTAATAAACATGTATAAGTTCTCTTTAATGTAATAAACTTATGCGTGAAAAATTAAAAATGAAATCCAATAACGTATAAGAGATTCGAAATTGGTCATAATAAATGACAACGTTGATATATATAAACAGGGAAATTTTATTATGGTCCTGGACCAATGATGACTTGATAATCTAGAACCAATAGAAAAAATGACAAATAAAAGATTTTATTGATGGACAAATATGACATGGTCATAAAACCACTGATATAAACAGCTCTGTATTTGTGCTGTAAAATTTTCCCAAATTGCGCGGGACGTATCTGACTAAACAAGCTCCGACTAACACGTTCAACGCTAGAACCCAAATCGCCCTCAAGATGATTTTCCGACTGGCTATTACGGCGGTTGCCGTCCACCGGATCATCATCATTGTAGTCCGACCAAACACTACGGCCTGTAATTTGTTCGCGCTCTTCTTTGCTGCAAATGCAGCGTCGCCATTCTTCATTTGCGACACGGAACTCAAAGCAACCGGTGATGTCGTTATTTTCTTACTTACATTTTCAACAATCAGTATTTATCGGAAAGCTGTGATAAAACTCGACGAGCACTGTTTTTCTTAATTACGAGGTATGAATTGTTCCGATTATTTAGATGTGAAAATTTTCATTTATTTATTTATAAATTCTGTTATTATATAGTATACTTTTGAAATTGTAGGGAGATCATGTTGATTTCTGTTTGTATGTGAAATGAAATTTAAACATGTCGCTGTTATGATTGTTGTAATTTTTATTAGTTTTTCTTCTCATTATTTTTGTTGGCTGCATTGAGTCTGCGGTTGAACTTACGCATTTTAACATGTGTGTTTGTCAGTGGATGCTGTCAACGACCTGCTTCAAATGTCGAAATACTCTGTTAGCTTTTCAGAGATCAAATTTCTGAATACAGATTGTAATTCCTTGAAGTTTGATTATTCAATAAGGTGCAATTGCAGCTTGGAGAATTCATCAGTCTGTCGAGTGACTGGAGTGTATGTACCTAAAGCTCTTCCTTATATGTTCTTAACCTCTCAGACTTGTTAGAATTTTTGTAGAAGGTTGAATGGAAAAGGCTAGGATTGATGTAGATGGAAAAGGATTGACCATGGGGTAAAGCTCTTCTCAAGATCCTATATGTTGTCTTAACCTCTCTAGAAACTAAGCCAATTGTTCTAGTTATTACCTTTAGAGGGCTATTGTTGTAAATATCAATTATGTAAATCCGCACAGAATAAACACACCTCAGAACAAGCTTCTTTAATGTCCTGGCCAAGAAATCACCACTTAACATAACACTATTCAGAAAGTGACTGTGTTGATCCCTTATTTTTCCATTGATGCCCCATGTTTTAACTAAACACTTTGAATATCCCTTATGAAGATTTGTTACATTTTTAAAACGATTCTTTATAAACCGTTAGCAAATCACTGTTTTGGTTCCTTATATTTCCAATTATGCTGCAAACGTTTCAGCTGGAAACTTGATAATGTCTTATGTGGCAAACATCATTACACTTTTAAAACAATTACTACAAGAAAATGATACTGGACTAATGGATACGACATGTGTCATGTACCTAGCTAATATAGAAAAATGGTCAGTTTCGGTTTTAATGTCACAGTAACTTTGGTTTTTGTCCCCAATACCCGATAGAATTCAAACAACAACTAAACCAAACATTTTCAATTAATAAGAACAAAGGCGGAATAACTTATGTCTAAAACAGGAGCCATGCATATTCTGTTGTGTTACAAACCTAAACTAAAGATCAACACGTAAATGTTGGCTGTGACGAGTTAATTTAGATTAAGTTGGGTAAGGTTATGATTTATTAGCAAGTGACTGCAAAATAACAAGAAATGGTTTACTGAAAGTGAAGTACTTAATTACTAGCAATCAATTGAAATAGTAACTACAAATAGACCTTCATGACCTTTCCGAACAAATATCAGTTCTTAGTATGAAAAGGTCAGTTGTTGCTTTCCCTGTTTAGGCCAAATTGCTTGAAATGAGCGACAATTGGATCCATTTATTTTATTATAACAAAAAAGATGTCTGCACAAGGTGCATCGGTCTAGTGGTGAGCTAGACTATAATCTGACATGGAGATCAGCGTTCGAACCCCGTTAGGGGGGCAAATAAAAAAGCTGTCTCATCTGTGTTGCAATACTTTAGAGCTTCATTATATATAATTGACCTATTCTGTTTTCAATTTTCTTTGGAACATTGCAGAAGTCTCTCAGATGAGGAATTAAGCGGAAAAATACCTAAAAGCACCGGAGAGTTGGTATACCTTACCACATTGTAAGGTTTTGGTCTCCATTAGTTTTAGCTATTCCCATTATCGATCATTTCTATATTCACCAGTATAATTAAGTTCTGCATGCGTATATGTTGTGATTCCATGGAAATGGCTTCTACGAGGATTTGCATGACTTTATTAATGGACCATTTGATTGAAGTTAGATTCCTTTTCTTACTTTACAACTTACAAATCAAGATATTGGCCAGCACATGGCGTTTTAGCTCAGATGCTTTTCAAAATTTGTCACAATTAAATGAGGGGATTTTACTTGTACACTTGAATTGGTTTTACTATAGTACTGTTAATTTGTTGTTTCTCTTGAGCAGAATTATTTAAATCAAAAGTATTGCTTCTGCTTCAAGCAAGTGCTTTTAATTCCAAAATTTCTTTTTTCAGGGTATTTTAAAATTTTGGATTGCGTCCTTTTCATGTCTAACTAATTTTATCATCCCAACACGATAAGTTCTCTGAATTAACTACAGAAATAGGCAAATATTCGCTTATCTGTAAAAAAAAACTAGTAATTTAGGGGAAAGTATGTTGGAGTTTCTTCACTACAGTACGTGGAAGAATGGAGAGAATAGTGTTGTAACTAAAAATGGCTAGAATGTGTCGTTTCTATCATGCAGCGTATTACAACACCTAGGGGATAGGAGTAGGCATAAAATATGAACCTTCAAACATGCCACTTGTCTTGATCTTTTGTCCTATGATTTCGCATGAATATTTTTGCTTGATTTAGCAGAATGCCATGTCTATTTACCAATTGATGCTTTATTTATATATCAATTGAATTAGGGTCAATCGGAAAATGCCATGATTATGAACAGAATGCACACAAAGTATTACCTTTTTGTGCAAACTAAACGTACTTTGTGTGTATTCTATGCACAATTGATTCATTTTTCCGGTGGTCTTGATTTTCATTAGAGAGAGTAATCGTGACTTACCTCGGGATTCCCCCCTCTTTATTGTGCTGCAGAGATTTGAGTAGCAACAAGCTACATGGACCGATTCCCCCCTCTTTTGGGAACCTGACACAACTTTCACTACTGTAAGGAACAATTGGACTTGTTTGCTTTAGCCTTTATGCAATAATAATAATTTTTGTTTTCGATAAGAAAAACTATTGTTCTTGTTATTCCTTAGTCTCCAGCATGGAAGTCTTTGTGATCAAATTTGTTCTCCTCTCATTTGCCTTGAAGTAGCCCATCTGTGTCCAAATCTAAAGGCCTTTAAATTTTGCCTATGCAAAATTTTCATGTCATTTTCTCTACACACATATTAAAAGAATAAACAATAAAACCACTGGAATTTATGGAGTGCCTCCTTTTGTTTATGAGGTAATTGTGGTTGACAGTGACCTTGGCGATAACAATTTGGATGGGTCTATACCAGGTTTCTTGAGCAACATGACGTCCTTGCAAACCTTGTGAGTTGTAATGCACCTTGTTTTCATGTGTGTGTATGTATGTATGCATGCATGTATGTATGTATGTATGTATGTATGTATTTTTGTATGCATAGATTGCCATTAGTTCATTGAAAGATTAACTGCAGGAGAAAATAAGGAAGAACATTCTCTTCATCCCGCGCGTATTATGTGCACAAAGAGTCGGGATGTTCCATTCTCTATCTTGAATTAACCCCGGATTTTGTTTATAGATCTAATTTTCCAGAAACTGTCCAGAAGTGACTAGAGTAAACCTATATTTTATCTCTTCTCAATATTGACATAAGCATTTAGAACAACGATGATGGAAGCTTTTAAATATTTTGAGTTCCTCAGCCTGCAGAAATGACATCCAGCTATCAAGCCAAATAAGGAGAAGAAGAAACGAGCTGGATTGGGAATGATATGTCCCTCTCTTTCGACAAAGAACAAAATTAGTTGTCTTAGACTAAAATTAATGAATTTTTTCATGTGTAGTAGATGCTGGAAGCCTAGAAAAATCTTCAAATGTTTGCTATATCATTTGACAATAAGTATAGTTCACAAAAAGCGTCCCCAGTAATTTACCGTGTAAAGCTTCTCTGATGATTGTATGATTCATAATTTCGAGGTACAAATAATCACATGCTTCTAATCATCCTCTATTGTGTGCGTCTTTTGACACCTACAGGTATTTGCGTTCAAACTTGTTTAATGCGTCAATCCCTCCTGAACTCGGTAGCCTTCGGTCTCTTAACTATTTGTGAGTAACTGAATATATGCTGATGGTTCGCATATGTTTATTACCTGCTGTCCTAGCCCCAAGAATGATATCCAGAAATTCTCTGTTTCTTTCCCTTCAGGTCACTACGGGACAATCTGTTGTCAGGAACTATTCCATCTGATATTGGGAATCTTTCAAGTCTAGTTGACTTGTATGGCCTCTGAAAGAATTGTTTTCCATTTTGCATTTATAGTTGAATGTTTTTTAGATTTAAAGGGAATATTTTTTGACAGGTACTTGTATGATAATGATCTATCGGGAGAGCTTCCACCGCATCTGGAAATCTTAGTAATCTTGAAACTCTGTAAGTATATGGCCCTTAAATTGCATATGCTCATGTCAGAAGGGATAGCGTGGTAGGATATGTAAATAATGTTACAAGACAGAATTGCTCAAAATATATTCTGAAATATTATGACTTGATAATCCTGACACTAGACAAGTGAAAAATAACACACAGATTAGTTAATGTATGAAACTTGTATATGAAAAGAAGACACTGGTAGCCAAAAGGAGCTCTCATATGATTCCCGGTGATCTTTAAAGTGAAACTGTACTTAGAGAACTCAAATTTGATCCTAGTTCCAAGGTGGAGATATGGTCTAGCTGAAGTGCTTGGATGTATATTTGGATCCCTGCAAAATTCTACTGGCAGTACCTTTGGGCTTTGGGGTCCAAAACGGATCCAAGAAGGTTATGAATCTGGTCATTGAACATGTAGACTGAGCATAGCTTAGGCAAAAGAGCGGTGGTTGAAGATGATCAGTTACATTAATTCTTCCAGCATTATTTTATGTCATTAACAAAAATGACAAATTGTGTTTAATCATACGTACTCTGGAAAATTACATAGGAACTTGTTTTGATAGAAGGCGGACAAGGACTATTAGCACTTCCTTTGATAAAGGGAAATTAGGCATCAAGCATACAAGATTTTTTAACTATGCGATAAAATATTGGAATACTATGCGTTAAAGTCTCTATAAACCTGTGAATTACTCATTCTGTCTAAGAACCAAATACTGATTAGTTATAACTGATTCTATGCATTAGTTCCACCTGGTTCATGTTGAATGAAGTAATAACTTATAAAGATATTATAAATTCAAACACGTTCTGTTATTAAGGCTAAGAAAGAAGCAGACATGGATCATTAACATAGATTGTGTCCAGAACAAAGAGCTGATCAAACATACACACGATTGTCCCCTAGCTAGATGTTAAAGAAATTCAATAACTTGTAAACTCAATGTTATAACCCTACCATGTTTCTCAGTTGACAGCAATGTGAAAAATGATGTAAATTACAGCTATATTGTTTAGGGTTGATAGACGTCCTGAGTAATCCTGTGTGTTTTAGGCATCTAATGAATAACAAATTTACTGGTGGATTGCCCTCAAGCTTGAGTAAATTGAAGGCATTGCAAATCTTGTAAGACAAACTTACCTTTTATATATATTTTTACCTTTATTTCTTATTTATTAGTCTTAACTATGGGATAAAATATTGGAATACTTAGTGTACAAGTTTCTCCTGACATTTTTCTTCTACAGAAATGTTCAGGGAAATAGTTTAAATGGAGCCATTCCGGACTTCATTGGCAGCTGGCAAGACCTAGAGAAGTTGTAAGCATAATCAATCCGAGTCAAGCCTAGCCTTATGATCAATAAAGACAGTTTTGGCAGTTGCTAATTTCAGGTTTTTTTCTTTCTTTGATAGGATGTTGATGGGAAACAATTTTGAAGGACCTTTACCATCTGCAATTTCATCATTGACACAGCTTACGTTCCTGTAATTTGTTCAATCTTGTTTAATTAAATATGAAAATGATACTAACTTTATTTGGCACATCTATCATTTTTTTTCACTTCTGTTGAATCTGTAAACAGTGGGATAAATGACTTAACTGGAGACGCGAAAGTAAAAAGTTTTCCAAACATAGAAAATGCTACATTATTACGCACATTGTAAGCTTTCAAATGCAAATTAAGGTTGTTTTTACCCATTTCATGCTATTAAATTTCTATGTTGTAATCTTTCAATGGATAAAATCCAATTGTTTCAGGACATTGAGGAATTGCTCACTTGCTGGTGTAATCCCTCAGTATATCTGGCATTTGCGAAATCTTGTATATCTGTAAGATTAATATTATTTTCAAAGATGTTAACATTCCAGGCGTATGTACTTTTGAAAACGTTCATGTAGATATTATCTTTTGTTAGATTTTGTGGCATTTCTATAGTCCTTTAGTTAGTCCTTTAATTAGTGTTAATTAAGTTGTTTTTAACCCTTAGTTTACCCTTTAAATTTGCTTCTAAGAGGGCTGCTTTTTCTCATTTCTTTTTTCTGCTGTTTTCTCATGTGTCCCACTGTCCAACTAGCCGTTGGAACAGTGTTTCCTGGACACGTTATAGCCGTTGCAAGCCTCTCCTCATCTATAAAGGAGAGGCCTTGTTGTGTTTCTTTCTTAATGAGCTTTCTATTCTAATAAAGTAAGAATACTTTCCTCATTGCTTTAATTCTTACATCTTTCATTCTTGACAACATCTTCATGTGCCTTCTGAGCTTACAATTATACTGTTCTCTTTTTTGCTTTTGCAAATTACAACTGGCATTCATGTGGGGAACTTGGGCCATCCATCTGAATTTATTTAAAATGTGTGGTCTGATATTTGATTATCTGTTGAAGGCTTGTTTTTTACTTTGTAAAATCTGCTAAAAAGGCCTCCTTAAAAATAACAAAAGGACCCTACAACAACAACAAAAAAAAAACCAATTTCCCAATATAACAAGGAGTTATGCTCAAGTTTTTTGTTTTCATATGGAATGCCGCTTCTCTGCTTTCTTGAACACCCCCAGCCCGTATTCCCCTTTTATTTAAGAAGATATATGCCTGAATCAATGCAATCCTTGTGTCATATACTATTCCTGAAGATTTTGTTCTCTTTGCCAATGTAGGGACTTGAGTTTCAACAGTTTGAGTGGAGAAATTCCAGCAGTCGTTGAGAACTTGAGTCTAAAGAAAATGCAAGTGACTCTTTTGTTTAAATATTGTTTATCATTATTTTACGAGATAGTTTCGTGCTTTCTGTCTTCCATTGTGGAAATATTGAATAAATCTCAAAATACTGTTATTGCAAATCAAACAAGTCAACCCCTCTAAGTGAAACCCGAATTCTTGATGCATTTTTTTTTTTTTAAAGATTTGTTTTTCTCTTCTTTGATGCACAAGTCTAGGTTCTGTTTTCAAGATTTAGTCCAAAAGCAAGTGTCAGTTATCTATGAGATCTTTGATTTGGTACAGCTACAAATGTTTATGCCTTAGGCGTCTCTTCCAGATTGGTTTATCTCTTCTATTTTTTCCAATGGCCTGCCGTAGAAGTATTAGGTTCAGATGGCAAATCGATTTTTTTGAAATATTTTTATTTATTGTTTATTTCTGCCATCTTTTTCCGTCTTATAGTTATTCATCAATTAATACAATACCATGTTGGTCTTATTTGACTCTATTTTTTTGTTTGTTTGCATAATTATGCTTCAAGCTCATTCTACATACTGATCTAACATCAACAATCCAGATACTTAAGGAGAAACAAGCTCAATTCGTCACTCCCTGAATGGATGCTAAATATTACCGGATCTCATGTGTAAGTGTTCTTTTTGTTGATTATTCTCTTGTTAGTTGTTGTTTTGCTTCTGAAGGTATTTTTGTTAATTATTATGTGTATTACTGCTACTGTTATGATGTAGCTAGAATGTTCGAATTGTGAGGGTGCAGACTTCTGGTTGTAGCAGAGTTCTTTAGCCATTAATTATGTCTGTTAAAATAGAGAGAAGTAAAACAAGCTTTCATTTGTATTAACTTGATATTCTGATAAGGATTACAAGAGGTATAAATAGTACAAAAGAATATGAAAGGGCATAAGAGCCCAACGGCTAGAATATGCCAGCAAAGCAGGTGGCTAATAAACAGGGTGTTTAAGTTATCTATGGCAGACAGCTGGCAGCCATTATCAAGTAGATAACTAGTAGTCATTAAGAAGTTGTACAACCA
Organism: Gentiana straminea; assembly: GCA_036785695.1. Taxonomy (NCBI): domain Eukaryota; kingdom Viridiplantae; phylum Streptophyta; class Magnoliopsida; order Gentianales; family Gentianaceae; genus Gentiana; species Gentiana straminea. Next base: position 14,762,365 of record JAVUPR010000497.1, on the reverse strand, counting down.
ATATATAGTCTAGGAATAATTAGAATATAGTGATGTCATAAATAGGATATAAGGACATCATATATTCTGACACTCCCCCTCAAGCCTGAGAGTATGGATTTGACATGCCCAGCTTGCCCTTGAGATCATGAAATAGCTTGCCAGGTAGTGCTTTAGTGAAGATATCAGCTAACTGTCCTTTGGATTGGATGAAAGGTGTGCAGATGAGGCCACTTTCAATCTTCTCTTTAATAAAGTGTCTTCAACTTCAATGTGTTTTGTTCTAACATGTTGGATTGGATTGTGGGCCATGTTTATGGTTGACTTGTTATCACAATATAGCTTCATAGGTTTCTCCCATTTAACCTTTAGGTCTTCCAAGATAATCTTGATCCAAATTAGTTCACAGATGCCGGTGGCCATAGCTCTAAATTCCGCTTCAGGACTTGATCTTGTAACCACATTCTGCCTCTTGCTTCTCCAAGTAACCATGTTACCTCCAAGATAGGCACAGTATCTTGAGGTTGATCTTCTCTCATCAATACATCCTGCATAATCAGCATCGGTGAATATCTCCAGATTCATCTTCTTATGTTTTTGAAATAAGATTCCACTCCCTGGATTGCTCTTTAAGTATCCCAGAATTCTTTCCACAATGAGCCAGTGACATTTCCTTGGATTTTGCATATACATGCTGTAGAAAAATAGGAGGAAACTTAAGTATTATTGATAGAAAAGCCTTATGAGGCCATAAGGAGAGATTACAATATAAAGGAAAACCTCCAACGGCAGGATACACTGTTCCAACGGTTATGAACAGTGTATCCTGGCCAAAAACAGAGAAAAAGACAAAAACAAGGAAAAAGTCCCTAAAAACACCATTAGGACCCTAAGAAAAAGGAGAATAAACTATACTAAACTATTATACAACATAATAGCAGATATAGCCTATATTTTAACACCCTCCTCAAGCTTGATTGTGGATAGAGTAACAACCTAGCTTGCTCCTCATCTTGATAAATATAGGTAGAGCAGACCTCTTATGAAAATATCAGCCACCTGATCTTGAGAAGGTATGAACTCAATGTTGATGTCTTGATTTTCAACCTTTTCCTTGATAAAGTGTCTATCAATATCTATGTGTTTGGACCTGTCATGGTGAACAGGATTCTCAGACATGTTTATAGCAGACACATTATCACAGGATAAGAGAATATGATGATCTTTCTTGATGTGTAGATCAGCCAGAATCTTTTGAAGCCACAACCCCTAGGGCTAGGGCCCTTAATTCTGCCTCTGCACTACTTCTAGAGACCACAGGTTGCTTCTTGCTTCTCCAGGTAGTGAGATTACCCCAAAAATATGAGCAGTAACCAGTAGTAGACATCCTATCAATAACAGATCCTGCCCAGTCAGCATCAATATAAACTTGGATTTTCTTTTCTGTTGATTTCTTGAAAAGAAGGCCTTGACCAGCAGTCCCTTTTAGGTACCTCAACATCCTATGCACAATATCAAGGTGTTCTTGGCAAGGATGATGCATGAACTGACTCACCAGACTAACAGCATAGCAAATGTCTGGTCTGGTATGGGCCAAGTAAATAAGCTTTTCCACCAGTCTTTGGTATTGGCCAACATTCACAGGAGCAGATTTGCTTTTCTTTTCCAACTTCACCCGTGGGTCAATAGGGGTGGAAGAAGGCTTGCAGTCAAGCATCCCAGTTTGAGTAAGAAGATCAGTAATATACTTCATCTGGGAGATGAAGATCCCCTCTTGAGACCTGGCCACTTCCATTCCAAGGAAGTATTTCATTTGGCCAAGGTCTTTAACCTCAAACTCTTTAGCAAGTGAACACTTTAGTGAAAGAATTCCAGGGGTATCATCACCAGTGATGATAATGTCATCTACATAGACAATAAGGATGACCCTTTTTCCAGTAGGTGAAACCTTGGTAAACATAGTATGATCAGATTGGCCTTGCCCGAATCCAAGGTTTTTAATCACTTTGGTAAACCTACCAAACCAGGCTCTGGGAGACTGCTTTAGTCCATAGAGAGCTTTGTGCAATTTGCACACTTTGTTTTCTGCCCCTGGATAGTCAATTCCAGGAGGCAACTTTAAGTAGACTTCCTCTTTTAGGTCACCATTTAGGAAGGCATTCTTCACATCAAGTTGGTGCAAGGGCCAATCCAGGTTCACAGCAATAGACAGGAGCACCCTTATGGTATTTAGCTTTGCCACTGGTGCAAAGGTCTCCTGATAGTCTATGCCATAGGTTTGGGTGTAACCCCTAGCAACCAACCTGGCTTTATGCCTACATATGGTTCCATCAGAGTTAAATTTTAGTGAGATAATCCACTTGCACCCAACAGTCTTCTTTCCCTTGGGAAGAGGAGTTAGGGTCCAAGTATGATTATCATTTAGAGCTTGCAATTCATCATGAACTGCCTTTTTCCATTCAGGAACCTCAAGGGCTTCCTGAATAGATACAGGAATATGATGCTTGTCCAAGTTTTGTACAAACACTTGGTAGGAACTAGATAGGTTCTCTGTAGTCAAAAGACTATACAGAGGGTACTGAGTACAGGTTCTAGTTCCCTTTCTCACAGCAATAGGTCTATCATCATAGTTCACAGTGCTTACAGATCTATCTGGAGAACCTGAGGTAGCAAAATCCTCAGATTGATGTTGATCCTCTTGAGGATCAAGATTATGCATGTTTCTTCTGGAATAAACCAGTTGTACCTTTTTCAGGACTCAGAGGTAGTTACTTCCTCTTGATTTGTACTTCCCATATCCAAAGAATTAAAGGTATTAGGACTCATATCCCATCCTTGCGAGGAGGATATATAGTCCTGGTTAAGGACTTTCTGATCAAAGAAGGGCTTATCTTCAAAGAAGGTAACATCCATGGAGTTAAAGAACTTCCTGGTTTGAGGACAGTAGCATTTGTATCCCCTTTGTCTGGGTGAATACCCAATAAAGACACACTTGAGTGCCTTAGGTTCAAGTTTAGTTCTATGGTGAATATGCACAAACACAGTACACCCAAAGACCTTAGGAGGAAGGTTTTGGATCAAGTGTCTAGATGGTAAACTTTCTGGCAGAACATCAACAGGGGTTTTAAACTTCAACACCCTAGATGGCATCCTGTTAATCAGATAAGTGGCGATCGGGACGATGCCTCTCCCCGAAAATGCTTTGGCACTGCATGGCAAACATGAGGGCCACTTGCGATATCAAGGAGATGCACATTTTCCTTTCAGCCACCCCATTTTGTTGGGGAGTGTCAACACAGGAAGTTACGTGAATTATACCCTTCTCCCTAAAGAATTTTCCAAGTTGTTTTTCAAGATATTCTGATCCATTATCAGATTTCAGTATCTTGATATCAGTATCAAACTGTGTTTTGATCATAATATAAAAGTTCATGAATATAGGACCAGCTTTAGCCTTCTCCTTCATTAAGAACACCCAGCAAAGTCTGGTGTGATCATCAATGAAGGTGATAAACCATCTTGTACCAGTGATATTCTTGGCCTTGGAAGGTCCCCAAATATCACTGTGTATAAGTTGGAAGGGCTTAGAAGGAGTATGAGACTTGGAGTGATACACAGTCCTACATTGTTTAGCCATACAACAAACTTCACATTGAAATTGAGAGACATTTTTATTAATGAACAAATGAGGCATGAGCCTCTTCAAATACAGAAAATTGGGGTGACCCAATCTGTAGTGCCATAGAACAATTTTGTCACTACACTTGTTCAAACCAGAATCAGACACATAAGCAGAGTCTTGATCATTCTCAGAATCATATAAAGCAGGCAGCATGTAGAGACCAGAAGTTGCACTAGCATTGCCAATCATCTTTCTAGAGTTGGTCTCCTGTAAAACACACTTGTTTTCATGAAAAATGATAGAGATGTTCTGTCTCTTGGTCAATTTGTTCACAGACAAGAGATTACAGGACAGATTTGGGACATAGAGCACCTGATCAAGGATGATATTCCTTGAAAAACTGATGGATCCTACCCCATGAACTCTGGAGGTAGATCCATCTGCAATTTTCACAAACCTTTCCTGTTTACAGGGAATAAGAGAGTGAAACAGCCTCCTATTCCCAGTCATATGTTCAGAGGCACCAGAATCAACAATCCATTGTTGTTGACCATGGTCAGAAATAGTATAAGATAGAGAAGTTTTACCAGAATGAGCAACAGGAGCTGTTGAAGTTGTGGATGGAGTGGCAGAGTTAGGAGCAGATTGCATGAGTCTCCTCAGAACTTCCATCTGTTCATGAGAGAAAGCAGGTGCCTCCCTAGGTGTTTCCCAGGAGCACCCTCACTCATATGAGCAGATGGGAGGCCCTGAGGCTCCTTTCCAGCCCCATTTCTGGGTTTCCAATCAGCAGGCTTTCCATATAGCTTCCAGCATGAATCTTTTTGATGGCCAACTTTCTTGCAATTATCACAAAAGGGCCTCTCCTTCTTGTTCCTTGGAGGTGGACCAGAAGGTGGACCACCTTTTGAGAGAAGGGTAGAGGCAGAGACATCAGATTGAACCGAGGGTTGGTGGGGTTGAGTTCCTAGCATCAGTGTTCTCCTACTCTCCTCATGTTTGACTTCTGAGAAAGCAGTTTTGAGGCCAGGTAGGGGAGATTTGCCAAGGATCCTACCCCTTACATCATCAAGACTAGGGCTTAGACCCATAAGGAAAGTAAAGACCCCTTACATCATTTTCAGTATTGTCCTTGTGGATTTTTGCATCAGCAGTGCACTTCCATTTGTAATCACTGAAAAGATCAAGTTGTTGCCATATTTTGTTCAACTGATTGTAGTACTGAGTGACTTCTTGATCCCCTTGCCTTAGATCCTTCAATTTTGACTTTAGATCATAGATGGCTGAAGTATTGTCCTTCTTGGAGTGGAGGTCATGGACAACAGACCAGATTTCTGCAGCAGAATTGTAGAACATGAAGTTCTCACTTTGCTCCTTGGTCATAGACCCCACAAGCCATGACATAATCACATTGTTCTCAGCCTTCCATTGCCTCAGTTGAGGATCATTAGTAGGAGGCTCAGTGATTTCTCCAGTTAAATACCCCTCTCTGCTCTTTCCAGCAATGAACATGAGCAGAGATCTGGACCACGGATGGTAATTGTTACCATCGAACCTGTGGTTAGTAAGAAGATGGGAGTTATCATTGCTACCCCCTTGATTGAGAGAAGCTCCAGTTGAAGCTGGAGTTACATCAGAGGAATCGGCACTTAGAAGCCGTTTTTGTGGTTTTTTGAAAAAACTCAGAAAAATGGGATTGAGGAAGAATATGAAGATTTTAAGCACAAGGCTCTGATACCATGTAGAAAAATAGGAGGAAACTTAAGTATTATTGATAGAAAAGCCTTATGAGACCATAAGGAGAGATTACAATATAAAGGAAAACCTCCAACGGCAGGATACACTGTTCCAACGGTTATGAACAGTGTATCCTGGCCAAAAACAGAGAAAAAGACAAAAACAAGGAAAAAGTCCCTAAAAACACCATTAGGACCCTAAGAAAAAGGAGAATAAACTATACTAAACTATTATACAACATAATAGCAGATATAGCCTATATTTTAACACATGCTAACCACATTAACAGCAAAAGCAATATCTGGCCTAGTATGAGCTAGGTAAATTAGTTTGCCAACAATCTTGATATATCTGAGAATTAACAGGACTACTATTAGGGTCATTGCTGACTTTCTGATTATATTGAATAGGAGTATCCATAGGTCTACAACCAAGCTTTCCAGTTTCTTTGAGTAAATCAAGAATGTATTTCTGTTGAGACATAAAAATTCCCTTTTTAGAGTAAGAAAATTTAAGACCAAGAAAGTACCTTAACTTCCCTAGGGATTTAATGTCAAACACAGAAAATAAATTCTTCTTCGGTCTTTCAATTTCCTTTAGGTCATTTCCTGTCACAATTATATCATCAGCATACACAATAAGAGCACATAATTTCCCTGGGGCAATGCGTCTAATAAATAGAGTGTGATCTCCTTGGCTTTGCTTATATTGAAAGGAGATCATAGCCTTGGTAAATCTTCCAAACCAGGCCCTTGGTGATTGTTTGAGGCCATAGAGAGCTTTCCTAAGTCTACAAACTTGTCCTCTTTTGGCTTCAAATCCAGGTGGGACTTGCATGTATATTTCTTCATTTAGGTCACTTTGTAGAAAGGCATTCTTTACATCAAATTGCTGTAATTCCCAGTTATGATTCACTGCTAGGGATAAGAGGATTCTTATGGTGTTCATCTTAGCAACTGGGGCAAAAGTGTCAAAGTAGTCTACACCATATGTTTGTGTGTAGCCCTTGCCTACAAGTCTAGCCTTATACCTCTCTATGGACCCATCAGACTTCTATTTAATGGTTAAAATCCACCTACATCCAACTGGTTTGATTCCTTTAGGAGGGGTACAAATTATCCAAGTTTTGTTTTTCTCCAAGGCTGTCATTTCTTCAACCATAGCCTTCTTCCACCTTTTGTCAGATAAGGCTTCCTCAACAGATTTAGGCACCTTATTTTCTTCTAAACTAGACAAGAAGGCTTTGTGCTTTTTATATAGACCCTCATAGATACGGAAGGTCTTTATAGGGTGTAAGGTACAAGCTCTTCTTTCTTTTCTTATAGCAATAGGTAGATCAGCAGGGATATCCTTTTGATTGTTTTGGGATATTTCTGGTGAAGTAGGTTCCTTTTCAGGCTCATTGGAGGGTTCCAGACTGTTCAAGTATCTTGAGTACTCTGACTAGGTTCATTTTCAGGGAATAAGGGTTGTTTTGAGTTGTGATCATCAATCTTACTACCCCTTTTTCTATGATAAGTCTGTTGGGGGGGGGGGTATGGATCTCTTTTTTTCCAGGAGTTCTCTCAACAGGGACCTTAGGTAGATTACTTTGATGTTCAGGCTCAGAATTGTTGTTCTGATTTTCAATGGTTCTAGAAGACTCAAGGAGGATGAGATCTCTTGAATCAGTGTAGGTGCTCTCCCTCTGAGGACAGATACTCTTAGAGTAGAAATTGGCTTCTTCATCAAAGGTAACATCTTTGGACACAAAGGTCCTTTTGGAGGATGGATGATAACATTTGTATCCCTTTTGTGTGGGGAAATAACCAATAAAATACGCTTATGGGCTCTAGGATCAAGTTTGTCCCCATTATGGGCATATATATGAACAAAAGCAACACAACCAAAGATCCTACGTGTGAGACCTTTAGAGATATGGAAATCAGGATAGGATTTAGATAAAGTCTCTGCTGGACTGATGTTCCCTAAGGTTTTTGATGGTAATTTGTTGATCAGGTAGGCAGATGTTAATAAGGCTTCTCCCCAGTAGTATTTAGGAACATTTTTCTGAAACATGAGTGTTCTTGTAACATTTAGGAGATGGCCATTCTTTCTTTTAGCCACCCCATTCTGCTGTGGGGTGTGCACACAGGAGGATTCATGGATGATACCTTCTGCTGTAAATAAGGGATTTAGGGTAGAATTGAAAAAGTCTTTAGCATTATCAGATCTGAACCTTTTAATGCTAAGATTAAACTGATTTTTTTATCATATTGTAAAAAACAAAAAATATTTTAGACACATCTGATTTATGCTTTAGTAAATAAACCCATGTAGTTCTAGAATAAAGGATACAAACCATTTTTCCCCTGTGATATTTGAGGTTGTTGAGGGTCCCCAAATATCACTGTGTATTAAGGAAAATGGTGAGGCCATTTTTTCAGAAGCAGAATTATAAGACACCCTTTTATGCTTAGCAAATTTACATTCATAACAGTCCAAAGATTCAAGATTGATAATCTTAAACATACTAGGAAACATTTTCTTTAAAGTAACAAAAGATGGATGTCCTAGTCTTCTATGATACAACCAAACTTTATCTAAGGAGGCAGCAATTTAAGTAGCACGTTGATCATTTTCAAAAACTTCATGTTCTTCTAAATAATACAGACCATTCTTAACTTTAGCAAGTCCAATCATCCTCTTCGATTGTTGATCATGTATTACACACATATCATGTGAGAAATAGCATGACAGTTGGAGTCATTAGTTAACTTTTTAATTGAGATCAGATTGGTAGATAATTTAGGGACATGAAGGACATTTTTAAGAATAATATTTCCAGATATAATATCTCCTACCCCTGTTGTGGATGTTCCATCAGCAATTGTGATCTTGACAGGGAAAGTATGTCATGAATATGTTTGGAGCATTGGTCATATGGTCTGTAGCACGAGAATCAATGACCCAAAACATATTTCCAGACACATTGTATGAGAGATATGTACCTGACAGAGCAAGGGAGCATTTTGGAGGAGCTTCCAATGATTCTAGTAGCTTTTTCAGCTTCACAATCTGAGTGGTGTCCAGACCTGCAACAGAATTGTTGTGACTCTTGGTTTCTTCAGATTGTGAAGCACAATTGTAGGTAGCTTCCTTTTCATTTCCCTTTTTCTGATCTTTTCCATGTAACTTCCAGCAATTCTCTCTAGTGTGCCTTTTTTTCTTGCAATGAGTGCAATATAGGGAATCCTTATCGGTGTTTTTCAAGGGAGTTTTGATTGCAGCATCATTGCCCTTATCCATTCCTCCCCTTGAGTTTTGATATGAGTTTCTTCCTTTATTGAACTTGGCAGCAAGGGCTGAACTCTCTTCTGTAGTGGTGTCCATCATCACACTCCTTCCTTCTTCAGCTCTTACAATTGAGATGGCTGTATTCAAGGATGGTAGTTCTTCCTTTCCTAGGATTTGAACACTTATAGCATCAAACTCAATGTTGAGACCTGCAAGAAATGCAAAGATTCCGTCTTTCTCCAGAATCCTCTTAGGGTGGCAGCATCATCAACATTTTTCATTTCTATCCACTGGTAATCGTCCAATTCTTGCCATAAAGTTTGTACGTGACTGGCATACTCAATGATGCTCTTGTTTCCTTGTTTGGCAGAACTAATTTTTGTTTTCAGTTCATAGATTTGGGCTGCATCATTGGCCTTAAAGTAGTTTTGTTTGGCATTATCCCAATTCTCCTTTGCTGTACCCAGAAACATGCAAGTGTCACTTATTTCTGGGCATATTGAGTTCCATAGCCATGACATAATCATTGAATCCTCCTCATCCCAAGCTCCAAATTTTGGATCATCCTTTGCTGGACCAGACCCCGTGAGATGGTTGAGTTTTCCTTTCCCTTTACCTTTCAAGAAGGTTCGGACCACCTGGGACCATTTTAGATAGTTTTTGCCATTTAGCCGATAGACTGCTTGAATACCTTGCAGATCACCATTATTGGCAAGTATGCTTGCACCGGAAGATTCGGCTTCTTGGTCGGAAACTACTGACATTCTGGTCAGACGGGATAATGAAATTTTTTGGAGGAAGGTTAAGATTTTTTTATTAAAGAAGGCAGATCACTCCATCGGATCTGATACCATGTTAAAATAGAGAGAAGTAAAACAAGTTTTCATTTGTATTAACTTGATATTCTGATAAGGATTACGAGAGGTATAAATAGTACAAGAATATGAAAAGGCATAAGAGCCCAACGGCTAGAATATGCCAGCAAAGCAGGTGGCTAATAAATAGGGTGTTTAAGTTATCTATGGGCAGCCATTATTAAGTTGATAGTCTTAGATGTAATATCGTCGGATCAATCATAGATTGACCCGATTACGCAGCGGAATGCATCAGATCTAGATCTAAACGAAACAAAAAACATAAATTTAAGATCTAAATCTACAAGGGGGTTTAGGAGCCTACCTTTTTATGGTGCTTAACTCCAAGAACAAATGGCTCCTAGAACACGAGATTGAGCAGCCACCGTCTTCCAACGTGTGTCTCCCAGCAACACCAAGTGGATGGTGTTTCCCGCCGCCGGACCTCCTTGATATGCTACCGGAATAATCCCGAAGATTATTCCAACTCGAAACCCAAAGAAAGATGGCCGAAAATTCTAAGCCAATTTCTTGTGTATATGGCGTGATTAGTGATTGTCAAAAGGCTTGGGAGAACTCTCTTTATATAGGAGAGTAAAACTTAAGCCCCAAGGATTAAATAATTAAGACATAATTATTATATTAATCCTTTTTCAAATAAAAGATAAATAAAATAATTATCCCAAACAAATTAGGATAAATCATATTATTATCTAATATTCCATGAATTATCATTTAACAAATAAAAGATAAATCACATATTAAATAATTATCCAAGAAAACTAATTTCCTAATAATTAAATAATACAACAAAGATGCGCCACTTGCAAAACCCAAAATAAGGTTACACGCATGTTTCCATATTTGACCAATTTGGTCAAAAAGGTCAACACACCAATTTGGGCCGAGTCCACGAAAAATATCTTTTCCGTGTATTTAATTATTTAGTCCAACTAAACAATTAATCCACATATCAAATTAAATAGTCCAATCCAACTATTTAATTATAATTGAGGTGCAACGACGAGAAAACCTATATGCTATATTAGGAGCCACGTCGGGGACCATGGACCCATATTCAGTAGCTACAATAAGTCGAATAAAATTATTCGTCGACCAGAATAATTATATCCAACCTATTAATTCCGGGATTACACCACCATAAACCCGAAACTGAACTCTATCGAATATAGATAACTTACACTCAATTTATGAGTCGAAAACGTCCACTGATATAATCATTACATACGGATAAATCCTCCATAGACTGTTCACTTCGATTCGGGATATTTCCGTAAACCCTTCTCGAAACATATTATCCTTATTTAACATTAACCCCCTAGTGATCAATTAGTTCATAACCAATATAATATGAACTGGGCCCATCGATCAGTTTCTAGGGTTAACAAATAAGGGAACTGTCTATCTACTTCCGAGGGAAGGAATGGATTCCATATCTGTGATAACACAGACCACTCACTCATTCCAGAATAGAGCCAACGAGAAGTGTTGGACCACATACTGCGAAGTGATCCTTACTAACACATCAAACTCTACCCTAGTCTAAGCAGTTGTCTGTGATCACCTCAGGATTGAGATTAATCCATAAATGATCATCTTGTGATTCGATAAGACTTCTCGATTACGGAATTATATCGAGAACTCAAATCAAATCGGTCCAAATATATGATTATCATCATATATAAATGCCCCACTAGGTACCCTATTACCGACGGTCCGGATAAGACTGTCACACCGTAAAGTGTTACGAGCGCATTATTAGCAAATTAATCTAGAGACCCGTACTCCGATTAATAAACGCTACGGACTAAGTTAATTTTAAGTACATCTCACTAACTCAATCCTCTTGTGTATAGCCATACACTGAGTTATGTGATTACACAAACGAGGTACTTAGGGTTTTCAGTAGTGTCTTAATTATAAGCATACATGCATATAATAAGATGAATTACTAATTCCGTCCTAAAACAATTATATAATTGTCTTTCGGGCACTACACCTTACAGATAGCTAGTAGTCATTAAGAAGTTGTACAACCAATATTAGTCTAGGAATAATTAGAATATAGTGATGTCATAAACAGGATATAAGGACATCATATATTCTGACAATGTCGGCCAAATTTATTAGCTGTCTAAGCGTTTGGTTTTAGCTAGCATCTTTGAGGATTAAGCTTGTATAAATATTCCGTAAGCTCTCTCAACCTCTCAAATATCTATTCTTACATTGTATCATTGCCACTTGGCTCTAAAAACTCCATCGATCTCAAGGTCGTGTGTTAGAATGTCTGCTATTGCATCCTCATCCTTGGCACAATTACCATCAAAAGTCATAGGCTGGATGGTAATAATTATACGAAGTGGTCACGCGTTTTATTTCCTTAGAAAAAAATGTTCATTACTGATGAGGGAAAAATAGAATACCTGACTAGTAAAGCCATCCCACCAGGGAAAAAATTATGGGCTGAAGAAAATTTACAGGATCTTCTATGCTCTTTGTTGAGATATGTGATGTAATTACTTATTTTATTAATAAGGGTAAAAGGGGTATTTTATGTTTTTATGTAATAAGCACAATTCCTTAGGGTTGGCAGGCGGCTCCTTATTTTGAGGAGTTTGATTAGGTTAAGTTTCCTTGATTAATATTCTATTTAAAGAGGATCTCTGCCTCATTTTGTAACAGATCAATTATCAATAAAATAGAATCATTTCCCTCAAATTCTCTACATGGTATCAGAGCATGGTCTCTTGATCCGGCCATGAATTTTAAAGCTGTGATGACTGGAGAACTCCGAAGTTCTACCACAGGGTCGATGTCATCAACGTCCGCAACCAGTCAAGCCACTGAATCAACTATGATCAGGGCTGACCAACTGTGCGGTGGAGACACAAACTCCAGTGGATCCATCATCTTAACCACTCAAAAACTCAATGGAAAAAACTATTTGGAATGGTCTCAGACCATGCAACTGGCCATAGATGGCAGAAGTAAATTGGGATACCTCTCTGGGGAAGCTGTCAAACCTGCGGAGGATGATCCAAAATTTGCAACTTGGAGATTTGAAAATTCCATGGTGAGGGCCTGGCTCATCAACTCAATGGAACCCTCAATTGCTCGACCCCACATGTTTCTGAAAACTGCCAAAGAGATGTGGGATGTTGTCAAAGAAATGTACTCGGATCTTGAGAATACCTTTCATATCTATGAGTTAAAAACCAGAATATGGTCTTGCAAGCAAGAAGACAAGGAAGTGACCTTATACTGCAATGAGATGGTTGGGTTATGGCAGGAACTAGACCTTTCATATGATAATTCCTGGGAATGCTCCAAGGATGGAGTAAAGTTCCAAAAAATGGAAGAAAATGAGAGAATGTACACCTTCCTGGCTGGATTAAATCAAGAATTGGATGAAGTTAGGGGCAGAATTCTTGGAAGAAACCCCTTACCATCCCTAAGGGAAGTTTTCTCAGAAGATAGAAGGGAAGAATCACGAAGGAGGGTGATGCACAGGAGCACAATAACTGGGGCAGAGACATCTGCCTTGGCTGCAAACAAAGGGGAGGATGATAAAAGAGGAAGGAAGCAAAAGGTCTGGTGTGACCACTATAAAAAACAGGGACACACCAGGGAAACTTGTTGGGGAATTCATGGAAAGCCAGCAAATTGGAAACCGAGGAACAACAGTTCTGGGAAGTCAGAACAGCCAAGCCAACCAAGTCTCATCCGATCAGGGCAACAATCTCTCTGGACAGCTGCAACAAGTTTAAGAACAACTAGAGCAGTTGAGCAAACTTCTCAAGGCTCAATCTGTCCCAACCTCAGGTGATGCATCATGTTCTCTCGTTGAAGGTAGCACACCTTTTCTCTCTTTTTTAGGAATCAATCAGCCTGGGCACTGGGTTGTTGACTCCGGAGCCACTGACCACATGTCTAGTTTTTCACATTTGTTCAATTCCTATGATTCATGTGCTGGTAATCAAAAAGTTAAAATAGCAGATGGATCTTTCTCTCCCATTGCTGGGAAGGGTACCATCGTCTTATCACCTAATCTAGTCATAAAAGATGTCCTGCATGTGCCAAAGTTATCTTGTAATCTCCTATCCATCAGAAAATTAATCCATGACACTAATTGTAAGGCTGTTTTCTCTATTAATGGCTGTATTTTTCCGGATTCTCACAGGGGGAAGGAGATTGGCAATGCTAGGCTAATGGGTGGACTCTATCTACTTGATGAAGGGAAAGTTTCCAAGAATAAAGATAGTCCTAGGAATTTCTGTTTTCAGTCCTCTTTGGTTGATAAGAACAACATCTTATTGTGGCATTTCAGACTTGGCCATCCTATTTTTAATTATTTAAGGAAATTGTTTCCTGAGTTGTTTTCGAATAAAGATTTCAGTTATTTAAAGTGCGAAGTGTGTGAATTAGCTAAGCATTGTCGTTCCATTTTTCCATCTCAGCCTTACAAGCCCACAAAACCGTTCACTATGATCCATAGTGACATATGGGGGCCTTCAAGGGTGAGCACATTGCTAGGGAAAAGATGGTTTATTACATTCATTGATGACCACACAAGAACCACTTGGGTTTACCTTTTAAAATACAAGGCCGATGCTAAACAAGTTTTTGAAGAATTTTATAACATGATCTTCACACAATTTAAAACTAAAATTGAAATTTTTAGGAGTGATAATGGGACAAAATACTTCAATTCTGTCCTTGGTCCTTTTTTAAACAACATGGCATGATACACCAAAGCTCCTGTCCTAACACCCCCCAAAATGGGGTGGTTGAAAGGAAAAATAGGCATATTCTGGAGGTTGCTAGAGCATTAATGTTGGCTTCTAACTGCCCCAAATACTTATGGGGTGAAGGTGTATTGACTGCTGTGTACCTGATTAATAGGCTGCCCTCTAGGGTGCTAAATTTCAAAACTCCCTTACATGTTTTAAAAGGTACTTACCCTAATACCAGACTGATACAAGACCTAACCCTAAGAATCTTTGGGTGCACAGCCTTCACACACATTCATAATGCCGGAAAACTGGATCCCAAATCCAGAAAGTGTGTGTTCATTGGTTACTCCCCAACACAAAAGGGGTATAGGTGCTTGGATCCTCACACACAAAGGGTCTACACCACTAGTGATGTCACCTTTCTTGAGAATAATATGTATTTTAGGTCTCATGTTCAGGGGGAGAATGTAGTTGAACATGAGCTGGATATTTTTGAACTTTGGATAGGAGATGGCGAGTCTGACATTCCACATGAAAGTTGTGGTTCTGATCAACCACTAGAAAAAGGGACTAAGGAGGCCATAGAATCATCTAATTTGACTGACAATCCTAAGGATCACATCAGTCCAGAAGATGACCTTATGGACAGCCCTAAAACCAGAATTCAGAATTTCCCTGGCAAGACCTATTCTAGGAAAGGGACTCTCATCAAGAAGAAAGAAGACACTCACTCCAGCACTGGTCAAGATTCAACCCCAAGTGAGGGCCCTGAAGCATTTCAGAAACAGGTAAACTTCCTGAGTTTAGTGTCACTCCAGATCCTAATATCCCTAATACACCAGAAAAGTCAGTTCCAAATATATCAGAAAATTCCATTCCAGAAAACCTAACCCTTGATATACCTATTGCTATCAGAAAGCCACCAAGAGAATGCACCAAGAGACCTTTGTACCCTATGAGCAAATATGTATCCTATACCAGCCTGTCACCCCAATACCAAGTCTTTCTGTCTAACCTCTCCAGTACTCAAATTCCAAACAATATTGAAGAAGCTCTACAGTGTCACACGAGTGGAAAGCGACGATCCATGAAGAAATTGCGGCACTTGAGAAGAATGGTACTTGGGAGGTGGTAAAAGCTACTGAAGGAAGACTCTAGTGGGTTGCGGTGGGTGTTTACAGTTAAATATAACTCAGATGGAACCATACAGAGATACAAGGCTAGGCTTGTGGCTAAGGGGTACACCCAAACTTATGGGTTGGACTATTCAGAGACATTCTCACCAGTGGCAAAACTTAATACAGTGAGAGTTTTACTGTCTGTGGCTGTGAACTTGGATTGGCCCCTGGAGCAATTGGATGTGAAAAATGCCTTCCTTCATGGGAATCTGAAGGAAGAAGTATATATGGAGTTGCCTCCTGGTTTTTCTCAGGAAATGGTAACAAGGTCTGTAGACTAAGGAAGGCTCTTTATGGACTCAAACAAAGCCCAAGAGCCTGGTTTGAGAGGTTCATGATGTTTCTGAAAAGGGAAGGTTTCAGGAAGGCACAATCTGACCACACCTTGTTCATAAAGAAGCCTCTATCTAGAAAATTGACAGTTCTGGTGGTGTATGTGGATGACATCATCTTTACAGGTGATGACAAGGAGGGAATAACTCAGATCAAGAAAAGTATGGCCAGAGAATTTGAAATAAAAGAGCTTGGAGGTCTGAGGTACTTCTTGGGCATGGAGTGTGCTAGATCAGAGAAAGGTTTGGTTGTATCACAAAGAAAATATATCCTAGATCTCTTGGAGGAGACATGCATGAGTAACTGCAAACCAGCAAGTACCCCAATGGAGGTCAGTCTGAAACTATGGGAGAAGACAGATGACACACCAGTTGACAAGGGAAGGTACCAGAGACTAGTTGGAAGGTTGATATACTTGGCTCACACAAGGCCTGATATTTCCTTTACTGTAAATGTGGCGAGTCAGTTTATGCATGCACCTTGTGAGCCTCACCTTGAAGGTGTTTTCAGAATCCTGAGGTACCTTAAGGGGACTGCTGGACAAGCGATTTGGTTTAGAAAACACACAAGCAGAACTGTGGAGATTTATACAGATGCAGACTGGGGTGGTTCAGGAGGCAAGAGATCAACCTCTGGGTATTGTAGCTTTGTTTGGGAAACATAGCGACTTGGAGAAGCAAAAAACAAGGGGTGGTGGCCAGAAGCACAGCTGAAGCAGAATACAGGGCCATGTCTAGGAGTATGTGAGGAGCTATGGATTAAAAGGGTTCTGGAAGACATCATAGGGTCTGTTGAGCTATCTATGAAGTTGTACTGTGACAACAAAGTAGCTATAGATATAGCTAATAATCCTGTTCAACACGACGGGACCAAACACATTGAGATAGACAGGCATTTTATCAGGGAGAAGGCGGATGAAGGGCTGATATGCATACCCTTTCTACCTTCAGTACAACAGACAGCAGTCCACCCAAGCCACTGGTGAAGATGGTGTGTGATAGATTTGTGAGCAAGCTGAGCATGTACAACATCCATACTCAGCTTGAGGGGGAGTGTTGAGATATGTGATGTAATTACTTATTTTATTAGTAAGGGTAAAAGGGGTATTTTATGTTTTTATGTTATAAGCACAATTCCCTAGGGTTGGCAGGTGGCTCCTTATTCGAGGAGTTTGATTAGGTTAAGTTTCCTTGATTATTATTCTATTTAAAGAGGATCTCTGCCTCATTTTGTAACATATCAATTATCTATAAAATAGAATCCTTTCCCTCAAATTCTCTACACTCTTTGATAAACTTTTGCTAGACTTTATGTCCCATTGGACAAAAAAATGTAAAGGTGACTTAAACTAATGCATCTGAAGCTGTTAAGTTTGGTTGATTGGAGCTGAATCTGTGTACACGTCTGAATACTCAGCTGAGCATCAGCCTGATGTTCTCGGCTGAGGTTTGGTGATCAAGTCTGAATCTGTTGATCACATCTAGTCTCAGCTCAATCAAGTCTGAATCTGAAGACAACATGGTATCTCATCTGAATTTGGGAGGTTCTCATCTGGTGGTCTTCTCATCTGAATCTGGAGAAGTATCACGTCTGAAGCTGTTGTTTAGGTCAGCTAGGGTTTTAGTCTGAGTATTATAATTACTCACGTATTGTAACCTAGTTGAATGCTTAGAAGATCTGTATATCTGGTGATAATATAATTCCTCGTTTTCTGCCCATATATTAGTTGGCACATTGCCGGATACCACGTTAAATCGCGTGTCTATTGCTTCTGTGTGATTTATTATTTACTTCCGTTTATGCTTCTTATTGCCATCTGCGTGGATTCAGTAACAACAACAATAAAGGAATTGCAACAGGGGGAGAACTTCTCTGGATTTCAAAATTTTGTGTTGCAAACAGCACAATTCCAATAAGCTTCTTTGCTTGAACTCTTAATCTGATGTTTTGTAGGGACGTTTCTGAAAATTTCTTCACCAATACCACTATATCAAATGTGACTGCAAGTTCGGACACCACAAATTCCCCAAATTTCACATATTCAACAGTAAGAGGACAGTACAGAGGAGGATGCAGTTGCAACAAGAAGCGATTGATGTAAGAGAACTTAGCGGAACTTGCAAATACTTCGCTATACGTACACCTCTGCCACATTATACATCTGCATTATATAATGCATACAAAAGCAAATTTACGTTATCTATGTTTTAGCTTTTTTAGAACTCTTTGCCTGATATATGTATGATATTCTTCTGTTGCAGAAATCTATTTGCTTGTTGCTCAAATATAATAAATGAGTAAGTCTGTATTGCTCTTTCTGTCATCTAAAGGTTTCCTAAAGCAACTCCTGCATATCTTCTAAGCATTACTTTACAGGGATAACAAGTGGCAACAAGCTGATTACTACTGCGCCAACAGCTCATTAAGATGTAAAAAGCACTTATTTTAGTAATTATTTTGAAAATTTGGTTGATCTAAGACCATGGTTTTTTCAGATCTGTATTGGTCATTCTGAAAATACAAAGGAAGTTATTTCTCTCTTATAATTTTTTTACTGCATTTATTCATATGCCAGATGATCACTTGTATATAAATTGTGGTGGGAATGCAACGACTATAAATGGAAGTGTTTATGAAGCGGACCTGTACCAAGAAGGAGCATCAACTTTCTTCCTTAGTGACAACAAAGCATGGGGTTACAGTAGCATGGGAATTTTCCTTGAGACGTATAACTCCAAATTCATTTTTAATGAAACATGCGTTCCGATGGTTGATGCTCCTTTGTATATAAACGCACGTGTATCCCCAATATCATTGAAGTATTTTGGCTTTTGTTTAAAGAATGATGAGTATACGGTGAAGCTTCATTTCGCGGAAATAGGTTGGCAAGAGCCCAAAGCCAACTATTCTACTGACAGTAGAGGACGAGTTTTTAATGTGGAGATACAGGTCTGATATCTAGTTATTCAGTTGAAGAATTGTCTAACAGTGGATATTTAGACAGATATATATTTCCTGGGCAGGGTGAAAGAAAGCTTACAAATTTCAACATAGAGGCAGAAGCAGGTGGTTTGGCAAAGGATGTAACCAAGGAATGGAACGTTACGATAAATGACACCAGATTGGAGATTCACTTGTATTGGGCAGGCAAAGGCTCGGTTTTGAACCCGACCGTGTACTATGGTCCCCTCATATCCGCTATTTCTGTGTCTCCTGGTAGTAAAAACAACTTGAATATGCATAAATATTTGTCTATTTGGTACTAAATGGTGTGGTAGTCTAACTTTTTTGTATCTTTTTCCTTTTTCGTTTGGAAAAACCAGTTCCTAAAGCGCATAAAAAGGGATTTCCTCCTCCTATTATCGCTGGCATTGTTGGAGGTCTGCTGCTTGCTGCCATGTTGATCTTAGCTCTTTGCTGGAGGTTTGGATGGATTGGGAAGAAATCAAGTGATGGTATGCAACTAGTAGATTTGATGGTTGTTACATCTGATAATCTGATAAGTGATAGCTAAAATCATTTATATTTTTGTCCCACTTATTCTGAACCTTAATCTGCAGGAGTGGAACTATTTCCTGGAGGGGTCTTTAACTACCAACAAATAAAGGCTGCCACCAACAATTTTTCACCAGGCAATAAGATAGGTGAAGGTGGTTTTGGATCCGTCTACAAGGTTTGTGTGTGATATAAGTTAGAATTGGTCATTGGAAATAGACCTTTTCTCCAGTCTGCTTGTAGAAGGAAAGAAAATTTCAGAGAAAAAACTTCTGTATTCCATTTTGTTAAGGATCTTATACATGCACCTTGGGGAAAGATCAATCATGATCCCTGCAAAAGAAGAGCAATAAACCGTGATTACCTATTTAAGGAAATACATAACCGGTTGCACTACTCCTTGATCCTAGCAATCAGCCATAACTATAAATAATAAGAAAATAATAAAATTAATGAAATGTATGCTTTCGTGCTTTTGTTTACCTCTCTCTATTTGGTTTCAGGGTGTGCTACCTCCGAAAGGTACTCCTGTGGCAGTGAAACAGCTTTCAACGAAATCAAAGCAAGGAGGCCGTGAGTTCATAAATGAGATCGGTATCATATATGCTCTGCGACATCCAAATCTTGTTAGGATATTGGGTTGCTGTGCTGAAAAGAACCAACTACTCCTTGTGTACGAGTACATGGAAAATAATTCTCTGGATCAAGCATTATTTAGTAAGTACCGACACCAGCATTATTTGTTTGGTTAGTGTTGAATGACTGAGGATGACAAAGTTATTGTTTGATGGATTCCAGCTTCCAAAGCTGGTCCTGAAGAAGCAAGGTCTTTACTACCTTGGGAAACAAGGGTCAAAATTTGCATTGATGTAGCAAGAGGTCTCGCCTTTCTTCATCATGAGTGCAAACTGAATATTATACATGGAGATATCAAATCCACAAACATTCTTCTTGACAAGGAGTTCAATGCAAAAATATCGGACTTTGGATATGCACGGACAAGTGAAGGGGATTCTTCCAACACGAATGCACAGCCTAAAGAAGGGGAAGCAACACGCACCACCACTAAGATACAGGGGACACCGTAATGGAATTTTTTTTTTTTTTTTGTTTTTTTTTTTTTTGGGTTATAAATCTTTCATTTCTTTTTCTGGTTAATAATACATCCACTGACAATTTTTCATCTGTACAATAACACACAGGGGATATATGGCACCAGAGTGTATGAAGGCAATATCCACCCCCAAAGTGGATGTTTATAGCTATGGAATTGTGGTGCTAGAAATTGTAAGCGGAAGGAAGAGTGCAATTCCACGGTCCAAAGGCCCGACTGACTACCTCCTTGAAAAGGTGAGTGAGGTATACATAACTCTTCCGGCAAGTAATGCGGTACTGCTGTTTGAACTCACAAAAAAAATTCTTTGAGTGCAGGCTAACAAGTGCTGGACTGATAATAATCTTATTGCTCTCGTTGATCCTAGGCTTACTAAATACAATCACAACGAGGCCAAGAAATTGTTAAACTTAGCAATGGCATGTGTGAGCCACGACCCCATGCATAGGCCTACCATGTCTGAAGTAGTGAAAATTCTTGAAGGAAAGAAAAAGTTTAAAACTGTTCTTGTCCCTGTAGCAGTGGTTGAATCTACCCTCTCCGAATCAGAAACCGCTTTCTCAGATTCCATTGCATCTGGGAGCACTTCTCAAGAAATAATTTCAGGGACAATGACATCATCTTCCTTCAGCAAAGAAATTGACCAGTCTGACATCAGTCCGCCTTAATTTCAAAAGCGGTATGGCGTTTCTCCTATTGACAAACCGTGTTCCCTGATTGTGCATTTTGAAGTCCATCATGTGCATTTTGCATCAGTTGTGGTTCAGCTGTTGTGTGTATGTATATGCACTACAATTATTTGTTCTCTTTTCCTTTTGTGTGTGTGTGTGTGTGTGTGTGTGTGTGTGTGTGTGTGAAAGTGTGCTTTGAAAGCTTGTATTTTGTGTGGTGTGCTTAATTTGGAAGAAGATGATATTTATTTGAGCACATGCATTCTTATGAGAACAAGGTTTGAGTATATTCAATCATGTATGAATAAGGTTTGAGTATTGTTCTTGTATTCAATTATGTCGCATCCAAGCTGCTTCTATGCCGAGACTTGGTTGGTGAATCATTGACATTTTTGCAAGGTTTGTAAATTTTCTAATCATTTAGGACCGTTAAATCATGAAAAACAAGCACTAACTTATCGGTTCCAAATACCGTCTAGTTAGTGTCCAACTTTTCACGATTCTCCAAATTTTTGATTATCAAAATTCTTTTTATGTAGCCACTACATAATTAAATCCGAATGATTTAAGATCCTAAATACAAATGTACCCGGTAAATTTTATATTTATCATGTGAATTTTATATCAATATAAATATAAAATTCCGTTTGTTCAATTAATTTAATTAATTACCTAAATTAATCTAAATTAATTACGTGTTCATAAATGTCTAATTAATGTCAAAATTAATTATCTACATGTATGCATATGCTATGAGTGAAATTCATGAATATGATGCATGATATGTCATGACATTGTTATATCACATAAATAGTCACTAAAGAAAGTAATTGCGAAAAAGTAAACCACTGAAATGGACCGTTGGTATTTCCGTATCTAATCTATTCAATAGAAAACTCCTAAACCCAATCTTATGGGTTTACTAATTTCTAATAAAAGAAAACAGAATTCGCTTCTTTATAAATTAGCCAATCCAAACATCTTCAAACTTTATTACAGCCGAATTGGTTAGGTTCTCTGCAAGGCACGTGATCGATTCCCTCCGGCAAATTTATCCTCATTTTTTTTTCTTCAAAAGAACCATCTTTTCTTTAAAAAATTTGCATAAAATCCATTAAAGGAATTCGACCCCTAGACCTTCTAGGTGCATGAATGACCCTGTGACCACCGCGGCAGCTTCAAATTTGTTTATAAAAAATCTTCCGCCGTTTAATGTGTACCAGACGAAACGGAAGCCGAAAGCTAGTATATTTCTAGGAAATTAAAAGTACAACAATTTATATAATTTTCTATACCCGGAAAAACGGGTTTACAACAGATTTAACGGTAAACAGGGACCAACCCCAATGCATATCGTCAACCACAACATTCAATCATTCATATATATTTACAAAAAATATAAAAGATGCAACATACAATTCTAATGCAATTTCACCCCTAATTAATTAATCCGTTCATAATTAATTAATCGACCAAATTCAGTTTTTACCTCGTCTCCGATACCACATACTGGAATTGCCGGAATCTGAATCCGACCCGATTACCCGATTCGAATGAATCGAGTCGAGTCAGAACCCACACAGATTCATCTAGATCTTGATTATATCAAGATCTATAGTGGAAGTATGAATTTTGCGATCTAATTAACTAATAAACGATTAATTAATACCTTAAAGAGAATGGTACGAGATTACCCAACCGAATCGAGATGCCGTGATCTTCCGGATCGTATCTCCAAGCGACGACTGGTGGACGTCGATCCCGTATTCGAACATCCTCAAATATGTTTTAAAAAAAAAACTCTAGTTTTTCTTATTCCCAATGGCTAAGACAAGAAAATAAAATTTCTCTCTTTTTCTTAAAAACTAGCTTAGTTTTTTCTAAATAATGGCGTCGGATTTTCATCTCTTTTGTGTTGGGAGAAACTCTCTTTACATAGGCTAATAACCAAATAGTTTGAGAGTTTATCTTATACACACATATTTATCTTTTCCTTTAAGGAAAATAAAACCTTTATCCAATAGAAAAACAAATTTCCTATTTATCCAATAAGAAAACCAATTTCTTGTTTATAATTATCTAACACATAAATAATTATATTATCCACGTTATAATTAATTAGGAGAAAATTTATTTTCCCAAAATCAAAAAAATATGGTGCCATTTTTATCTCATTTGGGATAAAAGAAAATATCTTTTCTATATTACGTATTATTTACCGAATAAAAAATATCCGCATATTCATTAAATAGACCAACTGTTTAATTTATTCTCGAGGTTCCAAAATACGAGAATTCACTCGCGTGTTAGGAGCCACCCGGAGACCATAGACCTATAACCCGTAGCTACAATAAATTGAATAAAATATTCATCGAACTGAACATTTCTATTCAACTTATTAATTCCGGATTACGCCACCATAAATCCGAAACTGAACTCTATCGATTATAGATATAACTATTCTCAAAGTGTCGAGTCAATAGGCGTCCATTGATATAATCATTACATATAGACTAACCCTCCATAGACTATCCATAATGAAGCGCGAAAGTTTCCGTAAACCTTTTTCATTACATCTTATCCTTATTTACCGTTAACCCACTAGTGATCAATTAGTTCATAACCAATATGAACTCCACGGATCGATCAGTTTCTAGGATTAACAAATAAGGGGATTGTCTTTCTACTACCGCGGGAAGGAATGGATTCTGTATCTGTGAGACACATTCCCAGCTACTCATTCAATTCCCGATAGTGCCAACGTGAAAGTGATTCGGACCGCGCCTCTTAGCAATCTTTAACGAACACATCAAACCTTATCTTGAAACAAGCAGGAGTCTGCAATCACTTCAGGATTAAGGTTAATCCATATATGATCATGTGGAAATATTACATATCAAATAGTATGTAATATTTATTTATTTCGTGTATACATTATTTGTACACTTTATTTGTAAAAGGACATATTAATTGTGGTACATATAAATAATTAATATGTCAAACTCTAGTTACTTTATGTCATAGACATACTTTTACTTTTTACATGCATGCTTGCCTCCCATCTAGTGGCCGCCCAAGCTAGCTAGTATCTCCCATCAATTGTAACTATTTATACTTCTTCCATTTGATGAATAAACCAAGTTGAAGTTTACTCTAGTGTTTATCACTTTCTCAAACTCTCTTCATGGTATCAGAGACTTATTGAGTTCTAAATTCCGCTGCAAACTCAGTTTTGTTATTTCAAAAATGTCTACTGTAACTGACAGTTCATCTTCATCAGTAGACTCCCAGCTGCCTCAGCAGACTGGGGTCACTGAATCTTCATACACAAATCATAGACTTGATGGTAACAACTACTTGCTATGGTCAAGATCTATGAAAATGTACATCTCTGGACAAGGTAAGATGGGATACCTGTCCGGCTCTAAACCTGCCCCTGCTGAAGATGACCCCGGATTTGAAGCATGGGACACTACTAATAATCAAGTCATGACCATTCTCACAAGATCAATGACAAAAGAAATTAGTGAGAAATTTATGATGTATGATACTGCAAAGGAAATCTGGGATAATACTAGAGATCTTTACTCCAAGAAAGACAATACATCAGAAGTGTATGAACTTGAAGCTCAGATTCAAAACTGCAGACAAGGAGATATGTCTGTAACTCAATACTTCAACCAACTATCTAGGGCATGGCAACACCTAGATATGTTGGAAACTCACCCCTGGAATGATGTTAAGGATGCGGCCCTTTACAAGGACATTATTGAGAAAAAGAGAGTATTCAAGTTCCTTACTAGACTGAATCCTACCCTTGATGATGTTAGAGGAAGAATCCTTGCCACAAAACCTCTCCCCAATCTCAAATCCATGTTTGCTGAGGTCAAACATGAGGAAAGCAAGGAGGAAAGTGATGCTGCTGAACTCCCCGCTGACAACCCTGCTGAGAGTGCTACCCTGCTGACTGTCAGGAAGTCTGCTGAGGTTACTGAGACATTTAGGAAGCCTACTGATAGAACTGGAAAGTTGTTCTGTGAGCACTGCAAACGCACAAATCACACCAAGGACACTTGTTGGAAGCTACATGGCAAGCCTAACTCCTCCAAGCCTACCAGGGAAAGTCAGGGCAGGCATGTCAATGAAGAGGAGAATGATAACAAGTTGAATGCTCAGTTTGCTGCATTCAAAGCTTTCCTCACTCAACAAAAAGAAGGTAGTCCCTCTACCGACATAGCTACTCGGCTAGTGCGGGTAAATTCTACTCTTCTATTAGTAATGAAACATGGATTGTTGATTCGGGGCCTCATCCCATATGACCGGCAATAAAAACCTCATAACTCACCTTATGCCATGTCATCAAATTCACAAAGTTAAGACTAGCCGATGGATCTATCTCGTGTGCAAAAGGTTTTGGAACTGTTAAACTCACTAATAAGATATGCCTAAAGGATGTCCTATTTGTTCCAAACTTAGATCGCAATCTCATAGTGTCGCGTAGACTAGCAAAAGATTTGAATTGAATTGTTGTTTTTAATAAGAATCGGTGCACTTTCCAGACCCTTCTTCACGGGAAGTGATTGGGAGGGCTAAACCCCGCTCGGATTGTATGTGGTCAACCCCGCCGAAGACGAAGACGAAGACGAATCGCCTCGGCGGCTCGCACTCAAACATTAGACAATATCATGTTATGGCATTATAGACTAGGACATCCAAGTTTTGGTTATTTAAAGTCTGTAATTCCTGAATTATTTAAAGGATGTAATATCAATGATCTTCAATGTGATATTTGTCAATTTGCCAAACTTACCAAATCTGTGTATACCAAACTCCCTTATTTGCCTTCCACACCTTTCACTTTAATTCATAGTGATGTATGGGGACCTTCAAGAGTAAAGAGTATAACAGGAAAGAGGTGGTTTGTCACTTTCATTGATGATCATACCAGGAACACATGGTTGTTTTTAATGAAGGATAAATCCGAAGTTGGAACAATATTTCAGGAATTTTACAACATGATCTCTACTCAATTTGACACTAAGATCAAGATCTTAAAGACTGATAATGCACTTGAATACTATGAGTCTAACCTCAGTAATTTCTTGATGAATAAGGGGATTGTCCATATCAGTAGTTGTGTGGAAACACCTCAACAAAATGGGGTTGCTTTGAGAGAAAGAACGAGCACTGCTTGGGAGATGGCTAGATCAATCATGTTCACCACACATGTTCCAAAGTATATGTGGGGTGAAGCTATATTAACTGCCACATACTTAATCAACAGACTTCCCATCAGAGTGTTAGGCATCAAAACTCTTATCCAAACCCTTCTGACCACACACTCCTGCTCTCATCTTATTTCCCAATTACCCCAAAAATCTTTGGTTGCACTGTGTTCATTTATATCCATGCCCAACACAAAAGCAAACTGGATCCCAAAGCTCACAAGTGCATCTTCCTAGGATATGCAAAGGACATGAAAGGTTACAAGTGTTATTCTCATTCTGAGAAAAGATTTTACAATTCTATGGATGTAAAATTCTTTGAAAGGACTCCCTACTACAGCAAGTCCACTGAGGCAGTCACTGATGGAAACCTGATTGAAATTGACCTAAATCCGGTCCCACAGCAAACTCTTAATCCTCAGTAACCTACGATTCCCGGCGGGACCGAACCTCGGCTCCTGCCGACCCTCGCGGCCTGCGGAACCGAGCCGACTAACCCAGAGCCTGCTGAACCAGATCCTAATGAACCAGAGCCAACTGATACTCAGCAACCTGCGACTCTCGGCGGCACTGTCGATATTGATGATAGACCTATTGCTATCAGGAAGGGAAAAAGATCTTGCACTACTGATCATTCTATTCATAATTATCTATCTTATGATCAGTTATCTCCTACTTTCGCCATGTTTACACAGGACTTGGACTCTCACTCTATTCCAAAAAATATTCAGGAAGCTCTTCAAAATGATAAGTGGAAGGCTGCAGTAAAAATAGAATGATTGCCCTCCTGGATAATCATACTTGGGATCTAACAACTCTCCCCAAAGGCAAGAAGACAGTCAGCTGCAAGTGGCTATTTACTATCAAATACAATGCTGATGGTACAATTGACAAGTATAAGGCCAGACTTGTTGCAAGGGGTTTCACTCAAACTTATGGCATTGACTACATAGAAACTTTTGCACCAGTGGCAAAACTGAACACTGTCAGGATACTGATATCTCTTGCTGTCCAACTTGACTGGCCTCTTCACCAATTGGATATCAAAAATGCCTTTCTCAATGGTGACCTTACTGAGGAAGTCTACATGAGTGTACCTCCTGGTTTTACCAATCCTCACACTCAAGGAAATGTTTGTAAATTGAGGAAATCTCTATATGGCCTAAAGCAATCCCCAAGAGCCTGGTTTGGGAAACTCACTACTGTGGTTAAAGCTGCTGGATATCATCAATGCAACTCAGATCACACCATGTTTATCAAAACCACTAGCTAGAAAAGATCTATTCTTATTGTATATGTGGATGATATCATCCTCACTGGTGATGACTCTACTGAGATCCCGAATTTGAAGACTCTACTGGCAAAGGTTTTTCAAGTCAAGGATTTGGGCTATCTTAAATACTTCCTTGGTATGGAAATTGCAAGAAACAACCAGGGTATCTCTATCTCTCAAAGGAAATATGTGCTGGACCTGCTGAAGGAAACTGGCATGCTGGGATGCAAACCTGCGTATCCCCAGTAGACCCCAGTAATACCCTGTTGCATGGTGACATTACTGTCAGGAAGGATCAATATCAAAGGCTTGTAGGGAAACTCATTTATCTGTCCGATACAAGACCTGATATTGCATATGGAGTCAGTCTGGTTAGCCAGTTCATGCATTGCCCTACTGAGCAACATTGGGATGCTGTGAACAGGATACTGAGGTACTTGAAATCCACTCCTCGCCAAGGCCTGCATTTCACCAAGTCTGCTGAAAGATCTATCAAGGTCTACACTGATGCTGATTGGGCTGGCTGTCACATAGACAGAAGGTCTACTACAGGCTACTGTTCTTATGTATGGGGAAATCTTGTCACCTGGAGGAGCAAGAAACAACCTACTGTCTCCAGAAGCAGTGCGGAAGCTGAACTGAGGGCACTAGTTTTGGGTATTTGTGAAGCTCTATGGATAAAAAGGGTCCTGACTGAACTTCAGCAGCCTATTCAGCACCCTATCACACTCTGCTGTGACAATAATTCCGCATTATGCATGGCAGAGGATCCAGTCCATCATGATAAAACCAAACATGTGGACATTGACAGACACTTCCTGAAGGAGAAGATTGATGCCAAGATTATTCAACTCCAGTATGTTCCCTCAGCAGACCAGAATGCTGATATTCTCGCCAAGGCCATTCCACCACTTATGTTCAGCAGACTGAGTAGCAAACTTGGCTATATAAACATATACAACCCAGTTTGAGGGGGGGTGTGGAAATATTACATATCAAATAGTATGTAATATTTATTTATTTTGTGTATACATTATTTGTACACTTTATTTGTAAAAGGACATATTAATTGTGGTACATATAAACAATTAATATGTCAAACTCTAGTTACTTTATGTCATAGACATACTTTTACTTTTTACATGCATGCTTGCCGCCCATCTAGTGGCCGCCCAAGCTAGCTAGTATCTCCCATCAATTGTAACTATTTATACTTCTTCCATTTGATGAATAAACCAAGTTGAAGTTTACTCTAGTGTTTATCACTTTCTCAAACTCTCTTCAGATCATCTTGTGATCTAATAAGATTTCTCAATCACAGAATTATATGAGAAATGCAGATTAAATCGGTCCAGTCCTATATGACTTCATCATATATAAATGCCCCACTTAGATAACCAATATCGACGGTCCGGATAAGACAGTCACACCATAAAGTGTTCTGGGCGCATTAATGGTGGTTTAATCAATAGACCTCGTACTTTGATTAAGCTCACCACGGACTTACAGTTCAAGTGTATCACCATAAACTTAATCCTCACGTGTGACACACACTAAGTTATATGGCTACATATGATACCACTTTGGGGTTTTCAGTAGTGTATTTCTTATAAGCACAAAGCAAATAATAAGATGAGAATAAATCTGTCATTTATTAATTATAAAAACAATTCCATAAATTGTCTTTCAGGTGCTACTTCCAACAATGGTAGGATTAAGAAATTTGGGATTCTTTTGTCATCTCTAAACAACATCACCATTGCTCTCCTCTTGCATTGCATACTTGCATGGGTGGTGACAATAATCTAGATAAAAATGTGTTGGGAAAACAAACAACCTCAATACAACACGTATCACAAAAACCCACAAAGTCTTTCCAATGACACGCAACGAAATTAAACGAGGCAACCCCAACGAAATCAAATCACAAATAAATCACCCCCAGCAGACTGTAAAGTCTGCATAATCACAGCGGGTCAATGGTTAAACCATACTCCCATTGAATTTGGGTGGATTGATATTATGATCTGGTTCAGTAGCATCTATCAGCGTAACCCCCAACAACCAATGTTGGACGTGGTCTGATTAAATCAGATAGTCACTCCTTGAGTAACTTTACTTCAAGGTCCAATGTTGTTATTTAAACATTCTTTCAGAAAGGTTGTGACGGTACAACCGTCACTTTCCGATCTTAAGAATCTTATAACCAACCTTTACTCATTGTATTAAGATATTTCACGAACAGTCACCATCTGAACGTGTTTGTAAAATCTCCAGTCCTACCTTCAAGCAATAGTGCTAAATGCCTCTATTTGCGAAAGTGGAGTAAAGGTACTTCACTCCTTATCCATAAATTCATAAGCATCTTCTAGGTAGACTTCTCGGCATAAAATAATGTAAACCGTTATTTTGCAACCAATATATTAATTGAGTTAAGCAGTGTATTGCAGAACATCATTAACTATATAAGGCAATCCATGGTTTATCCTTTCAGTGAAATCGTTTCATTAGGAGGCAGGCCGAGCATCAGTGCCAAAAACTATGCTATAGCCTATATCTGAGCATGCAATACTCTCTTCTCTGGTAATATCAGAGATTCCTCCAAATATTCAAATAAACTAATCGGCATTTCGAGCAGCTATTAGACAAATTGTCCACTACTCAAAAGCTTCCACTGCTTGTATCTTTCATAAGACCCCGGCGGTCAATATGAACGAGCTATGATTCTTCTTCAGCTCCATTACCTTTCCAGATTGAAAGGTTACTTAGTCATTTTTCCTTTGAGATAGTGTTCTTAGACTGGGAGATAGGAATCACCCTTAGCCAGTCTTCAGATCTTATCTTTAGGATATATGGACTAATTAATAGATGCTGAAGAATCGTTTATCTGAATACGGAAACCATTTGTCTTAATAGTTTATGATGTGTTACATATACCTTTTCAGCATTTTTTTAGGGTCAGCATTATTTAGTAGTTCTGACTTTATCAGAAAAAGTCCGAGTATCAGAATCGTACTACAAATGTCATATTCACTTTCTTTAAGGCAACTATATTATCTATGTGAAAGTGAATCCATTAATTCCAACAAATCTGAAAACAGAAATTAAACTTCTGTGATATACATGGATTAAAATCCGAAATTTCTTTCCTTATATCACTCCCACTATCTCAGCTGAAATAACTGCCCGTTGTCTACTATTTAGTTATTAATGCCTAGCCACCTCATTCTTACAAAAAGAACTTAGCTTCCAGGTCAAATTAGCCGGTTAAGAAAGTCTCTAAGGATTCATAGGTTAATGATCAGAAATCACTTTCCATATCCCATGCTTTCTTTTATTAATATTTCTGTTTAGCCTTTAACTTATTTAGTTTAGATGACTTATATGCGTAGACATTTACCTTCCCATTCTCGGCTTTCTTTAAAGGAAATGGCCGTGAACTAGCAGTTCATTTGAGTAGACACTACTCGTGAACTGTGGGATGTCTAGGTGAGATTGATACCAAATCATTCTCGTCATCTTCGAACTAATTTTGTTTGTCTCTCATTTTACACGAGTGACAGCAGTGACATACTTATCAATGTCACTTAAGTTTGAAGGCTGAAGAGGAGAATCCTCTACCGAAAATTAATTGCATTATCGATTACTGAGTTCAACGTTCT
This sequence comes from Gentiana straminea, assembly GCA_036785695.1. Lineage (NCBI taxonomy): Eukaryota > Viridiplantae > Streptophyta > Magnoliopsida > Gentianales > Gentianaceae > Gentiana > Gentiana straminea. Next base: position 14,731,192 of record JAVUPR010000497.1, on the reverse strand, counting down.
TGTTACTTTTCCACTTTTACGAAGTCGTTACCAGTCAATTTATCGTGTTTAGCAGTTTAGACACCATGAGATAATATGCAGTTGCAAAAATAAATTATGACAGAAATATAAATCAAATCATACACCACAACAAATAATGATTTTTGGAATTATAAACGTGATGTCATGCATGCAGTTTATCCTACCATTCCAAGGATTTAATCTCACACCTGCAGTGCCGCCTCAGGGTAGGTCAAAGAGGTGACAATTAAATTGAGACAATCTCTCTCAACAATTAAGCCATTAAGAATCAGACATCTCCATTTAATTGTTGATTACCTTCCTTTTTAAACCAATATATTTCCAAAAATATCCTTCAGAGTGTTACTACTATTTCAGATCTCAAAGTACGCCCCGAGTATGCCGCCTCAGGGTCGGTCAGTGACTCGACGAGTACCCAAAATCCTATCCTTACGGAGACCAAGCCTTGAATTTTGATAGCGGTGAAAGCCACACTCAGGGGACCGAAATCAAAGCGGCACGAGGCATCACCATTCTCACGTGCTTGTGTCAACAGTAGAGGCCATGGGGTCGGTTGTCACCTTCCCCGCTCCCACTCGTTATTTTGAAAAACAGGTAGTCTCATTAGGATTTTCAGAATTTTTTAATAATTCGAAAAACAATAAATCAAGAACATTAAAATTAATCCTTCCACTATTTTATCGGTTCCAAATACCGTCTAAGTAGTGTCAATATATTCATGATTTTCCAATTTTATGGATTTATTGAAATTCCTTGTGTAGACACTATATAATTAAAATTCACCAAGAATTTCATAGGGGGAGTGGTTTAAAAGGACAAAAAAGATGGGGGAAATGAGAATCAGGACAGTGGAAATATAAATTGGGTGATAAGGACAAATCCGTTGTTCATAACCCCAAATCCACTGTTTGCTGCAGTGGAACTGACCTCAAATCTAATGTTTCACTATCACAGAGGAAAAAGGATATGTCCTTTTTACCCAGAAAAATATTCCATTGTCCCCTTTGCATATTTCTATGTTCAAATTTGTCCTTTTTGACAATAAACCCAATTTTATAATCCTAATACATTAGGACTTATGAATTTCCCAATCTTTCCCCGAAGCAATCATGTTACGGAAGTTTCGGTATTGGATTCTGTAGACCTCGCCATATTCTTGACGCCTCGGCTCACTACTTCTTTCAGGGTACACGTATCCTAGCTAGCTCACGGGCTCCTCCGAAAGAAAGGCAATCAGAAGTTGAGTACTTTCCTCTCTTCGGAAGAAAAAGGTACGAAGATTTATCATAGATGGAGAGCGTTGGTGAAGAAGATGCTCAGGCTTGCTTGATCTAATTCATGTGGAGATGCCGGTGACGAGCGGGGCAATAAATCACAAAATTTAAAGCTCCCACTAGTTTATCGGTTCCAAATACCGTCTAACTGGTGACACCTTATCACGATTTTCCAATCTTCCGGTTATTTAGAAATCTCTTGTGTAGACACTACACAACTAAAATTCACCAAAAAAATTTATAGTCATAATTTAGTCATGATAAAAATTTAGGATCTTAGAATTTTTTCCAATAATCCGAAAACAATAAATCATGAAAAACAATCATCAACTTATCGGTTCCAAATACCATCTAGTTAGTGTCCAGCTTTTCACGATTCTCCAAATTTTTTATTATCAAAATTCTTTTTATGTAGCCACGACATAATTAATCCAAAAGATTTAAAATCCTAAATACAAATTTACCCACTATTATATTTATCATGTGAATTTTGTATCAATATAAAATTCCGTTTGTTCAATTAATTTAATTAATTACCTAAATTAATTATGTGTTCATACATGCCTAATTAATGCCAAAATTAATTATCTACATGTATGCATATGCTAGGAGTGGAATTCATGAATATGATGCATGATATGTCATGACATTGTTATATCACATAAATAATCACAAAAGAAAGTAGAAGCGAAAGAGTAAACCATGAGATGGACTGTTGGTACCTCCGAATCTAATCTATTCAATAGAAAACTACTAAACCCAATCTTATGGGTTTACTAATTTCTAAAAAAAGAAAACAGAATTCGCTTCTTTATAAATTAGCCGATCCAAACATCTTCAATCTTTATCACAGCCGAGTTGGTTAGGTTGTCTTCTTCTTTTCTGAATTTTTTTTTGCATAAAATTCATCAAACGGATTCGACCCCTAAATCTAATAGGTGCATGAATGACCCTGTGACTGTTAGGAAATCAAACGAGTAGCGCAACAGAAAATTAAATTTTGATTTCCCGATCCATGATCGTCTTCGTTTAATTAAACAATAAACATATAAGAGAGGGGACGGTAATATCACCTTGGTTGATCTAAAAGATCGACGCTTTGACCGTCCGGTAGGAGTAGATGTGCGCGAGCCGTCCAAGCGTCCGACCTCTACCAGTTTTCCACACGAGCACCTCGCCGGAATCCCGCCAAGGATTGCTATTAGAAAAACTCGACTGCTAGGTCGACATTTTTTCTCTCTCTCAATACTCTCTCTAAGAAGCTCTATATTTTCTCAAGAACAATTAGCTCTTAGAATAATGGTGTACAAAATAGCTAGCCAACCCCTCCTCTATATAGAGTAGGTGGCGCCCCAAGTAATCTCAAAATCCTTGGGGAACAAGTCTTGAGTAGAGTTAGGAGAAAGAAAATATTTTCCTAATAAAATAAGGAAAATATCTTTGATTGATTTATCTCATTAATATTCAATATTTTATATTAAATATTTCCAATATTTTGTCAATATCTTATATTGGCTATATTTATCTTATTACCATAAATATATTTTTCCAAAATCAACTAATATCTAATATTAATATTATGGTAATCTTATTAATTAAATTGTACAATCCAAGTGTATCTTATACACTAATGAATGGCGCCCCAAATAGTCTTTAATTGGCTTCCGGAATATTCTTAATTAATATAATACTATGATTAATTAATTAGCAAAATACATGTATATCATCTTATATTATATTTTCAAGAGAAAAACCGCCAATTAACCCGTTTCTCCTAATTGACCCGACCCATACCCATTTCACCCCCCATTGAACACCCACGACCTCTTAAAAATAAAATAAAAAACATCAAAAGGAGCAACTTCCAAAATCCACTCTATTGCCGGTTATCATCCCACGTCCGTTGCCCAGTTATCGCTCCCGGGGGCGGATCCTCTGCCGTGAATCTCACACAGCAGGCGCTGCTGTGATACAAAACGACACCGTTTTGTATCAAAAAAAATCATCATCAAAACGATGCCGTTGTGATACAAAACGGCGCCGTTTTGTATCACAGCAGCCGCACAGCAGAGGGGGGATACGGCAGACGATCCCGATTCATCGCTCCCCCCATTTCGGCTTATGTTATTGCTTTATCCGTAAGGAAGTAGGCTTCATTGTTGTCGGGTTTTTTTCTTCATCAGCATCACAACTTGCCTGATGCCTATGATGGTACAAATGATTAGCATTTACCTTTAACGATGGAAATCTTGCAAAAGATATATACAGGGCCGGCCCAACCAAACCCGAGGCTTAAGGCGAATCGGTACGGTGGGCCTTTGCAGTTAAATTTTTTTTTTCTCTTGAACACATACTTACAAAATATATCAACATTGTATTTATAACATCCGTAAATACAAAATTCGAGTTCATTAATAGCCTCGAAACATACCTAGAAGTAATAATTCAAATTCATATCATCATATGCATAAACAAAAGTACAAAACATACTTGATACTTGTTGGAGAAAATGTGGAATTGAATTAAAAATGATTTTATAATCATTTTATTCAGTGACTTTGTAAGCGTATTTCGGATATATTCTTGTATAGAATATATGTAATGTTTTATTAATTCTGAAAACTACGTGAGTCGTAGATGAATTCAGGATTTGGAATCATTCAATTCGGATAACGAGTGAATGAGAAATTAACGCTTAAAGTCGGTTTGTTGGAAAATTGATGATATGTCATATTGGGCATATTGGGCTTAAGTGTGTGTTATGAAAAGGAAAAATGGGAAGAAACTTTTCTCCCACATTGGTTGGAAGAAGGAAAAAGAAGCAATATTTATATGATATTGTTTTAGTGTAGTTGGAATAAGAAACCAACATTATACACCGTTCTCTACGCGGGCGCAGGGGGGGGTGCAAATCCAATCTAGATTTACCCTTGGGCTTGTGCGTGTCCTGCGTACGGCTCGATTTGAAGGTTCACAGTCAGGGTTCGGTTTTGCATTTTTTTTTTGGCAAAACAGGTAATCCGAGGCCCACCCTTCCAGTGGGCTTAAGGCTGGTGCCTGGCCTGCCTTATGGGTGGGCCGGTCCTGGATATATAGCAGCGACAAATGCATAAGAAGGAAGACGACAAGAAACACAAAAGATGGTGCCATTGTGAAATATGATTGTAGGTACTATGAAAAGGTAAGGAATTAAAAAAGTCATGGAATTTTTTTTCTTTTGTTATTATCAAACTTTGTGTTTCACAGTGTGCTACAGATGATATTCAACTTTAATTTATAGGACATTCTTAAATTTCAATGATATGAAAGTGATTTGAGATATTTATTTTGCTTACTTTTTACAAATGCTTAGTGATTACACGGTTTTATAAAATCAAGAGGAAAGGAAGTGAAAAGGAATAGAGATATACTGTGATTATGTGTCACTGTGTTATTGGGTGATTAATGTAGTGATGACACATATTAGATTCTCTCTTGAAGTACGTGATATGGTTGTAACAACTTTGTTGATATAAGGTGGCTGAATGTAATCAAACATTATCTTGAATGTTCCTTTAGATTTTATCTTGGTATCAGAGAAGGTTCATGGCGGAGCCACCACTGCCGCCGAGTTCCGCCGCTCCCTCCATCACCGGAGTTGGAGCAAGTACAGAAAATCCACCGTTCTCTTCCACTACCGTTACCTCAACCCAGATTGTCACTGGAATTCCCATTTCCAGCTTCACATTACCACCAACCACACACTTTCTTGGGAGCTCTTTTTCGTCTCCATCTAGCTATGTTTCACCACATGCAGGTCCATCCGCCACTGGTTTGAGCTTTGGTACTGGATTACCACCACTTTCTGCTGCTGGGTTTCACAGACCAGAGTCTTACACTCCTACATTTAGGACTCCAAGTCCAACATCACCGTTCAACACGCTTACTCCGGCCCCGTTTAACGGTCATCTGAATCAAGTCACCACTGTCAAGCTCAACAGAGACAACTATCTTCTATGGAGGTATATGATTTTACCAGTGGTCAAAGGGTATAAGCTGGATGGATTCTTGCTTGGAACGAAACCTCGACCGCCGGAGATCCCTGGCCTGCCATTGAATCCGGCAACTGATGAATGGGATTCAGTGGATCATCTTCTTATGGGTTGGCTTCTAAGGTCCATGACTGAACAGGCCCTCACAGAGGTAATTGGATGCTCTACTTCTCATGAAATCTGGTCAACTTTAGAACTATTGTTTAACAATCAATCTGAATCCAGAATGCTTGAGTATAAGAGTGCTCTTACTAAGGCTGAGAAAGGCACTCGATCAATGGCAGATTACTTAGCCTTGATGAAATCTTATAGTGACAACCTTACGGCAGCAGGTTACCCCATTTCTAAATCTGAATTGATACTAGCTACATTGTAGGGTTTGGATAAAGAATACGAGGCTGTGATAGTGAATCTTACAGCTCGAATTGGATCTTTGTCATGGAAAGAGGTCCAGTCTCAGTTAGTCACTCATGAACGACTCTTGTCTAGATTCAATCCTGGGACTCAAGCCTCCTTAGGGCAGTCCAATCCCTCTGCTCATTTTGCTAACTACACGGGTGGAAATGGTCAAGGAAGAGGCAACCCCAGACCTGCTGGTTCAGGTCAGACATCCTATAGAGGCAGGGGTGGATCCAGAGGTGGTAGAAATAGAGGAAGAGGTGGTGGTAGATCATCTTCATCTGGAAGTAGGATGTTATGTCAGTTATATGGTAAAAGTGGACACACAGTGGGCATATGCTGGCATAGATTTGAGACTGACTTCCAGCCTGTTGATCAAAATCCACTAGCAAGACCTGCTCATCCTTTAGCATTTGTGGCCACACCAAGTTCTGTAGCTGATCATGCCTGGTACCTTGATAGTGGAG